>CM046667.1:92627053-94053878 GCA_025594165.1 Tamias sibiricus | reverse complement strand
AAGGATTAAAAGGAGGGACTTGAACCAATATTTGCACACCAATATTCATAGCAGCATTATTCATAATAGTCAGGCAGCAATTACCCCCAATTTCCAAGTATGGATTTATGGATAAACAAAATATGGTGTATATATATATATATATATATATATATATATATATATATATATATATATATATATATATATGTGTGTGTACACACACAAACACACACACTAGAATACAGTCATGTATTGAAAAGGAATGAAATTCTGATAACCTGCTATATGAATAAATCTTGAAACATTATGGTAAGAGAAATAAGACACAAAATGAAAATTGTATTATTCCTCTCATATGAAGTGATTAGTATAATAAAATTAATAGACAAAGTAGATAGTGGTTATTAGGGATGGGAGGAAGGATAGTATAACATCTGTCGCCTAATTGTGTTAGGCATGGAGTAAGTTGCTGTGAGACCAAAGACACCCAGGGATGGAATGCAAGACATAAGTTTTATCAGAAAATGTTATGGGGAAGATCTTGTGGTGATGGGTTAAACAGGTGTTCTGCCAGAAAGTCCAGTGGTAATGGACTGCACAGGTGAATCTCCCATTTTACAGGATGATTCTAGTGCTTCAGCAGAAAATAGTGCCTCCATTGCCTCCACAATGCCTGGTCTAGTGGCAGCTGGCTGGGCAAGCACTCCCCTCTCTATGGTACTCTGATCTGGACCAGTTATCACTGGGACAGGGATTTATTATTTAGACTATAAAAGAGTGACATTATTAGTTTCCCTAGTTCACTTTCTTCCTTTTACTATCTGCATCCCAAACAGCATTTGCCCCGATGTGTGTACAAGAAAGCAGTTTCTACAGATATCACTAGTCTTCCTTATTGGCAGTATACTTGACATACTCGGTGTCCTTCAAGATAGTATTTATCTGGACACTCTGGTCTGGGCCTGCTTTCATTGTTTCCCTAACTTATCTAGGTTCCCGGGAATGAAAAGATCTTTTGAGGAACATGGTATTTCACAGTCCTCCTTTTTTTGTAAAGATGACATAGTAAGTTTTTGTTTAATAGGCACAAAGTTTCAGCTTGGGATAATGAAAATGTTCTAGAGATGGATAGTCCTAATGGTTTCATAACAATGTTAATGTTCTTAAGGCCATTGAATTGTATGCTAAAATATAGTTTAAATTATAAATTTTGTTATGTTCTACTTTACCACATTAAAAACTATATTTGAGACCCCTTCTTCTTAAGGTTGTTCAGAACACTCAAATTTTTCATCAAAGAGGCTGAGATTATGCAGACAATCACAGACAAGATAGCACAAGTCTGGTCCACCCATGGTACCCGCTCTGGTCTACTCAGCACCTGCTTCTTCCCTTGCACAGCTGCCTTAGGGCTGCTGTGGCATGTGCTTAGATACCAGAATTATCAGAAGCCAGGCCTAGGATCCTGTAGATGGAGGTGTCTCTAAGTCCTGCTGTTCCATCATTTGCCCATTTCTTCATTTTTTTTTTTTTTTTTCTTTTTTTTTTTTTTTTTTTTTTTTTTTGTGTGCCGGGGCATCAAATCCAGAGCCTTGTGCCTGCTAAACTTGAGATTGTCCACTAAGCTACACCCTCAGGCCCACTTCCAACATGTTTTAAAACCACAAAGCCTTAGCAGTGGGTCATGACGGTACAAATGAAACTTCAGAGACCCTAAAGCCTGGCTCTCACCTGCCCTGTGGAAACTGTGTATGATCTTTTTAAAAAATGATCACTGCTAGACACTCTTCAAAAGAAAAAGACAAATAAAAAAGCTTCTTTGGGGAAAAAAAGTGGCTGAGATTATGGATGACAAAAAGGGGTGAATGAATGGCATCAAGGGAAAAGTAAGAGTAGCACCCCACCAGTAAGAAAGGCTTTGCATTTATTTTTATTTCCAACTTGCTTGCAGTGGCCCCAGCTCAGCATATGAGCTTGTTTTTAGTCCACCCACAAATTTATTATACTCTTTGTTGACACCACCTAATTCAACTTTGGAGCTTCTTAACTCAGCAGCCACAGTCGTGTGGCCTTCTGTTTTGGAGGGGTTTACGGAGGATTGCACTCAGGGGCACTCGACCACTGAGTCACATCCCCAACCCTATTTTATATTTTATTTAGAGACAAGGGTCTCACTGAGTTGCTTAGCATCTCACTTTTGCTGAGGCTGGCTTTGAACTCGTGATCCTCCTGCCTCAGCCTCCCGAGCCACTAGGATTACAGGCATATGCCACCATGCCTGGACATGTTGCCTTTTTAATGGGACTGCAGAGCCCCATGCTGCCCCATTACCATAACATTCCTTCCTCCTTTCCCCCGAAGGAGAGTGAGTAGCAAGCAAAATTTCATTCATTGCAGTATGTTTCAACCTTACCTGTGGAAGGGGTAGGACAGTAGAAACCCTTAATCACTGCCATTTACCACTTTGGGTAAGAACATTAACTACTGGATCCTGGGGAGCCTTCTCACATCTCCTAACCCATGAAAATAGCCCTTTCCCTGTCATCTTTCATAGATCAAGGTTTTTGTCAACATCTCATCTTCACCATCAAAGCTATCAAAAATATCAGGGATGTGTGATTTCATTCTACATGCAAGTTGTCTGCTACAGTTTCTTACAGAATCATTCTGGCAGAAACCATGATACTTCTGGGTCAGGAAAAAAAAACTTTATTACTCTCAGTGCAGCAGGCAGAATGATATTTATACTTGTACTATTTCCTTTTGTTCCCCACTCCCTCAAGTCCTAGACAAGTGATGTTGATTGTCTCAGGTGAAACCTGTGCACACAGTGGGTTTGCATCATAGATGAGGAACCCTGAGTTTAGGAGACCTCAATCTTATAATGGGCCTACTAGCAATCATACCTTTTTCCCCAAAGTGAGACATGGATTTCATTATGCACCCACCAAACACATCTGCCTTCTTCCTTGGAAGTAAACACTGTCTCTTCTAAGACTGTTGACTAAGAAGAAAATGTGGGCTAATACAGAAAACATGCATAAATGTGAAAGACTCCTCCTAATGTTGGCTTGCACTACAGCTTGGAGTAATTTTTATTCAGGAGTTGAGCCAGGTTTTGCTTTTGTTGTCTATATGACTATTTTCAGTGTACCAAAGGCTTCAGATTCTTCTCTTACCTTGTTCTTAGAGTGGTGGGTTGGCCCAAAAGCTTTTATTTTTCAATGTCCCTCCTCCATCGTCTGATTTCAGTCATCTCTGCATTTCTGTACCATAGGCAGAATCTCTTTCCTCACTTTCACATGTCTCCCATTAGTAAACATCTGCTTTTTATTGTAGTGCTTTTTCTCATGATGTTGATTGATGGGCTGGACTTTTCTCCATTCTCTTCATCCAGGTTCAACCTTAAACAAGCTCTATGTATTCTAGGTTTCAAGGGTTCTTTTATGAATTCCTGATTTTCTTCTATGTGGCAGTCAAATTCTGGCTTAATTTTCTGATTGATTGTGTGGGGGAGTTTCCTGCCTCTGCCTCAGTAGTAGTATATCTCTAATCTCCAGTTACACTGGTATTCCTGGTACTTGACCTTTTGGAGGTCAAGAGGGTGGGTGAACCAGTTGATACACAGGGATGGGGCCTGCTCAGCATTCATGTGACTTAGAAGAATGATTGTCAAGAGATTATAGTGTGGCGTATGACCATAGGAACAAAGGTGAGGTGCTCACAAGACTGTGAGGACATTGCCTGCATCTGGTATGATGGATGTTCACCAATTTTGTTAATTGTTAATGTGTATGATTTCAATTAAAAAAATGCTGAAATTTGGCAGCCTTTTCTTACTTGCCATCATAGAGGAAAAGTGGTCAGCTCACCATCGTTTTGCGTGATATTAGCTGTAGGTTTTGTTGATTATGTCTGTTTACAAGTTAAGGAAGATACCTGTTTTGAATTGTTTTGTGAATGGGTGTGGAATTTTCTCAAGTGGTTTTTCTGCAGCCATCAAGATACTCATTTTTTTTCCTTAATTGTTAATATGATGAACCACATTCATTTTCAGAAGTTGAATTAGTACATGTTTTATTCCTTAGATAAACCCCACTTTGTGTTCTATTTATTAAATTTTACATGTCACTGGATTCAATTTGTTAATATTTTTGAGAATTTTTGCATCTTTATTTGAGAATAATATTAACCTCAATTTTTCTCTTGTCATTTATATTCTTGGGGTATCAGGGAAAGATCAAGCTTATAAAATGAGTTGGAAAAGTGATCATACCTGCATCTTGGGACAGATTTTTGTAGACCTGGTATGACTTTGTCTTAGTTGTTTTTGAAATACATATGTTACATGGTGTGGACCTAGATTTTATTGTTTGGGAAATATTTTTAAAATATTAATTCAATCACTTTAACCATCTTAAGGCTATTCAGGTTCCCTATTTCTTTTTCCTTGGACATCTCTCCAGGAGTTGTTCTGTCATTCGATTTGTTAAATTTATAGAATTAATATACTCAATGTATGAGTGTATAATTAAATTCCACTTAGAAAATCCTTAATTTAGGGTCAAACCTTTGGCTTATTTAAATATGGGTTTTATCTTGATATTTTCCAAATTAAGTTCACCACCAGGGAAATTGTGGTAATTAAGTTGAACAGTTACATATCACTGACCTAGTCAGTATCAATAAAGGTTTCTAAGTGTATTTTATTACATACTCATCATAACTGGCCATACTAATGTTATTAATATTAAACTGCAGACAAACGTAGTTAAGAACTATGCAGAAAACCTGAATATCCTACCTTTACTTTATATAAATTCACATTATCTATTTTTCCTCTTCATAGCATCCCTTGTACCAAATGCTACTTTCCACCAGCTCTCTTAAAGACTCCCTCTGTCAATCATCAAAAGAGCAATATCAAAAACAGTGCTGACACCTATGATATATATTGATAGCACTTATCAAAGCTAAACTTTTGCAATAAGTTTCTTCTCCTAACATACTGTCAAGTGGCAAATATATTTCTTCTCAATTTGCATGGCTAACCTTTCCACTTAGTCATCTTCTCTCTCAAAAACCCTTCCTAAAGGGAATCTGGAGCTAACAAACTCATCAATAATCAGCCCTACTGTTCAATAAGTATATTCTGATATTAAGTCTAATATACAAATATGATGATAAAAGTTTCAAAATGGATGGAAGCTTGTTTCAGTGCTGTGTTGGCACTTCACTACTCCTACTAAAAATTTGCTTCCAAAGGAGTCTGTTATGTTCAAATCTGTTTGTGATAAACCTATTGTCTAAACAGAATTATTCTTTAAGAATATACACAAGAGGTTTCCTTAATTATTTTCACACGTGATATGGTGATTTTGTTTTTGTTTGTTTTGACTACTATCTGCAGTGAATACTTCACAGCCATAAACCATTTATATTCTGGGCTAGGGTTCCTTGTCGAATCAGGAATGTTCTTCAGTGCTGCTACTGAATGATCTGATCAGTAAGTGATTTCTCAGTTGCTATAAATTTAAGATTCTGTTTTTATCTGCTGAGAAAACTGCTTTGCAGCTTGGATTAGGCTAGGTAGGTCACTTAGGCCTCCAACTCCAGCAGCAGGTCTCCAATGGTAGTGGTCATCATTCCTGATGTTAGCTATTGAAATTGAAGATTCTGCATTAAACTTGCCATACTAATGAAAGCTGAATTATTTATCAAGCTAGCCATGTCAAAGCTCATCCAGTTGCTTTAGGACTACATACCTCTCAACTTCTTTTTTAAATTTTCTTATTTTTTAAATTAGTTTTACATGATAGTAGAATGCATTTGTGCACTGTGATATATCATACATAGATGGGATATAATTTCTCATTTTCAAAGTGTACATGTTGCAGAATCATATTGGTCTTGTAGTCACATATATACATACAGTAATAATGTCTGTTTCATTCCACTATCTTTCCCATCCCAACATCCCCTCCTTCCCCTCCCCCTTCAGTTCCCTCTACCTAATCTAAGTTAACACTATTTTTCCCTCATGCCCCCTGCCTTATTGTGAATTAGCATCCACGTATTAGTGAAAACATTTGGCCTTTGGTTTTGTGGGATTGGCTTATTTTGCTTAGCATGATATTCTCCAACTCCAACCACTTACTGACAAATGCCATAATTCACCCTTATTTAAAGCTGAGTAATATTCCATCAAGTATATATACCATATTTTCTTTATCCATTCATCTATTGAGGGACACCTAGGATGGTTCCATAGTCTAGCTATTGTGAATTGAGCTGCTATAAACATCAATGTGGCTGTGTCACTTTATTATGCTGATTTTAAGTCCTTTGGGTATACACCAGGGAGTGGGATAGCTGGGTCAAATGGTGATTCCATTCCCAGTTTTCTAAGGAATCTCCATACTGCTTTCCATAGTGGTTGCACCAATTTGCAGTCCTACCAGCAATGTATGAGTGTACCTTTTTCCCCACATCCTGGCCAACATTTATTGTTGCCTGTATTTTTGATGATTGCCATTCTGACAGGAGTGAGATGAAATTTTAGAGTAGTTTTGATTTATTGAACACTTTTTCATATATTTATTGATCATTTGAATTTCTTCTTCTGTGAAGTGTCAGTTAAGTTCTTTAGCCCATTATTGATTGGGTTATTTGTATTTTTGGTGTTAATTTTGTTGAGTTCTTTATATATCCTAGAGATTAATGCTTTTTCAGAGGTGCATGTGGTAAAGATTTTCTCCCAATCTGTAGGCTCTCTCCTCACACTATTAATTGTTTCCTTTGCTGAAAAGAAGCTCTTAAATTTGAATCCACACCACTGATTGATTTTACTTCTTGCACTTTAGGAGTCTTGTTAAGGAAGTCAGATGCTAGGCCTACGTAGTACAGATTTGGGCCTATTTTTTCTTGTATTAGGCACAGGGTCTCTGTTCTAGTACCTAAGTCTTTGATGAACTTTGAGTTGATTTTTGTGCAGGGTGAGAGACAGAGGTTTAATTTCATTTTGCTACATATCATTTTCCAGTTTTGCCAGCACCATTTGTTGAATAGGCTATCTTTTCTCCAGTGAATGTTTTTGGCACCCTTGTCTAGTATGAGATAACTGTATCTATATGGATTTGTCTCTGTGTTTTATATTCTCTACCATTGGCCTACAAGTCTATTTTAGTGCCTATACCATGTCATTTTTGTTACTATACCTCTGTAGTATAGTTTAAGTCAGGTATTGTGATGCCTCCTGCTTCACTTTTCTTGCTAAGGATTGCTTTAGCTATTCTGGGTCTCTTATTTTTACAAATGAATTTTATGATTGCTTTTTCTATTTCTATGAATAATATCATTGGGAATTTAATAGGAATTGTATTAAATCTGTATAGTGCTTTTGGTAGTATGGCCATTTTGACAATATTAATTCTGCCTATCCAGGAGCATGGGAGATATTTCCATCTTCTGAGGTTTTCTTCAATTTCTTTTTTTAGTGTTCTGTAGTTTTCATTGTAGAGGTCTTTCACCTCTTTTGTTAGATTGAATCTCAAGTATTTTATTTTTTGAAACTATTGTGAATGGAGCAGTTTTCCTAATTTCTCCTATAGTGGATTTATCGCTGATATATAGGAATGTGTTTAATTTATGGGTGTTGATTTTATATCCTGCTACATTTCTGAATTCATTTATTAGTTCTAGAAGTTTTCTGGTGGAATTTTTTGGATCTTCTAGATATAAAATCATGTCATCAGCCAATAGTGATAGTTTGAGTTCTTCTTTACCAATTTGTATCCTTTGATTTCTTTCTTTTGTCTAATTGCTCTGGCTAGAGTTTCAAGGATGATGTTGGATGGACGTGGTGAAAGAGGATATCCTTGTCTTGTTCCAGTTTTTAGAGGGAATGCTTTCAATTTTTCTCCATTTAGAATGATGCTGGCCTTCGGTTTAGCATATATAGCTTTTACAATGTTAAAGTATATTCCTACTATCCCTAGATTTTCTAGTGTTTTGAACGTGAAGGTGTGCTGTATTTTGTCAAATGCTTTTTCTGCATCTATTGAGATGATCATATGATTCTTGTTTTTAAGTCTATTAATATGATGAATTACATTTATTAATTTTATGTTGAACCAACCCAGCATCCCTTGATCATGGTGCACTATCTTTTTAATATGTTTTTGTATGTGATTTGCCAGAGTTTTGTTGTGAATTTTTGCGTCTATGTTCATCAGGGATATTGGTCTTAAGTTTTCTTTCCTTGATGTGTCTTTGTCTGGTTTTGGTATCAGGGTGATATTAGCTTCATAGAATGAGTTTGGAAGGGTTCCCTCCTTTTCTATTTCTTGGAATACTTTGAGGATTATTGGTGTTAATTCTTATTTGAAAGTCTTGTAGAACTCTGCTGAGAAGCCATCTGGTCCCGGACTTTCCTTGGTTGGTAGGCTTTTGGTGGCGTATTCTATTTCATTACTTGAAACTGATCTGTTTAAATCCTCTCTTTAACTTCTGTTCTGCTATTTTCAGGTTTGACTTATAAGAATCATTTTCAGCATCAAGATCTAATGCCTTTGATAACTTATAATTGCTTCTTCAAATGTATTCACTGCAGTGAGGGCCAGCCCCATCCTCCTATAGACCTTGCTGTACTTTGAATTGAGTGTTATTGCTTTTTCATAATCCTCTTGCTGGGGTTTTTAGCTCCCCCGAACCCAGGTTTGGCCTTCTCTGGCCGGCAGAGAAGGCTGGGGGAACACGCCCCAGCAGTGAGTCGGAAAAGGGAAGAGGCAGAAGTCGACTGGTGGCCACACTCAGTCCTCACAATAGAAGACGATCAGGCATACACCAGGGAGTCCAGTCAAGGCACAAGCTCATTTATTGAGGATGTTGGATGGCCTTTATAGAAGACATGGGCCAATCAGCAGAAGGAACATAGGGGCACATAGGGAGCATGAGTAAATCACATTGGCGGAGCCATTAGCCTATCCTAGTGGCAGTCTGACCTCTGTCATAAGTCAGGGGAACACCCCTTGGCTAGGCCAAGTTCCCGTATCAGGAAGAGGGAGAAAGCCAGAAAGTTTCTATCTACTGGTGTGTTGTTAACGTCCCCAACATCCTCTATTGCATCTCTGTAGTTACTTAATTTGCTTTGATCAGCAACCCTGTTGCAATAATAAATTGCATTATTTGGATCTAATTCTATTGCCTGAGGGTAACAATACACTGCAGCAGCATAATTATCTTCTTTCATGTGGTTGTTGCCTTCATTTTTAATTGGTCAGCATCTTTTCCCACATCTTCAGGCACTGAGTTTGAGAGGGGTAGAATGCCATTCAGACAAGAGGATGCCAGGTCACAGCTATGGGCCTGGGGTGTCTCTAAGCTGGGCTGCAGGTGTCTGATCCTCAGACTAGAACTTGGCTGGGGATTCCAGCACTGGCCTCTGTTGCCCAAACTTCCTGGCTCCCATGCCACCACTGCTGCCCCCTCAGCCCACCAGGCTGCATGCTGGGCTCAGGGATACTAGGACTCTCCAAATTCTTTATTTGACATTTCCTCCACTGTGGTGTCTATATGATCAGTTGTTGACATGTTGTGGGCTACTTGGAATAAATTGTTCCCTTGATATTTCATGTTGTTTAAATTTCTACTCATTAACTGGGATGATATTTCATATTGTTTAAATTTCTACTCATTAACTGGGATGATTATCTCTTCTTTTATGCAAGGGAGTTTTTAGTGAGCTTCTTTGCCTTTACTAAGTGGCCCAGGCTACATGAGTATTTGTGTATCTATATCCTGATTCAAAGTGTACCTGCTGCTATGCCCAGTATCCAACACAACATTGAGAAAAGATACTAAATTGTATTAACTGCAACATTTCAAAACAAAAACATGCACTAATAAACTTAGGAAAACAACTTAATGAAAATATCCTCTGATCCAATTATAAAATAGAAGCAATGTTGTTTAATAAGTTGAGAAATTAATTATTAAAGATAGTGAGATTGGCACAATAGCTAAATTGTGGAACCAACCCAGATGTCCTTCAGTAGATGAATGGATAAAAAATGTGGTATATATACACAATGGAATATTATTCAGCATTAGAAGAGAATAAAATCATGGCATTTGCAGGTGAATGGATCACGTTGGAGAATATAATGCTAAATGAAGTAAGCCAATCCCCAAAAACCAAAGGCTGAATATTTTCTTCGATATGAGGATGGTGATTGGGGTGGGGGGAGCATGGGAGAAATGGAGGAATTTTAGATAGGGCAAAGGGGAGGGAGGGGAAGGGAGGGGCAAGGGGCTAGGAATGATGGTGGAATGAGTTAGACATCATTACCCTAAGTACATGTATGAAGACACAAATGGTGTGAAAATACTTTGTGTACAACCAGTGACTTGATAAATTGTGCTTTATATGTGTAATATGAAATGAATTAATTGCATTCTGCCATCATGTATAACAAATTAAAATAAATGAATAATTTAATAAAGAAAAAAAAAGAAAATCAGAAAAAATGATAGTGAGATTGGGTTGGGGATAGAGCTCAGTTGGTAGAGTGCTTGTCTTGCATGTACAAAGCCCTGGGTTCAATCTCCATCACCACAAAAAAAAAAAGAAGATAGTGAGATTACTATTAAAGTATATAGGAGATGAAAATGGAAAGAATAAATTGACAGAAAGATAAAGAAAAGAAAAATAATAAAACTAAAATAAAAGGAATAAAAATGGATAACATTGAGACGGGAGCAGAGGAAATACAAGAGAAATTATTTAATGTGTTTCTTTCTCTTAAGTGCCACAGGCTGTGAGACTAAGTATTGATACTCCCACTCAACATGTACCTGCTGCTATTTCCAGTATCCAGCACCACTTTGAGGAAAATACTAAGCCTTCTTAACTGCAATCACTACAGAGTAAAACCATGTACTAATTAAACTTAGGGTAAAAACGTATTGAAAATATTCACCACAATTCCTCTAATCCAATTATAAAACATGAGTAATGTTCCAAAGTAGGCTGAAAAGTTACTTATTAAACAGTGAAATTGCTGTGAAGCTATATAGGGGTTGAAAAAAAAAAAAAAATGGAAAGACAAAAATAAATAAGAAGGGTAAAAGGGAGAAAAATAATGCACACTACGATGAAAAGAAGAAAAATGGGGTGGTGATTTGGGAAAGGGGCAGGTAAGGCAATGGGGGGAAAGAAAGACTATGAGGAACAAGTGTAAACCTGAGCTAGGAGAGGAAAGATAGAATGATTCCAATTAATGCTTTAAAATATTAGAAGAAATACAATTAATTTGGTTGAGGACTATAATATTGAATAATAAGGGGACACCTATTGATTCAAAACAAAAATAATATCTATAAGATCAAAACTGATACCAGCTGGGGGCTGGTGTTGTGGCTCAGCGGTAGAGTGCTTGCCTCACACATGTGAGGCACTGGGTTTGATCCTCAGCACCACATAAAAATAAATAAGCAAAATGAAGGTATTGTGTCCATTTACAACTAAAAAAAAAAAAAAAAACTGATATCACCCTGGCATGGTGACGCAGGCCTCTAATCCCAGTGGCTGGGGAAGCTGAGGCAGGAGAATCATGAGTTCAAAGGCAGCCTCAGCAAAAGCGAGGCACTAAGCAACTCAGTGAGACCATGTCTTTAAATAAAATAAAAAATAGGGCTGGGGATGTGGCTTAGTGGTAGAGTGCCTCTCAGTTCAATCCCACGTACCCCCCCCAAAAAAAATCTGATACCAGAACTACTTATAATATTCCATGCTGAGCTATTTGATGTGGTGGTGTTTATTATTGAGTCCTCCTGATTTGTGTTTCATCAGGATTTGGGACCTTTAGAAGATACCTAGTGTTCCTTGAAGTTACCTCTAATTTTCCCTGGGTTTGGAGGCAGTGATCATACCAGCACACCACTGGTTAAATTCCTGGAGGTCCTCTCCAATCTTTGGTCTTTCTAGGCATCTACTAGCTTTCTGGGGAATCAGAGGAAACAGTCCCTAATTGTGACCGAGAAAAAAGCTTAGTCCCTGTTAGAAGGTGTAACCTTGCATGCCCTCCTGAAGAAAAGTCAATATACCCAGCACTATTAAACTCCAGTGTGGGTTCCCCTGTGTATATTTTGGAATGTGTAGGATGTGGTAGTCTAAAGTAGAGGCATGGTGGTCTAGTTGAAGTGGCACTGGGTGAACTGTGGGAAGTGCAGTATCGCTGCTCTCTCTGGAATGGTCAGATTGCAGGTCAGTGGTGTCACTGTTCAGGGACTACCATAACATGCAAATAAAAAAATTATTTCCATAATAATATATTCCATTAGGAAAAGTGTGGAGAGGTGTGAAAAGGTCAGGATTCCGTTCAGGGTATATATTCAAGAGCTGTGTCATTTGTGATGACACAACTCTGAGATAGTGTGAAAACCCCATCCATATGAAAATGATTTTAAAATAAATAGTTATGGAGTTTGGGCAGTGAACATGGTAAGAAAGGGGCCATGGTTTGTTCCACCTCCTCAGGGACCTCTGGGTCTCTCAGACCTCAGGCAGGTGGGTGAGTTGAGGCCCTGGGGACAGGCCAGGTCCTCCACCCTGCAAACACCAGGAGCCCCCACTGCGGCTGCACACTGACCAGGCCCAGGCTGTGAAGCACCAGTGAGTCTCTCCCACCACCTGGATGACCTGATGGTGGCAGTGGCCTATTGGAGTCCAGATACAGCAAGCTGCCTAGTCTCCTAGCCTAACCCTGTCCTGCTCAGGGGGCCACCAGAACACCACAGGGGCTTGGAGGGCGCAAGAAGGCCTGTAGAGGCCACAAAGCTTGGCCACATATTAGACATGGAGGTGCACAGAGCAGGCCCCTAGCAGAAAGGACCACTCCCTGTTCAAGGAGCACTCTCCTCCTCCTCCCGACAACAACAGACAAATGTTCCTGTAAGGTAAGTGAAGCCCCAGAAGACCACAACGGGTGGAAATGTTACCTGCCATCAGGTGGAATGTTAACTGTCAACTGGGGACGGCTATCCACCTACTGGGTTAGGCGCTCAGGGCAGGGGTGATGGTTAGGGGCCCATGAGTGGACAGTTAGTGCCTTACAGGTGGAAGGGTTACCTACCATTTGGTGGAAAAGGCAATGGTGTGGGGTTGTGGGGACAATTAGCAGGTGGAAGGTTAGCTGCCATGGGCAGGTGGTCTTTGTTCTGTCCAAGAGAGAAAGGACAGAGGAACACACTGTTCTTTTCTGGGCCAGTTAGAAGTGCCCACCACCCTTTGGGAAAATTTGTAGAAGGCCTCGCACATAATATGAAAATGTACTCTCAACTTTCTGCCAACCTTTTTAAAAAAATTCTTTTGTAGTTGTAGACACACAGCATGCCTTTATTTATTTTTATGTGGTGCTGAGGATCGAACCCAGTGCCTCACACATGCTAGGCAAGCAATCTGCCACTGAGCCACATCCCCAGCCCCTCCTCCAACCTATTAATAGCAAATTTTTGCAACATCTGGACATCCTAGATGTAAAGAGGTTGCTACCCTATGATTAAGTAGAAGTTAACATATCTTTTTTTTAAAAAAAAATTTGTTTATTTGCTTTAGTTGTACACAATGTGTTTACGTGGTGCTGAGAATCGATGGGCTGCGCATGTGCTAGGCGAGCGCTCTACCGCTGAGCCACAACCCCAGCCCTTAACATATCATTTAAATGCCCATTTGTTTTAAAAAATTAGAAAAGATATTTCTTCTGGATGGGATTTTGAAATGGAGTTGTGAGACCACTCATGCACATTTGTTCAAGTGCATTAGAGGAAATGGAGAAGATGACCTTGAGAGGAAATAGAAGGTGGTCCTGTGCCAGACTGGCTATATATAAGATATTTTTCATAACCATAATTTTGTGTGTGCATTTTATTCCACATTAATGTATGTAGAATTGACAATGCTAAGTACTTTTTGAAATATCTAGTCTTTCTAGATGTTCTAAAGTGCCTGATATATGTTAAAAGTACAGGTAGTAAAATATAACACATTTTCTAAATTTTATTTTTGTTAAAATTCTTATGAAACGATTTGGGAAAAAGCCAAACCCTCTGTTGAGTAGAACACATTGTGTGCTGTTTCTCCAAAGCAACATGCCAGTGTTATCCTAAGGAGACAAGAGTAATCATTGCTCCTTATGGCTATGAATTTTATTTGCTCTGTACATAATGTGTATAAAAGACAAACAAATCCTAATCTGCATCTAATCTTTCTAGATGTTAAAGAGGTTACCAGTGTATGACAAAAGTAGAATTAGTAAACAAATTTTGTATGTTCTGTATTAAAACTCCTAGGAAAGATTGTCTTCTAAAAATTTAAGCATTATAGCCCAATAAATCAGTGAAGGGCCAGAATGCTCACATTTTGAAGACATTTTCAAATTAGAATTATTGTTACATATGTGCAGTTTTTTTTCAAGACTTTCATGTACATAGTGGAAAAATTGAGTCCTTCCTTGAAACATCTAGTCTATCTAGGTGTTTAGAAATGCCTAATATATATTAAATGTAGAGGTAGTAAAATATCACTTTGTAAATATCTTTTTGCTAAAATTCATATGAAATACTGTCTTTTGAGAATTAAAATATTAAAACAACTCTGTAAGCACTATAGTGCCATCTGTACTTGGTTAGTGATTTAGAGAAGGTGGAAGGGAAGCACTTACAAAATGTAATATCTTAGTGTGTTCATACTTGGACATCTTTAGACATCATTTTTTTGAATGTTTTGGTGGGGAAAGATAGTGAATAAAGGAACAAAAGACAAAGTATGAACAAACAAATATTAGATCAAAACAAATCAAACTCATGTATACTTTTGCCGCAACACATGACTAAATCAGGGTCACTCTAGCAGAAGTAGTCTGGCACGAATTAATGACACACAGAGAAATACCTTTTCCTTTGGGTTCTTTGACAGCCCCTCTGACCCAGCTCCCACAAAGGAAGCAAGGCAGGCAAGAAAGAGAGGGAGCATGCTTCAAACCCAGGTTTTATTAATGGGGGGAGCTAATCCATGGAACATTCTATCCAAAAAAGGGCAGAAGGGTAGGATTAAAACAAACAGGTGTAATTCAACCCCATCACGTGACACCCACTCCCAGAGCTACACCATTTTTTTATCTGAGCGGAGGTAAAGTTCAGTAGCATTGCAGGGTGCAATAACAGTCCAGTACCTCTTTACTTAAGACTTAAAGGTGTTTGCATAGCTCCTTAACAGGGCAGCCCCCGACACACTTTTAGCCTACCAAAGTCAAAACAGATGCTAAATAATAAACAAATGGAAAATAAAGCAATTAAAATGAAAGAAAAATATATATCAATGTTAAGTGAAAGAAAATTGGAGCTTACTTTTTCTTCTATTAGGTGTATTGTCTCTGGTCTAATTCCTAGGTCCTTGATCCACTTTGAATTGAGTTTTGTGCATGGTGAGAGATAAGGGTTTAATTTCATTTTGTTGCATATGGATTTCCAGTTTTCCCAGCACCATTTGTTGAAGAGGCTATCCTTTCTCCACTGTACATTTTTGGCGCCTTTGTCTAATATAAGATAGCTGAAATTATATGTATTAGTCTCTGTGTCCTCAATTCTGTGCCATTGGTCCACTAGTCTGTTTTGGTGCCAATACCATGCTGTTTTTGTTACTATTGCTCTATAGTATAATTTAAAGTCTGGTATGGTGATGCCCCCTGCTTCACTTTTCTTGCTCAGGATTGCTTTGGCTATTCTGGGTCTCTTATTTTTCCAGATGAATTTCATGATTGCTTTTTCTATTTCTTTGAAGAATGACATTGGGATTTTGATTGGAATTGCATTAAATCTGTATAATGCTTTTGGTAGTGTGGACATTTTGAAAATATTGATTCTTCCTATCCAAGAGCAAGGTAGGTCTTTCCATCTTCTGAGTTCTTCTATGATTTCTTTCTTTAGTGTTCTATATTTTTCCTTATAGAGGTCTTTCACCTCTTTCGTTAAGTTGATTCCCAGGTATTTTTTTATGCTATTGTAAATGGGGTAGTTTTCATCATTTCCCTTTCAGAGGCTTTGTCACTGATGTACAAAAATGCCTTTGACTTATGGGTATTGATTTTGTATCCTGCTACTTTGCTGAATTCATTTACTAGTTGTAAAAGTTTTCTGGTAGAGTTTTTTGGATCTTCTAGGTACATTATCATGTCATCAGCAAATAGTGCTAATTTGAGCTCTTCTTTTCCTATCTGGATCCCTTTAATTTCTTTCATCTGTCTAATTGCTCTGGCCAGAGTTTCCAGTACTATGTTAAATAGCAGTGGTGAAAGGGGGCATCCCTGTCTTGTTCCAATTTTTAGAGGGAATGCTTTCAATTTTTATCCATTTAAGATAATGTTAGCTCTGGGCATTGTATAGATAGCTTTTATAATGTTGAGATATGTTCCTGATATTCCTAGTTTTTCCAGTATTTTGAACATAAAGGGGTGTTGTATTTTGTCAAATGCTTTTTCTGCGTCTATTGAGATGATCATATAATTTTTATCTTTAAGTCTATTGATTGATGTTTATGTTTATTGATTTCCGAATGTTGAATCAGCCTTGCATCCCTGGAATAAACCCCACTTGATCGTGGTGCACTATCTTTTTGATATGTTTTTGTATCCGATTTGCCAGAATTTTGTTGAGGATTTTTGCATCTATGTTCATTAAAGATATTGGCCTGAAGTTTTCTTTTTTGGCTGTGTCTTTGCCTGGCTTTGGAATTAATGTAATATTGGCCTCATAGAAAGTGTCTGGAAGAGCTCCCTCTTTTTTTATTTCTTGAAATAGTTTGAAGAGCATTGGTATTAGTTCTTCTTTGAAAGTCTTGTAGAACTCGGCTGTAAAGTAACCCAAAGGGAGGGAGCAATGGGGGAGGGAGGTGAGGGGAAAGAAAAAAAATGGTGGTTGAATGAGATGGATATCATTATCCTAAATGCATGATTGAAGACCTAATGGTACTTATATATTTTGTATACAAACAGTTGTATGTAAAAAGATGCTATATATGTGCATTATGAATTGTAATACATACTACTATTATAAATAAAAAAGAAAAAAAATAAGCAAAAAACTAAAAAAAGTGAAAGAAAAAATATGTTGCTGCCTGAAGCGATTGCCGCTTGGAGCAACAACGCCACGGGAATAAATTCAGAGGTGGACTGGAAACGAACAGGCTCTTTATTTTGGTAGCTTCTCTCTCTGGCTCCAACAACACCCCAACACGCAATCCACACTCGTCCAAACACCCGACAACCAATGGCGCCGACCTGATCTGCCAAGTCCCGGCTCAAGTCTCGCGAGATCCCGGGCCAAGTCCCGCAAGACCACGGAAGGCGGCAATGCCCGAGCATCTCCATGGCCCACAGTCAACCACAATCTCAGCCATCTCCCCAATCAGGGCTCCTACAAAAATATATACTTATATTCTTGAACATATCAGCACAGCAAGCACACACATACAATCATGCAGATTGGGAAAAAAAAAGTATAACTAATAATACTACTAATAAAATTAAAACAAAAAAGTAAAAAAGGGGGGTAAAGGGAAAATTATTGATGAGAAATAAAGAGCTTATTTCCACTGAGGTAGTTATAACTGTTATGAAGGGTGGGTGTTCATTGCTTATGCTGTTGTACCCTTCTTTGTATTCATTTATTTATTATTTTGGGTCAAGGACTGTGCATTGTTAAGTCCCATTTATTTGTGTTTCTCAGCTACTGTGGTCATGACCCAATCCTGGTTATAGTAGTTATCAACTCCAATCTCACAGTATAGGCTGGAATAAACTGGAGATTGCTGACTTATAATGTACTTCCATAGTGGAGGCTGGTGCAGAGTTCCAAATTGGAGGTTCCATTTGGAACTCTGTCTGTGGGTATTTGAGATTTGATCCACACCTCCTGTTGCTGGGCAGATTCCAATCTCTGCTGAGTGTCTGAGTCTCAGGGACCTCTCAAAAATTCCACTTTTAGGTTCAGGAGTCTAAATGTAAATTACCCAGAATCAGACCTGGAGTGCAGACATTCCTGACTGGTTACTAGCATCTCCCCAGTTTCTGCTATGGGTTGCCAAAACAGAGTGGAGGCCTCTCTTGCCTCAGTATCCCCCGTCTGGATCGCCCCAAACATAATCCTCTCTGTACCTCTTTCAAATTGCATTGGTCCAGGCACACTCTGGACCCCACAATAGGTGACTTCTAGGTCAGATTGGCAACTTCCTTTATGAGTTTCCAAACTCCTGTCTCTGCTCACTATCATGTAGCTGCTTCAAAATGGTTCTCAATGCTGTTGTAATTCTGGTTCCAGCCAGGCACTCCACCTGTAGGCTGAGAAATTTGGGTCACTTTTCACAAAACAACTTCTCCCATCATTTCCTGGTCACTTAAGGTCAGACTCCCTCTCTTTTCCACAGGTTCCCCTAAGCCAATTCTATTTGCTGCACTTTCTTCTCCCTCTGTCCATGCTCCCCTTTCCCTCTGAAATGGGCTGTTATGCCTCTAAAATATTTATTTTATGTTCAAAGTTTCAGTTTTTCTGTGCCTCTATTTTACTGTCCCTATTTTGAATTTCAGTGAATTCCCATAGTCACCCACCTTGCTGAGTTGTAGTCTTACTGCTAATTAAATCCTGTGCTGAGGAACTGGTGGAGAATGCACCCTTCTTCTAATTCACCATCTTCCTGTCCTGTTTTGAGCATTATTTCATATATTAGTTAATCATTTTTACTTATTATTTTAAGAAGTGGATATTCAGATTAATTGGCCATTCTTTTATTTGATTTTTTGTTATTTTGATATGACTTTTTTTTTTGAGTTTTTTGTATATTATGGATATCAACCCTCTCTCAGATGAATAGCTGCCAAAGACTTTGTTCCATTCTGTAAGTGTATCCTTAGTCTACTGAATTTTTCCTTTGATGTGCAGAAGCCTTTTTATTTGATGTAAACTCATTTGTCAATTTGTGCTATTGTTTCCAAAACTATTGGAATCCTATTCAGGAAATTGTTGCCAATACTATACCTTGAAGTGCTTCCCCAGTATTTTCCTCTAGTAGGTTCAGAGTTGGAATTCTTAAGTAAGGGCTTTAATTCATTTGAGTTGATTTATGTAAAGTTGATTTTGTATCTTGATGCCTCCAACTTTGCACATTTTGCTCAAGATTTATTTGGCAGCCAGGCATGGTGGTGCATGCCTGTAATCCCAGCAGCTTGGGAGGCTGAGGCAGAAGGATCACAAATTCAATGTCAACCTTAGCAATTTAGCAAGACCCTAAGCAACTTAGTGAGACCCTGCCTCAAAAGTTAAAAAATAAATAAATAGATAAAAAAGGCTGTGGATTTGTCTCAGTGGTTAAGCACCCCTGGGTTCAATCCCTGAGGGGGGGGGGAGGATTTATTTGGCTCTCTGTAGGTTTTTTTGCTTCCATATGAATTTTAGGATTGTGTTGTTCTCATTCTGTGAAGAATTTCATGGGCATTTGGGTGGAGATCATTAAATATATAATGATCTTTGGGTGGTATGGCCAGTTTAACAATGATAATAACTCTTCCAATTCACAAACCGGGGAGGTCTTTCTAACTTCTAGTGTCTTCTTCAATTCCTTTCCTGTTGATATTGTAAGTTTCATTGGAGATTTCTTTCACATTTTTAGACATATTCCTACATATTTTATTTTTATTGTGAATGTGGTTATATTCCTGATTTCTTTCTCAGTAAGCTCATTATTGGTTTACAGAAGATCTACTGATTTTTTATGTTGATTTTGTATCCTGATTCTTTGTTGAATTTATCAGTACTAAGAGTATTTTTTTGAATCTTCAGGATGGTCTGTATAGAATCAGATCATGTATAACCATGGACAATTTGATTTCATCTGTTTCTATTTCTATGTCTTTTATATCTTTCTCTTGCCTGATTGTTATGGCTAGAATTTCTAGTACTATATGGAATAAAAGTGATGATAGTGGGGTTGGGGTTGTGGCCCAGTGGTAGAGTGCTTACATGGCATGTGGGAGGGTTTGATCCTCAGCACCACATAATAAATAAAACAAAGTTATTATGTCCATCTACAATTAAAATATTTTTTTAAAAAAGAGTGGTGATAGTGACTCCCTTTACTTATATCTGATCCTAGAGGAAATGTTTTCAATTTTTCCCAATTCTCTTTGTTGTTGACTATGTGCATGGCATATATTGCCCTTAATATGTTGAGGTATATTCCTTCTATACATAGTTCATTTGTCATGAACAGATGTTGAATTTTATCAAAGTATTTTTCTGCATCTATTGAGATGGTCATGTGAATTTTATCCTCAGTCATGTAATCTTATCTGCACATAGGGTCATAATGTCCAATTCATTCTATTATCCTTCCTAATACTATACCCCCTCCTGTCCTTTTATGGCCTTCTGTCTACTCTAAAGTACCTCTATTCTTCCCTAATCCCCTGCAATTATTTGAATTAGCATCCACATATCAGAGAAAACATTCATTCGGCCTTTGGTTATTTGGGATTGGCTTATTTTGCTTAGCATGATAGTCTCCAGCTCCATTTACCAGCAAATGCCATAATTTCATTCTTCTTTAAGGCTGAGTATATTCCATTGTATATGTATGTATATGTGTGTGTGTGTGTGTGTGTGTATATATATATATATATATATATATATATATATATATAACATTATCTTCATCCATTCATCTGTTGAAGGGGCACCAAGTTTGGTTCTATAGCTTATCTCTTGTGAATTGAGCTGCTATAAACATTGATGTGGCTGCGTGACTGTAATGTTGATTTTAAGTCCTTTGGATATAAAACAAGGAGTGGGATAGCTGTGTCAAATGGTGGTTCCATTCCAAGTTTTCTGAGGAATCTCCATACTGCTTTCCAACATGGTTGCACCAATTTGCAGTCGCACCAGCAATGTACAAGTGAACCTTTTTTCCCACATCCTCACCAACATTTATTGTTGCTTATATTCTTGAAACTGCCATTCTGAATGGAGTGAGATGGAATCTCAGTGTACTTTTAATTTGCATTACTCTAATTATTAGAGATGTTGAACTTTTTTTCATATATTTGTTGATCAATTATATTTCTTCTGTAAAGTGTCTGTTCATATCTGTTGCTGATTCATTGATTGGATTATGTTTTATTTGTGTGTGTGTGTTGTTTATGTGTAAGTTTTTCTTATTTTTTACTCAAAGTTGTTGTATTTATATAACCTGGAAATTAATGCTTTATTTGAGATGCAGATGGCAAAGATTTTCTCCCATTCTGTATGTTCCATCTCCACTTTCTTGATTGCTTCCTTTGCTGTGAAGAGTTTTAGTTTCATCCCATCGCATTTACTGATTTTGGATTTTACTTCTTATACTTATGGAGTCTTGTTAAAGTAGTCATTTCTTAAACTGATAAGTTGGCATGTTGGGTGTATATTTTTTTCTAATATGTGCAGACTTTCTGCTCTAATACCTGGGTCCTTGACCCACTTTGAGTTGGCTTTTTTGCAGGATAACAGATACAGGTTAAGTTTCATTCTACTACATATGGATTTCCCATTTTTCCAGTATCACTTATTGCAGAGGATATCTTTTCTCCAATATATGTTTTTGGCACCTTTGTGTAGTAGAAGGTAGCTGTATTATTGTGTATTTATCTCTGTGTATTCCATTATATTCCATTGGTCTTCTTGCCTGTTTTGAGCCAATACCATGCCATTTTTTTTACTGTGGTTCTGTCATATAATTTAAGATCTGGTATTTTAATGCCTCCTGCTTCACTCTTCTTTCTAAGGATTGCTTTGGCTATTCTGCATCTCTTATTATTCCAAGTGAATTTCATTAGGCTTTTTCTAATTCTATGAAGAATGTCATTGGGATTTTAATAGGAATTGCATTGAATTTGTATAACACTTTTGGTAATATGGACATTTTGACAATGTTGATTCTGCCTATCCAAGAGCATGGGAGATCTTTCCATCTTCTACGGTCTTCTTCAATTTCTTTCTTTAATGTTCTATAGTTTTCATTGCGGAGATCATTCACCTCTTCTGTCCCAAATGTTTTATTGTTTGAGGCTATTGTGAATGGGGTAGATTTCCTAATTTCCCTTTCAGTGGATTCATCAATGATATATAGGAAAACATTTGATTTATGGGTGTTGAATTATATACTGCTACTTTGCTGAATTCATTTATTAGTTCTGGAAGTTTTCTGGTGAAATTTTTGGATATTCTAAATATAGAATCCTCTTGTCAGTAATAGTGATAGTTTGAGTTCTTTGTTTCCTACCCATATCACTTTAATTTCTTTCTTCTAATTACTCTAGCTAGAGTTTCAAGGATGATGTTGAACAGAAGTGGTGAAAGAGGGCATCCTTGTCTTGTTCCAGTTTTTAGAGGAAATGCTTTCAATTTTTCTCCATTTAGAATGATTGTTGGCCTTGGATTTAGCAGATATAGCTTTTACAATGTTTTGGTAGTTCCTACTATCCCTAGTTTTTCTAGTGTTTTGAACATGAAGGTGTGCTGTATTTTGTCAAATGCTCTTTCTGCATCTATTGAGATGATCATATAATTCTTGTCTTTAAGTCTATTGATGTGATGAATTATATTGATTGATTTCCGTATGTTGAACCATCCTTTCATCCCTGGGATGAACTCCACCTGATCATGGTGCACTATTTTTAATATATTTTTGTATTAAATTTTCCAGATTGAGAAATTTTGCATGTAAGTTCATCAGAGATATTGGTCTGAAGATTTTTTTCTTTGATATATCTTTGTCTGGTTTTGGTATCAGTGTGATACTAGCCTTATAGAATGAGTTTGGAAGGGTTCCTTCATTTTCTATTTCATGGAATAATTTGAGAAGTATTGGTATTAATTCCTCTTTGAAGTTATTGTAGAACTCAGCTGAGAATCCATCTGGTACTCAGCTTTTCTTAATTGGTAGGCTTTTGATGATATCTTTAATTTCATTTCTTGAAATTAATCTGTTTAAATGTGTATGTTCACCTGATTCAGTTTAGGGAGGTCATACATCTCTAGAAATTTGTCAGTGTCTTCAAGATTTTTTATTTTGTTGAAGTATAAATTATCAAAATAGTTTCTGATTATTGTCTATGTTTCCATAGTGTCCATCATAATATTTCCTTTTTAATCATGAATTTTAGTAATTTGAGTCTTCTTTCTCTCTTAACATGGCTATAGGTTTGTCATTTTTATTTATTTTTTCAAAGAAACAACTTTTTGTCAACTTTTTAATTGTTTCTTTTGTTTCAATTTTATTGATTTCTGCTCTGATTTTAATTATTTTCTCTCTTCTACTGCTTTGGGTATTGATTTGTTCTTTTCCTAGGGCTTTGAGATGTAATGTTAGGTCATTAATTCATTTATTTTTCTATTCTTTTAATGAATGAGCTCAATGCAATGAATTTTCTTCTTAGCACTGCCTACATAGTGTCCCATAGATTTTGATATGTTTTATTGGTGTTATCATTTGCCCCTAAGTATTTTTTTATTTCATCCCTGATTTTGTCTGCTATTCTTTCATCATTCAATAGCATATTATTTTGTCTCCAGGTATTAGAGTAACTTCTATTTTTTTATTTTAACATTGATTTCTAATTTCATTGCATTATGAACTGATATATGTTTTTGTATTTGCTAAAAATTGCTTTGTGGCATAAGATATGGTCTATTTTAGAGGAGGATCCCATGTACTGCTGAGAAGAAAGTGTATTCACTTGTTGATGTATAAAATAATCTACATATGTCCATTAAGTCTAAATTATTGATTGTATTATTTAGTTCTATAGTTTCTTTATTTTTGTTTCAAAGATCTATCCAGAAGTGAAAGAGGTGTATTATTTGTGTTGTGGGTCTATTTGATTCTCAAAATTGAGAAGGGTTTCTTTGATGTACGTAGATTGTTTGGGGCATATGAATTTACAATTGTTATATCTTATTGATATATGATTCCCTTAAGAAGTATGGAATGTCCTTCTTTATCCCTTCTGACTAAGCTGGCTGGCTTGAAGTCCACTTTATCTGATATGATAATGGAAAACCCTGCTTCTTTACACAGTCCATGTGAGTGATATGTTTTTTTTACCAACTTTTCACCTTCAGCTTATGGATGACTTTTCCTAGGACGTAAGTCTCTTGGAGACAGCCATATTGTTGGATCTTATTTTTCAATCCAATCTGCCAGTCTGTGTCTTTTGATGAATTTAGGCCATTAACATTCAGGGTTATTATTGATATATGATTTTTATTCCCTGTCATTTTTGGTTTATTTCTGTTTTTTAATGTGACTTAGTTTCTCCTTTGATTGACTATTCCTTTAGTGTAGTTCCTTCCTTTGCTAGTTTTTACCTTTTTCATTTCATGATCATGGAATATTTTGTTGATAATGTCTGTAGTGCAGGCTTTCTAGTTATGAATTCTTTTGTTTTTCATGGAATGTTTTTACTTCTTTAAATCTGAAACTTAACTTTGGTGGACATAAAATTCACTGTTGATATCCATTTTCTTTCAGAGCTTGGTATATGTTGTTTCAGGACCTTCTAGCTTTGAGGGTATAGATTGAAAAATCAGCTGAGATCCAGATGGGTTCCCCCCCATATGTAATCTGATATTTTTCTCTCACAGACTTTAAAATTCTATCTTCATTCTGTATGCTAGGCATTTTCATTATAATATGACTTGGTGAGTGTCTGTTGTAATTTTGTATATTTGAAAACCTGTAAGCCTCTTGTATTTGATTTTCCATTTCATTCTTCAGGTTTGGGAAATTTTCTGATATCATTTCATTGAAAAGATTGTGCATCCCTTTGGTTTGTATCTCTGTGCCTTCATCTATCCTGATAAATCTTAAATTTGGTCTTTTCATATTGTCCCATAATTTTGGGAAGTTCTGTTCATGATTTCATACCATCTTCTCTGAATGGTCAACTTTATTTTCAAGATTATATATTTTGTCTTCATTGCCTAAGGTTCTGTCTTCCAAGTGGTCTAGTCTGTTGGTGATGCTTTCCATTGAATTTTTAATTTGGTTTATTGATTCCTCCATTTCAAGGATTTCTGCTTGATTTCATTTCAGAATCTCTATCTCTTTATTGAAGTGATCTTTTACCTCCTGAAATTTATCTCTGATTTCACTCCTTACATCATCCTTTATGTCACAGATCAGTTTAACTATGTACATTCTATACTCCTTCTGTGACAATTCTTCTACTGTGTTGTCAATGGATTCTATTATTGGAGCATCTTGGTTTGTTTGCGGTGCTTTGTTCCCTTGTTTTTTCATGTTATCCATGTGTCTTCCCATATAACAGTATGGATCTGAGGCAGTACAGTTTTCACTTTGTAGACTAATAGTGTCCCTGAAGCTTTCTGAAGCTTTCCAGTACCTCACCTTTAAGGCAGAGACCAAGAGTAACAGCACCCACTGCAAACAACATACAGCCTTAAGCCAAAGAGCTCCTATTAATACATCTACAGTTTTATTTCAGTAAGCAGAAATGGTGTGTTTAATTATTGTCTACAATATATACAGTAAGTTTGCAAAAGGGTTTACAATTTCAAGTGATGGACAAAGAACAGAAGTTGTGTAGGATGTCACGTTTATGAGGAAGGAGGACAACATAGAGGTAAAAAACAAACTATAGGAAGAATGAAAGAGGAATTAATAGAGGTTGGCTGTTAGCAGGAGAAAAAGAGAAAGACAATCCAGGGAAACAGATAAGTGAGGATAGGATATATATATATATATATATATATATACACACATACATATATGTATATATATATTCATATTTATATTTATATAAATAAAAAAGTAAAAATAGAATACAGAACAAAACTGTAACTAGTATTCAGACATCCTATTCCTCAATAAATTGATGCATGAATACTTGGTTTCAAAAACGGTAGAGATGTGAGAGAGAGAAAAAGGAAAAAAAAAAGAGAGAGAAAAGGATCTTGATAGAAAACTGAACAATTGTTTCCACTGTGCAGAGTCCACCACGGACCCCTACAAGATTCCACAGCCTGACTCGTGTGTCATTGTGTTATTTTTTTTTCCATAGCTGCTCCTCTGCCTTTTTTTTTGCTGAGCACTCGGGTTGTACCCCTTTCTGGAGGCTGGCCCCCAGCAATATTGGAGTTCAAAAGTTTCTCCACTTCTCTTCTCACTGGATAGTAGGGTTTTCTGGAGTTTGATGCTAACTCCACCCTCAGGATGTTTGTGGTTGTTATGGTGAGATGGTTAGTCCTGGAGGTGGAACTCCTGGAGGCGGGATGTAGGCTCAGGAAGAATGCTCTTTGCTGGGAGCCCATTGGTCTGTAGATTTTAAGTTAGCACACTTCTACACCCTGCAATTGCTGGTCCAAATTGGAAGACTGAACCCCAAGAATCTCTTTGGGGTGCCACTGTGCGGTGTGTGAGCTTATTCTTAGACCACTACTTCACCTACACACCCCACAATTCCTCACTCTTTCCTGCCCTCACCCTTTAAAATTCCTGGTCAGGCACTTCTCTCCCAGCCAGTGCTGCCAGCAGCTGAGTTGGAGTGGGAGGGGGAAGCCAGGTGGGTTTCCATGACCAGTATTCCACTGTGTAAACCTCTCTCCATGCTTGATTTTCTCCTGGTCATGTGGGCACACTCTGTCATATAGTGTGGGTTTGCCTGGCTTATTTTTGGGGCCAGACTCAGGTCTGTCATTAGTCAGCTCCCCCAGTTGCCAGCCCCTGCAGTGCAGCTGATAAATGGCTCCTTCCTTCATCCTCCATGCTTGCTGTTAATGGTGGCTTCCCTCCTGTACATGCATACTGTGCAGCACAGCTTATTGTTTTTTTCAAGCAGTGTCTCTGATCTTTAAGTTCTCTGTACCCTGACATACCTCAGTCTTCCCATGAATGGGGATTCCTTTAATTCTGTTATTGCTTTACTTCATGAGTAGGGATTGTTCTGGTTTGCACCTCCAGCCACTGTCGCAGCTGTGGAGCTGAGGATCTTTCCCCCTTATTTTTTAAATTTTATTTTTAGTTGTAGATGGACATGGTATCTTATTTATTTTTTACCTGGTGCTGAGAATCAAACCTAGTGCGTCACACATGCAAGGCAAGCACTCTACCACTGAGCCACAACCCCAGCCCCATCCCCCTTATTTGTTTTATACAAGATCTCCTGAATCTGCAATCTGTTTTGAGTGTCCAGTATTAAATTCAAGTGAAGTCTCCCCTAATTCTTGATCATTCACCTACCTTGTTGAAAAGCTACCTGTCTCCTTTTCTTGGTCATGGCATGGATCCATCAGGAAGTGACCCCTCTATTCGACCATCTTCCTCAATCCATCCCATTTGATTCTTGATATTGAGAAAGTTTTTTCTGATGTACGTAGATGCTCCATTGTTTGGGGCATAGATGTTTACAATTGTTATTTCTTATTGTATAACTCCCTTAAGCAATATGAAATGTCCTTCTTTGTCTCTTCTGATTAATTTGGCTTGAAGTCCACTTTATCAGATATGAAATCCCTGCTTGTTTATGAGATCCTTGTGAATATGTTTCCCCCCCATCCTTTTACCTTCAGGCTGTGGATGTCTTTGCCTATGAGGTGAGTCTCTTAGAGACAACATATTGTTGGGTCTTATTTTTCAATCTGATCTGCCAGCCTATGTCTTACTTGATGAGTTGAGTCCATTAATATTCCATGTTATTATTGAGAGGAGATTTTTATTTTCTGTCATTTTGACTTATTTATAGTTTTTAAGCTGAATTAGATTCTCCTTTTGAAAAAAATTGTAGTTGTAGATGGACAGCATACCTTTATTTTATTTATTTTTGTATATGATTCTAAGGATTGAACCCAGTGCCTCACACATGCCTGGCAAGTGCTTAATTTTGCTGGATATATTATTCTTGGATGGAATCCATTTTCTTTCAGAACTTGTTATACACTATTCCAAGACCTCTTAGATTTAGCGTCTGGGTTGAAAAATCAGCTGAGATCCAGAATGGTTTACCTCTAAATGTGACCAATCACTTTTCTTTAGCCACTTTTAAAATTCTATCCTTATTCTGTGTGTTAGGCATTTTTATAATAATGTGCCTAGGAGTGGGTCTGTTGTATATTTATATTTATATATTTTGAGTTCTGTATGCCTCCTGTATTTGATTTTCCATTTCATTCTTAAGATTTGGAGAATTTTTTGGTTACTCTTTGAAAAGATCATGTATTCCTTTGGTTTGTACATCTGAGCCTTTATCTACCCCTATGAATCTTAGATTTGGCCTTTTAGTGTTATTCCATGTTCTTGAAAGTTCAGCTCATGGTCTCTTAGCAGATTTTCTTCATTATCAACTTTATTTTCAAGATTATATACTTCGTCCTTACTGTCTGAAAAATCTGCATTCAAATGGTCTATTCTATTGGTGATACTTTCCATTGAGATTTTAATTGGGTTTATTGATTCCTTCATTTCAAGAATTTCCAATTGATTCTTTTTCAGAATTTTTATTTCCTTTTTCAAGTGACCTTTCACTTCTTATATTTTGTGATTTCACTCCTTACATCATTTTTTATCTCATAGATCAGCTTAACTATAAATTATGTAAATTCCTTCTCTGACATTTCTTCCACTATGGTGTTGGTGGAGTTTGTTGTTAAGTCATTCTGGTTTGTTTGGGATGGGTTGTTATTTGCTTTTTCATATTGTTTGTGTGTTGACCCATCTATACAAATTGATCTGAAGCAGCACAGCTTCTATTCTATGAGCTTTACGTGATCCTGTAGGTCTCCAGTGCCTCACAGTTTAGCAACCAACTATGCATAAAATATATAGCACTAAAGTAAGTACTTAATTACTATTATGACATCTACAACGTTAATTGATGCAATAAACCAAAATGGTAGGATCAGCAATTTCTATCAGTAAAGACAGTAAGTAATCATGAAGTATGTCTGGCATAAAATCAAACAATAGGTTTTATCTATGAGTTCTACCGGTGGGTCTGGTGTTTTATAAACCAATTAGTGTTAAGAGAAGTTAAGAATAGAGTTAATTAACAGGAAAGAAGAAGAGATCAGAGGGTAGAAAAGTGATTGTTGTTTCAAGAGGTAAATAGGGCAGATGCAGAGGTGATATAGGATGTGTTGCTTATGAGAAGGGAGGAGAAAAAAATAAAAGTAAAAATTATAAGAAGAGTGAAAGAACAACAGAGTTGTCAGTTATCAAGAGAAAAGAGAGAGAAACAGGGGGAAACGGAGTTGTGAAATAAACAATACAAAATCAATCCAAAATATACTAATCAAAAACCTTAACCCTCAAAAACAGTAAGACAAAATAACTACCTTCAAGAAATACTAAAAATGACAAATCAGAAGCAAATATGCATATATATATATGTGTGTGTGTGTGTGTGTATACATATATATTTATATATATATATAAATGTCCATGTACCAATCAGTACACATTCGAAAAACAAAAATAGAATAGTCAACGACAGAATATGCTCACTGTGTGCCAAACTGTCTTTCCATTTCTCAGCTTCCCTTCTCAGAATCGTGTGGGATAGAGTGGAAAGGGCTTTCCGTTCCAGTCCCAAGGTACAGATGCCTCTGAGTTCTGTGAGATGAATTTCTGGAAGTAAAGCTCCCAGGGGCAGAGTTTAGGTTTAATATGGCCCCGGGTATTTTATTGTGTGGGGAGATGTTGGGCATTATTAAATCAATGCATCTCTAGGACTGTACCCCAGGAGTCATGGAACAGGGGAGTCAGTCCTTCAACACTTGTGTTGGTGGTGGATATTACATTTTAATGGCCTCCTAGGCTCTGTACCCTGAGTGCTGTCAGTCTTCCCCATTTGAATTCTCCAGCTGCTGCTGCTGGTCCTACATGCTGCCAGACTCAAAGGAAGGGGGGGAGGTTGACTCTCTCTGGCCTATCCAAACTTTATTACCCCCAGGGAAAATGCTCTCTGGGCCAGAAATTTTCTGGATTTGATAGGCTCAGTATTGATCCCATGGCTGGCATCTGCCAGATTCTTGTATTGGATTCAGTTACAAAACTCCTGCATCTGAGCTCTCCATCTCTGTTGGTGACACTACAGTATGGATGTCCCCAAATGGCTCCTGCTTTGGCTCCTTGTGCACAACTGGCAGGATCAGGGTATTTTTCTTGCACCAGTTTAATGAGCTGAATAGCCTCTGGGTTAGCCCAGGTAGGCTGCCCCTCCAATCCCAGTATTCTCCACACCAAAACTGTCTGCAGCACTTCTCATCCTCTTTCTACTTGTGCACTAATTTTTCCCCTCCCACCAGGAGCCCAGCTCCAATGTTGCTCCTTTTCCTTTTCTGATGCACCCCAAATTTCCACTGTCCAAGGCTCTCTGTCCAATATTATCAGTGAAGTCCCTTTTTCACCTACCTCACAGAGAAGCAGTATTCCTCCTGCTTGAGTCCCATGTCATGAAGCTGTGAGAAATACCACTTCCCTTTAATCTGCCCTCTTACACACTTGAATAGTAACTTCTTGATGATTATTTGAGTCAAGGGAGAACATTTACCAACTGGTTGTGCCTTTAAAATTTATCTTAAACATTTACTTTATCCATTTGGGCCTTCATACTCATAGGACCATGACTTCTTATTCTGCTCCTCGATTTGAAAAAGGAAGCAATCCTGGTTGTGTTCTGGGTGATATCCCCAATTGAGGAGGCAAGCAATCAGGCTCCCTGAACTGGGAGAGATAAATGATAGTTTATTTTAATTAAGTGAAAGAGAACATCTGGTATTTTTCCTGCAGGACAAAGAGAGAATACAGAAGAAAAGGGCATCTTGTGAAAGTCTAAAAAAGGCAGTCTAATTTTGAAACTAGGGAAGCTCTATCTTGGAAATCTCCCATAACTGGTCCCTGTTTAAGAGATATCCACCAAGGAGAGATTTGTGGTTTGGATCCCAGAAAGCATTTTGAAAGTCTAGCATTCCCTAGATACTTTATTTAGGTACTTGAGAGAAAGAGAAGGTGAAATAAGGGAGGGTCAGTAGGACATATAGAGTAGTGGGGAGTAACCAGAGTATCAGGGTATATATATATTGAAGAGGCATTTCTGCAGAGAAGGAAAGAGACTCCTTGATCATACTCTGGAGAATTAACAGGTCACCTCTCAAAGACCTCAGACTGACTTTATGTCAGGATCCAAGGTTCACCATGCCAAGTCAGTCAGAAACATAAAGATAATAGTTGATATTTGGTATTCCTAAGGGCTGTCAGGGTCAGACTCAGGACATGGGGCCTTCATGAAGCACCAGGGAGTCATCCCAATCTTCTGCCTTCAATTCTCTCAAGCCTTCCTCACTCCCATGCATCAATTCTGTTCCACAGAAAAGAAATGGAAACAGGTCAGGACAAACACTTGCAATGCCTACGTGAAGGGGGATGGCCCACCTGCCCAGCAAGACTGGCAAATGTGCTAATCACTTTTAATAGGAAGACAAGTGCCTAGTGTTTAAAGGCAGTTTGTCCAATAAGAAAGAGCACAGAAAAGAGAAATAAGAGCTCTCTTGTCCATATTAGTCACCTTTTTGTGATCCTGGACAAGCCCCCATAAATGTAACACAGAACATGGATGGGTAGTTTGTCTCATGAATACAAAGAATGAAATCCATGGACACAAGGGTAAGAGCAAAGTAACAGGATCTATTACAGTAATAGAAAGAAAGCAGAGATCCTGAAGGGAAGGTGACCCAAGAAAGGGGTGCCAGCAGGTATTTTTGTCTAGGGGTTTGTATAGGCTTGATATGTACCAATAGTTGATTGGTGGGATGATTCATAAAGGGGCTAATCAAACTCGCTCTACATTGTTTTCTTCAGCAAACCTGGATAAAAGTGATTTCTAAGCTTTTATTAGCACAAGGGTAGGGGTAAGGGTCTGTTGGCAGGTTATATCTAGGGGCTGTTAAGGAACCAGCCTTGTACCTAGGAATAGCTGGGATTAGAAGCCTGACTTCCCAATCTTCTCTTCCTCCTTTCCTTCCCCAAGACTCTTTTCCTGGCTTACTATGAGTGGACTATCTTTCTATCTCACCAGCAGAGAAAGTGACAACCCTCTACATTCTTATGGCCAGAGAAAGCACTGCACTCATGCTACCAGAGAAGGTGACCATCTGCTGAGTTCCTCCAGCAGGGAAGTGATTGCACTCTTGCTTGTGCTACCAGAGAGGGAAGCCGTCAACTGTATCCCCACATCTGGGGAAAGTGTGCCTGTAACAACATAAAAAAGTGATCACCTTCTGCCATCTCAAAGCAGAGGAAAGTGCATAATCATGCTACTGGAGAAGGCAACCACCTGCTAAGTTCCCCACTCCAAGGAAAGTGCAAGCTAAAGGGCCTCCACTGCACTCCCACCACCTGCAAATTAGGCAGCACTTCTGCAGCCAGGAGAAAGGAGTTCAGGAACCCCTGCAGCTAGTCAAAATTCCCAGAAGGCACCTAGACCACAGAGACTGAAATAGGCACAAAGAAAAGTTAGCCTGGATCATTCAAGTTTGGGATCCCAAGGTAGAAAGCTCCCACTGTTGCTGGCATTACAGCAGACACACATGAGCATCTGCCCTCCCAGGGAGATACAAAAAATTTCATGTTTATAGTGATGAGGGTGAAACCTATGGAGTTTTGCCCCTCTACTAAGAAGTGGATTTTATCAGAGACCTAGAGTTCCAGACATCCTGCAGAGACAAGAATTCCCCTTCTAATAGGGAATGTATAGCAATTCTCAAATACCCACCCAAGAGTTCCAAAGTTTGATCTAGACTAAACCCCAATTATTGGAATCTTCACTTTAGAGCTATGTAACATCTCAACACAGAAATACACAATTTGTTAACATCCAAACTGTTCTACTCCACTGTATACCCAGAGAAAAAGCTGAAATCTACAACAACCAGCTTTGCCTCCTAGCCACAAAGGCTAAAAGAAAGGAATACAAAGATTCCAGGCTTAATAACACTAATCTTCGACCCAAGGGTTGCAGGATCAAAAACAAATACAAAGAATGAACATCCATCCCTGCCAACAGTTTTGACCAACTCAGTGGAAATAAGCCCTTTGTTTTTCAACAAGTTTTCATTTTTTTATTCCTTATTTTATTTTCTCATTTCTTTTTTCTGTTCTTTTTCTTCATACTCACTTTTAATCTATTCTTTCTAATCTATTTTTTAATCTGTTATTATTTTTGTAGTGCTGGGGATTGAACACAGGGCCTTATGTATGTGAGGCAAGCACTCTACCAATTGAGCTATATCTCCAGCCCCTCTTTTTATTTTTTTAATTTTAACTTTAAATTTTTATTCAAACATCATATCCTATTGTATTCTTATTTACTTTTTTCCTTTATGTGTGCATGTAGGTAGGTGTGTGGGGGTGTGTATGTACTCACTACATGGATAGATTTGAAAAAAATACATGTAATACTCAGATAATTTTACTTTCAGTTCAATTACTTCCTTTTTCACTTGTTTATTAGTTGGAGCTCTGTTATATGTGGGTTCAAGCTGTTTTGATCTTACAGTTGCTGGTTTCTCCATACCTCTGATCTTAGCCCTGTTATCTCCCCTTTATCATTCTTTTCCCCACAATCAACCAAATTTTCCTGTTCCAATGTCCTCTCTTTCTTTATTTTATTACCTTCTATAATTTTTTTATTCCTCCTTCTTCACAGCTGACATCTGCTAACTACCACCGCCCTTTCATTTGATTACTTTTTAAAAATATTTCAAGCTTTCCCTCACTTTCCCACCTTACTATCTCTGTGCTTAAAAAAGTGTAATTGCACTAAATAATAAAATTATATTTTTATGTAATTCATACCCCCATTCATGTTGCTGTGGTTATTAAGAGAGTGGATGTCATAGTCGACACTTGATGTTGAATGCCTGATCTAGTCCACAGTTTTGTATTGCTGGAATATGCTAACTCCATCATTTCTATATAGGTGACAATTAGTATTGTACATGTCAAAGTAGACACTGTACATTTATCTCAAAACTATATGTATGCAGTTGACATTAGTGCCACTCCTGGCTCTGCTACCCACCACACACCCTCTAAGAGGGCCTGGAAGTGATTGGAGCACTTCAAGATCACAGATTAGAGTTCTTTCTGTTAAGAAAAGTAACAGGACTTATTAGAGTAGCCAAACAACAGTAAATCTGACCCAACACATGATCTAATGCCACCTGAACCTAAACATTACTTCAACTCATAGAAATGGGGAGAGAAAACCCCAAAACCAAAAACCAGGCCATAAGCAGAAACAATCAGAGGGGCACTTCATAACTTACCCCTTGACATCTACTCATATACCACAAACAGAAAAATCCTGGAATAAAAAAGAGCTATACATGTAAGGACATGCCTATAAAAGAGGAAGGTGAATTCATCTCAGTTGTTGCACAAATCCAGGACCTCTGAATACATGAGGAAGCAGGCAAACAAATCTCCCCCCAAAATTCACAATCCCCCAACAAATTACCCCACAAATACATAAGATGATGAAATTTCAGAGGAAGCTTACAAAAAACTAATCATTAAAATGTTCAGTGAACAAAAAGAATATCTAAGGAATGAGTTGAAAGAGCAAATACAGAAGATGAAAGACTTTCAATAAAGAGATACTGAAAAGAAATAAATCAGAATTACTATAAATTTTATGTTAAGTGAAAATTAAGGGTTGGATCTTTTCTCTCATATGTGGAAGCTAAAACAAAACAAGGGAAAGAAGCCAGTGGGGAAGAGGGTTAGATATCACAAATATATAAGGAATATTGGTGGAATAGAAGAGGTGAGAATGAGAGGAAGGGAAAAAGGAAGGAATAGGGAAAGAAATATGAAACAAATCTAACAGAATCATGTTATACATACACACACACAAACACACACACACACACACACACACACATTCACACACACCAAAGGGAATATGCCCTTTATGCATATGTAGAAAGTACCAATCAAAAGTAAATAAAAGTGTGGAAGGAAGATAAGTAGGAGGGTAAATAGGGGAAGGGAGGAGGGAAAGAAAGAGGATGGAAAATGGGGATTGAAATAAAATTCCTTGTGTGTATAATTATGTCAAAGAAACTCAAATACTACTAAAATGCTCTAATAAAATAAACAGCATTCTTCCCCCGCAATAAAATAAATTAAAAAGAACATACTACAAAGCTGTAGTAATCAAAACTTTGTGGTATTGGCATAAAACGAGACACACAGACCAATGGAATACAATACAGAATTTAGAAGTAAACCCACATATCTATAGCCAACAATTTTTTTTCCCTTTGGTTAGGGATTGAATTCAGGGCCACTCAACACATCCCAGCCCCATTTTGTATTTTATTTAGAGACATAATCTCAATGAGTTGCTTAGTGCCTCGCTTTTGCTGAGGCTGACTTTGAACGCATGATCCTCCTGTCTTAGCCTCCTGAGTTGCTGGGATTACAGGTATGCACCACTGCACCCAGCTCAGCCAACTTATTTTTGACAAAGGTGCTAAGAAGCAGCACTGGATAAAGAACTTTTTTCAATAAATGGCATTGGGAAAATTGGATATCCACAAGCAGAATAATAAACCTAGACCCCCTATCCCTTCCCAATCACAAAGAACAACTGAGAATGAATTAACAACTTAAATATAAGACCTAACTTTATGAAACTACTTGAAGAAAATAGAAAAAAATACCTCAAGACATTGGAATGGGCAAGTATTTTTTGGACAGAACCCCAAAAGCACAGGAAATGAAAGCAAAAATAGACAAATAAGTCGGGCGTGGTGGCACACACCTGTAATCTCAGCACTTGGGAGGCTGAGGCAGGAGGATTGCGAGTTCAAAGCCAGCCTCAGCAATGGCGAGGCACTTAGCAACTCAGTGAGACCCTGTCTCTAATAAAAATACAAAAAGTGCTGGGGATGTGGCCCAGTGGTCAAGTGCCTCTGAGTTCAATATCTGGTACAAAAAAAAAAAAAAAAAAAAACCAGACAAATAGAATTACATAAAACTAAAAAGCTTCTCCACAACAAAGGAAAACACTCAACAGAATGCAGAGACAACCTACAGAATTGAAGAACATGTATGCAATGATATATATCTAACAATAGGTTCACATCCAGAATAAATAATAAACACAAAAAACAATAGCACAAAAACAAAAACAAGCCAGGTACAGTGGCATGTTCCTATAATCCCAGCATCTTGGGAGGCTAAGGCAGGAGGATCACAATTCAAGGCCAGATTCAGAAACTTAGTGAGGCTCTAAGCAACTTAGTGAGACCCTGTCTCTAAATAAATAAATAGGGCTGGGAATATAGTTCAGTGGTAAATTGTCCCTGGGTTAAATCCCCAATACCTAAATAAATAAATAAACACACACACACACACACACACACACACACACACACACACACACACACACAAATAACCCAATTAAAAATGGACAATAGGTAGAAATGACATTTCTCAAAAAAATACATTCAAATAGCCAACAGGTACATGAAAATATGCTCAACATCACTAATCTCGGGGAAATATTAATCAAAACCATAATGAGATATCACCTTATCCCAATAAGAATGAATAATATAAAAAGACTAAAGATAACAATTGCTAGTAAGACTGTGGAAGAAACAGAACCCTTTCGTGCTGTTCATGGTAATGTACATTAGTGCAGCGATTATAGAAAATAGTATGAAGGCTCTTTAAAAATTAAATCTAGAACTACCATATGATCCATCAATCCCCCTACTGGGTATATATTCTAAGGTATTGAAATCAGTATGTCAAAGATACATTTGTGCTCCCATGTTCATTATAGTACTATTCACAATAGCAAAGACATTGAAACAACATAAGTGTCTATCAACTGATGAGTGATCAAAGGAAATGTGATACATGAGCACAATGGAATACTACTGACCATAAAAAAATAATTAAATCCTGTCACTTCTGACAACATGGATGGATCTGGAGATCATAAGTGAAATAAGTCAGACACAGAAATATAAGTACCACATGATCTCACTTTAATCTAAAAACCTGATCCCATAGAAATTGAGAATATAATAATGATTATCACAAGCTGGGGACAGTAGTCAGGGAAGGGATGTGAAAGGTTGGTCAAAGAGGACTATGATACAGTTAGATAGGAGCAAGAAGCTCTGGTGTACTTTTGCACAGTGTGGTGACTATTGATAATAATAAATACTGCATATTTCTAAAAGCTAGAAGAAAAGATTTTGAAATTTTTTTCCATAAAGAAATGATAAATGTTGGGGAAAATGAAAAAAAATTGGAAATATTGGGTAAAAAAAGGAACTCATGATGAAATCTCCTTACCCTGACATTTTGTTCTCTATTGTATCACAGATGAATATCATATTAATGGTATGATACTCCGCTGAAGGGACCAGCAGCTATTATAGGATTGAGGTCAGAGCAAAGGTAGCAAATATGTGGTTTCTATTAAGATAACAAAATATAGTCTATAGTTTGGACATATAGAAAATACAAGTAAATGTAAGCTACCTGGTACCGTAACCCGGGAGGAAAAACTCTCGGAGGCAGAGTTAAGCTTTTACTACTTTTACTTCTACTTTCTTAGAGCTTAGAGAGGGAAAGAAAGATTTTTCTTAGAGAGGGAAAGAAAGATTTTTCTTCTTAGCTTAGAGTAGCTTAGAGTAAAGAAAGATAGAGCTTAGCTTAGAGAAAGATTAGAGCTTCTTTCTTCTCTCTTCTTTCTTCCTTCTTCTGTCTTCTGTCTTCTGTCTTCCTCAGGAGTCTCGGCCTAACTCTGACCAGTCATTACTTCTTCTATCTGGTTTCTTTTCTGTAACCGCTCTGCCTACGTTCTGGCCGCTCTGATTCTTCTGACCGACCGAGTGACTGCCCGGCTGACTGAATTCTCCGTTCTCCTAACTCGGACCGCTTTCACCCGGTTATATACCTTCAGGTTTGCGGGTGCCTACAGGTGCGTCACATACATATCAGGTGGAACTTATGGCTTCCAGCTAGCTACAACAGCCCTTCCTAATTAGGGCTCCTTCAAGTAAAAATTAGAAGTAATGACCAATCCTCTACTCAGCAATAGCCAATATGTGGCTTGTTCCTGAGAAACTGTAGCACACCAGAACAAGCCTAAATTTGGACTTGGTGAAGACATGAGGAGCAGATATAAAGTCATCCATCTGCTTCTATGTGCATGAAACTTGTCATTTGATTTCCTCCATTCCTTATCACACCTTTCATAATTGTTATTACCTCTGTCCTACCTATAAGGGAGGGGAAAGTTGGTAGTGAGAGTTGGTTAGTGATTTGCTACAGATGTAGCACTATATTAGTAGGGAAATTGAGAGCAAGAAATCAAATACTGGATTTACCTTAAAGCCCAAGTGGTTTTTAAATGTCTCCTGGAGCCTCCACTATGGCTGATATTCTCTAACACTGATCAGTCCAGAGGTTAGAGTTCTAATACCTCCAAATATTTCTCATTAACTCTTTTGGGTTTTTTGGGGGGGGAGGCGCTTTACCAGGGATTGAACTCAGAGGCACTCAACCCACTGAGCCACATCCCCAACCCTATTTTGTATTTTCTTTAGAGACAGGGTCTCACTGAGTTGCTTAGTGCCTCACTTTTGCTGAGGCTGCCTTTGAACTCACAATCCTCCTGCCTCAGCTTCCCCAGCCACTTACAGGCATGTGCCACTGCATCCAGCATCTCACTAACTTTTTAAACACTGAACCATATGACTTCCTTAATCATAAAAATCTAATAAATTAAAAAACAGTTTGCTTGCAAAAACATGAAATGTATATGGAAAATTGGGAAGAAAATTGACACATATATTACAGATAAAATATTAATGTTCTTAATATACAAATAACTAAAAAGTAAGAAAATGATGTCAAACTAGAATTCTCCTTAAGAGCAACAGAAATACAAAATAAAGGCACATTATCTTTAGCAATTATAAAGCAAAACTTGAGATAACATAATAAATGATAATATAAATTTTCAAAAGTGTAAAGGCAGAGACTGTACTATTTTTTTTTTTTTTTTGGATGGAAGGAGTGTTGGGAAACAAGCCCTTCTCATACTGTGGGTTTTCACATCAAATTTTCGAGTTTAAATTTTGCTTGGCAGAATCCATTCAAATCTAAGATGCTCATGCTGTTTGTATAAAATTTTAAGTGTTTATGCCATTTTTAGTAAACTGATAATAGAGGGAGAGCCCAGCACAGCATGAAACCCTTTAGAAACTCCTTATGCCTGGTATTCTTGCTCACATTAACTCTGCTATCAAGGATTGGGTGATAAAATTTTCCCCAATATTCTGATAAAATATCCTATATGAAGGATCTCATATAGAGGTCAACACTCAGATTCTATACCTGTGCAATCCTTTCCCCCAGAGCCTCTATATTCACAAGCTCTTACCTGTGTCCCTTTTATGAGTTTGGTATTCACTCCATAACTAAAGTCCTGATGGACTTTGTAGTCAGCAATATCCATGGTGTGCAGGCTGACCCTGCTCTACATTCATTGAAACTAAAACTCTGTCACCACATTGATACTCAGTTTATATGCACCCTACACATAAACACACAGATGAAAAGACAGAAAGGAGATCAAGGGGCTCAGTGAAGATATAATATACCTCCGTATATTAATTGTAGTCCAGATATATGTTATAGGTCCCCAGTTGTGATACCTTATCATGGATCACAGCCTGCGTGGGGTGGCACCTTGTTCTATGTAAAGCTGGAAATAAGCATTTGGGATTGAGAAGAGGGTATTGGGAATTAGACTAGTGCTATCAAGACCTGTCATTTTAGATGATGCAGTTTGTTAAAGCTGTTAACACTTCCACATGTTCTACCTTGAATTCTGGAAAGAGTGAGTAATTGGATTTTCTGCCTGAAGATTCAGAGTGCCAATTAATTGTAAAAGCTGAAGATGGTTGCTGCTATAGGGACCTGTTTAATTGAAATATGTATGATTAAACCTTTCATTATTTCAGGTACTGAAATAATGTTTGCATTCAGACTTAAGGATTCTGAAATATGTGACATCAATTCTTGTCATGTGGGTCTCTCCAAAGGCTGCCTGAGTGTCCACACAACATGGCAGTTAGCTTTCTCCATAGCAAGTTGGGAGGTGCAGCACTTTTTTTGACCCAGTCTCTCTTTTTTTGACCCAGTTGCACATTGTCATTTCTACTTATTTTTTTAGAATTATCTCCACTTCCTATGAGCACTCCACTTCCTAATTCAAAGCAAATCCTCATTTCCTCAAACCCTCCACAAAAATGTAAGCCCAAATCCTAAAACACATCATCTCTACCACACTCTTATTGGAAAACACCTTGAATCTCCACCATTTACTTTCTCCTTTACTGAATAAAAATTCAACTTGGTTAGCTATAGGTATGTTCTTAATGGTTGGGTGGATAGAGAATACTGATGGCAGGTATACTCCTCATAGTTTTTTGGCTAGAGAACATAGAAGAATGGATCAAAATTGGTCAGCCACTCCAGGGTGGAAAAGCAGAGCTATCTTAACCTCATTTCTCCTTGTTCTGACAGTATCTGGGCTCCATTCTGACCAGTAATCTGCAAGGGACAGAGTCCATCGCAGACAACTATACCAAGGTGGAGGTAGATTGTAGTATGGTGTTGTATGGAGTGTAGGGTGGAAGAGCTGATTAAGACAGAAGACAAAAAATGGCAGCTATGGCTCAAAGCATCCAACTGCACCTTCTCTGTTCATTTCCCTGGACCCTGGTACACTCTGCTTAGGGTTATGGTGGGAGGAAGGCTGGCACTGTGGAACTCAAATGAGCTTTGCTCCAAAAAAAGTATTATTTTTCTATTCCATTTCCCTTCCTGACCATCATGTATAACGACATCAAGTACATGGGCATCTACAATGAGTTTCACTTCTTACAAAGTTTGTTGAGTGGTTAACCTCCCACAGTGGCCCATAAGATCCTTCAAGTTTCTGTTGGGAAGGAGCCAAAGAAGTAGCAGCAGGATATCTAGGAATATATCCTTTGCCATCCTTCATCTCATACTAGCTTAAGTGTCTTTCCCTCAGAATATCTCTGGCCTCTGATTATTACTCTTCCTTCCCAGCACACTGTCCTAGAACTTGTTTCCAAACTGATGCCCTTACCCCTGGGATTCCTATCTATAGCCCTCACCCTCAGCCCTAGTGCATACCTGTGTATCTCCCTAAATATGGATTCCACTCACTTTATTTGGATGCTCAGAAAACTTTTAAGGACATCATTTCCTTAATGATTGCTGAATTCCATTCCAGGTACTACCCCCTATGATCCTACCCTCCTGTAACCCCTTTGCTAAAGAAACCGGATGGTTAGATATGAACACTTCACCCCCCAGTGGCCATATTGAAGAGCAGAAACTTTAAACGTAGATCATATAAATTTAGACACTGTTCCCCACCCCATCAGGATAAAATGAATGTGGGAAGGTGTATCTTGGTGTTCCCAGACCATAAACTGCATCAAAGATAGAAGGTGGTAGGAGGACACAGTTTCTATGGATTGAGAATGGGGGCTGATAAAGGCATGACAATAATAGTAGGAGGACACAATTTCTATGGATTGAGAATGGAGGATGATAAAGGCATGACATGTGTTGCCGCCTACAGCAACGATACCGCGGGAAAGGAATCGGAGGCAGACTGGGAATGACTGGTTCCTTTATTCTTGCTTCTTCTTCCCTGCTCTCTCTTCTGTATTCTCCGTCCCCTGTGTTTCCCCCATAGTCTCTTTACTCTTTACCTTAACAAGTATACACGTGTCACAAGCTCAACTTACAGGTGTGTCACACAGTGTTCACGGGCACAGAAAGATTCTTAGTTAATTACATTAAGGTCGGGTGTAAACAATTAAACGCCTCCTCTTTGGCTCTCAGCCAGCCGCCATCTTAGCTACTTCCTCATACAAGGCTCTTACAGACATGAAGACAACCAGTAGCCAGTGATCCTAGGGTCTGACTTGCTCCCCTCTCCTACCCTGGAGGAATATCATTATTCAGCATGAAATCTGCAGGAGTGACTTATCTGTCTGGTTTCTTGCTAGTAACTAGCAGTTGCTTGGTGCACAAAAAAATCCTTAGTTATTACCCAATCCAAATCCTCTATACTTGGTCATATATTATTACATTAGAACTGACATAAAACACCAGAGACTGGGTGACTTAAACAGCAAAAATGTATTTTCTTTCACTTCTGGAAACTGGAACTCAAGAATAAGGTGTTGGTATGTTTGCTTTTTTGAGGACTCTCTCCTTGGCTGGCAGATGGCTACCTTCTTGCTGCCAATTTACATGATCATCCATTTGTGCATTTAAATCTCTAATCTTGTGTGTCCTAATCTCTTCTTACAAGGTATGAATTACTTTGGATTAGGACATATTCTGAGACCTCATTTTAACATAATTACCTCTTCAATAGACCTATCTTTAAATACAGTCACATTGTGAGGCACCAGGTGTTAAGGTTTGAACATATGAATTTGAGGGAAACAAAGTTTAATACATAAAAATTCGTGACAATAAAGCACAGAGGAAGGAAGTGACTTGTCCAAAGTTCTAATGACAGAAGGTTCTCCCATTTCTAGACAATTATCTCCAAAGTCAGGCAAAGGCCCTAATATTGCCCAACATTCCTCTTATCAACAGTCTTACTCTATTTAGCAAACTTTATCTGATGGTTTATATGAAGTTACTTCCAGTTTTCTTCCTTGGAGCATGTATGCTTTCCCTCACAATAGATTTGCTTTCTTCAAATTTTTGCTCCAGCTTATTTATGGATGCCAACTTCTGAAGAAGTTAATCCTTACACACATCATCCACAGTGAGATGGAAGAGTCCATGAAATGAGAATGCTCTCTGATTATGGATACTTCAGAATGTCATTTTATTTAAAAATAGAATTGTTGCAGTTGTAATTAGTTAAGATGAAGTCATACTATGTGAGCCCCTATCAAATATAATCAGTATCCCTATAAAAGGAGAAAATGTGTATAGTGACATACATAAAGTGAAGATCATGTGCTGAAACATAGGAAGACAGACACCATGGGAAAAAGACAAATGAAGAAAACTGACCTTAGATACTTCCTGTGAAGTACACTTTTCATAGTTTTTTGGCTAAAGAACATAGACAAACAGAAGGAATCAACCCTGCTGACACCTTGATTTCAGATATCTAGCCTCCAGAACTGTGAAAAAACCCATTTCTATTGTGGAAGCCACTCAGTTTGTGTGCTTTATTATGAAAGCTGTCAACCTAAGTAACAGAGAGATTTTTCCAAAGAATAATGATATTTATTTGAGGTTAGTATAACATTGCAATGGGAATACACATGCCACAGTTAAAAACTATGAGCATATTCAAGGAGGTTAAAGAAAGGGAAGTTTTTAAAGGCAAAAATGAGGAGTATTACATAAGATATTTTGAAACTATAATCCTTGCCTGCAAGGATTCTTTAACATGGATGGTGCCAGTCCAAGGTTCAACAGAGAGCTGTGGAGCAGATGGCCTTACAGAAATATTCCTTGTGTGAGGTTGTAATGGCCTTTGTGTGAGGTTGTGATTCCATCAGTGTTTTGTGATAATTACTATCAGGAAACTGCATACAAACCATAACCTCCCAGCTTTATTTTGTACTAGGATTGACACAAATAACTCCATTTTGATTCAGACAACTTTCACACAGCACTGAAAAATTATTTCTTCTTCAAATACACCTTTTCTGCACAGCTCCATGCTGCCCTCAGAATACTGGGTGGATATTGTTCAGTATCAGGGAAAGGAACTATTCACAAAAGATCTATGGCTCTGGGAACGCAGACAGCCCTTGGCATACCCAACATCAGTAGAAACTTATGTGCCCTAAACTATTCCACCTGCCTTTTGTCAGGAAGATAGTTAGGATCTGGTAATAGACTACCTCTGTTTTATTCTAGGCTCTGTCATTTACTAGCTGTATGATCTTTTTTTTTTAATTTTTATTTATACTAGTAAGTATTACAGTTCATACCATACATATAGAGCATCTTTTTACACAAAACAGTTTGTATACAAAGTATATTTGTGGCATTCAAGTCTCCAATCATGCATTTAGAATAATGATATCCATCTTATTCAACCACTTTTCTCCCCCTTATCCCCTTGCTCCATCCTTTCCCCTCCCTTCCCTTTGACCATTATAGTGTTCCTCTAATCCTCCTATGTACCCCAACCCAACAATACTGTGAACCAGCTTCCTTATATCAGAGGAAATATTCAGTATTTGGATTTTTGAGATTGACTGATTTCACTTAGCATTATATTCTCCAACTTCGTCCATTTACCTGCAAATGTCATTATTTTATTCTCTTTTATTGCTGAGTAAAATTCCATTGTGTATATATACCACATTTTCTTTATCCATTCATCTACCGAGGGACATCTAGGTTGGTTCCACAATTTAGCTATTGTGAACTGTGCTGCTATAAACATTGAAGTAGCTGTGTCACTGTAATATGCTGTTTTTAAGTCCTTTGGGAATAGACCCAGGAGTGGGATGGCTGGGTCATAGAGTGCTTCCATTCCCATTTTCCCAAGAAATCTCCATACTGCTTTCCATAACAGCTGCACCATTTTGCAGTCCCACCAGCAATGTATGAGTGTGCCTTTTTTCCCACATCCTCTCCAACATTTATTGTTGTTTGTGTTCTTGATAGCTGCCATTCTGACTGGAGTGAAATGAAATCTTAGAGTAGTTTTGATTTGCATTTCTCTAATTGCCAGCGATGTTGAGCATTTTTTCATGTATTTGTTGATTAATCGAGTATCTTCTTCTGAGAAGTGTCTTTTCAATTCCTTAGACCATTTATAGATTGGATTATTTGTTTTTTTTTTGTGTGTGTCAAGTTTTTTTAGTTCTTTATATATTCTAGAAATTAGTGCTCTCTCCAATGTGCATGTATTAAATATTTGTTCCCAATTAGTTGGCTCTCCATTCACCTCAATGATTGTTTCTTTTGCTGAGAAGAACCTTTTTAGCTTAAATATATCCGATTCATTAATTCTTGGTATTTATTCTTGTGCTACCGGATTCTTGTTAAGGAACTTGGAGCCTAATCCGACATGTTTGAAATTGTAGCTTACCTTTTCTTCTATTAGGTGTATTGTCTCTGGTCTAATTCCTAAGTCCTTGATCTACTTTGAATTGAATTTTGTGCATGGTGAGAGATACAGGTTTAATTTCATTTTGTTGCATATGGATTTCCAGTTTTCCCAGCACCATTTGTTGAAGAGGCTATCCTTTCTCCACTGTACATTTTTGGCGCCTTTGTCTAATATAAGATAGCTGAAATCATATGTATTAGTCTCTGTGTCCTCAATTATGTACCATTGGTCTACTAGTCTGTTTTGGTGCCAAAACCATGCTGTTATTGTTACTATTGCTCTATAGTATAATTTAAAGTCTGGTATGGTGATGCCGCCTGCTTCACTTTTCTTGCTCAGGATTGCTTTAGCTATCTGGGTCTCTTATTTGTCCAGATGAATTTCATGACTGCTTTTTCTATTTCTTTAAGAAATGTCATTGGGATTTTGATTGGAATTGCATTAAATCTGTATAATGCTTTTGGTAGTATGGATATTTTGACAATATTAATTCTACCTATCCACGAACAAGGTAGGTCTTTCCATCTTCTGAGGTCTTCTACGATTTCTTTCTTTAGTGTTCTATAGTTTTCGTTATAGAGGTCCTTCACCTCTTTTGTTGATTCCCAAGTATTTTTTTGATGCTATTGTAAATGGAGTAGTTTTCATCATTTCCCTTTCAGAGGCTTTGTCACTGATGTACAAAAATGCCTTTGACTTATAGGTATTGATTATGTATCCTGCTACTTTGCTGAATTCATTTACTAGTTGTAAAAGTTTTCTGGTAGAGTTTTTTGGGTCTTCTAGGTATATTATCATGTCATCAGCAAATAGTGCTAATTTGAGCTCTTCTTTTCCTATCTGGATCCCTTTAATTTCTTTCATCTGTCTAATTGCTCTGGCCAGAGTTTCCAGTACTATGTTAAATAGCAGTGGTAAGAGGGGGCATGCCTGTCTTGTTCCAGTTTTTAGAGGGAATGCTTTCAATTTCTCTCCATTGAAGATAATGTTAGCTTGAAGTTTTGCATAGATAGCTTTTATAATGATGAGATATGTTCCTGTTATTCCTAATTTTTCTAGAGCTTTGAACATAAAGGGGTGTTGTATTTTGTCAAACGCTTTTTCTGCGTCTATTGAGATGATCATATGGGTTTTATCTTTAAGTCTATTGATGTGATGTATTATGTTTATTGATTTCTGAATGTTGAACCAGCCTTGCATCCCTGGGATAAACCCCACTTGATCGTGGTGCACTATCTTTTTGATATGTTTTTGAATCCAATTTGCCAGAATTTTGTTGAGGATTTTTGCATCTATGTTCATTAAAGATATTGGCCTGAAGTTTTCTTTTTTGGCTGTGTCTTTGCCTGGCTTTGGAATTAATGTGATATTGGCCTCATAGAAAGTGTCTGGAAGAGCTCCCTCTTTTTCTATTTCTTGGAATAAATTGAAGAGCATTGGTATTAGTCTTCCTTGAAGGTCTTGTAGAACTTGGCTGTAAACCCATCAGGACCTGGACATTTTCTTGTTGGTAGTTTTTTGATAGCATCTTCTATTTCTTCACTTGAAATTGATTTATTTAAATTGTTCGAGTTTGGGCAATTCATATGACTCTAGAAATCTGTCTGTGCTTTCAGTATTTTCTATTTTATTAGAGTACAATTTTTCGAAGTAATTTCTAATTATCTCCTGTATATCTGAGGTGTTTGTTGTGATATTTCCTTTTTCATCACGGATGCTAGTAATTTGAGTTTTTTTCTCTTCTTCTTTTCATTAGCATTGCTAGGGGTCTGTCAATTTTATTTATTTTTTCAAAGAACCAACTTTTGGTTTTGTCAATTCTTTGAATTATTTCTTTAGTCTCAATTTCATTAATTTCAGCTCTGATTTTAATTATTTCCTGTCTTCTACTGCTCTTAGTGTTGATCTGTTACTCTTTTTCTAGTGCTTTGAGGTGTGATGTTAAGTCATTTATTTGTTGTTGTTGTTTTTTTTTTCTTTTAATGAAGGAATTTAGTGCAATGAATTTTACTCTTAATACTGCCTTCATAGTGTCCCAGAGATTTCTATACGATGTATCTATGTTTTCATTTACCTCCAGGAATTTTTTAATCTCCTCCTTGATGTCTTCTTCAACCCCTTGTTCATTCAGTAGCATGTTGTTTAGCTTCCAGCTGTTGGCGTAGTTTTTTTTTTATTTCTTGTATTATCATTGATTTCCAATTTCATCCCATTATGGTCTGATAGAATGCAAGGTAGTATTTCTATTTTTTTATATTTGCTGAGAGTTGCCTTGTAACATAATATATGGTCAATTTTGGAGAAGGAGCCATGTGCTGCTGAGAAGAAAGTGTATTCATTCGCTTACTGAGGGATGAAATATTCTATATATGTCCATTAGGTCTAAGTTATTAATTGTTTTAACAAGGCCTAAAGTTTCTTTATTTAGCTTTTGTTTGGATGATCTATCCATTGGTGAGAGAGGTGTGTTGAAGTCCCCTAGAATAACTGTGTTGTGGTCTATTTTCCTCTTGAACTTGAGAAAGGTTTGTTTGATGAATGTAGGTGCTCCATTATTTGAGGCATATAGATTTATAATTGTTATATCTTGTTGATGAATGGTTCCCTTAATTAGTAATAAATATCCATCTTTATCCCTTTTGATTAGCTTTGGCTTGAAGTCTACCTTATTTGATATGAGAATGGAAACCCCTGCCTGCTTCCGTAGCCCATGTGCATGATAAGACTTTTCCCAGGCTTTCACCTTCAATCGCTTGATGTCTTTTTCTATGAGGTGTGTTTCTTGTAGACAGCAAATTGTTGGGCTGTTTCTTTTAATCCAATCTGACAATCTGTGTCTTTTGAATGGTGAGTTTAGGCCATTAACATTCAGGGATATTATTGAGATGTGATTCTTATTTCCATCCATTTTTAAATGTATTATGGCATTTAGCTTGATTTGGATTCTCCTCTGGTTGGTAATTCCTTTAGTTTACTATCTCCCTTTGTTGATTTTCATTGTTATTTTTCTCTTCTTCTTCGTGGAAAATTTTGCCCAAGATGTTCAGAAGTGTTGACTTTCAATTTGTGAAATCTTTTAACTTTTGTTTGTCGTGTAAGGTTTTTATTTCATCTTCATATCTAAAGCTCAATTTTGCTGGATATAAGATTCTTGGTTGACATCTCTTTTCTTTCAGAGCTTGAAATATGCTATTACAGGATCTTCTAGCTTTTAAGGTCTTGGTTCAAAAATCTGAGCATAGTCTGATCGGTTCATCTGCTTCCTTTCTCTTGTGGCTTTTAATATTCTCTCCTTTCCTAGTATATTAGGCAATTTCATTATAATGTGCCTTGGTGTGGATCTGTTGTGGTTTTGTATGTTTGGTGTTCGGTAAGCCTCTTGACCTTGGTTTTGCCATTCATTCCTCATGTTTGGAAAATTTTCTGATATTATTTCATTGAATAAGTTACTCATTCCTTTGGTTTGAAACTCTGCACCTTCTTCAACACCAATCACTCTTTTTTTTTTTTTTTTTTAAGTATTTATTTACTTTAGTTGTACACAATTTAATAGCATTTATGTTTACGTGGTGCTGAGGATCGAACCCGGGCCGCGCACGTGCGAGGCGAGCGCTCTGCCGCTGAGCCACAACCCCAGCCCCACCAATCACTCTTAAGTTTGGTCTTTTTATGCTGTCCCATAATTCCTGAATGCTCTGTTCTCATTTTCTTATGACTTTTGCCGTGTCCTCTAGATTTTTCTCCAGGATATATATTTTGTCTTCATTATCTGAGATCCTTTCTTCCAGGTGATCTAATCTGTTGGTGATGCTTTCAACTGAGCATTTAGTTTGGTTTATTTCTTCTTTCATTTCCAGAATTTCTGTTTGGTTTTTCTTTAGAATCTCTATCTCCCTATTGAAGTAATCTTTTGCTTCTTGTATTTGTTTTTGGAGTTCTTTGTCAAAATGCTCTTTAACCGCCTGTATTTGCTCTCTCATCTCATTTTTGAGTTCATTCTTAAGTTCCACAAACATTTGGAATATGTAATTTCTAAATTCCATCTCTGGCATTTGACCAACTGTGCTTGCCATGGAATCTACTGAGGGGGTATGTTGGTTGCTTTCAGCCACTTTCTTCCCTTGCTTCTTCATAATGCTTGTGTGTCTATTCTTCTAGCACTGTGGGAGCTGGCCTCTTTCGATTTCACCTTATAGCCTTATGTTTCTCCTGTGGTACAATGCTGTCAGGGCCCCTTATAAATATCTTACACTTTAAGCTCTAACACTTTCTTTACAGCAAATCCCAGTTTGATCACAATGCACAGATTTAGTTAACTCAGCTATTGTTTCCAATTTACTCTGTATGCTTGTGTTGGGGTTTACAGTTTCAGTATTGGACACAGAGATGATATGTTTAGGAAGAAGGAAGTGAGATTATTGAGATGTTCTTTCTTAGGAAGTATGAAAATAGAATTCTATGGAAGTGGTTTAATATCAGCAGACGGGAGAGGAAGGAGAATGGAGTGAGTGATTTAGAGGGAAGACCGATTTATATATAAACCAAACTTATTCAGCCTTTGAGAGAAGAAAAATAAAGATGGAAAAGAAAAAATAAAAAGGAACAATGAGAGATAACAAAGAAGTAAGAATTAGTGTAAGAGAGAGGAGAGAGAAACTGGGTCAATACAAATAGAGAGTAAACTATATATAACACCGCTCTGCTGTATATTTCAATTGCCCCAGGCCTAGAAGTCCCAATTTCTGCGTATACCTTGTTTTTACCTCTGATGAGTACAAAATGACAGGGTGTAAATAGATGAGGGGCAGAAGAGACTAAAGTGAGAAGGGAAGAAAAGAAAGAGGAACACAGACACACAAATAATCACACTATGAAACAGAACAAAACCAAAACAAACAAAGAAGCAAACAAACAACAACAACAAAAAAAAAAAACAGAGTCGAACCCAGGACCAAGTCTCAAATAAACAGGACCCTGGGTAGCCCTTCCAGTTTAGGTTAGTTGTCCAGGATCACAGCCAGTCACAGAGCACGAATTAGTGGCACCTAGTCTGCAGCTTTGGCCAGCGGCAGATTGTCACAGAGGAATAATGGCTGGGGGGGGTGTCAGTATGTGAATAGCGCCAAGAATGGGTTCATCCAAAAGGCACGCATTCCCCAAGCCCGCCCCCATTTATAGCTCTCATGGTTGCTGCACTGACCTCAGGCAGGCCCTTCCCTGCTGGCTGCCTGCGCGCATCTCACCCAGGTGTGTGCTGTTCTCCAGGCCCTGGACCAATCCTTGGATGTCTGCAGCTGTTTTTCTTCTCCCTTTCTTTGTCCCAGTCAGCCGCAACCCCCCTCCAAAATGGCGGTGCCTTCCCCGGTCCCAACAGCAGTACCCCGGACCCGTATGTCACTCCAAGGCGTGCAGGTCCCGTTCGGCAATTAATGTGAAAGAAGTCTATGAGGCTGCTGCTCGCATCTGGCTTTCTTTTTATTCTGCGCTGTTCGAGGCCGTGGTCTGTACTTCCCATACTGCATTGCTACCACGGCAGCTGTGCTGCTAATGCTGGTTCGGTTTGTGGGCCACTCATACTGGACTCCGTGCGTCGGTGGTCTGGAGTTCGTTGTATTTCACCATCTAGATGTGCGCGGATGTCTCGTCTCCCTCCCAGTTGTGGGAGTATTGCTAGGAACGCGTTCAATCTTCCCGCTAAGCCTCTTTTAGTGACAGTCTCCCGAGAGTGCTTCTTTGCTGTCTGCCATCTTTTCCCCTCCCTGTATGATCTTATACAACTTAACCTTGCCCTATTCTTCATCTGTAAAAAGGGGTATATAATACAACCATCCTTGTGGTGTTGTTTTAAAGATTAAATGGGCTGATTTTATTATAGTTCACTTAACTGTAGTTCACATTATCAGTGTAATCTCCCTTGTACAGAGTATGACTATGTCTATTCTCTGCTTAGGAATATGGTGATAGGACATGCATCTAAAAGTGAAGAAACATATCATAAATCCCATATTCATTTTGTTGTGATGTTTCCTCCCAGGATCTGACTTAAGAGATCATCCTGATTTAGGGGAAAGCATTTAAGGTGACCTATCAGCTAGTACTAAAGGCCAAGAAGTCCATGCCAAAGGTGAACTCTGCAGCTGGGAAACTGAAAATCTTCCAAATTAGTATTTAAGTTTCAGGTTCACCTGAGGAAATGGACAATACATAGACTTCAGTTACCAAAGCTCTCTATCCCCTCTCCAGAGCTAGGATGTGAGGTTTTGAGGTGTGGCTTAATGTAAGAGTGTCATCTTACACTTTCAGAAAATGTTCCCCTCAAAACACTTCCCTCACAACTACTTAACCTGCTGCTAAGGTCCTTGCCTTAAGAGAGCAGCTACAACTCTAGTACAAAATAGACAATGGTCAGCCACGGTGCTTTGCTCTACCCCTTTCCCTGGCTGAATAAATCATAGGGCCAAGGCACTGTGAGGCTATGAGGAACATGTCTTATAGAGGAGCCATTAGTACTATAGATTAGTGAATGTCAGGTCTGGGGACATGAGGGAAATGGGACTGACAGCTAAGAGGTATAGGATTTCCTTTTAGGATGATAGAAATATTATTGAATTCAATTATGGTGATGATTGCAAAACATAGTATACTAAAAAAGACTGAGTTGTGCATTTTATAAAATGGAATTTTTTCATGTGAATTATATCTCAATATAACAGGCAATCTTAAAGAATATGCCTAAATTGTCACAGACTGTTGGTAGAAATATGGATATGATAGGCACTACTGGTAAGGGCTCAGAAGTAAATAAGAAACATGTTTTTGGAACTTGGAAGAAAGGGTAGTCTTTTTTATAGTGTCAGAGAGCTCAGCTAATTGTGTCCTACCTTTGCATAGGAAGCAGAATTTAAAGAATAAACTTGATATGTATTTGATATTTCCAAGTAAAATATTGAAAATGTGACCTGGTTTCATCTTGTTATTTATAATAAAATACAGCAAAAAATAAAGTGAGGAAAGACCTATTAAGCATGGAAGAAGCAAGACATCATGATTTGGGAAATTCTTAGTCTGTTCAGATTACACAACATGCTGATGTTAGATTGATTATCAGAAAATTGTGCCCTAAATGGAAAGTCAATGATATGACTGGAAAATATTGCTGAAGCTTTGAAAATATAAAAAGGTCAGAATATTACTTAATGCAGAGGGCTCTTAAAATTAGACATATGATTCATGAATCCATTCTCAGCAGAGTCCAGGATTAGAAATAGGAATTATTAAGGAGAGATTTGTTAAGGATATTCTTGTCAAATGGAATGAACATACACAGTAGAAACAAGATATATTTAAGGAATGGTATAATAGTTAAAACACTGCCAACCTGAACTGAAAGGGACAGAGAGAAAACGAAATAAAGGAAGGCTGTTGGACTCCCAAAATTCTACAGGTAGGAATCAAGCTGATAGACATACTCTGATGTTAACCTATACTATCCTTCAAGAAAAAAATGAAGAATGACTCTGAGAAAAAAACTGTGAACCAAAATGGCAAACCCTCTGGTACAGAGGTCAGAGTCTCCAACGACACAGGAATATTCCCAAGCCTTGAAATTAAAGAATTTTGGTTGGATTTCATTCTTACTTTCAATTTCTCCCATTGGGAGTAGGAAAGTTTGTAACTATTATCCTATGTCTCTGCCACCTCTATAAGCAGGTAAGAGATTTTTTTTTTTCAATTCACCAGTCTACTGATGAAGAGAAATTTTGCCTCAAGAAAGATCACTCCCAGGGGCTGGGTTTGTGGCTTAGTGGTAGAGCACTTGCCTAGCATTTCTGAGGCCCTCAGTTCGATTCTTAGCACTGCATATAAATAAATAAAAGAAAGGTCTATTGACAACTAAAAAAATAAAAGAAAGATCATAGTCAGAGACTCTCTTATACCTGATTCAGATGATTTACAGATGAGATTTTAGGTACGAGTTGATGCATAATGTGTTGATACTTCTGGGAATACTGGGATGAGGTAAATATATTTTGCACATAGGATGGCAACAAATCGAGAATCAGAGGAGAAACCGTGGTAAGATGAATAATGCCCTCCAAAGATATCCATTCCTACTTGTTGGAACATCTGAATGTTACCTTACATGGCAAAAGGGACTCTATGGATGTGATTAAAAATCTTGAGATATAGATTATCCTGAAGGACCCTAAGTATAACAATAAGTGTCCTTAGTAAGAGAAAGAGGAGAAAAGCTGACACAGAATAAGGAGATAATGTGATGATTGAAGTAAGATACTATGCTGTTTGGATGATGGAGGAATGGTGACTCTGGAAGCACTAATGGAAAATCCATTGTTTTGCTAAGGAATAAAGAATATAGCTAAAGAAGTTAGAAAAAGCAAGGCTATGGATTCTCCCCTAGAAAGTCCAGAAGGAGTGTGGCCCTGCTGACACCTTGATATTTGACCCAATAAAGTGGATTTTGAACTTTTGACCTCCAGGATTTATAAGAAAATAAATGTATGTTGTTTTAAGTTGCAAAGTTTTTGGAAATTTTTTACAGTAGCCATAAGAAAAGAATACAGGAAACTACAGAGATAATCTCCTCTAGTTGTTTTCAGTTCTCAAAACTTCTTCCATTTCTGCTTCAACTCAAGCTACATAGCGTTGGTCTTTCATATTTATGACTTTCTGGAGATATTTATTTTTTGAAAAATGGTTATATGGGATTAAACAATAAAATCACTGATTTAGTCCAGTACACAATTTTATACATAAAGAAAAAACTCAGAAATGATTTTTCCCTTACTCAGAGAATACAAATGAAAAAGTAAAACACAGGTTCTTACTCTTAATTAAATCTTCCAGTGTCACACTGCTCTAGAATCAAGAAATTAGATTGAAGATAAATTGTTGAAGAATGAATGAAATAATATACATAATAAGCTTTAAAAAGTCTCTGGCACATAAACATGCATAAATATTAATTATTATTAATAAATATATAATATAAAATCTATTTTATAATGTATTATTATATATTATATTTATATTATATGATAAATGTTAATTATTATTATAATGTGTACCCAAATACACACAGAATACTTTGGGAAGTAACCACAAAAAATCTGGTAATAGTTTCCTCTGGGCATGGAAAATGAGACACAGGGTGAGAGAGAAACCAATTTCACTATATGTCATTTCTAACCATGCACATGTTCCATTTATGTATCAATCTATCCTTCCTTCCCATTCATCCCTCCCTCTCAAAAGGATGAACAGGACTACATGGAATTAACTTTCCTTGTTTAGTATCAAATTCCTATCTCCTCTATATGGAAGCTCAAGAGAACCAGTCCAAATCCCAAAGAAATCAAACGTGTCAGATTTTAGTTATAAAGTATAAAGAAAAGTTTCACTTTAGCACAATATCTATATCCATCAACTCCTTTGTAGTCTCCACAGAGATCCCTTTAAGCATGTTTGCCTCTTAATATGACTTCCAATATTAAGGTTTTTAAATTATATTAATATTGGAAAATCAGATTAGAAAATCCAATTAGGCAAGGCCCTTTGCCTATTTATTTGATACACAACTTTTACCTGCCCATAATCTCTTCTTGAAACTTGTCTGTTCACATGATTAGAAAACTTGATTAATTCCTTAGATTTTCTGCGTTGACCCACTTCTAGCCAAAGTGAATGTATCACTGTTTTCATTTCTTCAAGTACCCTTGGTAATTTGGGAGTAGGTATTTGTATACTTTTGTTCTTCTTATTGTTACTTTCTAGTTTTATTCCATTGTGATCTGAGAAGATACGTGATATGATTTCAATTTCTTAAAATTTATTGAGAATGATTTGTGGCCTAACATATGATCTATCCTGGAGAATGTTCCATGTGCTAATCAACAGAATGCATATTCTGTTTCTATTAGATGAAATGTCCTGTAAATATCTCTTAGGTCCATTTTCTCTGTAGTACAGTCCACTTAAGGTGTTTCTTTGTGACTTTCTCTCTGGTTTATCTGTCCATTGAGGAAAGTGGGTATTAGAGTTTCTCTCTCCCTTTAGACTTGATATTTATTTTATATATTTGGATGGTCCTATGTTGGGTATGCACATATTTACAATTGGTATAGCTTATTGATTAATTGATCCTTTTAATGATGCATAATGACCTCATTTGTCTCTTTTTACAGTTCTTAATTAATTTAAAGTCTGTTTAATCTGATAAGAATCCTGTCATTTGCAGCAACATGGATGGAACTTGAGGTCATTATGTTAAGTTACATAAACCAGACGCCGAATGTTCTCACTTATTTGTGATAATAAGCCAATCTCATAGAAGAATGGAATGGAAGAGTGGGCACTAGAGACTAGGAAGGGCAGAGGTAGTGGGGATGGAAAAAATTCAAAACACAGAGTAAAGAAATTACTTCTGGCTCTTCTTCAGCACTTCTGGATAATTATTGGGTAAAAAATCTATATTTCAAAATGACTAGAAGACTATAAAATCCCCAATACATAAAAATGTTTCTGAAGGGCAAAAATCACACCGGGGACAGCCATGCAGCCAAGAGATTTATTCAACAGCCTTTGTGGCTGGTTGGAGGTCGAAGAGGTGCTGGAAGAGGGGAGTCAGGGAGAGGGGAGTGTGTAATCTCTGGTGGGAGAGAGGAGTCAGGGAGAGGGGAGTGTGCAAGCTCTGAACGGGAAGTGGGTGCCTGGTTGTGCAGGCTGGGATCTCTGGAGCTGTCAGCTAGGGCAACTGCTGTCTGGCTGGAGGCTGCAGCTGTCAGCTGGGGAGCTGCTGTCAGGCTGGAGGCGATGGGTCTGAGGCTGGTGCAGTGGCTTCCTCCTCTCCACAGGGATGAGCTATTGTGTGTCTGGCTTCCTCCTCTCCACAGGGATGAGCTATTGTGTGTCTGGCTTCCTCCTCCCCGCAGGGATGAGCTGTTGTGTTCTTGGCTTCCTCTTCTCAGCAGCCACGAGCTATTGTGTTCTGAGTCTCTCAAATGGGACCCTACATAGGGATTTCTGGTGGGGGGTGCACCAGAGCAACCCCAACGCCATTGGCTCTTTGCCCATGGAACAGGGCGACCTTTAAGCCTATTGGCTCCTGCCCGGGGAAAAAAACATCCTGTCCGGGGAAGAAACATCCTGCCCGGAAAATGGAACAAGGTTGCCTTGCTCAGGATACGGAAACCTCTGTGGGGGAGGGTAGCCCATCTATCAGTTTCAAAAGATGGAAATGCTTATTATCCTGGTGTATGCATTGTATACATGTGTTGAATTACTATTATGTGTCCTATTAAAGATGTACTGATATTATATCTAAATTTTAAAAAAAACCACCCTGTTCAACTAGTTGTGTCACCCATCTGGATCTACTGTCCAAGGAGATCAATTAGAAATTTACCATGGGACTAACAGAATTCAAATCTCATCTCTTGGGCAAAGTAAATTGTACACAGCTCCACCCAATTCCCTGAAATGGTAAGGACATTTTCTTCACCCAGTTAGGTATCTGATAAGTTCAATCCTATTTTACTTTGTTCATTCTAAACAAGTCCAAATTCAAATCAAATTTTTCCCTAATTGCTTATGCTGCTTTTGGTATGTTTCACTTTGCCTGGGAATGTGATGAATATCTACAATTTCAGAAAATAAGCGTATGTCCTTGTAAACCTAGAACACTTCTCATTTGTGATGCTTAATTGAGCTGATAATAATAACCTAGCAGTTATAAGTCCCAGATTAGAAGAAGGAAAAAGTATGGTGGCTGCCCCAGCTTTGAATACATCATCTATTAAAAGTGGGGTGTTCTGAGCCTAGAGATGTGGAAACAGAAGATTCATTTCACTATAAAGCAGGACAAGGAATAATACAAGTCAGTCACTGACCTAACTGTTTGAGTTTGATATCACTATCAGAGATGCCAACCCTAGCAAGTTGGATCACTTGAGCAAGAGAAATTCTATGGAGCTTCTGGCCTATCCTTAGCTTAATGCATACGAGCAGACAATAGCAACTCTCATCTAGTCACCATTTTTTATACTGCTTCAAACCAAATTATTAAGTTAGGACCCCTAATATTTCTGTATCTTTTTTTTTAATTACAAAAAATTTTAGGCCAGGCACAGTGGCACATACCTGTAATCCAAGCAGCTCAGGATGCTGAAGCAGGAGGACTGCAAGTTCAAAGCCAGCCTCAGCAACTTAGCGAGGCCCTAAAAATTTAGCAAGACCCTCTTCTCAAAGTTTAAAAAAAAATTAAAAAGGGCAAGGGCTGGGGATGTGGCTCAGTGGTTAAGTGCCCCTGGGTTCAATCCCTGGTACCAAAATAATTAATTAGTTCATTAAAATATGGTAAAATTTAGTATTGGAAATGTGGGAATGAAAGTTCTCTTTAATTCAGTAAAGTTTCTGACTTCCAGGAGACCTTATACTCACACTCTAGTTAATCCCACAGTTTTCATAGCCCTCAGGAAATAATTTTCCACTAAAAAAAAAAAAAAAAAAAAAAAAAGCTAGCATTTGATATTACGATGCCTGCTCAAACCAGAATACTAGGAGTGATCAGCCAGTAAAGGAAAACTTTGGGCCCACTGTTTCTCAGCTAGTAAGGAAATGAGAACGTAAGACCTGGCTTCAGATGTTTCATAGAAGGAATTTAGGTTTTCTTGCAGCTCAGAAATTTATTAAGGGAAGGTGGTTGGGCCACTTGGTGTTTATGTACTTGACCCCTGCAGCTGTAGTAAGGAAGAGAGCTGCCTGCTTTGCTGGCCATAGATGATGATATCCCAGGAACATGCTGAACCCTCTCTTCTGGGTCCCTGTTGCCATGGCTGAGTCCAGCACAATTAGATAGGCTCTACTTCTGTTTCTTGTGCCTGAGCCGGAAGGATGACATTATTTAGGATCTCAGTATAGTATGGGCTAAATACCTGCTGATTATGTTGCATCAGAGTAATAAACTTCCAACCAAGTTCTGCCAACTCCCCCCCTCAATGAAAAGAAGGCCTCCAGGAAAGTCCAGCAAAGACTCCTGCATGCCACGAACCAAACAACATTTCAGAAACAAATGGATCCGCTGTTCTGTGACCAGGGAAAAACAATGAAAAGGGGAATGAAAATTTATAATGCACTCTCTGCTCACCAAAGTTTTAAGTTAACTGAGTTATTAACCAACCTACCTGCCCATTTGCATAAACCATATAAATGAGATATCTGTAAGCACTGTTTTGGAAAAGGGAATGCCATCAAGCTTTCAAAGATAAAGCATGATCAAAACACAGTAATCTAGGGCTGAGGACCTAGCTCAGTGGTAGAGTGTTTGCCTAGCATGCGCAGGACCTTGGGTTTGATCCCCAGTACCGTAAAAAAAAAAAAAAAAAAAAGTGAACTAATAAATTTCTCTCTGTTCATAAGATTACTTTAGATATCTATATGTGAGATCATAGTGCACATTAGACCTAACAAGAGGACTTTAGACATCATACCTGAAACTACAAAGTTAAAGTCAGTGTTAAAGTCCATGTTAAAGTCAGTGCAAAAAGTTCAGACCATAATACAGAAACAAAACTATGATAAGATACTGCAGTTCAAAGGAACTGGCCAAGTTAATTGTTTCCATTCCCCAGTGACACATGTTCTATAGCCTCACTATCAATCCCATGGAAGAGAGTAGGGCCCACATGGTAGCTTAAAGCATGGGATAGAGACAGGGTTTTTCAACATAGACCTTGGGCTATAGTTAAATAATTACCGAAAAAAATTAATAGCGTTGGTGGGATAATATATCACCCTTTTGAGTTAACTTGGGTGTAGATCCAACTTAAAACCATATATTCACTCTTCATATTTAAAAAGTCCATTTTAAACCCTGTACATAATAGATAAAGAAAGCTAAAGCTAAAATATTTCCTAAATTATCACGATGTTCCAACTCCCCAGTCAAGTGTATCTATCCACCCCACATATTATCACCACTCTTCCCCACCATTATCACAGGAACTCTTACCAATAATGCAACGAATGCAATTCCCTTTCTTGGCAATGTTCTGGAGTTGGCCTATAAGAGATGCTGTACTTTCACTACTCAGAGCAGTGAGGCCCATGTTCTTGAGACCTTTATGAATTTCCTCAGATACCTGTTCACTCACATTCTGCATAGTCTCTTCAGGCCTAGATAATGAAGGATAGAAAACAGAGCAGCCCCAGCATAAGACCAAAGCCCAGAAGCCCCATAGCAGAGGCTAAGCCACTCAAGGAAGAATTCTGTTTCCCTACCTCCAGCAGGTGAAATACCTTCAAGATACCAACTAATTCATACATACTCCAACTTCAAAGGAAACAAACCAGGCAAGGGTTTGGTTCCATTCTTTAATCCACTCAATATTCTTTAGTCTTGTAAGCTTTAAATCTGTGTTAGCACACGCCTATAATCCCAGCACTTGGGAGGCTGAGGCAGGAGGATTGCAAGTTCAAAGCCAGCCTCAGCAATGGCGAGACACTTAGCAATTCAGTGAAACCCTGTCTCTAATAAAATACAAAAAGGGGCTGGGGATGTGGCCCAGTGGTCGAGTGCCCCTGAGTTCAATCCCCGGTACAAAAAAAAAAAAAAAAAAAATCTGTGTTAATATTTTCTTGGATATTTTCCATGGCTGTTTTCTAACTTATCCAATTAAATAGCAAACACACTAAGAAACATTTTCTATCCCAAGTTTCAATATGGCTTATCAAAGACTCCAACTATCTTTGGAGATGGTTCCCAAAAGCCTCCACTCTGTGTGGTTTGTAATGAATAATATTATATTGTCTACCTGTGTCCCAAATGCCCCATTATTTTCTATTTAGGAAAGGTCTATGTAACATACCTGGAGTTAAATTCTTCAGTCAGGGCCTTAGTTATATATTTCAGTTTATCCACAAATTCAGGTGAGCTAAATAAAACACTGCCAGAGAAACTTCTTGCCACCAACAAGACTGAGGCCAGGATAGTTAAGTGATGCAACTTGGACTCCATCTCCCGGAGCCGGATTCTGTCCATCAGCAGAGTCTGGTAACGTCGAATAAAAACAAGCTGTCAGTAAAGGAGGCACAGAATACAAAATAACAAGACAATAACCCAACACAGAATCCTACCTCAGGGAATTCTTCATTTCCATGATCCCAGAGAAGGAGGTTTAAGTACCCCTGGTATAACACCATTGTGAGACTGGGAAGCTCTATTTTGTTTGGTTCCTGATCTGGAGATGAATATTCTATGCTGGAGGAGAAGCTGGGAGAGTCAGAACTTGGAAATGGTGTAGTGATGTCTATGGCTGCTTTAGTTAGCCATTTTGTGGTATAATTGAGAAGATCTATGAAAGAGAAGGGAATATATATTTTCAAACTACAAGACTTGAAGATTAAGGTTTTGAAAAATACTCTTGGTGAATAAAGAAGTGATTTTGTAGGTCTTTCTGATTTAGAGAAATGATCTTTATCCCACCTCCTTCCCTAAGGAAGAAACTTTCTATTTAAAAAACAAAACAAAAAACAAAGACAGAAAATTACTCCAAGAAATCAAGTTCAAGGTCAAACTTCCCCCTCTCTTGCTCTTAAACTTTAAACATACTGGGCTGTTTGTCAAGGAGTTCTTGAAATTTAGCTCGTTCATACTGGACCGAATGTTCCTGGAGGTAGGGTCGAAGGCTCTGTATAGTATAGTTTACCATGTCCATCTTCATCAGGCCCAGAACATGGAAGATGCCCCTGTCATAGGGAGAAACAGAATATTTACACCATGAAAGGAAATTCTAGTATGGAGAGGTGGGACTCAAAGAATCATAAAGTCATAGTACTTAAGAGTTAGGAGAAGCCATTAAGACAATGGTCCTATTACAGTTTATAATTTGCTATGGTTTGAGTGTGTCCCCCAGAAAGCACATGTTGAAAACTTAATACCCAATGCAACGGTGTTGGAGATGGGGCCTAATATAAGGTATTTTGCTTATGAGGGCTTCACCCTCATGAATGGTTTAGCACTGAATATAAAAGGGCTTGAGGCTGTGAGTTTGATCTGAGGTCTCTCTGGCCATTTGAAGTCTTCTACCATCAACTGATGCAGTCCCTTACTTGTAGACTTCCTAGTCTCAAGCACTGTAAGAAATAAATCTCTGTTATTTATAAGCTACCCATCCTCTGGTATTACAGCAACATACAACAGACTAAGACACAAAGCACTGGCCTGGGACCCAAGGCCACAGACTGAATTGGTGGCAGAGATAACAACAGATATATTTGACCTCTTAGCTACCAGGCCAGAATTCATTGCACTGTAGTTACATCATCACTTTTTTAAAAAGGTAGTCAGGAGAAAGAATATCACCAAAATGCTAACAACTATATGTGGGTAGTTGGAATGTAAGTTATTAAATTTCTAACCCAATGGGCAAATCATTTTGATTTTCTAGGTTTTGGTTCTTCTATCTAACATTCCTGTTCCCTCATAGAGTTTGAGTTGGACAAACAGGAGGACATCTGGGAAAGTGTGGTTTGAAATCTATAGAAATAACAATCACTATACTTTAACATCTTAACAGTATCATATTAAGTTGTAATGTCATAAATGGGGTCTTAAATGTTGTAAATATCATGAAAGGAACCATTAGAGACTATCATTGTAAAATAAAATTCAACAGTCCAGGAAGAAAAGAGATGTTAGTCAGGTTTTCTCTACAGAAGAGGTAAACAAAACAGGAATTATATAATAGTTTCTGGCTCAGAGTTTTCTGGCATGGTATCTAAACTAGATTTCAGGAACAGTACATGCTATGATTTGAATATGGTTTACTCCTCTAAAACTCATGTAAAAGTTTAATACCGTTGTGAGGTATTAAGAGGATAGAAACTTAATCCAACACTACAGTGTTTATAGGTGAAGCCTTTGGGAGGCTATTAGGATTATATATAAGGTTATCAGAGTGAAAACCACATGACTGAATATTAGTGGTTTTATAAGAAAAAAAAAGAACCAGGCATGATGGCACACACCTGTAATCCCAGTGGCTTGTGAGGCTGAGGCAGGTGGATTGTGAAAAAAACAGCTTTATACTGAGCAATCCAGTGCGATCCTACCTCTAAATAAAATATAAAATAGGGCTGGGAATGTGCCCCAAAGTTCAATCCCCAGTACCCCTCCCCCCAAAAAAAAAAACGGAAAGGAGAGGCTAGGACACATAATCTCTCACTCACCATGTGATACCTATACCACCTTTGGTCTGTGCCAACAACAAGGCTATCAACATATGTGGCCCATTAACATTGGACCTCCAATTATGAGGCAAAATAAAATTCTTTTCTTTGTAAATTACCCAGTCTGTGGTATTACACATAATAGTTATAGAAAACAGACTGAGACAGCATGTCTAGATTCTCACCTAAGCAATTGTACTGGATCTGTTATGCTCTTTAGATTTTGTACTGCTTCATCTCGAACTGGTGCACATAGGAGGCTCATCAAATTGAGAATAAAGTTGGAGAGATGATAAATATTCAGGGATCCATGCTCTGTTTCCTGTTTGAGGAGATCCATGTCCAGAGCATCTTCAATTTCATTTCTTAGACGATTCTGGCGTGGTAATAGCAGTGATAGTAAGATCTGCCCAGAAAAGGAAATCGAAGAAATCAAATTCTCTTTAAAATCATGAACTTTCTTCAGTGAACAAAGCTTTTAGGCCAAATGTTTAACCATAGTTTTTAGGGAGTCAGTAACATGGATCTCTACATTTTTTAGTATTGTTTCTCTCTGTTTAGTGTGCAATTACAATGCAAGGCATCACTGGGTCATTTATAGTAGTAGCTATTATTTTCAAGGCAGAATGAGATAAAGATATGAACAAAAGCAAGGGTGTGATAAAAAGGAAGTGGAGGATATGAGAAATACAAAATTCACACCATAACAAAGTGATGAAGTATTTTTAATAAAGGATAATGACATTTTAGGTTCTTTTACTCCAAAATGCAAGGATGGAATAAGCCAAAGATCCTTTAAGGTTCAATTGAAATAGCCTTTTGACTCAAAAGTACAAGTTCCCTATGAACAAGGGCATTCTTATTCATCTCTGTGTTTCTGAAGCACATAAAACATAGTAAGAGTTCAGTAAAAATTTATTTAATTGAAAGTTATATGGTGTTTTTATAGCAATATCCTAACTGTCCATATTCGTCTTATACCAATAAAATGGAAACCACTCTATAGTATCCATGTTCAGAAAGTATTCTGCTTAGGATATTAATAGTCATTGACAATCTAAGAGTCTAGGATACCCAGGAACTTCAAGTCATCTAAAGGAAGGAACCAGACACAGTGGTGCACATTTATAATCCCAGATACTGGGGAGGCTGAGACAAGAAGATTGTACAGCCAGCCTGAGAAATTTAGCAAAACATTATCTCAGAATGAAAAATAAAATGGACTGAGGATATATACAGTGGTAAAGCTACCCCTGGGTTCAAACTCTAGTACAAACAAGCAAATAAACAAAAAGCAACAACAAAAACTAATGGAAGGAAGGTTGATTACTCACCACCTTAACTTTTTTTAGAAGTTCAAGAGCACAAGAGAAGTCAGGAGGAGTACTTGATAACTGCTCACGTAGATGGTCCCAAAAAGCATTGTACATTGTCTCCACAAACCTGCTTTCCAGACTATTAAGAAGGTTAAATGCGCAAATTCCTCTTTACTTAGAAAAATGAAATAGGATAACAATTTCCCAAACAGCATTTAAAATCATGAAAAACCATTAAACCAACAGGCCAGGAGGAACTCTGTTTAGACTTGATCAGGTTTGAATTAACTTAAGTTAGTCTCAGATGCAAACGCATGGGCCAAATCCTCTCACAAGGGCAACTCATGGTTCTAGAGACACTCTCTTCCTGCAATAGGAATAATTATGAACTAGGGGCTGAGATCCTGAGTTCTGACGCTAATCCTGCATCTAGCCTAGATATGAGCTGTTTCTATTTCCATATGCTTACATGCTTGAACTAGATGATCTTTTTCCTTTATGGGGAAAGGTTTTCCTTCTTTATGACACTCAAACTCATCAAGCCCAAAAAGGAGCTCATTATTTTCCTGCTTCAAAACTATTCTTCATTTATATTTGGTCCTGCAAACCAGAAAGCTTAGCATTTTTCCTTAAAAACATTAATTTTTAAGTAAAAAATAATGGTTTTTATTTTAAAAATACAGACAATACAAAAATAAATGAAATAAAATGTCAGAGTTCATCCTTTAAAACACCTAATTTGTGAGAGGTTGTCAACTATTATCTGTCTGGTATATACTACAGTCCTTCTTAATTCCTTTCCCCTCATCCCTTTTACCCACTTAGTCACCAAATTCCAGAGATGCTGCTCCTTAAATATCTCCAGAATCTATCCCCACCTACTACAATATCCTACCTGGACTATTGCAAGAGTCTCCTATATGGCTACCCTGCCCCACATGGTCTTATCCCCACCATAATGCAACATATCCTTTCCAAACTCAATAATTTTCCTCAGATACAAATCTGACCATGATGTCATGCTCCTTTAAAGTCTTTCAGGAGCTCCCTACCATCAGCAGGACATATGGTCTCTAAGATCCTTCATAATCCTATTCTGCCACCTCTTCTAACATTTTGTGCTCCAACAGTAACAATCTATTTACAATGAGTGCATAATTGTTTTCTACCATTCTATGCTTCTGAAGAGACATTTTCTCTTTTAAGAGAGTCCCTCCCCCTAGACCATCTAAAAAGCACCTATTCATACTCCAAGATTAAACTTAAATATTACTTTATCAGGAAAGTGTTCTCTGACATTCTCCAGGCAGCTGAGCACTAATGTAAAACTCCATACACTAGATATGAGAGAACTTATCACTCTGCACAATAACTAATTGACTCTCTCCTCTAGAGAAAATTTTTGATGGCCAAGACAGCATTTTACCCATCTATATGTATCCAGAATTCAAAAACTGCCTTCCACCTAATAGTATTTAATAAGTGTTTGTTGAATGAATGTATGACAATGCAGATTCCCTTAAGAGCCTATTATTGTACAAACATATCAAAATAGATTCTACTGTCATGTATAGCTATAAAGAACACATACAATTAAAAAAATAATGCAAAGAGTCTACCATTGTAATCAGTATCATTTTATAAGCCCAAAGATAAAACCAGTTGTCAATACCTATAGATAATTGATGACCCCAAATTCTATTTCAGCCTCTTTTCTAGTATACTTTGTGCATTACTACACTTGAAGAAGGCTATTAGTAACAAAATAATTAAATTCAATCTCTGGATAATATTATTCCACCTGCTTCATTTATTGACATCTCACTACCACCACAGCTCCTGACTACTTTAACAAATTTTCACTCTCTTAGTTTTGCTTTTTGTGCTAGTCTAATTCAGTCTCCAAATGAATGCAATGAAGATGATGCTATGAGACCAGTGTTTTGGTGAAAACTTCTTTTAGGTAAATTGCTTGGCCTGGGTCACTGCTGGCAACAGGCAAGACAAATCTAAGATGTGTGAAGATAAAAGGAACAGAGAAACGTGCTTCTGTAACAGAGTCCCTAAAGTAGCAACATGACAGAAGCATTTAAAGTGGCAAATTATAAGTGTTATAAAATACACATTCTTATGAATAATCTACCCATTTAACTATTAATAATCCATTAGAGGCATTCAATTCATATTGCTGAATGACTCTTATTCATGTATTGAAATATCAACAAAATTAAAAGAAACAAAAAACCCTAAGTTTATTTTATTAATTTTAATTTAATTTTATTTTGTGTTGCTGAGAATTGAACCAAGGGCTTCACTATGTCATGCAAGCAATCTACTACTATTAGCCACATCCCTAGCCCCAAAGCCTAATTTTAGAAGGGTATTATTTATCAATTTGGTCCTGAATCTGATTCACTAATATCTTTATTAAGTCAATTATGAAGGAGAAATGATCCATAAAATCTCTTATCACATGAAGCGTATGGAATACCACTATTAGAAAAATGATTATTCATCTGTACCTGTTTAATCTACAGAGAATAAAAAGAAAGACTACTAGAAACTATACCTTCCCATTCTGTCTAAAAAGATCTGAAATTCATTCTATATTTCCTTATTAACTGAGAGCCTGGAGTGAACACTTTTACAGTAATTGGCACTGGTTTATTCTCTATTTAAATATAATGTGCTACTTTGACCCTTTTAAACTAATAATTACACTGATTGATCTGCTGTTTCATTTGTTAATACTACTTAAGACATAATCAAACATTAAAGTTATCCATAAAATTCTTCAAAAAGTGTTCAAAAAGCCATTGTGCTATGTACCTATAAAAGGAAATATGAAACAGAAAAATTAGAAGAGTCTGTACCTGTTTGGAGGTAAATCTTTCTCTTCCATGTAGAAATCTTTGTTCACCACGATTTCATGAGTAATGCTCAGGTTGGAAACTTCATTAACTCTCTCAGTAAGAGGAGTGATAGAAAGTGCTATCTGGTTGACTCTCTAGAAAAAAGCATAGCAGTCATCAAAAGGGAATCCTCACAAAAGAGAATTACTATTTTATTCAGAGATTCATTAAGACAAGTAAGAAAAGTCTTCAAATTTAGATTCATCAACTGAATCTTACACAGATTCATTCAATCATTTCAGTATTTGGGGCTTTCTGAATTCTGCCTTTCAACAGTACTGAAAACTCAAGAGAAATCAGGCAAGAGAAGAAGTTAGTTTATTATGAAAAACAGAAAGTGAAACTGCTTTCAAAACCTTCCACTTGAAATGTCAAAATAAGCAAAATATAGCAAAGAAATAATGAATGCATTGTTTCTTGTAAAATAAACATTTCTATAAAATTTATTGTGTTCCCACTACCCATTTCATACCTTTGAAACTACCCACAAGATGACAATTAAAGTCTCCCTATAGATAATACCATGGTTCTTATTAGATGGTTCTAAAGCTGAACCAGGCTTTTAAAATAGTAGTTTCGAATCTGAGGATTCAGCAGACCAATAAAATTTCCAAAATAAATAAGACTTGTTCACTTTCATTTTCCCACATATAGACACTCAGACAAGACAAAAACTCACCCTACCCCATCTCTCACCTTGTACAAAATTCAATTCAAAATGGATCAAAATACCTAAGTATAAGGTCAGAAACTTTGCAATTTCTAGAAGGAAACACTTCAACATAAAAGCACAGGCAACAATTTCCTGAACAGGACTCCTATAGTTCAGGAAGTAGTAGCAAGGAATAAAGATGTTCTGCAGCACAAAGGAAACCATTAACAGAATGAAGAATGAACCTACAACTACTCTTCTGACAGGTGACTAATAACCTGAATATATAAAGAACTTAAAAAACTCAACACATTCAATAAATGGTCAAATGAACCAAAAACACAATTCTCAAAAGGAGAAGTAAAAATGTCCAAAAATTGTTTGAAAAAGTGTTCTTCCTTAGCAATTGAAGAAATCCAAATCCAAACTACACTGAGATTCCATCTTGTGTCTGTGTCAAAGAGAAATCATCAAAAATACAAATAACAATAAATGCTAGAAGGATGTGGAAGGGAAAAGAATTTCAATACACTGTTGGTGGAAATGTAAATCAGTACAGCCACTATGGAAATAATTATTGAGCCTCCTCAAAAACTAAAAATAGGGCTGTGGCTGTAGCTTAGTGATATGATCTAGCTACCACTTCTCAGTGTTTATCTGAAAGTCAGCATACTTTACAGATGCATGCATACCCATGTTTACTTCAGCACAGTTCACAATAGCCCAGGTGTGTCTGTCAATAGATGAATGGATGAAGAAAAAATATGCTATATATACACAATGAAGTATTATATGCCCATAAAGAACAAAATTATGTCATTTGCAGGAAAACGGATGTAACTAAAGATCATCATGTTAAGACAAACAGTCTAGACTCAGAAACACAAGTATTACATGTTTTCCCTCATATGTGAGCACTAGAGGGTATAAAAGGACATCATAATGGTAGAAGAAAAACAATTAGTGTACAGAAAGATAAGGGGGAGGCAGCAGGAGAAAAGTAATTAGGGTTACTGAGGAGTTAAACTGATCAAACAATATTATATATGCATGTATAAATATGCCATAATAAAACCCATTATTCTGTACAAGTAATATGCACCAATAAAAATACTTTTAAACTTAAAAACCTCACCCTACCATCAACAAAACAATCATTTCATATAAAGTATATTTTAGTACCCCAAAAAGCACAAATAAAAATCAGTCTTAAAATAGTCTTTAATCAACAACTTTATTTTTAAAACTCATTACAATATCTTTATTGTCTTATTTCATTCAATAATGGTAGCAACTATGCCACAGACCAGATTGAAATTAGGAAGGCGAAGGTTCTAAGTTTATTATACAAACTACTTACTTACAGCAATAATATACAACAAGCATATTCAGTAGTTACAGTTATTACTTGGTATATAAAATAAAACATGCAATAAAACTATTTTATCATTCACTTTCAATGTGGATTCACAATTCATTCAGAGAGAAATGTTTGTCTCCAAGATAAACAGGATGAAGTTGGAGAACATAATGCTAAGTGAAGTTAGCCAATCCCAAAAATCCAAATGCCGAATGTTTTCTCTGATATAAGGAGGTTGATTCACAGTGGGGTTGGGACGGGGAACATAGGAGGATTACAGGAACACTAGAAAGTTCAATGGGGGTGGAGGGGAAGAGAGGGGGCAAGGGGGTTAAAAAAAGATGGTAGAATGAGATGGATATCATTACCCTACTAAGTGCATGTATGAAGACACAAATGGTGTGAATATACTTTGTATACAACCAGAGATATGTAAAAATGTGCTCTATATGTATAATATGAATTGTAATGCATTCTGCTGTCATATATAACAACTTTGAATAAAAAATATAATAAAACTCACATATAAGAATCCTAAAATGCCTCAAATATGGTCTGCTTATGTACATTTATTTTTCATTAAAAAAAAGTCTTTAGCCAGGCTTGGTAGGACATGCCTGTAATCCCAGAAACTTGGGAGGCTGAGGCAGGAGGATCAAAAGTTCAAGGCCAGCCTCAGCAATTTGGTGAGTCCCTGAGCACCTTAGCAAGACCCTGGCTCAAAATAAAAAATAAAAAGGGCTGCAGATGTGGCTCAGTTGTTAAATACCCCTGGGTTCAATCCCTGGTACCAAGAAAAACAAAAAGTCTTCAACATAAGTCTCATCCACTCACATTTCCTTTCTACCCTATTAAAAGCTACATGCATTAAAATATACCATCTAATTAATACATTTAGATATTTAAGAGGCATTATGAAATAAGAATTATGCTATTCCATTATTTTGCTTAATAGCAGAGACCTTAAGTGCCCACCAAAGAAACATATATGTTTCAATACAATAGCATCATAGTCTCCAACTCTTATTTTTCCTCATTTCATTCTTCAAGATTTTAGATCAAGTTGTTACCTTTTGACAGGTCTGCTGAGTAATGTTAAGTTAGGTTCACAGAGATTATTAAAGGATTACAATTTGAGTTCTTGTGAGGTTGGACTATCAAACCAAAACCTCAAATGCCTAACATAAGGTATAGAAAGACCTCATGTCCCAATATTTACATGAAAACACTGTTATTACACACCTAAAAAATTTTACCCAGAGTAGTGATAATTTGTATGTCAACAAAGCACTCCTAGAAAAGGATACAACACAATTCCAGCACCAGATACTTTGGATTATTCCAAATCAGTTCTAGATCTACCACTTACACTCTTCAAAAAATAGTAATGCTATCTCCCATGTTTTGAACTGACTAAATCATTCTCAAGTCTTATCAAACACAAATAATAATGCTTTGTTGGCCTCTTTCTCTGGAACCAAAATCTTTTAATTTTCCATAAAAATAGGAAGGGCAAAACATAAGTAAAAAAATAATTCAAAAAGGACTAGCAAGATAATAAAGAAGAAAAATGCAAGGTTGCAGAAGCCCTCTATATCCTTTAAAGGCATATAAGCAGTGGGTTGCCTTTACCTTTAACCTAACTGCTACGAAGAAGCACCTAAAGAAGTGATAACATTATTCTAGACCCACCTAGAGAGTGGTCACCTAAATGTAAGGTATTGTCTTCCTGGCTCTGCTCTGGTGTTTTAGGCTTATGAGCCCCACTCCCTGTTTCACTAGGGTCATTCTGAAGCACAGCTTTTTCAATTTTCGGCATCTTGATGTTATCTAGAATCAGGAAGAAAAGAGGCAAGTTATATAAGATCTGGCTCTGACCCAGGGACAAGGAGCTAAAGGGCTCTTCAAATGCTACTGTGTGCCCTGGTGCTCCTAATTGAGGGGGAAAAGTGCTTCAAGGGATTCTAAGAGGAACAATTAGGGTATTCACACATGACTTGAGGAATTTGGGACTAGTATGACTGTCTTTACTGAAAATCTAGCATTTCACAAGCAGAATTTCAGCCAAGGCCCAGAAATGGACAATGCCTCTCCAGAGAGAGTGCACACTGCAGGCTATAGGCCAAGCTAGGAAAGAGATCTTCCTCAACTCTGGGTACCTTAATTGGTCCCATAACACCCCTTCCTTGTGAAATTCCACATCAGATCTGCCTGAAGAGGGCTAGTGATCTGAACTCAGGCAGCAAAATACTTCTCCCCAGGCCCCATATTCCCCAAGACCCTGGTCCCTCACCTTTTCACAGTCCTTGACCAGCTGGCCCGTGGCTCCATCTGATAGTGAGACCTCTGTGCCTTCCCAGTCTGGTCTTGGGATATACCATGGTATCCTGACAGAGGGGGGAGATAATCAGGGAGGGGTGGGACAGAACCATGGAGATGATGAGGTCTATGTGAAGTAGACCCCTCCCCATGATGGTAGATAAGAGAGTCCAAAACATGAAACAAAGGGTGGTGGGTTGCCTGGGGAGCAGGACCAAGATGCTTGGGAACCAAGAGAGCCAAAAAGACAAGCAGGGTAACACCACTAGTTGATAAAGGAGGCAAGGAGAGGTTACAAAGTCAGAGATTTCAGACTCATACCATCCCTTGCAGGCTGGAAGCCCTGCAGGAGCTTGGAATTAATCTTCCCAAACACTTTTCTTCCCCCATAGGAGAGGAAAAGTTCAAAGCTTTTAACCCCTCCCTTACACCCCCCAATACCATTTACATACATAAAAAGCAAAAGGAACATTACATTTTTGTTTGTTGCACTTTATGCTGTTCATGAAGTCCCTCTCTCTTAGGTCACCATTAGTCATTAAAAATGAAGGGCAGCACAATTACGAAATTCTAGAATTGTTTCATTTCTTTTTTTTTATTTAGGTGAACAAATTCACACAAGGTGATAGAGGTGAAGTGATATAACTCTCTTTTTACAAATATAGAAACCAAGACTAATTTTAAAGGGCTGGTTATAGAATTTATGTTCTAAATTTATGATCAAGATTCTAAGCCTGAGTGAGAACCTAAATTTTGGTTTGGGTTCTTCCAGCTGAATTCCTGGCATGTTCTCCATTATAATCCATTACAGTTGGATTGTAATGGAGAACTGTCAACATAGGAAGTGATGTGTAATCAGAGGATGCTTTAATAGATGAGCTTAGGGTCTTGTGTTTCTTACGTTTTAGTCTTAGTCTTTAATTGTCATTCCACTGGCTGGTTACCATACTGATATGAAGACACTTGATTGGTCTGTTTACAGTTTTGGGGAAGTTTTTTTTTTTTTTTTTTTTTTTTTTTTTTTTTTTTAAATATGTTACCACGCTACACTATTCCATCCCTCTCTTTTAACCTAACTTGATTCCTGAACACATTTTTTTTCATAAAATGAGACTATGCTTTGGCCAAATTCTCATCTCATTCACTTGTCAGTGACAATGGTAGAGCGTAAATATATTGCACAACATGTGGATTTTGAATAAGAAATTTATAGAGAATAGTTTCAATAATTTTCCAATCTAAAGAAAGCCCATTCTACCCTCCAGGCACAAGAGAATATGAGGGGACTTGTTTGGTAATTTTAGGCCTAACTGGCCGGAGGCTTTATCATATTAATAAATATTAAATATGAATCCCCTCTTCACATACTCTTGGTATTAAACATTTTAAAAAATGCTTTCAAACCAAAACCAGGAGAAATGTTTAAATATATGGTATTTTGTTTGGATATCAACATTTATATCCCTTATGGGGTATGTTTCATTATAACAGAAATTGATTTCTAATTTTTTAAAAAATATTTTTAGTTGTAGTTGGACACAATACCTTTATCTTATTTATTTATTTTTACGTGGTGCTGAGGATCTAACCCAGCACTTCACTCATGCTAAGTGAGCACTCTACCTCTGAGCCATAACCCCAGCCCTGATTTCTCATTTCTCAAATATCAGAATTATATTTGGTTCCTAAGAAAACATTCCCAGAAGAGCATCAATTAATTTACTCACAAAATCGCATTGTTTGACTATCCCCAATGATTCCTGAAATTGGATTGGTATTTTAATTCAAATAAGTTAAATAACACTTTAAGTGTCTGAATATCAAAATCTCATGGGAGAGGTAACTGTGAAAAATTAGAGTGGGAGCAAAAAAAGAGGAGAAATAGTGGATAATAGCAAATTAAATTTGCCTAGGGTTGACAAATTTAATAATTGGTATCATCAGCAGTTTTCAATAATCAATCAGACAAAATTATAATTTGAGAGAAACAGAAAGATGCACTCCTCCCCTCTAAATCTTAGTTTAATAATAACTGATTTTATGTACCTATATACAAAACTCTTTTATATTCCTCATCTATATTCTCTACACTGAATACTACCTGCATAGCAGGTAAAACAGATGATATTTTGTACTCATTTAATAAGCAAACAAACTGGTGATAAGAGAGATTAGGTGAATTCCTAAATATCACACAGCAAGCAAGGGACATAAGTCTTGAATATATTGAAGATATATATATATATATATATATATATATATACATATATATATATATACACACACATATATACACACATTATATAATATAATATATATACATTATATACATACATACATTATATATATACATATATACATATAATATATGGAAATATATATTCTCAGCCATATATGTAATATATTACCTCTTTCTACATATATATATGTGTGTGTGTATATATATATATTTATTTATAATATTTATTACCTCTATGGTTGAAAAGCTATACACCATAATTTTAAAGAACATAATTTTCATTGTTACAATAAGTGCCAGAAGTGGGGTACATAACAGAAGGTCATCAGGAAGTGTGATAGGTTATACAATTGTTTGAAATCAAGTATTAACCCAGACTTAACTCTAAAGACTAAGCTGTAAACAAGATCATGCAAGATAGCCTGGACTTTCAAGATGGAGTATGTGTCTCAGACAGGCTTTTCACTCTAAGACTCTCTAAACCTTCATAATGAATGATATAGTATTTACAAAACATACTTCATCATTTAGCAGGACTTCCCCTTCTTGATAAAATGATACTCTATTAAAGTGCTTATTATACAAAAGGCAAATATATTCTTTCCTTTTTTTTTTTTTTTTTTTTTTTTTTGTACCGGGAATTTATCTCAGGGGTACTCCTCCACTGAGCCACATCCCCAGCCTTATTTTATATTTATTTAGAGATGGGGTCTCACTGAGTTACTTAGCACCTCACTGTTGCTGAGGCTGGCTTTGAACTTGTGATTCTGTCTCAGCCTCCCAAGCCGCTGGGATTACAGGTGTGTGCCACCAGCCCTGGCTTTAAAAGGCAAATATTTTCAATCTGTCCCAAAAGCAGATGAAAAATCCCTAATATTTACAGTTGAGTCCAAAGCTTTCTTTTGTAGATAATATTTTGTAATGTATCATATGACTTTTGTAAATTATTAATAATATACTTGTGGGGGGTTTTCAGTTGTAGATGGACACAATAGCTTTATTTTCTTTATTTTTTTTATGAGGTGCTAAGGATCAAACCCAGTGCCTTACATGTGCTAGTCAAGTGCTTTACCACTGAGCTACAAACCCAGCCCTACTTGTGTTTTTTTTTTTTTTTTTTTTTTTTTTTTTTTTTTTTTTTTTTTTTTTATAATATAAAGCCAACTCTAAATCCTTGAGTAAAAGTTTTGCTTCAGGAGAGAGAAGCATATATATTCATTGGTTTTCTTTACTCCTAGGCACACTTCTGGTTCCGCACTGTGGGTACACATACTGCAGTTTCTAAGGCCATTTTAGAGAATTCCAGACCTATAGCAGGAAAATTTTACCCATCAAATGTGTTTTGATCCAGGTTTAATACTGTGATATATTATCATTTCTTTTTTATTATTATTATTATTTCTTAAATGCTGTCTTATGTATGCCACTCCAAAAAAAGAAAATTATCTAGAAAGAGTTGATCCTATCCATAAGGACATAAAGGAGGCCTAATTAAAAGAGAAATAGTCACAGATGGCTCTAAAGGACACAAAATTTAAGAGTAATACTGGATAAGGATAACCTAGTTAATACATACAAATTAAATATTTCATTTTACAAAGAAGTATTTGAGGCTCAGAGATCTTAAATGACTTGTCTAAGGCCACAAACAGTTTAAAGAAAGTTAGGGCTAAAATTAATGTCTCACGGTGTTTATTCCAAAATACATAAGAATCATGCAAGGGCAAAAGTTAATAATTTAACTAAGCATTTACATTTTCTAAAAAAAAAAAAAAAAAAGCAAATGATAGGTATGGTATGAAAGCCTGTAATAGGTGAAGTTACATAAGGGTCAAGACCACAAGGGTACAGTGTAGTGGAAGATAAAGAGCTAATTAATGTGGTGGGGATATGTATAAATAGGGTGATACCTTTAAATAAACCCAAAATTTAAAATAAAACAGATTTTATTTCATTATAGTCTGGGTTGTAATACAGAACACACATTAACATCATTTGCTTTTTTATTTTAGTCAATGCACTTTTTTCACAGAATCAAAGAGGATTATCAAAAGTTTCTATGTACTCTGGAGCAGCTCAGAAGTGCACTTTTCAAGCTAAAAGTGAGGCATGATGGGTAGAGAAGCCTTTAGCATCTTTGAGGAAAGGAATTTCAAAGCAATGAAAGGTAAAGCTTCTGGTAACAGCACATAGTATCTACCACTCATCAAAGGTGAAAAGAGTTAAGGGAACATAGACACTAACAATGTGGCCTTATTCCTCCCTGAAGGAACTTCCCAAAGAGGCAGCTCCATTGTTCTCCTTGGAAGAGTCCCCCCAGGTTGGGGTCCCAATCTAAAATGGTTTTTCTGGTTTCTTGGATAGTGGCCACTAAAATTTAGCCTGACATTGAAAAATCTTTGGACCATTTTTAATAGTTGGGAGTTATTCATGCTTGCAAATACTGAGAGACAAAAGCCAAATTTCCTAGACAAAATTATGCTTTTGTTATATAATTTAGAAATAATAAATTTATAAAATATTTTAGTTCTAATCTGCCCTCTATAGGAACGGACGTTGTCTCCCCTGTTGGCCACCTGGCCCAGTTCCTAAATGAAGAGAATCTCTAGAATGCTTTTTTTAACCTTTAGCTTTTACTTTTGACATTTTTTTTGTAGTCCTGTTGGCAGCCTGTTTACATTTTAATGTAAGCTTTGGTTGTTAGATAAATTCAGGCTGACAGGCCACATCCCCCAGGTGACTTAGGTTATCCAGCGAGCCTGAGCTTAAACTTCCCAGAAGTGCCCATCTCTCATGAGAATCCACATTTGGCAGGCTCCAAGTCCCTGCCCTTTCCGATCCTGGGAATACTCACCTCTCCTGAGAATTCACCCCGGGGGCGGGCTCTTCCTTTCTGAGCCAATCCTGAGTGTACAAGTCCCGCTTCCGACCCCCGGCAGCCTATGGAGTCAGGGGTCCCTCGGACCACCAGAGTCACTACTTAAACCCCTGCCGGGCTGGAACTCATCCCTTTTTCTCCTTCGCTGCCGCCTTCTCCCTGGCTTCCCCTTCCCCTTCTCCCCTTCTCCCCTTCCCCTTTTCCCTTCCCTTTATACGCCCTTCTTCCCCTCACTCCCCTTCCCTCCACATGCCCCTTAGGTCCCGACCAGCCTTTAGGAACCGTTTAATAAACCCCTTTGCTACATAGCTGTTTCTGGCGTGGGTTTTTTGCCCTTCATTAGTGAGCACAGTTAAAACCTTTTTTAAACATTTTTTTTTAACATTTGAAACAAACTGAGGTAGAAATTAACATGAAACAAAATGTAACAAACAATAACGAACAACAAACAAGACAGACAATAAAACACACAACAGGTAAGGCATCAAAACAAATTTAACAGACAGAAAACCAGACTCAGACCAGAGAACTGAGTGAAAACCAGACTTGACCAGAAAGCCAAGCAAAAACTAGACTCGGACCAGAGGACCAAGGAAACCAGACCAGAGGACCAAGCGATGTCTTGCTATAGCCCTGGACTCGGGGAAATAATGCTGCATCCAACTTTCCCTTCGTCCTCTCCAGATGTGGATCTGCACAGACCAGACTTACCTTCCCACTGAAACACAGACAACTCTTGGCAGTTTTAGGTGGGTGGGAGTTGGAGAAGGGATAGCCTTGGGCTGAGGGACATCTTCTCACAGGACTTCCCCTAGGTGATCTCTCCACCACTGCACCTCCCTAGGTGGTCCTGAGTGATTTGCGGAATGCAAGAAAAGTAGATCTCACTGGTGCTTCCAAATGTTGTGGGGAAGGTCTCTCAGAAATCACACCAAGTCCAAGTTTTGTCCAAATTAAAGAGTTACTTACCCAGCCTGCCTGCGACTGCTCCCCACAGGACCCATAACTATCTCTTCAAGGAACAGCCCAGAGCCTGAGAATTTTAAGATATTTAAAGGCAAAACCCATATCTGGGGTGACGTAGCTGCAAGCAAGCAGGTACAGAAGCTGAATTGGGCAGTTAGCAAGACAATGCAATAGGTACATTGGTATATCCCATAGGACTTTTCAGGTTGGCATAGCAGCAAGCAAGCAGAAGGGAAGTGGGTCAAAACATCCCTAGTTGTGTACAAGTTAAAAGAACGGTTACTAACATCTAGACAATCAATCTCTGACAGGGTACATTGTCCAAGAAAAACAGGAACCCAAGAGAGAACACTTTTTCATTGTATAAGAATTGCCATTTTGTGTTGCCAAATATGCTATGCTCAGCAGCTGTTGATGGGTATAGAGGTGGGGCTTTCCCTGGGAGAAGCGTTTCTTACATCACGTGGAGTCCCAGGGCAAAATGGAGTCTCTTTGGTCATTGCCCATATATCCTGGCCCATAACAACAACAACAACAAAAAAAAATCCTGTTTTTGTTTGTTTGTTTGTTTTTTTTTTTACTTTTGGTCCAGTACTCAATAAATTATAAAATAGACTTTGTATTAGATGATTTTGCTCAGCTCTAGGCTGATGCAAGTATTCTGAACAAATTTAAAGTAGGCTATACCAAGCAATGATGTTCAATAGTTTAGGCAGATAAAATGCTTATTTTTACTTATTAGACTTTCAACTCATGATGGATTTTTTTGGATATAATACCATCATAAGTTGAGAAACACCCACATAAAAGTAGAACTCTGACGGGAGGCTGAGGCACAAGGATGGCAAGTTCAAAGCCAGCCTCAGCAAAAGCAAGACACTAAGCAATTCAGTGAGACATTGTTTCTAAATAAAATTCAAAATAAGGCTGAGGATGTGGCTCAGTGGTTGAGTGCCCTGATTTCAATCCCCTGTACCAAAAAAAAAAAAAAAAAATTAGAACTCTAATCCAAAACCAATCCCGATTTACCAAAACCAACCCAGGAAACTAGCATGCTACAAATCAGACTTGCAGAAAGCCATATTGCTATGTCTAGTAACAATCCAAGAAGCTAAATAAAACTTCTTTAACAGTTGTCCCCCAACAATCAGGACTTGGCTAAATACCTATTATGATTTAGATGTGAGGTGTCCCTCCAAAAGCTCATGTAAGAGACAATGCAATAGAGTTTAAAGATGAATGATCAGATTATAAGAACCTTTATCTAATCAGTGCATTAGTCCACTTAAATAGATTGAGTGATAACTGTAGGTGGGTAGTGTGTGCCTGGGTCACTGAGCGTGTGCTTTTGGCATATATATTTTGTCATCAGTTCTTGCCTGCATCCCACTTGGGCATTGGGAATTGGGTTCCCCTCAGTGGAATTGGCTGGCTGAGAAATAAAAGCTAAGAAAAATAGGATGAAGAAACCACAGGACACAGAAAGTAATTTCAAAAAGTAGGGGCAGGGTGGGCAAGCCAATCATATGGATCAAGCTTCTATACTATGGCAAAATGGAAACCCCACCTGCTTTATTTATATTGGGGGACATCAAAGACCTTCCATAGAATGTTCTCCAAAAAGGGTTAAAAGTGGGCTGTCCAGTTCCCAACAGATTACATCCATCTCCTGAGCAACCATGAGAGATCTTCCTAGCAGAGGGACGATAAAGGTCATGTGGGCAATCTATTGCGTGGGAGAGCCATGATAGTTCCCAAGGTAAAACCTAAAATCTCCCTGGCTTCATGCCAAGAGAAGATCCTCATGTGTTTTTCATCGATGTGTACTTGCAATTGGTGAGTGGAGTTTAGTCTCTCTCTACTTCCTGTTTACCATACCCTGAGCTGCTATACTCCTCCACACCTTTCTGCCATGATGTTCTGCCTCACCCTTGGGCCATAGCAATGGAATTAACTGCCTATATACTGAGAGCTCTAAAACTAGGAGTGTCAAATAAACTTTTCTTCCTCTAAAATTTTTCTTGTCCAGTTGCTGCAACCCGTGCTAATGGGATATCCTGAACATTAGTGACTCCATTTTGGTTCTGGAACTACATCTTAGCCTGGGTCCTGGGCCTATGAACTGCCAAGAAATAGAAACTTAAGATACCCTGTTCCCATAATCCCCCACTCCAAGGTCCATACATACAAAATTCTATTATTACCCAGCCACCTGCACTCAAGGCCATTTCCAGCTTGCTTTTGCTCTGGGTCCAGACTTCCACAAGGCTACCCCTGGAAGAGATTTCCTCTGGGGTAGGTCCAAGACTGGGAACTCTCAGAGATGGGTGACAACCCTCACTGAGCTGCTTTCATTAACTCCTTGTTTAAAAAAAGATATAAAAACCCTATTCAAGTAACTGGCTGCTGCGCCACTCTACTAGCAGAGCAGCATGGCAGGCTTTAACTGTCAATAAACTTTGCTTTCTGAGCATGAAACTCTGTCTCCAGAGATTTCTTTGAGCATTCTGCCCTAACATTTGGTGCATTGGCCAAGAATTGGGGACATTTCACCATGGACCCTACTCTCCCTCCCGGGATCCAAGCTGCTTTGGTGAACCCCCAATTCAAATAGGGCACTCAAATCTGTCAGGGAATTTCCTCCTTCTTTCTTTGGAGCACATCAGGCATTCATCCAACACTGGCTAATTGATCCCCAGATGGACCATCCCCTGGTGAGTCTTCCTTGGGCGTGGAGTCTAGTTCTCCCCCCCTCCCCCTCATATTGGGAAACCCTGGTGCTCAGCATGGACTTCCACAAGGCTACCCCTGGAAGAGATTTCCTCTGGGGTAAGTCCAAGACCGGGAACTCTCAGAGATGGGTCACGACCCTCACTGAGCTGCTTCCATTAACTCTACTAGGACTCAGACACAAGGATGCTTAGCTTTCCTCCTCCTAGTATTTAGACTCACCATGAGAACAAGTCCATCCAAAATCCCCTCTGACTCCCCTTTGGGATGTCTGCCAACTCATATTAAGCCTCTCCATTTGGCCCTGGAACTGAAGGCACAAATACTCTTTTTTTTTTTTTTTTTTTTTTTTTTTTCTGCAATCAAACATGGTATGGCCTCCTAATGGCACTTTTGACCCTGACATACTTAGGGACTAACATAACTTCTGTGAGCACTCCAGTAAGTAGAGGGAACTTCTCTATGTTCAGGCTTTTCCTTTCCTTAGCTCCAAACCCTCTCTCTGCCCTTCCTGTTCACCCACTCAGCTCCTTTTAGACACTAAGCCCCTTGAGGACCATTCTCAATCCCATGATCCTGAGGCTTTCCCAGCTTTCGATCCAGCAAATAAGCCTCCTCTCTGTCACCCCCACCTGATGCCCCACATCCACTCTCAGCATCTCCAGCACCCCAGGGCCCTCCCAATCCAGAGCTTCCTAGCCCTCCACACACCCGCTCTCATGGACAATCTCCTTCCTAATCTTCCCAGCCTGCTCCTATTCTCCCCCTCACTCTCATAATGATACCACTCTACCTTGTTTGCTCCATCTAGATCTTCTGAGGCCTCTAAACTTAACATCAACTACCTGTACCATTCTCTCAACCTTACTTATAAACTCCTTAACCAAACATACCTGAAACAAAATAAAACCACCTGCTGGCTATGCTTCTCACCACTAAAAATGGCCAGCCACACTATCCCATTGCTGGTGCACCTATGGCCTGATGCAAGCACTTCCTTACACTCATACATCCACTTTAATCCCTACCTTCAGACTCTTGTAACACCTACAACTATCAGGCTAACCTCTTGTCCTATAAAGCAAAGACTCCTCCAATCACTGGACTTCTCCTCATGCATCTAGACCTTACCAAGGCCTTACCCCTTTGCTTTTCAACAACTTCCAAGACCCCAAGCAGGCTCCTTAAACCCCTCAGGTTTACTGGGCCTCCTCGCTTCTCTGCCTCCCCATACTTCCCAAGCACTGGGCCACCCCCAGTGAGGAGGGAACCCTCTCTTCCACTATGGCCTTGGTATCCATACAAATACCACCCCTTTGACTTGTCAATATCGCCAACTCTAAGGCCCAGTTGTTCTTTGACCAAGCCACCTTTCTCATCTCCACTAATAATGTTTCATAATTTTATACATTCAAACCTGGCCTGATTACCAACAAGGAAAGATAGGTTTAAAGAAGCCCCAGTCAGCAATTTCCCTAGCCAAGGCCACACTGAAGCTAACACAGGAATGCAAATGGCAGGGTCAATAGGGGGCCTAAGATTAAAGAAAGAAAAATAATCTGTTTAACTTCAAAGCACATTCTCTCTCTCCCTTTCACTCTTTCTCCTTGTTCTCTCACATTACTTTACGGAAATAAACAACATGTTTTCTAGGACTTTTGTTTTTTAAATTGTGTATTTCTGAGCTCATGATTTTGATTCTGTGTGCCTAAGTTAAAATTTCTGATCAGACCTATTTTATCCAACTATAAATGTTTTTTACACTCTGATTTATGAAGAGGCCAAATTACAAGAGTTGATTCTTAACATAATAGATTTTTTTTGAGGGGGGGGCTGGGGGAAAGATGGCGGACAGCACAGAGGTGCTCTCAAGAGACTGTCACTAAAAGAGGCTTAGTGGGAAGTTTGAACACGTTCCTAGCAATATTCCTGCAACTGGGAGGGAGCTGAGACATCTGCACACATCTAGATGGTGAAATACAATGAACTCCAGACCACCGACCCACGGAGTACAGTGCGAGCAGCCCACAAACCGAACCAGCATTAGTGGCTCAGCTGCCGTGGTAACATTGCAGTAAGGGAAGTACGGACCACAGCCTCAAACAGCGCAGAATAAAGCGAAAGCTAGATGCAAGCAGCGGCCTCATAGACTTCATTCATGCAAATTGCTGAACGAGACCTACACGCCTCGGAGTGACACATAGGTCTGGGGTACTGTTGTTGAGACCGGGGAAAGCACCGCCATTTTGGAAGAAAGCTGCGGCTGACTGGGACAAAGAAACAAGAAAGAAAAGCTGCTGCAGGCATCCAAGGATCGGTCCAGGGCCCAGAGAACAGCACACACCAAGGTGAGATGCGCACGGGCAGCCAGCAGGGAAGGGCCTGTCTGAGGCCAGCACAGCAAGTCCTAGAGCTATAATTGGGGGCGGGCGTGGGGAATACGTGCCTTTTTGATGAACCCTTTCCTGGTGCCATTCACATACTGCCACCCCTGCCCCCACAGCCATTCTTCATCTGTACCAATCTGCCACTGGCCAATGGTGCAGACTAATTGGTGCTCTGTGATTGTCTGGGCGTGATACAGGACAACTGGCTTAAACTGGAAGGGGAGAAAAAAGAAGGGCTTCCCAGGGTCCTGTTTATTTGAGACTTGTTCCTGGGTTCGACTCTGTTGTTTCTTTTCTTTTTTTTGTTTGTTTTTTTCTTTTTTGTTTGTTTTTTGTTTTTGTTTTTGTTCTGTTTGATAGTGTGCTCATTTGTTTGTTTTTGTTCCTCTTTCTTTTCTTCCTTTCTCACTTTAGTCTCTTCTGCCCTCATCTTCTCTATTTACACCCTGTCATTGCATACTCATCAGAGGTGAAAACAAGGTATACGCAGAAATTGGGACTTCTAGATCTGGGGCAATTGAAATATACAGCAAAGCGGTGTTACATATAGTTTACTCTCTATTTTCTTGACTCAATTTCTCTCTCCTCTCTCTTACACTAATTCTTACTTCTTTATTTTCTTTTATTGTTCATTTTTATTATTTATTTTCCATCTTTATTTTTCTTCTCTCAAAGGCTGAATAAGTTTGGTTTATATATATAAATCAGTCTTCCCTCTAAATCGCTCACTCCATTCTCTTTCCTCTCCCATCTGCTGATATTAAACCACTTCCATAGAATTCTATTTTCATACTTCCTAAGAAAGAACATCTCAATAATCTCACTTCCTTCTTCCTAAACATATCATCTCTGTGTCCAATACTGAGACTGTAAAACCCCAACGCAAGCATATAGAGTAAATTGGAAACAATAGCTGAGTTAACTAAATCTGTACATTGTGATCAAACTGGGATTTGCTGTAAAGAAAGTGTTACATCTTAAAGTAAAAGGTATTTATAAGGGGATCTGACAGCATTGTACCACAGGAGAAACATAAGGCTAGAAGGTGAAATCAAAAGAGGCCAGGTCCCACAGTGCTAGAAGAATACACAAGTATTATGAAGAAGCAAGGGAAGAAAGTGGCTGAAACCAACCAACATACCCCATGAATAGATTCCATGGCAAGAACAGTTGGTCAAATGCCAGAGATGGAATTTAGAAATTACATATTCCAAATGTTTATGGATCTTAAGAATGAACTCAAAAATGAAATGAGAGAGCAAATACAGGTGGTAAAAGAGCATCTTGACAAAGAACTCCAAAAACAAATACAAGAAGCAAAAGATTACTTCAATAGGGAGATAGAGATTCTAAAGAAAAACCAAACAGAAATTCTGGAAATGAAAGAAGAAATAAACCAAACTAAATGCTCAATTGAAAGCATCACCAACAGATTAGACCACCTGGAAGAAAGGCCCTCAGATAATGAAGACAAAATATATATCCTGGAGAAAAATCTAGAGGACATGGCAAAAGTAGTAAGAAAACAAGAACAGAGCATTCAGGAATTATGGGACAGCATAAAAAGACCAAACTTAAGAGTGATTGGTGTTGAAGAAGGTGCAGAGTTTCAAAACAAAGGAATGGGTAATTTATTCAATGAAATAATAACAGAAAATTTTCCAAACATGAGGAATGAATGGCAAAACCAAGTTCAAGAGGCTTACTGAACACCAAACATACAAAACCACAACAGATCCACACCAAGGCACATTATAATGAAATTGCCTAATATACTAGGCAAGGAGAGAATATTAAAAGCTACAAGAGAAAGGAAGCAGATTACTTATAGGGGAAAACCGATGAGACTACGCTCACATTTTTGAACCCAGACCTTAAAAGCTAGAAGATCCTAAAATAGCATATTTCAAGCTCTGAAAGAAAAGGGATGTCAACCAAGAATCTTATATTCAACAAAATTAAGCTTTAGATTAGAAGATGAAATAAAAACCTTCCATGACAAACAAAAGTTAAAAGATTTCACAACTCGAAAGCCAGCACTTCAGAACACCTTGGGCAAAATTTTCCATGAAGAAGAAGAGAAAAATAACAATGAAAATCAACATAGGGAGATAGTAAACTAAAGTAATTACCAACCACAGGAGAATCCAAATCAAGATAAATACCATAATACAATTAAAAATGGATGGAATATTTCATCCCTCAGTAAGTGAATACACTTTCTTCTCAGCAGCACATGGCTCCTTCTCCAAAATTGACCATATATTATGTCACAAGGCAACTCTCAGCAAATATTAAAAAAAAAAAACAGAAATACTACCTTGCATTCTATCAGACCATAATGGGATGAAATTAGGAATCAATGATAAAACAAGAAATAAAAAAAAAAAAAAACTACTCCAACAACTGGAAGCTAAACAACATGTTACTGAATGAACAAGGGATTGAAGAAGACATCAAAGAGGAGATTAAAAAATTCCTAGAGGTAAATGAGAACACAGATACATCATATAGAAATCTCTGGGACACTATGAAGGCAGTCGTAAGAGGAAAATTCATTGCACTGAATTCCTTCCTTAAAAGAAAAAAAAAAAACAACAAATAAAAGACTTAACATCACACCTCAAAGCAATAGAAAAAGAGGAACAGATCAACACTAAGAGCAATAGAAGACAGGAAATAATTAAAATCAGAGCTGAAATTAATGAAATTGAGACTAAAGAAATAATTCAAAGAATTGACAAAACCAAAAGTTGGTTCTTTGAAAAAATAAATAAAATTGACAGACCCGTAGAAATGCTAATGAAAAGAAGAAGAGAAAAAAAAACTCAAATTACTAACATCCGTGATGAAAAAGGAAATATTACAACAAACACCTCAGATATACAGGAGATGATTAGAAATTACTTTGAAAACTTGTACTCTAATAAAATAGAAAATATTGAAAACATTGACAGATTTCTAGAGTCATATGAATTGCCCAAACTGGAACTGGACGCTATACACAATTTAAATAAATCAATTTCAAGTGAAGAAATAAAAGACGTTATCAAGGGGCTGGGTTTGTGGCTCAGTGGTAGAGCGCTCGCCTAGCACGTGTGCGGCCCGGGTTCGATCCTCAGCACCACGTAATCATAAATGCATTGCATTGTGTACAACTAAAGCAAATAAATAAATATTTTTTAAAAAAGACGCTATCAAAAAACTACCAACAAGAAAAAGTCCATGTCCTGAAGGGTTTACAGCCGAGTTCTACAAGACTTTCAAAGAAGAACTAATACTGATGCTCTTCAAATTATTTCAAGAAATAGAAAAAGAGGGAGATCTTCCAGATTCTTTCTATGAGGCCAATATCACATTAATTCCAAAGCCAGGCAAAGACACAGCCAAAAAAGAAAACTTCAGGCCAATATCTTTAATGAACATAGATGCAAAAATCCTCAACAAAATTCTGGCAAATTGGATTCAAAAACATATCAAAAAGATAGTGCACCATGATCAAGTGGGGTTTATCCCAGGGATGCAAGGCTGGTTCAACATTCAGAAATCAATAAACATAATACATCACATCAATAGACTTAAAGATAAAACCCATATGATCATCTCAATAGACACAGAAAAAGCATTTGACAAAATACAATACCCCTTTATGTTCAAAGCTCTAGAAAAATTAGGAATAACAGGAATATATCTCAACATTATAAAAGCTATCTATGCAAAACCTTATTTTAAATGGAGAAAAATTGAAAGCATTCCCTCTAAAAACTGGAACAAGACAGGGATGCCCCCTTTCACCACTGCTATTTAACATAGTACCGGAAACTCTGGCCAGAGCAATTAGATGAAAGAAATTAAAGGGATCTAGATAGGAAAAGAAGAGCTCAAATTAGCACTATTTGCTGATGACATGATAATATACCTAGAAGCCCCAAAAAACTCTACCAGAAAACTTTTACAACTAGTAAATGAATTCAGCAAAGTAGCAGGATACAAAATCAATACCCATAAGTCAAAGGCATTTTTGTACATCAGTGACAAATCCTCTAAAATAGAAATGATAAAAACTACCCCATTTGTAATAGCATCCAAAAATAAAATAAAATTCCTGGGAATCAACTTAATGAAAGAGGTGAAAGACCTCAATAAGGAAAATTATAGAACACTAAAAAAAGAAATCATAGAAGAACTCAGAAGATGGAAAGACCCACCTTGCTCTTGGATAGGTAGAATCAATATTTTCAAAATGTCCACACTACCAAAAGCATTATACAGATTTAATGCAATTCCAATCAAAATCCCAATGTCATTCTTCAAAGAAATAGAAAAAGCAGTCATGAAATTCATCTGGAAAAATAAGAGACCCAGAAGAGCCAAAGCAATCCTGAGCAAGAAAAGTGAAGCAGGGGGCATCACCATACCAGACTTTAAATTATACTATAATGTAATAGTAACAAAAACAGCATGGTATTGGCACCAAAACAGACTGGTGGACCAATGGTACAGAATTGAGGACACAGAGACTAATACATATAATTTCAGCTATCTTATATTAGACAAAGGCGCCAAAAATGTACAGTGAAGAAAGGATAGCCTCTTCAACAAATGGTGCTGGGAAAACTGGAAATCCATATGCAACAAAATGAAATTAAACCCTTATCTCTCACCAGGCACAAAACTCAATTCAAAGTGGATCAAGGACCTAGGAATTAGACGAGAGACAATAAGCCTAACAGAAGAAAATGTAAGCTCCAATTTCCAACACGTAGGATTAGGCCCCAAGTTCCTTAATAAAAATCCTATAGCACAAGAATTATTACCAAGAATTAATGAATGGGATAGATTCAAACTAAAAAGCTTCTTCTCAGCAAAAGAAACAATCAGTGAGGTGAATAGAGAGCCAACTTATTGGGAACACATATTTAATATGTGCACATCAGATAGAGCACTAATTTCTAGAATATATAAAGAACTCAAAAAACTTAACACCAAAAAAAAAAAAAAAACAAATAACCCAATCAATAAATGGGCTAAGGAATTGAAAAGATACTTCTCAGAAGATACACGATTAATCAACAAATACATGAAAAAATGCTCAACATCGCTGGCAATTAGAGAAATGCAAATCAAAACTACTCTAAGATTTCATTTCACTCCAGTCAGAATGGCAGCTATCAAGAACACAAACAACAATAAATGTTGGAGAGGATGTGGGGAAAAAGGCACACTCATACATTGTTGGTGGGACTGCAAAATTGTGCAACCATTATAAAAAGCAGTATGGAGATTTCTTGGAAATCTGGGAATGGAACCACCCTATGACCCAGCCATCCCACTCCTGGGTCTATTCCCAAAGGACTTAAAAACAGCATATTACAGTGACACAGCCACTTCAATATTTATAGCAGCACAATTCACAATAGGTAGGTTGTGGAACCAACCTAGATGTCCCTCAGTAGATGAGTGGATAAAGAAAATGTGGTATATATACACTATCGAATTTTACTCAGCAATAAAAGAGAATAAAATAATGGCATTCGCAGGTAAATGGATGAAGTTGGAGAATATAATGCTAAGTGAAATCAGTCAATCTCAAAAATCCAAATACCGAATGTTTCCTCTGATATAAGGAGGCTGGTTCACAGTATTGTTGGGTCGGTGTACATAAGAGGATTAGAAGAACACTATAACAGCCAAAGTGAAGGGAGAGGAAGAGAGGGAGCAAGAGGGGAATTGGGGGGAAAAAGAAAAAGTGGTTGAATAAGGTGGATATCATTTTTCTAAATACATGATTGAAGACTTGAATGCTATGAATATACTTTGTACACAAACTGTTTTGTGTAAAAAGATGCTCTATGTGTGCAGTATGAATTGTAATACATACTACTACTATAAATAAAATTTTAAAAAATATTTTAAAAAAAACTATAAGGCATTTGCTTATTTGTTCTGTGAATTATATTGTCTACATGTATGTGTATATGTCAATAACAGCATACAAAATGCTCATAAACTAAAATTCAAAAGTGGATCCAAATACCTTTGATTCACATGATTCAAAGCTTCAAAATATATTTAAATTGGGTAAACACATAAAGATGAGGATGTCTTCAAAATCACTAACTCACACTTTCTTTCCAGATGATCAGACAACAGAAAATGTAATTTCTATTAAATGTTTTAAGTATAATATCCATTGCTTCTAATGTCCATTGCTTCTTCTAGGATTTTTTTCAACACAAAAGATGGCTTAAAATGTTAACTAAACTTGTTTTTCATGGGTAACCTAAGTTAAAAGTGAGTAAATCAGATTTAACATAAATGGGACTAACATCTTAAATGTAGTTTTTTTCAATCATCACTCAATGAAATGTTTAAAATTGCTTTGTTTCTGATCTTCACTAAAAACAAGATGATTAAGGGTTAAAATTCTACTTTCATGTATGTTCTAAAGAAAAAACTCACAGGATGATGAAATACTATTTTATTTGAACACAATGGCACCAGACTTTAGGCCCCTCAAGGTCAATATTCCTGGACTCTTGACTCTGTAAATCATGCCAACAATGAGGGGAAAGATGCATCTGACCCAGCTACAGTGGCTCCTACTCCTCCAACTGCCCTGTACCTTTTACTATCCAAGCTAAAAAAGAAATTTGTGTGTACAAGTTTTTTTTGTTTTGTTTTGTTTTTAAATGTTCTCACCTGTCAACACTGGTTCTGGTGATCCTTTCTTGTTTATCTGTTTTTCATACCTGTTACTGGCCCTTTAGGATGTGGACCATATTACATTGATCTTATCAGTAGTCTCTTAAAACTCTTGGCTGAATGGGCCACCTATAGGTATGGGCCTATTTAATAGAAAAATGCTTCATTGTCACTATCTGGTCTTTAAATGGTTTTCTGGATAATTATACAATCTTACAGTTAAAGTTGGTCTGTCAGGGGTAAAATATACAAAAGAGATTCTGTATGTACAGGTATTTATTTAGTTATATGATAAGGAGTCTGAACAGTCAGGCACTGAGTTGAAGGTGCCAAATGGCACTGTCTCTGATGTGTACAGATAGCAGGACACCAGGAAAAAGGGACTGAAACTAAAAGAAATAAAAAAGTTATAAATATGGAAATATATTTTAATATGAAAAATTAGAAGGTCAAAGAAATGCTTCTGAATGAGAAAGTATTTTTTCTAGTAAAATAATATTCTTGTGCTAAATTCCAATATGAACAAGGACAAAACTAAGGATATAAAGATATTATGAATGTTTTGGTAAGTCACAAGAGGTTTGCAGGGATGAATCTCAAAAAGTTTGTGTTTGTAACAATAAATGTTGGAGAGGATGTGGGGAAAAAGGCACACTCATACATTGCTGGTGGGACTGCAAAATGGTACAACCATTATGGAAAGCAGTTTGGAGATTTCTTGGGAAAATGGGAATGGAACCACCCTATGACCCAGCCATCCCACTCCTGGGTCTATTCCCAAAGGACTTAAAAACAGCATATTACAGTGACACAGCTACCTCAATGTTTATAGCAGCACAATTCACAATAGCTAGGTTGTGGAACCAACCTAGATGTCCCTCGGTAGATGAATGGATAAAGAAAATGTGGCATATATACACAATGGAATTTTATTCAGCAATAAAAGAGAATAAAATAATGGCATTTGCAGGTAAATGGATGAAGTTGGAGAATATAATGCTAAGTGAAATCAGTCAATCTCAAAAATCCAAACACCGAATGTTTCCTCTGATATAAGGAAGCCGGTTCACAGTATTGATGGGTCGGGGGTACATAAGAGGACTAGAGGAACACTATAATGGTCAAAGGAAAGAGAGGGGAAGGGAGGGTGCAAGGGGGGAAGGGGGGAAAAGTGGTTGAATAAGATGGATATCATTATTCTAAATGCACGATTGAAGACTTGAATGCTGTGAATATACTTTGAATACAAACTGTTTTATGTAAAAAGATGCTCTATATGTATAGTATGAACTGTAATACATACTACTATAAATAAAAATTTTAAAAAAAAGTTTGTGTTTGTGATTGGACTGGTTCCCTGACCAGGAATGGAGAGCAAGGTAATATTACCCATTTCCCCATAATTCATTCCCTTCCTCTGAGGTTAGTTAAACAGATTATGAGGCCTGGAAAGTGACTGTGATCATCCAGTACCTCTAAGGTCCTCTGAAGTCTGTGAGACGCCCCCAGCCACTGCTCATACAAGCTACAGCTCAATCTCTAAATTGATTGCATTTCCTTACCCTGTTAAACATAGGCCTCGCATGCCCTTTTCTGTCCTCTTTATGCAGAAGAAATTTGATGCAAGGGAGAGGCAAAAGCCCAATTGACTTCAGCTGGCCAGGGCCACTCTCTGGTGCTGTATGAAGGTCTTAGGTCTTTAACTTGACTCCAACAATCTCAGGGGTACCAAATGTCAACTACACACTAAATTTTTATGGCTTTATGCTGCATGGCCAGTAAAAGGAATCTATACCAAGCCCTTTGTTAGCATTAAAGGAGACCTACTTCTTCCCTACCCCAAACTTCCCATCCCTTACACACTAAGCAAACTTCACGTCAGGGAAAAGACCTGAGCTGGTTTATGAAGTTTGTGTTCATCCCAGCCTTTTGTTAGCACAGTCAGTTAATTGAACTTTGATGTACTGACATGAAATAAAGTCTAAACCACTGGTTCACTCTTATCTATCAAGATAATTTTCTTGTATTTGTATTTGTTAGATCTCATTACTTGGGGGAAACTAAGTCTTAAACTAAGTCTTGCAACTGTTTGAAAGTTTTAAATAATTACTTTATAACTGGTCAAACAAATAGTTGTCATTCAGATTATAACAGTATAACACCAAAAACATACTTGACTAGGTATAAGTATACATCTCATTACTATATCTGTCTACGCCTTGTTTAAGTGTTACCTAAAAATATATAAAATGAAAGTTTATATAACTGTATCAGCAAGATAACCAATAAGTACTCTCTTTTGTATATGATCATAAAAGGGCCACATTGTTATTTAAAGCTCTATCTTATATCTGTTTACTTTGACTAAGTCAATTTCTGATCATTAACACTGTTTCCTAAATGTATAAGAGATTTAACTATCCTTTATTTTGGTAACCCATGAAGATCCATAATTATTGTTACCATGCACCCTAAATTCTAAATTGTAAGTCTCAGATTTACATAAAAATAATAAATTGGGTTATTATTCAAGTCATTTAATGTTTCATAGCTGGACAAAGTAACCTGTTGTCAATAAGTTATATATAAAATTTTTATTAGTCTTCACATTGGGATTGAAATTTAAATGCATTTTTGAATGATAATAAGGAAAGCCTGATCTGTTTAAAAAGTAATATTGTAAAACAAAAATATTTTGCCACTTGTCACCCAAAAGGAAAGCTAAAATCTCTCAGCCTTTCCATGTTTTAAACATAATGTTATATTGTGTTAACTAATGTTCATATAGACTCAAGAAACAATATATACAAACTTTATAAAATGACATTTAGGAAAGAGTCAAAAATAACCTTCAGAACTAAAACACTTTTATCAGCTCATTTAAAGTTATGTTCAAAAGATTGATGTTATTGTAAAGATTACTATGATCTCAAACAGGGTTATAATGTATGAGGCAACCAAAATTCAAGCTAGCTATTACACAAACTAAACATGTTGTTACTCTTGTTAATTTTATTTTGTATTTTCCTTGTAAACTTTATAACTGTTGCCTAATAATGTTTTGCAGAGATACTACTTCAAGAACACACAACCTGGGTTAATTTAAGATAATAAGCCATTATCTACAAGACAGAATATAAGGCTAACTTCTAGTACTAATACAGACCCCAATTAAGTATAAGGGATAAATGACTGTAAAGTAATAGACATTAAAATTAAAGTCCAGTACTCTGAGACTGGTGAGACTCTCTTGCTAGATGTTTAACACCAATGATTAAAGATTAATGTTAAAATAAAAGGGCCACCCCCCAATATTTGCCTCTTGCCCTCTGAGTCAGCCTAAACCCAGGGAATGAGATAAGTTCTCTAAGGAGCTCTACAACTCTGGGCCACATGACCTCCTGATCAGGGAGATCAACGAGACCTCTGGAAAATGGAAAGCCAATCAATGTACCTGTTGCAAAAAGAAATGTCACTGGAGATGTGGGAGACATCCCTGATTCTTCCAAGGAAAGCCACCTCATCAAGGAAACCCTACCTAATAGATGGCACTAAAAGAGCTAAGAAGCTACTCTCAAGTTCCCCAAGGGTGACCCCTATGGGAATTCAGCTGACTCTAAACAGCAGATAAGAACCAGGTCAATTTTTGACCAGCTCAGTCTTGAACACCTAGCAAAAAAACTGCTATCACCAAAATACAGCCATATCTGGGCATTTTAGAGGAAAACAATTTCTTTAAATGAAACTTAAGATGTACACTTATGTCAGTCCCACAGCCCTGATGTCCCGTAACTTCTTAGGTTTTTATCCTTTGTGAGGCTCATAAACTGACCTCTACACCTTAATTTCCACTGGGATTAATACAGGAGCAACATGATTAGGAAACTCTGTTTGCTATAAAAAACAGTCAGCATTGGTTATTACAGATATCCAAAAGGTCACTGATTTGGTGCTGACTTTACAAAATCAGGTAGACTCCGTGGCAGCTGTGGCCCTCCAAAATCAACAGGCCCTCAACCTTATGCTGGGAAAAGAGGGACGCCTATGCGTTTTCCTCCAGGAATAATGCTGTTTTTATGTCAAGGAGTCATGCATAGTTAGATATGCAGCAGATAAACTAAAGAAACTGGCCAGAGAAATTGCTAAAAGAGACCACTCCCCCTGGGGTATGGGACTCCTAGGGCATTCCTGGTCCTGGATATGCCCCTCAATGGGCATTTACTAATGATTCTCTTAGTACTTCTTATAGGTCCCTGCATTTTCAATGGTCTCCATAATTTCCTGATTAACCAGACAAAGATCTTCACCAAACAGTCAACCACATGGTCCTGGGTAACTACTGGAGACTTCAACCTGAAGGACACATAGGGATCATAGAATGACCATCTCTTGAAACTGTAAAAAACCTTAAACCCCATGACCCCTCTTCCCTGCCTAGAGACCACCACCCCTTCCCAGCAGGAAGAAGCTACAGAAGACTGATCTTCAGCCCTCTGCCATAATAAAAGAAAAAGGGGGGAATAATGGGATATTCTGAACATTAGTGACTCCATTTTGGTTCTGAAACTACATCTTAGCCTGGGGCCAGGGCTTAAAAGTTGCCAAGAAAAGAAGCTTAAAGATACCCTGTTCCCATAACCCCCCAATCCAAGGTCCCTAAATACAAAATTATGTTATTACCCAGCCACCTGCACTCAAGGTCAATTCTAGCTTGCTGCACTCAAGGCCATTTCCAGCTTGCTCTTTTTCTTTGTTTAAAATACACACACACACACACACACACACACACACACACACACACCCTATTCAAGTAACTCTGGCTGCTGTGTTACTCTACTGGGCAGCGTGGCAGGCTTTACCTGTCAATAAACTTTGCTTCCTGAGCATAAGACTCTGTCTCCAGAAATTTCTTTGAGCATTTTGTCCTAACACATGCAGCATCAACAAAAGATCTGAGTAGGGGTGATGGGAGATGGAAAAAACACAGAGACAGAGAAAATACAATACATTTTAAAGCAAGGCTGGGGCCAGGTGGGCCACCACTCTCTGATGGAGGAACAGTGGCCCAGAACTAGTTTAGCAAGTTTATTATATAGGGTCTCAAAATTAGTAAGTTAAACTATAGGGACACTGTGAATTGTTCAAGGCTTGTGAGTTAACAAAAGACTTCTTTATACACTAAAAAGTTACAGAGCTAGAAACATTTTTGCAGCTATCCTACTGTTACAGTGCTAGGAACATACTGCTATTAGCCTGGTGCAAATAGCAGTATGTAAAATGATGACTAAAACAATCACTGATAGATGCCCTAATTTGGGGACCAACCAGAGAAAACCAAATATAGTCTCCCTAACCAATCATGTAGGATTGTCCCATGCTTCCCCATACCAACATCGTCCAGTTGTGCACACATGCTGTCTTCCCTTTTTCCCCCACTATAAAACATTCCCACTTTTATGCCTGCATTTGAGTCCCTGCCAGAACACAAGTGATGGTGGCTGACTCCTTGCTATAGCAAGCTCTGAATAAATACTCATTGCTTATTGTCCTTGATTAGTCTTCATTTATCTCCGCATCAGCAAGAGTCTTTTACATTCACAAAGAGTAAAGTATGTGCTGGAAAAGAAAGAGGATATTTTAGGTTCTTGACATAGGGTTTTACCTGAAACCTTGGAAAGTGGCATCAAAGGGAAGCAGTACCCTAGAAGCACTTCAGAGGGTCTCCTGGCCTTGAGTAACAGATCTCTAACTATCACTCTTGTTCTTCCCCTTTCTCACTCCCTAGCTTACCTGCTTGCAAGATGGTGTTATAAGCAACCTCAGCCCAAAGGCACTAAGACTGATTTTAATGGTTCTACCAAGGGCTACATCACAAATACTGTCTTCAGTGCCAACATGTTCAAGTTCTGGAAAAGGCCTTCTTGTAGATTGCACACTGCCAACTTATTGTAACTACACACAGTAGAGAACACAGAACAAGCTCTTGTGTCTCTTCTTACAGAAGCATTAATCCCATTCATGAGGGCTCCACCCTTGTGATCCAATGACTTCCTAAGTTCTTTCTTCCTAGTATAAACTGGCAAGTCAGGATTTCAGAATATGAATTTTGAGGTGACACAAACATTCATTCTATAACAGTTGTAACACCAAAATGCAAGGAACTACAGAAAAAAAAATATTGTACTTCATCAAAATTTAAAATTTGGGGGGATTGGAAGATGGTGGAATAGAGGAGGTCACTCTCAGGGCTGCTCCGTGGAATGAATCCAAGAAAGCAGACAGATAGCTTTTCAGCAAGTTTATATAAAATGAGAAAGCTCAACCCCTGGATGGTTTGAATACTTTACTAAAAAAAAATTAGTCTGTGTAAAGATACCAGCAACTGGGCAGCGAGCAGGATGAGCTGACGGCAGTGCCAAGCACCGCGTAGCTTCAGCAGCTTCACTGGCAGCACAGGTACCTTGGGACAGAGCTGGAGCTGGGAGGCAGCAGGGACAGTGACCCAAGATCGAATCCACATCCATTCCAGGCATGACCACCAACAGTGGAGACAGAGGAAACAGTGTGGTAAGGCAAAGTCCATGGAGCAGCACGGAAGGAAAGGCAGAAATTTAGACATGGAGAACGATCGCTGCCATGTTTTTTTAACCATGGCTGCAGCAGTTACAGAAAGAACGAACAAGGGAGAGACTGCTGGGCACGGAAACCTGACAGCAGACAAGGAGGAACCCGTGAATATATAATCCTACTCACAGCTGGGAGGGCCATTATCAGCCAGCGGGGGAACACGTATCTGAGTCCAGCATGAAAGCCTTCCGGGTCTCTGTAATTGTGGAGTTGCGTGAAGAGCAGACGCCATCTGGACAGATCAATTTTCCCGGGCCATTCACCTAAAGCCCCAAACCCAGGACCATTCTTCGCTAACCAGGTATGCAGACTTGACTCCAGCTACAAATTCTCCATATTAGCCAGGGCGCGATCTGCAGGACAACTAATTTAACAACCTGAGGGAGAAAGAGAAAAGCTTCCCCAAAGGCTGCCTGACTGAGACTTATTTGTGGGTTTGACTTTGTTTTTTGTTTGTTTGTTTTTCTTGGGTTTTTCTCTCTTTTTTTCTTGTTTTTTTTTTTTTAATCTCTTCTCTCTCTTTTCTTCTTCCCTCATTTTTCTTATTTACACCCTGCCCCAGAATTCTCAACAGAGACAAAAACAAGTTTTATACAGGAATTAGGAATTTTGGAACTGGGGCAACTGAATAATACATCAAAACAATGTTATATATAGTTTCTTCTCTATTTTTTGACTCACTATCTCTTTCTCCTCTTTTTCACTAATTCCTACTACCTTGACATTTTTTATTTCTCTCAACGCTTGCATAAGTTTGGCTTAAATATACATCGGTCTTCACACTAAATTGTTCATTCCAATTACTTTCGTCTCTCTTCTGCTGATATTAAACTACTTCCATAGATCACTATTTCCACACTTCCTGGAGGGGGAACAATATCCTCACTTCCTTCTTCCTAGGCATGTCACCTTTGTATCCAGTATCTGAAATTATAAACCCCTTTACAAACATACAGAGTATATTGGGGACAATATCTAAATTCACTAATACTGTACATTGCGACCAAATTGTGATTAGCTGAATAGAAAATGTCTGGTTTTAAAATGTAAAGTATTTATAAGGGGAACTGATAGCATTGTACTACAGGAACATTGATAAACCAGCCTAATTCCATCTTAAGACTGGGAGCCATCCTGTCAAAAAGTTATGAAAAGCCCACTTCAGTTTTCTATGAAATGTTAGGATTCTTATTTGGCTTGAGCTTATTGTCTGGCATTTATTCCCAGGCCTTGAGCTTGCTCAGGCCTGGCTGTCCTTGACCAGATAACAACTCTCTCTCTCTCAAACTAACGGTGCCTCATAAACTTTTGATGTGGGGTTTAATATTACTCCCCTTTTTTTTCTTGAAATGCAATGCCATGTAGATATTAGTTTGCTACTTGCTTTGAATTACACCTGTCTGACCTTGTTAGCTGTAAGTTCCCAAGATTTTCTGTAACTCTTTAAACTATAAAAACCTTGTCTTCCCGGAGAGCGGCGCTGACCCCAAGCCCAGTGTTTGAGAGGGGCAGCCCTGGCCAGCTCTCTTTATATGTATACAATATAAGCTTGCTTTAATCTAAAATTGAAGTTGGTAGTCTTTTCTTTGCGTCTTGGATCAACATTTTTGGAGGCCCCAGCGAGATTCAGACCACTACAAATTCTGAAGCCGGACCTTCGCTCTAGGACTCCGGGGCGGAGTGCTACCCTAGGGGGTGCGCACCTTGAGACGTTCCAAGGCCCCAGGGTGTGCCTTCAGTCCTTCGGACTACTGGAGTGAACTGCCGCATCAAAAATTAGCAAGCATCCAGTAGAGAGAAAAAAAAAAAAAACCTCCACAGGTAAGTGGCGCCCTAGTAACATCTGGTATCTGGTTTTGAGATCTCTTCTGGGGACAGCGAGGTGCCTGGCGAGGCACGTACACTCCTGTCCAGGGCAGTAGCGAAAGGTCGGACTGCTTTCTGGTTCTGGTTGGGAATTCCTACTGGGGACAGAGAGGTGCCTGACGAGGCACATACGCACTCCTGTCCGGAGCATTAGCAAGACGTTGCACTGCTCCCTGGTTGGTTTGGCGCCTGGTTCTTGTTCTTTTGTGTATTGTCCTGTGTTCTGTTTTTTTGTTTTGTTTTGTTTTGTTGTTTTTGTTTTCTGCTTTCTCATTGTGTCTTCTCTGTTGTAAATGTAAAAAAATTAAACAACATGGGTAATAAGACAAGTAAGCCTGATACTCCTTTGAACTGTGTTTTAAGAAATTTTGACAAACTTTATCCCCATTTTGTTAAGCAGGATTATGATTATCCCATCACCAAGAAACGTCTCCAAACATTCTGTGAGGTAAAATGGCCCACCTTTGGAGTCGGCTGGCCCCCTGAGGGCACCTTTGATCCCCAAGTGGCATGGGCCATATCTAACATCACTCTTGGTAATCCTGGCCACCCAGATCAAATAGGATATATTCTACCCTGGGCGGAAGCAACAACTAATTCCCCCGCCTGGATGAAGGTTTGGATTGTCCGGAACGGACAGGGAGGGCAAGCCCTGGTTATGGCTGGGAGAACTCCCCAGGGTCCCTCAAAAACAAACCATAAATCCACTAAGAGCCCTGTCCTACAGGACTCTCCGGAGGATTCCCTCCTTCCCCCAGATGCTTCGGCTCCTCTTTATCCTCCTGCCGCGGGTGCAGTCGCAGCTGCTCCACTAACTACTCCACCATCTCCCTCTCCCTCCCCTCAACCGCTTCCTCAATCGCCCCACTCAACCACTCCTCCAACTCTAGTCTTCCCAAAGGAGCCAGCCCCTGTTCTTTCTCCTCCCCATACCCGACAGGGCCACCTTATGGAAGGCCTGACTCAATTGCTTCCCCTGGCCGACCTGCCGGCTCCATTTCTATTAATATCCCTGAAGTAGAACCGACTCCGGCCCCTGTTCTTCCTCTCTGCCAGATTCCAGAAGGTCGCTACGTGTATGTTCCATTTTCCACAACAGACCTTTATAACTAGAAAAACCAGAATCCCCCTTTTAGCACAGATCCTAGTTCCTTGATTTCTCTGGTTGATTCCGTTTTCTTTAATCACCTCCCCACCTGAGATGACTGTCAACAGATTCTCCATACTCTCTTCACCACGGAAAAAAGGGAGCGAATCCTGGCAGAAGCGGCTAAAGCGCTGCCTGAGATAAGTGCTCTTACAAGCGATGAAAAAACAGAAGTGATTGAACGAGCTTTACCTAAGAGAAGACCAAGCTGGGACTATGGGACAACTGAAGGTAGGAGAACACTCGGTGAGTACCACCAGACTCTGTTAGAGGGCCTTAAGAGGGCAGCTCAAAAACCCACAAATCTTTCTAAGGTAGCAGATGTGAAACAAGGGCCAGATGAGTCGCCTTCAGCGTTTCTCGAGCGCCTCCTGGAGGCGTACCGTCTATATACTCCTATAGACCCTGAGGACCCAACAAGCCTCAAGGCGATTAATCTGGCTTTTGTGACTCAGTCAGCCCCAGACATCCGTAAAAAGATTCAAAAGATAGATAGTTTTACAGGAAAAACCAGGTCAAAATTATTGGAAATAGCCCAAAAGGTGTTTAAAAATAGAGATAGCCGAGATGATCTACTGATAAAGAAAGTAAACAGGGCCACAGTGGCCACATTACAGGCTTCTGAAACCTCGAATCCTAGACAAAGGCAGACCACATACAACAGAGACAAAAAGCGGTCTTCTCTGCTACAAAACCAGTGTGCTTATTGCAAAGAAATTAGACATTAGAAAAATAAATGCCCCCAACGTAATCCGAAAAGCTTGCCCCGATCACAGGCCAGAGCTCCTCAGCCAAAACCAGTTTTAACTTTAGAAGAATAGGGGGGCCATGGCTCTTTCAAACTAGGCTCCCGAGAGCCCATGGTAACTTTCTCAATTGGGGGCCAACCTGTAAATTTCCTAGTAGATACAGGAGCTTCACATTCAGTGTTACAGAAGCCCATAAGACCCCTCACTAATGAAACCATAAAAGTGCAAGGGGCAACAAGAAAAATTAAAAAGTATAAATGGACTACAGACCGGACTGTTAACATAGGACGAGAAACTGTAACTCACTCCTTCATTGTTATCCCTAAATGCCCTTTCCCGTTGCTGGGACGGGACCTTTTAAGCAAACTTCAGGCAACCATCTCATTTTCTAGAGATATGCCTACATTAAAATTGGGAAATCCTGCAAAGGCCCTAACTATAACCTGCCCATTAAGTGAGAAATATCTGCTTTTTCAAAATCCTATCCAAACTTCAGAAAGAAAATGAGAAAAATTATTAATTCAAGAAATTCCTACAGTTTAGGCTGAGGATAACCCTCCAGGGCTAGCTGAACATGTGCCACCAGTTGTAATACAACTAACATCTGGGGCTATGCCCATCCGGGTTAAACAATACCCCATCAGTTTTGAAGCCAAAGAAGAAATTAAAACCCACATCAGGCGTCTCCTAGAAGTGGGGATACTAATTAGATGTCAATCAGCTTGGAACACCCCCTTGTTGCCTGTCCAAAAGCCTGGGACTCAAGATTACAGACCAGTACAGGACTTAAGGGAAGTGAACAAACGGGTAGAAACTATACACCCAACTGTCCCTAACCCCTACACTTTGCTCAGTTTGTTGCCACCAGAACATACAGTTTATACTGTATTGGATTTAAAAGACGCGTTTTTCTCCATCCCTTTGTCAAAACTGAGTCAGCCGATCTTTGCTTTCGAATGGACGGATTTGGAGATGGGGATATCAGGACAACTGACCTGGACTCGACTACCTCAGGGATTTAAAAATTCCCCCACTATCTTTGATGAAACTTTCAATCAAGATCTGAGACTGTTTCGCAGTAAGTACCCTGAGGTAACCTTGCTCCAATATGTGGATGATCTTCTGTTAGCAGCAAAAGACAAAGAGAACTGTTTAAGGGCCACTCGGGGTTTGCTAGAAACCCTGGCTCAATTGGGGTACCGAGTCTCCAAGAAAAAGGCAAAAATCTGTTCCTCTCGGGTTACTTATTTGGGATATGAGCTGAGGAAAGGGAAAAGACTGTTATCCCAATCCCACATAGAAGCCATAATAAAGATCCCAACCCCAACCACTAAAAAGCAGGTTAAGAAATTTCTAGGGGCAGTTGGATACTGCCGCCTTTAGATACCTAGATTTGCTGAAATTGCCAAGCCGTTATATACTGCAACTGCAAGAGACAAGTCACCTTTAATTTGGACTGAGGAAAATAAATTGGCCTTCAAAAATTTAAAGGAGGCTCTGGTTCAGGCCCCTGCCTTAACCCTCCCTGATATATCTAAGCCCTTTCATCTTTATGTTCATGAGAAAAAGGGTATTGCTAAAGGAGTTCTTACCCAAAATTTAGGGCCATAGAAAAGACCAATTGCCTACATTTCAAAAAGGCTGGATCCTGTAGCATCAGGATGGCCACCTTGTTTACGAGCCATAGCGGCTACTGCAATACTGGTAAAGGAAGCAGACAAACTTTCTCTGGGGCAGACTCTCACTGTGACTGCCCCTCACACAGTGGAAACCCTATTGAGAGATGCCACCAGTCAATAGATGTCAAATGCCCGTCTCACTCAGTACCAGGCTCTCCTTCTAGACAAGGACAGATTAACCTTCAGTAAATCCCTGGCAATCAATCCTGCAACCCTGCTGCCTGATGATAACCCAGAGGAGCCAATTCATGACTGCTCAGAGATGCTAGATGTCATCCAAGGTACCCGACCAGACCTGACTGACATTCCTCTCACCAACAGAGACGCAGACCTTTACACCGATGGTAACAGTTATGTCCGAGATGGAATAAGATATGCGGGAGCAGCAGTTGTAACGGGCCAAAAAGAAATTATCTGGGCACAGGCTTTGCCCAGAGGCTCATCAGCCCAAAAAGCAGAAATCATTGCAGTAACACAGGCATTGAGATGGGCAGAAGGAAAACGGGTAAACATTTACACGGACAGCCATTATGCTTTTGCTACAGTACATGTGCATGGACAGATATACAAACAAAGGAGATTTTTAACTTCAGATAGAAAGACTATCAAAAATAAACAAGAAATCCTTCAATTACTAAAAGCTATCTGGTTGCCAGATAAACTGGCTATTATCCACTGGCCTGGACACCGTAAAGACAATAGCCCCCAGACCCAAGGTAATAACTTGGCCGATCAAACAGCCAGGGAAATAGCCCTTGGAGAGTCAAAATGTCAAACTATTCTTAAACTCTCAAATTGCCCCAAACTCCCAGTTAAAATTGAGGAAGAAACTCCTTCATACACTACTAAAGAGATAAACTTATACTCCTCTATGAGAGCCCAACAAAACTGTCACGGCTGGTGGACTCTCCCAGATGAGAAAATTTGCATGCCTAAGCTTTTAGGAAGAAAGTGGTTAACTGATCTTCATCAGGCGATGCATTTATCCCCCAAGAAGACTTCAGAACTAATTTCACCCCACATTTGGTTCCCGGGACACCGAGAGATACTCCAAAACATTTCAAATCGCTGCATGACATGTGCACAGGTAAATGCTAAAAAGAACCATCTTCCACAGGGAAACAGAAGTCAAGGTACTGTACCTGGTAAATTTTGGAAATTAGACTTTACTGAAATTAAACCAAGACTATATAGATATAAATACTTGTTAGTCTTTATTAAAACTGTCTCAGGCTGGGTAGAAGCCTTTCCTACTCAAACAGAAACAACACAAATAATAGTTAAAAAACTAATAACTGAAATTGTTCCTAGATTTGGCCTTCCTCTAACTTTGGGGTCTGACAATGGCCCGGCCTTCACGGCCAAATTATCTCAATTAATTTCAAGAGCCCTAAATATAAATTAAAAATTACATTATATGTACCATCCTCAAAGTTCAAAAAAGATAAAAAAGATAAATAAAACATTAAAAAAAACTTTGACTAAATTAATACTTGAGACTGGTGGTAACTGGGTTGATCTCCTGCCTTTTGCTCTCTTAAGGGCCCGTTGCACTCCTTACCGGAAAAAATTTTACCCCTTATGAAATAATTTATGGGCGGCCACCGCCTTTGGTTCCCAGAGTACACCAAGATCTGGTGGGAGACATTCCAATCTCAGAAACACACAAAGGGCTACAACTAATCATAGATAAGATCTTTCCCCAGGTCCAGGCTGCTCAGCCCGTTGGACACAGACTGCCCGATCATTCATTCCAACCAGGCGATGCTGTGCTGATACGACGTTTGAGAACTAACAGCCTTGAGCCCAGGTAAAAGGGCCCTTACATCGTGATTCTCCGCACTCCTACTGCCGTCAAAGTTGCTGATATTCCTGCCTAGATCCATCACTCACAGCTAAAAAAGGCACCTACAGAAACCACGGAGGAAGAACCCACTGAAAGAGAATCCAGCAGCCAGAGGTGAAAAGTAACTGAGCGTGGGCCTTTTAAAGTTAAAATTACTAAGGTTTAATATTTTGTCACTAGATTCTTATTGCTTTCCCTGTTATTATAAACATTATGCTAATAATTTTTGCCTGTTAGAGTATACATGTATCCTTGGGTTTTAGCTATGCTGGCCTCAACAAACCTTGTACCCCATCTGTAGCCCAAAAAAGACCTGCTATTGCAGGATCTCCACTAATACTAAATTGTACTTACTCTTGTCAAAATCCAGTAATTGGCCCTATCAAATGGTATAAAGATAACCAAGAAATTTTTAGTCAGATATTCAGGGAGGGACCATGGAGAAATCTTACAGACCAATCTCGAGGAGATAATATAAATTTTAAAATCTATAAATACTCTGCTCACCCTCAAGATTCAAGACAGTATTCCTGTACTAAGCTAAAAAAGGGGGCCCCAATAGATACTGTTTATTCAAAAGCTACTTTAAAGGTAGATATTTCTGTAAGTCCCCTAAATTCTGTAACTACTCAAAATTTTTGGTTACAATTGGCTGTTGACACTATAGACAAAAGTTCCTTCTGTGTACAAGAAGGAAACTCCATCCATCAATTGCTAGCTAACAATCTTATGGGTCTATCTGTAAAATATACTGACTATGTTAAAGTCACTGGTGATAGAGCAACGCAGCAAGACTGGCCAGTATATCATGCAGAGCCAGCTTTGCCAGCTTCACTGGTTATTCAAAAGCATTGTTTATGCATAGATTACATCCTTCCCCGATCCCCCCCCAATTGTTCTATTGAGCAAAATATCTCCCTACCCAATGGCAAATGACTGCCAACAAGATGGGTTTTTCTCTGTAATAAAGCAACTTTCCAGGCTTTGCCTACAAACTTTTCTGAGATCTGTTCTATTGGACAGATCTTTCCTTTACTGCCATCTCTGACAGCTCCCCACCAAATGGTCCGAAGTCTGCCCTCCAACTGCGATGACAATTTAATCCTCCTAGACCCACTAGACACTGCAATTACAGCAGCCTTTCTTTTGCCACTTCCGGGTCTAGTTGTAAAAATACAAAGAGAAATCACAAAATTAGCCTGTAGTTTTAGCAAAACAGCTAACCTTACTACACAAGTTTTGACAGAAATTAATCAAGAGATAAAAAAACTTCGAACCTCAATGTTACAAAATAGAGCGGTTATTGGTTTTCTTTTATTAAAACATCACTTGGGTTGCCAACAATTCCCAGACATGTGCTGTTTTAATGTTACAAATTATTCTAACGTTATCCAACAACAGGTAGATGAAATAAGACAGGAGATTAACAAAATTAAAACGAGTAATTCTTGGTTAGGCTTGGGAGATTGGTTTCCATGGTTAACTTCTCTCTTAGGTCCTATAATTTGTATCCTTCTCTTACTAGTTATTGTCCCATGTGTTATTAACTATATGCTCTGGTTTATTGGGCTGCAATTTAATTCTATTATGTACCATCGATAAAATTAGCCTATACGATTACTCCCTTTCAAAGATTTGAAAAGTAAAAAAAAAAAGGGGGGGGGAATGATAAACCAGCCTAATTCCATCTTAAGACTGGGAGCCATCCTGTCAAAAAGTTATGAAAAGCCCACTTCAGTTTTCTATGAAATGCTAGGATTCTTATTTGGCTTGAGCTTATTGTCTGGCATTCATTCCCAGGCCTTGAGCTCGCTCAGGCCTGGCTGTCCTTGACCAGATAACAACTCTCTCTCTCTCAAACTAACGGTGCCTCATAAACTTTTGATGTGGGGTTTAACTATTACTCCCCTTTTTTTTCTTGAAATGCAATGCCATGTAGATATTAGTTTGCTACTTGCTTTGAATTACACCTGTCTGACCTTGTTAGCTGTAAGTTCCCAAGATTTTCTGTAACTCTTTAAACTATAAAAACCTTGTCTTCCCGGAGAGCGGCGCTGACCCCAAGCCCAGTGTTTGAGAGGGGCAGCCCTGGCCAGCTCTCTTTATATGTATACAATATAAGCTTGCTTTAATCTAAAATTAAAGTTGGTAGTCTTTTCTTTGCGTCTTGGATCAACAACATCATTAGGCCTTAAGGTAAAAATGAAAAGTCAAGGTTCCACAGCACTAGAAGAAAAGACACACAAGCAATATGAATAAACAAGGAAAGAAAATGTCCCAAACAAATCAACATACCTCCTTAGCAGATTCACTGGCAAGCACAGTAGATGAAATGTCAGAGCAGGAATTCAGAAAATACATAATACAAATGTTCATGGAACTCAAGAACAAATTCAAGAAGGAAATGAGGGAGCAAATACAAGCAGTAAAAGATCACTTTGGCAAAGAACTTCATAAACAAATACAAGAAGTAAAAAATTACTTCAATAGGGAGATAAAGGTTCTAAAGAGAAATCAAACAGAAATTCTGGGAATGAAAGAAGCAATGAACCAAATTAAATGTTCAACTGAAAGCATCACCAATAGATTAGAACACTTGGAAGAAAGGACCTCAGATAGTGAAGACAAAATATATAACCTGGAGAAAAATGTAGATTACACAGTGAAAATGGCAAGGAATCAGGAGCAGAAAATTCAAGAAATATGGGATAGCATAAAAAGACCAATTTTTTTGTTTTTTTTAATTTATAGTAGTAGTATATATTACAATTCACACTGCACATATAGAGCATCTTTTTACACAAAACAGTTTGTATAAAAAGTATATTCGTAGCATTCAAGTCTTCAATCATGCATTTAGAATAATGATATCCATCTTATTCAACCACTTTTACTTTTTTCCCCTCCTTCTCCCCTTGCTCCTTCTCTTCCCCTCCCTTCCCTTTGACCATTATAGTGTTCCTCTAATCCTCCTATGTACCCCAACCCAACAATACATTGAACCAGCCAACTTATATCAGAGGAAACATTCGGTATTTGGATTTTTGAGATTGACTGATTTCACTTAGCATTATATCCTCCAAATTCATCCATTTGCCTGCGAATGCCATTATTTTATTCTCTTTTATTGCTGAGTAAAATTCGATAGTGTATATATACCACATTTTTTTTATCCACTCATCTACTGAGGGACATCTAGGTTGGTTCCACAACCTACCTATTGTGAATTGTGCTGCTATAAATATTGAAGTGGCTGTGTCACTGTAATATGCTGTTTTTAAGTCCTTTGGGAATAGACCCAGGAGTGGGATGGCTGGGTCATAGCGTGGTTCCATTCCCAGTTTTCCAAGAAATCTCCATACTGCTTTTTATAATGGTTGCACCATTTTGCAGTCCCACCAACAATGTATGCGTGTGCCTTTTCCCCCACATCCTCTCCAACATTTATTGTTGTTTGTGTTCTTGATAGCTGCCATTCTGACTGGAGTGAAATGAAATCTTAGAGTAGTTTTGATTTGCATTTCTCTAATTGCCAGCGATGTTGAGCATTTTTTCATGTATTTGTTGATTAATCATGTATCTTCTTCTGAGAAGTGTCTTTTCAATTCCTTGGCCAATTTATTGATTGGGTTATTTGTGTTTGTTTTTTTTTTTTTTTTTTTTTTTGGTGTCAAGTTTTTTGAGTTCTTTATATATTCTAGAAATTAGTGCTCTATCCGATGTGCATGTATTAAATATTTGTTCCCAATAAGTTGGCTCTCTATTCACCTCACTGATTGTTTCTTTTACTGAGAAGCTTTTTTATATAAACTTATTTATTTATTTATTTATTGGTACCGGGAATTGAACTCAGGGGCACTTGATCACTGTGACACATCCCTAGCCCTTTTTTGTATTTTATTTAGAGACAAGGTCTTACTGAGTTGCTAAGTGCCTCGCCATTGCTGAGGCTGGCTTTGAATATGCAATCCTCCTGCCTCAGCCTCCCAAAGTGCTGGGATTATAAGCGTGCACCACCGCATCCAGCTGAGAAGAAGCTTTTTAGCTTAAATCTATCCCATTCATTAATTCTTGATATTAATTCTTGCACTACAGGATTCTTACTAAGGAACTTGGGGCCTAATCCAACATGTTGAAAATTGTAACTTACTTTTTTTCTTCTATTAGGTTTATTGTCTCTGGTCTAGTTCCTAAGTCCTTGATCCACTTTGAATTGAATTTTGTACATGGTGAGAGATAAGGTTTTAATTTCATTTTGTTGCATATGGATTTCCAGTTTTCCTAGCACAATTTGTTGAAGAGGCTATCCTTTCTCCACTGTACATTTTTGGAAACTTTGTCTAATATAAGATAGCTGAAATTATATGATTTAGTCTCTGTGTCCTCAATTCTGTACCATTGGTCTACTAGTCTGTTTTGGTGTCAATACCAAGCTGTTTTTGTTACTACTGTTCTATAGTATAATTTAAAGTCTGGTATGGTGATGCCCCCTGCTTCACTTTTCTTGCTCAGGATTGCTTTAGCTATTCTGGGTCTCTTATTTGTCCAGATGAATTTCATGACTGATTTTTCTATTTCTTTGAGAAACGACATTGGGATTTTGATTGAAATTGCATTAAATCTGTATAATGCTTTTGGTAGTATGGACATTTTAACAATATTAATTCTACCTACCCAAGAAAAAGGTAGGTCTTTCCATCTTCTGAGGTCTTCTATAATTTCTTTCTTTAGTGTTCTATAGTTTTGGTTATTGAGGTCCTTCACCTCTTTTGTTGATTCCCAGGTATTCTATTATTTTTGTTGCTATTGTAAATGGGGTAGTTTTCATCATTTCCCTTTAAGAGGCTTTGTCACTGATGTACAAAAATGTCTTTGACTTATGGAAATAGATTTTGTATCCTGCTACTTTGCTGAATTCATTTACTAGTTGTAAAAGTATTCTGGTAGAGTTTTTTTGGGGGGTCTTCTAGGTATATTATCATGTCATCAGCAAATACTGCTAATCTGAGCTTTTCTTTTCCTATCTGGATCCCTTTAATTTCTTTCATCTGTCTATTTGCTCTGGCCAGTGTTTCAAGTAGTATGTTAAATAGCAGTGGTGAAAGGGGGCATCCCTGTCTTGTTCTTGTTTTAAGAGGGAATGCTTTCAATTTTTTTTTTCATTTAAGATAATTGTAGCTTGAGGATTTACATAGATAGCTTTTATAATGTTGAGATATGTTCCTGTTATTTCTAATTTTTCTAGAGCTTTGAACATAAAGGGGTGTTGTATTTTGTCAAATGCTTTTTCTGCGTCTATGAGATGATCACATGGTTTTTATCTTTAAGCCTCTTAATGTGATGTATTATGTTTATTGATTTCTGAATGTTGAACCAACGTTGTTGCATCCCTGGGATCAACACCACTTGATTGTGGTGCACTATCTTTTTTTTTTTTTTTTTATTAGAGACAGGGTCTCACTGAGTTGCTAAGTGCCTCACCATTGCTGAGGCTGGCTTTGAACTCACGATCCTCCTGCCTCAGCCTCCCAAAGTGCTGGGATTACAGGCGTGCGCCACTGCGCCCGGCTTGCACTATCTTTTTGATATGTTTTTGTATCCGATTTGCCAGAATTTTGTTGAGGATTTTTGCATCTATGTTCATTAAAGATATTGGCCTGAAGTTTTCTTTTTTGGCGTGTCTTTGCCTGGCTATGGAATTATTGTGATATTGGCCTCATAGAAAGAGTCTAGAAAGGGCTCCGTCTTTTTCTACTTCTTGAAATAATTTGAAGAGCATTGGTATTAGTTCTTCTTTGAAGGTCTTGTAGAACTCGGCTATAAACCCATCAGGACTTGGACTTTTTCTTGTTGGTAATAAAAAAGACCAAATTTAAGAGTGATTGGGGTAGAGGAAGATGCAGAGGTCCAAACCAAAGGAATGAGTAATTTATTAAATGAAATAATAGCAAAAAAAAATTCCAAACATGAGGAATGAATGGGAAAACCAAGTTCAAGTGGCTTACCAAACACCAAATGTACAAAATCACAACAGATCCATATAAAGGCACATTATAATGAAAATGACTTATATACTGAACAAGGAGAGAATATTAAAAGCCATGATAGAAAGGAATCATATTACATATAGGGGAAAACTAATTAGATTATGTTCAGATTTTTCAACCCAGACCTTAAAAGTTAGAAGATCCTGGAACAGCATATTTCAAGCTCTGAAAGAAAAGGAATGTCAACCAAGAATCTTATATCTAGCAAAATTAAGGTTTAGATTTGAAGATGAAATAAAAACCTTCCATGACAAACAAAAGTGAAAAGATATCACAACTCGAAAGCCTGCACTTCTTAACATCCTGGGCAAAATATTCCATGAAGAAGAAAAGAAAAATAACAATGAAAATCAGCAAAGGGAATTATTAAGCTAAAGGAAACACCAACCAGAGGAGAAACCAAATCAAGTTAATTTCCATAAACAAATAAAAATGGATGGGAATATTAATCACATCTCAATAATAATCCTGAATATTAATGGCCTAAACTCACCATTCAAAAGACACACATTGTCAGACTGGATTAAAAGAAACAACCCAACAATATGCTGTCTCCAAGAAACACTCCTCATAGAAAAAAAATATCAACAGACTGAAGGTGAAAGACTGGGAAAAATCTTACCACTCACATGGGCTGTGGAAGCAAACAGGGGTTTCCATTCTCATATCAAATAAGGTAGACTTCAAGCCAAAGTTAATCAAAAGAGATAAAGATGGATATTTCTTACTGATTAAGGGAACCATTCATCAACAAGATATAACAATTATAAATCTATATGCCCCAATTATTGGAGCCCTACATTCATCAAACAAACCCTTCTCAAGTTCAAGAGTAAAATAGACCACAACACAATTATTCTAGGGGACTTCAACACACCTCTTTCACCACTGAATAGATCATCCAAACAAAAGATAAATAAAGAAACTTTAGACCTCATTAAAACAATTAATAACTTAGACCTAATGGACATATGTAGAATATTTCCTTCCTCAGTGAACAAATACACCTTTTTCTGAGCCGCACATGGCTCCTTCTCTAAAATAGACCATATATTATGCCACAAGGCAACTCTCAGCAAATATAAAAAAGTAGAGATATTACCATGCATTCTATCAGACCATAATGGAATAAAATTGGAAATCAATGATAAAACAAGAAATAAAAAAAAAAAAGCTACTCCAACAAGCCAAACAACATGCTACTGAATGAACAAGGGGTTGAAGAAGACATCAAGGAGGAGATTAAAAATGCCTAGAGGTGAATGAGAACACAAATACATTGTATAGAAATCTCTGGGACACTATGAAGGCAGTATTAAGAGGAAAATTCATTGCATTGAGTTCATTCCTTAAAAGAAAAAAAAACAACAACAAATAAATGAATTAACATCATACCTCAAAGCACTAGTAAAAGAAGAACAGATCAACACCAAGAGCAGTAGAAGACAGGAAATAATTAAAATCAGAGCTGAAATCAATGAAATTGAGACTAAAGAAACAATTAAAAGAATTGGCAAAACCAGAAGTTGGTTCTTTGAAAAAAATCAATAAAATTGACAAACCCTTAGTGATACTAATGAAAAAAAGGAGAGAAAAAACTCAAACTACTAGCATACATGATGAAAAGGAAATATCACAACAAACACCTCAGAAATACATAAGATAATGAGAAAATACGTTGAAAACTTATACTCTAATAAAATAGAAAATGTTGAACGTATTAACATATTTCTAGAGTCATATGAATTGCCCAAACTGGATCTGGAGGCTATACACAATTTAATCAGATCAATTTCAAAAGAGGAAATAGAAGACACCATCAAATAGCTACCGACTAAAAAAAGCCCAGGGCCAGATGGGTTTACAGCCGAGTTCTATAAGACATTCAAAGAAGAACTAATACCAATACTCTTCAACTTATTTCAAGAAATAGAAAAAGAGGGAGCCCTTCCAGACTCTTTCTATGAGGCCAATGTTACATTAATTACAAAACCAGGCAAAGACACAACCAAAAAAGAAAACTTCAGGCCAATTTCCTTAATGAACATAGATGCAAAAATCCTCAACAAAATTCTGGCAAATCGAATACAAAATCATATCAAAAAGATAGTACACCACAATCAAGTAGGGTTTGTACCAGGGATGCAAGGCTGGTTCAACATACAGAAATCAATAAAAATAATACATCACAACAATAGACTTAAAGATAAAAACCATATGATCATCTCAATAGTTGCAGAAAAAGCATTCAACAAATTACAACACCCCTTTATGTTCAAAACACTAGAAAAACTAGGGATAACAGGAACATATCTCAACATTATAAACGCTATTTATGCGAAGCCCCAGGTTAACATCATCTTAAATGGAGAAAATTTGAAACCATTCCCTCTAAAAACGGGAACAAGGCAGGAATGCTCCCTTTCACCACTGTTATTTAACATAGTACTTGAAACTCTGTCCAGAGCAATTAGACAGGCAAAAGAAATTAAAGGGATCCAGATAGGAAAAGAAGAACTCAAATTAGCACTATTTGCTGATGATATGATAATATACCTAGAAGACCCAAAAATCTCTACCAGAAAACATTTACAACTAGTAAATTAACTCAGCAAAGTAGCAGGATACAAAATCAATACCCATAAGTTAAAGGCATTTTTGTACATCAGTGACAAAGCCTCTGAAAGGGAAATAATGAAAACTACCCCATTTAAAATAGCATCAAAAATAAATAAATAAAATACTTGGGAATCAACAAAAGAGTGAAAGAACTCTATAACGAAAACTATAGAACACTAAAGAAAGAAATTATAGAAGACTTTAGAAGATGGAAAGACCTACCTTGTTCTTGGATAGGCTGAATTAATATTGTCAAAACGTCCATACTACCAAAAGCATTATACAGATTTAATGCAATTCCAATCAAAATCCCAATGGCATTCCTCAAAGAAATAGAAAAAGCAACAAATACATGAAAAAATGTTCATATAATCAATCAACAAATACATGAAAAAATGCTCAACCTCTCTGGCAATTAGAGAAATGCAAATCAAAACCACTCTAAGATTTCATCTCACACCTGTCAGAATGGCAGCTATCAAGAACACAAACAACAATAAATGTTGGAGAGGATGTGGAGAAAAAGGCACACTCAAACATTGTTGGTGGGACTGCAAAATGGTGCAGCCAATATGGAAAGCAGTATGGAGATACCTTGGAAAACTTGGAATGGAACCACCTTATGACCTAGCTATCTCACTCCTTGGTCTGTCTTTACCCAAACGACTTGAAAACAGCACACTACAGGGACACAGCCACATCAATGTTTGTAGCAGCACAATTCACAATAGCTAAACTGTGGAACCAACCTAGATGTCCTTCAGTAGATGAATGGATAAAGAAAATGTGGTATATACACACAATGGAGTATTACTCCGCCATAAGAGAGAATAAAATCATGGCATTTGCAGGTAAATGGATGGAGTTAGAGAATATAATGCTATGTGAAGTTAGCCAATACCAAAAAGCCAAATGCCAAATGTTTTCTCTGATATAAGAAGGCCAATTCATAGTCGGGTTGGGTGGGGAGCATAGGAGGATTAGAGGAACACTAGAATGGCCAATGGGGAGGGAGTGAGAGGGGGCAAAAGGGTGAAGAAAAAAAGATGGTAGAATGAGATGGATATCATTACTCTAGGTGCATGTATGAAGTCACAAATGGTGTGAATATACTTTGCATACAATCAGATATGTAAAAATGTGCTCTATATGTGTAATATGAAATGTAATGCATTCTGCTGTCATTTATAACAACTTAGAATAAAAAATAAATTTAAAAAATCAAAAAAAAAAAACCATAAAAAAAGAAGGAAAAATCAGTCATGAAATTCATCTGGAAAAATAAGAGAGTAGCTAAAGCAATCCTTAGCAAGAAAAGTGAAGCAGGTGGCATCACCATACCAAACTTTAAATTATACTATAGAGCAATAGTAACAAAAACAGCATGGTATTGGCACCAAAATAAACTGGCAGACCAATGGTACAGACTTGAGTACACAGAGACTAATCCATACAATTTCAACTATCTTATATTAGACAAAGTCACCAAAAATAAAGGATAGCCTCTTCAGCAAATGGTGCTGGGAAAACTGGAAATCCATATGCAGCAAAATGAAATTAAACCCTTATGTCTCACCATGCACAAAACTCAATTCAAAGTGGATCAAAGACCTAGGAATTAGACCAGATACAATACGCCTAATAGAAGAAAAAGTAAGCTCCAATTTCCAATATGTTGGATTAGGTCCCAAGTCCCTCCATAAGACTCTTGTAGCACAAGAATTATTATCAAGAATTAATAAATGGGATAGATTCAAACTAAAAAGCTTCTTCTCAGCAAAAGAAACAGTGAGTTGAATAGAGAACCAACTAATTTGGAACAAATTTTTAACACATGCACATCACATAGAGCACTAATCTCTAGAATATATAAATAACTCAAAAATCTTAACACCAAAAAAAAAAAATTACCCAATCAATTAATGGGCTAAGGAATTGAAAAGACACTTCTCAGAAGTAGATACACAATCAATCATCAAATACATGAAAAAATGCTCAACATAGCTGACAATTAGAGAAATGCAAATCAAAAACTACTCTAAGATTTCGTTTCACTCCAGTCAGAATGGCAGCCATTAAGGACACGAACAACAATAAATGTTGGAGAGAATGTAGGGGAAAAGGCACACTCATCCATTGCTGGTGGGACTACAAAATGGTGCAGCCAATATGGAAAGCATTATGAAGATTCCTTGGAAAACTGGGAATGGAATCACCTTATGACCCAGCCATCCCACTCCTGGGTCTATTCCCAAAGGACTTAAAAACAACATATTACAGCGACACAGCCACTTCAATGTTTATAGCAGCACAATTCACAATAGTTAGGTTGTGGAACCAACCTAGATGCCCCTCAGTAAATGAGTGGATAAAGAAAATGTGGTATATATACACAAAGGAATTTTACTCAGCAATAAAAGAGAATAAAATAATGGCATTTGCAGGTAAGTGGATGAGTTGGAGAATATAATGCTAAGTGAAGTTAGTCAATCTCAAAAATCCAAATGCCAAATGTTTTCTCTGATATAAAGAGGCTGATTCACAATGGCATTGGGTTGGGGTACATAGGAGGATTAGAGGAACACTAGAAAGGTCAAAGGGGAGGAAGGGGAAGGGAGGGAGCAAGGGGGTATGGAGGGAAAAAAAGAAGGTGGTAGAATAAGATGGATATCATTATCCTAAATGCATGATTGAAGACTTGAATAGCACGATATAGTTTATACAAACTATATTACACATAAAAAGATGCTCTATATGTGTTGTTTTTTTTTTTTTTTTTTTTTTTTTTTTTTTTTTTTTGTACCGGGGATTGAACTCAGGGGCACTCAACCCCTGGGCCACATCCCCAGCCCTTTTTTGTATTTTATTAGAGACAGGGTCTCACTGAGTTGCTAAGTGCCTCGCCATTGCTGAGGCTGGCTTCGAACTCGAGATCCTCCTGCCTCAGCCTCCCAAGTGCTGGGATTACAGGCGTGCGCCACCGCGCCCAGCTATATGTGTATTTTGAATTGTAATGCATGCTATTGTTATAAATACACAACTTTGATTTAAAAAATTAAAATGTTTATACTTCAAAGAACACTAGAAAGACAATGAAAGCACAACCTACAGAGTGGGTGGAAATGCAAATATTTCATGTGATAATTCTTATAATTCAATGTAAAAATAATTAAAATTGAACAGATGTTTTGAATAGTTATTTCTATAAGGAATAAATACAAATATCCAACAAGCACATTAAAATATGTTAAACCTCATTAGTCATTAAGGAAATGTAAATCAAAACCACAGCTAGAGACTGGGCATTATGGCACATGCCTGTAATCCCAGCAACTCAGCAGGGTGAGGAAGCAGGATTACAAATTTTAGGCCAGACTGGGCAATTTAATGAGACCCAGACTCGAAATAAAAAATAAAAAGGGCTGGAATGTAGCTCAATGGTAGAGTGTCCCTGAGCTCAATCCTCATTCCTATGAAAGAAATATGACAAATCTTGTCTATCGTGTTAAAATGATGAAATTGGAGTACTTATACATTGCTAATGGGAATGTAGAATAATGCAGATACATCAGAAAATGCCTGGAAATTTCTCAAATGACTAAATGTATAGTTACTATATTATCTAGCAATTCCACTCTTCAGCATGGATCTCAGAGAATTGAAAACATAATATCCACACTAAAACTTGTACAGAAATGTTCATAGTAGCATTATTCAAAACCACCAAACTGAACATTCTTAAATGGTGAATTTAATCATACATGAACAATTTCTCAATTTAGAAAGTTAATCCCAATCATTATCAATATTCTTTAAGGCTCATTTGGGCTAGGTGACCTAGATATAATTCTGTATCTTTCACTGTTGATATATCATGTACATGTAATTATAGAAATAAAAGTTAAATACATAGGATGTCAGATTCCATCCTATGACTATATGTAGATACATGCTAAATCAAAATTAAAGTTTCATAATAGGTTATATTGTAAGTGTGTGAGTACATTTTTGTAACTTATACTTACATGAATTTCATAAATAATGTCCCAAAATTATTGGAGACCCACAGATTTTAAAATAATGTCTTGGGGGCTGGGATGGTAGCTCAGTGGTGGAGTGCCTGCCAAGCATGTGTGAGGCACTGGGTTCAATTCTCTGCACCACATATAAATAAAAAAAATAAAATTCTATCAACAACTAAAAAATAAAATTTAAAAATTAATAAAAATCATGTCTTATCTTCAAGTTTCATTTCAACAACATTTGAAACTATTTCTTCAGTACACTTGAAACAGTAAACATGGTCTGTTGACCTTAGTCATATACTGAAATTGGTCTGTGATTAAAACTGGTTTTTGTTTGGTTGGTTTTTTTGTTTGTTTTTAAGTTTTCTGCAGCTATTTATGCATCTATGACACATTTTAGGAATCTAATAATCCCATCACTTGCACAGCATTCTAATGAAGCAAATCAGAAAGATTACAACAAGTTTACTTTGAATTTACAAAGCTGCAGATTCCTAAGCAAACCAGAAAAAGAGGAATTGCTAAAATTACAGCTTTAAAAAATTTGCAGTGGTATATATACACTATATAGTGGTATATATACACTATATACACTGTGTGGTATATATACACTATCGAATTTTACTCAGCAATAAAAGAGAATAAAATAATGGCATTTGCAGGTAAATGGATGAAGTTGGAGAATATAATGCTAAGTGGAATCAGTCAATCTCAAAAATCCAAATACTGAATGTTTCCTCTGATATAAGGAGGCTGGTTCACAGTATTGTTGGGTCAGCATACATAGGAGGATTAGAGAAACACTATAATGGTCAGAGGGAAGGGAGGGGAAGGGAGGGATCAAGGGGGGAAGGAGGGGGAAAAAGAAAAAGTGGTTGAATAAGATGGATGTCATTATTCTAAATGCATGATTGAAGACTTGAATGCTACGAATAGACTTTGTATACAAACTGTTGTGTGTAAAAAGATGTTCTACATGTGCAGTATGAATTGTAATACATACTACTACTATAAATAAAAATAAATAAATTAAATTAAAAAATCTTCAGTGAATATTCATTTTCCTTCTTTTTCTGTTCTTTTTGGAGTGGCATAAATAGAACATAAATACAGTAAAATCTAATTAATGTAGATTCTATTCCTTATACTTTTGCAACTATGAGAACCAGGTATTCCTTTTAAACTTTGCAATATTTCTGGTTTTGGTGTTTATGTAAATAAAGATGTAATTGTTTTAAATGTCAATAATTTTATATCCCTTTTAATATACAAATATTTCATATGGTAATGATAAATTTATGTCTGTATATTAAAACAAATTTCCTGTAATTCTTAGATTCAATTGTGTTTGATTAAATTACTGGTATTAAATTTATTTAAATGTCATTTCAAAGAGATGTTGTATGATTTCAAATTTTTAGAAACTGGAGCTGATTTTCCCATTAGTTTGAATTAGCAAGTATAAATTCACTTCTGGGTACTTATTGGGACAGAGAGCATGGGTCAGGCTGACTGGAGACAAATCTTTACTTCATTTTACATAAGCTTGTTAACCTCTTCGTCAAGTGATCTAACATCTCTGTGATTCAACATTCTCATTTGTAAAATTGGAATAATATGTTCTAAAATTAACACAATTAAATGAGTTAACATTTTTAAGAGCCTGGTACATAGTAATCATCATACACTTTTTTTCAAAATAATAATTTAAATTGACTTATTAGGTTTGCTTTGATTTCCTCTAAGCCTGCATAAAATTAAATCAACAATACATTTGTGTACCAACTTCTTAGGTTTTTTGCAATACTTCCTATTTTGTGATTGTGGTCTTAGAAAGAAACTGTTTACTCTTAAATCTTAATTTTCTATATATTAAATTTAATGTTCATAGAAAAAAAGACAAAATTTTCACATTAAAAATGGATGAGGGGCTGGGGATATAGCTCAGTTGGTAGAGTGATTGCCTCACATGCACAAGACCCTGGGTTAAATCCCCAGCACCACAAATAAAAAAAATGGATGGGAGAAGCCACCTCCATAACCCCCCCATGTATTAACCTCCAACGAGGGACAACAGACAGGACCTGGAGGCAGCAGCCAACCACAGCACTGCATGTCACAGTGCTGCATCTCCAAACAGGCTGCCAAATGCCACTGCATAGTCTACCTTTCAGCCCCATCTCTGAAAGCAGTCATTTCCATCTTGGGACACCTCTACCACCATCTTAGATTACCTCCACTGCCACCACCACCATCTTTAGTTGGGGCAGGATCCATCTCAGGACACCGGCCAGGGCCTGGAAGCCTAACATCAAGGTACCTACAGGACAGATGCCACCAACTCTGGACATGCACACTTCCATCTAGAGAAAATAGCCAGGACCTGGAAGACCATCATTAAGGTCCCTGCAGGCTTGTTGATACCAGAGACATCCCTAGTAGCCTACTTCTCTTGATTCCTCTTTCACTCTTCCTATGATCTAATACCTCTATATTCTCACCTCCTCCCTCATAAACCCCACATCCTACACCCCACCTGGCTCTCTCTTTGTCCTCCATTAGAAACTGTAGGCCCTTATGCAAATTGTTGTAGATATTAATCAAACACATAATTTCTATTTATTGCAACAAAACTATAATTGTCTAAATAGGAGATATTTGTCTTAAGGCTGCATATTGTTTGCTTTGGGTACTGTAAATATTGATCTCTCCTTTACAGGCAAGGTATTGGCAACCTGCAGGGACACTACAAGATTATAGGGTAGAAACTGTAGTAACTTGGACACACACTGCTAGAGAGGAAGACACATGGACAACATGAAAAAACAATGGAAGAAAGTGCCCCAAAGAAACTAAGATACTACAACAATAGAACCCATCAACAGGCAGCAGATGAAATATCAGAAAAGGAGTTCAGAATAATTACAGAATTATATTAAATAAGTACATAATTAAAATTATCTGCAAAGCAGAGAATGATATAAGAGAACAAATACAGGCAACAATTGATCAATCCAACAAAGAGATAAGAAAGCAAAATTAGGTAACAAAAGATTACTTCAAGAAAGAGCTAGAGATTCTAAAAATATCAAACAGAAATCATTGAAATAAAGGAAACAATAAACTAAATAAAAAATTTAAAAATAAAACATTACCAACAGATTAGATCACTTGGAAGACAGAACCTCAGACAATGAAGACAAAATATATAATCTTGAAAATAAAGTTGATCACACAGTGAAAATTGTAAGAAACCATGAACAGAAACTCCAAGAATTATGGGATAATATGAAAACACCAAATCTAAAATTATTAGAAGAAGGCACAGGGATACAAACCAAAGGAATGAACAATCTTTTCAATGAAATAATATCATAAAAATTCTAAAACATAAAGAATGAATTAGAAAATCAAATACAAGAGGTTTACAGGACACCAAATGTACAAAATTACAACAGATCCACGCCAAGGCACATTATAATGAAATGCTTAGCATACAGAATAAGGATAGAATTTTAAAAGTCCCAAAAGAAAAGTTTCAGATTACATATAGGGGGAAAACAATTTGGATCTCAGCAGATTTTTCACCCAGACTATCAAAGCTAGGAGGTCCTAGAACAACATATACCAAGCTCTGCAAGAAAATGGATGCCAACAAAGAATCTTATATGCAGCAAAATGAAGCTTCAGATTTCATGAAAAATAAAAACCTTCCATGATAAACAAAAGATAAAAGAATTTACAGTGAGAAAGCCTGCAATACAGAATATGCTCAGCAAAATATTCCAGGAGGAGGAAATGAAAAACAACAATGAAAATCAGCAAAGGGACGAACTACACTAAAGGAAAAGCCAATCAAAGGAGAACCCAAGTCAAGTTTAAAGCCAAAAATAAACCAAAATGACCAGGAATACAAACCATATTTCAATAATAACCCTGAATGCTAATGGCCTAAACTTATCAATTAAAAGACACAGACTGTCAAATTGGCTTTAACAAAAGACCCGACAATATGCTGCCTTCAAGAGACTCATCTCACAGGAAAATACATCCATAAACTGAAGGTGAAAGGATGGCAGAAAACATATCACTCATGTGGACTATGTAAACAAGCAGGGGATTCCACCTTCACCTCAGATAAAGTGGACTTCAAACCAAAGTTAGTCAGAAGAGATAAAAAAGGTCATTTCATATGCTTAAGGGAATCACATATCAACAAGGCATAACAATCATAAATATCTATGCCCCAACAATGGAGCCTCTATGTATATCAAACAAATCCTTCTCAATGTCAAGAATCAAATAGACAACAACATAATAATACTGGGTGACTTTAACACACCTCTCTCACCACTGGACAGATCTTCCAAACAAAAACTAAATAAAGAAATTATAGAAATAAATAATACAATCAATAATTTAGTCTTAACAGACATATATAGAATATTTCATCCATCAACAAGTGAATATACTTTTTTTCTCAGCAGCACATGAATAAACTCTAAAATACTCTAAACTAGAAATATATAGAACTCTAAATAGAACATTAAAATAGACCATATGTTATGCCACAAAGCAAGTCGTAGCGAATACAAAAAAATAGAGATTGCATGTTGCATTCCATCATACCATAATGGAATAAAATTAGAAGTCAATGATAACATAAAAAAATAAAAGCTACTCCAACACCTGGAGACTAAACAATACACTACTGAATGATGCATAGATAATAGAAGATATCAGGGAGGAGATTAAAAACTTTTTAGGGGTAAATGAGAACTCCACTACAACACATCAAAATCTCTGGGACATTATGAAGGCATTGCTAAGAGGGAAGTTTGTTGCATTGAGCTTATTTATTAAAAGAATAAAAAGTCAGCCTAGCACAGTGGTGCACACCTGTAATTTCAGCAGCTCTGGAGGTGGAGGCAGGAGGATCACAAGTTCAAAGCCTGCCTCAGCAATGGTGAGGCACTAAGCAATTCAGCAAGAACCTGTTTCTAAATAAAATACAAAATAGGGCTGGGGATGTGGCTCAGTGGTCAAGTTCACCTGAGTTCAATCCCCAGTATTTAAAAAAAATGAACAATGGGGCTGGGGTTGTAGCTCAGTGGTAGAGCACTTGCCTAGCATGTGTGAGGCACTGGTTCCAATTCTCAGCACTGCATATAAATAAATGAATAAAATAAAGGTCCATCAACGTATTTAAAAAGTATTTAAAAAGAATAAAAAGGTAGCCGGGCTCGGTGGCACACGCCTATAATCCCAGCACTTGGGAGGCTGAGGCAGGAGGATCATGAGTTCAAAGCCAGCCTCAGCAATGGCGAGGCACTTAGCAACTCAGTGAGACCCTGTCTCTAATAAAATACAAAAAAAAGGGCTGGGGATGTGGCCCAGTGGTCGAGTGCCCCTGAGTTCAATCCCTGATACAAAAAAAAAAAAAAAAAAAAAAAAAAAAAAAAAGAATAAAAAGGTAACAAATAAATGATCTGACATTACATCTCAAAGTTGTAGAAAAAGAAAAACAAATCAACACCCAAACAGTAGAAGACAGGAAATATATTTAAAATCAGGGCTGAAATCAATGAACTTGAAATGAAAGAAACAACTTAAAATTTGAAAGAACAAAAACTTCTTCTTTGAAAAAATAAATACAGTTGATAACCCTTAGCTACCCTAACAAACAGGAGATAGGAAACTCAATTTACTAAAATTCATGATGAAAAAGGAAATATCATGATGGACACTGTTGAAATACAGAAGATAATTAGAAACTATTTTGAAAATTTATATTCTAGTAAAAGAGAAAATCTCAAAGAAACCAACAAATTTCTAGAGGCATATGATCTGCCCAAACTGAATCAGGAGAATATACACAATTTAAACACATAAACTTTAAGCAAGGAAATAGAAAATGCCATCAAAAGCCTACCAACCAAGAATAGCACAGTACCAGATGGATTCTCAGCAGAGTTCTACAAGACCTTCAAAGAAGAACTAATACCAATATTCCTCAAAGTATTCCATGAAATAGAAAAGGAGGGAACCCTTCTAAACTCATTCTACAAGGCTAGTATCACCCTGATACCAAAACCAGACAAAGACACATCAAGGAAAGAAAACTTCAGACCAAAATCCCTGATGAACAAAGACACAAAGATTCTCAATAAAATTCTGATAAATTGCATACAAAAACATTAAAAGATAGTGCACCATGATCAAGTGGGGTTATTCCCAGGGATGCAAGTTTGGTTCAACATAGAGAAATCAATAAACATAATACATCACATCAATAGACTTAAAGACAAGAATCATATGATTATCTCAATAGATGCAGAGAAAGCATTTGACAAAATACAGCACCTTTTCACGTTCAAAACACTAGAAAAACTAGGGATAGTAGGAACATACCAAAACATTGTAAAAGCTATCTATGCTAAACACAATGCCAACATCATTCTCAATAGAGAAAAATTGAAAATATTCCATCTAAAATCTGAAACAAGACAGGGACTCCCTCTTTCACTACTTCTATTCAACACAGTCCTTGAAATTCTACTTAGAGCAATCAGACAGATGAAAAAAATTAAAGGGACCCAAATAGAAAAAGAACTATCAATATTTGCCAGGGACATGATTCTATATTTAGAAGATCAAAAAAATTCTACCAGAAAACTTGTAGAACTAATAAATGAATTCAGCAAAGTAGCAGGATATGAAATCAATAGCAATAAATCAAATTCATTTCTATACATCAGTTATGAATCCACTGCAAGACAAATATGGTAAAACACCCCATTCACAATAGTCTCAAAAAATAAAATTAAATACTTGGGAATCGATCTAACAAAAAAGGTGAAAGACCTGTACAACGAAAACTACAGAACACTAAAGAAAGAAATTGAAGAAGACCTTAGAAGATGGAAAGATCTCCCGTGCTCCTGAATAGGAAGAATTAATATAGTCAAAATGGCCATACTACCAAAACTGTTATACAGATGTAATGCAATTCCTATTAAAATCCCGATGACATTCTTCACAGAACTAGGAAAAGCAATCATGAAATTCATTTGCAAAAAATAAGAGACCCAGAATAGTCAAAGCAATTCTCAACAAGAAGAGTAAAGCAGGAGGCATCACAATACCAGAACTTAAACTACACTACAGAGCAATAGTAACAAAAATGGCATGGTGTTGGCACCAAAATAGACATATAGATCAATGGTATAAAATAGAATACACAGAGACAAACCCACATAAATACAGTTATCTCATAGTAGATAAAGGCACCAAAAACATACATTGGAGAAAAGATAGCCTACTCAATAAATGGTGCTGGGGAAACTGGAAATCCATATGTAGCAAAATGAAATCAAACCTCTATCTCTCACCCTGCACAAAAATCACCTCAAAGTAGATCAAAGACTTAGACACAAGAACAGAGACCCTGCACCTAATAGAAGAAAAAGTAGGCTGAAATCTGCTCAGGAACTGACTTCCTTAACAATATTCCTGAAGTACAAGAAGTAAAATCAAGAATCAATAAATGGAATGAATTCAAACTAAAAATCTTCTCGATCCAGTCCCGCCAGTCTCCACCCCAGAGCAGGAGACAGCAAGGACAGACCCAGCAACTCTGCTTAGAGTGCAGGCGGCCCGGGACAGTCCCGGGGTCCTACATCAGAGTGCTGCCAGGCCCAGGCTCAATCCAGTCCCGCTGACCTCCTCCGCAGAGCAGGAGACAGCAAGGACAGACCTGCCAACTCTGCCTGAGCCCAGGCCGGCCCAAGGTAGTCCGCGGACCTTCACCCAAGCACGGCCAGCCACAGGTCAGTCCCACCGACACCCACTGGCGTGCAACCAGCCACCAGCCAGCCCCACTGACCTCCACCCCAGTGTAGGAGACAGCAAGGACAGACCCACCAACTCTGCTTAGAGTGCAGGCGGGCCCTGGGCAGTCCCGGGGTCCTACATCAGAGTGCTGCCAGGCCCAGGCTCCATCCAGTCCCGCCAACCTCCACCCCAGAGCAGGAGACGGCAAGGACAGACCTGCCAACTCGGCCTGAGCCCAGGCGGGCCCAGGGCAGTCCCACTGATCTTCGCCCCATTGCGGTTATCCCCAGACCACCACAGGAGCTCAGACTCAACCAGTTCGGCCCGGGCCAACCAGTGTGAACCCAGCTTCAGGTAGCATACTTTGAGGGTCAGTGGCAGATTCTGATACTCCAGCGCTAAGGGGGGACACAGACAACCTGCAAGGGTATTAAAAATATAGGGAAGAATCTGTAATAACTCAGATCTACACTGCAAAAAGTAAAGCAAATAGAAATCATGAAAAAAACAGGGGAGGAAAATACCCCAAACAAACCAGGATTCTACAATAACAGAACCCATGCTCAGCGAAGTTGACGAAATGTCAGAGAAGGAGTTCAGAAGGTTCATAATTAAAATGATCTCTGAATCAAAGAATGACCTAAATGAGCAAATACAGGCAAAAATTGACCACTACAACAAAGATATGAGAGAGCAAATACAGGTAGCAAAAGATTACTTCAAAAAAGAGATCAAAACTCTGAAAAAAAAAACAGTCAGAAATAATTGAAATGAAGGAAACAATTAACCAAATAAAAAACACAATTGAAGGCATCACCAACAGACTAGATCAACTGGAATAAAGAACCTCAGACAATGAAGACAAAGTATATAATCTTGAAAATAAAGTTGACCACACAATGAAGATAGTAAGAAACCATGAACAGAACATCCAAGAAGTATGGGACACCATCAAAAGACCAAATCTAAGAATAATTGGGATAGAGGAAGGCACAGAGTTTCTAACCAAAGGAATGCACAACCTCTTTAATGAGATAATATCAGAAAATTTCCCAAGCATGAAGAATGATTTGGAAAACCAAATACAAGAGGCTTATAGGACACCAAATGTGCAAAATTACAACAGATCTACACCAAGACACATTATAATAAAAATGCCTAGCATACAGAACAAGGATAGAATTTTAAAGGCCGCAAAAGAGAGGAATCAGATCACATAGAGGGGGAGACCAATTTGTATCACAGCAGATTTTTCAATTCAGACACTCAAAGCTAGGAGATCATGGAACAACATATTCCAAGCTCTGAAGGAAAAGGGATGCCAACCAAGAATCTTATACCCAGCAAAATTAAGCTTTAGATTTGAGGATGAAATAAAAACCTTCCATGATAAACAAAAGTTAAGAGAATTTACAAGTAGAAAGCCAGCACTACAGAACATCCTCGGCAAAATATTCCATGAAGAAGAAAAGAAAAACAATGATGAAAATCAAGAGAGGGAGGTATTACACTAAAGGAAAAAAACAATCAGAAGAGAAACCATGTCAAGGTAAATACCAGAAATAAAAATGGCTGGGAATACAAAACACATCTCAATAATAACTCTGAATGTTAATGGCCTAAACTCACCAATCAAAAGACATAGATTAGCAGATTGGATCAAAAAAACAGACCCAACAATATGCTGCCTCCAAGAGACTCATCTCATAGGAAAAACACATCCATAGGCTGAGAGTAAAGAGTTGGGAAAAATCCTACCACTCATATGGACAGAGGAAACAAGCAGGGGTTTCCATCCTCATATCAAATAAAGTAGACTTCAAGCTAAAGTCAATCAAAAAGGATAAAGAAGGACACTATATACTGCTCAAGGGAACCATACACCAACAAGACTTAACAATTATAAATATATATGCCCCAAACAATGGAGCATCCATGTTCATCAAACAAACTCTCCTGAAGTTTAAGAGTCAAATTGACCACAACACAATAATTCTGGGTGACTTTAACACACCCTTTTCACCACTGGATAGATCTTCCAAACAAAAGCTGAACAAAGAAACTATAGAACTCAAAAATACAATAAACAACTTAGACTTAACTGACTTATATAGAATATTTCATTCTTCGACAAGTGAATACACTTTCTTCTCAGCAACACATGGAACCTTCTCTAAAATAGACCAGATACTAGGCCACAAAACAACTCTGAGCAAATACAAAAAAGTTGAGATTCTACCCTGCATTCTATCCGACCATAATGGAATGAAATTAGAAATCAATGATAAAATAAGAAATAAAAGCTACTCCAACACCTGGAGACTAAATAATATGCTACTGAATGAACAATGGGTTGCAGATGACAACAAAGAGGAGATTAAAAAATTCTTAGAGGTGAATGAGAACACAAACACAACATATCGAAATCTCTGGGACACTATGAAGGCAGTTCTAAGAGGAAAGTTCATTGCATTGAGTTCATTCCTCAAAAGAAGAAAAAGTCAACAAATAAATGACTTAAAATTACATCTCAAAGCTCTAGAAAAAGAAGAACAATCCAACACCAAAAGTGGTAGAAGACAGGAAATAATTAAAATCAGAGCTGAAATTAATGAAACTGAAACCAAAGAAACAATTGAAAAAATTGACAAAACAAAAAGTTGGTTCTTTGAAAAAATAAATAAAATTGACAGACTCTTGTCCAGGCTAACAAAGAGAAGGAGAGAGATAACTCAAATTACTAATATATGTGATGAAAAAGGAAATATCACAACAAACACTACAGAAATACAGGAAATAATTCAAAATTATTTTGAAAACCTGTACTCCAACAAAATACAAAACACCGAAGACATCGACAAATTTTCTAGAGTTGTATGATGTGCCCAAACTTAAGCAGGAGGATATACATAATTTGAACAGACCAATTTCAAGTGACGAAATAGAAGATGCCATCAGAAGCCTACCAACCAAGAAAAGCCCAGGACCAGATGGATACACAGCTGAGTTCTACAAGACCTTCAAAGAAGAACTGATTCCAATGCACTTCAATTTATTTCAGGAAATAGAAAAAGAGGGAGTACTTCCAAACTCATTCTATGAGGCCAACATCACCCTGATCCCCAAACCAGGCAAAGACACATCCAAAAAAGAAAACTTCAGACCCATATCTTTAATGAACATAGATGCAAAAATTCTCAATAAAATTCTAGCAAAACGGATACAGAAACATATCAAAAATATAATACACCACGATCAAGTGGGGTTCATTCCAGGGATGCAAGGATGGTTCAACATACGGAAAACAATAAATATAATTCATCACGTCAATAGACTCAAAGATAAGAACCATATGATTATCTCAATAGATGCAGAAAAAGCATTTGACAAAATACAGCACACCTTCATGTTCAAAACACTAGAAAAACTAGGGATAACTGGAACATATCTCAACATCATAAAAGCTATATATGCTAATCCCCAGGCCAACATTATTCTACATGGAGAAAAATTGAAAGCATTCCCTTTAAAAACTTGAACAAGACAGGGATGCCCTCTTTCACCACTTCTATTCAACATAGTAAATGAAATGCTGGCCAGAGCAATAAGACAGATGAAAGAAATTAAAGGGATACAGATAGGTAAAGTAGAACTAAAATTATCATTATTTGCTGATGATATGATTTTATACCTAGAAGACCCAAAAAATTCCACCAGAAAACTTCTAGAACTCATAAATGAATTCAGCAAAGTAGCTGGATACAAAATCAACACCCATAAATCTAAGGCATTTCTATATATCAGTGACAAATTCTCTGAAAGGGAAATGAGGAAAACTACCCCGTTTACAAGAGCATCAAAAAAATAAAATAAAATACTTGGGAATCAACTTAACCAAAGATGTGAAAGACCTCTACAATAAAAACTACAGACCGCTAAAGAAAGAAATTATGGAAGACCTTAGAAGATGGAAAGATCTACACTGTTCTTGGATAGGCAGAACTAATATTGTCAAAATGACCATACTACCAAAAGCACTATACAGATTTAATGCAATGCCAATCAAAATACCAATGACATTCCTCATAGAAATAGAAAAAGCAGTCATGAAATTCATCTGGAAAAATAAGAGACCCAGAATAGCTAAAGCAATCCTTAGTAAGAGGAGTGAAGCAGGTGGCATCACTATACCAGACCTTAAATTATACTACAGAACAATAGTAACAAAAACAGCATGGTATTGGCACCAAAATAGGCCAGCAGACCAATGGTACAGAATAGAGGACACAGAGACTAACACATATAATTTCAGTTATCTTATATTAGACAAAGGCACCAAAAACGTACATTGGAGAAAAGATAGCCTCTTCAACAAATGGTGCTGGGAAAACTGGAAATCCATATGCAATAAAATGAAATTAAACCTATATCTCTCATCATGCACAAAATTCAACTCAAAGTGGATCAAGTATCTAGGAATTAGACCAGAGACACTACACCTAATAGAAGAAAAAGTAAGATCTAATCTCCAACATGTTGGATTAGGGCCCAAGTTCCTTAATAAGAATCCTGTAGCACAAGAATTAATACCAAGAATCAATAAATGGGATAGACTCAAATTACAAAGCTTCTTCTCAGCAAAAGAAACAATCAGTGAGGTGAACAGAGAGCCTACTAATTAGGAACAATTTTTTACCACATGCACGTCAGATAGAGCACTAATCTCTAGAATATATAAAGAACTAAAAAAATCATAAGACCAAAAAAAGAAATAACCCAATCAATAAATGGGCCAAGGAACTGAACAGACACTTCTCAGAAGAAGATATACAATCAATCAATAAATACATGAAAAAATGCTCAACCTCTCTGACAATTAGAGAAATGCAAATCAAAACCACTCTAAGGTTTCATCTCACACCAGTCAGAATGGCAGCTATTAAGAACACAAACAACAATAAATGTTGGAGAGGATGTGGAGAAAAAGGCACACTCATACATTGTTGGTGGGACTTGCAAATGGTGCAGCCAATATGGAAAGCAGTATGGAGATACCTTGGAAAACTTGGAATGGAACCCCCTTATGTCCCAGCTGTCCCACTCCTTGGTCTTTACCCAAAAGACATGAAAACAGCATACTACAGGGACACAGCCACATCAATGTTTATAGCAGCACAATTCACAATAGCTAAACTGTGGAACCAACCTAGAAGCCCTTCAGTAGATGAATGGATAAAGAAAATGTGGTATATACACACAATGAAATATTACTCAGCAATAAGACAGAATAAAATCATGGCATTTGCAGGAAAATGGATGGAGTTAGAGAATATAATGCTAAGTGAAGTTAGCCAATCCCAAAAAGCCAAATGCCAAATATTTTCTCTGATATAAGGAGGCCAATTCACAGTTGGGTTGGGATGGGGAGCATAGGAGGATTAGAGAAATACTAAAATGGCCAATGGGGAGGGAGGGGAAGGGAGGGGGCAAAAGGGTGAAGAAAAAGATGGTAGAATGAGATGGATATCACTACCCTAAGTGCATGTATGAAGTCACGAATGGTGTGAATATACTTTGCATACAACCAGAGATTTGTAAAAAAAGTGCTCTATATGTGTAATATGAAATGTAATGCATTCTGCTATCATTTATGTCATCTTAGAATAAAAAATAATTTAAAAAAAAAACAGTAGAGGAAAGGGATGGGGGGAGGTGTTGGGGGGAGGAGGGCAGGTACTAGGAAATGAAATTGTTATTTGTAAGGGCAAATATGTACCAATGAATCCCACTATTTAATATGCAATTATAATGTACCAATTTAAAAAAGTTTTCACTTGCTGGGTGTGGTGGCATACACCTATAATCCTAGTGGCTGGGGTGGCTGAGGCAGGAGGATCATAAATTCAAAGAAAGCCTTAGCGACTCAGTAAGACCCTGTCTCAAAAAGCAAAAAGGAGGCTGAGGATATAGCTCAGTTGGTAGAGTGCTTGCCTTGCTTGTACAAGTCCCTGGGTTAGATCCCCAGCACATTAAAAAAAAAAAAAAAAAAGGCTGGGAATGTGGCTAGTGGTTAAGCACCCATGGGTTCAATCCCTAGTATCAAAAAATTTTTTTTTTTCTTTTTTTCCAGAGAGAAGCCCACCCTGCTGGGTTGAGAAGGCTACAGACAATAAGGCACAATGGGCTGGCGGGTTGAAAGGAAGTCCCCAAGGTTGGGAGAAACAGCAGAGCGTGGAAGGTGCTTTGAGCTTCCAGGACAGGGCAGGGTGGTGGCCTGGAGATTTCTGCATTTGCTGTCCCCCTGGAAAGAGCCGCACCTCAAGGTGGGGGAGGCTGAGGGAGAGTGCAGGGCAGATATGCAGATAGGACCCATGGGACCTACATGGGAGTGGCAGGGAAGTTCCTCCTGGGGACACCATGGACAGTGGCTTGGGTTTTGGTAAGGGTAACTCACCTAAGGGCCCAGGAGTGCAGCTGCCTGTGACCTGCTACTGCCGCAGGCACTGGACCTGGTCTCTGGACGAGCTCTTTCCTTCCTTTGAGCTTCTATTACTGATTTATAATTCCTGGCAGGTTTCTTTAACCTGGCACTTAAATGAAAACAAAGGAATTAGCTGGCAAGAAGCAAAGCTAAAGTGAGACTTAGCCATACCCAGATTTAATAAACGTGTAATTTAAGCATATAAGCACAGCTAATCCCATACATTTGTATTTCACAGGTGTGGTCTAATTTCAACTGCCAATTTCCTCCTCTGATGGAATTAACAGCTTTCTAACAATTTTTTTCTGTTCTTTAAAAAATGTGTTTCAATGGTTTATTATTTTGCTTGATCTTATTATTTTGAATTAATCATGGGTATAAGTTCCCTATTTTTATTTTTTCAGTTTCCAGCTTGTTCAATGACAATTTGTTGAACAATATTCATTAATTTGCTCCTTTCCTAAATCTTTTAACGAGGTCTACTTTGTATCCTCCTTCATTTATTCGTGTATATATTTGGAGAAACACATTTTCTTCTAAATAAAACCTTGCACTCAAAAAAAAAAAAAAAACTTCTTCTCAGCAAAGGAAACAATGAATAACATGATGAGAGAGAGCCTACAGAATGGGAAAAAATCATTACCACATGCACTTCAGATAGAGCAATAATCTCTAGGATATATAAAGAACTTTAAAAACTTAACAAGAGAGGGGTTAGGGCTATGGCTCAGAGGTAGAGCGTTTGTCTCGCATGTGTGAGGCCCTAGGTTCGATCCTCAGCACCACATAAATAAAATAAAGGTATTGTGTTCATCTACAACTAAAAAAATATTTAAAAAACTTAACAACAGAAAAACAAATAACCTAATCAATAAATGGGCTAAGGAACTGAACAGATGCTTCACAGAAGAAATACAATTGATCAATAAATATATGAAGAATGTTCAACATCTCTAATTATTAAAAAATGCAAATCAAAACTACACTGATATTCCATCTTACTCCAGTCAGAATGGCAATCATCAAGTATACAAGCAACAAAAAATTTTGGCAAGGATGTAGAGAAAAATGTTCACTCATACATTACTGTTGTGACTGCAAATTGGTACAACCACTTTGGAAAGCAGTATGGAGATACCTCAGAAAACTTGGAATGGAACCACCATTTGACCCAACTGTTCCACTCCTCAGTTTATACCCAAAGGAATCAAAATCAGCATACTACAGTGACATAGCCACTTCAATGTTTATAGCAGCTCAATTCACAATAGCTAAGCTATGGATCCAAACTAGCTGCCCTTCAACAGACGAATGGATAAAGAAAATGTGGTAGTTATGCACAATGGAACATTACTCAGCCTTAAAGAAGAATGAAATGATAGCATTTTCAGGTAAATAGATGGAACTAGAGAATATCATGCTAAGTAAAATAAGCCAATCCCAAGAAACCAAAAGCCAAATATTTTCTCTCATAACTGGATGCTGATCCATAGTGGAGTGGAGGGGAGGGGAGGGAAGGATAAAGGAACTTTGGATTATGCAGAGGAGAGTGAAGGGAGGGGTGGGACTGTAGGGATGGGAAGGACAGTAGAATGAGATAGACATTATTACCCTATATACATGTATGATTACACTACTGGAGTGACTCTGCAACATGCACAGTCAAAGGAATGATAAGTTGTACTCCATTTGTGTACAACATGTCAAAATGCATTCTGTCATGTATAACTAATCAGAACAAAATAACATTAAAAAAAAAAAAAAACATGGGGCCAGGCACGGTGGCACACGCCTGTAATCCTAGTACTTGGGAGGCTGAGGCAGGAGGATCGCTAGTTCAAAGCCAGCCTCAGCAATGGCGAGGCACTTAGCAACTCAGTGAGATCCTGTCTCTAATAAAATACAAAAAAGGGCTGGGGATGTGGCCCAGTGGTCGAGTGCCCCTGAGTTCAATCCCTGGTACCATTAAAAAAAAAAGAAAAGAAAAGAATAGAACCCAGGGACTGGGGTTGTGGCCCAGTGGTTGAGTTCCCTTGAGTTCAATCCCGGTATTAAAAAAAAAAAAAAAAAAAAAAAAAAAAAAAACTACATGGGAGAGCTGGAGTGTAGCTCAGTGTTAAAACCCTTTCATAGCATGTACAAGGTCCTGGATTTGATCCCCAACACTACAAAAAAGGGAAAAAAAAGGGATGGGGTGATGGAAGAGGTAAAATCTAAGCTTATGTGCTGTCAAAGGTCACCTGGAGGCACCACCAACACTGGGAAATGCAGTAATGTGAACTGTGAGTAATCTAAGATCTCCAGATCTTATGAACAGGATGGATCCCTAAATCATGCATCATTAAGACTCTGTTGTCACTGAACACTATTGTCATAAGGCAGTATCAACCTTTCCAGGCAAATGAACATTACAGGTTCCTAATGCTGTCCATCATGTGGATACTACAGCCACCATCCTGTAACAAGTAAAGCACTCACAGACATTTGAGCACTATAGATTCACTACTGCCATTGATAATGTAGATTCTTTTTCTTTAAATTGTTTGAACTGCTAAAAAATATCATAAATTGGTGGCTTATAAAAAAATAGAAATTTACTTCTTACTGTTCTGGAGGCTAGGAAGTCCAAGATCAAGGCCTCAGAAGATTCAATGTATCATGAGGACCCTGGCCATATTACTGTAAGCTTACATGGAGAAAGGAGCAAGGGACTTCTGTTGGCTCTCTTTTATAAAGGAACTAATCACATTCATGAAGGTTATACCCTTGATACCTAATAGCCATCTTAAGATCCCACTTCCTAATACCATTACCTTGGGGGTTAAGACTTCAGCATATACATTTTTGGAGGACACTAATATTCAGATATTAGCACTATGATCATGTGCTCCCCTGTAGTTGTTAGAGGGGTTGAACATTATGAGGCAAAGAATGTAGGCTCTGAACCACAATGAGTTATGTTGGATACTGTCCCCTTATGGTCATCGTAGTCTTGTGGCAGGCTCAGCATTCTCAGTGAAGTCACATGGATCCTGTGGGCATGTGACACTATATGATCATGTACCAGGCTCAGCCCATTACTAGAAATTCTCTTAAACTGTATCTGGTCTTGGTCCTCTGTGGATTTGACCGATAGGTTATAGAAATCTTTCAGAATTGTGGTCCCTGCCATGTCTCAGGTCAAATATAATCAGATATTCACATTCCAACCACTTTTACATTCTGCTTCAGTGGGCAGTACTCAGGCAGTGGAGGTGATAACAAATATTAGAAAATTCTCAGCAAATTGGCCAGTGAAGAAAAGTAACAAAGTATTATGATTTGGATTTGGAACATTCCTCAAAGGCTCATGTACTTAAACACTTGGTCTCCAGTGCAACAAGACAGAGGAAAGGCTTTTAGGAAATGATTAAATCATGAGGGCTGTAACCTTATCAGTGGATTAACCCATTTGATGGATTAATAATTTGAATGCGTTATTGGGAGGGAGGACCTTTTGGAGAAATAGGTTGCTGGGGGTTTGGCCTGGAAGGATCTTGTCTCACAACCCTTCCTCCTGCCCCCCTTTGTCTATCCTGGCTATCATGAAATGAGCAGCTTTCCTCCAACCTGCCCTTCTGCTTTGATATTCTGCTTCACCTCAAGTCCAAAGCAATGGAGCCAGCCAACCATGGACAGAAACCTAAAAAATTGTGAGCCAAACTAAAGCTTACCTCCTCTAAGTTGCTCTTCTCATATATTTGGGTCATAGCAATGAAAAGTTGACTAACATACTGAAATATCTTAGAACAAGGTGGAGGGACTGAAAGATTGAGTGGAGGAAGGGAGACTTCCTCAGAGATTGTGGTGGCAGAGAAACATTGTGGGTATATATATAATGTGCTCCCTGACAGACAGAAGTTGTTACTGGTAGAGGGATATGTTGGAAAAGAATGTACTGTGGGAGATATAGGTCATAGACTTGAAGCAGAGCCCTAAAAGACTAGAAGTTTATTTGGCTCATAGTTCTGGAGGCTGGGATGTTCAATACCAAAGGGTTGCAGGACTAGCAAGCTTGAGCAAGACAGAGAGAGAAAAGATGAGCTGAACTCACCCTTTTTTATCAGAATCCCTCTCCTAAGATAACTAAGTGATAACAAAATTAGTCCATTCATGAGGAGAGAGCCCTAGTAACCTAATAACCTATTAAATATCTCACCTATTGAAACAATTACACTGGCAAATAAATTTCAACTTGAGTTTTAGAAGGGGCATTCCAACAATAGCAACTGCATTTGCTGAATCCCATATGTTTTGGTGTGTTATATTTGTTTTTATTCATCACAAATTATTTTCCAATATACTTTGTGATTGTCTTTGACCCATTTTTTTCTAAGTGTGTGTTATTTCATTTGCACTTATGTTTAAATTTTCCAGTTTTCCTTTCCTTATTAATTTCTAATTTAATTCCATTGTGTCTAGAGAAGTTACTTTGTATACTTTCAATCTTTTACAACTTATTTTATTGTGTAGCATATGGTCCATGTGCACTTAAGACATTGTTGGGTAGAGTGTATGTCTTTTAGGTTTAGTTGGTTCATAGTTTTGTTCATATCTTCTATTTGATGAATCCAGCTCTTAGCTAAAATCTTGTGTGATTTTTCAGGCAACTGTAAAAGTTTTGCCTCTAAGGTCTCATGGGATAAAGCTTCCCTTCTCATAGCAGGTTCATATCCAGTGAATTACAGTTTCTAAAGATGGTTGCAGTCAAAGACACAGACTCACCTAGCAGGCCATACTCTCATGCATATCTACATTCCTAGGCCACTTTCATTCAGAGGCTACTTTATTTGAGCTTCTGACATAGGCCTTCATCGGGCACCTCTGACATGACCTCTTTATGGAGAAGGAAGGGATATTCTTAGACATCTTTCCCCACTCTGATTTAGTATTTAGTACTTTTCCATTCCTAGTCCTTCCCCCTGTATCCTACTCCATAAAATTGCAAAACCCTTTGCTTCCATGTTCCATGATCCATGATCCCCATGTCTGTACTGACCCACAACTGATGGTGTTTTTTTTTCCCCTTCTTTTTTGAACTAAGGACTGAACTCAGGGGCACTTAATCACTGATCCATGTCCCTAGCTCTTTTTTATGTTTTATTTAGAGACAGGGTCTTGCTAAGTTGCTTAAGGCCTCACTAAATTGCTGAGGCTGGCTTTGAAATCGCAGTCCTCCTGCCTCAGCCTTTCAAACTGTTGTGATTACAGGGTATGCCATTCCACCTGGCACAGATGGTGTTTTGTGGGGAAAAAATGTAACAGATGAAGCTGGTGTCTTCTCCAGTTTAGCTTCTTGCTTAAATTATCACAATAAATGATTAAATGATTGTTACTTGCATTTAGGCTTCTTGTAATCAGCTAATCTGATGCCTGGTAGCTTAGTTCTTTTGAGCTAGCTGAGTTCCTGAAAACTTAACTTGGCAAGCAAAGTAGTTGGTTGAGCACAATTAAGGAAGATCAAAGGTTGAAAAACCTATGGGTCACTTTGCCAATGGGGTGCTAGTGGAGTCCATGGAGCATTCCCAAAGAGAGCTAGCAGATCCTTTACAAGAGTTTCATGGTCACATGGAATAGTTTGTTAATGGGTCTTGACAAATGCTAGCAGATCCTATAGTAAACTTTGCCAGCCATATTAGTATGTCTTGGAAAGTGCTAGGAGAAGCCATGGGACATTCTTTGAAGGTTGCTGGTTGTTGTGGTTTAGATATGAGGTGTCCTGCAAAAGCACATGTGTGAGACAATGTAAGAAAATTAGAAGTGAAATGATTGAGTTACGAAAGCTATAACCTAATCAGTGCTTTAATCCCTATCTGATCAATGGTACCTGAAGGCAGGCAGGGTGTGGCTGAAGGAAATGGATAATTGGGAGTGTGCCTTTGAGGTATATATTTTGTCTGTGGTGAGTGGAGTCTTTCTCTGCTTTCTGGTATCCTATCCTGAACTGCTTTTCTCCACCACATTTTTCTGCCCTGATGTTCTACCTCACGTCAGGCAGAGAGCTCTGGAGTAAGCAGTCATCTGTGGACCGAGACCTCTGAAAGCATGAACCAAATAAACTTTTCCCTCTCTAAATTGTCCTTTCCATGTCTTTGATCACAGTGATGAATAAAACCGGACTTTAAATTATACCATAGAGCAATAGTAACAAAAACAGCATGGTATTGGCACCAAAACAGACGGGTGGATCAATGGTACAGAATTGAGGACACAGAGACTAATACATATAATTTCAGTTCTCTTATATTAGACAAAGGTGCCAAAAATGTACAGTGGATAAAGGATAGCCTCTTCAACAAATGGTGCTGGGAAAACTGGAAAGACATATGCAACAAAATGAAATTAAACTTGTATCTCTCACCATGCACAAAACTCAATTTAAAGTGGATCAAGGACCTAGGAATTAGATCTGAGACAATACGCCTAATAGAAAAAGTAATCTCCAATTTCCAACATGTCGGATTAGGCCCCAAGTTCCTTAATAAGAATCCTGTAGCGCAAGAACTATTACCAAGAATTAATGAATGGGATAGATTTAAGCTAAAAAGCTTCTTCTCAGCAAAAGAAACAATCAGTGAGGTGAATAGAGAGCCAACTAATTGGGAACAAATATTTAATACATGCACATCAGATAGAGCACTAATTTCTAGAATATATAAAGAACTCAAAAAACTTTACACCAAAAAAGCAAATAACCCAATCAATAAATGGGCTAAGGAACTGAAAAGACACTTCTCAGAAGAAGATATACAATCAATCAACAAATACATGAAAAAATGCTCAACCTCTCTGGCAATTAGAGAAATGCAAATCAAAACTACTCTAAGATTTCATTTCACTCCAGTCAGAATGACAGCTATCAAGAACACAAACAACAATAAATGTTGGAGAGGATGTGGGGAAAAAGGCACACTCATACATTGCTGGTGGGACTGCAAAATGGTGCAACCACTATGGAAAGCAGTATGGAGATTTCTTGGGAAAATGGGAATGGAACCACCCTATGACCCAGCCATCCCATTCCTGGGTCTGTTCCCAAAAGACTTAAAAACAGCATATTACAGTGACACAGCCACTTCAATGTTTATAGCAGCATAATTCATAATAGGTAGGTTGTGGAACCAACCTAGATGTCCCTCAGTAGATGAGTGGATAAAGAAAATGTGGTATATATACAAAATGGAATTTTACTCAGCAGTAAGAGAGAATAAAATAATGGCATTTGCAGGTAAATGGATGAAGTTGGAGAATATAATGCTAAGTGAAATTAGTCAATCTCAAAAATCCAAATACCGAATGTTTTCTCTGATATAAGGAGATTAGTTCACAGTGTGATTGGATGGGGGTACATAGGATTAGAGCAACACTAGAATGGTCAAAGGAAAGGGAGGGCAAGGGAGGGAGCGGGTGGGGGGGGAAGGGGGAAAAATGGTGGTTGAATGAGATGGATATAAACTATCCTAAATGCATGATTAAAGATCTGAATGGTACTTATATACTTTGTATACAAGCAGTTGTATGTAAAAAGATGACATACTTGTGCATTATGAATAAGTAAATAAATAATTTTTTTTAAAAAAAAGAATAACAAGAGAAATTGAAAGGAAGGAGGAAAAAGAATTGTTTGCATAGTTACTTGAGTGCTTATATTCCTAAATAAAATAAGGCATTTAGCTGACAAAAAAAATAATAAAGCTGAATAAAAATAATAAATAATAAAAATAATAATAAATAATAATATAATAAAAATAATAAAGCTGAATAAAACACTGGTGGATTGTTTATACAAGATTTTGGCTTTGCAGAGGGGCCACTGGCATCTCATTAACTTCCAACTCTTGCTGAATTCATTCAGTGGATTAAATTTGACATCCAACAGAGGGATATTAGGAAAATTCATTTGCTACTGTTTACTCTGCCCCCTTACTGGGCTCAGAAAATCATGCAAGACCTTCTTGGATAAGTTGCACCCAGTGACTAATATTAGCTCTAAGCAGGTCCTAGGCATCAGTGGAAAGCTCACAAAGTATTAAGTTATTGAGATTTGTGTTTTTAGTGAGAAATAATGTAGAGTCGCTTGGGATCACTTTGCCTAGTGGTCTAAAGAGACTGAGAAACATGTTTAACTTGCCTCCATGAAAAAGGAGGTAATCTTGTTAAATTTAGTGAGGGTGACTGATACCTTGTATGGTGGGTGCATTACCTCAGAACCTATGTTCCAGAGTGTCTTGACAGTAGCTACTTTGCCTAAGGGAGAGAAAGAAGGTGGGGAGATGAAAAATTACAAACACCCAATAACCTTCCTTCCTCAGCTGTGTGCTCATACAGATTTGACTTGCCTATGATGAGTTCTTTGTCGCTAAATAACATATATGAATATAATCAAAGAGGCCAGAGTGGCTCCAAGAAGAACCATGGTCATCCTTTGGGTCTACAATGAGGGAATATGAACAGTACATAATAGAATTTTTATCCACACTCAGATTTCCAGGTTCACTCATGCCACTATTACTGGTTATCAAGCTCAATTAAACATTCTGATAGCTCAATCAGTTTGTGACACAACCCAAAACTTAATTGACAAATTCCTGGGTACAGAAAAAGCAAGTATTGTCCAAGACATAAAAAAGATAAACAGATGCCCTCTCCTGGACAGTTTGGGCAAATGCATTTCTAAATATTTTTCTGTGTCTGGCTGAAGGGTCTTAAGATATTGATGGGACATCCACCAAGAAACTATTGGCAAGGGTTAGACAACATGGGGCTCAATAGGTGGCCATAAAATTATTTGCACAATGGTGGCTTTTATAACTATTATATATGCTATTCCCTCTGCCTTTGTCAGTGCCCCCCAAATCCACACACACCCTGGGATTCTAACCAATGGGTAACTATAAGAACTTCAGTAAATCTATCTTGTTTCTATTCCCTTATATATAAAATGAAGAGTAAGTTAGAAATTCATTAAAGTCTGTTAATTTTTTCGGTTCTATATATATTTATATGTATAACTATCAGGATTAAATTTTACAAGAATACAAGAAAAAAACGTAAGCACAAGAGCACATGCACACACAAATATTTATTTAAAAAGTTCCCTGTTTACATTAATATAAGACAGGACACTGATCTCTAATTGCTGTTTCTGATATTTAGAATAATTACTAGCTTCAAAATAATTGTAGGTCTTAAATCACAACAGATCACTTTAAGCTAAATGATTTCTTTAAATATGCATATATTATATCTTGATTCATCTGCTCTAATTTTAGGAATAATACTAATCTAATAAATGACATGAATAATTTTTTAAAATCTAAATTGGGTATTTACTATACAATTTTTTTTTTGTACCAGGAATTGAACTCAGGGGCACTCGACCACTGGGCCACATCCCCAGCTCTTTTGTGTATTTTATTAAAGAAAGGGTATCACTGAGTTGCTAAGTGCCTCGCCATTGCTGAAGCTGGCTTTGAACTCTCAATCCTCCTGTCTCAGACTCCTAAGTGCTGGAATTACAGGCGTGTGCCACCATGCCCAGCACACTGTTCTTTACAAAGATATAATATCACCTTTTACTCCTTGAATTAATAATTGTTATTCTTTGGTTCCCTGAATTATGAAATTTATTTGTTTTGCAGTTCAATGATACTGTCAAACTCAACACCTGTTGATAACTGGAAGTTTCATTTTCTTTGACCCTTTTTAAAAATATTGTGTTTGGCAATACTAAGCATTAAACCCAGGGCCTAGTACATACTAGGCAAGTACTCTACCACTGAATCCCCAGCCCTTTTTCATTTTAGAGACAGGATCTCACTAAGTTGCTCAGGCTGATCTCAAACTTGTTATCATCCTGCCTCAGTCTCCTACCACTGTGCCTGGCTTCCTACAATGATGCTACATGAAAATATAACATCACTAACAGCTCATGATCACTCTACCCTTTATCAGAACCAAGGATTTACTACCCAGTAAGTTTCAGGATCAAAGAGCAAAAGATTAAATGGCATGTTAAGTGCTTGATTACTGAGAGTAGTAATTCCTGGGCCCTGCAAGGAGAGCAGCATATTCATGGGATACCTGCTCTGTTTGCATTACAGCATGTTAATAGTATTAAGAAGGCACAGAATTTTGCTAAGAAAAGTGTCACATCTGTGCTGTCAATGGTTTTTGGCTATTAAACCTTAGACAATAATAATCCATTTCTATAGGGTATTTTGCCAACCAGGATTGATGGAAAAAACATCACTAATCATCAGGGTGTAATCTCCCTTGGAATAATATTCAACTATGTATCTTGCTTACTTCTTAAGGTTTTGATTTGCTGATGGAAACTTCTAATTACATATATGGTTTTGTTATTATGGACAAAAGCCACCAACTTGAGATTCTGACACTTCCTCCTGTGGTAGCTTACCACCTGCTGTTCTGAACTTTAGTCATGAGGTTTGAGATTTCCAGTGACTGGACATCAGGCTTATTTTCTTCCTTCATAGAAACTAATCTTCCTCATCACCAATGACTCCAACCTGTGGAAAAAGAAATATTGAGGTCAACTGGAGGAGCTGCAAGGACTGAGGCTGTCATATACATTATGTGCACTCCCTAGTATGTAGTGGACTGGGAAGACCCGCATTACATCTGCAGAACTTGGAGGTAAATTGAATCTTGTACACACACACACTTCTTTTAGAGGTAAAGTCTTTTTATATTCCCTCCATTAGGTCTGAGTGAAATTTAGTCAAAAGCTCACATTTAAGAACTGTGCACCAAAAATGCTGAACCCGAGGGTAAATAAACCTCTCTAAGGGTTCAGGCACTATGGGTTATGAAGAGGACCTTGATGTTAGTGTAGTCCATTTTCTGTTGTTGTATAACACCTGAGACTCAGCACTTCATAAAGAAAAGATTTGGTTCAAACTTCTGGAGGCTGGGAAGTCCAAAATTGGACAGTCACATCTAATGAGGGTCTTATGCTGCTTCAACTCATGGCAGAATGCAGAAGTGGAAGCATGTAGTAAAGAGCAAACATGAGGTATAATTTTTATTTGTAACAATTAGCTCTCCTAATAATCAAACCAGTCCTGAGAGAATGAGAAATCACTCACAAGAAAGACATTAATCCAATTACTGAGGGCTCTTCCCCCTTTATACATATATCTTTTGCTGGTTTCCACCTCCCAGCATTGCTTCATTAAGGAATTAAGTTTATAGTGCATGAAACTTTGGGGACCACGTTGAAACCATAGCAAATACCACCTTGTCCTTCCTCTCCTATCTTGACAAGTGAAGATGGAAAGGAAGCAGAGAAAAGACTGACATAGGATTCCACAGTGTCCTCACTTGGGGTCCAAAGCTTTCTCCACCACATACTGATCAGATTGACTCAGTCTCTCCTCACTTCTACCCTGACCCTTTCTTCCCCAATATACACCAAAAATAACACTGCTGGTCCATGACATAATGAAGGTCCACATACAGAGGAGGACTAAGCTTCTGCCTTGGAAACTATACCTGGCAGGCCTAGTCCCTTTATGATTTAAATGAACCACTTCAGTTCAAAAGTGATTAGGGAAGAACTATTCCCTTCAAATAGGGACTTTCCTTTTCCAGTTACCCCAAGACACTTTGGGGCTGCTCCCCAGATCCCCCAGCTTCCACTTTCCCCAAATCTTTGCTCTAGCCTAATGATCTGTCACATGCTTCTTTTATTTCCACTTGGACCAGCATATAAAACCAAATCCCCACAATACAAAATGTTTTTATTCATTTTATAACTATTTAAGTATGTGCTTGAGAATGTTTCTGTGCTTTATGTGTCCATCATTAGCTACCATGATATTCAAAATTAATTACTCAAGCACTTGCAAGTAAGGAATTTATAAGCCAGGCACGATGGCACACACCTGTAATCCCAGCAGCTCAAGAGGCTAAGGCAGGAGGATCGTGAGTTCAAAGCCAGCCTCAACAACTTGGTGAGGCCCTAAGCATCTCAGTAAGAACATGTCTTTAGCCAGACACGGTGGCGCATTCCTGTAATCCCAGCACTTGGGAAGCTGAGGCAGGAGGATCGCAAGTTCAAAGCCAGCCTCAGCAATGGTGAGGCACTTAGCAACTCAGTGAGACCCTGTCTCTAATAAAATACAAAAAAAAGGCTGAGGATGTGTCCCAGTGGGCAAGTGCCCCTGAGTTCAATCCCTGGCACAAAAAAAAAAAAAAAAAAAAAAAAAAAAAAAAAAATGTCTTTAAATATAAAAAAGGGCTGGGGATGTGGCTCAGTGATTAAATGCCCCGGTACCAAAAGAAAGAAAGTATGGTCTCCCCAGCTGCCCACATTGACGAGATGAGCTGGGTTCAAAAGAGTTGGCTGTAACATTAAGAAAACAGCAAAGAAATCACGCAACACATGGACATGAGTTTCTCAGGTGGAGGGTGGGACTGCTCTGCGACCTTAAGGGTCAGCTGGGAAAAAGAGCAAGCACACAGAATCTATTTTATAGGAGGGACACACAAGGGAGCTTTGATGGAATATTATTCACCAAATAAGGCAGGGGATAGGGTTTCAAAAGGGGGGGGGTTGTCCAATCCTATTGGGTAACACCCAAGTCCAGTGCTAGAGCAAACTTCTTTGCTGAGTGAAGGTGGAGGCCACTTGCTTCACACACCACGTGGTGTGCAATACCAGACCAAACACCCCCCTTACTCAAGGTTGAGAAAGGATGCTCAGCCCATGGGCAGGCAGCTTCCCACATATTACCCCTTTCTTAATTTATAAATGCAATTGATGGGCTGTATCTTCCAGTCACTGGATCCTTGGTCCGAGGATGTCTTGATTTACTATTATTACATAAAAAGAATTAGTAGAAAACATATTATTTCAATAACATACCATGTAGAATGTTTCAACATATTTTCAGGATTAAAGCCATTTAATTCTTGAAGTATTTTATCAGCTAGCGAGGTAGGTTCCAAAAGATGGATTTTACCTTTTTTGAACATCCTGGATATGGTGATGTAACTCCAAAAGATCCAGGTTATCATTATTGCTCTGCTAAATACCCATTAGAAGATTCTTAATTTTTTTCCCAATTTCACTGGAAAGCATTGTATTTGGCTGTAGTAACACAAACATATTTATAATCAGCATGGCATTTAAGCCTTTCCTTAAACTTGAGAGCATAAAGCTCATTTACAATATTTATTACAGTGGCTTCTAGAACATTCAACTTAGTTTTAATCCTTTCATCAATACTTATCTGATTATGGAGGGCTTTGGAAGTATTTTGAGGCAAATTATTAAGAAAATTCAAATGTTGTTAGTTTTAAGACATAGCCGTAGAGGCTGTAATCGTAGAAACAATGAATAAAATTAAAGTAGCCCCTCTAAGCTAAGCATTATGAGACCAAGAGCTCACTTAGGTCTGGTTAACTGAGCATACATCTGTTGCAAAGCCTGAACACCTTCAGCATACCACAGTTCTGAAATGTTGGCTGGTATAAGGAAAAAGAGGGTTGGTTAAGGGTCAATGTTCCTTTCCCTCTATTATAACTAGTGATATAGTTAGTTAAATTATATTTTTCATAGGCTACAAGATATTTATCATCCTGCAGGAGCCCTGTTTGGGGATTGACTTGAATTGCAGTTGACTATGAGCCGTGGAGATTTGGCCATTGTCGCCACCCGTAGTCTCACGGGACTTGTTGCGGGATCTCGAGTGACTTGGCCGAAATTGCTGATCGGGTCAGCGCCATTTTAGTGGTGTGTTTGGCGTGTGTTAGTTGTTGTTAGAACCAGAGAGAAAAGTTATCAGAATAAAAAGCTGTTTGTCTCCAGTTTGCTTCTGAAGTTCTTCCCGCGGCTCCGTTGCTCCAAGCGCTTCAGGCGGCTACATCATCCTTTCCCTCAATTCTCACATTTCCAATAATTAAGCATAAGGGGATAAAACATAGGCCTGCAGGCCACAGCAGAAAATCTGAGGCTGTAATTAAGTGCCAAACATCGTTTTGGATGCTGCCTTACTGAAGGTTAGGATATTACCAACGAAGCCTCCAGGGGTCATGGCATCTGTGCATAATTGTCTTTTGTCAATTCGAGGACACCAGTCTAAAATATATCTACAATTTCTACACACTTTATATTGTACTGGCAAGATATTTGCACAACCCATCCATTTAGGAAAGTTGCCAAATTTTATTATGGAATGATTAGGGCAATAATATATTGGTGGATACTCTATGTAAATAACTGGTTTGTATGGTAAAATTCTATTTCAATAATCTATTTTGACAACTGTCCAGATATATAAGTATAGTCTTAAATCCTAAGGACCAGCAGAATTGGCTGGCTTAGACCCCCATATGCTGTATTTTCTTCGAAAGATACCTTTAGACAGCTAACATGCTTATCATGGAACCAACATATAGGCAGCTGACCACTATAACTAGTATAATTAAATCTAGTCACATGGATAGATTTTCTAGTCCACATTGTAAGGTGCATTAAAGATGGACTTGGGGAATGGGTCCACAAGACTCTTCATAGGTTTTTCTTACCTGGCAGCTCAGAAGATTGCATGGCTATAAAGTCTGTGGTTGAAGATTTATCTTCCTAAGTCAGGTTTTTCAGCTATTTCCATGAGGACAGGTTTAAATTCTATCCTTTGAAATCTGATTGAACTTACTGAACCATATTCAGCAGCAGTAAGACTTTTAGAATCACAAATTTAAGAATACTTAAGACCGTTTTTACCCAGAGATAATTTCTATCTTCCTTTTAGGACTGTCCAATTTTTGTTTCCTCTCTGTAGAAGCACTTCTTTCTCTCCTAGAATTCTTCTTTTTGGTTATACTTTTGAATAATCTCACAAATTTTAGAATCTAAACAAATTATTATACTTTGATAAGAAGGGATATCTCGGGCTGAGGTTGTGACTCAGAGGTAGAGCACTTGCCTAGCATGCATGAGGCACTGGGTTCGATCCTCAGCACCACATAAAAATAAAATAAAGGTATTAATAAAAATAAAAAGAAGCAATGTCTCAATGGAAATGTAGCAAAAGCCTTTGGACAACTTGTATATAAGATTATATCTTTTTATCATTTTGTAAAAACTCTTTTTATCATTTTATAAAAACCTGGACAATAATTAGGAATTTCAGATTATTTGATGGTTGTATCTAAATCTTATAATTTAATAAGTATCTCTTGAAATAAGCATTTTATAGCAAATTACATTTATCTTGAATATCTCTAACTAAAAATGTAGAGCATCAGATAAATACATATATAAAAATATAAATTACATGTTTCCTTTTAAAGAAAAATAGAAACAAATAGATATATATGTTAATTATCCTGTGAATTAAAGATCATCAATTACTGAAGCAACTGGAAAAATAGGTATCAAGTATAAAGATATAGCTTATCATTATATAATTATCCAATTTAAAATAAATCTTATTAAACCACATGGTTTTTAAAAGTATTTGGATCATTTTTATTTCACTTATAACAGTAGGAATGCACTCTTATATCTATGGGACATCATGTAATGCAGTTAAAATAAAATTTTTGTTCATATATTCATTTCTTGTATTTACACAGTTAGAAATCAAAAGACTAAGGATCCTTGGTTGTCATGAGAGCATTGTGAGAAACACATCTCAGATTGTCGGTTTCTTTGTTCTCATGATGATCAAATCCATCCTCATAATCTCTACAAATAAAAGTAAAATATAAACAAGCATATGAATAATGTCTCTCATCAATGTAATATTATTTTTGTAATTCTTCCTTAGTAATACAACCACAGAGAAAAGAAAGAGGATTCCTAAAGGATCTGTTGAAGGATAAAAATCAAGTTATTTAACATCGAGAATAAGTCAGACTCAGGGCTATGATGCAGGAGTTCATTTAATCAGATTCTACCTGAAAAGAAATATCTTTCGTTAGCAGGAATATTTTGAGACCACGAAGGAAATGTTTTAGACAGCTGGGCGTTCTTAAGAAAACTGTAAAATGCAGGCTCCATAACTCTGGCTGGGCACCTGCATGAGACAGGAAGTACAGGTTTGTGACTAGGAGGCTTGCTGGAAGCCCCACCTGAGTGGCGGTAGGAAGGACGAAATGGAAGCTGGCAAAAGTGCAAGGAGGCAGGACTTCTCTGCCATGTTGTTCAGGCCTAGTGGCTGGAGGATTCTCCTGTGTTCTGGCAAAACCCAAAGTTTTGCCAGAAGTCCCGGGATTTTCATCCCGTGCATCACCGGTTCTGAGCCTTTTGCGTTTCCGATCACCAGCAGTCCTGGATGAAACCCTACTTCGAGCCACATGGGTCCCTGGCTTTGTACTGTTTATTCTGCCCCACCCAGTGGTTGCTATGGTTACCAGTGTAGCACAGCCTGCAGTTGCATTGTGGCAGTGATCATCAAAGGCCCCCTTGGCAGTCTGTGCTTTGCCTGTTCCACAAGCCACCATTGTGTGCTGTGCCTGGTTCTCAGGCTAGAGTCCTTGGCCCTGGGCTTATCTGCCTACATTTCCCTGCTTTAAATCCCCCCTTGACCATATGGCGTGGGCATTCTGCCATTCCTGGTCATCTGCCGCTATGTTTGGCTCACATGGTTGCAGGTTAAGGAGCATTCCCAGAGCTTTTTTAGTCGCCCTGGGATCCTGGAGGTGCAGACAAGGTGGCAGCCTCGTTTTTTGTCTCTGTGAATCACCTTCAGCTTCTGGCTCACTTGCCTGCACTTCCCCTTTGTAGTATGCAGGCCCTTCCACAATCCCCTAACCCAAAAGCAGGTTTTAGCAGCAGACACTGGCATTGTTATTCTTTAGGACAGCTGCCGGGGTTGCTGAGTTATGAAAGGGGCCAAGTTCTAAGCTATCTTCCTTTCGGGCCCTAAAAGGAAGTTTTTCTTGCCAGCAAGAAAAAATAACTTACTCGGCGAGAATGAGCTTAAGGACAGAAATCGCTAGGTGCCTTACCTCTGTTTGTTTGAACAGAAAATACGCCACACCTAGGGAGTCTTGTATATAGCACGCGGGATGTCCGAAGAACTCAGATTTATTGAACAAGCATTGACTTAAATAGGCCTAGAACTAACCAATTAGCAAGCAAGGCGGTTCAGTCTCTCACGCTAGGTCATAGCCACACCCCTTGGTTTAGCCCCGGTCCTTTAGGGCGTGGTAAGCAGTCAAACCTTGCCCCTTGGCAGACATAGTCCCAACAGACAGCTTGCTTTGACACCCAGACTAGGTTATCTAAGGGCAAATAAATATTGCCAGCGTCAGGTCTGCATTGTAAGTTCCAAACCCCATAGGGAACAGTGGGCCAGAGTCCCATATGTGTCCCAGAGCAGTAGCTGGGTTACAGCCTATACGATAAGGATGCAGCAGGAAGCCCAATAGATTCTGTCTGCCCCGTTTAAATTGCCTGAGTACTCCCAAAAGAGTAGGAAAATAAAATTTGTTTCTCTAGAAAGAGAATTCCTCATATTAACATCCCACTATTAAAAAAAATATATTTCCTCTCTCCTCTTACTCTCGAAACAGCAATCCCCAGTACATAAATCTAAAAAATTCTCACCTTAATACTTAAAATACAAAAAAATTAACAATAAGAATCCATAATAAGCACACTTTTCCTATGAGAGGACTGAACATAACAATATACATTTCACCAATTACCTTAATATCCCAGCGGGGCCTCCAAATCACTCCCGCTGCCCGGGCTGACAAGATGAGCTGGGTTCAAAAGAGTTGGCTGCAACATTAAACTAAGAAAACGGCGAAGAAATCACGCAACACATGGACATGAGTTTCTCAGGTCGAGGGTGGAACTGCTCTTCCACCTTAAGGGTCAGCTGGGAAAAAGAGCATGCACCCAGAATCTATTTATTTTGTAGGGGGGGGGGACACATAAAGAAGCTTTGATGGAATATTCTTCACCAAATAAGGCAGGGGATAGGGTTTCAAAAGGGGGGTTTGTCCAATCCCATTGGTTAATACCCAAGCCCAGTGCTAGAGTAAACTTCTTGGCTGAGTGAAGGTGGAGGCCACTTGCTTCACACACTGCGTGGTATGCAATGCTAGACCAAACACCCCACTCCCCTTACTCAAAGCTGAGAAAGGATGCTCAGCCCATGGGCAGGGTATGGAACTTACATTTTTCTACTGAATGTCAACTAGCAATATTTTAGAATATTTTATGATTGAAAAAAGAAAGTTAAAGGGCTGGGGTTGCAGCTCAGTGGAAGAGTGCTTGCCTAGCATGTGTGAGACACTGGGTTGGATCCTTAGCACCACATAAAAATAAATTTAAAGAAAGGTATTGTATATTGTATATATACAACTTGGAAAAAAAATTAAGTAAGTTAAATAGATTTTAAGGGGTTTGCTGTTTGTTTGTTTTGCAGTGTTGGGAATCCGGGGGCCTTGTGCAAACTAAGCAAGTGCTCTACCACTGTACTACATCACCAGCCTATCTTGGAGAGAGAGATGATGACCCTTGTGAACTCTGGCATCCCCTGAAATGTTCCTCCATACAAGGTGGAGGCAGAGTTGTAAGACATGCACACTAAGAAGTCGGATTTTCACTTTAAGATGGCCCTAAGTTCACTTGAAGAGAAGAAAAAGAAAACGTCTATGAAGTAGTTGGATGTTCAGGATGTGGGTATATTTTATATGAGACACACCTAAATTTAACTTTCATGTCATTTATTCAGACAACAATGGAATTTTAAAATTTCTAACACAAAATAAAAATAATCATACCTTAAGGGCTGGGACTGTGGCTCAGTGGTAGAGCACTTACCTAGCATATGTGAGGCACTGGGTATGATTCTCAGCACCACATACAAATAAATAAATAAAATAAAAAAATTTCATCAACAACTAATAAAAATATTTTTTAAATATTTATTTATTTGTTCTAGCTGTACACAATGGGTTTATTTGTACGTGGTGCTGAGGATCAAACCCGGGCCACGCAAGTGCCAGGCGAGCGCTCTACCGCTGAGCCACAACCCCAGCCCTATAAAAATATTTTTAAAAAATAATCATACCTTAAAAAATAATACTCCTGTGGAGATGACATGCGAGTAAAAATCAATTCTCCTCCTAGTAAGTTATTTGTTACTCACATGGATGCTCACTGGAAAGGCCACTGTGATGATGAAGGCAATTATTAGCAAGGAACAGACAACGTTTATTACCTAAACAGAGACTAAAATGTCTATTCCAGAGCAAGCAGATGTGCAACCAATTGCCTCCTGGATATGAGAATTCAGACAAGACTTCATACTAGACTTGGCCTACATGCATGGACTATCACTATTACCATGTGTTAAAACAGCATGATAAACCGTCCTGCCTACCACATCCTGGCCAAGGCTAAAACCACTGTTCAAAACTACTGTCAGATTCCATGAACCAATGGGCCAGGATGTTCCTAGCAGGTAGATATCAGTGTATCTCTTACCCTATCTAGACGTTTTCTCTAGGTCCTGACTGCAATTTACATTTTCCCCAAGTTTAGCTTAGTCATTCCTGTCAGTGTTTTACTGATTCATGTCCTACAACATCATATTTGGTTTATGTTCAGTTTTCCTGAACATATCACATCTGATAACAATCCCAAATTTGTAGCCCAGGCCACACATCAGTGGGCTCAATCATGGGGCACACAATGAACTCTATGCACTGTATTACTTTCAAGCCACAGAGATGAGTATTTTGATGAACAGTTAAGGACAGGTATAAGTAGCTGATATGTGGAAACAATATAACCCCAGACAGGCCTGTATATCTTAGACAAGCATTCTAGTGTCTCAGTGCAGCAATTCTCCAAAATGTTACTTCTCATTTGTGTTATCATATGTTTGATCGTGGTGTCTGTCCCTTTCCTTTGATTATACATCCTTCTTTTACAGTTATTAACAAGTCTGTGTGGGAAACCATTAAAGTCCTTCTACCTCTATCATCCCTCTCCTGAAGACTCAAAAGGATGAAAGATTAAAATAGCTATTAAATAGTAAGAGATGAAAAGTTATGTGAACCCATTTAAATTTTTCTAAAAGTTTAAGATTATGTATCAACGATTCTTAAATGAGGTGTGGTTTTTGGGTTACATTATATGAATACATTTTTCTATAAAAGTGTTTTGTCCCTCTATGTATAACCTTCCAGAGAAAATATGTGGATGAAAATAGGATGTTGAAAAACAATGCCTGAGGTCTTAGTTTTAGGCTTATTTTGTAAAACTATTTGTTTTCAAAGATTTGAGACACCTTCTGATGGCTTCTTAGTTTAGGCTTATTTTGTAAAACTATTTGTTTTCAAAGATTTGAGACACCTTCTGATGGCTTCTCATATATGCTCTTTGGCCAAGAAGTCAATGGTAACCAATGTTCTCTTAAGCTTGTTTTTAAACTTCCCATTAGTGTGTATAGCCCAGATGGCAGATGATGTCAATAATCTCAATGTAAAGTTTTGATTACTAAATGGGAGTCAATCTACAGCAACAGAAAAATAATAGCATCTAGAGAGGATGTGGGAAAGAGAAAATTAATGATCTCTTTTGGTTTTGTTTTTCAGCAGTGCTTTTGTTTTTCTTAAAGAATTCTGTTCCCCTTCTCCTGGAAAATAAAACTAAAACATCTCAGTGCTACCTTTCTGTGCTTCTATGATCAGACTGTTAAGCCTAAGACCATGGTATGAAAGACAGATGTCCTCCATGCTCAAAAAGATGATCAATTAGCTGGGCGCGGTGGCGCACGCCTGTAATCCCAGCACTTTGGGAGGCTGAGGCAGGAGGATCGCGAGTTCAAAGACAGCCTCAGCAATGGCGAGGCACTTAGAAACTCAGTGAGACCCTGTCTCTAAATAAAATACAAAAAAAGGGCTGGGGATGTGGCCCAGTGGTCGAGTGCCCCTGAGTTCAATCCCTGGTACCACAAAAAAAAAAAAAAAAAAAAAAAAAAAAAAAAGATGATCAATTGATGTGGACAAACTTAACTTTTTAAATAAGATTGCCTCAGATGGTCCCCATAAAACCAAGGACTAAACTGAACTATTTGGCCTAGATTGGGAACCCTAGAGCATATAGAGCCTCACTGTGTACTACATTGTGGGCCCCGTTAACCTGACAAACTGATTAATCTACATCCTGCTAGAGATGTCCTACCATTGTAAACTCTTTGGCTCCAAGAGGACTATGTATACCACAAACATATAACACAAACAAGAATGAGGACAGTTATTCACATATAAAACATCTTTGTATGTTTACCAAGTTTAAATTTTTTTTCTTGACAGTACTTATTCCTAGAAAATACCCAAACTGAGAATGGGTAAATAAATTGGCTTAAAATAAATTCTTTAAGTTAACCACCTTAGGAAAAAAAAAACAAAATAGGAAATATTTTTCACTGAACAGAGTATCCACTTCAAATATCTATGATAATGAAATGGGAAATATTGATAAAACATGGGAATTAAAATTACAGAACTAAATCTCCCCCCTCCCCTAAGAAAGGATTTAAGGACTAAGAATGGAAGTAACAGGTAATGGATGAGTTACCATCACAAATTGTTTGCCTTCCAGGGCTTTTTCTTGTCAGACTATCAACAATAAGTTATTTCTACTGCTAATCAAGTTTCTATTCTATTAAAATGATGTTTTTGTATGAAGAAAATACAATATTTTTAAAGCCCACTGAAGATAGCATGGTAAAGTGTTCTGAGCAGTCATACCTACAAATGAAGATGCAAGAACCCTACATGAAATAGTGTTAGGGTTTGGATATTAAATGACCCCAAAGCCTATATGCTACAGGCTTGGTCATCATCCTGTGGCACTTTTGAAAGATTATGGAACCTTTAGGAAGAGGGGCCTAGTGGAAGCAAGTCAAGTCATTGAGGACGTGCCTTTGAGAGCCATATTGGGAATCTCTTTCCTGTTTCTCTGTTTGCCTCCTGACAACCATGAAGTAAGAAGATTTGCTCCACCATAAGATATTTGTCATAATGTTCTTCCTTGACCCAAGCTCAAAAACAATAAAGCTAATCTACCATGGACTGAAACTAGGGAAACCATGAGGCAAAATAAATCTTTATTCCTTGTAAGTTGATTATCTCAGATATTTTTGTCACAGTGATGCAAAGGTGACTAACATAATAGCAGTCTAATCCAGTATTACATTAAAAGAATAACCTGAAAGAATGAATCAGGATCCACTTAGGAATACAAGATGGCTTATGTAGAGGAAAATAAAAATATGATCACCTTAATTACATCAAAGGAAAAAGAAAATCTTGAGTTAATTTCAGTTTCCTTTGCTAACATATGATGAGTTGATAATGTTCTTTAACTCAAACTATCATCATTAAAGTTGGAACTCAGGATGAATTCAGAGCTATTTATAATTAGTTTTGAATTCTAGAAAAACTTTGTAAAAATATTTGAAAAACTAGTTGTTACACAAGACAACCAATAAAATCTACCACAAAATTAACTGTAAGAAAGCCTCCAGGATGATGCCCACAATTGATTTGTATATCTGCAGCAAAACTTTTGGAAACCAAGTGCCCTTTTCAGAGCCATGCACATTTTTCAAGAAAGAACTGTTGACATGTTTGAAAAAGTGGTATTTCTCCAAGTCATTTAATTTCTATCTTGCTAAAAGTTGCTACTTATAATGCCATGTTTGTCAATATGCCATATAAGAGTGTTATCAAATTTATTACAGAATAACAGTCTTCTACATTGTTGTATTATGTGGAAGGCATTTTAACATACTAAATCCATTGGAATGGTTTTAGTGTATTTTGACCATTTTACATTTGTAAATTCAAAAAGTAAATAGAGGCAGGGTGAGAGGCAATGGCCTGAGGGGAAGAGACAATGGCAACATCTGGGCTGGGGAAGCTGCTGCCTCCCTTGGTCTGCCCTGGCAGCCGCCACTGTGATGCCTGCTGCTAGTAGATGGGAGGCGAGTGAGCCTGTTGCAGTCCACCAGGAAGCCTACCCGCTTCTGGAGGCTCCATCTCCATTCTGGGTTCTGATGATTGCCACCAATGGTCCTGAAGGACACAGGTAATGGGGCTACCTGCCTGACACATTGTGATGGAACTGACACCAAAGCCGAGTTCCCCTTGATCAAGAACACCATAAAAGCCTTTCAGACCATGCTGGAAGGCTCAAAGTGGAAGGCTGGAAGTGCACCTCATGGGAGACTTCAGTGATGATAGGCAGTTGTCACAAAAGCTTACCAACTTCTTAATGAACTTTACAAACAAGATGACATCACTTAGTGACATTATATGTGACAGAATGAAATGACCGGGGACTGTGGTGGAGCACCAGCTCTTCTGTGGCATGCTGCCTGGGCACTCTCGTGTCCTCTGTCGGGAGCCAGCTCCCAGACCTGGAAAGCCAAGCAGGAGCCCTGGGGCGGCCCAGCGCCGGGACCCTTTGCGAACCGCAATGGGACCTGGCCACTGAAACCTGAGATCCCCCACAAGGCACAGCGTGAGTCTGACCCACTGGACCCGCACAGGGGAGCCTCTTTAGATTCTAACTCGTGTCAATATTGTTGGCAGAGAAATGGCTAGATTAAGGAGATCAAAAAGCTGGAGAAGAGCACAAACCTCTTGATAAGGAAGTACCCCTTCCTTAAGGAAGTACTCCTGGCAAGAGAAATATGTATGAAATTCACACATGGTGTGGACTGCAGTTTGCAAGCCCATGCCCTGTTGGCCCTTCTAGAGGTGGCAGAAGCATTTTAAGTTCACCTCTTTGAGGATGCCTACCTCCTCTCCTTACATGCTGGCCAAGACACTCTCTTCCCCAAGGATGTGCTAGCCAGGAGGATCCATGGCATCAAGGAATGACTTGGCTGAATTCCTGCAGCACTGACTCTGGATGTTACCTGGGACTCTCTGGAGCTACACCTAGACCCAGTGGTGTCTGAGGTGCTACCTGGATTTTGCTATCTCCAAGCAGTGTGTGCCTGTTGCACTTTAAATTTTCTTTATGAAGGAGAAGACTGCATGTTTCCTCTGTAGCAAAGGTATTATAGGATGTTGGGGACATTAAGAACACGTCAGCTGAAAGAATAGAAATTTAAGTCAAAGAAATGAAAATCGAACTCTCTGGCTGTCTCCCACTTCCTGATACGTGGACTTGGCCTAGCCCAGGGGTGTTGCCCTGACATATGACGAAAAATCAAACCACCACTAGGATAGGCTAGTGGCTATTCCTCCAATGTGATCTGCTCGTGCTCCCTATGCTCCCCTATAACCTTTCTGCTGATTGGCTCATGTCTTCTATAAAGGCCGTCCAACTTCCTCAATAAACCAAGCTCGTGCCTTGACCTGTCTCCCTGATTGTCTGATTGTCCTCCAAAAGGAGGGCTGGGTGCCTGCGGTCAGTCGGCTCTTACCTTTCCCGATCCGTCCTTGTTGGGGCGTGCACCCCCTTCTCTTGCGGGTCGAGAGGAGTTGGGGTCTAAAAACTCCAACAATAGGAGACAATCAACACAGTTCCAAAGGCCTGAAAAGACTTTAGTTGGTGTGTTACTCATATGACTCTTAAAGGATTTTGAAGACATCAGATCCACCATGTTATAGGAAAAGGATATTTACTTATTTTTTAGATCTTTCTGTACTAAATATATATATATATATATATATATATACATATTTACTACATGTATATTTGTACTTTTATTGAAAATGTAAAGGAAAAATAAAAGTATTTCCATTTGTTGCATGAAAGGCTCTCCTCATGTACAAGTCTCTGCTTTCCAGTTTAATATCATTAGTGCCTGTCAACAAGTGTGCTGCTTTTCAAAACTAAAATGGAGTTGAAATAGAAATAATTTTTTGTTTTGTTTGGTTTTGGTGCTAGGGATCAAATCTAGAGCCTTTTGCATCCTAAGCATGCACTCTGCTCCCAGCATGAAATTTTTCTGATTTCTTCTAGCAAATTCCTATCAAAATAATTCAGAATTCTATCTCACAGCATTTAGCATTTTATTCTTAGTTATAAATCATAGGTGCATCATATTCATACAAGATTTTACTTTATTCTAAATTTAAAAAAATAATTGGTACTGGGGATTGAACCCAGGGGCACTTAACCACAGTGTTACAACCCCAGCCCTTTTTATTTTTGAGATAAGGTCTTAGTAAATTGCTGAGGTGGGCCTTGTGGTCTTCCTGCCTCGCCTCCCAAGTGCCAGGAATTATAGGCATATGCTGACAAGGTACCGTCATCATTCCAGGATTTTAAAGAGTTTTTTCAATGTTTTCACAGGTGTTTTTATAGCTTCTTTGTGGAGAAATAATAAAAATAATTCTTTAATGAAAAAATTAAAAAGAAGTTATTGTTTTAGTACACAGAGATTATACCATATTTTTTGTATGTTAACATTTTCTCAGTTGCACACCATTTTCAAACAGCCACAATTAAGAGAATCAAGAGATGTGGTTTTGCCTCTGGAGTAGAAATGAGCACATAAAACCCTTGTCCTTCTGTTACTAAATGCAATTTAAGAGCTTTCCAGAGAAATGGGAAATGATACCCAAAGATCTGAGAAATGTAAGTGGTGAAAATGAGAAGTGAGTACAGACTACTAATAATGATGTGTTGGTCAGCATGAGACAGACCAATGGGAAGCACCAAATTTTACTGTTTCATAAATTTTAGCCCTTTGGAAAAACTTCTTCTCGTTTGGCATCAAGTCCTATTTATGCAGACATTTGAATAAAGCTTATCTATCCATGAATATTAAAAAAATAATTAACTGACCGGGAAGAACATACAAACCACTTTCCAATAATTTTTGGCATTGCTGTCAATATTAAAACAGCAGAGATAAACAGTGCCACATTTCAAGATAGAGGTCCCAGGAGGAGCTGCCCAAGCTTTAACTGGAAGTCGGATGATTAGCATTTATGATGCAAAGACAGAGCAAGATCAGATAGGCCCATATTCTTGGATGCCATTTCCACATGTGGATTTCTGGTTGCAGCAAGATGATAGGCACTTTCCATTTCCCCTTTGGCCAAGCGCCACCCCCCACCAACTTTATTCAACATATCACATCTACCTTGATGTTTTTTAGATTATTTATTTACTTATTCATAATGCACAAGTATATCATTTTTTACATACAACTGCTTGTATACAAAGTATATAAGTACCATTCAGATCTTTAATCATGCATTTAGGAATACCGCTCTCCAATGAATATGTTGTTTCCTAGAAATTAAGCTCTCCTCTATAAGAAAAATAAAGATGGCTTATGGGAAAAGCTCCATCCTCCAGGATGCTAAATGTAGGTATTACCAAAGAAAGCCATTTTTTTTGGCATGACAAAGATCATCAGTGGGGTTTGAAAAGAAGAAAAGTTTGGAATGTACATCCATTGAGTCTTAGGTATTCTTCCTTCCTTGGTGTCTCTCAAATTACTTTCAAAATAAAATCTAATTTTGACAAAGGCAAAAAAAAAAAAAGAAAGGAAGTAAATAGAAGCATCAGTAAAACAAAACTTTAAAATTCACCATGCCTGGAGCAAGGGGGGAGGGAGAGGGAGAAAAGGAAAAAGAAAAGAAAAGGTGTTTGAATGAGATGGATATCATTTTCCTAAATACATGATTGAAGACCTGAATTGTACAAATATACTCTGTATGCAAACAATTGTATGTAAAAAGATGCTAAATACATGCACTATGAGTTGTACATATTAAAAATTATTAAAAAAAATTAAAAAAAATAAAACGAAAAAAAAATATTCACCATACCTGGGCTGTGGATAAAGACTGCAAGTGCAGGAATGAATTAAACAGATGAAGTCTGAAGAAAGAAGAAAACTGGTCTGGGTACAGTGTTGCATGCCAGCTCATGCATGTAATCTCAGCAGTTTGGAAGGCTGATGCAGGTGAATAGTGAAGTAAATCAGCCTGAGCAACTTAGCCAGGCCCTGTGCAATTCAGGAAGACCTGTCTCTAAATAAAATATACAAAGGTGTTGGGGATGTGGTTCGGTGGCTAAACGCCCTTGATTCAATCCCCAATATATTTAAGAAGAAAGAAGAAAGAAGAAGAAGAAGAAATGGGGTTTTATGTTGAAGCCAGGCCAGAAGAGAAAATGAGTACATCTGATTATTAAATGAGTGGGTGAATGAAGAGCACAAGTACCAAGTCAGCAATCTACTCTAATTTACCAATGTAATTACAAATTACAAGCATGAAACCATGGGAAAAGTATAAATACCTTAAAAATACCCTCCCAAGTATCTTTATAATATTATTCATATTAAGGAATCCATTTTAATTCATAATCAGAGAGTAATTCAAGAAATAGCTAAATCTATAATTTCAAGGAAAAAATAGTTCAGTAGATTAGACAAAGAGGGATAGAGGGAAAGGAGGTAGGATAGGAAAAGGAAAGACAGTGGAATGAATCTGATAACTTTCCTATGTACATATATAAATACACCACAGTTAATCTCACCATCTTGTATATCCACAGAATGGAGTCCCAATTAGAATAAGATATATTTCATGCTTGTATAAGTATATCAAAATGGATTCTTACTGTCATGTATAACTAAAAATAACCAATGAAAATAATAGAACAGTTAAAAAAGAATTAAGGAAATACTTTTCATACTCCTTGGACTCTGAAATTACTACTTTAATTCATGGATAATTATATGATTCTGTTCTTTTCCAGGTTATAAATCTTTTGAAATTAAATCTTCATGACCTGCAACTACCCTTCATGGTAAGTGGGAATGTCCAATGAGAGCAGTCCTAGCCTCACTCAGCACTGGCTCAAGTCAATGAAAGACTTGCAGCCCCTGAGCCACAGACATGGGCCCAAAGTATGAGAAGGTGATCTGGATGGAACCAATAAGAGTACACCCTCCTTAGATATTAAGTAAATTGGTATGTTTGCCTGTTGTTTATTTGCCTGGTGGTTTCTTAATCACAATCATTTAAGAATATGAATCCAGAGCTGTATGTGTGTACTTGTCTCCTGCCTCTTATATCATATTAAGAGAAAGATAGTGACAAATTAAGAGAACTAAGGACAATTCCACCATTCTTTTTTCTTCGGGTTGTTTGTTGTTTTTAGGCATGTATGTCTGACAAAAGAAAACCTACCTCATTAATTTGGAAAGATGGATATACTTCCCCCAGCACACTAGCCAAGATAAAATTGAAATTGGTCTCAATTCTTAACCTATCATAACGTTCTTCTTCTTTAGCCAGAATAATGAATGTGGGCAGTGGGAGAAAAGCAAAGCAAGTTTGAAAAAGTGGTTAATTACTCTAGTTCATATTCCCAGAATCATGGTGACCAGAATACTGATTTTCCCTATTGTCCCTGCAAAATTCTTCATAAAATTCCTCTCAAACACATCCCAATTTACAATACCATAATTTCCAGGATAATCACATCAAACAGGAAGTAGTAGGTATGTATGATAGCTCCCATATCATGTTAAGTGGGCAGACAAATGAATAAATAAATGAATGAGACTTTTGAACCAGATGGGCAGGAGCAATGGGTTAGTGCTTGTCTTGGTTGCGTACTCATCACGGCACGGCAACTGTCACAGGAGCAGGGCATCACCCTGCTCAGGAGCTTGGAGATCTCGCCAAGTTCTTCTCATTTGGCATCAATAGTATTCTGTACCAACGTGGCATATAACCCTCTGAAACCTTCACTCCAGTACAGAAGTATGGACTCACCTTGCTGGTTACTATGGTCCCTGAACTCATAAAGTACCTCAACAGTGTCGTAGAACAGCTGAAAGTGTCTGCCAGGACATTTTAAATGGCACATGGCACTCTTATTCTGCTTCTGTTGGACAGTGCTGATCTGCAGTATGGGCGGAGGAGGCAACATGTTTAACCAATACCCCAAGTGATTCTGATGTAGGTAAACCGCTGTTTGAAAAAGAATAGACTGTGATAGATATTTCAGTGTATGGGGTAGGTATTTGAGAGCTGGGACTGAATGGGTGCCAAAGAGGTTAATAAGAAGGGATACATCCGAGCAAGATGCTTTGAAACTGAAACTGAGCTGATGGCAGGTGAGGTGGAGGAGGAACAAAGAGGTCCCTGGACAGAGTGGTGCCAGTCCATGCTGTGGTAGAAAAGCTGCCCAAATTCAGTTTGTTCTTGTGCTTCACCGTAGTAACACTTAAGATGCAGAAGCTTTGAGGGGCTTGGGTTTGGACTTGAGCCCATCCTAGCTAAAGGATAGACACTTTTCAGAATGTTTCTTAAAAGCTGCTTTTTGGTTCAGAGAGTTTACTTTCTTCTCCATGCAATGCAGTCTCTTAAAGTGTTTTGCGAAGGCCATTTGGGTTGGGAGAAGTGTAGGTTAAGCTTCTTTTCTGAGGAAAATCAGAGCAAGTAAATAAACACTCATAAGAGGTAACTGAAAAAAAAAATAGAAACAGCCCCATACTGCATATTGTGGTGTTAGAAGATTTTTTTAAAAAGTTTTACTGAAAACATTTTTAAAGCTAGAAATGTGGGATTTTTATACTGAAAGTAACTTCATTAATGACTTAAATAGTCATACTGATGAGGAAACTGAGGTCCACAGCAATTATATAGTCAGACTAAGATTCACAGTCTAGGGCTGGGGTTGTGGCTGAGTGGCAGAGCGATTGCTTCACACATGTGAGGCCCTGGGTTCGATTCTCAGCACCACATAAAAATAAAGATATTGTGTCCATCTACAACTAAAAAAAAAGATTCACAGTCTAGTTAGTGGAAGATTCAGTTGAGCATCTAGGTTTCTTGACCTAGTCTCCTATTAAATTCTATCTATTTGAAAACATACTGAGAAATACTTTTATTTTTGTAAGGGTTTTTTATGAAAAAAAAAAAAAAAAAAGAACTGATTTTAGGCTAAGGATTTCTACTCTCAATGCCCTCTGCACATAGTGTGGAGAAGAGAACATTTACAAACCAACAGTTTATGCAGGCGTGCATGTCCCTGCAGCTGCCAGAAGGGGACAATGTGCACATGGCATCATGCTCTCAGCCTTCAGAACTGGGAACCTGCTCTAGGACAATTAACAGTGGGAAGGTTCCTGTTTCCAAGGTGTTCCTGTTGCATGGAAGGCTGAGGATGCATGTTGAGTCTTGATGCATTGCAGAACTGGTGTCCTTTAAACACACATGCACAGAGACGGACTGAGAATTACAGAAATGGGTTATATGTACTAACATTTAATTTGCATGTTAATTGTTCTTATGCGGAAACAGAAAACATTTTAGGTGATCAGATTATTGTCATGGACTGGCGTGTGTTCCCATTAAATAGTGGGAGTTTATTATTTTTTCTTTGAAGCCAACCTCTTGAAACAGTTTATTCTAAATCTCATGAAACAGTGGGGATATTTGTCTTTATGATAATTTAATAGGACTTTCATCTACCAGATTCTGAGAAAAGGTCTTTTTGCATATAAGGAATTTAATTACATCAATTCGGGGATTTTTTTTTGCAAACAATAAAAAATATCATAAAAAGAATAAATGAATGAACATATATTAGATAGGAGACTGATCTTCTAACAACACATGAGACCATCATTATCAGGGGATTGATGGCCAGTGTCTCACTGGGGGTTCTTTTACCTGCCCAGAAGAGTGTAAGCCACCCTAAAACTTAAAATCTCAAATAATTAGTGAGTAATGAAACACAAATACTCAGAAATATATTTACAAAAGGTGAAGCCCCTGATAGATCTAGTCCACATGGGTTCTGGAACTAGACAAAGAAAAAAATGGCTCTGGTGGTTTATTTAAGGGATAAAGGCAGGGATAAGGTTTCAAGGCCAGAGTCTTGCTTAGTAATGTCTTCCAGTCAGCAGGTTGATTGACATCTTGGCAGGTTACACCCATCTCAGGTGCTGTGTGGGCCACAGCAAAGTGGAATAGAGATTCACATTGTCCCTGGGCAGTCGACCAGAGGAAATGTCCACTAGTCATTCCCAGACACCAGATGTCTCTATCCACAAGGCTTCCATGTGCCAAGACCCACAGGCAACCCATGGATGGCTCCTGACACATCATGGTCTTAACATGACTGATTTTACATGACTTCTCCTCTCATATACAGCTCATCTCCCATACTGTTCTTTTCCATGTCTACAAAACTGTGTTAAATCCATAATGTGTTTTCCCCCATTTCCTTCTTTTTTAATACCTTTAATTTTATTTTTATGTGATGCTGAGGATCGAACCCAGTTCTTCACACATTCTAGGCAAGTGCTCTACTGCTAAGCTACAACCTCAGCCCCCCATTTCCTTCTTGTCTCATTGACTCCTCCTTAATAATACTTTGTGGTATAGACTCTTTGAGCCTCTTTTTTTTTAAATGAGGTAGCAGATAAGACACAGAGAAACTAAGTAATCTATCCAAAGATGATATAGCTAAATAGAAAATCAGGGATTCAAATCCACTTTGGTCTGAATCCAGAACTCAAGCATTCAAACACTGATCCTTTGCCATCCTCTTGCTCAGATTGTGGTGATGGCACCTTTAAGGCATGGATAGCCAAGGCAGCCCTTTCATAGCTTGATCTTCTCCCTGAAGATCAGGTCATAGTTATAAAAACAAAAGCACCAAGTCAGACTTTGGGCAGATATGCAATGGCCTTAATTCTTGTGCTACTACAGGAGAAGTTTATTCAAGCGGTGGTTAGCAAGTTCAACACTTCTTATGTTCATATCTGTATTGCAACAGCTATCCCAATCTTATGTGAAACCACTCCATGTTCTATAGTTGTGCTCAATATACTGTGTTACAAATTGGAGGGGAAAAGGTAGGAAGCAGTGAGTGGGGAAAGATTTCTGGTCAGGAGTAAACTTCCATTACTTGATGATCCACATTTGGCTCTCTACACCTAAACATTGCTGTAGAAACTTGTTCTAACACATGAAATACCCAGTTTTACATCATATATGTTGACAATACCATCAATAAATGATCTTTTGTCATGTGGAGGGCAAGGCTCAAGCCCAGAAAGCAAGGTTCAGGAATCTAGCAGTTGAAAGAAGATGTGAGGAACTGTGGGAATATTAGTCATCCTTTATTCAGAGGTGGAAATACCCCCTAGCCAGCCCCCATGAGACATTTCCATAGGACTTTTTATATACAGGTCAAATAAAGAAGGCACACTGTCAACAGGTTTACATAAGTAAGCACATGCTTATAAGAAAATGTTTAAGACCTTGAGTACATATGCTGAATCAGAGTGTTTCTTACCTTGACTACACAATGCCTATAACACAACAGATTCATGGCCTTGGTCACACACTAAAAGTATAACATAGCTCACTGGAGGCCTTTGCAAGGGAGCATAACTATAGCCATTTTGGGCCTGCTCCAATATCTTATCTCTAATTAATGACTGCAGTTATGTAGGAACCCTTAACCTGGCTCTTTAGAAATGTTTGCTTGTCATTTGACATGATTGAGGAGACTTAAATATTCAGTAGAAAAGTAGAGTACTTAATTATCATTATTACCCAAACTAATAATTTCTTGAATATCAGAAATATACATAACACCTATTAATCAGAATTTACTCTACCTCTGACCTTGCTGAGTTTATTGCTCCCTTTCCTTACCATCCTCAGTAAGTTGGTATTCTTTAAAACATGTACTGCTGCTGGGTGTGGTGGCCCACATGTGTAATCCCAGAGACTTGGGAGGCTGAGGCAGGAGGATTGCAAATTGAAGTCCAGAGAGGCCCTATCTCAAAATAAAATATAAAAAGGTTGGGGATGTGGCTCAGTGGTCAAGTACCACTGGGTTCAATCCCCAGTACCAAAAAAAAAAAAAATGTATTGCTATAATACTAAGAAGAAACACTCCAGGGACTGTATGAAGTTCTTTAAAGGGAATACCTCAATTGCCTTTCATTATGTCACTGTGAAGAAAATCATCACTTTGTGGATTAAGAAACTGAACTACAAAAGATTGTCACTTTCCCGAGATCATACATGTAGGTAATTTCAGAAGCAACAATCAAATATAATTAAGCCCATTTAAGAGACCAGGGCAAGATATTCCTATAAGGTATAAATGTGCATTAGTTAAATTCTAAAGTATTTAAATTCTAGTGTGTATTTAAATTCTAGTGCACTTTCACTCATGCAAAAAGTTTTTGTTTAACTTCCAGTATATTATTTCTTTCTGACAATTTCTCCTTTTCTGTTCTTGGTAACCGAGGCCAGTTCCTTCTACGTACATGGATGGGATAAATGGTTTGAACTATTGCCCAAGTAATTCATCTATTTGCAAAAGATACAGATAAGAAGGTAACCATTTAACCTATGGAAGTTGCTATGGATTACAATGGTAGACTACTGTTTTGGTTTAGATGTGAGGTGTCCCCCAAAAGCTCATGTGTGAAACAATGCAAGAAAGTTTAGAGATTAAATGATTGGGTTTTGAGAGTCTTAACCTAATTTGTGCACTAATCACTAATAAGGATTGACTGGATCTTATCTGCAGGCAGTTAGGGTGTGGCTGGAGGAGGGAGGTCCTTAGGGGTGTGCCTTTGGTGTACATATTTTATTCTTGTTGAGCAGAGCCAGCCTTCCTCCCTCCTCCCTCCCCTGCCCCAACTTCTTTGTGCAATATTCCTTACTACTTTCCTCTACCACACCCTTCCACAATAATGTCCTGCCTCCCTTCCAGCTCAGAGCACTGGAGTTGGCCATCTATGGACTGAGACCTCTGAAACCATGAGCCCCCAAATAAACTTTTCCTTTAATTGCTACTGGCAGGCCTTTTGGTCACAGCAGTGAAAAAACTGACTGAAACAACTACAGAAACAGAGGAGTTGAGCTGCAGTCTAGAAAATAATGTGCACAGACACAATCCAAGCAGGGGTTGAAGTAAGGAGTCTCTGGATTCCAATAACTTGTCTAATGCTATCTCTAAGGTCATAGAAAACTGAATAATTGTATATAAACATGTGTGAAACATGATGGCTACTGAAAAAGAGTGAATTAAGTTCAAGCCATTGAGACAGCTAAGTGCCAATAAAAAGCCCTTTATATCTATGAGCAGCTCTATTTAACAAAACTTACTTCAGGGGGGAAACGGGGGTGCTCTGATGCAAGTAGAAAAGTTCAGGGCTTGATTCAGAAGACAAAAATGACATCATTTCTCTTCATCCTCAATGTAAACCAAAAATACCAAAATAATATTTGTATTCTCTTTGCCCATGTGGTAATAACAATAGTAATGATAATAATATAGCCCCTTGTCTCCCCCACATTTATCTCTGACTCCACTAATTTTCTAGAAATTGTTTCTACCATTAAAATTCAGGTCCAGATCCTATGAAAATAAATTGAAATTATGAAACCCAGCTGTGTAAAAGCCTGGGATGATTAAAATATGTGCAATATACATTTCCATCCTGTGCCTTTCTTAATAATGTGCCTTTATTATTTTTTTTAAATTTCCTATTGTTGTAGGTACAGATGAGGCAATGCACCTAAGATAGCCAGAAACAGTTTTATTTGGGTGCAGCCAGGTTCAGAAGGTACATCTCTCACTGTAATCAATTAATCCCCTGAACCCCAAGTTCAAGTAGTTTCAGAACTTTATACCCAGCATGTAAGGGGAGGGGCTCAGAAGTTCACATAAAGGCAGTTTTTTCTTTCACTGTTCTGGGAAAGTTAACCCTTCAAGGACAACACCTGAGAAGGGGAGACCTTCTTCTCCCCTTTCTTTCCTCTCCCTGCCAGCTGTTACCATGGAGCCCAAATGGTAATTTCTCTTATCTTAGAAATTTAGACATCTCTGTGAAGCTCCAGCTCAAGGCCAGAGGCCTTGTTTAAAAGATTTATCTTTTTATTATCACACTTTGCTTTTCAAACTCACTTCTACAAACTACTATACTGGATACATGTTTGTGAAAGACAAGTAAAGGGGTGTCCAGCACCTGGAGTGCTGATTTCTTCTGGGCCAGGCTAGTGGCCATGTAATAGAGCAACAGGGAAATAGGAAGTTTATCTACATTGAACTCTTTTGTAGAGACTCTTTTGCTGACAGTCCTAAAATCGGCCATGGTGAAGATTTCTGGAGAGGCTTAGTTAAGATTTTCTGTGGAGGAGGGGGGTGCCACTACACTATCTCTAACAAGGGAACTCTGCCCGTGGATCATTGTAGATCAGTGCACCTTAAAGGAGCAAGAGCATGTTATAGTATAAGAACCCACATGGATGAAATTCTTATGCCAATATGTGCCTCTCCTTTCTAAGACACTTGACACATTTTCTTCACTTATATGCATTCTTTCCTTATTCCTTCTATGTAATTGGAGGGCAAGAACTGTCTCTTGCTCATCTACCTAAATTCTCTACTCATACCCTTAGATGTAATGTACTCTTGAAAAACACCTGATGAATTGAAGAAATGCTTTTATCCTTTCCCAAAAGTTTGTCATAGATTGCTATTAAAACCCAGTCCTGAAGACAATTTCAGTGATGAACGATTTATCAAAATTAGTTGTTCTTAAACTTGAATGTGGAAAAAAAATTGAATGTGCATCAGAATCACCTGAAAAGCATTTTAAAACACAGATTTTTCGATCTCTTCCCTAGTTTATCATTCATTAGGTCTGGAGTGGGGCCTGAGAATTTGTATTTCTTTTTTTTTTTTTTTTTTTTTTTTTTTTTTTTTTTTTTTGTGGTACCAGGGATTGTACTCAGGGGCACTCGACCACTGGGTCACATCCCCAGCCCTTTTTTGTATTTTATTAGAGACAGTTGCTAAGTGCCTCGCCATTGCTGAGGCTGGCTTTGAACTCGTGAACCTCCTGCCTCAGCCTCCCAAAGTGCTGGGATTACAGGCGTGCGCCACTGCGCCCGGCTGAGAATTTGTATTTCTAACAAATTTCCAAGTGATGTTGATACTGCCATGCCAGAGCTACACTTGCAAAACAAGTGATCTAAAGTAAAAGTCTTTTAGACTAATTACTCCATCTGTTTCCTCTCAAGACATCAATACTAATTTTTAAGAAAGAAGTCTTCCACATGAGACCCAAAATTCAGACACTGGAAACAAAAGATTGTTACACATCATCAATGGAGAGAAATCATAATATATACACCATTATTTTTCAAGACTGACCAGAGAACATCCCTCTGGCTTCACTGAACCTGAATCTCTGAAGGCAATGCCAGGAACATAGACTAATCACTAAGGATGATCCAGATGTTTGTGGCTCAAGAACCACACTTTGGAACGTCTTCCTGGATATATTCACACAGAATCATCCCACACTTGAATGAAGTCCTATACATCATTCTAAGTTACTTATTTTACATAGTGAGCAGTAACTTCTCTTGTGTGACCTAAAAAATATCTATCTTCTTATCTGAGCCTGTTTGTTCACTTCCAAAATGCAGCTCCACCATGTTCAAATTCTACTTTAGGTCCTATCATCAACTTAACTCTTTTTTCTTTCTCCATGTTAACTGTTACAAGGTTTTCGTGCAGTCAGTATTGCAATTAATAAATGGATTCAGGGCAGTAAATCTCAATTTCTGCTTATAGTGGGCTTATGGAAAAAATCTCTCTCTGGTTGAAAATGCAGGCAACCCCAGTATATAGGAGCCCCACTTTGTGCATTTAAAAAGTGCAGGACAAATTACTCCATATGAACAATTATTTTTCCCATCTCATTTCTATATTAGCATTCAGTTAGCAACTACATGTCTTTCCCCTCCTGCATACCTCTCATCCACTCCCCCCTCAGTTTAGCCCTTAAATTACCCAGGGTGGAATCAATACTTGAATTAAAAGAATGGCTGCCAGATGCAAATGAATATTGGGAGTTATTGCCCATCCTCATCTCACCTGACAACATTTATGCTTTCCTCAAAGCCCTTTGAAGTGGAATTAATCTTGAGCTGTAGAAGTGTGTAAAATATAGAGACTGCTAAATTTATCATAGATGTACAGCATCATTACAAAACTTGCAAATGGCACCACTGAAAGGATAGTAAATGTGTTGGATAACAGTGAGGATCCACAGATTTGATAATGAGCAGACTTGAGAATATCTACAATGGGGATAGTTCTCTATCCAGGTGACTTGGGTCCAAAGGATCTGAGAAGTATCAGCTGGAGAAGATTTGGAGGTATGAGCACAACTACACAAGAGCTGGTTTCAAAGATTAGAGGGCAATTAACTATGCTGTGTAGGTTCACCAGCTCACAGTCCTAGGATAGAAGTTACAGAGAAGCAGCTTTGGGCATGGTATAAGCAATATATCTCTGCAGAGGGCTAAGTGACTACTGGACAGTTGTTTCAGGCAGGAGATAAGGTATTGGTGACCAACATCTTTACTTACAAGGTTCAAATCCTCTGACTACACTAAACCCTGTGATTTGTGTTACCTCATGGCACTTACTTGATCAAAGTTGACCCACCTATTTTGCTTGTGGAAGTTTATGCTACAGTAGAACAAATAACTTCTGCTTTCCATAATCCCAGTGAAAATGCAAGGATGTGACCTCTTAGGAAGGGAGGAAGAAAATACTTGAGATTTCAAACAAGTACAAAGAGCATAATTCTTATATTGTAGGAAAAAATTCTAGGTTAATAGGTCTGTAGTCTGGATGTTCATACACCCAAATCCTAACACTTCTAATTGGTGGGATTATAGGTAATTCATTGACTTTTATAAATTTAAAGTGAGAACAGTATTATTTAAGGGCAGAGAATGAGACATGTCCATTCATATGTATCCCTTATTGTATTAGTCAGCCTGGGCTGCCATAACAAAATACCATAGACTGAGTAGGTGAAATAAGAAACTTATTTTTCACAGTTCTGAACGCTAGAAGTTCCAGATGTCCAGTAGGTTAGGGTTCTGGCAAGGAGACTCTGCACAGAGGAAAGTATTTCTCATGTGAATAAGCTACTAAAATAGTCATCTTTCATCAATTTTGTTTGACTGAAAATGTACCTTTGTATACTTTAAGTGTAATTAGAAGACCAACAAAAATGAGCCACAGAAATTTAAAGATTACTATATTATCTTTTTGCTACATTAGAAATGAGAATAAACTGAGAAGCTGCAAAAGCACACAGCATCATGAAGATTATGAAGCAATGGAAACAACCATTATAGAAGTTAAGTTTGGTTTGCCCTGTACAGGGTTCAAGAACTACACACACAGTGGTCATCAATGGTGAGATTATTGATATCATCTGCCACCTACACTTTGCACACCAATGGGAAGTTTAAAAACAAGCTTAAGAGAACATTGGCTACCACTGACCTCTTAGCCAAAGAGGGTAGGTTCTCTAAAAACACATAGGTTTACAAAAATAAGCCTAAAAACATAGACTCTGAGGCAATGTTGAAGTTTGCTCTTGGTTGGCAATCTCCATTTTAGGATGTTTGAACACATTCTCTCTCCTGCTAAGATTAAGTTCAGGTGCTTTCAAAATAAAGCTCTCTGCTAAGTCATTGAAGGCTTCATACAAGCTTTAAATTTAGAAATACCGAATCATTAGATATCTATCCTCACAGTGGGAGGCTGCATATAGTGTCACATGTATGCATATTCCTCATCAGAAAAAATATTAAAACCTATAGTAATTGTGCTTTTATTTCTATTTGAGAAACAGGTTTATATTGCCATTTTCCAACAGGTTATTTTAGGACTGAGGAGCAAGTTAAATGTTTTCTTTAGATTTATCTATTCTTGTACAATTAGAAAGCTATACCTTTTCAGATAATTTTGGCTAACTTTGGTATACTGAAATAAAGATGGCATGACAAAAAAAACTGCTCCTCAGCTTTTAAAAATACACTTGAAATTTCTCCAGTAGGATATAATTCTGGAATGCAATTCGATCCCTTGGGTTTGGAAGCCTTGAATGACCCAAGCTCTAAACTTGTTCTCCCACATTGTTATCAGGTAGAGAAGACCAAAACCACAGTTTGCATAGTTTCTTAAGGGATGAGATCATGGACTCAAATTGTTGAAGCAGAAAAGCATCTAATAAGCAAAAGTGGAAAAATTATTTTTTTTTTAGTCTGAAGTTCAGTATTCCAAGATTGGTTGTAACGTAGTTTTAGTAATTTTCTAATAAGAAACTAGTTTATTCTCCCATTACTACCAGGGCTTATCATGTGAAAAGCACTTATATAAACCAAGTAAGACAACTATTTGATATTTTAAGTGTTGCATGAAATACAATGATTCTCTAATTATTGTTCACATTGTGGCAAAATTCACTAAAAGATAGGTATATTTACTGAACCTATCACTTTCACCATCACTTGTCTCCACATGGGGGATTTCTACCCCCTGACTTACTTTCTTTCAAGGGGAGTGTTTTAGTCAGCTTTTTCACTGCTGTGACAGAACAACTGTAGAGGAAAAAAAGTTTATTTGAGGGCTCACATTTTCAGAGGTCTCAATCCACAGACAGCAGACTCCATTTTTCAGGGCTCAAGGTAAGGCTGAACATCAAGGCAGAGAGAAGGAGCTCAAATGATGATCAGAGAGCAAAGAAACTCCACCCCACCAGATACAAATATATACCCCAAAGCCACACCCCCAATGCCCCACCTCCTCCAACCTCACTCCACCTGCCTCCAGTAACCACTCAATTAATCTCATGAGGGATTAATTCACTGATCAATTTAAGGATCTCACAACCTAACCATTTCTCCTATGAACTCTCTGGCATTATCTTACATGTGAGCTTTGGGGGCATCACCTCACATACAAACCATAAGCGAGAGAGTAATTTTTTCTTCAGTGTTAGTTTTCTTCACTTTTGATCTGACAAGTCTGGCTTATCACTCATCTTGGCTAAAAGGAAAAACTGAAAAAAATATTTAACTGGCAGAATTATTATTACACTAAGGGACCACAGCTAAAAATTCTCACATTTAATAGTAATATTAATTTTACCTGTTGATTTTCAACAGGAAAATAGCAACACAACCTTAGAAAGATCATGTTTTTATTAGAATACTTTCAATTTTACATAATTTGCCCATTTCTGATAGAGAGTAAATGACAGGGAATGAAGATGTAATAGAAAACAAGATGCTCTACAAATGCAGAACCAATAAATATGTATCACTCTTAAAAATCACAGCAAAGGTAAAATGAAGGTGATAGAAGCACATGCACAGATATGGCTAAAAGACAAAAAAAAATAGATTTGACTAATTAGTGATTTAGAAAAAGAAGATTGTACTTTTTAGAGCATCTTCACTTTTTTCTATTCAATTAATTTTTTTAAGCCTTTGGGGATAGAAAGTATCACACAATAAAAGGATGGCATAGGACCATCATACTAATTTATTTCCATTTCATATGTCTAAATACAGTAGATTAAAGGTGCTACAGTAAGAAAGGGAAGGGCTTATTCTATTCATTACTAATTACACACCTCAGAATAGCTTCTTGTGACATTGGTTTGTAAATGCTGTGAAAAGGAACAGCTATTTGGAATCAGACCTGGGACTTCAGCAGAATGGGGTAAACCAAATAGAGTTGAGTCTTACTTAACCATGTTTTCATTGCAATGGGAGAGGTGAGGAGATGAGGCTCAGTGTTGCATGGCTGTGGACCTTATGAAATGCCTGATGCCCTCTGACCATCATGATTTGTCCAGGATAGACAATAGGAGATTACACAAACCCAAAGAGAGCTTTCCTACATGTGCCTAACCCCACCCTGGTGGAGTTAGACTTGTCTAGGGCTCAGAGTAGAATGTGAGGCCCCCAAGCAGCCAGAAGTCCCACTATCCCTTGAGGGTGCTTCCCTCAACTTCTTTCTCTTCTAATAAACTTTGCTATACTATTACCAAGTCTCGTGTCTTGCTTGAAATACTCTCATGTGAAGACACAAGAGCCAAGAACACAATTCAAACTCTGGTAAGAGCTTATCCCAGGTACGATCTTATCTCTGTTTTAAGTAAATTGTTGCCTAGAAAAACTTGCTCCTGAAGGACTCCAAGGAATGTGATAATGAAAGAAATGTCTGTAGTCTTTAAGTTGGGATCAAAGTAGAGCAACCATGATTTTAAAGTAAAATAATATACTCATATAACATCCGAAGAAATCTATCTGCACAGTGGGCTTGTGACCTATCCTGTATATTCCCACTGCAGCCCTCTATTTATTCCAGTCTGCTACCCCTGGGAAATGAGTGACTAATAAAATGTCCAAACCCTCTCTTGTGAGTCCTCTTCCAAGTTTTTCTTTTGATTGGTAAACACTATGCTGGAGCATGTGCAGCCCTGGGACTGCACAAAAGAAAATATTTTTTAAATGATAAATGTAAACAAATTGTTTGATAATATTAGAATGAAGAGCAAAGAATAAAATTTTTTAAGTATATAAGTAAAAATAATAAAAGGGAAAAAAGAAAGCATAGAATAAAAAATATGCAATTAAAAATAAAAAATTAAGATGGAGAAAATTTATATCATTAAAAATAAAAATAAATAAAATAATTCCTCCTGGATGAGGTGCTCAGAATACAAGTGAAGGAAGATGGTCATGGGCTTTGCTAATCTAAGATTCTCTGGGTCTTTTTAGGCAGTGCAACTTTGAGACAGGAAGTGGGCTGGGAGTTTTGAGCCCCCAGTTTTAGAGTTGTGATAAACACCAGGTATTGGACCAGCGTAAATGGTGGCTACAGCTAATTGAAATTCCTTTCAGCTGGAGAGAATGGCACAGAATGCAGGCCACTGCAGGCATATAGTCTCTAGAACTTCATCTATTTTTTTTTTTGGCACCAGGGATTGTACTCAGAGGCACTTAACCACTGAGCCACTTCCCCAGCCCTTTTTATATTTTATTTAGAGACAGGGTCTCGTTGAGTTGCTTAGGGCTTAAGTTGCTGAGGCTGGCTTTGAACTCACAATCCTACTGCCTCAGCCTCCAGAGCCACTGGGATTACCAGCATGTGCCACCACACCCGGCCCTCTAGAACTTCTCAAACTGAATATCCTGGTACACACTTAAGCTGTGTACCTGGTACCCACTGTGGTCCTGATGCTTCTGAGCTTGGGTCACTATTGAATCACAAAAAAACTTTGCTGGGAGGTGGATAGTGGAACCCCATGGCCCCAGAACAAAACCATGTGACTGACCTTGTCCCACTCTTAGAATAAGGGTATACCAATCTGCCTATTTCAGAGTGGTGTCCTCTGCACCCCTCCACCTCAATACACCCCACGAAGGCAGAGCAGCAGAGTGTCCATGCTGTCCCAGAGATGGAAATATGGTGAGATTTCTGATCTCCAATGCAGTATAGACTCAGACAATAGGACCTTTTTCAAGATGGTTCCTGGCTATAGCACTCTGAGAGTTTGCTGGAGATGCAGTGAACTTCTTTAAAGTTAGCCTTCTGTGTGAACTCTGGGTCTCTTATACATTTAGGCTGTATGTCTGTGAGGTGCAGGCTTCTGTGCCAAGAAAGCTTACTGAGACTCTCTGTCCCTTACCCTTATCCCCTCAGAGGGGAGAAGCCCTCTCCTCCACCTGTGGTATGGGGGCATTCTACTTCTCTTTCTATGTTTATATGCCTAATTTTACCGATCTTTTCCCTGCTACTGAATTCCAGTGCTCGCCCATGGCCACTCACCTCTACATGAGCTACACACTTGTCTTTAGTTCTGTCCCATAGAGGATGAAATGAGTGCTGGATGCTTCTGTTCCACCATCTTGCCTCCTTCATTTAGGCATTTTGAAAGCTTTAAATATTTGAGAGTTTTCTGAGACTCTTCTATTTTATCTAAACAGATACATTGAGTAAGCAGACTACTTCCCTCCTTCCATAGCTTTATTTTGGGGTTATTCTGAAGGAACATATTCCTTTCTCAAAAAAAAAAAATTTTATATAGATGGTCCTGATTTGGAATTGCAGGAGCAGCAGCAAATTTTTCAACACTAAAGTTTCAAATGATAAGAAGTAGAGACACACAGAGGAAAATGACTTATCTAAGTTAATAATAGAGCTTGATGTTCTTTTTAACATAATCTCCCATTTCTAGTAATCTTTCTCCATTAATTGAGCACCTACTGTATGGCAAGACTGTGCTAGTGGATGGTATTTTTATATCGTTATATATATTTATCCTTAGTCTTCATAACTTTGCCAATTGCCAAGTACAAATACTGTGAGAAGCATATTTATGGTAGGACACCTAAAGAAATGTAATAAATTTTGTTATTCCATGTGTAATGATTCCAGGTAAATGTCTTACAAAGTAAAACATCATAGTCTCCAAATTCCATGTTAATCATGTACTGGTTATTAGTTTTGCCAATTAATTTTACCTCTCTGTACTGGAAGAAGACTAATATACTTGTAGAAATATTTAATACATAAAATGTACTGTGATCGGGGCATGTGGAGGATGCTATAAGAACACAGAGGAGGAACTGGGGTTGTGGCTCAGTGGTAGAGCGCTTGCCTAGCATGTGTGAGGCACTAGGTTTGATTCTCAGCACCACATATATAAAAAAAAACAAAATAAATAAATAAAGATCCATCAATAACTAATAAAAATATTTTTTAAAAAAGAACACAAAGGAAGGAATCCTAGCAAGGCTGGGAGATGTTAGAGAAATAATACTTGACCCTCTGCTCTAAAAAGTTTAATATTCAGGCTCAGTGAATAAGTCATGCAGGAAACTTCCCCTGTTTTAAAAAAAAAAAAAAAGTTCCTTCCTTCACAATCAACCATTTTTATTCCAGTGTGAGACTACTGGTGATACCTAAAAGTATCACCAAGGACCTCAGTAAAATTTACAAATATTTCTAGGGAATAGAGTACATGTTCAGAAACTGTGTCTTGGGTCTCTCTTCTCTCCCTTATTACCACCCACAAAGGTCAAGTATTTAGGAAAATAAATGATAACAAAAGAGTTGTAGGGAAGAGGATTAGGAAAGATTTCGTGGAAGGGCTTATTCCCAGCTAAGCAGGCAGTGTCAAGAGAGGTACTTCGTTAAAGAAGGAAAGTTGCCCTGGAGGCATGTAATGGGGGTTGATGGAGCAAAAACACCCGCCCCCCAAAAAACCCCACATTTAAAATTATTTTTCTAGATATGCACGAGACTAGAGTGTATTTTGACATATTATACATACAAAGAATAAATATGACTTGTTCCAATTAGGATCCCATTATTGTGGTTGTACAAGATGTGGAGTTACACTGGTTATGTATTCATATATGAGCATGGGAAAGTTATGTCTGATTCATTCACTGTCCTTCCTATTCCCATCCCCTTAACCTTCCCTTCATTCTACTTTGTCCAATCTACTGAATTTCTAATCTACTCCTCCCTTGTTGTGGGTTAGCATCCACATATCAGAGAGAACATTCTGCCTTTGGGAAAAACCCACTGTGCTTATCTAATTGTTTCCAAATACCCTGCTTTGTTCCTAAATTATTATTGAAATGATAAAGAAAAACACTGGGGATAGTGACCATATAAGACACTTGAGAGCTAAAAATCTGAGACTATAAAGAAGATTTTATTCTATCTATAGCATCTGAATGTGTAAGTCATATATATATATATTTTTTTATATATAATTTTTTTTTGGTATTGGGGATTGAACTCATGGGCTCTCGACCACTGGGCCACATCCCCAGCCCTTTTTTTGTATTTTATTAGAGACAGGGTCTCACTGAGTTGCTAAGTGCCTCGCCATTGCTGAGGCTGGCTTTGAACTCGCGATCCTCCTGCCTCAGCCTCCCAAGTGCTGGGATTACAGGTGTGTGCTACCATGCCCGGCATGTAAGTCATATTTTAAAATGAAAAGAGAGTTGGTATGGTTTTAAAGTTGGAAAAGTCATCTAACAAACATTTTATATTCTTTTCAATGTCTAAACCCAGAGTTTGAATGAAAGTTAGAATATAATTAAAATGAAGAGTGAAGGGCAAAAATCACACTGGGGACAGCCGTGCAGCCAAGATTTATTCAACAGCCTTTGTGGCTGGTTGGAGGTCGAAGAGGTGCTGGGAGAGGGGAGTCAGGGAGAGGGGAGTGTGCAAGCTCTGAATGGAAGATGGGTGCCTGGTCGTGCCCGCTGTGGTCTCTGGAACTGTGGGCTAAGGAAGCTGCTGTTGGGCTAGAGGCTGGAGCTGTCTTCTGGGCAGCTGCCATTGGACTGAAGGCGGTGGGTCTGGAGCTGTCGGCTGGGGCAGCTGCTGTGGGGTTTGAGGCAATGGGTCTAAGGCTTCCTCCTCTCCGCAGGGATGAGCTTTTGTGTCTGAGTGGCTTCCTCCTCTCAGCAAGGATGAGCTGTTGTGTGTGTGAGAGTTTCTCACAGGACCCTATGTAGGGATTTCTGGTGAGGGGAGCACCAGAGCGACCCCAACGCCATTGGCTCTTTGCCCGTGGAACAAGGCGACCTTTAAGCCTATTGGCTCCTTTCCAGGAAAAGAACATCCTGTCCGGAGAACAGAGAGACCTCCAAGCCCATTGGTTCTTGCTCAGGGAAAACGAAACAAGGTTGCTTTGCTCAGGACACAGAAACCTCTGGGGGGGGGGGGGGCAGCAGCCATCTATCAAAGAGAAACTTTTGGAAGGAAGTATCTAACCAACTCCAAAGCTGTGATTTTCAACCCCATGAGTCACAGTAGCTTATTTGTCTTGAAATGCAGTTGGAATTTGTTAAAACAAATGAGGTATAGGAACACATGCAGATGCAGAAACTACCATCATGAAAGAAAGGTTTTGCTCATTGTTCCCTAGAATATAGAAGCCCCATATGTTATGCAGGGCCCCAAGGGGAGGCACCAGGATTAGGAAGAAGGAGCAAGAGGAAAGTATGGGTGCAAGTCTTTGTTGTGGTTTCCACAGGGAAAGGCAAGGAGAGATGAGCAAGCTTAAATATGACTAGATTGTTATATATTAACAAATACATTGAGTTGGAAGGGAAAACAAAAAAGCCAAGCACAGTGACACACACCTTTAATCCCAATGGTTAGGGAAGCTGAGCCAGGAGGATTGCAAGTTCAAAGCCAGCCTCAGCAATTTAGCAAGGCTCTAAGCAACTTAGCAACACTCTGTCTCTAAGTAAAATACAAAATAGGGCTGGTGATGTGGCTCAGTGGTTGAGTGCCCCTGGGTTCAATCCTCAGTACCAAACAAACAAACACACAAAATCTTCCCTAAACCAAAAGCACAGGATCAGATGACTTCACCACTGAATTCTATCAAACATTCAAATAACAATACCAATTCTTCACAAATTGTTCCAAAATTAGAAGAGGAGGGAATAGTTCCCAACATATTCTATGAGCCAGTATTATTTTGATACCAAAATTAGAGAAAGACATCACAAGAAATGAAAACTATGGGCCAATCAATATCTCTTATGAATCCTTAAAAAAATATAACAATCTGAATCTAGCAACATATAAAAAGAATTTTGCCATTAAACAAGTGGCATTTATTCCAGGGATGCAAGGTTTGTTTAACAGCCAAAAATGACATTATATAACATATAATATTGAGAGGATAAAAAGAAAAATAAACCACAAGATCATCTAAATAGATGAAGAAAAAATATTATACAAAATCCTACACGATCTCATGATAAAAATAGTCAAGGAACTAGGAATAGAAGTTGTCCAATCTGATGTAGGACATCTGTGAAAACCCCTGGCTGCTTTCCAAAAACAAATCAAGAACAACAAAAAAAAATGATTTCCCAATGATGAGGCACTTAGCAACTCAGTGAGACCCTGTCTCTAATAAAATACAAAAAAAAAAAAAAAAAAAGGGCTGGGGATGTGTCCCAGTGGTTGAGTGCCCCTGAGTTTCAATCCCCGGTACCACACACACACACACACACACACACACACACACACACAAAAGATTTCCAATCTCACTACTTGCAGGAGCCCTGATTGGGGAGATGGCTGAGATTGCGGTTGGCTGTGGGCCATAGAGATAGTCAGACATTGCCACCTTCCGTGGTCTCACAGGACTTGGCCCGGGATCTCGCCAGACTTGAGCCGAGATCGGATCGGGTCGGTGCCATTTTGTTTTGTGGGTTTTTTGGTGGTGCGTGTTAGAGTCGTTGTTAGAGCTGGAGAGAGAAGATATCAGAATAAAAAGCCTGTTGGTTTCCAGTTTGCCTCTGAACTTCTTCCCGCGGCTTCGTTGCTCCAAGCGGCAATCGCTTCAGGCGGCAACAACTACTCTCATTAAATATTGTACTGGCAATTCAAGTCAAGGCAATTAATCAATTAAAAAATAATAAGCTATATATAAAGTTTAGAAATTAATAAGTTAAAGCTATATCTATTGGCAGATGTTGCAATCTCATATAAAGAAAACCCTTAGGAATGCCCTAAACAACTACTAAAACTAATAGATGAGTTAATCAAGGTTGTAGGGTAAAGACAAATATACAAGAAGGGCAGTTTTATATACTCACAATGTTCAATCCAAAATGAAATTAAATAAGCAATTCCATTCATGATAGCATAAAAAATAATAAAATGCTTAAGAATAAATTTAACAAACAAATTGCAAAATGTATGCTCTTAAAAGCATAAAACATTGCTGAAAGAAATTAATGGTCTAAATAAAAGGAAAAAATGTTGTGTTCCAGATCAAGTGTGCTAATCAGCTTTTTTATGTTGTGACCAAAATACTAACAGTTTCAGTGGTTCAGTCAATAGCCTGCTGACTTCATTGCACTGTGCCTAAGATAAGGTAGGAAATCATGATGGAAGAGCAAGGCAGAAGAAATCTTCTTAGCTCATAGCAGCCAGGAAGGAGAGAAAGACAGAGGGAGAGAGGGAGGGGGAAGGGGAGAGTGCGCAAGAGTGAGCAAGCACATACACAAGGAGTCAGGAACAATAAATAATCCAGAACAGCATGCCTCTTGTGACCTACTTCTTCCAGCCATGCCCCACCTGCCTACAGTTACCACCCAGTAGTCTACTCAAATTATTAAATCCATCTACTAATGAGATCACAGCTCTCAAAATCTAAGTATTTCACTTCTGAATATTCCTGCATTGCCTAACAAATAAGCCTCTCAGGGACATCTCCTATCCAAACCATAACAAGATGTATTGATCAGGTAACAATGCTTTCCAAACTGGTCTACACATTTCACTCAATCTCCATCAGAATCCCATCTAATTTCTTTGTACAAATTGACCAGTTGATTTAAAAATTCATATGTAATTGCAAAGGGCCCAGAGCAGCCACAAAAATTTTGGGAAAAAATAGGAACAGGGCTGGGGTTGTGGCTCAGTGGTAGAGCGCTTGCCTAGCACGTGCACGGCCCGGGTTCGATCCTCAGCACCACGTAAAGGCATTGTGTACAACTATAAAACAAATAAGTAAATATTTTTAAAAAATAGGAACAAATTTAGTATGACTCACACTTCCCAATTTTAAAACTTAATACAGATCAATAGAAAAAATGTGGCACTGCACAAGGATACAATATAGCTCAGTGGAAAAAAATTTTGAGAGTCTTGAAATAAACTATATATCTGTATTTAAATGATTTTTGACAAGAATGCTAAGACCATTCAATTCACAAAGAATATCTCAACAAATATGCAGGGAAACTAGATGGACACATGCAAAATAATGAAGATGGACCCTTATCTGACACTGTATAAAAATTAACTCAGAATGGTTAAAGGTCCAAATCTAAAAGCAAGAATTTATTAAAGAATTAGTGGAAAACATAACAGTAAAAATCATGACCTTGGATTTGGCAAAGGATCTTTATATATAATACCAAAATCATGAGTGTCAAAAGAAAAAAATGAATAAATTACAAATTCAAATTGAAAATATTTGTTTCATAGCACTCCATCAAGTACATGAAAAACTCACAAAAACAGATAAAATATTTTCAAATCATGTATCTGATTAGAAACTTTTATACAGAATACATAAAATACTATTACAGCTCAATATTAACAAGACAAATAATCTAATTGTAAAATAGGTAAAGCGGGCTAGGGATGTAGTTCAGTGGTAGAATACTTGCCTTGAATGGGTGAGGTCTTGGATTCAATTCCCAGCACTGAAAATAATGAGTAAAGGATAGCAATAGGCTTTTCTCCAAAGATGTGAAAATAGTCAATGTGTCCATAAAAGCATAAGAGATTTCATTTGTCATAAGGAAAATGCCAATTAAAAGCACTAAAAACACAATGTATGCTACTTTACATACACTAGACTGGCTAGAATCAGAAAGGCAGATAACAAATATTAGCAAAGATATGAAGAAATTGGAACACCTGTACACTGCTGCTGCAAATGGAAAATGTTCCAGTCACTTTGGAAAAAAACCTGGAAGTTCTTCAAATGATTAAACATACAATTATCATATGTCTTAGTTCAGGCTGCTATAACAAACTACCATGGACTTGGTGACTTATAAACAACAGAAATTTATTTTTTATGGTTATGGAAGCTATAAGTCCTAGATCATGTTGCTACTATAGTTTGTTTCTGGTGGGGGGCCTTCTTTAGGGTTGCAGACCACTAACTTCCCAATGTAGGCTCACATTTTAGAAAAAGGACGAGCTAGCTCTCTGGACTCCTATATGGGTGCACTAGTCCAAACCTAATTACCTCTTAAAGATCCCATGTCACATTAGATTAGATATCAACATATAAATTTTAGGAGTACACAAATGGTCAACCAATAACAACATATAGGCCATCAATTGCATTCCTACATATATATCCGAGAACAATTAAACCACTTGTCTAAAAAGAAACTTGTTCCTGAATGTTATAGCAGCATTATACATAATAGCCTAAAGGTGGAAACAACCCAGATACCCATCATAAACAAAATGCAATATATTCATACAATGGAATATATATTATAAAAAGAAGTAATACTATATGTCATAACATTTATGAACCTTGAAAATATTCTAAGTGAAAGATGCTCATCACAAAAGACCACTTGGCATACAATTTTACACATATAAATACCAGAATAAGGAAATATATAGAGAAATAAAGTCAATTATTCATTACTTAGAGCAGGGAGATAGTATAGGGGAATAGAAGGTGATAGTTAAAGAATACAGAGTCCATTCTTGAGGTTACTAAAATGTTTTAAAATGGTGATGATTGCACGTATGTGTAAATATATTTAAAACCTTTGAATTACGTATTTTAGGTGGGCAAATTGTACAACTATGTGATTATATCTCAATAAAACTTTTTTTAAAAGTAGGAATCAAAAACCAAGTAGAGAAGACTATAAAAGGAATGAAATGATAAGGTTAAAATGGCAAACCCCATTCACTATAACAGCAATCCCTATCTCAATTCCTGTTTTATTTGTATTGAGAATGTATCTTCATTTGACATACCACATATTTAATTTATTCATTTAAATATTGTCTGCCAACACCAACTAGCTTACATGACCAAGTGGATTTGTCATATTTTGTTCGATGCTGTATCCCCAACAACTATTACAATAGAAGTCACTTTGCAGATTCTCAATATATATTGATTTTATTTTGAATATTAGTTTTTTTAAAGGAGAAAGTTGACATAGGATCTGGAGGTTTAAATGGGATAATACTGAAAATATAAAATCATGCCACATTTCACATACCACAATTTCTCCAGTGGCTTCTAAATAGATGTTCAAGTTAGGATAGTTTGAAGAAAGTTCAATTTTAAAAAAGTTATTTACAAAGATCTCAGCATGTTGTAGACAAACCCCCAAATATGGTAACAATACTTCAAGCAATGACTAGTTGTTATATCCCTAACATAAAAGCCATAGGAGACAGAACCTCTACAGGGACCCAAAAGGAGAGGGTTACATGAAGAAGACCATCCTGACAGGAGTTGTGCAATCTTGTAGAGGGATTCAGTCAACAGGAAGCAAACCTGTAGGAAAGGACCTTAGTAATTAACAAATAAATAACTGTTACTTTACCCTTCTCCCTTCTTCCTGGGACTCTTCATTGGCTGAACAGATCAGAAGCTAAAGGGAAAAGGGAATATGTTGTTTTGGTTTATACAGATGTGACTCAGGCAGAGAATGAATTCGGATAGGAAGGAGAATGGATAGGAAAGAAGCCCTAGCTCCACATTTTGGTCAGAATGTTACTGTCAGGGTGTCCCATTGGGTTCCAGGTCCTTGGTGTCTCAAACAAAGAATTGAGCAAGACACACACAAGTACCAGGCAAAGTACAGATATATTGAAGGTGAAGGTGGAGATTAGGTAAAGTGGAGTGGGCCGAGCAAGAGAGGAGCTCAAGGCCCCAATGTCTTAAAATTAGTGTCTTATATGCTGAGCTGTGAGGCATTCTTTTCCCTATATGGACCTGATTGAAGACCTTACCCCATTTACCTACATTGGTTACCTTATGATACCTGATTAGAATATTGTCCAATTTTCTTCCATTGGCTACTTTAGAAAACTTAATTAATATACTGCCTTCTTTATCCCATTGGTCAATTTAAAATACTGAAACTGTGGTGGGAGTTGTCATGGTGATAAGTCCTCAGTGGCAGGAGATGTCATGGTAATGGGACTTGTCATAAACAGGGACATGATTCATTTCCCTGTCTTGTCCTCCAGCAGCATACTTCTTATACCCTGCCTCTGCCATCTTGGTGTCCCTGAACTCCTACCTAACAAGAATAAAAGCTAAAGTCCTTCTCATGACCTACCAACCCCTATACAATTTGACCCCCAGTTCTCTGACCTCACCTCTTATGACTCTCATCCTTCTGACTGCTCCAATCACAATTCTTGTTAATGCTCAAACATGACAGGAACATTCCTTGTTTCTCTCTCTTTCCTCCCTCCTTCTCTCCTTCCCTCCCTCTCTCTCTCATAGTTGCTTAGCTATCTTACCTCTTTTAATTTTCAATTGCCATCCTCTCAATTAGAGCTATGAATTTTTATTAAAACTACAACTAAAACTCATAGAACACTGTATATCTTTCTTTACCTCAGGATAGGTAAAGAAAGTTAGTGAACACTGGATCAGGGAGACACATTTCCTGTTCACCAATATTCCAAAACTTAGTATAAGATGCTAAAGGCATATTCCTCTTATCTGTTACTCCTCCTTATGAAGCAGACTAGATACCCCCCACCCAGAAGACCCTGACCATATAATTAAGCAGAAACCCCAACCATATTTGTAACATATAAGTTCCTCTTCTTGTTAGAAAGCTTTATACAGATTATCAGCAAAAATTTCTACAAATAACTCAATGTGGGATAGGACTTCCTATTTTCTTGTTAGGACTAAGTTACTCTGTCTTACGAAAACTAAGTTTGGCCATACATTTGATGATGTCACTTCTGCTTTTGTTTTAAAACCTCTAACCTAAAAAAAGGGGGACAAAAAGCACTTTATATGAACTAAAAAAATTTATGTATACTCCTACAAAAATGTAAACCTACAGGTACCCCTCTTGGGTATAGAGTTCCAAGAATTTCCGGATGTGAAGCCAGAGAATTTTAGGCAATAGCCCCTCTGGACTCTTCAGTCAATAAACTTGCTTCCTGAAAATTCCTCTGGTGTCAAGCCTTTTATGTCCTACATCACATATTTGTACTCATCCTGAATTATCAATCTTAGTTCATCTTCCATTCTTTCCAGCCCAGACCCCCTGGTAAACCAACATACACAAAATTAACACTGAATATGGTTGCTAGTGTTGTTTGGACAGTCTTTTCCAAGAAGCTCATGTGAGATGAAGAAACTGAGGAGGGAGTAAAAAGAAGTAATATGCCAGGCATTAAGTATTTTACAATATTTTTTGAATACTTAAAATTATCCTACAAAGCAGGTATAATTAATGTTCTCAAGATACAGTTTAAGAAAATTGAAGTACTGTAAATAGATTACACTATTATAAATGATAGAGGTCACAAACTAAGGGGCCAAACATTACTTTACAAGGGCTCCATACAAGATTAATTTATGTTGGACCAGCCCTCAGAGAATCTGACTCGATGACTGTGTTTCCAGACAGTGAGGACCTGCTCTTTCCCTAGGGCAGGACTCAAAAGGTGGGAGTGTGTTGGAGGTTAAATAGAATTCTGAGCCCCTACATTCTTCCCTTCCAGGAACTTGTAGCACAGAATGTGGAGTTGGGTCCTTTGTCTCATGAATTTAAAGATAAAATCCACAGACACAAGAGTGTGAGCAAAGTAAAAGGGTTTATTAGAGGAATATAAAGAAAGCAGAGGTCCCAAAGGGGGGGGTGTCCCAAGAGAGGGATACTGAAGAGTGGCTATTGTCTGGGAGTTTATATAGATCTATAGGGTTAAGAAAGTCAGACTCCTGCCCAGTCCTGGATAAAACATTCAGTGTATTCATGCAGCCTTGAGTCCAATCAAATACCAATCAGGCATTTTTCCTTGTTTAGAGAGGCACTGGACCTCAGTCACATAGGTCCTGATTTTAAAACAGCCTTTTTTGTAAATTTCTTAGCAAATATATGCAGGTGCTGTTTGTGCTCTACTGCCAGGTGCCAGGAAGTTACCCATGGACTGTCTCCCTATCCTCTCAGCCTTAACTCTTCCTCATTTGTGAGAAATAGAAACTCTAGTGGTCCATTTTCAGAAAATCCAGCCTTAGTTGGATTCAATTATAGCCCTTCTTTTTTTGCCTGCCCTAATTCAAAACTAGCCAATCTCATGTGGATATTTCTCTTCTCACTCAAGGGTTAGATATCCTGTCTCAGAGGATACAAATGCAGTATAGGACTGCATCCAGAGGGTACAAAACACAAGAAGATGCACTAAAGAGAGTTAAGGCCCCTCTGTCTCTCACTCCCTCCTTGCAAAACCTTAAGGTCTGACTTACAGAGATGCAATTCTGTCTCTGACCACAAGAGGGCATCCTTCTATGACTTTTTTTGCCCTCTTTTAGTTCAGTGCCCTACCAAACTGTTTATTTCCTTTATACATTTCAGGTAAGTCCCTATCATGACCTTTTGGGGATGAACTGGAGTTATTTCCTACCACATTACTATTTTAAGCCTTTCTGTAACTTTACACTTAAGTAAACCCTATATATTGTAGGGAACGTTTATTAAAGCTATTCAATAGGCCTCAGTTCCAATGTTTGCATCTCCAAGTAACATTTTAATTGCTCTCAGATAAACTCCTAAACCTCCCTGGCCTTGGCAACTGCAGGGAGAACAAGCAGCTGGGAGTTCTGAGGACAGTTTCTTTGTGTTCCACAAAGGAACACAATGTAATTCAGACAACACAGAGCCTGGCACGCAGAGTCCCAGGGGTTTGTAGCAAGAACTTGAGTTCCAGGTCTCCTAAATGTAGCTAATCTCCTTTGCAGGGGTGGCTCAGTTGCAGAAGGCTCTCTGGGTGCTAGGCTGGTTGCAAACTCTGGGGGCAGTAAGAACAGGAAGTTAAGACTCTTCTGGCTCCCCAGTGCTCTCTTCTTTATGCTCTTGGAGAAGGAATTTCCTGTAAGGATTCCATCTTGTTTGCATAGACCAAACAAACTAAGTTTGCAGCCTGTTGCTTTCCTCACCAGCCCTCCTTGATCGCTAAAACCTCAAACCTAGACCACAGAGATTCCCCTCACTGGAGCCCTGTGAGATAGTGGTGACAGGTCACTCTCTTCTGGACACACCATGGGTGAGTTGGTAGCATGAGGTTTTGGCTTTAGATCCCCACAAGGCAAGAGGGATTCTTTCTGTTCCCCCACCCCAGCAAATTGGGGACCCAGGTGAGAAGGCCCAGACTATTTTTCATGCCCTAGTGGCTATGGTCATGGTAGAGCTGAGATATCCCCCTCGTTTAACCAGAAGGTTTGGTCATTTAGACCTCTGAGGTCCATTGTTTGGTAATGAGGAGTATCACCTGGGGGTGAGGGTATTGAAAGTTAACATTTCTAGGATTCGTTCTAGTAGTGGAGGAGGGGTAATGATCACACCAGTGTCCTTGAATTATCCTAGCAACCATACAGGGTAAATTCTGTCATCCACCCCCTCCCCCAGGTTTCAGGAGGCTTGCTTCATGGCCCAAAAAGATGATGTATTCTGGAATGTAGCATGTATTGTCATGCAGTGTTTTGTCAAGTAAATGTTGTTACTGAGGTTATTCAAATATTTATCTGACTGCTTTTTTTTTGTTATTGCTGTTTTATGTTATTCAGTGGGGTGTGTTAAAATTTCCCACTGAGAGGATGGATTTGTCCATTTCTCCATTTCTATTTTCTCCATTTACTTCTATCAATTTTTTTAATATTTTGGCTCTGTGGAAAAAAGTACATACACATTTGTTTTACTAGCACCTTCATGTTGAATTGAAACGTATCAATATGAAATATCCTTTCTTTTATCTTGTACTGTTTTCACTTAAACTATATATTACTTCTCTTGTTAATGGCTTAAAAGTTATACCAGCTTCCACTTGGTCAGTGGTTTAATTGTATATCTTTTTCCATCTATTTTTTCCGAATTTTCTACGTCATTATATTTTACATGTTTCCCTTTAAGGAAGCATTTAGATTGAATTAACTTTTTAAAAAATCTAGTCATGATCTGTGTGTGTGTGTGTGTGTGTGTGTGTGTGTTGCTGAGCATGAAACCCAGGGCCTTGTGCTACACCCCTAGCTCATGATCTTTACTTTTTAATTTTAACTCTTCATTCCATTTACATGTAATTCAAGATATAATTTGGATTAAATATATCATCTTTCTATATACTATTCATTTGTTTTCCTATTCTAATTTCTCCTTCATTTTGTAATACTTACTATTATTTTAAAATTATTCCATTTTGCCTCACTTGGCTTAGTAGTGAATCTTTGTTTTTTTTTATAGTCTTTAGACTTCAGATTATAGTGTGCATTCCTGCCTTATCACAGTCTAATGTAATTAGTTCTTTTACATTTCCTTGCATAACACATGCTTTCCAGATTTATGTCTTGATTTATTATTGTGCATTTTAATTATTTTTTTAAATTTTTTAATTCAAAGTTGTTATATGACAGCAGAATGCATTACAATTCATATTACACATATAGAGCACATTTTTACATATTGCTGGTTGTATACAAAGTATATTCATGCCATTCGTATCTTCATACATGTACTGAGGTAATGATATCCATCTCATTCTACCATCTTTTTTTTACCCCTTTTCCCCCCTTCCTTCCCCTCCATACCCATTGACCTTTTCTAGTGTTCCTCTAATCCTCCTATGCTCCCCGTCCCAACCCCACTGTGAATCAACCTTCTTATATCAGAGAAAACATTTAGCATTTGGATTTTTGGGGTTGGCTAATTTAGCATTATATTCTCCAATTTCATCCATTTACCTGCGAATGCCGTGATTTTATTCTCTTTAATTGCTAAGTAATATTCCATTGTGTATATATACCACATTTTCTTTATCCATTCATCTGTTGAAGGGCATCTAGGCTGGTTCCACAGTCTAGCTATTGTGAATTGTGCTGCTATAAACATTGATGTGGCTGTGTCCCTGTAGTATGCTGTTTTTAAGTCCTTTGGGAATAGACCCATAAGTGGGATGACTGGGCCATAAGGTGGTTCCATTCCCAGTTTTCCAAGGAATCTCCATACTGCTTTCCAGATTGGCTGCACCATTTTGCAGTCCCACCAGCAATGTATGAGTGTTCATTTTTCCCCACATCCTCTCCAACATTTATTGTTGTTTGTATTCTTAATAGCTGCCATTCTGACTGGAGTGAAATGAAATCTTAGAGTAGTTTTGATTTGTATTTCTCTAATTTCCAGGAATGTTGAATACTTTTTTTATGTATTTGTTGACTGATTGTATATCACCTTCTGAGAAGTATCTGTTCCTTGGCCCATTTATTGATTGAGTTATTTTCTTTTTTTTTGGTGTTAAGATTTTTAAGTTCTGTATATATTCTAGAGATAAGTGTTCTATCTGACGTGTGTGTAGTAAAGATTTGTTCCCAATTAGTAGGTTCTCTATTCACCTCACTGATTGTTTCTTTTGCTGAGAAGAAGCTTTCTAGTTTGAATCCATCCCATTCATTAATTCTAGATTTTAATTCTTGTGCTATAGGAGTCTTATTAAGGAAGTAGGGGACTAATCTGATATGATGGAGGTTTGGAGCTACTTTTTCTTCTAATAGATGTATGGTGTCTGGTTTTTTTTTAATATTTATTTATTTACTTTAGTTGTACACAATGCAATGCATTTTATGTTTACGTGGTGCTGAGGATCGAACCCAGGCCACGCACCTGCAAGGCAAGCGCTCTGCCACTGAGCCACAACCCCAGCCCCATGGTGTCTGGTTTAATTCCTAGGTCCTTGATCCACTTTGAGTTTTGTGCATGGTGAGAGAGAGAGGTTTAATCTCATTTTGTTGCATATGGATTTCCAGTTATCCCAGCACCATTTGTTGAAGAGGTTATCTTTTCACCAATGTATGTTTTTGGCACCTTTATCTAATATAAGAGAGCTGTAGTTGTCCGCATTAGTCTCTGTGTCCTCTATTCTGTACCATTGGTCTACATGTCTACCAGTCTATTTTGGTGCCTATATCATGCTGTTTTTGTTACTATTGCTCTGTAGTATAATTAAAGGTCTGGTATAGTGATGTCACATGCTTCATGTTTCTTGCTAAGTATTGCTTTAACTATTCTGGGTCTCTTATTATTTTTATCTATACATTTAATTTCTTCCAAGAAATTTATCTAGATTATTTAGTTCGTGCTCATTTAGATTTTCCTACATATTTACTAGTGTCATTATTCTTCATTCTTTCTTACATTTACCTGCCTCTGTCTGGGATCATACTTCTTTTGATTTAAGGATGTTACTGAAAGCTTGGTCCTTGTCCCCAAAGCCAATCCAGTGATTAGGACATGGTTTTGAGAAAAAGGAAAAAAGAAGAAGAAGTTTTATTGCTTTTCTAGTGAAGGAGAAGCAAAGGGGACTCCTGTCCCAGAGGTTGTGGTTCTCTGTATCAGGGGGAGCCTGGGGCTTTTAAAGAGGTTAAGACTACATTCCACATGTTCTGTATGCAGTTGTAATTCACTTGTTAATTTGGGAGACAGTCATTTCAGAGATCTTCTGGTAATATCTCCGAAGTCTGAATAACTTTATTCCTGTGGTGGGTGTGTGCTCAAGGACAGATAACTCTACCTAGGATGGAGAAGAAAGGTAATCCTGTTTCCCCTGAGATTAGGGAAGGGGGAGAGATTAGGGAGGAACAGGGAAAAAGGAAGAGCATGAAACATGTCTGTTTTTAAAAATAAGTTGCAGTGGCAGAGCAGCAAGGACTATATTCAAAGCATAAAGTGGACCACTGATAACAAGGATGTCTTTTTAGTTTTGAATTGGCAACAGATTTGCCTAGGTTTGTTTAGATTAAAATGCCCAATTTATATTTTTGAAAGACAAGTTTTTATAGACATAAAATTCTAGTTGTGCAGTTACTTTACTTGAGCACTATCGATATATAATTTCATTTTCTTCAAGGTACCATTATTTCTGTTTTAAAATTAGGTATTAGTCCTTTTTTTTTTCTCTCTCTCTTCTTCAAATATTTCCTCTTTTGGGGTTTCAACAGCTTTATTATGATGACCCTGGTTTAGCTTTTTCTTATAACCAATATGCTTGACAATATATATTGCTTTGTGCATCTGTAACTTGACATCTTTTGATTCGTGTTAAATTTTTTCTCAAATACTCTCTTTTTAATATTTATTTTTTGTTATAGGTGGACACAATACCTTTATTTTATTTTTTATGGTGCTGAGGATCGAACCCAGTGCCTCACATGTGCCAGGCGAGCGCTCCACCACTGAGCCACAACCCAAGCCCCTCAAATACTCTCTTTCTGCACTACTCTCTCTCCTTCCCTTGTAGGAGAAATAAAATATGCTTGATTTATTTACCGAATTTCCTTTAATTTGCTCCCATATTGCTCTGTTCTTCATCATTCCATCTCTCCATACTCCATTCTGGATGTTTTCTTCAGACCCTTCTTTCAAAATTCCAATTCTCTGTTCAAACATGTCTCTTATGCCATATTGCTAGTCCTATAATTGTTCATTTAAGTTATTGAATTTTTTAGGTCTAGTGATTTTGTTCATTGATCATATTTTGCAATTCTTCCCTGAATTTTTAAATCTTTTATATTGTTGAAAATTATGTCATCTGAATTATCTCAACTTTTGTGGTTTTTATTGTCATTCTAATTTCAATCATGCCATCTTATTTCCTTTTTCACATTTTTTCAGGAAACTATGATAATAATTAATTGTAGATTTATTTATTTTGATCCTAGAGTGAATGTATCTCCCTCCAGAGAAGAAATTTCTTTTTCTTGTAAATCTCCTAAACTGCAACAAAAAGCCTGAACCCTGTGGAAACCCCCCCCCCCCCCCCCCTCAACCTCCTCCTCTGCTGGTGCCACTGGGAGTTGGGGGGTGGGGTTGGAGGCTGGGGGCTGGGGGCTGGAAGCCTGATGCTAGCGTCATAAGCAGCCAGCAAGAGATGCCTCGGTCCCTGGAAGCCTGCGTCCCAGCCCCACGTGAGTGGTGCTGCACTAGACCTAGTTTGCAGCGCCTTTGATTCTGTGGCTACTGGAGCTCAGAGGGCGGGTGGATGGGGCAGTCGCTGAGACTGAAAATTTAAGAAAAACAAAAACTCAGGCAAGTCCCCCCACCAAAAAAAAGTCTTACCTGCTAAGGAGGTTGAATGTTTTTTCCCTTAACAATCAGTGTTGTTTTCTTAAGTCCTTTATATATTTGTAATTATAATGTACTAATTATAATAATAATAATAGAAGGGAGAGTTGTAGAGTAAGCACATGGGGGAGGGAAAAGGGGCAGGAAATGGAAGGTACTGGTAAACGAGATTGTTTGATTGTGTGCATGTACAAATACAGCTTTCTGAATCCCAGTATTATGACTAATTTTAATGCACCAATAAGAATATTTGAAAAAAATCACTTTAATCCCATTGGTGATTGAGATGATTAATCAGGATTTCTATCCCTTGAAGAGCTGGTCTGTTCCCAATTTACTTTTAAGACATAGCTCTTGAAGGTCCCTATTTAAGTCAGAGTGGTTTGCCAGGGTCTTTTCTCTGGGGCAGGTACAAATTCATATTTTATGCTCTTAGTCCCATGACTCTGGGAATTTGGCATGAATTCACAGCATTTCAGCACCCTACATGCCTCATGCCTCCTTAGGAATTATTAACTGCTGCTAGAAAAAAAAAAAAAAACAGCGTCAATTGTTGTGATTAATTTTGAGGTATCTTTGCCCTATTGTTTTCTATTTTTTATTTATGCATTATAATTATGCATAATAGTTGGATTCATGGTCGCATATTTGTACATGCACACAATATAATGGTATAATTTGGTCAGTTTTGTTCTCCAGAACCTCTCCTTTACCTCCACTATTCCCTCCCCCTGTAAAAAAAATTTTATTTTAAATGATTTTCCACACTTTTCTAGATGTTCTTCCTTGGTCATTTGACCCAACGTAGCTCGTCTTTTGTTGCTGGAAGCAAAACTAAACTTATTTTTTCAAATGTTTAGTTTTGTATAGTCCTTTATTATCTTAATTGTTATATTCTTCATTGTGTCTTCTAATGTTTAGGAACCAGAGAACAGATGTAATAAACCTTCTATGGAATTTTCCAGATGGACATATTTGGCTAGCATAGGTGCAGTACCACAGGTGTTTCTTTCTCATTTTATTATATTGACATTGCTCATTCTCATTTATGCCCCCGTTTATGAGACTATTTGCCTCTTGTTTATGAGACACTCATCTCTTCCAGACTTCAACCATTCTCTGAGATTTCAGCCACCTACTTAACAATTGATCCTATCACCCACCTAACAATAGATAATGAATCCTCCTCAACCTACAAGTCCTCCAGACTTATAAAAATATAAAAACGTTACCTATACTGAATATATACATATATGTGTGTGTGTGTGTGTGTGTGTGTGTGTATGAGTATTCAGTAGAGACAGAGTTTTTCAAAAAGATAAATTTGAAAAATGATGATTGTTTCAAGTTATATGAACTTTTAAGGTGTTACCATACTGGTGAAGATATAGGCTCATTCACTCACTCTTGATGATCATGTAAAGAAGTATGATGCATATTTTAAATGTCATAAAAATCTCAAAATGGAAAGCATGTTTTGATTTAAGTAATACAGTTACAGAACTATTGCATGAAAAACTGTGAGCATGTGCAGAGAATATAATCCTGTGCTTAGTAGCATTGGTTATCGTAGCAAAAACTTGGAAAGATTTGTTAAACTTTGAAATTTTTATTAGCAAATTTGAAATTAAAATAATAATAATTGTTATTATTATTATTTGGTAATAGAAAGTGGCCCTGGAGGTGCTTAACCACTTAGTCATATCCCCAGCCCTTTTTAAATTTTTTTTTTTTTTTTTTTTTTTTTTTTTTTTTTTGCTAGTGGGGATTGAACTCAGGGGCACTCGACCACTGGGCCACTGGGCCACATCCCCAGCCTTTTTTTTGTATTTTATTAGAGACAGGGTCTCACTGAGTTGCTAAGTGCCTCACCATTGCTGAGGCTGGCTTTGAACTAGCAATCCTCCTTTCTCAGCCTCCCAAGTGCTGTGATTACAGGTGTGCACTACCACGCCAGCTCCTTTTTTAAATTTTGAAACTGGTTTTGCTAAGTTGCTTAGGGACTCCCTAAATTGCTGAGGCTAGCTTTGAACTTGTGATCTTCCTGACTCAGCCTCCCAAGCTGCTGCGATTATAGGCATGCATCACTGCACCTGGCTAAAATTTTAACTAAAATAATAATCTTGGGGCTGGGGTTGTGGGTCAATGGTAGTGTGCTTGCCTGGCATGTGTGAAGCACTGGGTTCAATCCCCAGCACCACATTAAAAAAAAAAAAAAAAAAAAACTAAATAAACAAAATAAAGGTATTGTGTTCGTCTACAACTAAAAATATTTTTTAAAAAATAATCTAATGTATGTTATATTAACATCAGAAATTGTTATTTAGACATTTTACAAAATATGAAAAATATATATTTTGGATTAATATTTATCCTTTCCTGAGATTCCAGCTAAGTGGTAGTCAATCTTCAGTTCTTGTTCTGGTAAACAAGTGATCTTAGCTTTAATTTTCATAGTATCTTTAAAGTAAATGATAAAACTCAATTAAACATTATTTCTGAACATGCAATATATAAAAATATGAAATGAAACAGCAAGTTATATATACTTTACCATATGATTTCATTTTGAAAACATGTCTGTATATATGTATAATGTATCCAACAGCATGCAAGAATACAACACTAAATATATTCACATATCATCCTTCTGTCTCCTTCAATTTATTTGTTAAAATGGAATCATTTTCATGCATTTGATTCTGTGCATCACCATGATGATGATACCTAAATTGCTGCTGAAGCTTAGTATCATGCAGGTTTAATGTTTTGGGAGAGAGAATACTTCATAGATCATGCACTATATAATAAAGCACATGGTGTTTGGTTATTTCGAATTTTATGATGTGATTTACCTGTTATTGATGCAGGTTATATAGATCTTTTAATTAATTAGCGGTTTTTTAAATGATCATAGTAAAATTCTACCATGTTTTCTTTATGTATTAGCTGAAATGTTCTTAAAGAGAAACATTTTGTGTATCTTTATTAGCTTTTATAGGAAAGGCAGAATAAATACTTGATTCTTCCCCTTTGTATTCAAATTTTGATAAGAATCAGTTGTTTTCTTTGCATTCTACAGATGTTTCCTCTAAGGTTCCTTTTTGTTATTGTTTTGGGGTATCCGTATATACTCCTAGCTTTGCAACGTATTGATGGGTTTATAACCCCTGTAACAGCATTCTGAGACAAAGAATGATAAAATTTGCCTTGTGCTTTTAAAAAAATCACTCTGCCTGCTTTGTGGAATATAGATGGTAAGAGAGCAAGTGTTAAAGCAAGAGTACCATTTAGAAAGCAGTCTAATCTAGGAGATAGATGTTGGTGACCTAGCCAAGGTGGTAGCAATGGAGGAGGTGAGAAGTAGCTAGACTCTGGGTATATTCTGAAGGTAGAACCAAGAGAATTTCCTGATCAATTGGAGGTAGAGTGTGAGAGAAAATTTACTCCAGGCCACATCCACATTTTTTAAATTAATTTACTTTTATTTGTTCTACTTAGTTGTACATGACCACACCCACATTTTGGAAGCTGAGCAAGTGGAATGTGCAGATCAAATGTTCTATCCACATTTAATTTCACTTCCAGTGCCTTCCCTACACAGGGAAAGTTCCAAAGGTTGTGAATAACAGGACTTTTTTTTTTTTTTACTACAGGTCAGTGGACTATACTCATAATTGTGTCCTGAGACAACATTGAATAATTAACATATAATATGTATGAAATACAAACCTAGAGAACTTTCATTTTAGAGGTCAAAACGAAGCTGGTTTCTAAGAGTCTAATTGTGTTAAACCGTATCTCAAAAAAAAAAAAAAAAAAAAAAAAAACAAACAAACTGTGATTACCGTCTACTGGTATACTGTTTCAGTTGAATGTGACAAAAACGAAATGCCCTTAGTGAATGTACCTATGGGAGACAGAATTGGTGCTATATTTTTGTAGATAGAAGTTAAACTTCTGGATCTTAACCACATGATGAAGTGAATAATTTGGCAGAGAGTGTATATGACATAAAAGGAAATTTCTAGGATGGATAAAGTCAGAAATACAATCAAAAAACTTTACAGCTATAACTGAAGCTGCAATGTCAGATAAAGTAGTCTTTGTAGTTAAATTTAAAATAGTAGAGACAAAGAAAATATATCATAAGTGTAAGAGGATTAGTCCCCCAGGAAGACATAAGAATCTTAAGTGTGTATATACTTGGTATGATTTGGAGAAGGGTCCTCCAAAGGCCCATGTGTTTTTAAAGGTTTAGTCCCTAGCCAATGACACTATTGGGAAGTGATGGAACTTTAAGAGGTGGAGCCTACTGGGAGGAATTTAGGACTGGGGTCATGCTCTTGAAGATCTGGACCTTGGCTCCTTCCCATTTCTTTCTTTGCTTCCTGGCTGTCATGATGTGAGAAGCTCCTCCACTGTGTGCTTGCTCATGATGTTCTGTGCCACCATAGACCAAAAGAAACAGGGTCAAATGATCATGGACTGAAATCTCTGAAAGTATGAGCCAAAATAAAACTTTCTTCCTTAAAATTTGTTTTATCTCAGATATTTTGTTATAGTAATGCAAAGATGACTAATATACCACCCAAACAACAGAGCCACAAAGTAAATGAGACAAAAACTGATGGAGCTGAAAGGAGAAATAATTGTTTATAGTTGGGGCCTTCAACATCCCACTCTCAGAAATCGATAGAATTGGTAGACATAAAATCTACAAGGATATAGACAGTCTGGATAATATAATTAAGACAATAAACCAGATGTACATGAAACACAGAATATTTTGCTCAACAATAACAGAGTACACTTTATTTCAAGTATCTTGTAATTTTCACAAAGACAAGACAATCTCATAGGCAATCAAACCAACCTCTAGAAATTTAAAAGAAATGAAAGAATACACAATACATATTGTCTCATCATACAAAATATTTAAACACTTGGAAGTTATAGTTGACACCTATCATTTTGTGTAATTTCATATCATATGCTATTTCATTGTTATAGTAGAATAGAGGTTTGAAGTGTTGTCTTCTGAACCAAAGGGCATTTCAGTTGAACAAAGTGAAAGCTCACCCCAGGTATTTCAAACAAAGTATTATTGAGGGGAAAGCTGGAGGCAGGTAGAGAGTTTAGGGGGTTGTCACATTAGCCCATCCTGTCATTAAAACTTGTACTGAAGAAAGAAGTACAACTTGCTGATTGTTAATGAAATCAGTTTGGTGGCTGATTAGATTTCAGATGTGTGAAAGAGATTATTTATGAGATTTTAGTTGCATTGCTAGATTACAAAAACATCAGGGAAGGCAAGATTTGGATGCCTGCCTGGTGTATGGCTGATGTTCATTTCAACTCTGAATTCTTACACTTCAGTTCTTTATAAATACTGCTCCACATTTTATAAGGTTCAGCATTAATTTCATCCTTTTCCAAGATATCTCCCCTGGATGTACCACCAGTGAGAAAAGGGTCTCATGTCTGGACAGACAGAGGAGTTTTTTTAGGGGGGTTGTGTGATTGGTCCTTGGAGCAGGCTGACATTTTGTTTGCCCTACCACACTGCTAACCCTTGATGCAGTGTGTGGTAAGGGGACCATTTATGTGTCTTTAAACTTCTATTTTTGTTCCCAATTTCAGAATACACTGATGATGAAAGCTCTCTGCAAGGAAAAGAGAAAGGGGAGAATTCTTCACAAGGGAATTCTGATGAGGGAAACCTTCATTCTGAAAATGATAAAAATGAGCTTCCACCATCAAACCTCCAGAAGGATGATGGAAACAGCCAGATGGTGGATGTCCATGAGGACCCTGAAGTAAGACAGTAAGTTACCAGGCAACCTGTTTTATGTTTAGCAGTCCATAGGACTGTGCAACTCTTTCATTCTCTGTCATCTTGTTCTTCTCTCACTGAAAAAGTAAAGAGTGATAAAAGTAGAATATACAACAGTCATAATGATAGGTCATGTAATCAGTGAGTTGAGATTGTATAGGAGACTTTGTAGCATTTCTATACATTTTTAAATTTTAATCTTGTTTTTCTTTTTTTAAAATTTCATTTCTGTACATTTATGGATACCTTATTCTATCAATTTCTCCCAGTAACTCCTCTACCTTTCAAGTCAACAATGGGGTTATAAAATGGGATAAGGAATGCCAAGATAAAATTCCTCCAGAAAAAGAAATGAAAAAGAGCCCACAGGATGAAGCTGTGGGGAACTGGTTCAAGATCACAGTGAGTATCCTTATAATATGTAGGTAAGGTGCAGGAGAGGTAGGTCAGAGGGAATTGGGTTGATTCCATCTAAGGACAGGTTCAGAAAATGAGGGAACAGGCTAACTGTGGGAAAGTCATGAGAGGTTGTCTAAAGGCAAAGGTGGACTACTGCCAAGAATATTGAACAGATTCCCACCGGATGCCTTGTACTTTATTACTGAGCTACATTCCAAACCCTTTTTTTTTTTTCACTTTTTATTTTAAGACAAGTTCTCATTAAGTTGCTTAGATCCTCACTGAGTTCCTGTGTCTGGCCTCAGTTTTGTGATCCCCCTGCTGCATACTCCTGGGCTGCTGGGATTATGGGCATATGCTACCATGTCCATCTAAAACTTTTTTTTTCCTTTGGTACCAGGGACTGAACCCAGGGGCACTTAGCCACTGAGCCACATCCCTAGTCCTTTTTATTTTTTTAAAATATTTTTTAGTTGTTGATGGACCTTTATTTAATTTACTTATTTATATGTGGTGCTGAGAATTGAACCCAGTGCCTCACACATGCTCAGCAAGCACTATACTACTGAGCTACAACCCCAGTCCCCTTTTTATTTTTTTATTTTGAGACAGAGTCTCACTAGGTTGCTTACAGCCTTGCTAAATTGCTGAGGCTGGCTTCAACCCTGTGATCCTCCTGACACAGTCTCCTGAGCCACTGGGATTAACAGTGTGTGCCACCATGCCTCACCTAGCTAGAACTCTTAAAACTCAGTAGAAGGTCATAGTAAAACACTTGATTGGATATGATAGCTTCCTTTAATTCCATGTTGTCTTTCTTTCATCCCATCTTTTTATCTTTAGATTCCTTATGGGGTGAAGTATAATAAGACTTGGCTAATGAATTCAATCCTGAGCCATTGCAGTGTCACCTTTACACCAATTGATGTAAGAGAGGATGGTGAAGCCAGCTGATGGGCACAGGGGAGGGGAAGAGGTCTGACTCAGCAGAGACCATTGGCAACTGACATTATTGCTTCTGCCTTCACTCCCTGTAGTTCCACTATGTCAAAAATCGGGCCCAATTCTTTGTCCAGGATGCTAGTACTGCCTCTGCATTGAAAGATGTCAACTGCAAAATTTGTGATGAGGAAAATCAAAAGGTATGGGCTGAGAGCAATTCCTTAGTTTTGTTGGGATAGGGGAGGGCAATGGATAGGGGCTGGTTACCTTTGGGCCCTGGTGCTTACCCTGCCTCTTCTTCCCATAGATATCGATCTTTGTCAATCCTTGTACTGAACCAAATACTTTGCAGAATAAATTCACACCAGAAAAAATGGAGAAGCTAATGGTAATATAGACCTAAGGCACATTGTGTGAAAAGTTTCCTGGCCCACATTTCAACCTCCACGCTGTGATCTCCTGCTCACCACCCCACCCCCAGCCTCAAAGCCACTTTGTCCATCTTTTGTCTCTGCAGCTGACTATGAACAAAAGATATGATGTCTCCCAGCAAGCTCTTGACCTCCAGAAGCTCCGCTTTGACCCAGGTATGACTGACAACAGTAGTCCTAGTACAGGTGAGGGCAGAGGGGTCTTCCTGGCAGGGAGACAAGAAATTGAAAGTTGGGAAGGGGTTTGCACTATTACTGCTCCATATAGATGCCTCTGAGCTTTCTAATTCTTTTATCTTGGCTTCCTGATGACTCTTTTTTTTTTTTTTTTTTTTTTTTTTGTCTTCCTGAAGACTTGATGGAACATGACATTGATATGATTCTAAACCGAAGACAGTGTATGGTTGCCACCCTGCAGATCATTGAAAAAAATTTCCCTGAGGTGAGACTTTAGGCCCAGGGCTGGTATTTGGGTAGAGGGGTGGAAGGGATGATGTGAAGGGTAGATTTATATTCCACGCTCTCCATAGTAATCATCACACTAAACATTCTTCCCCAAAAGCTATTGTCCTTGAACTTACGAAACAACAAACTGTACCACCTGGATGGTCTGTCTGACATTGTAGAGAAGGCTCCCAAAGTCAAGATCCTGAACCTCTCCAAAAATGAGGTGAGAAGAGAGAGCCAGATGAAATTTGGGTTGAGGGTAGCTGGTAGTGCACAGCAGGGTGACGGCAATTGGCAAAGTCACCTGCAAGTGAGGGTTCCAGGGGCTGGGGTGCAGGGTCCCAGGTGTCCCTCTCTCCCTGGGTCTCCTTAACTGGTTCCCTTCCCATCTTTCTCAGCTGAGGACCTCCAAGGAGTTAGACAAGCTAAAAGGGCTGAAGCTGGAAGAGCTGTGGCTAGATGGGAACCCCTTGTGCAGTGCCTTCCCAGACCAGTCTGCCTACGTAAGGTAGATAATGCCTGGTAACACCTGTCACCCTTCCTGGGGACCTTTGCGCCCTGGGAGCCTGAGCTGCCCCTGACATCCCCCTCTGCAGGAGGATGCAGCTCTGGTTCTCTGGAAGGACCACAGGTCACGCCCTCTCCTCTATCTGTGTCCCTCAGCTGTGCCCAGAGGTCTGCTTTCCTTCTTCTCACCTGCTTCCCATTTTCAGCTGGACTGGGGTGTGTTTCCCGCCTCTCTGCACTGGCCTCCTCCAGCAAGCCCTCCCAAGATGGGGCTGGGCTTCCCTTCCCCATCTTAAGAGTGGCCCTTCTCTCCTTGTTCCAAAAATGTCCCCCTTCCTGTCCCAGGCTGACAAGGAGAGATTTTCATGCCCCATGCTAAGGCTTGTGGCCCTGGGTGGCTACTGTCACAACATCTGTTCCTTCAGGCCATTGGTGGGAACTGTTTTCTCCTTGGGAAGAAACTTCGGTTCCCTGAGTCAAGGAGCCAAAAGTGGGCCACTGCCAGTGAGCAGAGGGCTTCCCCAGACAAGAGGGGAAGGCAGAGGGCAAAGGAGGGGCAGGAAGAGGAGGAGGAGCAGGAGGCAGGAGCACAGGCCACTCAGAGACACTGCTGCTCCCTCCCCCACTCCACGTCATACATCCAACCTGATACCTCAGAGGAGCCCTGTGTAGCCCAAGTCAAGATGATTCCTCGAGCAAGATACTGACTCAGACAGGCACAGGTGCACAGCGACCACCATGAGAGAACCTGGTGATCATAAGAGGGGCCACTGACCCTCTGTCACATGCTGAACTGGTGCCTGACCCTTCACTGCTGGTGCTGGGAATGACACCTCCCCTGGGGACAGCTCCTTTTCCCATACCTGGCCCCCTCTGAGCTCACACAGGAGACAAAGGCTGGACCTGCATCCAGTGGGCCCCAGCCCAGCAGGTACATGGTTGCATTCCTGCCTCGGGCCCCAGGGCCAGCCTAAGGCAGGTGAAGGAATGGGCTGCAGTAGGGGAGCTGGTTTCTTCTCACTTCCACCTTGACCTCCAGCACCAGGGTAGAGCATCTTCCCCTTCCCTTTGCTTTGATTCCTCTTTCCCCATCTCTCCCTCCCCTGCCTTCACTTCCTTTCAGTCGCCATACCCCTGCCTTCCCCTCCCTGCTGCCTTCCCCTCCCTGCCTCACTCGCCAAACTCCCACCCCACCCCAGCATCCTATCCTGGGAGGCAGAGGGATGACCTGGTCTTGGTCTGCCCAGGCCATGCCCCACGGAATGCTGGACACCCAGCACAGTAGCAGAGCCCTGGCCTCCCACCCCATTCCCTGCTCCCTTCAGAGCCTTCCATGGGGGGACCTGGAAGAAGGTAATGGAGGCAAGGGTGGGCCCTGGAGGAGGGTTCAGGGCAGTGTATGCAGGAGCTACCCAGTGGGAAGGAGAGGGAGGAGAGCAAGACGGAGAGAGTCTGCACAGCCCTCAACTGTCACATCACTTCATTAGATTTTTCATTTGCACAGCGCCGTCCAGGAATGTTTCCCGAATTTATTACGCCTGGTAAGTACATACTTCCGGTCTCGTCTCCTCTTACTCACATACATGACCTCCCCACTGCCCCCAGGCCTTGTGGGTCTTGCCTAGATTACGTGTATACCAGACCCTCATCCATCTTAGAGGGCATGGATTCTCCCTGGCGTGGACATTTTCCCCAGGAAGAACACATGTGCACACACACGCACACCCACCCACAGGGTGCTTATAATGGTAGAGATTTCCAAGAGCTCATGATGCAGACACCAAGTGTGATCTCACCCATGGAATTTCCAGGGCCATTTTTTACGTGGCCTCTGGCCCCTGTTTCCCCTTGGGCCTGTTCAGCTCCTTGCTCATGCAGTGCCACCACCATGAGCTGCACTGCTGACTCCCCCTTCCCTTCTCCAGGATGGTCATGAATTACCAGAATCAATTGGAATTGACAGTGAAACACCTGAAATAATAAAACCTTGTAAGGTGAGGAGGGATCATCAAGATATAAGGTGTTGCAAGGGAGGTTTTGTCAATCATGTAGTTTCAAGGCATCTTCATTTCAGGAAAGCTATAAAGGATGTGATAACCTGAAGAGTCTAGTATTGCAATTCCTGCTTCAGTAAGTTTTCCTGGGTTCTTGAGGAAGGGGAGGGTTGTGACAGGCTGGGCTAAGTTAGCACAGGTCTGCTCATAGAGTTTTGATGTATCATTAGGAGGCCAGACCACAGAGTTAGTCTCTCCCCTTTGCTTCTCCACAGGTATTACCTCATCTATGACTATGGAGATCAACAGGGTCTCCTTGATGCTTACCATGATGAGGCCTGCTTCTCCTTGACCATTCCCTTCAACCCTGAGGACCCAGATCCGTGAGTATCATAATTCAGACTCTGGCCTATAACAGTGTAGCTCTCTCCTGGAAATACCTGCACTGGCTAGACCACCACTTTCTGTTCCTCTTTTTCTTTAGGAACAGCTTGGAAGAATATTTCAAGGATAATAGAAATATAAAGAAGCACAAGGACCCCTGTAAGTCTGTGATGAGAGAATCTTGGCATGAGAAAAGTGGTGTGAAGGACTCAATAATAGGTCACAGGGGCAAGGTTATGCCAGTCCCCGTCTTTGCTTTTCTTCCCCATACAGTTCTGCGGATGCAGCTGCTGAAGCACACAAAATGTGACATTGTGAATTGCCTCAGTGTATTGCCCAAAACTCAGCATGACTTTAACTCCTATGTGGTAGACCTATGTGTCCAGACAGTGAGTACCCACTTCCTCCGTCAGGCAGGCCTAGAATCCTCGACATAGGTAGTACGTTTCTGAAGGATCGTGAAAGCCCTGGGTTTTTGTTCTTCCCTTTCAGGAAACGATGCTCTGTTTTTCTGTCAATGGGTTGTTCAAGGAAGGTGAGTATCTGTAGATGCCCCTTACCAGAGTCCTCATGACTCCCTTCTCCTTGCTGGGTTCCCTCCCAGTATTCTGTGAGCCCACTTTCTTTCTTCTTTTCTTCTCCTTTTTACTTTTTTCATTTTTTCCTACTGCTATTGGGAACCAGATCCAGAGCATCACACAGGCTAAGCAAGTACTTTACCACTGAGCTATATCCCCAGCCTTTTTCCTTCCTTTTCTACCCTTCAATTATGACTCCCTTTTTGTTATCCCACTCTGTTTTTCCCAGGAAAGTGACTGATCTGATTTACATCCTTGTCTGTCTGCCCTGCACAACTCAAGCATTAGGAACACAGGCTGTGGAGTTTGATGGCTCTCATACCAGGTCTTGTGTTAAATGTGGCCTGTTACTTAACCCCTCAGTTTCCTCATATGAAAAATTGGGGGCTGGGACTGTAGCTCAGTGGCAGAGCACTTGCCTAGCACTTGTGAGGCACTGGGTTCAATTCTTAGCATCACATAAAAATAAACAAATAAAATAAAGGCATGCTGTCCATCTACAACTACAATCTTTTGGAAAAAAAGAAAAAGAAAAATGGGGCTAATAATACCCATCTCTTGGGCAACTTTGAAAAATGAATCAAGTGAGGTTATATTTGTCAAGGAACCCACGTTAGGGGGTCTTTTCAGTGGGAGTTGATTTATTTCTACTGTGGCTGCCTCAGACCCTGAAATTCCCTCCTAATTCCCAGTAAAAAGTTGTCAGACATTGACTTCCTTCAGGTTGCACATGAGTATCAGGCCAGACTCTTACTGGGGAACACTGTATGTAAATGTGAATATGCAGGTATAAGGTGGCATCATTTTTTTATTGTCATTAAAGTGGAAGGAAAGTCCCAGGGTTCTGTTCGTGCCTTCACCCGGACCTTCATCTTAACTTCTGGCAGCAATTCCAGGTAAGCACAGTGTTGCGGATGGCACTGGTAACACCACCCAATCTTCCATTCAGTGGTGTGATTAGTATAGTTTTGGGGCCTTCTCAACAATGGGGAAAACCAAAAGGTACATTCAAGGAGAAGTCTAGAATAGTGGTTAAAAGAATGGAATCTAAAGTCAGAATAGAATCTCTTCTTTACCCCAACATTTATTAATTAGCTGTGTGACCTTGGTCAAATTATAAGACTTTTCTGTAACTAGTTGACTTCCTCTGTAAATGGGGAAGAATGCCCACTTTTAAATAAAGGGTAAAATTCATTGGAAATAAATCTATAATATAATGAACGTAGTAGACAGTCTCTACAAAGGTAGGTTCTTTGGCATGGGTTAAGGGTACCAGCCAAGAGAGCTAGGAGGTAGGCAGTGTAGGGGTTTGAAGGGAATCTGGTTACTGAGTAGCAGTGGAAACAGGATCACCATTGGGAGTATGGGGTTGTCCATTTGTCTGATTATCTGAGAACTCACCTTTCCTCTAGTCTGTGCATCGTGAATGATGAGATGATTGTGAGGAATGCCAGCCCCACAGAGACCCAGAGCGCCTTCTCCATCCCCATGCTTACACCCTCCTCCAACTATGTGCCTGACCTCTACCAGGAGCAGCAGGGAATAGCACAGCCTTTTTCCACCCAGTCTGAGATGCAGAGCCTTGAGTGCTCTCAGAAGTGAGTGCTGGGAGTCTCTGGGGATAGACTTGAGTTGGAAGACGTGGGAATTTAATAATGGAAATTTTCAGTTAATTTGTAAAAATAACATTTATATATTTTGCTTCCAAAAATGGGCTCATGAAAAAAAATATATTAACTTTATTATGATAATGTAAGTAATTTTAAAACCATGCAGTGTTTAAATCAGAAAGCATGATCTCATATGTATCAAATTCTAGCTGGGCGCGATGGCGCATGCCTGTAATCCCAGCACTTGGGAGGCTGAAGCAGGAGGATCACGAGTTCAAAGCCAGCCTCAGCAATGGCGAGGCACTTAGCAACTCAGTTGAGACCCTGTCTCTAATAAAATACAAAAAGGGCTGGGGATGTGGCTCTGTGGTCAAGTGCCCCTGAGTTCAATCCCCAGTACAAAAAAAAAAGTCATATGTATCAAATTCTAAGGAAACCACTGAAAACTTAAAATTAAATATGTAAGGTCAGCATTGTTTCAGGGCACACAATCAATATACAAAAATCAACCATATCACCATATACTATTAATGAACAATCGGAAAATAAAGAAAAATTCCATTCCCAATAGCATCAATAAGTAACATATTTAGAGGCTGGGGATATATATCAGTTGGTAGAGTGCTTGTCTCACATGCACAAGGCCCAGGGTTCAATCCCCAATACTGCAAAAAAAGTAATATATTTTACACTGGGCTTCGGGGTACATTCCTGTAATCCCAGCAGCTTGGGAAGCTGAGTCAGAAGGATAGTGAGTTTAAGACCAGCCTCAGCAAATTAGTGAGGCCTTGTCTCTCAAAATAAAAAAGGGCTGCAGATGTGTCTCTCAGTGGTTAAGTATCTCTGGGTTCAATCCCCAGTACAAAAAAAATAACATATTTAGGAACATACTTAACAAAAAGTATAAAGCATATACTCCAAAATGAATTAAAGATTTAAATAAATGGATGTACATCCCATGGTCCTGGATTAGAAGACTTAATATTGTTCAGATGGCAGTACTTCCCAAATTTATATTGCAAATTCAGTGTAAATGCAATCTATATCAAAATTGTTTCTTCCTTCTTTGTAGAAATTTACAAATTAATCCTAAAATTCCCAAGAAAAATACAGTGAACCTAGAAAAGAAAAATAATCTTGAAAGAGAAGAACAAAGTTGGAGGACTCACTAAAAAGTTGCTGTAAACTTATAGTAAACAATTTGTACTGGATGGTATAGGCCTGAGATAGACATGTATGTGAATATAATAAAATAAGGGTTCAAATTTTTTAAAAAAAGAATTTTATGGTCAGTTGTTTTTCAATCAGAGTGTCGAAACAATCATGAGGAAAAGAATAGCCTTTTTAAAAATCTGGTACAGGAACAACTGGTTATCCACTTACAGATTAATTTGTACCCTACTCTCATGCCGTAAAAAAGGAAAATAAAAAATGGGCCAAACCCTAAAAGTTAAAGCCAAAACATTAAATTTTTTAGAGGAAAACATAGGAGTAAATCTTTGTGACATTGACTAGACAATGGTATCTGACATGACAGCAAAAGTGCAAGAGAAAAGGAAAAATTTAGTGGAGTTCATCAGAATTTCTAACTTTTTTTTTTTTTTGCATTAAATGACACTATAAGGTGAAAAGGCAATCCAAAATAAGATAAAATGTTTGTATACTTTGTGTCTGATAAAGGACATATCCAGAATCTATTAACAAAAAAAAAAAAAAAAAAAAAAAAAAAAAAAAAAAAACCTTTCAGCTGGGTGCAGTGCCACACACCTGTAGTCCTAGTGGCTTGGGAGGCTGAAGCAGAAGGATCACGAGGTCAAAGCCAGTCTCAGCAATGGTGAGGCACTAAGCAACTCAGTGAGACCCTGTCTCTAATAAAATACAAAAAAGGGCTGGGGATATGGCTCAGTGGTTGAGTGTCCCTGAGTTCAATCCCTGGTACCCCTTCCCCCCAAATAACACTCTTCAAACTCAACAATAAATAAATAAACCCAGTTAATATGGGCAAATATCTAAATAGACATTTGTCAAATAAAGACACACAAATATACAAAAAGTACTTGGAAAAATACTAAGCATCATTAGTCATCTGGGAAATGAAAATCAGAAATAAAGTGAGATACCACTTGTTTCACACCACAATGACTGATTTTTTTAAAACAGAAATAACAAGTGTTGGCAAAAATTTGGATTAATCATAACCCTCCTACATGGCTAATGAGAGTGGAAAATGGTACAATCATTGTGGGTTGTTAAACATGGGATTACCATATAAATGAGCAATTCTACCAAGACAGACAAACATATAGGTTCACATGAAAACTTGTACACAAATGTTCATAGCAGCATTATTGATAATAGCCCAAAAGTGGAAACAACCCAAATGTTCATCAGTTTATGAATGGATCAATTAATGTGAGATATAAGCGTGCGCACACACACACGGATATTGTTAAGCAATAAATTAGAATAAAATTGTAATACACTCTGTAACATGATTGAATCTTGAAAATATTATGTTTAAATGAAATAGCCACTTGTAAAGGCTACATATATCAGTCCATTTATAAAAAGTCCCCAAATAACAAATCCATAAGGACACAAAGCAGAATAAGGTTACCCAGGTCTGCAGAAAGGTAGAACTGGGGAGTGACTGCTAACAGGTAAGGAGTTGTGTTTGGTTTTGCTAAGATGATGAAAATGTTTTGGCATTGAATAATTGTGATGCTTGTACAATCTTGTGTATATACTAGAAAACCACTGAATTAAGATGGCAAATGCTTAATATGTTCACTGGAACATTTTTAATTTTTAATTTCAGTTTTTTATTTTCTTGAGCATCTTTGATATCATTGCGTGTTAGTATCCTTTATTCTTCTAAACACTCCTGATTTTCTGCTTTGAATTCTGATAAGCATGAATATTAGTCACAGATATTTTAGTTTTTCATAAGGTCTTTATTCATTATTACAATGTTGCTCATTCTGGCTCATGTATCCCAGCATAAGAGTGGTATTAAGAGGTGGCATTTTGTAGCCAGTGTGCATGTCCTGTGATGTCATGGAGACTGTTTTTCAGGTGCCTTGAAGACAAGGAGGAGGACTAACCAGAGTTGGTCAGGTCTTCACTGTGCTCCAGGTGAGTTGTAGGAATCAAGTGGGTAAAAAGTGGACTCTGAACCTTCAGGAAGGTGGTGGTCTGGGGATGGTGATGGTGATGGAACTCAGGGCACCTGGTTCTTCTAAGATCCCAATTCTTTTCTTCCCTCCAGGTCTAGATTCCAGAGGATGCCTCAAACAGATGCTCTGAAAGGAGCCCTTGAATGTCATTTTCCTTTTAACCCACATCATTGTGTCTCTGTTACTAACTTAAAGCCATGCCCATGGCTGAGGTTGACAGTCTGGCTGATCAAGAAACCAAAGTTAACTTATAGGCCAAGTAATATAACCATCCAAAAAAGCCAGTTGTTATGAGTATTTTTCACCACTAAACATGGCTGTTTATTATCACAATAAAGAGTGATATTGCATGTTGCATTTGTGTGTCCTGGGTTGCTCTTCCCTTGCCCTAGCCATGAGCCAATGAAGTCAGGACTGAAAGGCCATGTGTACCACCACCACTCCCACCCACTTCATCCCTGGCTGTTTTTAAGCAGATCACTAGGCTTGCCTTCACAGGTACTTTGTGAATAAATCCTCATGAAAAAGGACATGCTACTTTAGTAATTGGCTTTTGGAGACTTTGGGGCTCTCTGTGAGATGCTCTTCGAGGAGGCCCACAGAAGCAGGCATGTGCCTTGGCACAATGGGTGCTTCTCAAGGGATGCCTCCTGGATATTGGGGGCTGCAGAAGGAAAGGATTGAGGGAAGGAAGGAACAAAGGTAGGTAGGTATGGGCTTACATATTTTTCTTCTCATTCCTAGTCATTTGAGCATTTTCATAGACCATACCATGCTCAGCCTTGTGATTTGTGCACAGAGAGAATGTGAAATGGGCCTTTCCACAGCTCTCCCTACATCTGTCTTCCTGCCCCTTCCCCTTCCTGATGGTGCTCTAGGAGGAGTCACCTGTTAGCACCTTCGGGGAGAGGGAGAGTCAGCATATCTGCCCAATGCATCCCTCAAAGAGCTGACAGTAGATGGTCAGTGTCCATGATCTTGAGTGGCTTCAGATACCTATGTTCACTTCCAAATAACAATAACATTGTGGTCAGTTCTGTGGGACTGTCCTATTCACTGGCAGTTAGAAGTTCCAAATTCCACGCAAGTGTTGAACAGGCTATCTGCACACTACATTCTCCACACTTCTGGAATGCTCGCACTTCAGAAAACAGGCATAATGCTGGACAGAATAGCACACTTGTAATCCCAGAGGCTTGGAGGCTGAGGCAGGAGGATAGCGAGTTCAAAGCCAGCCTCAGCAACAGTGAAACACTAAGCAACTCAGTGAGACCCTGTCTCTAAATATAATACAAAATGGTGCTGGAGATGCGGCTCAGTGGCTGGCTGAGTGCTCCTGAATTCCATCCCTGGTACCAAAACAAATTAAAAATAAAGAAAGAAAACAAGTATGATTTTTGAAATTAAAATAATAGCAGTACAAAATTTTCAAGTTACTGTCCTATAAATAACAGGTGAAGCACCACCAGTTGGCAATAATTGCCTGCACCTCTTGAGTGTTCAGCAGAAACAATTTCCTACCACTTGCTGCTTTTCTATTCTTGCTGTATGTTTACATTAGGGAGCTAGATATTGAAGTGTGGATTTCTGAAAAATGGGTATTGAGGCAACAGTTGGCATTACATAAGGAATAATGACAACTGTTCTTCCAAATAGGACCCCAGTGGTCAGAGCCAACCTCCTGTAACTCACTAAGCCTCGGCCTTCTCACATTGGGAGCAGAGATTACACCACACACTTCTTGGCCTCATAGGGAGGAAGAGAGATGGTCTCAGTTGGGATTGAACAATTGCAGTGCCTGGCTCAACCCAGGCTCTCTCAGCTGCCTGGGTTCCCTAGTAGGCAGGGGCCAGGGAAACCATGGCATGGACCCTCTACTTCCTGTACACCATCAGGCTTCCACATCCTCAACCTCCTTCCCTAGCCAGATCAGACAACAGGGTTTTCTTCCACTCACCCACCTGCCAATTCCCACAGCTACTTTTGGGCCCACACCACCAGGAAAACGTGCATTTGTGTGTGTACAAACACTTCTCTGTGTGCAGATTTTCTGATTTCTCCATTTGTTCACAAACACTTGTTTTCCCCCCCCTCCTTTTTCTTTTTGTTTTTCTTTTTTGTGGGGGTGGGTACCGGATATTGAACTCAAGGGTACTTGACCACTGAGCCACATCCCCAGCCCTATTTTGTATTTTATGTAGAGACAGGGCCTCACTGAGTTGCTTAGCTTCTCACTGTTGCTGAGGCTAGCTTTGAACTCATAGTCCTCCTGTCTCAGCCTACCCAGCCACTGGGATTACAGGTGTGTGCCGCTGCCCCAAAGCTGTTGTTCTTTTTCTTTCCGAAAGAGTTTTTATACACTCACAGAGACCCTTATCAAACACCTGATTCTCAAACATTACTCCTTCTCTGTAGGTCGTCTTTTCACTTAATTCATCCTCTCCTGAATGGGTTTTATTTTGATGAAGTCCAGTTAATGCATTTTTCCTTTGTTTCCTCATGTTTTTGGTGATCTGTATGTATTATACACATATATTAAAATATCACACTGTACCTCAGAAATATGTAAAATTATTATAGGTTAATCAAAAATATTTTTAAAAATTTGGGGGCAAGAGGTACTAGGGATGAACCCAGGGGCACTCAACCACTGAGCCACATCTTCAGCCCTATTTTGTATTTTATTTAGAGTCAGGGTCTCACTGAGTTGCTTAGAAACTTGCTGTTGCTGAGGCTGGCTTTGAACCCATGATTCTCCTGTCTCAGCCTCCTGAGCTGCTGGGATTACAGGAGTGAAAAATATTTAAAAGTTCAAGGAGGTGGGGCTGGGGTTTGGGCTCAGCAGTAGAGCATTCGCCTAGCATCTGCACAGCCCGGGTTCGATCCTCAGCACCACGTAAAAATAAAGGCATTGTGTACAACTAAAACAAATAAATAAATACTTTAAAAAAAAAAAGTTTAAGGAGGTGAAAATACTACATACTGTGATGTGACCATGACACATTGTATATTGTATACATTTACCAAATTATCACACTGTACTTCATAAAAATGTACAATTGAAATAATAATAAAGACGTTTATTGTCACACCCAAGTTTCTGTGTGTTTTCTCCCAAGAGTTTTATGGTTTTAGCTCTTAATACTTTGGTCCTTGATCCATGTTCAGTTAATTTGATGTGTGGAGTGGATTGAAACTCACTCTTTTGCATGTGGTTATCCTGTTTTCCTAGCCCCATTTATGGAAGACACTTTTGTTTGTCCTGTTTAAAATTTTAGGAAGAGCCTCGTTAGCCTTTTTCCTCATGTTTTCAGAGGTCCTAGACTTGTGCATCTGTTGAGATGGATTCCTCGTCCTCTTTTATGAAGAGATTCTTTTGTGAATTAACTTCAACACATAGGCTCAGTGTAATACAAGTGTTAATTTTAACCTCCAATGTCTCTTTGAAAGGAAGAGAATGCTACAAGTAACATAATAGTTTAAAAGTAAACCATGTATTAACATATATTATATATGTAATTACTAATAACCTCTACAACTCTAGAAACCCAAGAGAAACAGGGGTGAGGACTGATATGATATAGGTTTAAAGAGTTACACATTAGTAACTGCACATGACATCGAATTTGAAGATGGGATAAAAAATAAACAAAAAGAAAAAAATAAAAGGAAAGAAAAGAAATGGAAAAAGGGAAAGAAGAAAATGGGGAGTGGGAGGAGAAAGGTTCAAATGGAAAGAGAAAAGTGAGTGCAGAAAATCAGGATGATATGGAATAGTTGTATATTGCAGAGACTAGTTATTGATTAATTTTAATCAGTGTACTAATTGTCATTCAGCAGTTCAGATAATTGTTGCAGAAGTTTTTTGAAATACAGGCTTTTGTATCTGGTGTTTCAAATTTTTGAAACTGCCACTGTGAGGAAGTCTTCAAAATTTAAAATGCTTTTGATTTCATCTCTGAACCAAATGAGCCAAATTTGTTATGTGAGTCTGTGTGCAGAATTCAACCCCTTCTTTGCCTGGCCACCATTTTTTTTTTTTTTTGGTACTGGGAATTGAACTCAGGGGCACTTAGCCACTGAAGCACATCCCCAGCCCTGTTTTGTATTTTATTAAAGACAGGGCCCTGCTAACTTGCTGAGGCTGGCTTTGAATTTGTGATTCTTCTGCCTCAGTCTCCTCAGCCTCTCACATTATAGGCATGTGCCACCACACCCAGCTCTGACCACCAGAGTGCATGGGTGTAAATAGTTTTTCACTTTCAAAATGGCATTATTGTGTCCTGGGGTGAGAGTGTGAGTCTGTCAGGACAATTGAACAGCTTCTTCACCTGATTCCTCTGTAGACCTATCTGGCTTGAATTGCTCCTCTCATTCAGAATCCCTGTTCCTGTAATATGTTTGGGTGGGTCGGCTTGGGACTTTCCCTATGATCTTCCTTAGATCCAGATCCTCATCCCTGTCAGCCACACTCTTTATCTCACAGATCAGTCTACCAATTTCCAAGGGAAGTGACCTTTGTTTTTCTCCACTCCAAAGCCTCAATAAGGTCAAAGTATCTCTTTTTTTTTTAAAGTATTTTTTAGTTGTAGATGGATACAATACCTGTATTATTAATTTTTTATGTGGTGCTGAGGATCGAACCCAGTGCTCAGATGTACCAGGCAAGCGCTTTACCACTGAGCCACAACCCCAGCCCTCAAAGTATCTCTTTTATATTCAGAGTGGGGCTAGGTTTGGGCACCAAACATCAAGTCAAAAGTATAGCTTAAGTGCCTGTTTGGTTTCAAGTCAGCATACTACAGTGAGACAGCTACATCAATGTTTATAGCAGCTCAATTCATAATAGCTAAGCTATGGAGTCAACCTAGGTGCCCTTCAACAGATGAATGGATAAAGAAAATGTGACATATATATATATATATATATATATATATGTATATATATATATACAGTATATATATAATATATATATATCGCATGTATATATATATAGTATATATATATAATATATATATATATCACATTTTCTTTATCCACACACACACACACACACACACACACACACACACACACACACACACACAATAGAGTATTACTTAGCCATTAACAAGAATGACTTTATTAAATTTGCCAGTAAATGGATAGATCTGGAGACTATCATGCTAAGTGAAATAAGCCAGTCCCCAAAAGCCAAAGGTCAAATGTTTTCACTAATAAATGGAAGTTAACCCACAGTAAGGGTAGGAGAGGGACAGAATAGAATTTCAGTAGTTAGACAGAGGATAATGAAGGGAAGGGGGTATGCATAGTAAAAGGATATACAGTGGAATAAATCTGATATAATTTTCCTGTGCACATATATGAATAAACCACAGTGAACCCCACCATCATGTATATCCACAAGAATAGGGTACTAATTAGAATAAGTTATATTCCATGCTTGTATAATTATATCAAAATGGATTCGACTGTTATATATATATAACTAAAAAGAACCAGTAAAATAAATAAAATAAAAAAAATTTAAAGCTATCATACCAAGTACCAGACCAAAAGAAAAAGAGAAACAAACAAACAAACAACCAAGAAAACATAAATCCATCCACTTAGCCAGGAGAAAAAAAAATGTGATTTCTGAAAAACATTGGTAAGCTGCAGGAGTTCCGAGTCTGCTTAATACATCCCTTTCAAGCTGTTCTCACTATCTTAGTTGGGGAATATCAGTTCTCTCTCCAGCCAGGGACTCACAAACTTTCTCTCCACTAAGTACAGCCCAGATTTTCTGAGTTTATGCTCTGCTCCAGTTGTGGATATATTGATGGGCATCTGTTTTTCTTAAGCTCAGTGGGGAAGTGACTTTCTTCTCTATGAAAAAATGCTTCCCCTCCGCCACTGAGCCACAGAATACCCAACACAGCCTTGGTCTGTTGCATCTATTAATTCTTTTTATGTTCCAAGAACCACCCTGCTTTTTCCTCTGTTTTCCCACAGCAGTTTGCTGCTGAACTGCTGACTTAATTTATTCTTGCAGTGCTGTTGCAGCACTGTGAATTCCTGTGAGCCACCATATTCCTTCTCATTTGACTAAATTTTTAAGCATAAAATTGTGGGGGTTTGTGTGCATGTGTTTTGTGTATGCACATGTGCACAAGAACTTCTTCTCTTTACTTCATGCACTACATGGATGCCCTCTTGTGGTTTTTCCCTTGTTGTTTAAATCCTTGTTCTCATAAGTCCAGGTCCCTATAAATAAAGGTAGGATTTTTTATAGGAAAATTCATACTTGGACCACCTTCCCTGGTAGTTTTCAGTTCCAGAACGTTGATAACAAAACTTCCAATGGAAGAAGAGTGGCCCTACTCAAAATGATAGATTTTTCTGGGACAATTGGCAATACCTGGCAGAGGATATCTGTAGTATATAGATTAACTCAAAAATAAAGGCGATAATTCTTCAGCTTCTTTCATTCATCTTGGGTCCTATTGCAATAACAAGGCATAAACGTAAAAAATATTTTCTTTTGCCTCTTCCAACATTCCACTTAATGACCCAAACATATTATAGGTAATCCCATATTTCCAATCTAATCAGAATGGTCCAATTTCCACATAGTTCTAGGATTATTAAAACACTTAATGAATGATTTTACCAGAAACTTCTCAGGAGAAGGTGTAAAGGACATCTTAATATTTTCTTCATATTCCTGCTATGTGTATGTTCTGCTTTCTAAAAGAAATCCTATCAGAGTCTTGGGTCTCTTTTGATTAAACTGATCACAATGCCTTTCCCAGGCCAGAGAGAGATCACAGATATACTTTGATCACTTTGCTCTCATTTTCTGGGGATGTGACTAATGAACTTCCTGTGGGTCTTTTGTGTATTCAAACCATGATGATGCTTTCTGGTCCTTGATTCTCTTGTCAAAGCAGGAGTTTGCTGAGATCTCTCTTACCCCCTTTGTTCCTTAATCTTGTGTGTATATTAGCAGCTCTGTGGGCATTGTAATGATTTTTTCCCAATAATTGTCCTTTGGTAGAGACTTCAGCTCACAGTCTGTCTCTGGCTTTCTCTGATTACCTGGCAGACTTTCTATTACATACCCCTGTTTATACTCCAGGATGGTCCATATAAACTGAATCCTGGTGCCTTCTCACTTATTTTGTGTCAGCCTGATGTCACTTTTTCTTATATTACTTTAATTACACAAGAAAGTATGACAATTTGCTGGGCGTAGTGGTGCACACCTATAATCCTAGGGGCTTGGGAGGCTGAGGTGGGAGGATTGTGAGTTGAAAGCCAGCCTCAACAACTTAGCAAGGCCCTAGGCAACTTAGTGGGACCCTATTTCAAAAAAATGGTCTGGGGATGTGGCTCAGTGGTTAAGTGCCTCTGGGTTCAATACCTTGTTAAAAAGAAAAGAAAAGAAGCTGAGTCATTTTGACAACAAGATCATTCCTAAAGTAACATATGAATAACTGTTTTACTGCTCTCTGATTTCATTAACGGAATGGTGAAAATCTGGGAACTCCCCCAAAAGAATAATAAGACATTGAAATTGTATTTCCCATAATTTTTATTTTCTCTGGCTACCATTTCTTATTGGGTGTTTTATGAGTTGCAGAAGAGATAATTCACAGCACACTTCTGTATTTATCTGTTTCCTGAACAAAAAGCAAAATTATCTTTAATAGAAAAATAGCATTAGCAAGTTTAATGGTGAACTTTCCTAGTAAACTAGATCGTGAATATTTTAAGAGAAATGAGATGTTAAAGGGAATCTCAGAAACCTGTCCCTCACATCTGAAGGGTAAGCCATCTACTTTAATTAGTGCAATTTCAGAATTAGAAGCATCCCTAAACCAACAAAAGGATCTCTCTCATTATCTTCTACTAACATGATAGCCCAGCTTAGAGTTGAGGAATGTAGGGCTTATAAGTTGGAACATGTCTAAGAACAAATAGTATAGATATTTTATACCCTCTGATTCTAAGGCTTATTTTCATTAACATTTATTTTTTAATATTTAATATAAAAATGAGGTCCAAAAACACAACATTTCATTCATTTAAAGAAATTCTTCAAGTCGCCTTCTCATTCTTATCTGCTTCCAATAGGTCACACTCCAAAACAGATGTCACATTACCAGTTATTTGTTGATATTAACAGATACTCTATATGCTATTAATAAACATATACATATATATATATAATAATGTATTTTAAGCAAGTGGTAGCATACTAAAACTTTATCATGCACCTTGCTAATCTTGCTTTCATCATTTAAAAATGTATTTTAGAGGGCTGGGGTTGTGGCTCAGCGGCAGAGCGCTCACCTCGCACGTGCGTGGCCCGGGTTTGATCCTTAGCACCACGTAAACATAAATGCATTGCATTGTGTACAACTAAAGTAAATAAATAAATATTTTTTTAAAAATGTATTTTAGAGCTCATTCTTTATCAGTATATAATAGAGCTGCTCCATGTGTGCATGTCTGTTACTGGGGATTGAACCACAGGGTGCTCTACCACTCAGTTATATGCCCAGATCTTTTTTTTTTTTTTATTTTGGGACATGGTCTTGATAAGTTGCCCAGGCTGGCTTTGAACATGTGTTCCTCTTGCCTCAGCCTCTTGACTCCCTGGGACTACAGGCAAGCACTACAATGACTAGATGCTCTTTTTCATAGCAGCATACTATACCATTGAATGGAGATACCCCATAATTTATTTAATCAGCCTCTACTGATGAATAGCTTACCTTTTTTGCAATGATTTACCATTATAAACAAATCTGCAACGAATATCCTTGCACACACAGTAGTTTTCAAAGTGCAAATATTATTTTACAATAGATTCTTAAGATTCAATTACTGGTTAATGGCTATGTGTATTTTTATCTTGATAAATACTTGCAAATAACCTTAATAGAGGGTGTACCATTTTACATTTCCTCTAACAATGTGTGAGAGTGCATTTTCCAGCCCCTTATCCAATACAATTTGTTATCAAACATTTTGTTCTTTGTCAATCTGGGAGATGAGAAATAATATATGATTTGTAATTATGATTTGTATTTGTTATTATCAGTAAAATTAAATTTTTATAACATATTTTTAGAACTTTGGTGTATTGTTTGTGAACAGTCTGTTCATATACTTTTCTATTTTTTCCACTGGATGGTTGGTCACTTTTTTTTAATTTATGAAATTGTTGTGATTTGCAAGGCATCATGGCAAACAAGAAAAGAGTAATTAATTTTCCACTATTATTGAATCAAAATTACACATATCTCCCTAAATATAAGATATTAAGATACCCCAGTATTCTTTCTAAAAGAGTTCAAAAAATTCTTGTTCCCTTCCTCTACTGAAAAGCCACACAGAGAGCATTTCCTGTGTGGCAGATTCTGTTCTAAGTCCTGGGGTTACAGACATCAAAAACAAATCATGCCTATAGAATAGTATTGATCTGCAAGCAACAGAAGTTACTGTGGAATTCTCATGACTCAGTGGTGTCTCACCTCTTTCATCCATTGACCACTTTGTCTACTATGTGCTGAGGATTCAGCAGTGAAACAGACTGAAGAAGAGGCCCTTCATTCATTGAACTCAGTCTAGTTCAAACTCCCCATTACTTGGGAGAATCAAAACTGTTATACATTCAGGGAAAAGAGCATATGCATTCATTAAGCAGGATGCAGGGCTGAGAAAAAAGTAAGAGCTGAGAACAGCTGAAATCTGTCTTGACGAAGCACATGGGTAGTGGTCTCCTGACAGAAAGAACAGTGGGCAAGAAACCTCTCCCCAGTTCCCTCAAAAACAGAAGTACCGGGCTGGGATTTTGGCTCAGTGGTAGAGCGCTCGCCTACTACGTGCGCGGCCCGGGTTCGATCCTCAGCACCACGTAAAAACGCATTGTGTACAACTAAAAGCCAATAAATAAATATTTTAAAAAAACAAAACAAAACAGAAGTACCTTCTTTGCCTTGGTGTCTCCAGGAAGCAGTGAAAGAAACACATGAGGGAGTCACTCTAGAGCCAGTGGGGCTGTCTGGCTTGAAATTGCCTTTCCTCTCCCAGGCTCCTGTCCTGAAAATCCCCATCCCAATAGACTCCAGGGCAATAAATATGGTATGTCGGGCCTAGAGGGGGCCCACAAAGTCAGGAAGGAGTTGGTTCAAGGTTACAAAAATATTATGGTATTAATCCTCTTCCATAAGAATGTAGTTGTTTTCCCCATGCCCAAGTTCAGCCCCCCACATATTTTGGTGAGAATATCATGGGAATGGGACACACCTACACAGAAGTATAGTTTGGTATTTGATAAACCAGCCTAATTCCATCTTAAGACTGGGAGCCATCCTGACAAAAAGTTATGAAAAGCCCACTTCAGTTTGGTATGAAATGCTAGGATTCTTATTTGGCTTGAACTTATTGTCTGGCATTCATGCCCAGGCCTTGAGCTCACTCAGGCCTGGCTTTCCTTGACCAGATAACGACTCTCTCTCTCTCAAACTAACGGTGCCTCATAAACTTTTGATGTGGGGTTTGACTATTACTCCCCTTTTTCCTTGAAATGCAATGCCATGTAGATATTAGTTTGCTACTTGCTTTAAACTACACATGTCTGACCTTGTTAGCTGTAAGTTCCCAAGATTTTTTGTAACTCTTTGAACTATAAAAACCTTGTCTTCCCAGAGAGCGGGGCTGACCCCAAGCCCAGTGTTTGGGAGGGGCAGCCCTGGCCAGCTCTCTTTGTGTGTACACAATATAAGCTTGCTTTAATTTAAAATTGGAGTTGGTGGTCTTTTCTTTGCATCTTGGATCAACATTTTTGGAGGCCCCAGCGAGATTCAGACCACTACAAATTCTGAAGCTGGACCTTCGCTCTGGGACTCCGGGGCGAAATGCTACCCTAGGGGGTGCGCACCTTGAGACGTTCCAAGGCCCCAGGGTGTGCCTTCAGTCCTTCAGACTACTGGAGTGAACTGCCGCATCAAAAATTAGCAATCATCCAGTGGAAAAAAAACCTCCACAGGTAAGTGGCGCCCTACTAACATCTGATATCTGGTTTTGAGATCTCTTCTGGGGACAGTGAGGTGCCTGGCGAGGCACATACACTCCTGTCCAGGGCAGTAGCGAAAGGTCGCACTGCTTTCTGGTCCTGGTCGGGAATTCCCACTGGGGACAAAGAGGTGCCTGACGAGGCACATACGCACTCCTGTCCGGAGCATTAGCAAGATGTTGCACTGCTCCCTGGTTGGTTTGGCGCCTGGTTCTTGTTCTTTTGTGTATTGTCCTGTGCTCTGTTTTTTGTTTTGTTGTTTTTGTTTTCTGCTTTCTCATTGTGTGTCTTCTCTGTTGTAAATGTAAAAATTGAACAACATGGGTAATAAGACAAGTAAGCCTGATACTCCTTTGAACTGTGTTTTAAGGAATTTTGACAAACTTTATCCCCATTTTGTTAAGCAGGATTATGATTATCCCATCACCAAGAAATGCCTCCAAACATTCTGTTAGGTAAAATGGCCCACCTTTGGAGTCGGCTGGCCCCCTGAGGGCACCTTTGATCCCCAAGTGGCATGGGCTATATCTAACATCACTCTTGGTAATCCTGGCCACCCAGATCAAATAGGATATATTCTACCCTGGGCAGAAGCAACAACTAATTCCCCCGCCTGGATGAAGGTTTGGATGGTCCGGAACGGACAGGGAGGGCCAGCCCTGGTTGTGGCTGGGAGAACTCCCCAGGGTCCCTCAAAAACAAACCATAAATCCACTAAGAGCCCTGTCCTACAGGACTCTCCAGAGGATTCCCTCCTTCCCCCAGATGCTTCGGCTCCTCTTTATCCTCCTGCCGCGGGTGCAGTCGCAGCTGCTCCACCATCTCCCTCTCCCTCCCGCCAACCGCTTCCTCAATCGCCCCACTCAACCACTCCTCCAACTCTAGTCTTCCCAAAGGAGCCAGCCCCTGTTCTTTCTCCTCTCCATACGCGACAGGGCCACCCTTATGGAAGGCCTGACTCAGTTGCTTCCCCTGGCCGGCCTGCCGGCTCCATTTCTATTAATATTCCTGAAGTAGAGCCAACTCCGGCCCCCGTTCTTCCTCTCCGCCAGATTCCAAAAGGTCGCTATGTGTATGTGCCATTTTCCACAACAGACCTTTATAACTGGAAAAAAACAGAATTCCCCTTTTAGCACGGATCCTAGTTCCTTGATTTCTCTGGTTGATTCCATTTTCTTTAATCACCTCCCCACCTGGGATGACTATCAACAGATTCTCCATACTCTCTTCACCATGGAAGAAAGGGAGCAAATCCTGGCAGAAGCGGCTAAAGCGCTGTCTGGGATAAGTGCTCTTACAAGCGATGAAAAAACAGAAGTGATTGAATGAGCTTTACCTAGGAGAAGACCAAGCTGGGACTATGGGACAACTGAAGGTAGGAGAACACTCGGTGAGTACCACCAGACTCTGTTAGAGGGCCTTAAGAGGGCAGCTCGAAAACCCACAAATCTTTCTAAGGTAGCAGATGTAAAACAGGGGCCAGATGAGTCGCCTTCAGCATTTCTCGAGCGCCTCCTAGAGGCATACCGTCTATATACTCCTATAGACCCTGAAGACCCGACAAGCTTCAAGGCGATTAATCTGGCTTTTGTGACTCAGTCGGCCCCAGACATCCGTAAAAAGATTCAAAAGATAGATGGTTTTGCAGGAAAAACCAGGTCAGAATTATTGGAAATAGCCCAAAAGGTGTTTGAAAGTAGAGATAGCCGAGATGATCTACTGATAAGGAAAGTAAACAGGGCCACAGTGGCCGCATTAGAGGCTTCTGAAACCTCAAATCCTAGACAAAGGCAGACCACATACAACAGAGACAAAAAGCCGTCTTCCCTGCTACAAAACCAGTGTGCTTATTACAAAGAAATTAGACATTGGAAAAATAAATGCCCCCAACGTAATCCGAAGAGCTTGCCCCGATCACAGGCCAGAGCTCCTCAGCCAAAACCAGTTTTAACTTTAGAAGAATGGGGGGCCATGGCTCTTTCAAACTAGGCTCCCGAGAGCCCATGGTAACTTTCTCAATTGGGGGCCAACCTGTAAATTTCCTAGTGGATACAGGAGCTTCACATTCGGTGTTACAGAAGCCCATAGGACCCCTCACTAATAAAACCATAAAAGTGCAAGGGGCAACAGGAAAAATTAAAAAATATAAATGGACTACAGACCGGACTGTTAACATAAGACGAGGAACTGTAACTCACTCTTTCATTGTTATCCCTGAATGCCCTTTCCCGTTGCTGGGACGGGACCTTTTAAGCAAATTTCAGGCAACTATTTCATTTTCTAGAGATATGCCTACATTAGAATTGGGGAATCCTGCAAAGGCCCTAACTATAACCTGCCCATTAAGTGAGGAGTATCTGCTTTTTCAAAATCCTATTCAAACTTCAGAAGGAAAATGGGAAAAATTATTAATTCAAGAAATTCCTACAGTTTGGGCTGAGGATAACCCTCCAGGGCTAGCTGAACATGTGCCACCAGTTGTAATACAACTAACATCTGGGGCTATGCCCATCTGGGTTAAACAATACCCCATCAGTTTTGAAGCCAAAGAAGGAATTAAAACCCACATCAGGCATCTCCTAAAAGTGGGGATACTAATTAGATGTCAATCGCCTTAGAACACCCCCTTGTTGCCTGTCCAAAAGCCTGGGACTCAAGATTACAGACCAGTACAAGACTTAAGGGAAGTAAACAAACGGGTAAAAACTATACACCCAACTGTCCCTAACCCCTACACTTTGCTCAGTTTGTTGCCACCAGAACATACAGTTTATACTGTATTAGATTTGAAAGATGCATTTTTCTCCATCCCTTTGTCAAAACTGAGTCAGCCTATCTTCGCTTTTGAATGGACGGATTTGGAGATAGAGATATCGGGACAACTGACCTAGACTCGACTACCTCAGGGGTTAAAAAATTCCCCCACTATCTTTAATAAAACTCTCAATCAAGATCTGAGACTGTTTCGCAGTAAGTACCCTGAGGTAACCTTGCTCCAATATGTGGATGATCTCCTGTTAGCAGCAAAAGACAAAGAAAACTGTTTAAGGGCCACTTGGGGTTTGCTAGAAACCTTGGCTCAATTGGGGTACCGAGTCTCCAAGAAAAAGGCAAAAATCTGTTTCTCTCGGGTTACTTATTTGAGATATGAGCTGAGTAAAGGGAAAAGACTGTTATCCCAATCCCGCATAGAAGCCATAATGAAGATCCCAACCCCAACCACTAAAAAGCAGGTTAGGAAATTTCTAGGGGCAGTTGGATACTGCCGCCTTTAGATACCTAGATTTGCTGAAATTGCCAAGCCGTTATATACTACAACTGCAAAAGGCAAGTCACCTTTAATTTGAACTGAGGAAAATAAATTGGCCTTCAAAAATTTAAAAGAGGCTTTGGTTCAGGCCCCGGCCTTAACCCTCCCTGATATATCTAAGCCTTTCCATCTTTATGTTCATGAAAAAAAGGGTATTGCTAAAAGAGTTCTTACCCAAAATTTAGGGCCATAGAAAAGACCAATTGCCTACATTTCAAAAAGGCTAGATCCTGTAGCATCAGGATGGCCCCCTTGTTTACGAGCCATAGCGGCTACTGCAATACTGGTAAAGGAAACAGACAAACTTTCTCTGGGGCAGACTCTCGCTGTGACTGCCCCTCACACAGTAGAAACCTATTGAGAGATGCCACCAGTCGATGGATGTCAAATGCCCGTCTCACTCAGTACCAGGCTCTCCTCCGAGACAAGGACAGATTGACATTCAGTAAATCCCTGGCAATCAATCCTGCAACCCTGCTCCCTAATGATAACCCAGAGGAGCCAATTCATGACTGCTCAGAGATGCTAGATGTCATCCAAGGTACCCGTCCAGACCTGACTGACATTCCTCTCACCAACAGAGACGCAGACCTTTACACCGATGGTAACAGTTATGTCCTGGATGAAATAAGGTATGCGGGAGCGGGTCAGTAGTTACAGGTCAAAAAGAAATTATCTGGGCACAGGCTTTGCCCAGAGGCTCATCAGCCCAAAAAGCAGAAATCATTGCAGTAACACAGACATTGAGATGGGCAGAAGGAAAACGAGTAAACATTTACACGGACAGCCGTTATGCTTTTGCTACAGTACATGTGCATGGACAGATATACAAACAAAGGGGATTTTTAACTTCAGATAGAAAGACTATCAAAAATAAACAAGAAATCCTTCAATTACTAGAGGCTATCTGGTTGCTTATCCACTGGCCTGGACACCGTAAAGACAATAGCCCCCAGACCCAAGGTAATAACTTGGCTGATCAAACAGCCAGGGAAATAGCCCTTGGGGAGTCAAAATGCCAAACTATTCTTGAACTCTCCAATTGCCCAAAACTCTCAGTTAAAATTGAGGAAGAAACTCCTTCATACACTACTGAAGAGATAAACTTATACTCCTCTATGAGAGCCCAACAAAACTGTCACGGCTGGTAGACTCTCCCAGATGGGAAAATTTACATGCCCAAGCTTTTAGGAAAAAAATGGTTAACTGATCTTCATCAGGTGATGCATTTGTCCCCCAAGAAGACTTCAAAACTAATTTCACCCCACGTTTGGTTCCTGGGACACCGAGGGATACTCCAGAGCATCTCAAATCACTACATGACATGTGCACAGGTAAATGCTAAAAAAAACCATCTTCCACAGGGAAACAGAAGTCAAGGTACTGTACCTGGTAAATTTTGGAAATTAGACTTTACTGAAATTAAACCAGGACTATATAGATATAAATACTTGTTAGTCTTTGGTGAAACTGTCTCAGGCTGGGTAAAAGCCTTTCCAATTCAAACAGAGACAACACAAATAATAGTTAAAAAACTAATAACTGAGATTGTTCCTAGATTTGGCCTTCCTCTAACTCTGGGGTCTGACAATGGCCCGGCCTTCACGGCCAAATTATCTCGATTAATTTCAAGAGCCCTTAATATAAACTGGAAATTACATTATATGTACCATCCTCAAAGTTCAAAAAAGATAAAAAAGATAAATAAAACATTAAAAGAAACTTTGACTTGCTGGGGCTGCTGAGTTATGAATGGGGCCGCGGTCTAAAGCTACCCCCCTTTTGGGCCCTAAAAGGGGGTTCCTTCCTGCCCGCAGAAAGGAAGTAACTTACCGGGCGAAGATGGGCTTAAGGACAAAAATAGCTGAGTGTCTCCTATCTGCCTGCTGGGCAGATACCACGCCACACCCAGGGAGTTTTGTATAGCAAGCAAGAAAGCCAAAAACTCAACTTTATTGGCAAGGTGCTGAACTTAAATAGGCCTAGAACTAACCAATCAGCCAGCAGGGCGGTTCGGTCTCTCACGCTACGTCATAGCCACACCCCTTTGCTTAGCCCCGGTCCTACTAGGGCGTGGTAAGCAGCCAAAGTCCTTCCCCTTGGCAGACATGAGTCCCAACATTGACTAAATTAATACTTGAGACTGGTGGTAACTGGGTTGATCTCCTGCCTTTTGCTCTCTTAAGGGCCCGTTGCACTCCTTACCGGGAAAAATTTACCCCTTATGAAATAATTTATGGGCGGCCACCGCCTTTGGTTCCCAAAATACACCAAGATCTGGTGAGAGACATTCCAATCTCAGAAACACTCAAAGGGCTACAACTAATCATAGATAAGATCTTTCCCCAGGTCCAGGCTGCTCAGCCCGTTGGACACAGACTGCCCGATCATTCATTCCAACCAGGCGATGCTGTGCTGATACAACGTTTGAAAACTAACAGCCTTGAGCCCAGGTGAAAGGGCCCTTACATCGTGATTCTCCGCACTCCTACTGCCGTCAAAGTTGCTGGTATTCCTGCCTGGATCCATCACTCACAGCTAAAGAAGGCACCTACAGAAACCATGGAGGAAAAACCCACTGAAAGAAAATCCAGCAGCCAGAGGTGGAAAGTGACTGAGCGTGCGCCTTTTAAAGTTAAAATTACTAAGGTTTAATATTTTGTCACTAGATTCTTATTACTTTTCCTGTTATTATAAACATTATGCTAATAATTTTTGCCTGTTGGAATATACATGTATCCTTGGGTTTTAGGTATGCTGGCCTCAACAAACCTTGTACCCCATCTGTAGCCCCAAAAAAGACCTGCTATTGCAAAATCTCCACTAATACTAAATTGTACTTACTCTTGTCAAGATCCAGTAATTGGCCCTATCAAATGGTATAAAGATAACCAAGAAATTTTTTAGTCCAGTATTCAGAGAGAGACCATGAAAAAATCTTACAGACCAATCTCGAAGAGATAATATAAATTTAAAAATCTATAAATACTCTGCTCACCGTCGATTCAAGACAGTATTCCTGTACTAAGCTAAAAAAAGGGGCCCCAATAGATACTGTTTATTCAAAAGCTACTTTAAAGGTAGATGTTTCTGTGAGTCCCCTAAATTCTGTAACTACTCAAAACTTTTAGTTACAATTGGCTGTTGACACTATAGACAAAAGTTCCTTCTGTGTACAAGAAGGAAACTCCATCCATCAATTGCTAGCTAACAATCTTATGGGTCTATCTGTAAAATATACTATGTTAAAGTCACTGGTGATAGAGCAACACAGCAAGACTGGCCAGTATACCATGTAGAGCCAGCTTTGCCAGCTTCACTGGTTATTCAAAAACATTGTTTATACATAAATTACATCCTTCCCCGATCCCCCCCTCAATTGTTCTATTAAGCAAAATATCTCCCTACCCAATGACAAACGACTGCCAACAAGATGGGTTTTTCTCTGTAATAAAGCAAACTTCCAGGCTTTGCCTACAAACTTTTCTGAGATCTGTTCTATTGGATGGATCTTTCCTTTACTGCCATCTCTGACAGCTCCCCACCAAATTGCCCAAAGTCTGCCCTCCAACTGTGATGACAATTTAATCCTCCTAAACCCACTAGACACTGCAATCGCAACAGCCTTTCTTTTGCCACTTCCGGGTCTAGTTGTAGAAATACAAAAAAAAAATGACAAAATTAGCCTGTAGTTTTAACAAAACAGCTAACCTTACTGCACAAGTTTTAACAAAAAATTAATCAAGAGATGAAAAAACTTCGAACTTCAATGTTACAAATAGAGCGGCTATTAATTTTCTTTTATTTATTAAAACATCACTTGGGTTGCCAACAATTCCCAGACATGTGCTGTTTTATATTACAGATTATTCTAACGTTATCCAACAACAGGTAGATGAGATAAGACAAGAGATTAACAAAATTAAAATGAGTAATTATTGGTTAGGCTTGAGAGATTGGTTTCCATGGTTAACTTCTCTCTTAGGTCCTATAATTTGTATCCTTCTCTTACTAGTTATTGTCCCATGTGTTATTAACTATATGCTCCGGTTTATTGGGCTGCAATTTAATTCTATTATGTACCATTGATAAAATTAGCCTATATGATTACTCCCTTTCAAAGATTTAAAAAAAGGGGGGGGGGAATGATAAACCAGCCTAATTCCATCTTAAGACTGGGAGCCATCCTGTCAAAAAGTTATGAAAAGCCCACTTCAGTTTGCTATGAAATGCTAGGATTCTTATTTGGCTTGAGCTTATTGTCTGGCATTCATGCCCGGGCCTTGAGCTCACTCAGGCCTGGCTTTCCTTGACCAGATAACGACTCTCTCTCTCTCAAACTAACGGTGCCTCATAAACTTTTGATGTGGGGTTTGACTATTACTCCCCTTTTTCCTTGAAATGCAATGCCATGTAGATATTAGTTTGCTACTTGCTTTAAATTACACATGTCTGACCTTGTTAGCTGTAAGTTCCCAAGATTTTTTGTAACTCTTTGAACTATAAAAACCTTGTCTTCCCAGAGAGCGGGGCTGACCCCAAGCCCAGTGTTTGGGAGGGGCAGCCTGGCCAGCTCTCTTTGTGTGTACACAATATAAGCTTGCTTTAATTTAAAATTAAAGTTGGTGGTCTTTTCTTTGCGTCTTAGATCAACATTTTTGGAGGCCCCAGCGAGATTCAGACCACTACAAATTCTGAAGCTGGACCTTCGCTCTGGGACTCCGGGGCGAAATGCTACCCTAGGGGGTGCGCACCTTGAGACGTTCCAAGGCCCCAGGGTGTGCCTTCAGTCCTTCAGACTACTGGAGTGAACTGCCGCATCAAAAATTAGCAATCATCCAGTGGAAAAAAACCTCCACAGGTAAGTGGCGCCCTACTAACATCTGATATCTGGTTTTGAGATCTCTTCTGGGGACAGTGAGGTGGCGAGGCACATACACTCCTGTCCAGGGCAGTAGCGAAAGGTCGCACTGCTTTCTGGTCCTGGTCGGGAATTCCCACTGGGGACAAAGAGGTGCCTGACGAGGCACATACGCACTCCTGTCCGGAGCATTAGCAAGATGTTGCACTGCTCCCTGGTTGGTTTGGCGCCTGGTTCTTGTTCTTTTGTGTATTGTCCTGTGCTCTGTTTTTTGTTTTGTTGTTTTTGTTTTCTGCTTTCTCATTGTGTGTCTTCTCTGTTGTAAATGTAAAAATTGAACAACATGGGTAATAAGACAAGTAAGCCTGATACTCCTTTGAACTGTGTTTTAAGGAATTTTGACAAACTTTATCCCCATTTTGTTAAGCAGGATTATGATTATCCCATCACCAAGAAATGCCTCCAAACATTCTGTTAGGTAAAATGGCCCACCTTTGGAGTCGGCTGGCCCCCTGAGGGCACCTTTGATCCCCAAGTGGCATGGGCTATATCTAACATCACTCTTGGTAATCCTGGCCACCCAGATCAAATAGGATATATTCTACCCTGGGCAGAAGCAACAACTAATTCCCCGCCTGGATGAAGGTTTGGATGGTCCGGAACGGACAGGGAGGGCCAGCCCTGGTTGTGGCTGGGAGAACTCCCAGGGTCCCTCAAAAACAAACCATAAATCCACTAAGAGCCCTGTCCTACAGGACTCTCCAGAGGATTCCCTCCTTCCCCCAGATGCTTCGGCTCCTCTTTATCCTCCTGCCGCGGGTGCAGTCGCAGCTGCTCCACCATCTCCCTCTCCCTCCCGCCAACCGCTTCCTCAATCGCCCCACTCAACCACTCCTCCAACTCTAGTCTTCCCAAAGGAGCCAGCCCCTGTTCTTTCTCCTCTCCATACGCGACAGGGCCACCCTTATGGAAGGCCTGACTCAGTTGCTTCCCCTGGCCGGCCTGCCGGCTCCATTTCTATTAATATTCCTGAAGTAGAGCCAACTCCGGCCCCCGTTCTTCCTCTCCGCCAGATTCCAAAAGGTCGCTATGTGTATGTGCCATTTTCCACAACAGACCTTTATAACTGGAAAAAAACAGAATTCCCCTTTTAGCACGGATCCTAGTTCCTTGATTTCTCTGGTTGATTCCATTTTCTTTAATCACCTCCCCACCTGGGATGACTATCAACAGATTCTCCATACTCTCTTCACCATGGAAGAAAGGGAGCAAATCCTGGCAGAAGCGGCTAAAGCGCTGTCTGGGATAAGTGCTCTTACAAGCGATGAAAAAACAGAAGTGATTGAATGAGCTTTACCTAGGAGAAGACCAAGCTGGGACTATGGGACAACTGAAGGTAGGAGAACACTCGGTGAGTACCACCAGACTCTGTTAGAGGGCCTTAAGAGGGCAGCTCGAAAACCCACAAATCTTTCTAAGGTAGCAGATGTAAAACAGGGGCCAGATGAGTCGCCTTCAGCATTTCTCGAGCGCCTCCTAGAGGCATACCGTCTATATACTCCTATAGACCCTGAAGACCCGACAAGCTTCAAGGCGATTAATCTGGCTTTTGTGACTCAGTCGGCCCCAGACATCCGTAAAAAGATTCAAAAGATAGATGGTTTTGCAGGAAAAACCAGGTCAGAATTATTGGAAATAGCCCAAAAGGTGTTTGAAAGTAGAGATAGCCGAGATGATCTACTGATAAGGAAAGTAAACAGGGCCACAGTGGCCGCATTAGAGGCTTCTGAAACCTCAAATCCTAGACAAAGGCAGACCACATACAACAGAGACAAAAAGCCGTCTTCCCTGCTACAAAACCAGTGTGCTTATTACAAAGAAATTAGACATTGGAAAAATAAATGCCCCCAACGTAATCCGAAGAGCTTGCCCCGATCACAGGCCAGAGCTCCTCAGCCAAAACCAGTTTTAACTTTAGAAGAATGGGGGGGCCATGGCTCTTTCAAACTAGGCTCCCGAGAGCCCATGGTAACTTTCTCAATTGGGGGCCAACCTGTAAATTTCCTAGTGGATACAGGAGCTTCACATTCGGTGTTACAGAAGCCCATAGGACCCCTCACTAATAAAACCATAAAAGTGCAAGGGGCAACAGGAAAAATTAAAAAATATAAATGGACTACAGACCGGACTGTTAACATAAGACGAGGAACTGTAACTCACTCTTTCATTGTTATCCCTGAATGCCCTTTCCCGTTGCTGGGACGGGACCTTTTAAGCAAATTTCAGGCAACTATTTCATTTTCTAGAGATATGCCTACATTAGAATTGGGGAATCCTGCAAAGGCCCTAACTATAACCCTGCCCATTAAGTGAGGAGTATCTGCTTTTTCAAAATCCTATTCAAACTTCAGAAGGAAAATGGGAAAAATTATTAATTCAAGAAATTCCTACAGTTTGGGCTGAGGATAACCCTCCAGGGCTAGCTGAACATGTGCCACCAGTTGTAATACAACTAACATCTGGGGCTATGCCCATCTGGGTTAAACAATACCCCATCAGTTTTTGAAGCCAAAGAAGGAATTAAAAAACCCACATCAGGCATCTCCTAAAAGTGGGGATACTAATTAGATGTCAATCGCCTTAGAACACCCCCTTGTTGCCTGTCCAAAAGCCTGGGACTCAAGATTACAGACCAGTACAAGACTTAAGGGAAGTAAACAAACGGGTAAAAACTATACACCCAACTGTCCCTAACCCCTACACTTTGCTCAGTTTGTTGCCACCAGAACATACAGTTTATACTGTATTAGATTTGAAAGATGCATTTTTCTCCATCCCTTTGTCAAAACTGAGTCAGCCTATCTTCGCTTTTGAATGGACGGATTTGGAGATAGAGATATCGGGACAACTGACCTAGACTCGACTACCTCAGGGGTTAAAAAATTCCCCCACTATCTTTAATAAAACTCTCAATCAAGATCTGAGACTGTTTCGCAGTAAGTACCCTGAGGTAACCTTGCTCCAATATGTGGATGATCTCCTGTTAGCAGCAAAAGACAAAGAAAACTGTTTAAGGGCCACTTGGGGTTTGCTAGAAACCTTGGCTCAATTGGGGTACCGAGTCTCCAAGAAAAAGGCAAAAATCTGTTTCTCTCGGGTTACTTATTTGAGATATGAGCTGAGTAAAGGGAAAAGACTGTTATCCCAATCCCGCATAGAAGCCATAATGAAGATCCCAACCCCAACCACTAAAAAGCAGGTTAGGAAATTTCTAGGGGCAGTTGGATACTGCCGCCTTTAGATACCTAGATTTGCTGAAATTGCCAAGCCGTTATATACTACAACTGCAAAAGGCAAGTCACCTTTAATTTGAACTGAGGAAAATAAATTGGCCTTCAAAAATTTAAAAGAGGCTTTGGTTCAGGCCCCGGCCTTAACCCTCCCTGATATATCTAAGCCTTTCCATCTTTATGTTCATGAAAAAAAGGGTATTGCTAAAAGAGTTCTTACCCAAAATTTAGGGCCATAGAAAAGACCAATTGCCTACATTTCAAAAAGGCTAGATCCTGTAGCATCAGGATGGCCCCTTGTTTACGAGCCATAGCGGCTACTGCAATACTGGTAAAGGAAACAGACAAACTTTCTCTGGGGCAGACTCTCGCTGTGACTGCCCCTCACACAGTAGAAACCCTATTGAGAGATGCCACCAGTCGATGGATGTCAAATGCCCGTCTCACTCAGTACCAGGCTCTCCTCCGAGACAAGGACAGATTGACATTCAGTAAATCCCTGGCAATCAATCCTGCAACCCTGCTCCCTAATGATAACCCAGAGGAGCCAATTCATGACTGCTCAGAGATGCTAGATGTCATCCAAGGTACCCGTCCAGACCTGACTGACATTCCTCTCACCAACAGAGACGCAGACCTTTACACCGATGGTAACAGTTATGTCCTGGATGAAATAAGGTATGCGGGAGCGGCAGTAGTTACAGGTCAAAAAGAAATTATCTGGGCACAGGCTTTGCCCAGAGGCTCATCAGCCCAAAAAGCAGAAATCATTGCAGTAACACAGACATTGAGATGGGCAGAAGGAAAACGAGTAAACATTTACACGGACAGCCGTTATGCTTTTGCTACAGTACATGTGCATGGACAGATATACAAACAAAGGGGATTTTTAACTTCAGATAGAAAGACTATCAAAAATAAACAAGAAATCCTTCAATTACTAGAGGCTATCTGGTTGCTTATCCACTGGCCTGGACACCGTAAAGACAATAGCCCCCAGACCCAAGGTAATAACTTGGCTGATCAAACAGCCAGGGAAATAGCCCTTGGGGAGTCAAAATGCCAAACTATTCTTGAACTCTCCAATTGCCCAAAACTCTCAGTTAAAATTGAGGAAGAAACTCCTTCATACACTACTGAAGAGATAAACTTATACTCCTCTATGAGAGCCCAACAAAACTGTCACGGCTGGTAGACTCTCCCAGATGGGAAAATTTACATGCCCAAGCTTTTAGGAAAAAAATGGTTAACTGATCTTCATCAGGTGATGCATTTGTCCCCCAAGAAGACTTCAAAACTAATTTCACCCCACGTTTGGTTCCTGGGACACCGAGGGATACTCCAGAGCATCTCAAATCACTACATGACATGTGCACAGGTAAATGCTAAAAAAAACCATCTTCCACAGGGAAACAGAAGTCAAGGTACTGTACCTGGTAAATTTTGGAAATTAGACTTTACTGAAATTAAACCAGGACTATATAGATATAAATACTTGTTAGTCTTTGGTGAAACTGTCTCAGGCTGGGTAAAAGCCTTTCCAATTCAAACAGAGACAACACAAATAATAGTTAAAAAACTAATAACTGAGATTGTTCCTAGATTTGGCCTTCCTCTAACTCTGGGGTCTGACAATGGCCCGGCCTTCACGGCCAAATTATCTCGATTAATTTCAAGAGCCCTTAATATAAACTGGAAATTACATTATATGTACCATCCTCAAAGTTCAAAAAAGATAAAAAAGATAAATAAAACATTAAAAGAAACTTTGACTTGCTGGGGCTGCTGAGTTATGAATGGGGCCGCGGTCTAAAGCTACCCCCCTTTTGGGCCCTAAAAGGGGGTTCCTTCCTGCCCGCAGAAAGGAAGTAACTTACCGGGCGAAGATGGGCTTAAGGACAAAAATAGCTGAGTGTCTCCTATCTGCCTGCTGGGCAGATACCACGCCACACCCAGGGAGTTTTGTATAGCAAGCAAGAAAGCCAAAAACTCAACTTTATTGGCAAGGTGCTGAACTTAAATAGGCCTAGAACTAACCAATCAGCCAGCAGGGCGGTTCGGTCTCTCACGCTACGTCATAGCCACACCCCTTTGCTTAGCCCCGGTCCTACTAGGGCGTGGTAAGCAGCCAAAGTCCTTCCCCTTGGCAGACATGAGTCCCAACATTGACTAAATTAATACTTGAGACTGGTGGTAACTGGGTTGATCTCCTGCCTTTTGCTCTCTTAAGGGCCCGTTGCACTCCTTACCGGGAAAAATTTACCCCTTATGAAATAATTTATGGGCGGCCACCGCCTTTGGTTCCCAAAATACACCAAGATCTGGTGAGAGACATTCCAATCTCAGAAACACTCAAAGGGCTACAACTAATCATAGATAAGATCTTTCCCCAGGTCCAGGCTGCTCAGCCCGTTGGACACAGACTGCCCGATCATTCATTCCAACCAGGCGATGCTGTGCTGATACAACGTTTGAAAACTAACAGCCTTGAGCCCAGGTGAAAGGGCCCTTACATCGTGATTCTCCGCACTCCTACTGCCGTCAAAGTTGCTGGTATTCCTGCCTGGATCCATCACTCACAGCTAAAGAAGGCACCTACAGAAACCATGGAGGAAAAACCCACTGAAAGAAAATCCAGCAGCCAGAGGTGGAAAGTGACTGAGCGTGCGCCTTTTAAAGTTAAAATTACTAAGGTTTAATATTTTGTCACTAGATTCTTATTACTTTTCCTGTTATTATAAACATTATGCTAATAATTTTTGCCTGTTGGAATATACATGTATCCTTGGGTTTTAGGTATGCTGGCCTCAACAAACCTTGTACCCCATCTGTAGCCCCAAAAAAGACCTGCTATTGCAAAATCTCCACTAATACTAAATTGTACTTACTCTTGTCAAGATCCAGTAATTGGCCCTATCAAATGGTATAAAGATAACCAAGAAATTTTTAGTCCAGTATTCAGAGAGAGACCATGAAAAAATCTTACAGACCAATCTCGAAGAGATAATATAAATTTAAAAATCTATAAATACTCTGCTCACCGTCGATTCAAGACAGTATTCCTGTACTAAGCTAAAAAAAGGGGCCCCAATAGATACTGTTTATTCAAAAGCTACTTTAAAGGTAGATGTTTCTGTGAGTCCCCTAAATTCTGTAACTACTCAAAACTTTTAGTTACAATTGGCTGTTGACACTATAGACAAAAGTTCCTTCTGTGTACAAGAAGGAAACTCCATCCATCAATTGCTAGCTAACAATCTTATGGGTCTATCTGTAAAATATACTATGTTAAAGTCACTGGTGATAGAGCAACACAGCAAGACTGGCCAGTATACCATGTAGAGCCAGCTTTGCCAGCTTCACTGGTTATTCAAAAACATTGTTTATACATAAATTACATCCTTCCCCGATCCCCCCCTCAATTGTTCTATTAAGCAAAATATCTCCCTACCCAATGACAAACGACTGCCAACAAGATGGGTTTTTCTCTGTAATAAAGCAAACTTCCAGGCTTTGCCTACAAACTTTTCTGAGATCTGTTCTATTGGATGGATCTTTCCTTTACTGCCATCTCTGACAGCTCCCCACCAAATTGCCCAAAGTCTGCCCTCCAACTGTGATGACAATTTAATCCTCCTAAACCCACTAGACACTGCAATCGCAACAGCCTTTCTTTTGCCACTTCCGGGTCTAGTTGTAGAAATACAAAAAAAAAAATGACAAAATTAGCCTGTAGTTTTAACAAAACAGCTAACCTTACTGCACAAGTTTTAACAAAAATTAATCAAGAGATGAAAAAACTTCGAACTTCAATGTTACAAAATAGAGCGGCTATTAATTTTCTTTTATTAAAACATCACTTGGGTTGCCAACAATTCCCAGACATGTGCTGTTTTAATATTACAGATTATTCTAACGTTATCCAACAACAGGTAGATGAGATAAGACAAGAGATTAACAAAATTAAAATGAGTAATTATTGGTTAGGCTTGAGAGATTGGTTTCCATGGTTAACTTCTCTCTTAGGTCCTATAATTTGTATCCTTCTCTTACTAGTTATTGTCCCATGTGTTATTAACTATATGCTCCGGTTTATTGGGCTGCAATTTAATTCTATTATGTACCATTGATAAAATTAGCCTATATGATTACTCCCTTTCAAAGATTTAAAAAAAGGGGGGGGGAATGATAAACCAGCCTAATTCCATCTTAAGACTGGGAGCCATCCTGTCAAAAAGTTATGAAAAGCCCACTTCAGTTTGCTATGAAATGCTAGGATTCTTATTTGGCTTGAGCTTATTGTCTGGCATTCATGCCCGGGCCTTGAGCTCACTCAGGCCTGGCTTTCCTTGACCAGATAACGACTCTCTCTCTCTCAAACTAACGGTGCCTCATAAACTTTTGATGTGGGGTTTGACTATTACTCCCCTTTTTCCTTGAAATGCAATGCCATGTAGATATTAGTTTGCTACTTGCTTTAAATTACACATGTCTGACCTTGTTAGCTGTAAGTTCCCAAGATTTTTTGTAACTCTTTGAACTATAAAAACCTTGTCTTCCCAGAGAGCGGGGCTGACCCCAAGCCCAGTGTTTGGGAGGGGCAGCCTTGGCCAGCTCTCTTTGTGTGTACACAATATAAGCTTGCTTTAATTTAAAATTAAAGTTGGTGGTCTTTTCTTTGCGTCTTAGATCAACAGTATTAATGTGTTTTGTAAGATTAATGTTCTCTTTTCTGGCAAAGTTAAACAGGTAGTCTTATTTTCCTAATATGTAACAAAAATTTGCTGTAATCTAAACCATATGGTTAAAATGTACCTATTTTGAGGCCCCCAATATATCTGTCTCTGTCCTCAGTCTTCCAATCATAATGCCTATAGTGTAGTAGATGATTCAGTCATAATCACAGCCCTTCCACTTGCCCTCCCCAATTTTAAATTAGTCAATTGCATGGATTATAACCCCCAACTACTCCTTGCAGAGCAAGAGGGTAGTGCTGCTTTAGGAACTAAAAACCTGGGCAGACTTCTGGTTCAGTGTGCTTGCTTGCCAAACTTTTTGGTAGCGCATCCTTCTGCAGAAGTAAAATTTGTCTTGAGGAGTAACTTTTGAGTATGTGTCTGATTTCTTGAGGCACCCCAATATATCTAACAAACTTCCATGCCTAAGTTCAGGCCCCCACATATTTGGGTGAGGAGAATATCATGGGAATAGGACACACTCACATATAAGTATATTTTGATATTCATGTTCTCTCTGTTTACCTCTGGTTTCCCTATATGTTTATCCCACCTTACCAAAGACTATTTCAATACAAGAAATTTGTTGGACAATAAAGGCTAAAGACTCAGGCAAGAGGTATAGGAAAAAACCAAGAGGAGGAAATTTATATTGATCTGTGATATCAGGAAAGAGAAGCTTTCCAGACACTCCACTACGACCCCACACATTTCGTGCAGAAAATTAAGCGCTTGAAGGAGTGGCTCAGATGGCTTTTCTGGAGCGAGAACACAAAATGTGCAACATATAAGAATTTATACTCCCATCTCAGTCTGGAGCCTGGTACTCTACTCACTCCCGCCCGCTTTTATCTCATAATCCCCAGCCCTAACCCGCCCATTTGGACAGGGTTTTGGAGAGGTGCGTTTGTAAACACTAGAACTATTTGATATCCGTCCGCCTCAGCAGGCCTCAGCTGATTTCTTGACACCACAACCCGGAACCCGTATGCATTTCAGTTTGGACAGAGATTTGTGTGTGCCCGTGTCCTTAAAAGACAGAACTTAATACCAAGACACTTTGGCATTGGTCTGCTTCTCTCCATTCCAGCTGTTTTCTCTAGGTCCGAATCCGGTCTTTGCGAATTCCAGTCAGTATGCGCTAGCAACAGCCAGAGTGGGCGGGGCGACAGTGGGCTGACACTGGGAAAGCGGCGCTAAGAAATGCTTGGTATCACTCCGCTTTTCTAAGCCGGATCCCCTTAAACTACACCCTAGCTCCTCCCTTTGCCGATTTCGGTGATGGGGCCGTGGCAGAACGTATTCTGCGGAGGAAAAGGTGAATGCTAATTAGTCGCTACTTGGTTTCTGAGGAACCCTGGGAACAGGAAAAAGAAGAGAATACCAGAAAGTTTCAATAGTTTGCCAATCTTGTCATAAATCCCAGGTGCCGAGCCAACCCCCAAACACAGTCGCCGCCATTGTTTCGGGTATTTGACTGACTGTCCCTCCTTCTGTGTGGCACGGTACCGCTTGAGACAACGAAATAAGAAAATTGCTTCTGATCCAAGCAGAGCAGGTCAGTGATAAGGCTAGCATCGCTTGGGGGTGTGAATGTGGATCTCTGAGATGCGGAAAATGTGACCTGGCTTTGGGAGGCGGGCGGTGAGAGGCGTAGAGAAACTGGAGTAAAATAAGATGGTCAGTTTCTTGCCAAGTTTCTAAACTCACCCCAATTCCGGACATATTTGGGAAGGGAAAGTGGTTTAGTCTCAGGTTCTAGCAGGGGAAACACGTATGTAAGAGAAAGGGGCTGCCACTATTGGTGGGGACAGTTTTCTAAGGACCTGAGAGGGAGAGAGCTTATAATGTGTGATAATCAAGGCCCTGTGTTTGAAGACGGTTTCATATTCTGTTTGCTTGTCTGATCATTAATAACTACTCTCTTCATTAGTTTTTGGGTGTGTATTATGCATTTATTTGTGTAGATCTGTTGTTAAGCTTGCAGTACTCCATGTTTGTGTAAAAATCTGTAGAGGACAGCAGACCTCAAGGTGAGGGGAGAAGAATAAAATTGGCCTGGCTTCTTTAGAGTGGGCATTACTTGAGGGTGGTAGACGATCAAGACTAGAGCAGGTAGGGATCTAGCATAACCTCCAGCTCTCCTCTCCGCCACCTTTCAAGACATGTCCTTGCTCACCCCCATTATAATGCAGAAAATGATAGGTTTTTGGGGAAGAGGAAGGAAATGTAAGAAATTATAAGAAATGTGAAATTATATTTTTCATTGTTTTCCCAGCTTCCATGGCTTGTCTGGGTATCTCAATCCTACTAACACCACTAATACTGTGAAGGGATGTTTGAGTTGCCTCTGCATGGAAATTGTCAGATTTTGAGAATGGAGCAGAGGGACTTGGAGATGTAGGAGTGGGGGAAGAAAATGAAGTAGAAAATGTTTGCCAAACAGGCACCTATGTCCAAAAAGCATATATGTCCTAGGTGCTGAAGTACTGGTCTCTACCAAAGAAAGACTCAGTGTTCATGGTCTCCTGTGCTCAATTTATTTGTCTCTGTGTTTGTGAATCTCTGTGTGCAGATATGTTCCTAGGTCTGTAGAACTATCAGTTGTTGTGAAGGTTTATAAATTAACCCAATATGAAGCTAGGAAATATTGAAGAAAATTGACCTGTATCCTTCAAGGTTGGTATGAGGTTACAGGGATAAGGATGACTAAGGCTAGAGAATCCCATCTCTGTTTTATCAGTTTATCAATGACCCCTGTCTGCTCTCCTCCTTTCAACCTAGTTGGAATTCTTTGTATACTTTGGATTTACAGAATGCAAAGACCTGCCTTTCCCACTGTCCACTTCCTTGTCCTGTTCTCATGCTTCGCTGTAATCCAATTCTAAGTTAGGCAAGTACCAGAACAATCATAGGAGAGGGAAAAGGTGGGCAATGGGGAGAAGGAGGTACAGCTCTGAAGCAGGAAATGGCGGAGGGGACTGGGTGGAGGAAAACATGCGACAAAGTGTATCTGAAAAGACAAGACTAGGGGCCAAGGACCAAGAGATCAGTTTCCATCTCCTCCTGTTTGTCTATTTGTTTTTTAGGTCTGCCTGTAGGTATGCTCTAGGCCAATCACCATTAGAAGCAAGCAATTGAAGAGAAAAAGTATTCCTGAAAAGTGAGATTTGTATGAGTGTGGGAACTGCCTGGGTAGATGTGTAGGATGGGGTAGTGGAGATCTGTTTGTCTCCGGCAGGGGTCAAGAACCAGCCTAGGGCTGGGGTTGTGGCTCAGCGGCTGAGCGCTCACCTCGCACGTGCGCGGCCTGGGTTCAATCCTCAGCACCATGTAAACATAAATGCATTGCATTGTGTACAACTAAAGTGAATAAATAAATATTAAAATAAAAGAACCAGCCTAGGCATTCCTTATCCTATCTTACTCCCATCCAGGTTCCCTGCCCTCTATGCTTTTGTTTGGTACTTGGAAAGGATATTGGTAGCACTTGGAGGTATAGGGAGAGGGTGAAGTGGGAGAGTTTGCTGTTTATCTACTTTTCCCACCCAGCACTGAATTTCCATACTTTCATATCTCTGTGTGCTAATCAGCATGAGTAGAAAAATTGGAAGAGACTTAAAGCCCCATTTCCGTCCTCCACCCCTAGGTCCAACTTCAATGGCAGATCTGGTGTTCTTGGAGTGGCTGAAGACCACCACCCTCTACAGGGATGCTCCCAGGCCCAGCCATCCTTCCTTACCTTGAGTGAGCTTCCTCAGCATGTTTATATCATTGGCAGAACCTGTAGTTGGAAAGGGGACTGAGTGACTACTGGACTTTGTATGAAAACACCAACTTGGGACAGACCTTCAGTCAAGGCTGAGACAGGGGTCCTGTGTGGGCTTTAAAGAGTTTTGTCTTTAACTTGGATCATGATTGGCTCAAGGGCTAGAGCAAGAGATAGAGAAGAGGCTGAGGATGACCTGAAAGCTGAAATCAGTGGTCCTGCCAATGCTAGAATGAAGACTCAGCCTAAGGCAGTGGTTGAGGCAGAACCAAAAGCAGAATTAGTAACCCAGGCCAAAGCTGGTGAGGGAGCAATTGCCAGGACACAAACAGTGACCTACACTGAGCCTATGGCTGTGACAAGCGAAGTGAGCAAAATGAAAGATATGACTAACACTAGACTCACAACTGAGACTAAGGCAGAACTCCTGGCAGAGCCTGGTATGGAGCCTCAAACCAAGTCAAAGACCATGCCTGTTTCTAGGGTTAGTTTGGTAACTAAATCTGAGGTAAAGGATTATGCAGGCAGTGAGGCAAACATCAGGTCTTCGGCCAAGGCTGATGATAAGGTCAATAATGGGTCCAGGCCTGAGATAAAGGAAGAGACCAGCAACAAGTCCAGGGCTGGGAACAAAGCTGGTATTGGGATCAAGTCCACTGATGAGGATGAAGAAAGTGTCTGCTCCTGGTTCTGGAATGGAGAAGAGCCTAGTGTAGGGTCTTGGTTCTGGCCTAAAGAAGAGACCCCTCCTCAAGTTTATAAGCCCCCACCTAAGATACAGGAAGAGCCCAAGCCTGCACACAGCCCCAAACTTACTACAAAACAAAAAGCAAAAGCATGGTTAAGGGCCAGGTATATTGTCCTAGTCCCAGTTGAAGGAGGGGAACCAACATTGCCTCCAGAAGGGAACTGGACCTTGGTTGCAACCTTGATTGAAACTCCTCTGGGGATTCGGCCTCTGACCAAGATTCCACCTTATAATGGGCCTTACTTCCAGACCTTAGCTGAGATCAAAAAACAGATAAGGCAAAGGGAAAAGTATGGGCCTAATCCAAAGGACTGCCACTGCAAATCACGTACCTTTAGTTTAGAGCCTAAAGAGTTTGATAAACTTGTTGACCTACTTAAGTTAACTAAGGATCCTTTCATTCATGAAATAGCTACTATGATAATGGGTATCAGTCCTGCTTACCCATTTACTCAAGATATAATTCATGATGTTGGTATTACTGTTATGATTGAAAACTTGGTCAATAATCCCAATGTTAAAGAACACCCTAAAGCTTTAAATATGGTAAATGACAGCTCTCAGTCTTCTGAAGAACCAAAAATGGAGGAATCATATATACATCAAATTTGTAAGGACATAATCTCTTGTCCTTTGAATTCCCCTGTGCAACTGGCTGGACTAAAATTATTGGTGCAATTGAGTGCAAAATTTGAGAATCACCACACAATTGCCAATTATATTCTAGATTTCCTTACATTATTGAACAAAGGAAGTGTCAAAACCAAGTTTTATGTTTTAAAAGTGTTTTTTTTGCTTGTCTAAAAATCAAGCCAATACACGAGAACTAATCAGTGCCGAAGTACTATCATCACTGGTTGCGCTCTTTAACAAGAATGAGTCAAAGGCCAATATTCTTTGTATCATTGAAATATTTGAGAATATAAATTTCCAATTCAAAAAAAGGCAAAGCTGTTTACCAAGGAAAAGTTCACTAAATCTGAACTTATTTCCATATTCCAGGAAGCAAAAGGGTTTGGTCAGAAACTCCAAGACTTAGCAGAACACAGTGATCCTGAGGTGAGAGATAAAGTTATACGATTAATACTCAAACTCTGAATAGTTATATGTTTTCACAAAGCCTTGAACATATATTTTTGCTTTTGGAATATGAAACTGATGCATACTATAATTATAAATTCAATACTTATGTTTTCTGTGTTGATTGTTGCAGTTTTATGGATACCAACTAATCTTGCAAGCTTGAACATTCGTTTATTTTTCTTGTGCTATAAAATATAAATTGAGATATTTTTAGTATTTCTGCAACATGACCTGCTAATGATCCTATTCATCCTGAATAAGCTACATTTCTGTGCATTGATAAAAGTGTATCCTTTTGAGATTTCATTTACATGTTGTTAATAAAGTTGCATGCTAAACTGGTAACAAAAACATTGTCCTAGTTCTTCAGTTGAAATGTAGTCAGAGGGATAAAGCACAAACAACAAAAAGATGGTGAAGAGATGGTGTCTGTGTCAGTTTATCTGTAGGGGGAGCACAAAGAAAACAAGTTCACTGGCAGATCCTTTAGTGCCAACATATTCAAGGAGTAGAATCACCCCAGAAGCAAGGAGACAGGACTGTGCTACTACCTGTCTAGTTTCTGGCTAACAGTGAATCAAGAAATGAAGCTGAGGGGCTGGGGTTGTGGCTTAGCAGTAGAGTGCTTTCCTAGCACATGCACGGCCCTGGGTTCAATCCTTAGCACCACGTAAAAATAAGTAAATAAAATAAAGGTACTGTATCCGGCTACAAGTAAAAAATAAAGTGAAGAAAAAAAAAGAAATGAAGCTGAAGCCCTATCCAGGCATCTCTGTGGAAGAAGAGGACAGACTGAGGAGAAAGGGAACACAGGTTATTTCATTCCATTGAATCCCAGATCTTGTGCTTAGACTTTGATATAGGATATCTCATCAGGACGCCATGATGCTTTTTAACCCCCAAGAATATTTATGGTTCTGACCTTCTGACCCCCATTCAGTAAAACCATGGGTGACTGTGTAGGAAGTGTGTTTCTGAAGGTATCCAACCCCACTGTGTTCTCATCAGCTCTCTTCCCATTCAAGGGTACTAGATTTATTGTTTCCTCTGAGGTTCCCTCCCCCTGATATCCTGGACCTAAGAGGAGGGTCTGGGGTCCACCTATAGAAACTGCTTCATAGTCAGTCTCATCTATCCTACCTTGGTGACTATTAACTCATCCTTGCTTTTGTTTTATGGACATGTTTTGGAATTGGTAATTTGTAGCTATTCTTGATGGCAGACCCTTGTTTGTACTGATGCTTCTTGGAGCACAATTATATGTATGACACAACCACAGGATACCAAAGTCCCTTAGGAGTGTATATTTTGTAAGAAATTAGTTCCCTAATTTCACTGTTCTATTTGCAATGTTTACAGAGTTGCAGCCATATTTTCTATATCATCTCAACCTCTCCTGTTTATTATTAACGAAAGTTAGGTTCTGGGCAGGGGTTTGTGGTATATGACAGTATAGATTGGGATTTGGGATAACCTCTGCCTCTCCTGTTCTCCCCAAATTCATTTGCTGTTACGATTCTCTTTAAATTTACTACCTAGCAGTGGGAATAGTAGATATAAGGATCTGAATAGAAATGCTGGTATTTCGGTTGACCTTCCTCTCTCTGACTTTGCATGTATTTGGGGAAAGGCCTACATTGAAAATGTCAACAGGGAATATACCATTTGTTTTAACATCTATCCCTAGTTTAATTTCTATTAAGGTCAGATGTGACTATCTTTCATACATCTAAGAGTTATAAATGAAGAACAATTGGCCATACTTTAATATTGAGGGGCAAAAGCAGAGTAGGTTTTGTGCATTTTGCAGCTTCAATTTAGATGATTTTTGAAGTTCTTTATAACTTGTTTTTTAATCCACAGAGCTCCCCTAGCCTATAATACCAGCTGTGGTGGGTACTGCTTTCAGTATTGGAGATCTTCATAATACAAATGGACCAGACTCTTTGGAAATATTCTGTGTCTCAAATGCCCTGTGAAGCACACACTTAATCAGTTGATGGCTATGGAATTTTCCAATATCAGCTAAAGAGAAGGGTGAGTGTGGGATGTGTATGTATTTGTGTCAAAGCAAAAAGCTGATGGTCTCTCCTTGGGTGGGAATTGCAAGAGGTAGAATCATCACCCAAATTGTTCCTGTTGATGTACACTGAGGTTATTTCCACCTTTTGCCTATTATGTATAATGCTGCAGTGAACATTAAAAATACAAGTGTCTGTTGGAGTGCCTAATTTCAATTATTTTGAGTATATACCTAGAAGTGGAATTGTGAGATCTATAATTATGTGTTTGGCTTTTTGAAGAATTGCCACCTTTTTGAAGAACGGCTGTGCTGTTTTACACCACCATCATTTTACATTATAAATTGTTATGATTTATCTGTACCTTTTCAATGCTTGTTAATTTTCATTAATTTTTAAATTTCTTTTTTAACTTGACACATAGAAACATAAAAATTTCATATGTTGGGGCTGGGTTTGTGGCTCAGTAGTAGAGCGCTTGCCTAGCATGTGTAAGGTACTGGGTTCAATTCTCAGCACCGTATATAAAATAAATGAATAAAATTAAGGTCCATCAAAAACTAAAAATATTTTAAAATTCACATTAATGAATACCATACTGTTTTAATACATGTATAGATTTTGTAGTGCTCAAGTCAGATTAAACATATCTATCTCCTCAAATACTTATCATTTCTAATATACTGGGTTACCCTTGTCTGATGTATAGTTTGCAAAAATTTTCTCCCATTCTAAAGGTTGCCTATTTACTCTGTTTATTGTTTCCTTTGCTGTGAAGAAGTGTTTTAGTTTGTTGTACTCCCATTTGTCAGTTTTTGCTTTTATTTCTTGTGCTTTGGGGCCCTTGCCCATTCCAGTGTCCTGCAGTGTTTCTTCTATGTTTTCTTCTAGTCATTTCATGGTTTAAGCTCTTATGTTTATGTCTTTAATCAATTTTGAGTTGAGTTTTATAACTGGTGAGAGATTCTTCTGTATGTGAATATCCAATTTTCCCAGCACCACTTATTAGAAGACTATCCTTTTTCTAGTACTTGTTATTAGCACCTTTGCTGAAAATCATTTGGCTATAGATACATGGATTTACTTCTAGGATCTGTATTCTTTTCCATTGATGTATGTATCTGACTTTATGCCAACACCATGCTTTTGTGATTACTATAGCTTTGTAGTACGTTTTGAAGTCAGGTATTATAGTGCCTTCTGCTCTGTTCTTTTTTGTTCAAGATGGCTTTGGCTATTTGGTATTTTTGGAGAGGTATTTACACATAAATTTTAGGATTTTTCTAGTTTTGTGAAGGATGTTATTGGTATTTTGATAAGGCTTGCATTGGATCTGTAAATTGCTTTGGATTGTGTTGGCATTTTAATGATATAGATTCTTCCAATCCATGAACACAGGATGTCTTTCCACATGTTTTGTTCTCTTAAGTTTCTTTTATCAGTGTTTTGTAATTCTCATTTTAGAGATATTTCATCTCTTAGATTAAATTTCTTCCTAGGTATTTTATTTTGTGTGTGTGGCTGTAGTAAATAAGATTGTTTTCTTGATTTCTATTTCAGATGATTTGCTATTTGCTTATAGCAATGCTATTGACTTTCTTGTGTTGATTTTGTATCCTACAACTTTGCTGTAGGGTTAGTGTTGGGGTTAGTGTTGGGGTCCGGGTCAGGGTTAGGGTTTATTGTTAGTTCTTATAGAATTTGGTGGAGTTTTCCGTTTTCCATATATATGATTATCATCTACCAACACTGACAATTTGACAACTTCTTTTCCAATTCAAATGCCCTTTCTTATTTTCTGTGGCCTGATTGCTCTGGCTAGGACTTGCAGCATTGTGTTGAGTACAAGTGTTGAAAGTGGATGTCCTTGTCTTGCTCCAGAGAAAAGAGAAAGCTTTCAGCTTTTCCACATTTAGTATAATGTTAGTTGTTGCCTTATTATAAATGGCCCTTATTATGTGATATGTTTCTATACCTAGTTTGTTCAATGTTCTTATTATGAAGGGAAGTTGAATTTCATCAAATGCCTTTTCTGTATCTATTGAGATGATTGTATAATTTAATTTGTTTAATTTTGTCAGTGCAGTATATCTGATTTGCATATATTGAACCAACTTTGCATCCTTGGGATAAATCCTCTATAATAATCTTTCTAATGTACTGTTGGATTCAGTTTGCTGGTATTTGTTGAGGAGTTTTGCATCTATGTTAATTAAGGATGTTGGTTTGTAATTTTCTTTTTTGTTGTTTTGTCTTTAGCTCTTTTTGATGGTAGGGTAATGCTGGTCTCATAGAACATGTTTGGAAGAATTTGTTCTACTTTTATTTTTTATTTTTTGAAATTACCTAAAGTAAATTGGTATTACATCTTCTTTACCTATTTGATAAAATTCAAAAGTGAAGTCATCTGGTCCTGGGCTTTTATTTGATGGGAGTCTTATTACTAATTCAATCTCAGTACTTGTTATTCGTGTGTTCATGTTTTCTCTTTCTTCTTGGAAAATTGTATGTCTAGGAGTCTGTCCATTTCTTCTGTTGGTATATTGTTGTTCATCATAATCTCTAATAATCATTTGTATTTCTGTGGTATTAGTTATAATATCACCCTTTTCATGTTTGATTTATTTTTTAGTGTTTTCTCTCTTCTTCTTAGTCTAGCTAAGGGTTTTTCTATTTTATCTTTTCAAATAACCAGCTTTTATTTTTTTTCTTTTGTATTTTTCTTTGTGGGAGGTGTAGCACAGGGGATTGAACCCAGGGGTGCTCTGTCACTGAGCTACATCTCCAGCACATTTTATTTTTACTTTGAGACAGGGTCTTAATAAGTTGCTTAGGTTGACCTTGAGCTAGTTATCCTCCTGCTTCATGCCTGGAAAATGTTTTTGTATTTTTATGTTTTTGTTTCTTTTATTTCTGCTCTGATGTTCATAATTTCTCTTCTGATTTTAGGTTTGGTTTGTTCTTGTTTTTCTAGGTCCTTGAGATGCAGCAATAGATTGTTTGAGCTCTTTATGCTTCTTTATTGCCCATCTTTCTGCTTTTATTTAGGCATTGATTATATAAACTTCCTTCTGACTACTGTTTTTGCTATATTCCATAGGATTTGATATGTTGTATCTCCATTTTCATGTTTTAGGAAATATTTTTAATTTCCTTTTTTGATTTGTTATTCAAAATTAAGCTATTTAATTTCCATGTATTTGTATAGTTTCCCCCAATTTTCTTCTTATTGATTTCTAGTTTTATTGCATTATCATCAGAAAAGGTAATATGATTTCAGCTTAAAAATTTTTGTTTAGACTTGGTTTTCTTTTTCTTTTTGAGGTGCTAGGGACTGAAATGAGGGCTTTGCACATCCTAGACAAGCACTTTACCACTATGCTGCACTCCCATCCCATTGAGACTTATTTTGTGGCCTATCATATAGTCTATCCTGAAGAGTATTCCATGTGTTGATGAGAAAAATTTCTATTCAGAAACCATTGAATAAAATGTTTGGTAGATGTCTGTCGGTCATTTGGTGTAGGGTACAGTTTAATTCTGTGGTTTCTTTGTTGATTTTCTGTTTGGGTTGTTGAAAGTGGGGTGTAAAATGTCCATGACTATTACCAAATTGGTGTATATCTCACTCTCCTTTTAACTTTTTTTGGGGGGTGGTACTGGGGATTGAACAGAGGGGCACTTGGCCACTTAGCCACATCCTCAGACCTATTTTATATTTTTTATTTAGAGACAGGGTCTCACTGAATTTCTTAGTGCCTCACTTTTGCTGAGGCTGTCTTTGAACTTGTGATCCTCCTGCCTGAGCCTCCCAAGCAGCTGGAATTACAGGCATGCACCACTGTGCCTGGCTTCCCTTTAGCTTTATTAATACTTGCTTTATATATCTGGGTGTTCCAATATTGGGTATATGTATATTTAAAATTGTTATTTCCTCTTGCTGGATTGACCCCTTTATATAATGATCTTTCTTCTTTCTTTTTACTGCTTTTGATTTAAAGTCTAGTAAAGTCTTTTTTTTTTTTTTAATCTCATACTGCTATGGCTATTCCTGCTTTCTTTTGTCTGTCATTTGCATAGAGTATTGTATTCTATCCCTTCACTTTTTTTTTTAAATATTTTTATTTATTTGCTTTTAGTTGTACACAATGCGTTTTATTTGTACGTGGTGCTGAGGATCGAACCCGGGTCGCCCACGTGCTAGGTGAGCGCTCTACCGCTGAGCCACAATCCCAGCCCCTCTATCCCTTCACTTTTAGTCCATGCATTTACTCAGAGGTACAGAGAGTTTCTTGAAAGTGATATATATTGGGGTTTGATTTTTTTTTTAATCCATTCATTCACTCTGTGTCTTTTAATTGGAGAATTTAATCAGTTTACATTTGAGGTAATTATTGAGAGGTAATGTGTTACTACAGCCATCTTGTAACTTGTTTTCCGTTTTTATTGTGGTTCCTTTTTGCCCCCTTCCGGTGTTCCTAGGTTTCAATTCCTTATTTGTAATTTTTGGTCTGTCTGTTTTAGATCTTTGCTTTGTACTTACCAGGGAGCTTACAAAAACCATCTTTTATTTATAACAAGCTATTTTGAAATGATAACAACTTACCATGACCATAAGGATAAGAACAGAAACAAAAATACAAGAGAAAATAAACTCATAAGAAAACTACACTTGTATTTCTTTCAGCCACCCACATTTTGAACTTTTGATATCCCATTTTATGCCTTTCAATGTTGCCTATCTCTAAAATATTAAAGTATTTGTTACTAAATTTGGTTGTATTTTTGGTCTTCATACTAAAGATATCAATAGTTTACATGCCATTGTTACGCTATATTATTCTGAATTTGTATAATTACCCTTACCAGTGAGTTTTATACCTTCCCTTCTTTTCTTATTATTCATTGATGTTTCTTTCATTCAGTTTGAAGAAATTCCTTTGAATTTTTTGTGAAACTGGCCGGTGTAAATATATTCTCAGCTTTTGTTTGGAAATATCTTTATATCTCTTTCGTTTCTGATTTTTCTGAATGATAGCTTTGCTGGGTACAATATTTTTGGCCAACAGTTTCTTTTTTCATTCAGTACTATCAAAATCTATTGCTACCCTCTCCTGGCCCATAAGATTTCCAATGAGAAGTTTGCTGGAAGAGAATTGGGATAGCCCTGTGTGTTATTTGTTTTTCTCTACAGCCTTAAGAATTCTTTATATTTCACTTTTGAGAGCTTGGTTATAAGAGGTCTTGGGGTAGACTTGACTGAGTTAAATCTGGCTGATGACCTTTGACCTTCTTGTATCTGCATATTTGTATTCTGCATTCAGTTTGTGAAGTTTTCTGTTATTATTTCCTTGAATAAGCTTTTTACTTCCACCTCTTTGTCATTCTTAAACTTTCTTGAACCCAAATAGCCCAAATATCTGCATTTTAATAGTGTCCCAAAGTTCCTGCAAGCTTTCTTAATTAATCTTCATTTTTTTCTCTCCAACTGTGTATTCAAATAGCCTGTTTGTGCTTACTCATTCTTTCTTCTGTTTGAGCTATCATACTATTGATTATTGATGCCTTCTATCACATTTTTAATTTCATTAATTGTATTTTTCAGCTCAAGAATTTCTGTTTAGGGGCTTGGGGTTGTGGCTCAGTGGTAGAGTGCTTGCCTAGCAAACATGGGGCACTGGGTTCAATCCTCAGCACCACATAAATATAAAATAAAGATATTGTGTCCACCTAAGACTAAAAAATAAATATTTGCAAAAAAGAATTTCTGTTTAATTGTGTTTCATTGCTTCCATCATTTTGTTAAATTTCTATACTAGAGTATTGAAATGTTTGTGTTTTTAAGCTCATTGAGTTGCTTTAAAACAGCTGTTTTAAATTCAAATAGCATATTTGAGAGTTCTCCAAAACTGATTACTATCTGATTAGTTTCTGGCACCTTATTTTGACTATTAGTTGAGGTCATAGTTTCCTGAAAGCTCCAATGATTGTTGACATGTGATGTCATCTTGGTATTAATGGAATAGTGATTTATTTCTGGCTTGCTTTGTGCCTACCTGTTTTAACAGAGATTTTATTTACTTTATTTATTTACTGTAGTACAGGGGTTGAATCCAGGGGTGTTCTACCACTAAGTATACCCAGCACTTTTTATTTTCCATTTTGAGACAGGGTCCTACTAAGTTGCCCAGGCTAGCCTCAAACCTACTATCCTTCTACCTCAACTTCCCAAGTCACTGAAATTAACAGGTGTGCACCACCATGCCTGGCCTTTCCAATCAAACTGCATATTTTCTCTGAACCTGTAGTCACTTCTGTTTCAGCACTAGATGGCGCCCAGGTCCCAGGTTTGGCAATAATCTGTAATTGTTGTGTTGGCACTATTTAAGTATTAGGGGAACTATCCAAACCCAGATTTGTCCCAAATACACTCTGGTATGTTTTTCAGAGTGAATTAGGAAAGTATCTAGAAAGAATAGTTTGTCTACACACTCCTTTCTCTGGGGCTGGGATAGGCCCAGATGCCTTGTCCACAGTTTCTGGTCTGTGGTCAGGTACTATGGAATTCTATCCAGCTCTGGGCAAAGTCACTATTGATGGACCAGCTCCAGATTCCTATGTCAGAATTTTGGCCACTGATGCTGCCAAGCTATATCATATTCTGAGCCCACAGCTTGCCAAGAGCAGCATAATACTGGGGTAGGACTAAGGTCTCTGTTGCTATGTAGTGCCTATTGGTAAGGTGGACTTGTTGTCCAAGACTGCTGCAGCCAGACCAGGTGATGGTAGCTGGAATAGAAGTCCAATAGAGGAGGGTCATGTGTCTTTTCCTGGCACCAAAGCTCTTCCAGAGGCTTCATATGCAGGTGTACCTAGAGATGAGGGCTATTACGATCTATCTAGTGTTGGGTTTCACTAGCCCAGCACTAAGTTCCAGAATGAAGTCTTACACTCACTAGTTGTCCTACCCCCACTGAATGGAGTCTATACCATACTGTGCTGCCTGAGTTGAGGTAGTTGTGATGAAAGCAGTCCCTTGGCTACCTGGGCTGATGCTATGCTAGGTCATGTCTGAGTTCCACACCTGCAGGATGGTTGCATGGTCTCAGAGGTATCTAGGCCTACAACATAGCTGGTGGTAATGCAAGCTGAATCACAAGTCCATCCCACAGGATTGCAGGTATCTTCCTAGTGCTGGAACAATTCCATATCCCCATCTGTGAGCAGTAGCCTGGTGATCATTGTGCTGCCCAAAACTAGGGATGGGTGGTGGAGACAGTCCTTTGGCTGTGAAGGCTGGGTTGCACTTGAGTCTCACAACCACAGGATCCTTGGCATAGTCCTGGGAGTAATACAGATTTGCCTCAGGCCCATTCCAAGGCTGGAAATGGTGCAGGCTGAAATTGAAGTCTGTCTTGCCAGTGCCTGGTCTCTGCCTGATTCTTAGACCAGTCTAGGGTTTCATCTGTGAGCTCTGTTCTAAGTATAGGACCTTCTGTTTCTACTAGGTGCTGGTCTTACTGTGGTGGATCTGACACTGAGTTCTAAGACACAGCTCTGTACTAGCTTTTGAGGCCTATTCTCCTGTGGGTTGAGTTTAGCTTCCCTGTTTGTTGCCCAACAGTGGAGGAAGGGTAGTAGAGGTAGTCAGTTGCCTGGACCTTGTGTCTTGGTCTTGTGGCTCAGTCTGCAGGTATTGGATTGGGATTGGTAGTGGTGTGGGGCATTACCCAACACTGGGTTTCACCATGGTGGGGCTAGTACAGGGTTTCAAGCCTAAGGCTGGACTTAATTCTTTCTCTGTCCCTGAAGTAGGAGGAATCTCTCTTCAAGTTGGGCTACTTAGAATTGGGAGAGGGGTGAAATGAACATCTCTTTTCTTTCTACTTTCTTCATTGTATCTTTTCATTTTTTTTATCCTAAAAGCAGGCTCTTTGGTCTCTCATCTGATTTCCTTAGCTTTTATGAAAGTTGTTTTGCGTGTGAATAGGTATTCAACTTGGTGTGCCTGTGGGGAGAAGATCACTGGAAAATTTTATTCAGTAGCCATGTTACTCTGCCTCCCTCCATTATTTTAATTTAATTTAATTTAATTTTTAGTAAGGGCGATTGAACCCAGGGACACTTGACCACTGACCTACATTCCCAGATCTTTTAAATTCCCAGATATTTTTATTTTTTTATTTTGAGACAGGGTCTTCCTAAGTTGCTTAGGGCCTCACTGAGGCTGGCTTGGAACTTGTGACCCTCGTGTCTCAGTCTCCCAAGATGCTGGGATTATAAGTATGCACCACCACGCCTGGCAATTCTCTCCATTAATAGCTTTTTTTTTTTTTTTTTTTTGTGGTACCGGGGATTGAACTCAGGGGCACTCGACCACTGGGTCACATCCCCAGACCTTTTTTTTTGTATTTATTTAGAGACAGGGTCTCACTGAGTTGCTAAGTGCCTCGCCGTTGCTGAGGCTGGCTTTGAACTCGCGATCCTCCTGCCTCAGCCTCCCAAAGTGCTGGGATTACAGGCGTGCGCCACCGCGCCCGGCTAATAGCTATTTTTTGATAGTCATCCTATTAGATGTGGGATGGCATCTCATTGTGATTTCAGTTTGCATTTTCCTAATGACTAATGATGTTGAGAAACTTTTCCCAGTGTTGTTATTAATTGTTTGCTTATCTTCTTTATGGTAATGTTATTTAAGTTCTTTGCCCATTTTAAAATCTTTTTGTTATTGTTATTACATTGTAGGAGTATATATTCTTTATGTATACTGAATACAAGCCCCTTATCAGCTATATGATTTCCAAATATTTTCTTTTCTTATGTATTTTTTCACTTTAAAAATGTCCTTTAATGCACAAAAGCTTTAAATTTTGATGTAGTTCAATTTATCCTTTTTTTTTTTTTTCATTGCTGGTGGTTTGATTGTCAGATCTAAGAATGGAGTGGTGAATTCAAGGCCATGACAATTTACTGTGTTTTCTTCTAAGAGTTTTATAGTTTTATGTTTAGGTTGTTGATCCATATTGAGTTCATTTTTATGTGGTGTGATGAATAGGTCTGACTTCTGCCTTTGGCCTGTGGAAATCCAGTTTTCCCAACACTAATTGTTGAAGAGTCTTCTTTCTCCTTTGAATGAGCTTGACCCTCTTGTCAAAATCAACTGACCATGGACATTTACATTTGTTTCTACACTCTCAATTCTATTCTATCTGCCTGTATGTCTGTCCTTATTCCAGTATTGCATGTTTTTGTTCACTGTAGCTTTGCAGTAATCTTTGAAATCACGAAGTATAAGTGTTCTTTATTCCTCTGTTTTAAGATTGGTTTTATTATTAGGGGTCCCTTTCCATTCCAAATAAATTTAGGATGAGCTTAACCACTTACTTAAAAAGTAATTGAGATTTTGATAGGGATTGCATTGAATCTATAGATTTCTTTGGTGGTACTGCTATCTCTATAATTTTAAGATTCCAATCTATGAACACAGAATACTTTTTTATTTATTAGGTCTTTAAATTCCTTTTTGTTTTGTTTTTAATTGTGTTTTTAAAATTAGTGCATTATACATAAAAGTAGAATTCATTGTGACACGTTTATAAATGCATATGACATAGTTTGGTTAATTTTGTTCTGCTGATCCTCACCTTTCCCAGCCCACCTCATTCACTCTTCTCCTCATTCCCCTTCCTCTTTTCCATCATTATCACATCTATTTTCAAGAGAATCCCCTCCTTTTAAAAATTCTTTTTTTTTTTTTTTTGTGGTGCTGAGGATAGAACCTAGGGCCTTGTGCATGTAAGGCAAGCATTCTACCAACTGAGCTATTTCCCCAGCCCTAAAATTCTTTATTTCACTCTAGCTTCTGCATATAAGAGAAAACATTTGACCCTTGACTTTCTGAGTCTGGTTTATTCTACTCAGCATGATCTCCAGTTCCATCCATTTACCAGCAAATGATATAATTTCATTCTTTATGGCTGAGTTAAACTCCATTTTATTTATTTACACTGTGTGTATGTGTGTGTGTGTGTGTGTGTGTGTGTGTGTGTGTGTGTGTACACATCTTATTTTTTTATACATTCATCTATTAAGGGACACCTGGGTGGTTCCATAACTTGGCTATTGTGAATTATACTGCTATAAACATTGGTATGCATGTATCACTGCATGCTTATTTTAGTTCTTTTGGATAAATACCAAGGAGTGGGATATCTGAGTCATATGGTAGGTCCATTCCTAGTAGGTTTTTAATTTCTTTTAGTAGTATTTTACAGTTTTAGGTATATAATCATTTACCTACTTGGTTAAACTTATTTCTAGGTATTTCATTAATCTGCATACTATTATAAATGGGATTGGTTTCTTACTTTCCTTTTTTAGATTGTTCATTGTTGGTATATAGAAGCATAATTGATATTTATGAATTGATCTTTTAATTTGCAACTATACTGAATTATCCGTAGTAGTTTTTGTGTGGATTCTTTGGGAGTTTTTATATGCAGGATTATGTCATATACTAATAGAAATACTTTTCCTTCTTCTTTTCCTATTTGGATACCTCTTTTCTTTCTTTTTTTGTGTCTAATTATTTTGGCTAGAACTTATAGTACAATGGTTTAAAAAAAACAGTGGTAAAAATGAGGATGCTTAGCATGATAGTCACCAGATCCATCCTTTAACCAGCAAATGTCGTAAAGTCATTCTTCTTTATATTGGAGTAATACTCCATTTTTTTGTGTGTGTATGTTTGTGCATGTGTGTGTGTGTGTGTGTGTGTGTGTGTGTGTATGCATGCCACATTTTCTTTATGCATTCATCTTTGAAGGGCACCTGGGTTGGCTCCATAGCTTGGCTATTGTGAATTATGCTGCTATAAACATTAATGTGGCTGTGTCATTGTAGTATGCTGATTTTAAATCTTTTGGATATATGCCAAGGAGTGGTGTAGCTGGGTCAAATGGTGGTTCCATTCCACAAGAAATTAATTTAAAAAGTAACTATAGGCTGGGCGTGGTGGTTCATGCCTATAATCCCAGCAGCTCTGGAGGCTGAGGCAGAAGGATTGTGAATTCAAAATCAGCCTCAGCAACTTAGTGAGGCCTTAAGCAATTCATCTAGACCTTGTCTCTAAGTAAAATATAAAAATGGCTGGGGTTGGGGCTCAGTGGTTAAGTGTCCCTGAGTTCAATCCCCTACCAAAAACAAAAACAAAACAGTACAGCAAAAACAATAAAACAAAACACCAAACTATAGGTAGATGGCAGAAAGATCAATAGAGGGAAGAGAACAGGGGCAGGGATGGAGGGAAGGTGAAGGAGAGGTACTGGGATCTGAATTGGAATAAGATATAATACCATACTTGTGTAATTATGTCAAAATGGATTCTACTGTCATGTATAATTAAAAAGAACCAATAAAAAAAGATAAGCATGCTTGTCTTATTCCGTATCTTTCAGCGAAATTTTTAGTCTTTTACTACTGAATGTGATATTAGTTGTGGATTTTTAAAATACATGCTCTACCAGATTAAGGAAGTTTCTTTCTATGCCTAATTTTCTGAGTGGTTTTTATGAAAGGGTATCTTATCCAGTGCCATTTTTGCATCAGTGGAGATGACCAGATGGAGGTTTTTTTTTTTTTTTTCCTTTTTTTAACAAAAGTGTGTCTTTGTCTGTTTTCTTCTGTTAGAACAGAGTACCACAGGCTGAATAAATTTTAAGAAGTTTATATGGATCATGGTTCTGCAGGCTGGGAAGTCCAGTATGGGAGAGGGGTGAGAGCCTTTTTGCATCATAACATGGTAGAAGGACAAGTGAGCCTGAGCCACAGAGAGAGGACAATGAGGGGTTGAACTTACATTCCCACCCTCTAGTAACTAATCCACTTTCATGATTATAACATTAATCTATTAACAAGGCACAGCTCTCATCACCTAATAACCTCTCAAAGGTCTTACTTCTTAGTGTCATGATGAGTTGGAGGGGACATTCAAACTATAGCAAAGTGGTACATTACATGGATTCATATTCTTATGCTGTCTGCCTGTTATTTCTGGGATAAATTCCACTTGGTCATAGTAAGCCCTCTCTACTTACAGAAAAGAATTAGATCATAAATGTGAATTGACCCTTAAAGAATGAATATCAATAGGTAAGAAGCAAAATGTTAGTTAGCAAATTTTGCAGCCTGAAAAAAATGTATAGAGAGAAAAGCATTTTTTTCTTTGCCTGAACTTGATATTCAAAATTCCTGCTATACAAAGAAAATTTAAGAATTATTTTAGTACTACTAACAGATTTGAGAGTTTACTGTTATCAGTTATGAGTTGCAAGACATCTTTTTTTTTTTTTTTTGGTACCAGGGATTGAACTCAGGGGCACTTGACCCCTGGGCCATGTCCCCAGCCCCTTTTTGTATTTTATTAGAGACAGGGTTCCACTGGTTTGCCAAGTGCCTCACCATTGCTGAGTCTGGCTTTGAACTCAGGATCCTCCTGCCTCAGCCTCCCAAGTGCTGGGATTACAGGCGTGCACCATCACGCTTGGCTGCAAGACATCTTAATCTTTTAATTGTTTCAAGTATGTTGAGGCATTGTTCAGATAATTATTTTATTAATGGTCAACATGATAATAAATGATGATTTAAAATTCTAGTAAATGATGTAATTCACCAGTAATGTAACTAAACATCATCATTATCATCATCATCAATTTGTTTTCTTCATACTGAAGATTGAACCCAAAAATGCTTTACCACTGAGCTACATTCCCAGCCCTTTTTTTTTTTTATTTTGAGACAGGATCTCACTAAGTTGCTTAGGGCCTCACTAAGTAGCTTAGGCTGGCCTTGAAGTTGCAATCCTCCTGCCTTAGCCTTCTGAATCACTAGGATTATAGGCATGCATGACTGCATTAGTCTAAACTTTTCTTAAATGAATTCAAAACCTATAAAATTTTAAGTTACCTATTATCTTGGTGGTGTTAAGAGCAATGTAGCTCTGTGTAAAGTACTTGCCTAGCATGTATGAGGCTCTGTGTTCAATCCCCCCATACTACAAAATTTTTTTAAAATGAAGGAAAAAGAAAAAGAACAATTTAAACATTATCCTCATATTATGTGATAACTCTTTAGTAAAATGAATTCTGATATGTTGTTTTCTAAAATATACTTAACACATATTAAAAACATGTTTTATCTGGGGATGTAGTTCAGTGGTAGAGCACTTGCTGAGCATGTGCAAAGCTCTGTATTCAATCCCCAGTACTGCAAATATATATATGATATGTATCTAATATCTAGAATATTTAAATAACTTACCAGTCAATAAAATGATGAACAATACAGTTGAAAACTAGGCAAAGGACTTTAGCAGTTATTTCTCTTAAGAAGATACACATATAGTCAAAAAGAATATGAAGTTGTTAAACATCATTAGTCTTTAGGGAAATGAAATGAAAACTGCAATGAAACCACTTCATACTCATTGATATATCCTATTTATTTTATTTATTTATTTATTTATTTATTTATTTATTTATTTATTTATTTATTTGTGGTACCAGGGATTGAACTCAGGGGCACTCGTCCACTGGGTCACATCCCCAGCCCTTTTTTTTTTTTTGTATTTTTTATTTAGAGACAGGGTCTCACTGAGTTGCTAAGTGCCTCACTGAGGCTGGCTTTGAACTCGCGATCCTCCTGCCTCAGCCTCCCAAAGTGCTGGGATTACAGGCGTGCGCCACCACACCCGGCTTTTATTTATTTTTAATTTGTTCTTTTAGATGTGCATGACAGAGTGTATTTTGACATGTTATACATACATGGAGTATAACTTATTCTAGTTAGGATCCCATTCTTGAGGTTGTACATGATGTGGAATGTCACGGTTTTTGTATTCAGATATGAACATAGAAAAGTTATATCTGATTAATTCTGTATTTTCTATTCCCATCCCCCTACCTTCCCTTCATTTCCCTTTGTCTAATCCAATGAACTTCTATTTTTCCCTCTCTCTCTCTCCCTTATTATGTGTTAGCATCCACATATCAGAGAAAATATTTGGCCTTTTGTGTTTGTGAGATTGGCTTATTTTGCTTAGCATGATAGTCTCCAGCTCCATGCATTTACCGGCAAGTGCCATAATTACATTCTTCTTTAAGGCTGAGTAATATTCTGTTGTGTATATATATATATATATATATATATATATATATATATATATATATATATATATACCATATTTTCTTTATCAGTTCATCTGTTGAAGGGCAGCTAGGTTGGTTCCACAGTTTAGCTATTGTGAATTGAGCTGCTATAAACACTGATGTGGCTACATCACTGTAGTATGCTGATTTTAAGGGTTTTGGGTATAAACCAAGGAGTGGGATAACTGGGTCAAATGGTGGTTCCATTCCAAGATTTCTGAGGTACCTCCATACTGCTTTCCATAGTGGTTGCCCCAATTCGTAGTCCCATCAGCAGTGTATGAGTGAACCTTTTTCCTCACATCCTTATCAACACTTATTGTTACTTGTATTCTTGATAATTGCCATTTTCACTGGAGTGAAAAATATCAGTATAGTTTTTTTTTTTTTTTTTTTTTTTTTTTTGGTACCAGGGATTGAACTCAGGGGCACTCGACCACTGGGCCACATCCCCAGCCCTTTTTTGTATTTTATTTAGAAACAGGGTCTCACTGAGTTGCTAAGTGCCTCGCCATTGCTGAGGCTGGCTTTGAACTCACGATCCTCCTGCTTCAGCCTCCCAAGTGCTAGGATTACAGGCGTGCGCCACCATGCCCGGCTCAGTATAGTTTTAATTTGCATTTCTCAAATTGTTAGAGATGTTGAACATTTTTTCATATATTTTTTGTTTCATAGAAATGGAAAAAGCAGTCATGAAAATTCATTTGGAAAAATAAGAGGCCCAGAATAGACAAAGCAATCCTTTGTGAGAAAAGTGATGCAGGAGGCATCACAATACCAGACATTAAATTATACTACAGAGCTATAGTAACAAAATGGCATGGCATTGGCACCAAAACAAGACATGAAGACCAATGGAACATAATAGAAGATACAGAGACAAACCCACATAAATACCATTATCTCAAATTAGACAAAGGCACCATAAACATACATTGGAGAAAACAGCCTCTTCAATAAATGGTGCTGGGGAAACTAGAAATCCATATGTAGTAGAATGAAATTGAACCTGTATATGTTATCCCCTTCAAAACTCAACTCAAAGTGGATCAGGGACTTAGGCATTAGTACCAGAGACTCTGTGCCTACTAGCAAAAAAAAAAAAAAAAAAAAAAAAAAAAAAAAAAATTAGGCCCAACTCCCCTTCATGTCAGATTAGGAACTTTCTCAACAAGACTGCTTAAGTAACAAGAAGTAAAATCAAGAATCAATAAATGGGGTGGTATCAAACTAAAAATCTTCTTCACAGCAAAGGAAACAATAAAGGAAGAGAAAGCCTACAGAGTGGCTTTGCCACCTGCAAATTAGAGCATTAATCTCTAGGATATACCAAGAACTCAAAAAATTTAACACCAAAAACAAACAAACAAGCAAAAAAAAAAACAATCATTAAGTGGGCAAAGGAACTGAACAGGCATTTTACAGAAGAATAAATACGAATGGCTAAGAAGTGCTCTTTCTGGATTTTATGCTAAGAGTATATTTCTTGAAGACACTGCTGGACTGTCTTCAAAATAGGTGTACAATTTTGCATTTTTATCAGTAATAAGTGAGAGTTCCTATTACCCCACATCCTTGCCAGCATTTGATGTTTTCATATTTAGCATTTTGGCCAAATAGGTTGTTCCTGTTTGGATAAGAGGTGTCTCCAAAATCCCCTGTGTTAATGAGGGAAGCAAAACGATCAGATTATGAGAGTTGTTAATTTTATCAGTGTATTAATCCATTTGATGCATTAACTGGCTGGTAACTGTAAGGAGTTAGGGCATAGCTGGAGAAAGTAGGACAATGGTGGCATGCTTTGGGTATTATATATTTTGTACCAGGATCCTCGTATATTCCCTCTGCTTCCTGGCTACCATGAGATGAGGAGCTTTCTTCCACTATGCCCTTCTGTCATGAAGCTCTGCCTTACCTCAGGCTCAGGGCAGTGGAGTTGGCCAACCATGGACTGAACCTCTGTGCTCAAATAAACTTTTCCTCCTCTATGTTGTTTTGTTTAGGTATTTTGGTCACAGTGATGAAAACCGATCTAACCCATAGGTATATAGTGGTGTCTCATCATTGTTTTGATTTGCATTTCACTTGTGACATATGATGTGGAACATCAATTCATATACTTATTTGCTATCTGTATATCTTCTTTAGTGAGGTGTCTTTTAAGATCTTGGATTCATTTTTTTATTCATGTTGTTATTGTTGAGATTTAAGGGCTCTTTGTATATTATAGATAGCAGTTCTTTATCAAATATGTCTTTTGAAAGTATTTTCTCCTAGTTTGTGGCTTAGGTTCTAATTATCTTGACAGTGTCTTTCACATATCAGAGGTTTTTAATTTTTTTTTAGCAAGCAAGCAGCAGGTTTATTGCAAAAGCAATAGTAACAGATTTCTCTAGAGAGAAGGGGCCCTGGAGATAGAATTCCAGTGGGGAGGTTTTGGCTTGTTCTTCTGGTGGTCTCTGGGATTTTCTTTTTTTTATATGTATCTGATAGAAGAATGCAGTTCATTTCCTATTACACATATAGAGCACAATTTTCCAGGTTTCTGGCTGTACACAAGGTATTTTCACACCATTTGTGTCTTCATACATGTACTTAGGGTAATGATGTCTAACTCATTCTACCATCTTTCCTACCCCCATGACTCCTCCCTTCCTCTCCCTCCCCTTTACCCTATCTAAAGTTCCTCCATTCCTCCCATGCTCCCCCACAGAGGTTTTTAATTTTAATGAGGTTCAGCTTATCAACACTTTGTTTTATGGACATGCTTCTGGTGTTGTATTCAGAGTATTGTTGCTATCCTTAAGGTCATCTAGATTTTCTTTTATGTTTTCATCTAGGAGTTAAAATTATGCATTATATATTTAGGTCTATGATCCATCTTGAGTTAATTTTTAAGAAATGTGTAAGATCAGAATCTACATTAATTATGTACATGTTGCCTCCCATCTCTTTATACATTGTTTCTATTGTATTACATTTGCACCTTTATCAATGATCAATTCATTGTATTTGTATTAGTCTGTTTCTGTACTCTCTGTTCTCTTGTGTTCATCTATTTGCCTACTCTTTTTCTAATACCATAATATCTTTTAAAAATATTTTTAGTGGGGCTGGGGTTGTGGCTCAGTGGTAGAGCGCTCACCTAGCATGTGCGCGGCCCGGGTTCAATCCTCAGCACCACGTAGAAATAAACACATTGTGTACAACTAAAGCAAATAAACAAACATTTAAAAATATTTTAGTTATACATGGACAAAATATCTTTTTGTTTATTTATTTTCATGTGGTGCAGAGGATTGAACCCAGTGCCTCACTTGTGTGAGGCAAATGCTCCACCACTGAGCCACAACTCCAGCCCCAATACCATAATATCTTTATTACTGTAGGTTTATACTACATCCTGCAGTCATGCAGTATCAATACTCCAGCTTTGTTGCTCTTCTTCAATATTGTGTGTGCTATTCCGGGTTCTTTGCTTGTCTATATAATCTTTAGAATCAATTTATTGATATTCATAAAATACTTTGCTGGGATTTTGATTGGGATTACATTGAATTTATAGATAATGCTGGAAGAACAGTCATATTGACACTATCAAATCTTCCTATCTGTGCACATAGAATACTTCTACATTTATTTAGCTCTTCTTTTACTTTTTTTTTTATCAGTGTTTTGCAAAAATTTTCTTTATATAGTTCTTGTACACATTTTGTTAGGTTTATATACCTAAGAATTTCAATTTTAAGTGCTAATTTGAATATTATTTTGTTTTTAATTGTAAATTTCACATTTTCATGATGGTATTTAGGAAAGTAATTTATTCTGTATGTTTTTGTATCCTGCAACCTTGCTATAATCACTTAACTTTTGCCCATTTCAGATTTCCTATATAGATAGATGATAATGTCATCTGCAAGCACAATTTATTTTTTCCTTCCCAATCAATATACTTTTTTATTTTCTTGATTTATTTCATTAGCTAGGACTTCCAGTGCAGTGTTAAAAAGCAGTAGTGAGAAGGAACATCCTTGACATGTTTCATATCTTAATGGGAAAGATTTTAGTATCTCACCATTAAATATGATGTTAGTTGTAGGATTTTTTTGAATGTCCTTAATCAAGTTGAGGACATTCCTCTGTACTATTATTTTTTGTGACAACTTTATTCTTTAGCATGTAGATGTACCATTGTTTCTGCATCACATGTAGTAAAAGGACAGGATTTTCAATAAATGGTGATTGAATGCATTCAATGGGATGTGAGTGGAAATGATTTTAGCATTACCTGACCAAAAATTTTAAGGAGGTAGACCATGTCCAGTGTTGCTGGCTGGATGCAGGCTATGATGAGGTTCTGTTATGAAAAGTTAGGAAGTGATGGATTTGGTATTAAATAGCAACAGCAAACCAGGCATGGTGGCACATGTCTATAATTTCAGTTGCATGAGAGGCTGAGGCAGGAGAATTGCAAGTTCAAGGCCAGACTCAGCAACTTAGTGAGGCCCTAAACAACTTAATGAGACCCTATCTCAAAGTAAAAAGGGCTGGGGATGTATCTCAGTGCTAAAAGTGCTTCTGGGTTAAATACCCAGTACCAAGGAAAGAAAAGTAATGTTGATTTCTTATTATTTTTTTGTACTTTTGAAAGTAATTTGACATTCCATTAATTTCAAATCTTTTCTGGTATTGTGGAAATCCAGAATTTCTTCTCCCTGCAAAGCTCCTCTGCCTGGCTCCTATAGTTCTAAAAATCCTCAACAAATATTTCTGATGTATGAAATTTTACTGGTTTTCCCATGATTTTTCCAATTGCTGATGCCATTCTAAGTTTTATTGCCAGTGATTTAAGCCCCTCCAGATGTTTCCTTTTGTGTTTCCAACCAACCCTCATACACAGACTCATGTTCTCAGAGCTGAGTGGTAATCATAACTTTAAAGCCATTTTGGGTGAGGATAATGTCCTCTCTTTAAGTTACTCTTTATTATTGGGATGTGCACACTGGAGTGTTACAGAGTTTATTTGCAAACAGTTCTTTCTGGGATTACTTATAAACCAGCCTTTAGTATGACAGATTTGCAGTTGTTGAGGGCTTGTGTTGAAAATGGCAAAAATGGGATTCCTAGTTCCAGTACTGTCATTACAATAGCTAAACTTCCACAATGAATATGCATTGTTCATGGGCTAAGGTCATTATGCCAGGCTCTTTTCTCTCAGGATAAATTCTCTTGAAGTACATCTCTTGATAGGATGTGAACATATTTGCATTAAGGTTTCTCCACCAGTTATGCAAGTTTAACCTGTCTAAACTAATAGACACAGGCTAAGATATTTCCCAGTGCATTTCCAGCCTGCACTAAAAGTAGATATGGATGAGGACCCTTTTCACCAGTTAGTTCACAAGACCCACTCCATCCCAGGTGGTCCTGACTACAGGGGATGTTAATTCCTGTGTACTATGTGTTAGCTTTCCATTACAATAATAAAATAAATGAGATAATCAAATTATAATGAGAATAGATTTATTTTGGCTTGCAGTTTTGGAGGTTTCAGGCCATGATCAATTGGCCCCATTGCTTTTGGGCCTGTAGTAAGACAGCACATCTTGATGAGGAATGCATGGCAAACCAAAACTGCTCACCTCATAGTAATAGAGCAAATGTAAGGTAGGGGAAGAAAGACACGGACCTTTGGGACACATTCAAGACACAAACTAAAACATACAGCTTCTGAAATTCAGGTAGAGAAAAAGGGATATATTCCAAAAATACCTAGAGTTTGGCTCAAACTAGGCTAGAAGAGAGATCCCAGAAGGAACATTTGTCAGAGGCACAATAACGGTCAGTAGAGAGGCTAGATAAGCCAAATGAACCAAAACAGGTCTATGAGCATGGTGATTGAAATGGACATGAGGGCATCATGTGAGCTATATAGACAAGGGATATGCTAGCAAGCAAATTCATGAGTAGCCATGGGAGGAGGAGTGATATTAGGGGGAGAACGTTGGATAAAGTATGGTAAGTTGTTGCTGCCTGAAGCGCTTGGAGCAACGGAGCCGCGGGAAAAACTTCAGAAGCAAACTGGAGACAAACAGCTTTTTATTCTGATAACTTTTCTCTCTGGTTCTAATAACGACTAACACATGCCAAAAACACACCCTAAAATGGCGCTGACCCGATCAGCAATTTCGGCCAAGTCACTCGAGATCCCGCAACAATCCCGTGAGACTACGGGTGGCGACAAAGGCCAAATCTCCACGGCTCATAGTCAACCGCAATTCAAGCCAATCCCCAAACAGGGCTCCTGCATTTCCCCCTTTTTGTTTTAAAAGAGGTAATGCTCTAGGACGTCTATGTGCAACCAACATTCTTACCCGTCATCGGATAATCAAGGCTGTGCCCTTGACTCCTGTCTTAGGTTGATATGTCGGCCACATGAGACTGTCCCGTGCGACTGTGCCTGTCTTAGGTTGTCCCCCTCTGGGGATCTTACCCGTCATTGGCTAACCAGCCATCCAATGGAGCCCTTTAGGATCGACTATATATGATGACTAACAGCCGTCCAAATTGTGAGGAGATGTTGCGGCTTTAAGGCAACAAGCCTTTTGGTGATGAGCCAAATTGCATAGCATATCAAATTGTTTAAACAAATCAGCTGCCCTAAGTTCCATCAAGTAACACACTGAATTCTCTAGACAAATACCCACAAGGCATTGTCCCGTAAAGTCCCAAACAATGAAAGATCAAAATGTCCATTTGTTATAACATGTTGATGTAGGAGGCCCCATGCATGTAGAGCAGAGGCCACACTGTTGGTGAGGTTGTTTGATGTTTGAGCAGCAGACGTCTTTTTTATGTTTAGACAATGCCACCGGCAAATCTTCAGGGCCCGCTACCTAGAAACTCAAGCATCAATTATTAAAGGAAAGGCAGTGCTATTGCAGCACTGAGTCAAGAGGCGAGTTGTCAAACTACAAAATAGAATAATTAGATTAGAAAATTAAAGTTGATTTTTGTTCACATACATCTCTGGTTGAGCTTTTACAAACATAAGTTGGAAAAAATGTCATATTTAGAACAAAACAAAGAAAGACTGAGGGTAATTACTGCATTAAAGATAGATTAAAGAAAAGGTAAAGGCACTTGAGAGAAATAATTTGTTAGCTGGAACCCTTGAGTCTCTGTATACAGAGCAATTTTTTTACCTGTTGAGATAATTGAAATTAATGAGCTATTAAACAAATGAAGTTAATAACAAATAAACAATCTTAAGTCAAAACACCAAAATATCAGGTTATATAGCACTAGTCATATTTGTTTGCTAAAGAGAAGTCCCAGGGACACCTATAAATCAAAATTGAAAGTACCTTCATTTATAAAATTATTTACCTAAAATGAATACTCTTAACCTAAAATGAATTAAAGTTATTTGGATCCATATATATATATATTTTCTTTTTCATAAGCGCTTTGTTCTTTGTGACGTCACACTGGACAGACGAACAAGCATACAAACATATATTTGTGACGTCACATTAACATGAAATGTAGACAAATGTACAGACATAAAGACATGTATAAAAAGAAAAAAAAAATACAATTGTGTTCACACTAAAGAGAGATCTCCTTGTCCCGGCCGGGAGAAATGACACTTAAGTTGTGAAATATTTTGAAAGACTCTTTTGAGGGAATCATTCTGTACCTTCATCTTGGTCCTCTTGATTTTGTACCTTTTTTATTAATCTTGATTCTTCAATAACTTCATCTTGATCATTTTGATGTGGTACCTGTTTTATTAATCTAGATGGTATCCATATTGGAGAGGATTCGTCTTTTGGAAAAACACAAACAGATCCTCTTCCCCAAATTAATACTGGATCTGGACCCTTCCATGTACCTGAAAGAACATCCTTCCAGTAAACCAAAGGTTTATGTTGTTGGTGTGGATTCCAATGTCTGTCTCCAGCAGAATAACCATTAGAGTCTAAAGTTAGAAAATTTAAGGTAAACAGGGCAACTGCCAATCTGTCCTTAGGACTTTTCCAATTTCCTTCTTTTTGTTTTAATAACATAATTTTCAGTGTTCGGTTTGCTCTTTCAATAATGCCCTGACCCTGAGGATTGTATGGGATGCCTGTTTTATGGGATATATTGAATTTTGCGCAAAACTGCTTGAAAGATGAGGACGTATATGCGGGGCCATTATCTGTTTTAAGCATTTTGGGGATGCCCAATGCAGCAAAAGCTTGCAAACAATGAGATGTAACATCTTTAACTTTTTCTCCAGAATGTAAGGAAGCAAAAATCATGCCTGAGCATGTATCTATAGTCACATGAATAAATCGCAATTTTCTAAAACTTGGCTCATGAGTAACATCCATCTGCCACAAATGATTGGGCATTAATCCTCTAGGGTTAACTCCGAAATGAGGATTGGGCAAATGTGTCATACAAGATTTACAATCTTTTACAGTTGTTCTGGCTTGCTCCTTTGTGATTTTAAACCTACGTTGCAAGGTGGTGCTGTTGACATGAAACTGGGAATGAAATAAAGTAGCTTGTTGTAGCGCTGAAAGTATAAATACTGTTTTTGTAAGTTCATCAGCCTTTTGATTACCTTCATGGAGGGGACCAGGCAAATTAGTATGTGCTCTAATATGGCCTACGAATAGAGGTTCTTTTCTTGCCCACAAAAGTTTTTGTATTTGATAAAACAATTTAAAGGCTGGAGTATGAGGTGCTATTGGTCCTGCTAACTCTAATTTTGGGACGGCTTGTACAATATAGTGGCTATCTGAAAAAATGTTTACGGGCTGGTCCCTAAAATTTTCCAGAGCTCTTACCACAGCTTCCAGTTCCACTAGTTGAGCTGATTTGTGTGCAGTTATGTAAGTCATATTTTCTTTTTTAGTGACTACTGTAGCAGTACCATTTGAGGACCCATCTGTAAATACATTAAATGCCTTAGGAATAGGTTGATTTTTTATTACCTGTGGAAATATAATAGGATGATTAATACAAAAAGATAATATAGGGGACTTAGGAAGATGATTATCAAAATTTGCAGAAGTAGAGCATTTAGCTATAGCCCAATCATTATCATTGAAGCATAAGTATTCAATCTGTGATGATGAATAGGGAGTAATAATAGTAGCAGGGTGAATGCCAAATATTTTAGTAGAAGTCTTAAGTCCTTGAAGAATAAGTTTAGCCACCATGGAGGTATAAGATTCAATTATACTTTTAGGAGAGACGGGCAAATGTATCCATAATAAAGGCCCTTGTTGCCAAAATACTCCTGTGGGTGTATATTGTGAAGAAATAATAATCAACATCAGCGGTTGAGTTAAATCAAATCTATCACAATGAGCTCCTTCGATGGCTTTTTCTACTAATTTTAAAGCTTTCCTAGCATCAGGAGTCAATGTTCGTGGTGAAGATGGATCAGGATCTCCACGAAGGATGTCAAATAAAGGTTTTAGTTGGCCAGTAGTGAGATTTAGTGTAGGGCGAAGCCAATTAATGTCTCCCAGTAGTTTTTGGAAATCATTGAGGGTGGTCAAATGTTCTTTATTTATTAAATTTTTTTGGGGTCTAACAAAAGTATCCATGATTTTAAATCCTAAATATAATATGGGAGATCTGGTTTGAACTTTTTCTTCTGCTATATATAATCCATATTTTTTTAAATTTTCTACCACATCACTGAATATATTAAATAAGATTTTTTGATTAGGGTGGGCCAATAAAATATCATCCATGTAATGTAGACACATGAGGTTTGGATATTTATTTTTAATGGGTTGGATAGCCTTGTCCACATACATTTGGCATATGGTGGGGCTATTAGCCATTCCCTGTGGTAAAACCTTCCACTGATATCTCTGATCAGGGCCATTATTGTTCATAGAAGGAATGGAAAAAGCAAACCTGGGGGCATCCAGAGGATGTAGGGGAATAGAAAAGAAGCAATCCTTTATATCAAGAGTAATAAGATGGAAATTTTTTGGAATAGCTACGGGACTAGGAAGTCCAGGTTGAGTAGGCCCCATAACTTGCATGGTTTTATTGATTTGTCTAAGATCATGTAACAATCGCCATTTTCCTGACTTTTTCTTGATCACAAATATGGGGGAATTCCAGGGAGAGGTGGAAGGTTCTATATGACCTGCTTCTAATTGTTCCTGAACTAATTGGTGGGCCGCTTGTAATTTCTCTTTAGATAGGGGCCACTGAGGGACCCACACTGGCTTATCAGAAAGCCATGGTATTTTCAAAATTATTTTCTCAGTGGCCCCGAAAAAAAATATCTTTTTCCTTTATGACAATGATTACTTTTAGGGTTAAGATTACTCTGTACTTTTTGATAATGAGTTCTTTTATGGTTAAGATTACCCTGTAGGTTTTCACATTTAACATCTGCAGGCTTGGTTGCAAGGTGTACTCCCATTTGTTGCAAAATATCTCTTCCCCATAAAGTAACCGGTAGATTAGGTAAAACATAAGGCTGAAATGTTCCTTTATGGCCTTCATCATCCTCCCATTTTAAAATTACTGCACTTTTATCTGGGAGGTTATTATATCCCAAGCCTCTTAAACTGGTTGAAGCTTTTTGCAGAGGCCAGTGCTTGGGCCATTGGCGTAAATTAATAATGGAAGAGTCAGCTCCAGTATCTATTAATCCCTCCATTTCTATTCCTTGGATTTTTATTTTACACATAGGCCTCCTTGAACAGTCTCGAACCCAGCAAGCCATGGGACTTGAGTCAGTGGAACAAAATCCTCTATTGTTCCCTTCTTGAGGCATACCCATTTTAAATGAATTATGTAAATTGGGAAGGAGAAGCAACTGAGCAATTCTATCTCCTTGATTAACAGAACTTACACTTTGGGGTGAGCTAAGCATTATTTTTATTTCCCCTTTGTAGTCTGAGTTTATTACACCTGGGGTCACTTGCAAACCTAATAAGCTTTTAGGACTACGCCCGATAATAAGTCCTACAGTCCCTGAGGGAAGAGGTCCCCTGACTCCTGTGGGAATCAGTTGAACCCCCATTTCAGGTGTTAACACTATTCGGGCGGTGGAACAGAGGTCTAATCCTGCATTTCCTCTTGTTCCTCTGGCGAGGGAGTGGATGGGTAGTAGGGATTGTGTCGGGGAAGCATCTGAGTGGATGCTTGAGGATACTCCTTCTGCAATGCCCCGTACATTTGTGGGCCCCGGGGTACTGGGCCCCGTGCCCCATTTTTTGAATTCCTGAACAAAGGATTTCCATGGATGTCAAATTTTGAATAGCATTTATTGGCCCAATGATTTCCCTTTTTACACCTGGGGCAGCGGCCTGGGGCACGGTATGAGCTTGATCTTATTTCTCTTTTGGGATTTTGCCTAGAATTGCCTGATTGATTATGATAATTTTGCCTGGAATATCCTGATTGATTATAATGTCTACGTTTAGCCTTTGTGAAATTTCGAGAGGAAGCACCTCTCATTGAGGCTGCAATCACATTTCCTGTGACAAAGGCGCCATTTATATCTTTACATAGTTGTATATATACGGAAAGATCCTTTTTAGTTCTCCATGGCCTGATGGCTGCTTGGCACCATTTATTTGCATTTTCATAAGCTAATTGAACAACTAAAGGCATAGCTTGGTCAACATCTGCAAACACACTACCTGCAGTTCTCAAAAGTCGATCAGCAAAGTCGGCATACGGCTCATTAGGTCCTTGAATCACTTTTGACAAGCTACCTTGTAGATCCCCAGGTCCTTGTACAGTTTTCCATGCCTCTAAGGCAGCTGCATTTATCTGAGCATATATATCTGAGTCATAATCTGTTTGAGCCTGTAAGTCTGCGAATTGCCCTTCTCCTGTGAGCATGTCTATATTATAGTTTTCAAACCCTGCAGCCGCGTTTCTTTTAGCCGTTTCTATACAAAGTTCTTGGAATTGCGATCGCCAAACCAAGAATTGCCCCCCGCTTAATGTTGCTTTACATAGACTTTTCCAGTCTGAGGGGGTTAAGCTAAAGGTGTTAAGGGACTCCAGCATACTCAACGTGAAAGGAGCTTGGGGCCCATAAGTCATTACTGCCTCTTTGAGATTTTTTATTGTTTTGAAATCTACTGACTGATGGACACTCTGTCCATTTTTCTTTTCAAATGCTGGCGGTTCCCAATGTATCTGTGAGTTGTCCTCGAGAGCGCATAAGCGATCAGAAAGACTTTTTATTTCTGTTTCTAGGGTATGCAAATGCCTAGTAATACCCTTCATATTTTCTGTAATGGATTCCACCCATGGGGGAGTAGTCACTTCCACAAGTGACTGCTCTGCCTGACGGACCTTTTTCTCGGTCTTTTTTAATTTCTTTTTCCTCATTTTCTCAGGATCACTTTTACTAGATTCCTCACCACTGCTAATTTCACTGACAGCAATATCCTGAGGCCCAGGTTCCAGTGAGAGCAAGTATCCTTCAGCTTTCGCCAATAACTCCCGAATAGCTTTAATAGCTTGGATTTTTGTCATTTTTGGGTCTCTTCTAATACTCTCTTTACTGGTCTCAGTTGGCCCAGTGGAATCTACACTTTTTTGATCACTTTCACTTTTGTCTATATACTCCTCACTGAGAACAGAGTCAGGTATATCAAGGAGTCTTTGCATAGCCTCTATCACTTGGGATTCAGTTATATTCGAACCCATCTTTAGAGACCTTTCAGTTCTTACCTGTCCGCTCCGAAGTTCCCCGTACGGGCCGCCACCTGTTGCTGCCTGAAGCGCTTGGAGCAACGGAGCCGCGGGAAGAACTTCAGAAGCAAACTGGAGACAAACAGCTTTTTATTCTGATAACTTTTCTCTCTGGTTCTAATAACGACTAACACACGCCAAAAACACACCCTAAAATGGCGCTGACCCGATCAGCAATTTCGGCCAAGTCACTCGAGATCCCGCAACAATCCCGTGAGAATACGGGTGGCGACAAAGGCCAAATCTCCACGGCTCATAGTCAACCGCAATTCAAGCCAATCCCCAAACAGGGCTCCTGCAGTAAGTGACCACAGCTGCCTCTGAATCCCAGGATTAATGTTTGTGGGTTGTTTCTGGAATTTAGAGTTCAGGGGCAAGTCAGTGTTAAACAGATACTAGAGGAGGCACTAGGGAGTAGTAGAATAATGGCAGTTGCAATCTGTTGGATGATATTCCACTTTTGGAAGAAGCAAATAGTGCTTAGTTGTCAGGATATAGGTAAGCATATTTAGTATTTTATTTGCCCTCTTATTTAGAGATAATAATCTGATCAAGGCAAATAAACTACTAAAACACAGAAAACGTTTAAATGGGGCTTTTTTCAGTTCAATAAACATTAACCGGTAAAAGACCATGTTTTCTAAATGGAAGTGACAACAAATTATCTAACAGATGTTTCAGAAAACCTGTCAGCTTTTGGTAGAACTGCTCCTCTCTCAGTAAACACTTTGGTGTAAGGATACTAGTACCTCCAAAATTATGAGAGCAGTATAATGTGGGTATAAATGTAGACAAACTTATGAAAAATGAAGGGAACTGGATGACATAGTGGTGAGAGACGAGACAAAAAGTAAATATTCCCAGCACTGAAGGAAAGTAAAGACAGTTAAGGGGAGTGGACTGCTTTAGGATGGTAGGTATTTTTGTTTCCTACCACTGCTATAACAAATTACTACAAACTGGGTACCTTAAAGTGATACAAATTTATTATCATTTAGACATGGATGTTGTAAATCCAAATAAGGTCTCATTACACTTAAACCAAGCTGTAGTAAGAGCTGATTTCCATCTGGAGTTTCTAGGAGAGAATCTGTTTCTTTATTTTTTCCAGCTTCCGAAGAAAGCCTACTTTCCTAGGCTCCTGGCTGCCTTCCATCTTGCAAGACAACAGTGTCCTCTCTAGTCTTTCTCATGTGGCTTCCCTTGGACACTGACGCTTCTGCCTCCCCCTGCCCCATGTAAAAAGCCATTGGACTACTTTTGCCAGGATAATCCAGCATAATTTTATAAATTCAAGCAATTAGCAACTTTAATTCCATCTGGTAACAAAATACGTTTACATGTTCTGGAGAATAAGGTGTAGGTATCTTTCCAGAGCCATTATTCTGTCAAACAAAAAGAAGAGGCATTTCAATCGGTTTTAACTTGGACAGACATAACAGCAGCACATATATGCTTAACCCCCCTCATCTGTCTAATACAACAAAAAGGGAAAGAAAGGCTCAGGAATAGAGGAAGCATGTGGGAGTAAAAGGCGAGGATTCAGAAACAACCAGGTTTGTCTTGAGGAAGTGGGAGCACAGTGGGTCCTTCCCACAAGAATGACTGCTGAATCTAGGTAGGTGGTATGGGCAAGGTCCAAGCTGGTTCGAATCACCACCACAGTTCCACAGTGCCAAATATCATAAAAGTTTGGAGGTGACTGGCAAGAGAAGACATAAAACAGAACAGTGTTCAGGGATCCAGGACAGGTCCTACCTGGTGCCTGACACTTTGCAGTGGAGCACCAGAGGAGGACTGTATGGCCCCCTGGGGGTCCTGGCAGAGGTAGGCCCTGGCTTGGACAGCTGTGGGGAAGACCCTATGTCCAAGTGAATTCCCATTTGGAGTGAGATACTACCACTGTGGCAGAAAGAGTACCTGTTGGCGCAGACCAGTGGTAGGTCTCTCAGAGCTAAGGGTCTAGGTCAGTCTTCCTCTGAAAGGGGCACAGTGGTGAGGGCTTTAAAAGGAGCCCCCACTTCAGTTCCCTAAGCAACAGGAGTGCCTTCCTCCCTTTCATGGCTCCAGAAAGCTGTGAAGGAAAAACATGGAGGAAGAGCCATCCCAGAGGCCCATTGGCGGTCTGTAGTGAATTTACCTGTCTGTCCCCCCCACAAACCCTGCAGTCTGCAGTCGTGACACCCACTCCCATTGGCGTCAAGGAAGAAGGGGCAGGCGCTGCGCAGTCTGGGGTGCGTGCACACCGAGGGCTGGTTTGGTATCCATCCGCTGCTCCCGCCAGCGCGGCTCATCCCGACCTCCGCATGCCGCTCCCCACAGCCCCCATCCGCCCTCCCGCCAGTCCCACCCGGTGTAGCTACACGGGAGACTGGGTGGTGGTCTGCGCGCTAGGGTACCGGGGTCTTACTGAGGCTGCTGGTGTTAAGCCGCCCCTCAGACCCGGGCTCGCGCTGGCCCCGCCCACCTCTGGGTCGGCACTACGGTGGGCCTGGGAGGGGGCGTCCAGCCCATTCGCGCCGTATCCCTCCGCCCCCCTTCCCGACACCCTCGAGGCGAGCGGTTGTTCTTGCCGCATCCTGCGCAGCCCCTACCCGGTTTGGTGCAGAGGTGTGGGGGCGGGACGCCTCTTTGCCATTCTGCTCGCACGGAAAGCGGTGGGATCCCAGTGAGGAGCAGCCAGAGGAGAGGACGGGAGAGGAGGGGGATCCCGACGCCCTGGGCCCTGAGCCTGTGAAGGCAAGTGGGGCGCGCAGGGGGCGTGGGGTGGTCTACCACTGTGGCCGGCTGACAGCCTGACCCCGGCGAGGAGGCGGCGAGCTGGCGGGAGCCTGTGCCTGAGAGGGCTGTGCAGAGCAAGGGGACCCCTGGCAAAGAAGCAGCTGCGACCCTCGCGGGTCTGGGCAGGACGAGGGGGGCCAGAGAGGCTGCACCAGAGCCTCCGGAGGACAACTGCGCCAGCCGCTTCCCAGCCCAGTTTCTGGGCGCCCGCGCTGCCCTCCACGGTGTTTGTGCCCGGGGAGAGCCTTGGGGGGAGCAAGTGAGGTGGAGGGCTCCAGGGAAGCCGCAGTGAGTTGGAATAGGAGCGGGGTTGGGGTGTTGGTGTCCAAGCACTGTCTAGCCCAGCTGGCATAGCGGGATGTGGGTCGCCTTTTCCACTCTGGCAGATTCCAGAAAGGGGTCTGTTGGACCCCGTGTTCCGGGTGCTGTCCCTTCCCACAGGCTCCTGCTTGATGTCAAAGTCTCCTGTGTGTGCGTGTGTGCGGTAGGTCTGGTGTGTTCTGACAGGCCAGTGTGCACATCTGTAGAGGTGAGGTTTGAGAAAAAAGAGGAGCAGGAATATGGCCTGGATTTCTGGAGGTGTGTGCATATGGGGGGGTGGGCACTGGGCACTGAGTGGAGACCCAAATGGGAGTGGGGCGACTGTGAGCAGACCTGGCCAGGCATTTAGTAACACCTCATCTTCCAACAGCTGTCCAGGCACTTCCCCTACCTTCTCCCTCACTCTCCCAAGTTGGGGCCCTGAAAAGATGGGCTTTGCCTGGGTGGGAGTACTGGGGGTGGTGGTGAGGGAGTCCTCAGTAGCACTTACTCCACCACCTGCTTTCTAGAATGTGCGGTGCCCTTCCCCCATTTTATGCTGCGCAGGACAAGGGGATGTGGCGCACCTAGTGGTGAATCCTCAGAATTGGAGAAGGGAGAAATGGGAAGAGTATGACGTCAAGAGAAGGTGGTGTTACCTCTAGAGCCCTGCAACAGGGCCTAAATAAAACAAGAGTATTCTACCAGCAGGACCCTAAATGTGGAGAAACAGTTAATATGGAGACTCCTATCCCTGGTGTTGGTCTGTCCACCCAGCTCAGCTGTTGCCGTTTTTATCCACTCTTAACTTTTCATCTGTTTGTCCATAGGCCTGCTTTAAGGCTGTTCAATTCTGCAAGAAAGGAAGAGAGGAGGAGGAGACTGGCTCAAATCTCTGGAGGTTGGTGAGAGGGTGGGGTGGGTGGCAGCTACTGAGGAAGAGCATGACAGGTGGCTTTGTTCCAAGTGGGTGCAGAACTGTGTCTATTTCTCTCTGCTAGACTTTCACACTGCCACAGCATCCTTTGTTTCTTTTGGCCAGAGATTTTAGGAATGTTGAGGTAGGTGTAGGTTGGGCCCTGATGGACGACCCGAGAGCCGGGACCAGGAGACAGGGAACTTTGGACGGATTGGACCTTTAAACTGAAAGAGAGATAATTGTTTTGGGCCAGGATGTGTGCCTATCTATGGAGCACTCAGACTCCATTCTCTCCTGTATGTTTGTCTGTAGGACCCCCTGCAGTCGGCTGTGGGGCATAACACCACTTGAGCAAAGAAAGGAGAGGGAAATTGCACCACATCTGTGAAGGTTGGTATGGGTGTGGGTTCACTTTTGGGTGGGGTAGTGGAGATCAGCCACTACTGGTGGGGTCCAGGAATGATTAGGATCTGGTGGGAGGCTCTTCTGCCTCTCTATGAACAACACACTTTCCCACCTTACCCATACTTATTTTGCAGCAGCCAAGAGAAACAGATTTTTTTATACGTGAGCTGTCACATTTAACATTGGACACTAGTCTCTCTGTGTAAGTCTCTGCATGAGGTGACACAGTTGGATGAGACTCAATCCCTCATTTCGTTCTCTCTCCCTAGATCCACCTCCAGTGGCAGCTCTGGTGGTGCTGGAGTTGCTGCTGACCACCACCCTCAACAGGTTCGCACCCACCCAGGAAATCATCCATCCTCCCCCAGCTTGGTTGTGCCTCTTCTGCACATTATCTGTACTATTGACTGAGACTGCTTGGGTCAGAGCCTGATTGATTGCTAGATTGGCAATTTACTCTAATTTTTGTTCCAACCTTATAGCCTGATTTGCTGAAAGATCTGAGTGTGAAGATACCATTCTTTGACATATCTGTGCTTAAGGCTAAGACTTGGATAGTATAGAATTGTACTTTGTCTAACTTTTACCATGACTGGGGCAGAGATTGAGTCTGGAACACAGGCTATGCCTGAAAAGAAATCTGGGGAAGATGTTTTAGGCATGGCTGAGATAGAGAATGAAGTCCCTCTGGTGGTCCGACCCAAGGTTAGGGTACCTTCCCAGATAATGACTGGGGCAAGGCCGAAAACAAAGACCAAGCTCCTGCCTAGAGCAAGGTCCAAAATGGAATCCGGTTCAGCAGTTGGGTTACATACTAAGAGTAAAACTAAGGCAAACCTTGGGTCAAGATTCAAGGATGATGTCAAAGCCTGGTCCCAGAAACCATATGGGGCTGAGCTCATGTCAAAGACAGAGGGAATGTCCCAAACCAATGCCAAAGACTCTACACTGGTCAGTACTGATTCTGGGTTGGTTACTAAAACTAAGTGCCTGTCTATGGGTAGAGAACTGGTTAATATGGACATTGAGAACTTTCCTAGAAAGAAGACTCATTCTCAAGTGGGATTCCAGTCTTCATTTGGTTTAGAAGAGGTAACCAATATTGGGTCCTGGTGCTGTTCAGGTCCTATATCCAAACAAGAGGCCTATCAGAATTCCAATTTTAAATGTGTAGACAGATCTGTGAATTCCTGGTTCTGTAGTGGAGATGAAGTCAATACAAGATTTCATCCTATGAACAGGATGAAAGCCAGTACCAGGTCAAGGCACATGGCCAAACAAGAAGTAGATATCATGTCTAGGCACAAAAAGAAGCAGGAGCTTTATATTGTGTCTAGTTCTGGTTCTGAAGATGAGTCTATTAAGACATCCTGGTTCTGGGACAATGAAAAGACTAGTTCCTGGTACAGGTACAGGTACAAGGAGGAGGCCAATAGCAGGTCCTGGTTCAAGTCTAAGAAAGAATTCTGTGTTGAATCCAGTTCTGGGTCTGATTGTGAAAATAATATGAAGACCTTGTTCTGGGCTGGAGAAGAGGCCAAATCCAGGTCCAAACACAGAGCCAGGAATGAGGCCAATAAGAGGGTCAGGCACAGTGCTAGGCGAGAACCTAGCACTGACGTCATGTCTGCATCTTTAGATGTAATAAAAAAAGAGTCCTGGTTCTGGCCTGAAGAAACAGATAATTCATTTTTAAGGCCCAAAACCAAGAAAGAGTCCAGGGCCAGAGCACTGGCAAAGGAAGAAGCCCAAACCAAGGCCAGAGCCAGGGCCAAGCAAGAAGCCAGGTCAGAGGAGGAAGTCTTCATTGGGACCTGGTTTTGGGATACAGATGAGCCCAGCATGATGGATGGGACCAGTGTCAAATCTAGTCCACAAGTGGAGGATGAGTCTATTTTTGGGACTTGGTTCTGGACTAATGAAGAGACCAGTATGGAGACTGAGACCAGCAGTAAATCCAGACCTAGGGTTGAGGAAGAGCCTGTTGGTGATTCCTGCTTTGAGGCTGGGGAAAAGACCAGTATGGAAATTGAGGCTGAGGCGACCTCTGAATCTGTGGTAGCAGCTAATGATGAAGAGGCCATTGTTGGTTCCTGGTTTTGGGCTAGTGAAGAAGTTAAACTAGAAGCTGAGGAAGAGACAATTTTTGGGCCTTGGTTCTGGGGCATTGATGAGCCCAGGGTGGAATCTGATGTTGAAGTCAGCTCTGAGTCCAGGCCAAGGTCTGAGAAAAAAGTCATTGATCCCTGGTTCTGGGCTGGAGAAGTCAACATAGAAGCTGGGGTTGGAGAAGAGGCCAGGTCAGAATCAGAAGAAGAGGCAGTATTTGTGTCCAGGTTTTGGTCGGAAAACCAGACCCATATGGATTCTGGGGCTGAAGCTAGTTGTGACATCATGCCAGGGGCTAAAGAGGAGGAAGAAGAGGATGAGCCCATATTTGGTTCCTGGTTCTGGGCTGGAGTAGATGCTTGTGTGGAGGCTGAAGTCAACAGTAAGTCTATGCAAGAGGATGAACATGAGGCCGTTATATCATCTTGGTTTGGGGCCAGAGAAGAGACCAGTATGAAGTATGGGTCTGGTGGCAGATACAAATTTATGGCAGAAGCAGAGGATACTGAAATTAGGTCTTGCTTCTGTGCAGAAGAAGAACCCTGTGTGTATCCTCCCAACAGAGGAAGTTGGAAGTCTAGACCTGAGGAGGAGGACACTGTTGATTTATGGTTCTGGTCCAGAAAATATTCAAGACCAGAACCCATTGTAGGGTCCTGGTTATGGGCTGCAGGAGAGGGCAGTATAGGTCTTGAGACTGGAGAAGAGGCCAAGTTACCAACTGAAGAGGAGTCTATGATCAAGTCCTGGTTCTGGAAGGAAGAAGAATCCATTATAGATGGTACCAACAGAAAGGAGTCCAGTCCAGTAGCTGAGGAGGAAGATATTATTGGTTCTTGGTTCTGGGCTGGGGAAGAAGACAGGCTTGAGGTACCAGCTGAGGCAAGAGAAGAGAACAGGCTAGCATCAGAGGATGAACCTATGGTTGGGTTCTGGTTTGGGGCCAAAGAAGAGGCCATTAGAGAGGCTGAATTTTGCAGCAAATACAGTTCCAACACAAATGAAGAGGAAGTCGTCGTTGGGTCCTGGTTCTGGGAAGAGGCCAGTTTGGAGACATTGGTGACAGGGAATATCCTGCCACAGGAGCCTAAGCCTGAGACTAAGGTGGAGGAAATCAGGGTTGGGTCATGTTTCTGGACTGAAGAAGCCAGTGTAGAGGCTGATTCTCAGGCAGTAGAAGAAATGAGGTCAAAGACTGAAGAGGAGACAATTTTTGGGTCCTGGTTCTGGGCTGGAAAGGAATTCAGTAGAGAAGCAGGAATATGCTGTGTGTCCAAGCCAGAGGATGATGAAGAGATTATTGTTGAGTCCTGGTTCTGGTCTGGAGACAAGACCATTAAGGAAACTGGAACTGTGTCCTCCTGTGAGTTCATGCCAGAAAATGAGGAAGGGGCACTTTTTGGGTCTTTTCCTGAATCTAAAGATGACGTGAATAACAGTACTGGCAATGAAACCAACTGTGAGTCCTGGACATTAATTGATGAAGATGAGGCCATAGTGGGGTCCTGGTTCTGGGCAGGAGATGAGGCCCATTTTGAATCAAATCCAACCCCTGTGTTCAGGGCCATTTGCAAGTCTGGGTATTCCATTGAGCAGGAACCTGATCCTTCACGCAGACCCCAGAGCTGGGAAGAGGTCACTGTTCAGTTCAAGCCTGGTTCATGGTCTAGGATTGGCTTTCCATCCATAAGCCCCTCTAGATTTCCAAAAGAAGCAGCATCTCTATTCTTTGAAATGTTTGGGGGAAAGCCAAAGCATATGGAACTTAGCCCAGAAGGGGAAGAGCAGGAATCTTCACATCAGCCTGAACCTGAATTCCCATTTCAGTATGATCCCTCCTACCGGTCTGTGTGGGAAATTCGAGAGCATCTTAGGGCCAGGGAGAGTGCAGAACCTGAGAATTGGTCCTGCAGTTGTGTACAATGTGAGCTTAGAATTGGTTGTGAAGAGTTTGAAGAACTCCTTTTATTAATGGACAAAATTAGAGATCCTTTTATTCATGAAATTTCTAAAATTGCAATGGGTATGAGAAGTGCTTCTCAATTTACCCGTGATTTCATTCGCGATTCAGGCATTGTCTCACTTATTGAAACTTTACTCAATTATCCCTCCTCTCGAGCTAGGACAAGGTTTTTGGAAAACATGATTCGCTTGGCTCCACCTTATCCAAATCTAAACATGATTCAGACATATGTATGTCAAGTGTGTGAGGAAACCCTTGCTTATGGTATAGATTCCCCTGAGCAGCTGTCTGGATTAAGGATGATTGGACATCTCACTGCTACTACTGACTATCATGAATTGGTTACCAATTATATGCCTGGGTTTCTTTGCTTACTAGCTACAGGCAATACTGCAACAAGGTTTAATATTTTGAAAATACTACTGAATTTGTCTGAAAATCTTGTCATGACAAAAGATGTACTTAGTGCTGGAGCAATGTCAGAATTTATGGGTATCTTTAACAGGGAAGAGACAAATGACAATATTCAAATTGTTCTTGCAATATTTGAGAATATCAGTAACAATATCAAGAAAGAGGCAGTGTTTGCTGATGATGATATTGATCTTGATCCACTTATTTCTGCATTCCGTGAAGCTGAGAAATTTGCTAAAGAATTACAAAGGAAAATAAACCATCAAAATGACCCTGAAGCTGATCAAGAAAAAACATATGAATAATCACTTGCCTCTGATTGTCCTTATGTTCCTGAATTATGGTCCTGGGGTAATGTTTTCTTTTTCACAGTTGTTTCTGTGTTGCAGTGTACATCTTTAACTTTACTCAACCCTGTGTATAATCTGGATCATTTTTCTCATGCCAAATGAATATTAGAATTGAAAACACATTTGTTGATATTTGTCTTGTTGAGATTGTGATATTTAGTATTTGAGCTTATAATGAACTGAGCCATCATCAATAAGCTACTCTTCTGATTGTTGTTCTATTATATATATATATATATATATGCATATATATATATATATATATTAGAGTCTTGTTTGTGTTTCAATAAAGTTCTGTGTAAAAGTTAGCAGAAATCATCCTTTCACTTAGACTTAAAATACAGATGCAAAAATGATACATGACTATCCATGTACAGGTAATTAATGTATGAGTGATGTGCTCATTGTAAAAGCTTTTTCTCAGCTTGAATCCCAAAGGCTTGCTTCAGACACTTAAGTTAGACCCTGAAGTATAGGAAAGAGGTTGGTGACATGAGGAAAAGCATGGAATTAGAAAAATTTCCTGTGGAAGTGAGGTATCCCATCTGCCTGGATTGGGTGGGAGGAGTATATTGAGAGAGATAGAGGATGAGGTAAATTTGAAGAGCTGAGAAATTGGATTTTTCTCCTCAAAGAACAGCTTTTTCTTCAGTGGTATCTAAGGGTAAAAGAATAAGACTGGAAAACACACAGATTTAATTCAATCAGGAAGATGATTCAGTCATGATGGTGCCAATGGCAAATGTTAAGGAAATATCATATAGCTATTAAAAGTGATGATGTAGCCTGATGGGGTTGTGTACAACCTATAATCCTAGCGACTGGGGAGGCTGAGGCAGAGGAATTGCAAGTTTGAGGCCAGCCTTAGCAATTTAGTGAAACTCTCAGCAATTTAGTGAGACTCTGTCTCAAAATACAAAAGGATTGGGGATGTAGCTCAGTGGTAAAGCATCCCTGGGTTTAGTTCCCAGTACCAAAACAACAAAAAAATTATGATGTGTATAGGTGTATAGACTTTTAAATGAGAAACCCTGATGCTTTCCATAATTTGTAGAAGAGGTGTGTCATACATGGAAAGAGTGATCCTATTTAAAAAATAGATGTAAATGGACTAAATTTAGGCAGGTTTTTATTATTTGATAATAGAAAATTCTACAATGATTCCAAAGGAATTAAAAAGTACAAGAGACTAATTTCAGAACTGGATTGCCAAATAAAAATACAAAATTATCAAAAGGAAATAAATTGTAAAGTTATCAGTTTCTTATCTTATTCCACAATTTTTTTTACACTCCAAAATCAAGAAGTTTGTAACATGTTCAGACAGAAACAAGAGTCTGGGATAAAGTTTATTGAAGAGAAGGCCCAATGAGGAGAGTTATACAATATTTTTTTTTTTTCACTGAAAGAACTAGACAGTAAGCCTGTTAGTTTTTCTCAGGGCACAATATGCTTTTTTCACCTGATTATAGTATATGAAGGTTAATAAAAGAAGCACAAAGTGTCAGTTTAGCATCCCTTTGCAAACCACAAATATCAACAGAGGTCATCCTGGTGTTGGAAATTGGAGTTTGAATGATTCATTAATCACAATTTTTCAAAACAGGTTGGGCATTGTGGTGCACACCTGTGATCCCAGCAACTTGGGATGCTGAGACAGAAGGATTCCAGGTTCCAGGCCAGCCTCAGTAACTTAGTGATGCCCTAAGCAATTTAGTGAGTCTTCCTCTCTCCCTACCTCCTTGTATATGTGTGTGTGTGTATGTATGATTTTTCAAAAGAGAATGTGTGTGTGTGTGTGTGTGTGTGTGTGTGTGTGAGAGAGAGAGAGAGAGAGAGAGAGAGAGAGAGACAGAGACAGAGACAGACAGAGAAGGGGAGAGAAGGAGAGTGTTTTCATTTGTTGCCCAAATATTACACAAAACACTAAATTTCAATCCATCTCCCAAATCCTCCTGGAATACTCCTCAGGCTGAGTGCTGCTACAGAGGAAAGGCCCAAGCATAGGGCCAGAAGCTGGTTCCTAATCCAGCCTTCCTTGTAGTTCTGTATCTTCACCAGGGTTAGGAGCTTTCTACCACATAGCTCAACTCCAGAGTCAGAAGATTCTGCTGTGCAAGCTGCAGGGCTGCTACCCATGAGCTCACTGAGTGGTCATATGAGGCAGACAGTGGGTCATGTGACCAGGCTGCTGCTTGAGCAGGCAGAGAGTCATGTTTACCTGCATGAAGAAAGGACTGGAAGGACATACCATTTGCAATTGACACAGGTGGGACAACTGGTGAAATGTTTGGGTGGGTAGGCAGATGTCTGCATGCTGCATTAATTTGAAAACTTAGTTTCTCATGCAACTAGAAATAATCCCTCAACCAATTGCAATTGCAGGGAACTCAAGAAGCAGAGAGTCATCCTGTAGGAAGCATTTTTGCAGTTGCTATTGGAGGAGGTGGGTACAAGGTCAGGGAATGGCATCCTTGGGAGGTGGTGGCTGAGACTAGATTACAGTCTTTGAAATGCCTCCTGCCCTCCCACTTCTTCCTACCTCTGAAAATCCTCTTCCTCTACCTCAAGCTCCCCACTCAACATTGTGTGACTGTGTTTCTGTATATGAATGGGGGAGTTATGAACAGAGCCCAGAGAGAGGAAACGGTGAATGACAATTCATGAACACCTGTGGCTCTGGATTCTGAAGGGAAGGGGTGGGAATGGGAAACAGGCTACACTACTACTCTCTTCTCCCCCAGTGTCAGCACTTAATTCTTTATTGTCTGTCTTGCCTAATGACAAGGTTTAGGCAGTGGAGATGGCTGAGACCTAGCTCAAAACTGGGAGAGGGAGTACTAAGAGAGGGGAACATATTTGCCTTTTGCTGCAGAGTTCCAGCTTGCTGAAGGTGCAAGAGAAGAATCAACCTCAGCCTGCACGGGGTGGGAGGGGCAGACACAGCCTCAAGGGAAGGGAACCTATATGCTTTGGGCTCTACACATTGATTTCTCACTGGGGTACTGCAGGCTTCTCAATCCCCAAGATGATTTCTGGACAGCAGCATCCCAGGAATCCTCCTTGTATGTCAGGTTCTAAAAAGGCCCAGTCCTAACATACCATCAACAGCTCTCATCTGAAGACACAGTGTTACTGCTTCATTAAATACTCCTTGCCCCTAAAGCCCTGGGTCTCAGAGGAGAGTCTTTTTGGAAACCACCTATAGAAACTAATTTGTGGCCAGGAACGATGGTGCATACCTATAATCCTAGCAGTTCAGGAGGCTGAGAAAAGAGGATCACAAGTTCAAGGTCAGACTCAGCAACTTAGCAAGACCCTGTCTTAAAAAAAAATTAAAAGGGGGCTGGTGATGTGCCTCTGTGGTTAAGCATTCCTGGGTTAAATTCCTGGTACAAAAAATAGGAAGAAAAAGGAAAACACTACTTTGTGGGTTATCTTACAGATTACCCTCTGTAGACCCTTTGCTGTCTTCCCTGCTTTTGTTTTATTGCCAATGCTTTAGATTTAGTGATTTGCACTTAGTTTTGGTGGCACCCCTTTGTTTGTGCTGATCCCTTTTTGTCATACCTCACCTCTATGAGACAGCCACAGGGTACCAAAGCCCTTTAGAACAATAGAATTAGAAAAAATAAAATAAATTCTTCCAATATCATGAAGCTCTCTATATTTTTTGTGCATTTTATGGTTTTGAAGTTTATTGATATTTTTTCTGTTTTCTATTTCATTGATTTCTGCTCTTTATGTATTTATTTTCTTCTGTTTACTTGGTTACTGGATTATTCTGTGAGACCTTTCTTCTCTTCTAAGATAGGAATTTTAGTACTGTAAATTTTCCTCTATTACTGTTTTAGCTACATCCCTCAAGTTTTGCTACGTTGTGTTTTCACTTATCTTTAATTGATATCACTCCCAAATTTCTCTTTTGGTTTCTTTCTCCTTTGATCCAAGAGGTATTCAGAAATAAGCCGTGTAGTTCCCATGTACTGGGTTTTCTTTCTGGTTATTGATTTCCTGTTTAGTTCCATTGTGGTCAGAGAATATCCTTTATATGACTTTAATCTTTTAAATTAATTGAGACTTCATTTATAGCCCAGAATATGGTCTATTTTATTAAATATTTCATGTATACTTGAAGAGAATGTGCATTGTTCTGTTATGTGGATTGTTCTATAGTTATCAATTATGTCTGATTGGTTCCTAATGTTTTTATGTCTTCTATTACATATCTTTATGTATTTTGGCTCAACTTGTTAATGAAAAAGTAATGCAGAAATCTCTGACTATAATTGTGGATATGTCTATCTACAGTTGTGAATATACCTTTCTCATTGGAGTTGTATCAGAATATTTTTTTACTGCTCTTTTAATATACTGGATTCAAATTACCATATTTTTTCATTCTTCATCATGAATGAAACTGGTATGTAATTTTGTGAATTTATACTGTAGTTTCTCATCTCTTTTATTTTATTAGTTTTTTTATTCTAATTTGTTATACATGCTTGCAGAGTGCAATTCATTTCATATTACATATAAAGCGCACAATATTTCAAGTCGCTGGTTTTACATAAAGTATTTTCACGACAATTGTGTCTTCATACATGTACTTAAGGTAATGATGTCTAACTCATTCTCATTATTTGTATCCCCTTGCCCCCTCCCCTTCCCTCTCCCCTCTTTGTTCTATTTAAAGTTTCTTCATTCCTCTCATCCCCCCTCCCTTGCCTTTATAAGTCAGTATCTTCATAACAAAGAAATCATTGGACCTTTAGTTTTTTGGGATTGGCTAACTTTACTTAGCATTATTTTCTCCAGCTCCATCCATTTACCTGCAAATGCCATGATTTTATTCTCCTTTAGTGCTGAGTAGTGTTCCATTGTGTGTATATACCAAAGTTTCCCTATCCATTCATCTGCTGATGGGCATCAGGGTTGGTTCCACAATCTAGCTATTGTTAATTGTGCTGCTATAAATATTGATGTGGCTGTGTCCCTGTAGTAAGCTGTTTATAAGTCTTTTGGGTATAGACCAAGGAGTGGGATAGCTGGGTCAAATGGTGGTTCCATTCCAAGTTTTCCTAGGAATCGTCATACTACTTTCCAGATTGGCTTAACCAATTTGCAGTCCCACCAGCAATGTAAGAGTGTGCCTTTTCCCCACATCCTTGCCAGCATTTATTGTTTGTTTGTATTTTTGATAGCTGTGATTCTGACTGGAGTAAGATGAAATCTTAGAGTAGTTTTGATTTGCAATTCTCTAATTGCTAGAGATGTTGAACTCTTTTTCGTATATTTGTTGATTGATTGTATATCATCTTCTGAGATGTGTTTGTTTAATTTCTTGGACCATTTATTGATTGGGTTATTTGGATTTTTGGTGTTAAGGTTTTTGAAAGCTTTATATATCCTTGAGTTTAGTGTTCTATCTGATGTGTTTGTGGTAAAGATTTGCTCCCATTCTGTAAGTTCTCTACTCACCTTACTAATTGTTTCTTTTGCTGGGAAGAAGCATTTTAGTTTTAATCCATCCCATTTATTAATTCTTGGTTTTAATTCTTGCACTATAAGGGTTTTATTGAGGATGTTGGGTCCTAATCCAACATGATGGAGATTTGGGCCTACTTTTTCTTCTATTAGGTGCAAGGTCTCTGGTTTAATTCCTAGGTCCTTTATCCAGTTTGAGTTGAGTTTTGTGCATGGTGAGAGAAAGAGATTTAATTTCATTTTTTTACATGATGATTTCCAGTTTTCCCAACACCATTTGCTGAAGAGGCTGTCTTTTTGCCAATGAACGTTTTTGGCACCCTCGTCTAATATAAGATAACTGTAGGTGTGTGGGTTAGTGTCTGTGTCTTCTATTCTGTACCATTGGTCAACTGGTCTATTTTGGTGCCAATACCATGCTGTTTTTGTTAATATTGCTTTGTAATACAATTTAAGGTCTAGAATAGTAATGCCACCAGCTTCACTCTTCTTGCTAAGGAATACTTTGCCTATTCTGGGTATCTTATTTTTCCAGATGAATTTCATGATTGCTTTTTTCTATTTGTATGAGGATTGGGATTTTGATTGGGATTGCATTGAAACGGTATAGTACTTTTGGGAGAATGGTCATTTTGACAATATTAATTCTACCTATCCATGGACAAGGTAGATCTTTCCATCTTATAAGATCTTCTTTAATTTCTTTCTTCAGCATGCTGTAGTTTTCATTGTAGAGGTCTTTCACTTCTTTTGTTAAGTTGATTCCCAAGTATTTTATTTTGAGGCTATAGTAAATGGGGTGGATTTCCTAGTTTCTTTTCCTAAGGAATTGTCGCTGATGTACAGAAATGCCTTTGATTTATGGGTATTGATTTTATATCCAGCTACTTTTCTGAATTCATTTATTAGTTCTATAAGATTTCTAGGTGGAAATTTTTGATCTTCTATGTATAGAATCATATCATCTGCAAATGGTGATAATTTGAGTTCTTCTTTTCCTATCTGTATCCCTTTAATTTCTTTTGTCTGTTTAATTGCTCTGGCTGGGGATTCAAGAACTATGTTAAATAGGAGTGGTGAAAGAGGGCATCCCTGTCTTTTTCCAGTTTATAGAGGGAATGCTTTCAATTTTTCTCCATTTAGGATAATGTTGGCCTGGGGCTTAGCATAGATGGCCTTTATGATGTTGAGGTATATTCTTGTTATCCCTATTTTTTCTAGTGTTTTGAACATGAAGGGGTGTTGTATTTTGTCAAATACTTTCTCTGAGTCTATTGAGATGATCATATGATTTTTATCGTTGAGTCTATTGATGTGATGAATTACATTTGTAAATTTACTTATGTTGAACCAAACTTGCATTTCTGGAATGAAACCCCACTTGATTGTGGTGCACTATCTTTTTGATATGTTTTTGTATTCGATTTGACAGAATTTTATTTAGAATTTTCGCATCTATGTTCATTAGAGATATTGGTCTGAAGTTTTCTTTCTTTTATTTGTCTCTGTCTAGTTTTGGAATCAGGTTGATATTGGCCTCATAGAATGAGTTTGGAAGGGTCCCCTCTTTTTCTATTTCATGAAATAGTTTGAGAAGTATTGGTGTTAGTTCTTCTTTAAAGGTCTTGTAGAACTCAGCTGTGTATCTATTCGGTCCTGGGCTTTTCTTGGTTGGTAGGTTTTTGATGGCATCCTCTATTTGTTTACTTGAAATGGATCTATTTAGATTGTGTATATCATCCTGATTTAGTTTGGACATATAATATGTTTCTAGAAATTTGTTGATGCCTTTGATATTTTCTATTTTGTTGGAGTATAAATTTTCAAAATAATTTCTAATTATCTTCTTTATTTCTGTAGTGTCCGTTGTGATGTTTCCTTTTTCATCATAGATATCAGTAATTTGAGTTTTTTCTCTCCTTTTCTTAGTTAGCATAGCTAATTCTTTATCAATTTTATTTATTTTTTTCAAAGAACTAACTTTTCTGTCAATTTTCTCAAATTTTTTTTGGCTTCAATTTCATTAATTTCAGCTCTGATTTTAATTATGTCCTGTCTTCTACATCTTTTGGGGTTTATTTGTTGTTCTTTTTCTAGGGCTTTGAGATGTAATGTTAGTTCATTTATTTGTTGACTTTTTCTTCTTTGAAGGAATGAGCTCCATGCAATGAACTTTCCTCTTAATACTGCCTTCATTAGTGTCCCAGAGATTACGATATGTTGTATCAGTGTTCTCATTTACCTCTAAGAATTTTTAATCTTCTTCTTGATGTCTTCTGCAATCCATTGTTCATTCAGTAGCATATTATTTAGTCTCCAGATGTTAGAGTAACTTTTGTTTCTTATTTTATCATTGATTTCTAATTTCATTCCATTATGATCTAATAAAATGCAGGGTAGTTTTTGTACTATTTTATGTTTGCTTAGAGTTGCTTTATGGCATAATATATGGTCTATTTTAGAGAAGGATCCATGTGCTGCTGAGAAGAAAGTATATTGGCTCATTGATGGATGATATACTCTATATATGTCAGTTAAGTCTAAGTTATTGATTGTATTATTGAATTCTACAATTTCTTTGTTTAGCTTTTTTTTTTGGAAGATCTATCCATTGGTGAAAGAGGTGTGTTAAAGTCCCCTAGAATTATCGTGTTGTGGTCTATTTGATTCTTGAACTTGAGAAGAGTTTGATTGATGAACATAGATGCTCCATTATTTGGGGCATATATATTTATAACAGTTATTTCTTGTTGATATATGATTCCCTTAAGCAGTATGAAATGTCCATATTTATCTCTTTTGATTAACTTTGCCTCGAAGTCTACTTTATTTGATATCAGCATGGAGAGCCCTGCTTGCTTACGTATACTGTGTGAACGGTATATTTTATCCCATCCTTTCACCTTCAGTCGGTGGGCGTCTTTTCCTATGAGATGTGTCTCTTGAAGGCAACATATTGTTGGGTCTATTTTTTTAAAATCCAATCTATTAGCCTATGTCTTTTAATTGGTGAGTTTAGGCCATTAAGATTCAGGGTTATTATTGAGACATGATTTTTATTACCAATCTTTTTTTTTTTTTTTTTTTTTTTTGGTATTTAAGTGCCGGCTTTCTTGTGAATTCTTTAGCTTTTGTTTATCATGGAAAGTTTTTACTTCATCGTCAAATCTAAAGCTTAATTTTACTGGATATAAGATTCTTGGTTGGCATTCCTTATCTTTTAGAGCCTGGTATAAGTTGTTCCAGGATCTCCTGGCTTTGAGGGTCTGGGTTGAAAATCTGCTGAGATCTGAATTGGTATTCCCTTATAGGTAATCTGATTTTTCTCTCTTGTGGCCTTTAAAATTCTATCCTTATTTTGTATGCTAGAAATTTTAATTATAATGTGCCTTGGTGTAGATCTGTTATAATTTTGTACATTTGGCATCCTATAGGCCTCTTGTATTTGATTTTCAAATTCATTCTTCTTGCTTGGGAAATTTTCTGATATTATTTCATTAAATAGATTGTGCATTCCTTTGGTTTGAACCTCTGCTCCTTCCCCTATTCAAATAAATCTTAAATTTGGTCTTTTGATGGTATCCCATAATTCTTGGATATTCTGGTCATGGTTTCTTACCAAGCCTGAGGTATTATGGCTTCTGCCCTGTTGTCTTGTAGCATCCCTGCAGGTTACCTGAAACTTCACTTTTTAGGGAAAGATCAATATTACAGCATTCAATATACCCAAGGTATATCCATATATCATTTAGCTTCTATTTTTATATTTACAGTTTTGTCATTATAAGCAGAAATGATGAGTTCAGTTATATTTTACCATGTTTGCATGGTGGTTTACAGTATCTAATGGTAGAAGGGGGGACTTAGGGGTTGGCTAAGACATTTGTGAGGTAGGATGTGAGAAAATAGAGGTTTAGATCATTTAACTAGTGAGAGTGTAATCATAAGAATTTGGCTGTTAGTAGGAGAAGCAAGACATAGGCATCTCCATGTGAGACTCCCTGTTAGTTCACAACAGGATAACTGGTAGCACCTCTAGTAGAGCACCCTCTGGTGCAGCCTGGTCCACTGGGACATTAGTGATGTTTTACTAGGACCTTTTTGTTGTTCATTGATAGTAGCCTCGCTGTCTCAGTTTTGTGGCAGTGGCAGCCTCAAGCCTATCATTATCTTGATGTTGGGTTGTGTAGTCACAGAACCCCTGTGTGGTGTGTCTCTCTGAACAGGTGCGGGTTGCCTCTCTGAGTTGCAGGCGTGGGGCAGGCCTCTTTCTCCGGATCTTCTCCTGGCTTCAGTGTGGTGGAGCAGGCAGTCTGGCTTTTCTCTCCTCACTCTCCTCCTCCTGGGTCTCCTCCCAGTCTAGGTGTGTTAAAATCACCCAGTATTGGGCTGGGGTTGTGGTTCAGTGGTAGAGCGCTTGCCTAGCAAGTGTGAGGCACTGGGTTCGATCCTCAGCACCTCATAAAAGTAAATAAAATAAAGATATTGTATCCATCTACAACTTTAAAAAATTTTAAAAAAACACCCAGTAATATTGTGTTGTGGCCTATTTGATTCTTGAAATTGAGAAAGGTTTGTTTAATGTATGTAGATGCACCATTGTTTGGGTCATAAATATTTATGATTGTTATGCCTTGTTGATGTATTATTCCCTTAAGCAGTATGAAATGTCCTTTTTTTATCCCTTTTGAGTAACATTGGTTTGAAGTCCACTTTATCTGACGTGAAGATGGAAACCCTTGCTTGTTTACACAGTCCATATTAGTTGTCTGTTTTTTCCCATCTTTTCACCTTCAGTCTGTGGATATCTTTCCCAATAAGATGAATCTCTTGAAGGCAGCATATTTTTTAAAATCCAATCTGCCAGTCTATGTCTTTTAATTGGTGAGTTTAGGCCATTAACACTCAGAGTTATTATTGAAATATGATTTTTATTCCCAGTCATTTTGGTTTGTTTTGGTTTTCTACTTGACGTGGTTTCTCCTTCGATGCTTTTTCCTTTAGTGTAGTTCCTCCCTTTGATAATGTTCATTATTTTTCATTTCCTCCTTATGGAACATTTCGCCAAGAATGTTCTGTAGTGCATGCTTTCTCACTGTAAATTCTTTTAACTTTTGTTTATCATGGAAGGTTTTTATTTTGTCATCAAATCAGAGGCTTAATTTTGCTGGATATAAGATTCTTGGTTGGCATTCATTTTCTTTCAGATCTTGGCATATGTTTTTCCAGGATCTCCTAGCTTTCAGGATCTGGGTTGAAAAATCTGCTGAGATCTGCATTGATTTCCCTCTATATATAATCTGAAACTTTTCTTTCGTGGCTCTTAAAATTCTATCCTTATTCTGTGTGGTAGGCATTTTCATTATAATGTGCCTTAGTATAGGTCTGTTGTAATTTTGTACATTTGGTGCCCTTTGGACCTCTTGTGTTGGATTTTCCAATTTATTCTTCATGTTTGCAAAATTTTCTGATATTATTTCATTGAAGAGATTGTGCATTCCTTTGGTTTGTATCTCTGTACTTTCCTCTATCCAATAAATCATAGATTTGGACTTTTTTTCCCCCACTTTTTAAAAAAAATATATTTATATTAGTAGTATGTAATACAATTCATACTATACATATAGAGTCTCTTTTTACACAAAACAGTTTGTATACAAAGTATATTCGTAGCATTCAAGTCTTCAATCATGTATTTAGAATAATGATATCCATCTTATTCAACCACTTTTTCTTCCCCCCCTTCCCCCCTTGCTCCCTCCATTCCCCTCCCTTCCCTTTGACCATTATACTGTTCCTCTAATCCTCCTATGTACCCCGACCCAATAATACTGTCAACCGGCCTTCTTATATCAGAGGAAACATTCGGTATTTGGATTTTTTAGATTGACTGATTTCACTTAGCATGATATTCTCCAACTTCATCCATTTTCCAGCGAATGCCATTATTTTATTCTCTGGTTTTATTTATTTATTTATTTTTGTGGTACTGGGGATTGAACTCAGGGGCACTCGACCACTGGGCCACATCCCCAGCCCTTTTTTTTTGTATTTTATTTAGAGACAGGGTCTCACTGAGTTGCTAAGTGCCTCGCCATTGCTGAGGCTGGCTTTGAACTCGCGATCCTCCTGTCTCAGCCTCCCAAAGTGCTGGGATTACAGGCATGCGCCACCACGCCCGGCTTTTTATTCTTTTTTATTGCTGAGTAAAATTCCATTGTGTATATATACCACATTTTCTTTATCCACTCATCAACTGAGGGACATCTAGGTTGGTTCCCGTATCTCTCACCATGCACAAAATTCAATTCAAAGTGGATCAAGGACTTAGGAATTAGACCAGAGACAATACACCTAATAGAAGAAAAAGTAAGCTACAATTTCCAACATGTCAGATTAGGCTCCAAGTTCCTTAATAAGAATCCGGTAGCGCAAGAATTAATACCAAGAATTAATGAATGGGATAGATTTAAGCTAAAAAGCTTCTTCTCAGCAAAAGAAACAAATCAGTGAGGTGAATAGAGAGCCAACTGAGTGGGAACAAATATTTAATACATGCACATCGGATAGAGCACTAATTTCTAGAATATATAAAGAACTCAAAAAACTTGACACCAAAAAAACAAATAACCTAATCAATAAATGGGCTAAGGAATTGAAAAAACGCTTCTCAGAAGAAGGTACACAACAAATACATGAAAAAATGCTCAACATTGCTGGCAATTAGAGAAATGCAAATCAAAACTACTCTAAGATTTCATTTTACTCCAGTCAGAATGGCAGCTATCAAGAACACAAACAACAATAAATGTTGGAGAGGATATGGGGAAAAGGGCACACTCATACATTGCTGGTGGGACTGCAAAATGGTACAACCATTATGGAAAGCAGTATGGAGATTTCTTGGGAAAATGGGAATGGAACCACCCCATGACCCAGCCATCCCACTCCTGGATCTATTCCCAAAGGACTTAAAAACAGCATATTACAGTGACACAGCCACTTCAATGTTTATAGCAGCACAATTCACAATAGCTAGATTTGGACTTTTAATGTTATCCCATAATTCTTGGTTGTTCTGTTCATGGTTTCTTTCCATCTTCACTGTTTGGTCAACTTCATTTTCAAGATTGTATATTTTGTCTTCATTGTCTGAGTTTCTGTCTTCCAAGTGATCTGGTGTGTTGGTGATGCTTTCTTTATTTTTTAACGTATTTTTTAGTTTCAGTGGACATTATTTTATTTATACATGGTGCTGAGGATTGAACCCAATGTCTCACACATGCTAGGCAAGCACTCCACCACTGAGATACAACCCCAGCCCCATGTTGGTGATGCTTTCTATTGAGTTTTTTATTTGTTTTATTGTTTCCTTAATTTCAACAATTTCTGTTTTTTTTTTCAGAATCTCTATCTCTTTCTTGACGTAATCTTTTTTTCCACCTGTATTTGCTCTTATCTCTTTGTTAGAGTGATCCATTATTGCCTGTATTTGCTCTCTTATGTCATTGTTTGATTTGCAGATCATTTTAATTATGTACATTCTGAACTCCTTCTCTGACATTTCATCTACTGTGCTGTCAATGGATTCTGTTGTTTCATCTGGGTTGTTTGGGGCACTTTTTTCCCTTGTCTTTTCATGCTTTCCATGTGTTTCCCCCTCTAGTAGTGCAGGTACGAGATATTAAAAGTTTTTAACCTATAATCTTATAGTTTCCCTGCAGGCTACTGATGTCTCGCCTTTAAGGGGGAGATCAATATTAACAGCACCCAATGCCTTAAACCAAATAGTTCCTGTTTAAACAATTACACTTTTCAGTAAACAGAAGTGATATATTCAATTGTTATCTGCAATATAAACATTAGTTTTGCAAAAGGGTCTACAAATTCTAATGGTGGACAAAGAGAGAAATGGGGGGCACATAGACTGGTGTTTATGAGGTAGGAGGTGAGAATATAGAGGTAACATGGGAAGAGTAAAAGATGAATCAAAAGAAGTTGGCTGTTAATAGGAAAAAAGAGAAAAAGAGGCTACCCCATGCAAGGCTCTCTCCTTCCTCTGCAACAAGATGTTGGCTATTAGCACACCTAGCAGGGATACCTCTGGTATAACTGAGCCTGCAGGGACCTTGGTGATGGTCTTTTGGGTCCTGGCTGTTGTCCCTAGATGGAAATGGCCATGTCCCTAGTTGGTGGCAGGGTAGCAAACCTGTAAGACACCAGTCCCCAGCCGGTGACCCAACATATAAGTTGCCACAACTAAAGATGGTGGTGGCAGCAGCAGAGGTAACCTGAGATGGCACTGGAGGTGTCCAAAGGTGGCAGCGACCTCTTTTAGAGATGGGGCTGAAAGGGAAGGCCAAACAATGGCTTTGGGTGGCCTGTTTGGAGATCTAGTGCTGTGGTGTGTGGGTGTGGTCCTCAGCACGGTGGGCAGTCCTGTGCCTGTGCCTGTGCTCCCCATGAGTCGGCAGGGTGGTCCTGAGCTTCCATGGTCTCTGTGGGGTCAGCAGGGCTGTCCTGTGCCTGCCTGGTCTCCGCAGGGGTCCACGGAGCTGTCCTAGGCCTGCCTGGTCTCTGTGGTGTGGGTCAGCAGCATGGCCCTTTGACATGTTAATATCTAAAATATATTGAGGTTAATATCTAAAATATATTCTGATTCATATTAAATTCTGTTTATTTACTGATGAACAGCCCAAGTGCTTTCTACAGAACTTCACCATTATACATGACTACCAGCAATGTTATAATTTCTGCAAATTTTCTGTAACATTTCTTATATTCTATTATTATTACTGTTATCATCATCATCATCTTAGTCGTCCTAGTAGGTGAGAAGCAGTACCTCATTGTGGTTTTGATTTACATTCCTCTAATGACTATTGGTGTTATCTTATGCTTGTTTGGCCATTTGTATTATTTTTGAGAGAAATACATGTATTTTTTTATGGAGAAAAGTCTTTTCATGTATTTTGCCAATTTTAAATTGAGTTGCTTATTTTTGAGTTGTACAATTATACAGTTCTGGTCAATGGATTTTTTTTTCAGTACCGGGGATTGAAACCAGGGGTGCTATATGACTGAGCTATGCCCCCATCCCTTTTTATTTTTTGAGACAGGGTCTTGCTAAGTTTCAGAGGCTGGCCTCAAACTTCTGATCCTCCTGCTTTAGCTTCCTGAATAGCTGAGTTCACATGCATGCATTACCATACCCAGATAGACACTGGACCTTTATCAAATATATGACTTGCAAGTATTTTTCTCACTTTGTGGATTGTCATTTCACTTTCTCAATAGTGTCCCTTGATGTATAAGTTTTTTTTTTTTTTTTAATGAAGTCCAATTTGGTTTTTCTTTTGAAGCTTAAGCTTTTCATGTCATATCTAAGAAATCACTGCCAGATCCAAGATCATGAAGATTTATCTCTGATTTCTTCCATTAGTTCTATAGTTTTAGTTGTATATTTAGATCCCTGGTTCATTTTGAGATTTTTTTTTTTTTTTTTTTTTTTTTTTTTTTTTTTTTTTTTTTTTGGTACCGGGGATTGAACTCAGTGGCACTCGACCACTGGGCCACATCCCCAGCCTTTTTTTGTATTTTATTAGAGACAGGGTCTCACTGAGTTGCTAAGTGCCTCATCATTGCTGAGGCTGGCTTTGAACTCGCGATCCTCCTGCCTCAGCCTCCCAAAGTGCTGGGATTACAGGCGTGTTGAGATATTTTTTGTGCATTGTATAAGATGAACATCTAAATTCAACATTTGTATATTAAATTGTCCCAGCACCACTTTTTTTTTATACTGGATATTGAACCCAGGGACACTTTACCTCTGAGCTACATTCTTAATCTCTCTCTCTCTCTCTTTTCTCTATCTCTCTCTCTCTCTCTCTCTCTCTCTCTGAGACCAGGTATTACTTCTTTCTTAGTTGATGAGAATGGCCTCCTCCAACTTGCAGTCTTCATGCTTCAGCCTCCCAAGTCTCTGAGGCATGCACCACTACACCTGGTTCCAGACCACTTTTTGAAGACCAGTTTTCCCTATTGAAATCATCTTGTTACCGTTCTCAAAAATGAATTTCCGTAATGTGTGTTTATTTATGGACTCTCAGTTTCATTTCATTCATCTGTATGTCTATTCTTATGCCAGTACTACACTGTTTTGATTACTGTAACTTTGTAGTAAGTTTTACAATTGAGAAGTGTGAGGTCTCCAACTTTGTTTTTCCTCTTCAAGATTGTTTTGTCTATTGGAAGACACTTAAAATTGCATATGAATTTGAGAATCAACTTTTTCTGTATCTAAAAGTAGTGTTTGTGATTTTTAAAGGTCCTGAATTTGAATCTTTAGATAAATATGGGAAATATTATCATGTTAAAAATGTTGTCTTCCAGTCTTAAAACACAGGATGTCTCTCAATTATTTATTTATTTTTTTCTTGGAGGGTGGCTCTGGAGATTGAACCCAGAGCCTTGATCATGCTAGACAATTGCTTTGTTCAGTGAAGATCTTGCATCTCCTTGCTCAAGTTAATCTAAATGTTTTATATTTTATATGCTGTTGTAAAGGGGATTGCTGTCTTAATTTCCTTTTCAGATGGTTTGTTGCAGTTGTACAGAAACATGGCTGCTTTTTTTAAGATTTTTTAAAAAAATATTTATTTTATTTGCTTTAGTTGTACACAATGCGTTTATTTGTACGTGGTGCTGAGGATCGAACCCGGGCCTCGCACGTGCTAGGCGAGCGCTCTGCAGCTGAACCACAATCCCAGCCCACATGGCTGCTTTTTTTTTGGTGTTAATCTTGTGTCCTTTAATTTGTCTGAATTTATTAGCTCTACTACCTTTCTTGTAGATTAGTAATAGAATAGATCATGTTATCAATGAATAAAGGTGGTTTCTCTTCTTTCTTTCCAAATTATATGCATTTAATCCAAATTTTTTGCCTAATTAGCTAGAATTTCCAGTCTAGTTTTTAATTGGTATGGTAAAAGCTGGTATCCTTGTATTTTTTTCTGATCTTGTGTTAGTATGATGTTAGAGGTTTTGTTGTTGTTGTTGGTACCGGGGATTGAACCCAGGGGCACTCAACCACTGAGCCACATCCCCAGCCTTTCTTTTTTTAAATTTGCTCAGGGCCTTGCTCAGTTGATAAGGCAGGCTTTGAACTCACAATCTTCTTGCCTCAGCCTCCCAAGTCAGCAGGATTACACACGTGTGCCACTATGTCTGGCAAGGTTAGATTTTTAATCAATACTTTTTATTATATTGAAGAAACTCCTTTTCCTAGTTTATATGTTTATATTATGGTACAGAGTTGGATATTTGTTAAAGGCTTTTTATGTATCAGTTTGTAAGATGATATTTTCCCATTATTCTCTTAATGTGTCATATTATATTGATTGACTTTCATATATTGAACTCAATTTGTATTCCTGGGATGTCATGGTGTATAATATTTTAATATGCTATTATATTTAATCTAATAGTTGTTTTTGAGAATTTCTGCATCTGTAGTCATAAGCAATATTGATTTTTAGTTTTTCCATGACATTTTTGTCTGACTTGGGTATCAGATTAAGGCCACTCTCACAGAATTTTTAAAAATATTTATTTATTTACTAGTTGTACACAATGCCTTTATTTATTTTTACATGGTGCTGAGGATCGAACCTGGGCAGCACATGTGCTAGGCGAGTGCTTTACCACCGAGCCACAACCCCAGCCCCTCACAGAATTATTTAGAATATGTTCCATCCTTCTCTGATTTTTAGAATACTTTCAGATGTGTTTGTATTAGTTTTTTTAAATGTTTGATACAATGTAGCCTATCCGTGAAGTCACCTAATACTAGATTTGTTGGAAATTTTTTAGCTACTGGTTTCATTCTTTTTACTTGTTGTATATCTCATTAGATTTTTTTTTACATGAGTCAGCTTTGTTAGTTTATGTGTTACTATGAAATTACTTGTTTCATCTAGGTTATCTAATTTGCTGTACATTTCATTCAATATTTAAACGAACTTACTGAGATTAATTGACATGTAAAATTTCTATATATTTATTTTATACATGTCATTATGTCACAAATGTATTCATCACCTCCCAAAGGTTCCTCACATCCCTTTTATCATATTTTTGTATTTGAAGTAAGAATATATAATATAAGAACAACCATCTTTGCTAATTTTAAGTTAGCTATAGTTATCATGCTGTTAGATAGGAAACCATCAAAGTGTTTTTCCTATTCTTACCCACTCAACAACACAGAAAATTTTTCTGGCAAAAATGTGTAGATATCTTTCCTCATACATCAAGCAGAGAGGGATAATTCAACTTCCCATTAGTATGCCTTTAATTTCTTTCTTGTGTCTAATTGCTTTGGCTAAAAGTTTTAGTACTCTGTTGAATGAAAGCAGTGAGTGTGGAGATCATGCAATATTTTTCTTTCTGTATGTGGTTTATTTACCATAATGTCCCAAAGCTCTATCCATGTTGTCAAAAATGGCAGGTGTTTCTTCTTTTTTAAGTCTGAAGGCTGAATAACATCTTGTGTGTGGGGTGTGTGTGTGTGTGTGTGTGTGTGTGTGTCTTGTCTGTGATTGCATGTGTATCATGCTAACAGGTATGATGCTATATCTCATTGTGTTTTTTTTTTTTTTTTGGTACCGGGATTGGACTCAGGGGCACTCGACCACTGGGCCACATCCCCAGCCCTTTTTTGTATTTTATTAGAGACAGGGTCTCACTGAGTTGCTAAGTGCCTCGCCATTGCTGAGGCTTGCTTTGAACTCATGATCCTCCTGCCTCAGCCTCCCAAGTACTGGGATTACAGGTGTGTGCCACCATGCCCAGCTTCTGATTGTGTTTTTGATTTGCAGTTTCCTGATGATTGGTGATGTTGAGCACATTTTCATATACCTATTGTATACTTGTATTTCTTCAGCAAAATGTCTACTCAGGTTCTTCACATGTTTTTAAACTGAATTATTTGATGTGTTTTGAGATTGAGTTGTAGGAGTCCCTTATATGTTTTGAAGATCAACCCTTTATCAGGTATATGTTGTGCAGATATTTTTCTCATTCCATAGCTTACCTTTTCATTTTGTTGATTGTTTCCTTTGCTTTGCAGAATCTTTTTTATTTATTTATTTATTATTATTTGCTCTAATTAGTTATACATGACAGCAGAATACATTTCATTTCATTGTACACAAATGGAGCACAACTTTTCATTTCTCTGGTTGTATACAATATGGAGTCACACAATTTGTGCAGTCATACATGTACTTAGGGTAATGATGTCCTTCTCATTACACCATCTTTCCTACCCCAATGCCCGCTCCCCTCCTTTCCCCCACTTTGCCCAATCCAAAGTTCCTCGATTCTTTACATGCCCCCTCCCCCCACTATGGATCAGCATCCAGCCTTTGGGTTTTGGGGATTGGCTTACTTCACTTAGTATGATATCCTCTAACTCCATCCATTTACATGCAAATGCCATAATTTTATTCTCTTTTGATGCTGAGTAATATTACATTGTGTATATATGCCACAGATTGTTTGTTTCTTTCTTTTATTTATTTATTTACTTTTGGTACTGGTGATTAAACTCGGGAGCACTTGACCACTGAGCTACACCCCCAGCCCTATTTTGTATTTATTTAGAGACAGGGTCTCACTGAGTTGCTTAGCACCTCACCATTGCTGAGGCTGGCTTTGAACTCCTGATCCTCCTGCCTTAGCCTTCCCAGCTGCTGGGATTACAGGCATGTGCCACTGCACCTGGCTAATACCACAGTTTCTTTATCCATTCATCTGTTGAAGGGCATCTAGATTGGTTCTACATTTAAGCTATTGTGAATTGAGCTACTATAAACATTAATGTGGCTGTATGATGATTGATGATGATTTATGATGGATGTATGATGATTTTAAGTCCTTTGGGTATAGATTGAGGAGTACGATAGCTGGGTCAAATGGTGGTTCCATTCCAAGTTTTCTAAGGAATCTCCATACTGCTTCACAGAGTGGTTGCATAAATTTGCAGTGCCAGCTGTTGGTATGAGTGTACATTTTTCCTCACCTCCTCACCAACACTTATTGCTTGTATTCTTGATAATTGTCATTCTGATTAGAGTGAGATGAAATCTTCGAGTAGTTTTGATTAGCATTTCTGTAATTACTAGAGATTTTGAACATTTTTTCATATATTTGTTGATTGGTTATATATTTTCTTCTGAGAAGTATCCATACAGTTCCTTAGCCCGTTTGTTGATTGGGTTATTTGTTCTTAAGTTCATTCATTTTGCTGCATATGGATTTCCAGTTTCCCTAGTACCATTTGTTGAAGAGGGTATCTTTTCTCCAATGTATGTTTTTGGTGCCTTTGTCTAGTATGAGATAACTGTATTTATGTGGGTTTGTCTCTGTGTCTTCTCTTCTATACCATTGGCCTACATGTCTATTTTGGTGCCAATACCATGCCATTTTTGTTACTATAGTTCTTTACTATAGTTTAAGTTCTGGTATTGTGATGCCTCCTGCTTCACTCTTCTTGCTAAGGATTGCTTTGGCTATTCTGGGTGTCTTATTTTTCGAAATGAATTTCATGATTGCTTTTTCTTTTCTTTTTTTAATTTTATTTTTATAATTTTAATATGTACAACTCATGGTGCATGTATTTAGCATCTTTTTACATACAACTGTTTGTATACAAAGTATATTCATACAATTCAGGTCTTCAATCATGCATTTAGGAAAATGATATCCGTCTCGTTCAACCACCTTTTCTTTGTTTTTTCCTTTTCTCTCCCTCCTTCCCCCCTTGCTCCCTCCCATACCCTCCCTTCCCTTTGACCATTCTAGTGTTCCTCTAATCCTCCTATGTACCCCCATCCAACAATACTATGAAATAGCCTCCTTATATCAGAGAAAACATTTGGTACTTGGATTTTTGAGACTGACTAACTTCACTTAGCATTATGTCTTCCAAATTCATCCATTTACCTGCAAATGCCATTAATTTATTTTCTTTTATTGCTGAGTAAAATTCCATTGTGTGTATATACCACATATTCTTAATCCACTAATTTACTGAGGGACATCTAGGTTGGTTCCACAACCTAGCTATTGTGAATTGCGCAGCTACAAACACTGAGATAGCTGTGTCACTGTAATATGCTGTTTTTAAGTCCTTTGGGAATAGATCCAGGAGTGGGATGGCTGGGTCATAGGGTGGTTCCATTCCCACTTTTCCAAGAAATCTCCATACTGCTTTCCATAATGGTTGCACCATTTTGCAGTCCCACCAGCAATGTATGAGTGTGCCTTTTTCCCCACATCCTCTCCAACATTTATTGTTGCTTGTGTTCTTGATAGCTGCCATTCTGACTGGAGTGAAGTGAGATCTTAGAGTAGTTTTGATTTTCATTTCTCTAATTGCCAGCGATGTTGAACATTTTTTCATGTATTTGTTGATTAATCGTGTATCTTCTTCTGAGAGGTGTCTTCTCAATTCCTTAGCCCATTTATTGATTGGGTTATTTGTTTTTTTAGTGTAAAGTTTTTTGAGTTCTTTATATATTCTAGAGATTAGTGCTCTATCTGATGTGCATGTATTAAATATTTGTTCCCAATTAGTTGGCTCTCTATTTACCTCACTGACTTTCTTTTGCTGAGAAAAAGCTTTTTAGTTTAAATCTATCCCATTCATTAATTCTTGGTAGTAATTCTTGCGCTACAGGATTCTTATTAAGGAACTTGGGGCCTAATCTGACATGTTGGAAATTGGAGCTTACTTTTTCTTCTATTAGGCTTATTGTCTCTGGTCTAATTCCTAGGTCCTTGATCCACTTTGAATTGAGTTTTGTGCATGGTGAGAGATAAGGGTTTAATTTCAATTTGTTGCATATGGATTTCCAGTTTTCCCAGCACCATTTGTTGAAGAGGCTATCCTTTCTCCACTGTATATTTTTGGCGCCTTTGTCTAATATAAGATAGCTGAAATTATATGTATTAGTCTCTGTGTCCTCAATTCTGTACCATTGGTCCACCAGTCTGTTTTGGTGCCAATACCATGCTGTTTTTGTTACTATTGCTCTATATTATAATTTAAAGTCCGGTATGGTGATGCCCCCTGCTTCACTTTTCTTGCTCAGGATTGCTTTGGCTATTCTGGGTCTCTTATTTTTCCAGATGAATTTCATGACTGCTATTTCTATTTCTTTGAAGAATGACATTGGGATTTTGATTGGAATTGCATTAAATCTGTATAATGCTTTTGGTAGTATGGACATTTTGACAATATTAATTCTACCTATACAAGAGCAAGGTAGGTCTTTCCATCTTCTTAGTTCATCTATAATTTCTTTCTTTAGTGTTCTATAATTTTCGTTATAGAGGTCTTTCACCTCTTTTGTTAGGTTGATTCCCAGGTATTTTATTTTTTATTTTTTTTGATGCTATTGAAAATGGGGTAGTTTCCATCATTTCCCTTTCAGAGTCGTTGTCGCTGATGTACAAAAATGCCTTTGACTTATGTGTATTGATTTTGAATCCTGCAACTTTGCCAAATTCATTTACTAGTTGTAAAAGTTTTCTGGTAGAGTTTTTTGGGTCTTCTAGTTATATTATCATGTCATCAGCAAATAGTGCTAATTTGAGCTCTTCTTTTCCTATCTGGATCCCTTTAATTTCTTTCATCTGTCTAATTGCTCTGGCCAGAGTTTCCAGTACTATGTTAAATAGCAGTGGTGAAAGGGGGCATCCCTGTCTTGTTCCAGTTTTTAGAGGGAATGCTTTCAATTTTTCTCCATTTAAGATAATGTTAGCTCGGGGCTTTGCATAAGTAGCTTTTATAATGTTGAGTATGTTCCTGATATTCCTAGTTTTTCCAGTGTTTTGAACATAAAGGGGTGTTGTATTTTGTCAAATGCTTTTTCTCCGTCTATTGAGATGATCGTATGATTTTTGTCTTTAAGTCTATTGATGTGATGTATTATGTTTATTGATTTCCAAATGTTGAACCAGCCTTGCATCCCTGGGATAAACCCCACTCGATTGTGGTGCACTATCTTTTTGATATGTTTTTGTATCTGATTTGCCAGGATTTTGTTGAGGATTGTTGCATCTATGTTCATTAAAGATATGGGCCTGAAGTTTTCTTTTTTGGATGTGTCTTTGCCTGGCTTTGGGATTAACGTGATATTGGCCTCATAGAAAGAGTCTGGAAGAGCTCCCTCTTTTTCTATTTCTTGAAATAGTTTGAAGAGCATTGGTATTATTTCTTCTTTGGATGTCTTATAGAACTCGGCTGTAAACCCATCAGGTCCTGGACTTTTCCTTGTTGGTAGCTTTTTGATGACGTCTTCTGTTTCTTCGCTTGTAATTGGTCTATTTAAGTTGTGTATAGCCTCCATTTCCAGTTTAGGCAAATCATACAACTCAAGAAATCTGTCAATGTTTTCAATATTTTCTGTTTTATTAGAATACAAGTTTTCAAAATAATTTCTAATTATCTTCTGTATGTCTAAGGTGTTTGTTGTGATATTCCCTTTTTCATCATGAATGTTAGTAATTTGAGATTTTCTCTTCTTTTTGTTATCATTGCTAAGGGTCTGTCAATTTTGTTTATTTTTTTCAAAGAACCAACTTTTAGTTTTGTCAATTCTTTGAATGGTTTCCTTAGTCTCAATTTCATTAATTTCAGCTCTGATTTTAATTATTTCCTGTCTTCTACTGCTCTTGGTGTTGGACTGTTCTTCTTTTTCTAGTGCTTTGAGGTGTGATGTTAAGTCATTTATATGTTGGGTTTTTTTCCTCTTAAGGAATGAACTCAGTGCAATGAATTTTCCTCTTACTACTACCTTCATAGTGTCCCAGAGATTTCTATACATTGTATCTGTGTTCTCATTTACCTCTAGGAATTTTTTAATCTCCTCTTTGATGTCTTCTTCAACCCCTTGTTCATTCAGTAGCATGTTGTTTAGCTTCCAGTTGTTGGAGTAGTTTTTCTTAATCCTTGTTTTGTCGTTGATTTCCAATTTCATCCCTTTATGGTCTGATAGAATGCAGGGTAGTATCTCTATGTTTTTATATTTGCTGAGAGTTTCCTTATGACCTAATATATGGTCTATTTTGGAGAAGGAGCCATGTGCTGCTGAGAAAAATGTGTATTTGTTTACTGTGGGATGAAATATTCTATATATGTCCGTTAGGTCTAAATTGTTAATTGTTTTAAGGAGGCTTAAAGTTTCTTTGTTTAGCTTTTGTTTGGATGATCTATCCATTGGTGAGAGAGGTGTGTTGAAGTCCCCTAGAATAACTGTGTTGTGGTCTATTTTACTCTTGAACTTGAGAAGAGTTTGTTTGATGAATGTAGGTGCTACATTATTTGGGGCATATAGATTTATGATTGTTATATCCTGTTGATGGATGGTTCCCTTACATAGTAAGAAATATCCTTCTTTGTCCCTCTTGATTAGTTTTGGTTTGAAGTCTACCTTATTTGATATGAGAATGGAAACCCCTGCTTGCTTCTGCAGGCCATGTGAGTGATAAGACTTTTCCCAGCCTTTCACTTTCAGTCTGTTGATGTCTTTTTCTATGAGGTGTGTTTCTTGGAGACAGCAAATTGTTGGGTCATTTCTTTTAATCCATTCTGATAATCTGTGTCTTTTGATTGGCGAGTTTAGACCATTAACATTCAGGGTTATTATTGAGATGTGATTTTTATTCCCATCCATTTTTATTTGAATTATGGTCTTTAGCTTGATTTGGTTTCTCTTTTGGTTGGTATTTCCCTTAGTTTAATATCTCCCTTTGTTGATTTTCGTTATCATCTTTCTCTTCTTCTTCATGAAAATTGTTGCCCAGGATGTTCAGAAGTGCTGGCTTTCGAGTTGTGAAATCTTTTAACTTTTGCTTTTCGTGGAAGGTTTTTATTTCATCTTCAAATCTAAAGCTCAATTTTGCTGGATATAAGATTCTTGGTTGACATCCCTTTTCTTTCAGAGCTTGAAATATGCTATTCTAGGATCTTCTTGCTTTTAAGGTCCGGGTTGAAAAATCTGAACATAATCTGATTGGTTTCCCCCTATATGTAATCTGCTTTCTTTCTCTTGTGGCTTTTAGTATTCTCTCCTTGCTCAGTATATTAGGCATTTTCATTATAATGTGTCTTGGTGTGGATCTGTTGAGATTTTGTTTGTTTTGTGTTCGATATGCCTCTTGAACTTGGTTTTCCCATTCATTCCTCAAGTTTGGAAAATTTTCTGTAATTATTTCGTTAAATAAATTACTCATTCCTTTGGCTTGAAACTCTGCCCTTTCCTCTATGCCAATCACTCTTAAGTTTGGTCTTTTTATGCTGTCCCATAATTCTTGGATGTTATGTTCTTGATTTCCAACGAGTTTTGCTGTATAGTCTAAATTCTTCTCTAGGACATATATTTTGTCTTCATTGTCTGAGGTTCTTTCTTCCAAGTGGTCTACTCTGTTGGAGATGCTTTCAATTGAACTTTTATTTTGGTTTATTGCTTCTTTCATTTCTGGAATTTCTGTTTGGTTTCTCTTTAGATCCTCTATCTCCCTATTGAAGTAATCTTTTACTTTCTGTATTTGTTTATGGAGTTCTTTGTCAAATGATCTTTTACTGCCTGCATTTGCTCCCTCATCTCATTTTTTAGTTCATTCTTAAGTTCCCCAAACATTTGGAATATGTAATTTCTAAATTCCATCTCTGACATTTGACCAACTGTGCTTGCCATGAAATCTACTGATGAGGTATCTTGATTTGTTTGTGTCACTTTCTTCCCCTGTTTTTTCATGTTGCTTGTGTGTCTTTTCTTCCTGCACTGTGGGACCTTGACTATTTCGATTTTACCTTAAAGCCTTATGTTGTTCCTGTAGTACAATGCTATCAGATCCCCTTATAATTCCTTTACACTTTAAAACCTAATACTTTCTTTTCAGAAAATCCACGTTTGATCACAGTGTACAGATTTGGTTAACCCGGATATTATTTCCAATTTACTCTGTATGCTTCTGATGGGGTTTTATAGCTTCAAGTATTGGATACAGAGGTGTTATGTTTAGGAAGAAGGAAGTGTCTTGAATTGTTCTTTCTTGGAAAGTATGAAAAGAGAGTTCTATTGAAGTGGTTTAGTGGAAGAGGTTTAGTATCAGTAGACGAGAGAAGAAAGAGAATGGAGTAGACAATCAGGTGGAAAGACCAATTTATATATAAAGTAAGGTGGAAAAGAAAAAAATGATAAAAGAGTAGGCATTGGTGTAAGAGAGAGGAGAGAGAGAATCAAGAAAATAGAGAGTAAACAATATATATTACACCGCTTTGCTATCCAGTTCAATTGCGCGGGATCTAGAAATCCCAAGTTCTGCGTATAACTTGTTTTTGCCTCAGTTTAGTATGCACTGGCAGGGTGTAAACATGAAAGATGAAGGAGGAAGAAAAGATGCAAGAGAAGGAAGAAAAGAAGAAAAGAAAAAAGGAGCAGAAGCAAACAAACACACTGACAATGCAAAAAAAAAAAAAAAAAAAAAACAAGTCAAACCCCAAGTCTCAAACAAAACGGGCCCTGGGAAGCCCCCCTCTTTTTTCCTTTCCAGTTTAAGCCAATTGTATCAGTTCTCGTCTAGACAGTCTGTGATCCTGTTAGTGGAATCAAGGCTGCACCTTAGGCCAATGGCAGAAAGGCTCAGTGGAAGAGTGGCCCAGGGGGTTTGTGTGTCAGCAGATGAATGGCACCGGGAAGGGGACCTTCCAGAAGGCACCCTTTCCCCACGCCCACCCACAGTTGCAGCTTCTTGTGGCCACTGCGCTGGCCTCAGACACGCCCTCCCCTGCTGGCCATCCGAGCCTCACCCAGGTGTGCGTTGTCTCCAGAGCTCTGGCGGGTCCCTGGATGCCTGCAGCCGTCCCTCCCCTCCGTCTCCTCCCCTTTGTATGGGTCAGCCACTGCACCTCTCAAAAATGGCGGTGTTCTCCTCCCACTCAACAGCAGCTCCGCAGACCCCTGTGTCCTCGCTGATGGGTTTCAAAGCCGTTGGGTGGATGTCTCCTTGCCGAGAAGGGCAGCCGTATCTGCAGCGCAGAGAGTGCTGCTTCAGACTGTGGACCGCTCCTACCCCTGCTTGCTATTGCTGTTCTCTGTGCCGCTCTCTCCCGGAACCTACTGCTGAGGGTCGCGTCCGGCCGTGTGTGGATTCGAACTGGTGTTGTTGTCCCGCGGTCTTCCGTGGTCCCCCAGCACCAATTCCGACGGCTGTTTTTGCTGGCTTCACGCTGGTGTGCCCTAAGTGTGGCTGGGGTTGCAGTCGCAGCGCGGTCTCCCCACACTGGCTTTATTCCGCACGGCCTGTGCGCCGCCCAGGCGGTGTTGCAGAAGCTTCATGGCTCTAGTCGCTGCAGACAGCTTGTCTCCTTCTCTCCCTGGTAGTGGTATTCAAACCATCCAGGAGATCAGTATTTTCGGCCTATATATATATGATGAAAGGCAATTTATCTGCTTTGTTGGATTCTTTCCACGGAGCTGCCCTGAAGTGCGGCTTCCTCTAATCCGCCATCTTAGATCCCTCTGCTTTTTCTATTTCTATGAGGAAAGTTGTTGGGATTTTAATTGGAATTGCATTAAATCTGTAAAATACTTTTGGTAGTATGGCCATTTTGACAATATTAATTCTTCCTATCCAAGAGCATAGGAGACCATTTTATCATCTAAGGTATTAGAATCTTTTAATTTTTATGTAATTCTACTTACTTATTTTTGCTATAGTTGCCTGTATTTTTTTTTTTTTTTTTTGGGTACTGGGGATTGAATTCAGGGGCACTCAATCACTGGGCCACATCCCTAGCCCTTTTTTGTATTTTATTAAAGAGAGGGTCTCACTGAATTGCTAAGTGCCTCTCCATTGCTCAGGCTGGCTTTGAACTCGCGATCCTCCTGCATCAACCTCCCAAGTGCTGGAATTACAGGTGTGCACCACTGCGCCTGGCCTGCTTATATTGTTGGGGTAAAAAAATTGAATTGCCAATGCCAATGGCAGGGATTTTTCTCTTATACTTTATTCTAAGGTTTTTATTCAGCTTTTAAGTTTTTAATCCATTTTAAGTTGACTTTTGTGTATGGTATATGAAATGGGTCCAAATTAATTACTTTTCATGTGAATTTCTAGTTTTCCCAGCAACACTTACTGAAGAGACATCTTTTCCCCTTTGTATATTATTGGTACCTTTTCAAACATTGGTTAACCAAATATGCTTGGGCTGATTTATAGACTGTCTATTCTGTTCCATTGGTCTTTGCACCTATTTTTTTTTTTGTCAGTACAACATTTTTAGTTTACTTTAGCTTTGTAGTATATTTTGAGGTTAGATAGTGTGATTCTTCTGGCTTTTTTCCTACCTTGATTGCTTTGGCTATTTGGGGTCTTGTGTGGTTCCATAGGAATTTTATGATATTTTTTCTATTCCTGTGAAAAATGCCAGTGCAATTTTTATGGGGATTGTTTTCAATCTATATTGTCACTTTGTTAATAAGGACATTTTAACAGTATTCATTCTCCCCATTCATGAACACGAGATATTTTATAATTTATTGTGCCATCTTCAGTTCTATAGTAATCATAGTTTTCGGTGTACAGATCTTTCATTTCCTTGGTTAAATTTATTCCTAAATATATATTTTCTTTTGATACTATTGCAAATGTTATTATATTAGTTTCTTTTTAGTCTAGGTCAGTATTAGTGTACAGATAGCAAATGATTTTTATATTGATTTTTTTTATCATGCAAAAATACTGAATTCATTTACTTTTTCTAACAGTACTTTGGTGGAATTTTTTATTACTTTATATGTAAGATAATGTCATCAGCAATCAGAGACAATCTTACTAATTTTTTTTTCGTATACAGAGGCCTTATATATTTTGCCTAATTTCTCTTGCTAGGATTTCTAGTACTGTGCTGAGTAGAGGTGGTGAACGTGGACATCTTTGACTTGTTCAAGATGTTAGAATGTTGAAAGATCTTTGTGTCCCTGGTATAAATTCCATTTGATCATGGTTAGATGTTTCAACATATACAAATTGATAAATATTTATCACACGAACACAAAGATAAAAATCATGTGATTGCATAGAAAGCATTTCAATAAAATTCAACATCCCTTCATGATTAAAGCTCTGAACAATTAGGCATTAGAAGAAATGTACTTCAACAAAATAAAGAGTATATATGAGATATCCATAGCCAACATTCATATGGAATGGGGAAAATCTGAAAGCTTTTCCCCTAAAATGTGAAACAACACAAGGATATCCACACTCACTGCTTTCATTCAATAGAGTACTAGAAGTTTTAGCCAGAGCAATTGGTCACGAGAAAGAAATCAAAGTCATACTAATAGGAAGTTGAATTATCCCTGCTTGCAGATGATATGATTCTATATGTAGAAAAAACTGAAGAGTCCACCCAAAAGATTATTTGAATTGATAAATGAATTCAGTAAATTTGCTGAATAGAAAATCAAGAAGCAAAAATCGATAATAGCATTGTTATAAACTAATGATGAACCTTTTAAGAAAGAAATATCCAGTTTTCCCATCACCATTTGTTAAAAAGTCTGTCTTTTCTCCAATGTATATTTTTGGCAACTTTGTTGATTATCAGGTGACTGTATCAGGGTGAGATTGGCTTCATAGTACAAATTTGGGATTGTTTTTTTTCCCATTCTGTTTTATGGAATAATTTGAGAAAGATTGGCATTAGTCCTTTTTCACAGGTCTGGTTGAACTCAGGCGAGTATCCGTCTGGTCCTGGGTTTCTCTTTGTTGGCAGGCTTTTAATTACTGTTTCAATTTTATTACTTGATGTTGGTCTATTTAGGCTTTCTATATCTTTGTGGTTCAATCTGGGTAGATTATTTGTTTCTAGAAATTTTTCAATGTCTTCTAGATTTTCCAGTTTATTGTAATATAAATTTTCAAAATAATTTCTTTCTTTCTTTCTTTCTTTTTTTGTACTGGGGATTGAACTCAGAGGTACTCTACCACTGAGCCACATCCCCAGCCCTATTTTGTATTTTATTTAGAGACAGGGTCTCACTGGGTTGCTTAGTGCCTCGCAGTTGCTGAGGCTGGCTTTGAACTCATGATTCACCTGTCTCAGCCTCCCAAGGAACTAGGATTACAGACGTGCACCACCATGCCTGGCTCAAAATAATTTCTAATGATCCTCTCTCAATCTCAGAAATGTCAGTAGTGGTATCTCTTTTTTCATATCTAATTTTGTTGATTTGGGTCTTCTGTCTCTTTCATTCTGTTAATTTAGTTAAGGACTTAGCTAATCTTGCTTTATCTTTTCAAAGAACCAACTCTCTTTGCGTTTAGTTAATACTTGGTATTGATTTTTTTCTTATTTCATTAATTTTGGCTCTGATGTTAATTATTTCCTGGCTTATGCTGATTTTGGAATTATATTGTTCTTGCTTTTCTAGGGCCTTTAGGTGTCACATTGCATTATATATTTGGAATCGTTTTTTTAAAATATAGACACTCAATGGTATAAACTTTCCTCTTAAACAGCCTCTGTACTGTCCTAGAGATTGTGATATATTGTATCTCTCTTATTTGTTTCTAAGAATTGTTTATTTATCCCCTGATTTCTTCTATGACTCATTCCTCATTCAAAAGCATTCAGTCTCCATATGTTACTCTTTTCTGTTTTTATCTTGTTATTGATTTCTAATTTGATTTCTTTATGACCTGATAGGATGAAAGAAATTTTCTCTCTTTTTTTCAATTTGCTAAGACTTGCTCTGTGTCCTAAAGTATGATCTATTTTAGGGAAGTTTTCACATGCAACTGAGAAGAAGGTAAATTCAGTTATCAATGGATGGAATATTCTATAATGTCTAGTAGGTATATTTGATTAATAATAATTTTTTGGTACTGGGGATTGAACCCAGGGGCAACCACTGAGCCACATCCCCAGCTATTTTTATATTTTATTTAGAGTCAGGGTCTCACTGAGTTGCTCAGGGCCTCACTACGTTGCTGAGGCTGGCTCTGAATTCACGATCCTCCTGCCTCAGCCTCCCAAGCCATTGAGATTACAGGTGTGCACCAGCATGTCCAGACAATTGATAGTATTTTTTAGTTCTGAAGGGTCATTACTTAGTTTTTGTATGGTTGGGACCTATCTATTGGTGAGAGAGGTGTGATGATATCACCCAGTATTATTTTATTGAGGTCTATTTGAGTTTTTATATTGAGAAGGATTTGTTTTATGTATATAGGTTCACTGATGTTTGGGGTATAAATATTTACAATCATTATTTCTTGTTGTCAAATTATTTTCTTAATCAGAATGAAGTGATCTTCTTTGCCTCTTCTGATTCATTTCGGCTTGACGTCTACTTTGATATCAGAGTTGTTACTCCTGCTTGCTTTCCGTCTCCGTTTGCTTGGTATGTTTTCCCATCCTTTCATCCTCAGCCTGTGGATGTCTTTGCCTGTAAGGTGAGTAAGGTTGTGTCTTGTATTTTTAATCCGCTCTGTCAAGCTATTTCTTTTCACTGGAGAGTTTAGACGATTTACATTCAGTGTTATTATAGAGATGATTTTTAATTTTCTTCCACTTTGATTTATTTCTAATGTTTAATTGAGACTTGATTCATCTTTGATTATTTTTTTTATGAAATTCATTCATAAGCTGGCTCTGATGTTTATTTTTCATTTCTTTTCCATGTAACATTTGACTGTATTTTGTAGTACTGGCTTAGTAGTTATGAATTCTTTGACATTCTGCTTATCATGAAGTGTTTTTATTTCATTTTCAATTCTGAAGGGTAGCTTTGCTGGCAATAGCAATCTTAGTTGGCACCTGTTACTTTCAGGTCTTGGTGTATGCTAGATTTTAGAGTCTGGGGCTGAGAAATCAGTAGAAAGTACAATTTGTTTTACTCTAAATGTGATCTGTCATTTTTCTCTAGTGGCTTTTTAAATTCTGTCCCCATTCTGTATATCAGATGTTTGAATTGTAATGGTCTTGGAGAGGCTCTTTTTTTTTTTTTTTTAATCTTGTCTATTTGGGATTCTAAATGTCTTTTGTATTTGGATTTCTATCTCATTCCTAAAGTTTGGACATTTTTCTGATATTATTTCATTGAAAAGATTGTGCATACCATTAGTTTGTAACTCAATGCCTTCTTCTACACCAATGATTTTTAGAATTGTTCTCTTAATATTATCCCAAATTTATTGAATATTCTAATCTTGGTCTCTTAACATCATTTTTTGTGTGTGTGTGTGGTACCAGGATTGAACTCAGGGGCACTCGACCACTGGGCCACATCCCCAGCCCTTTTTTGCATTTTTTATTTAGAGTCAGGGTCTCACTGAGTTGCTAAGTGCCTCACCACGTTGCTGAGGCTGGCTTTGAACTCGCGATCCTCCTGTCCTCAGCCTCCCAAGCCATGCTGAGATTACAGGTGTGCACCAGCATGTCCAGACAATTGATAGTATTTTTTTAGTTCTGAAGGGTCATTACTTAGTTTTTGTATGGTTGGGACCTATCTATTGGTGAGAGAGGTGTGATGATATCACCCAGTATTATTTTATTGAGGTCTATTTGAGTTTTTATATTGAGAAGGATTTGTTTTATGTATATAGGTTCACTGATGTTTGGGGTATAAATATTTACAATCATTATTTCTTGTTGTCAAATTATTTTCTTAATCAGAATGAAGTGATCTTCTTTGCCTCTTCTGATTCATTTCGGCTTGACGTCTACTTTGATATCAGAGTTGTTACTCCTGCTTGCTTTCCGTCTCCGTTTGCTTGGTATGTTTTCCCATCCTTTCATCCTCAGCCTGTGGATGTCTTTGCCTGTAAGGTGAGTAAGGTTGTGTCTTGTATTTTAATCCGCTCTGTCAAGCTATTTCTTTTCACTGGAGAGTTTAGACGATTTACATTCAGTGTTATTATAGAGATGATTTTTAATTTTCTTCCACTTTGATTTATTTCTAATGTTTAATTGAGACTTGATTCATCTTTGATTATTTTTTTATGAAATTCATTCATAAGCTGGCTCTGATGTTTATTTTTCATTTCTTTTCCATGTAACATTTGACTGTATTTTGTAGTACTGGCTTAGTAGTTATGAATTCTTTGACATTCTGCTTATCATGAAGTGTTTTTATTTCATTTTCAATTCTGAAGGGTAGCTTTGCTGGCAATAGCAATCTTAGTTGGCACCTGTTACTTTCAGGTCTTGGTGTATGCTAGATTTTAGAGTCTGGGGCTGAGAAATCAGTAGAAAGTACAATTTGTTTTACTCTAAATGTGATCTGTCATTTTTCTCTAGTGGCTTTTTAAATTCTGTCCCCCATTCTGTATATCAGATGTTTGAATTGTAATGGTCTTGGAGAGGCTCTTTTTTTTTTTTTTTTTAATCTTGTCTATTTGGGATTCTAAATGTCTTTTGTATTTGGATTTCTATCTCATTCCTAAAGTTTGGACATTTTTCTGATATTATTTCATTGAAAAGATTGTGCATACCATTAGTTTGTAACTCAATGCCTTCTTCTACACCAATGATTTTTAGAATTGTTCTCTTAATATTATCCCAAATTTATTGAATATTCTAATCTTGGTCTCTTAACATCATTTTTTGTGTGTGTGTGTGGTACCAGGGATTGAACTCAGGGGCACTCGACCACTGGGCCACATCCCCAGCCCTTTTTTGCATTTTATTTAGAGACAGGGTCTCACTGAGTTGCTAAGTGCCTCGCCATTGCTGAGGCTGGCTTTGAACTCGCGATCCTCCTGTCTCAGCCTCCCAAAGTGCTGGGATTACAGGTGTGCGCCACCACGCCCGGCTTAACATCATTTCTTTATGGTCAACTTTATTTTCAAGATTATATACTTTGTCTTTAAGGTGAGAAAATCTGCCTTCTATGTGGACTAATCTATTGGTGATTCTTTCAACTGAATTTTAACTTTGATTTTTTGAGTCTTTCATTTCCAAGATTTCTGTTTGGTTCTTTTTCAGATTCTCTCTTTATTGAAATCTTCTTTTACTTCCTGTATTTTCTGTCTTAGTCCATTCCTTATATCTTCTTTTAGTTAATTGAACATTTTTACTGTAAACTTCCTAAATTCTTTATCTGACATTTCCTCTACTTTAGTGTCTATGGGATCTATTGTTGAAGTCTTTTAGGCTGTTTGAAATGGCATGTTCCCTTGCTCTTTTTATGTTGTTTATATTTCTACCCATCTGCTGAGATGATTATCTCTTTTACTTTTATGCAAGGGATTGTTTAGTGAGTATCTTTCTCCTCAGTGGCTCAGGTTGGGCAGTTATCTAAGCATTGCTACTCCACTCAATTAGTACCCACTGCTATGCCCAGTGTCCAGCCCCACTTTGAGAGAAGATATTAAACATTATTAACTGCAGTCACTTCAGAGCAAAGCTATGTGCTAATAAACCTTAGAGGAAAATGTTCTCCATAATTCTTCTAAGCCAAGTATAAAATTGGAATAATATTCTTGAATAGGTTGAAAAATAGTTGTTAGAGATAACAAAATTGCTTTTAAAACTATTTATATAGGGATGAATGGAGAAAAAGAAAAATGAGCAGACAAAGAAATAAAGAAAGAGAAAATAAAATAATATGAACCAAGATTAAAAAAAGGAAAAATGGAGAGGGCAGCTGAGACAGGAACAGGTAATGTAAGAGGGAAAAGAGAGACTAAGAAAGGCAAGTATAAACCTGAGCTTAAAAAGCAAAGATAAAGAAGAAAAAGCGGTAAGAATGATCCCTGGACCAACCAAAGCTGTGTGCCACTGTATCCCCTTGTCCAGCACCTGTATCCCACCGCCATAGCCACCATATGCAAGAGAAAGGCTGAAGGGGATGCTTAAGGAGATAAAGCCAAGTTGAAGTACAAACCACAGAGAAGATCTGCAGGGTTGTTTGATGAACCCACCCCTGCAAAGAAGGGAGAAAAGGTACTCAAAGGGAAAAAGACACTGACAAGGATGAGAATAAACCTGCAGAAAACGGAGAGGCCCAAACTGACCAAGCACAGAAAGCTGAAGGTGCTGGAAATGCCAAGTGAAGTGTGTGCATTTTTGATAACTGTGTACTTCTGGTTACTGTACAGTTTGAAATACTATTTTTATCAAGTTTTATAAAACTGTAGAATTTTGATACTTTGTTTTAATTTTTTAAAGCTATGTTGTTAGCACACAGAACCCTTCATTGTTTTTTTTTAAGGTTGAAATGGGCTGAATTTATTGTGAAGAATTTGCATGAGATTTCCGATTAAAGTATTAAAGTATTTCCGATTAAAATATTAGCTGTAGCGGATGGAAATGGCTCTAATACTTGGCTTGTTTGGTTGAATAAAATATGGATTCAAGCTGGGTGTGGTGGCACACGCCTGTAATCCCAGCACTTGGAGGCTGAGGCAGGAGGATTGCAAGTTCAAAGCCAGCCTCAGCAATGGCGAGGCACTTAGCAACTCAGTGAGACCCTGTCTCTAATAAAATACAAAAAAGGGCTGGGGATGTGGCCCAGTAGTTGAGTGCCCCTGAGTTCAATCCCTAGTACCAAAAAAAATATGGATCCAACAGTCATGAATATTCAAGGGTGAAATGCCAGAACATATCTGACACAATGCAGTGGAAGGAATCCAAGGATTTATGAAACTGGTAATGCTGGAGTAGATTAATTATATACAACACATTCAATTATCCCATAGTTATGTCCCTTGAGAGGTCCCAGATGATGGTCTTCTTTAAGATATTAAGATATTCCTAAATGAAAAGACTATACACATCCTTGAATAATATCTTCAGTGTCTGTCTTCTGTGGGTTAAAAGTGACAATACAGGATTCCACCATTGAAATGTTCCTTCTACTTTCAATAGGAATTATGAGATTGCAGAACAGCAAAAGTCAGGTAGCAACATTTAACATCATAATTGAGTTGAGTGCAACCATAAAGGTCAGCAGGAGAGAAATGGCAGTGATTTGACCCAAACAGTTTTCTAGCAGTAGTTAACTGCATTTCCACTAAGAATTAAATTGATGAGCATGTTTGAACTAGAAAAATGAAAATAAAATCTAAGTACAAGGAGAAAAACCCTGCATGGATTTGTCATAACAGGAAATCATCATCTCACCCAGACAAAAATTAAAACTCAGGTAGCTAGAGCACCTACAGAAAGTTTCCTGCAATACTGTCAAAAGTGTATAGTGTGAATATTTCACCAGGTATTCCCAAAAAAGGTTTAGGATAATTTTCTAGGGACACTGTTTAGCAAGAAAAAGGAAAATTGACAGAATAACAAGCTATGTTTACAAGCCTGAGTATCCAAAACATCACTGTAATTTTCAGGTCTTAATGAAGCGTAGATAGGTCATGTGATGATCAAGTCTTGACACAAGTTAACCACCCTATAGTTTCTATGGGTTTAATGAGCAACACAGTATTTACTTCTCCATACATGAATGTGTAATTAGAATACATGTACTTGGGAAGTGGCAGAATCCTCAACCAAAGCAAGAGCTATTTTGATAAGAACAGCCATCACTTCACACTCATTAATATCACTATTATTTTTTTACAACTATAAAAATAAAAAGTGTTGATGAGGACATGGAGAAATTGGAACCTTATACATTGCTGACAAGAATGTAAAATGGTGCAGTGCTGTGGAAAACATTCGGGCAGTTCATCAAAAAAAAAAAAAAAAAAGGAAACGTAACATTACCATGTGATCCAGCAATTGCTTTTCAGGGTATATACCTCAAACATTGAGAGCGGGGACTTAAACAAATACTTGTATATCCATATTCACAGCAGCATTATTCACAGTATCCAAAAGGTAGAAATATTCCAAATATCCATTGACAGATGAGCACCTAAACATAATGTGTTATATACATACAATAAAATATTATTCCATTTAATTCTGACACATGATGACATGGATGAAATTTGGATACATTATGCTAAATGAAGTAAAACACAATAGGATAAATATTGCGTGATTGGACTTGTATGAGGTACGTAGAATTTTTTTTCTTTTTTTGTTTATAATAGTAGTATGTATTAAAATTCATAATGCACATATATAGCATCTTTTTACATACAACTGTTTGTATACAAAGTATATAAGTACCATTCAGATCTTCAATCATGCATTTAGGATAATGATATCCATCTCATTAAACCACCAACATTTTTTTTTCCTTTTCCCCCCTCCCTCCCCCTTGCTCCCTCTGTTCCCCTCCCTTCCCTTTGATCATTCTAGTGTTCCTCTAATCCTCCAATGTACACCAACCCAACAACATTGTGAACTAGCCTAGAGAAAACATTCGGTATTTGGATTTTTGAGATTTACTAATTTCACTTAGCATTATATTCTTCAACTTTATCCATTTACCTGCAAATGCCATTATTTTATTCTCTTTTATTGCAGAGTAAAATTCCATTTTTGTATATATACCACATTTTCTTTATCCACTCATCTACTGAGGGACATCTATGTTGGTTCCACAACCTACCTATTGTGAATTGTACTGCTATAAACATTGAAGTGGCTGTGTCACTGTAATATGCAGTTTTTAAAGTCCTTTGGGAATAGATCCAGGAGTGGGATAGCTGGGTCATAAGGTGGTTCCATTCCCATTTTCCATACTGCTTTCCATAGCAGTTGCACCATTTTGCAGTCCCACCAGCAATGTATGAGTGTGCCTTTTTCCCCACATCCTCTCCAATATTTATTGTTGTTTGTGTTCTTGATAGCTGCCATTCTGACTGGAGTGAAATAAAAATCTTAGAGTAGTTTTGATTTGCATTTCTCTAATTGCCAGCGATGTTGAGCATTTTTTCATGTATTTGTTGATTAATTGTGTATCTTCTTCTGAGAAGTGTCTTTTCAATTCCTTAGCCCATTTATTGATTGGGTTATTTGTTTTTTTTTTTGGTGTTAAGTTTTTTGAGTTCTTTATATATTCTAAAAAATTAGTGCTCTATCTGATGTGCACATATTAAATATTTGTTCCCAATAAGTTGTCTCTCTATTCATATTCACCTCAATGATTGTTTCTTTTGCTGAGAAGAAGCTTTTTAGTTTGAATCTATCCCATTCATTAATTCTTGGTAATAATTCTTGTGCTACAGGATTCTTATTAAGGAACTTGAGGCCTAATCCGACATGTTGGAAATTGGAGCTTACTTTTTCTTCTATTAGGCTTATTGTCTCTGGTCTAATTCCTAGGTCCTTGATCCACTTTGAATTGAGTTTTGTGCCTGGTGAGAGATAAGGGTTTAATTTCATTTTGTTGCATATGGATTTCCAGTTTTTCCAGCACCATTTGTTGAAGAGGCTATCCTTTCTTCACTGTACATTTTTGGCACCTTTGTCTAATATAAGATAGCTGAAATTATATGTATTAGTCTCTGTGTCCTCAATTCTGTACCATTGGTCCACCAGTCTGTTTTGGTGCCAATACCATGCTGTTTTTGTTACTATTGCTCTGTAGTATAATTTAAAGTCTGGTATGGTGATGCCGCCTGCTTCACTTTTCTTGCTCAGGATTGCTTTGGCTATTCTGGGCCTCTTATTTTTCCAGATGAATTTCATGACTGCTTTTTCTATTTCTTTGAAGAATGACATTGGGATTTTGATTCGAATTGCATTAAATCTGTATAATGCTTTTGGTAGTGTGGACATTTTGACAATATTGATTCTACCTATCCAAGAGCAAGGTAGGTCTTTCCATCTTCTGACTTCTTCTATGATTTCTTTTCTTTAGTGTTCTATATTTTTCCTTATAGAGGTCTATCACCTCTTTCATTAAGTTGATTACTAGGTATGTAATTTTTTTATGCTATTGTAAATGGGGTAGTTTTCATCATTTCCCTTTTAGAGGATTTGTCACTGATGTACAAAAATGCCTTTGACTTATGGGTATTGATTTTGTATCCTGCTACTTTGCCAAATTAATTTACTAGTTATTAAAGTTTTCTGGTAGAGTTTTTTGGGTCTTCTAGTTATATTATCATGTCATCAGCAAATAGTGCTAATTTGAGCTCTTCTTTTCCTATCTGGATCCCTTTATTTTCTTTCGTCTGTCTAATTGCTCTGGCCAGAGTTTCCAGTACTATGTTAAATAGCAGTGATGAAAGGGGGCATCCCTGTCTTGTTCCAGTTTTTAGAGGGAATGCTTTCAATTTTTCTCCATTTAAGATAATGTTAGCTCGGGGCCTTGCATGAATAGCTTTTATAATGTTGAGATATGTTCCTGATATTCCTAGTTTTTCCAGTGTTTTGAACATAAAGGGGTGTTGTATTTTGTCAAATGCTTTTTCTGCGTCTATTGAGATAATCATAGGATTTTTATCTTTAAGTCTATTGATGTGATGTATTATGTTTATTGATTTCTGAATGTTGAACCAGCCTTGCATCCCTGGAATAAACCCCACTTGATCGTGGTGCACTATCTTTTTGATATGTTTTTGTATCCGATTTGCCAGAATTTTGTTGAGGATTTTTGCATCTATGTTCATTAAAGATATTGGCCTGAAGTTTTCTTTTTTGGCTGTGTCTTTGCCTGGCTTTGGAATTAATGTAATATTGGCCTCATAGAAAGAGTCTGGAAGAGCTCCCTCTTTTTTTATTTCTTGAAATAGTTTGAAGAGTATTGGTATTAGTTCTTATTTGAAAGTCTTGTAGAACTCGGCTGTAAACCTATCAGGTCCTGGACTTTTCCTTGTTGGTAGCTTTTTTTTTTTTTTTTTTTTTTTTTTTGTGGTACCGGGGATTGAACTCAGGGGCACTCGACCACTGGGTCACATCCCCAGACCTTTTTTGTATTTTATTTAGAGACAGGGTCTCACTGAGTTGCTAAGTGCCTCGCCGTTGCTGAGGCTGGCTTTGAACTCGCGATCCTCCTGCCTCAGCCTCCCAAAGTGCTGGGATTACAGGCGTGCGCCACCGCGCCCGGCTCTATTGTTGGTAGCTTTTTGATGGCATCTTCTATTTCTTCGCTTGTAATCGATCTGTTTAAATTGTGTATAGCCTCCAGATCCAGTTTAGGCAAATCATACCACTCTAGAAATCTGTCAGTGCTTTCAGTATTTTCTATTTTACTAGAGTACAAGTTTTCAAAGTAATTTCTAATTATCTTCTGTATATCTGAGGTGTTTGTTGTGATATTCCCTTTTTCATCACGAATGTTAGTAATTTGAGATTTTTTTCTTCTTCCTTTCATTATCATCGTCTGTCAATTTTATTTATTTTTTCAAAGAACCAACTTTTAGTTTTGTCAATTCTTTGAATGGTTTCCTTAGTCTCAATTTCATTAATTTCTGCTCTGATTTTAATTATTTCCTGTCTTCTACTGCTCTTGGTGTTAATCTGTTCTTTTTCTAGTGCTGTGAGGTGTGATGTTAAGTCATTTATTTGTTTTTTTTTTTCCTTTTAAGGAATGAACTCAGTGCAACGAATTTTCCTCTTAATACTTCCTTCATAGTGTCCCAGAGATTTCTATACAATGTATCTGTGTTCTCATTTACCTCTAGGAATTTTTTCATCTCCACTTTGAGGTCTTCTTCAACCCCTTGTTCATTCAGTAGCATGTTGTTTAGCTTCCAGTTGTTGGAGTAGTTTTTCTTATTCCTTATTTTGTAATTGATTTCCAATTTCTTCCCTTTATGGTCTGATAGAATGCAGGGTAGTATCTCTACTTTTTTATATTTGCTGAGAGTTGCCTTGTGACATAATATATGGTCTATTTTGGAGAAGAAGCCATGTGCTGCTGAGAAAAAGAGCATTCGTTTACTGAGGGATGAAATATTCTATATATGTCCGTTAGGTCTAAGTTATTGTTTTAAGGAGGCCTAAAGTTTCTTTGTTTAGCTTTTATTTGGATGATCTATCCATTGGTGAGAGCTGTGTGTTGAAGTACCCTAGAATAACTGTGTTGTGTGTGTATTTTACTCTTGAACTTGAGAAGAGTTTGTTTGATGAATGTAGGTGCTATATTATTTGGGGCATATAGATTTATGATTGTTATATCCTGTTGATGAATGGTTCCCTTAAGTAGTAAGAAATATCCATCTTTGTCCCTTTTGATTAGCTTTGGCTTGAAGTCTACCTTTTTTGAAATGAGAATGAAAACCCCTGCTTGCTTCTGCAGGCCATGTGAGTGATAAGACTTTACCCAGCCTTTCACTTTCAGTCTATTGATGTCTTTTTCTACGAGCTTTGTTTCTTGGAGACAGCAAATTGTTGGGTCATTTCTTTTAATCCATTCCTACAATCTGTGTCTTTTGAATGGTGAGTTTAGGCCATTAACATTCAGGGTTATTATTGAGATGTGATTTTTATTCCCATCCCTTTTTATTTGTATTATAGTCTTTAGCTTGATTTGGTTTCTCTTCTGGTTGGTATTTCCCTTAGTTTAATATATCCCTTTGTTGATTTTTGTTGTTATTTTTCTCTTCTTCTTCATGAAAAATTTTGCCCAGGATGTTCAGAAGTACTGGCTTTCGAGTTGTGAAATCTTTTACCTTTTTCTTGTTGTGGAAGGTTTTTTATTTCATCTTCGAATCCAAATCTCAATTTTACTGGGTGTATGATTCTTGGTTGACATCCCTTTTCTTTCAGAGCTTGAAATATGCTATTTCAGGATCTTTTTGCTTTTAAGGTCTGGGTTGAAAAATCTGAACATAATCTGATTGGTTTCCCCCTATATGTAATGTGCTTCCTTTCTCTTGTGGCTTTTAATATTCTCTCCTTGCTCAGTATATTAGGCATTTTCATTATAATGTATCTTGGTGTGGATCTGTTGTGATTTTGTATGTTTGGTGTTTGGTAAGCCTCTTGAACTTGGTTTTCCCATTCATTCCTCAAGTTTGGAAAATTTTCTGTAATTATTTCATTAAATAAATTACTCATTCCTTTGGCTTGAAACTCTACCCCCTCCTCTACCCCAATCACTCTTAAGTTTGGTCTTTTTATGTTGTCCCATAATTCTTGAATGTTCTGTTCTTGGTTTCTTATCATTTTTTGCTGTGTAATCTAGATTTTTCTCTAGGAAATATATTTTGTCTTCATTGTCTGAAGTTCTTTCTTCCAAGTGATCTACTCTGTTGGTGATACTTTCGATTGAGATTTTATTTTGCTTTATTGCTTCTTTCATTTCCGGAATTTCTGTTTGGTTTCTCTTTAGAGCCTCTATCTCCCTATTGAAGTAATCTTTTACTTTCTGTATTTGTTTATGGAGTTCTTTGTCAAATGATCTTTTACTGCCTGCATTTGCTCCCTCATCTCATTTTTTAGTTCATTCTTAAGTTCCCCAAACATTTGGAATATGTAATTTCTAAATTCCATCTCTGGCATTTTACCAACTGTGCTTGCCATGGAATCTACTGATGAGGTATATTGATTTGTTTGTGTTACTTTCTTCCCTTTTTTATTCATATTGCTTGTGTGTCTTTTCTTCCTGCACTGTGGGACCTTGACTATTTCGATTTTACCTTAAAGCCTTATGTTGCTCCTGTAGTACTATGCTATTAGATCCCCTTATAATTCCTTTACACTTTAAAATCAAACACTTTATATTCAAAAAATCCCAGTTTGATCACAATGTACAGATTTAGTTAACCCAGATATTGTTTCCAGTTTACTCTGTATGCTTCTGAAGGGGTTTTATAGTTTCAAGTATTGGACACAGAGGTGATATGTTTAGGAAGAAGGAAGTGAGTGTATTGAATTGTTCTTTCTTAGAAAGTATGAAAAGAGAGTTCTATGGAAGTGGTTTAGTATCAGCAGATGAGAAGAAAGAGAATGGTGTGAATGATTATGTGGAAAGACCGATTTATATATAAACCTAACTTATGCAGCGATTGAGAGAAGAAATTAAGAAAGATGGAAAAGAAAAAACAAATGACAAAGGAGTAGAAATTAGTGTAAGAGAGAGGAGAGAGAGAGTGAGTCAAGAAAATACAGAATAAACTATATATAATACCACTTTGCTGTATAGTTCAATTGCGCCCGTTCTAGTAATCCCAATTTCTGCCTATAACTTGTTTTTGCCTGTGTTGAGTATGTAATGGCAGGGTGTAAATAGGGAAGATGAAGGAAGAAGAAAAGATACAAAAGTGAGAAGGAAGAAAAGAAAGAGGGAGAAGAGGAGCAGAAGCAAGCATATAAACACACTGTCAATTAAAACAAAAACAAAGCAAAACAAAACAAAAACAAAAAGAAACAAAAAAAAAAAAAAAACCAAAACAACAAAACATACAAGCAAACAAAAAAGTTGAACCCAGGAACAAGTCTCAAACAAAATGGAACCTGGGAAGCCCTTCTTTTTTCCCTTCCAGTTTAAGACAATTGACCCGGAACATGTCCAGTCAGCAATACTGTTAGAGGAGTTAAGGCTGCACCTTTGGCCAGTTGCAGAATGGCACAGTGGAAGAGTTGCTCAGGGGGATTGTGTGTCAGCAGCTGAATGGCACCAGGAAAGGGACCCTCCAGAAGGCATCTTTTCCCCAAGCCCACCCACAGTTGTACCTTTTTGGGGCTGCTGCGCTAGCCTCAGACACGCCCTTCCCTGTTGGTTGCCAGAGCCTCACCCAGGTGTGTGCTGTTCTCAGAGCACTGGCGGATCCCTGGATGTCTACAGCTACTTTTCCTTTCTTCTTTGTTTCTTTGTCCTGGTCAGCCACTGCTTTCCTCAAATATGGCGTTGTTCTCCTCGGGCTCAACAGCAGTTCTGCAGACCTCTTGTTCCAGTTGCAGCTGGGCAGGTCGCACTTCCCCCGGTAGTGGAGGGGACTTTTCCTCTGGTCGGGCCCTGTGTGCAGCAGCAGGGAGCTGCTACTCTTGGTCCTGGAGGCCAGGCGAAGTGTTGGCTGGGTCTCTCCTTCTGGGCGGGTGCCTACCTCTTGTTCTGGCTGCAGCTGGGCATTTTACACTTCCCCCCGGAGTGGAGTGGGCTTTTCCTCAGGTCGGGCCCTGGGTGCAGCAGCAGGGAGCTGCTACTCTGGGCCCTGGAGGCCAGGCGAAGTGGTGGCTGGGTCTCTCCCCTTCATTGTTTTTTTGTGGGTGGAATGTCTCCAAAGCTGTATTTCTGTGGGTGAAAGCACCTGTCACTGCTAGTTTTGAAAGATTTCCTCTTGGCTCCCATGAGGAGGGATTTCCTAATGATGGCACACATAGCCACCTTGGCACAAATGTCTTTTGGTATTGAAAAACAAATTTATCTTTATGTCCTCCTGTCCCTCTCTGCCATTTGCATAGACTTAAGTCCCCTAAACTCAGACCCATTAGGACTTGACTCCCAAAAATTGGTTCTACCAGTGTGTCAGGCAATCTAGACTTTCTAGTGACATCATTGAGATAGTGTCCATCAGAAAAGCAGCAGTTCCTTTTCTAGATTGTGGATCTTCAGATTAATAATTCTGCTATTTTCATTTCATTTCCTGAAAGTCATCTCCCTCCCATGAAAGTTGTTAAACAGCATGTTAAATGTGAAATGTCAATCCTCACTCTAAACTTCCCTATTCAGAGCAAGAAGACTTTATTGGGTTTTATAGTGGCTTTCTGATTTTGGTAGTCCATCCAAGAAGATAGTTTGAAAGTTATTGTATACTATTAACAATTGTCTGCCCATGTCCTGTCTGAAATACCATGATTGTTTATGAAAAGTATCTTTAATAAAGCTGGATATAGTTTGGCTTGGAAAAGCAAAGATAAAAAGAGTGATTCTAGTTAATGCTTTAAAACATTAGAAGAATTGCAGTCAATTGGGTTGAGGACTATAATATTAATAATAAGGTAACATCTATCAATTCAATACAGAAAGAGTAATATGACATTAGAGCTAGTTATGATATTCCATTCCAAGCTATTTGAGTTGGGGAGATTTCTTGTTGAGTCTTCCTGATTTGGATTTCATCAGGATTTGGGACTTTTAGAAGATGTCCACCATTTCTTGGCTTTACCTTTAAGTTTCCCTTGGTGTGAATGTAGTGATCATACCAGCTTGACTCTGATCCAATTAATTCTAGGAGGCTCCCTTCTGATCTTTGTTTTCTAGGTACCTGCTAGCTTTCTGATGGGAGACAGTCCTTGGTTGTCATCTGTGATTTAGCAGCTGGTTATTACCTGTTAGGGGGTGCAGGCTGGAATGGCCTCCTGAAGAAAAACTCTGTGTATACAGTGCTGTTGGGTCCAGTGTGGGCTCCCCAGTGTGTATTTTAGAGTGTACAGGGTATGTTGATCTAAGATTGAAGTACTGTGGTTCAGTACTTCCAGTAATGTGGTGCTGGGTGGCTTGTGGGAGGTATAGTACTGCTGCCCCCCTGGAGTGTGCAGGTCAGAGGTTTATGGGCTTGTGCCTTGGCACAGTGGGCTATGCTGGTGTCTGGGATGTTCCTCTGCAAGCCCCTTTGTGAGGTGTGCCACATTGAATATGAGTGAAGTTCTCTGCTGGCTGCTTGGGTGGTATTCTCAAGAAATGACTTCTGCAGGTCTGTGTATCAGAATGAGAAGTGAATTAATTGGCAACTGTGTCTCTGCTGCGGACCCTCTGAGAGGTGCTGGGGAACACGAGCTACTTCCCTGGTTGCTAGTATTTTCTCACCAGATAATGCTTGTTATATAGCCCAGAGGACCATGTCTGTGTATTTATAGCATGCTGTATCTGCTGACTGCTTATGTTCAGTGTGAGGGCACAGAGTGCAGGGCTCAGGGCTTTTCTGGCTTCTATGGAATGCGGAGCTCCTACAATCTCTGCTGCAACTTGTTTGTAGGGGCCCTATTTAACCACTTGGTGGCTTGTGGAAATTGTGGAGTCTGTGAATGCAGGCTCTCTGTGGGAAGTCTGTGGCACTGAAGTCTACCCTGGCTGCAACAGCTCACCAATGTTTTTACCCCATCACTATAGCAGGGTAGGGCATCCACTTCCTCACATTCATCTGAGTTCCTGTGGCCTGCAGCTGTGAATCACTGAGCACCTCTTCCCCTCTGCTCTGGTGCTTGTTTATAGCAGCCCCATCTAAGCACTTTGTGGCTATCTGCCACTATAGAGCCTGTGCAGGCTGTCTGTGGCACAGAAGCCTACACCTTGGCTAATACAGCTTACTGGGGTTTTACCTTTCAACACAACAGAGGTAGGGTGTCAGGGGTAGGTGTCAGTTGGTTTGTCTTCGCTTGAACTCCTGTGGAGGCTGTGGGGAATGCTGGACTGATGCTAGCACTCCCCAGCAGTGACTCTTGCGTCAGCTCCACCCGACTCACCTTGTCTGAGGTAAAGGAGAAGAGGTTTTGGTAACTTATAGTTAACAGCAATCCTTCTAAAAGTTCCTTCTAGATCAATTATTAAGATAACCCAATTTAGAGGTGTTCCCTCTGGGTTTTTTTTTTTAATCTTTTAGTCATAGATGGACACAATATTTTTACTTTGCTTGTTTATCTTTATGTGGTGTTGAGGTTTGAACCCAGTGCCCCACATGTGCAAGGCAAGTGCTCTGCCACTGAGCCACAACCCTAGCCCCTCCCTCTGGTCTTATTTGTTACTATTAGTAGATCGGGAAGAGTGGTATTGATTTAATTTCTTCTAGGGATGCTGGTTAGCTCTTCACTCTACAGAATGGCTGCCCTGCCTGGCATACTTTACTGTCAATAATTTGGGCTTGGGCTGGGGTTTTGGCTCAGAGTTAGAGTGCTTACTGTGCACATGTGAGTCACTAGGTTTGATCCTCAGTACCACATAAAATAAATAAATAAGTAAAACAAAAGTATTATGTCCATATTCAACTAAAAATCAATTAAAAAACAATTTGGGCTGAATTGTACAATCTCCTTCACTATCTTTGCTGCTCCTGTCTCATTTTAATTTGATCTGTTTTTTTTTCTAGCTGTTAAAGAAGTAAACTTTATGGGCTTTTCCTCTCTTTGTTGGCCCTCCCCTCCAGATAGCACACTGGTCAGGGTTCAGGGTCATGGAATTCTTTCCTTACTTTTTGCTCTGGTAACCAAATTCCAAGTCCTGCCAACCCTTAAGCTGTCCATTATTGAGTGTTAGAATGCTTGCTCTGTACCCACCTGTTGGGTCAGCTGTTCTTTCCCTGCTTTGTTTCTGGGTTGTGCAGGAGTTGAGGGTTGTTGCCCAGATCCCCTCTGCCATCTTCCTATATTCAGGTGTTACTCAGTTTTTTTTTTTTTTTTTTTTCATTTGACTTACTGAGTTAGTCAGTTCTAAGTTTTTGTTGTTGTTGTTGTTGTTGTTGTTGTTGTTGTTGTTGTTGTTTGGTTGGTTCTTTTTCATATCTATATCTATTTGCTGAATTCCTCATTCATATCATTAATTGTTTTCCTAATTTTATTGTACTTATCTTCTTGAATTTCATTGTGTTTCCTTAGAAGCAATCTTGAGTTTTTCACACTTCATTGGTATTCTTTTCTTTGGGGTCTATTGCTAGAGAGTTAATTTGTTCCTTTACAATTGTCATGTTACTCTGTTTTTTTTTTCATACATCTTTTGTCCCTACATTGATATTTGCACATCTTGTGGATCAGTTGTCTCTACTTGTATATAGTGGCTTTCATAGTAAGTGGCTTTCTCCTGAAGATAAGTCTTATGGTATTGTTTTGATAGGTTACTTAAGTTTTCATTCCAATTTGGCAGTATATTTTCCCTGTCACTTCTTCAGCTGTCATTGATGACTCTGGGTGTGGCACATTTGGTTGAAGAGTTGGAGCACCCTTATCTGGGGTTCATGTAGAAAGGGGTGTTCTAATGGTCTAGGTGGGTTTTGTGCCCTCAGCTGTGGGTATAGGGTATGTGCAGTGTGGCCAGTTTGGCAATAAGAATGTTGGGACCTGGGACATGGAGTACAGTGAATATTACTACAGTGTTTTGGGGGGATGGTTGGAATGATGCATACATGTTTGGGCTCAATTGAAGCACATGCTGTGGGCAGGCCAGAAGTGGTGGAGTTGAAGTGGGGTTGAGTGTGTTATGCATATAATACTTGGGCTCAGCTGTAGCTTAAGCCATAGTGTAGGTGAGGGGAGTGTAGTATGGAATATGTACCTTCAGGTCCATCAGCAGTACAGGGGTGAGGGCAGCTCAGCAGTATGGCTGCATCTCCAATATGGTACCATACTGCAGCAACCTGGATCCTGGGAGATGATAGAGAGATAATGCAAGTTCCTTCTCTGATGGCAAAGCTATGGTGCAGACTCCAAGTAGCTCCCCTAACTCAGCTACAAGCCTGTGATGATTTGTGTCTGGGATTGTAGGCATCCATGGTGATGGGGACCATGAGAATTCCATTATCCTTTCCCCTGCAGTGGCAAGCCCCCTTGCTGGGGAACTGTTGTCAAACTTGCCAGTGTGCTTTATTCCATTCTGTATGTTTCCATCCCAGGTCTCCCTGACTTACAGGGTTCCTATCTCTTCCATGTTGGGTTCCAGTGTCACTCACCTTAAAATGCAGCTGTTTCTTGTTCTGACTCTTCTTTGTGAAAGGGAATGTAATTACTGGACACCTCTATTTAGGCATATTTCCAGTCAACATCTTCTTTCTTAATGTAGACATCTACATATAAGAATTTCCTTCTGAAATCTGGCTTCACTGTACCTTATATGTACATTTTAGTATATGGTGATGTTTCCTATTTCATTTGTCTCTAAGTATTTTCTAATTTCACTTGTGATTTCTTTTTTTAACCTATTGGTTCATTAAGAGTGTGTTTTGTACTTTCCTCAGTTAGTAAATGTTCCATTTTTCCTTCTGTTATTGATTTCTAAGTTCATACCATTGAGGTTGGTTGGAGATATGATAATTTATCTATTCCAATCTACTGAAGCATGTTTTATGGCCTAACCTATGTGTATCCTGGATTATGTTCAGTGTATCCTTGAGAAAAATATACAATCTGCTTTTGTTGGGTAGATGTTTTATACCTCTGTCAGGACCAGGTTATTTATACTGTTGTGCAAGTCCTCTTATTGATTTTCTGTGTTCTCGTTCTACTAATGAAGTTGGAGTATTCAACTCCAACTTCTTTTGTAGAACAAGCTATTTCTTCCTTTAGTTTCTTTTTAAAAATTTAATCTTTAAATATATATGTGTGTGTGTGTGTGTGTGTGTGTGTGTGTGTAGAGTATATTTTGACATATTATACATACACCGAGTATAACTTATTCTAGTTATGATCCCATTTTGTGGATACATGATGTGGAGTTTCACTGGTCATGTATTCATATATGAATATAGTACAGTTATGTCTGATTCGTTCTATTTTCCTTCCTATTCCCATCCCCCCACCTTCCCTTCATTACCCTTTTTTCTAATCCAGTGAACTTCTATTCTTCCCTTCCCCTCCCTTATTTTGTGTTAGCATCCACATATCAGAGAAAATGTTCAGCCTTTGGGTTTTGGGGGTTGACTTATTTCACTTAGCATGATAGTCTCCGGTTCCGTCCACTTACCCACAAATGCTATAATTTCATTCTGCCTTATGGCTGAGTAAATACTCCGTGTGTGTGTGTGTGTGTGTGTGTGTGTGTGTGTGTGTATGTGTATACATATATACCATATTTTCTTTATTCATTCATCAGTTGAAGGGCAGCTAGGTTGGTTCAATAGCTTAGCTATTGTGACTTGAGCTACTATAAACATTGATGTGGCCATGTCATTGTATTATACTGATTTTAAAAGCTTTGGGTATATAACTTGGAGTGAGATAACTGGGTCAAATGGTGGTTCCATTCAAAAGTTTTCTGAGATATCTCTGTAATGCTTTCCATAGTGGTTGCACCAATTTGCAGTCCAACCAGCAATGTATGAGTGAGCCTTTCTCCCTACATCCTTGCCAACATTTATTGGTACTTGTATTATTGATAATTGTCATTCTTACAAGAGTGAGATGCAATTCCAGTATAGTTTTAATTTGCATTTCTCTAATTGCTAGAGAAGTTGAACATTTTTTCATATAGTTTTTTGACCATTCATGTTTCTTCTTCTAAGTGCCTGTTCAGTTCCTTTCTTTACCCATTTATTGATGTTTTGTTTTGTTTTGTTTTGTTTTGTTTTGTTTTGTTTTTTTGGTGTTAGGTTTTTTGAGTTCTTTGTATGTCCTGGAGATTAATGCTCTATCTGAGGTGCAGGTGGCAAAGATTTTTTTCCCCATTCTATAGGCTCTTTCTTCGTGTTCTTCATTGTTTCCTTTGTGGTGAAGAAGCTTTTTAGTTTGATACTATCCCATTTATTGATTCTTGATTTTACTTACTATGACTTAGGACTCTTGTTGAGGAAGTAGGTTCCTAAGCCAACTGAGGGAGAGTTGGGCCTATAATTTCTTTTAGTAGGCCCAGGGTCTCTGGGTCCTTGGTCCACTTTGAGTTGAGTGTTTTGCAGGGTGAAAGATAGGGGTTTAATTTCATTTTGCTGCATATGGATTTCCAGTTTTCCCAACACCATTTGTTGAAGAGGCTATCTTTCATCCAATGAATGTGTATGGCACTTTTGTCTAGTATTAGATAACTGTATTTATGTGGGTTTGTCTCTGTGTCTTCTATTCTGTTCCCTTGGTTTTCATGTCTGTTCTGGTACCAAAACATTGCCATTTTTGTTACTATACCTCTGTGGTATAATTTAATGTCTGGTATTGTGATACCTCCTGCTTCAATTTTCTCACTAAGGAATGCTTTGTCTATTCTGGGCCTCTTATTTTTCCAAATGAATTTCATGATTGCCTTTTCTGTTTCTATAAAGAATGTCATTGGAAGTTTGATAGGAATTGCATTAAATCTGTATAGCACATTTGGTAGTATGGCCATTTTGACAATATTAATTCTGCCTGTCAAAGAATATGGGAAATGTTTCCATTTTCTAAGGTCTTTTTAGTTTCTTTCTTTAGTGTTCTGTAGTTTTCATTGTAGAAGTCTGTCACCTCTTTTGTTAGATTGATTCCCAAGTATTATTTTTGAGGCTATTGTGAATGGGATAGTTTTCCTAATTTCTCTTTCGGTTGACTCATCATTGGTTTATAGGAACACAATTGATTTATGGGTGTTAATTTTATATCCTGGTATTTTGATGAATTTGTGTATGAGTTCTAGAAGTTTCCTGGTGGAGTTTTTTGGGTCTTCTAAATATAAAATCAGGTCATTGGCAAATAAGGATAGTTTGAACTCTTCTTTTCATATTTATATCCCTTTAATTTCTTTCTTCTGTGTATTTGCTGTGGCTAGATTTTTAAGAACTATGTTGAATAGTGGTGAAAGGGGGAATCCTTAAATGATCCAGTTTTTAGAGGAAATGCTTTCAATTTTTCTCCATGTAGAAAGATATTGGTCTTGGGCTTAACATGTGCAGCTTTTGCTATGTTGACATATGTTCCTCCTATCCCTAATTTTTCTAGTGTTTTGAAAAACGGATGCTATATTTTGTCAAAAGATTTTTCTGCATCTATTGAGATAATCATACAATTCTTGTCTTTATGTGTATTGATGTGATGAATTATGTTTATTGATTTCTGTGTGTTGAACCAACCTTGTAGCCCTGGGATGAGCCCCACCTGATTGTGGTGCATTATCTTTTTAATATGTTTTTGCATGTGATTTGCCATTATTAAGAATCTTTTGCATCTGTGTTCATCAGGGATATTGGTCTGGTGTTTTTTTACCTTGATGTGTCCTTGTCTGGTTTTAGTATTAGGGTGATACTAGCTTCAAAGAATGAGTTTGAAAGGGTTCCCTCCTTTTCTAGTTCATGGAATAATTTGAGCAGGATTGGTGTTCTTCTTAGAAGGTCTGGTAGAACTCGGCTGAGAATCCATCTGCTTCTTCACTTTTCTTTGTTGGTAGGCTTTTGATGGAGTCTTCAATTTCATTGCCTGAAATTCATCTGTTTAAATTTTCTATGTCCTCCTGATTCGATTTCTGTAGGTCATATATCTGTAGAAATTTGTTGATATCTTGAAGTATTTTTTTATTCTATTGGGTTATAAATTTTCAAAATAGGTTCTGATTATTGTCTGTGTTTCAGTAGTGTACATCATGATATTTTCCTTTTTCATCATGAATTTTAGTAATTTGAGTTTTCACTTTCTCTTCATTAGCTTGGCTAAGGAGTTTATCAATTTCATTTATTTTTTCAAAGAACCAACTCTCTGTTTTGTTGATTCTTTTTAATTCCTTTTTTTTTTTTGTTTCAATTTGATTTAGGCTATGATTTTAATTATTTTCTGTGTTCTACTTCTTTTGGTGTTGATTTGTTCATTTTCTAGGGCTTTGAGATGTAATGTTAGGTTATTTATTTGGTGAATTTCTATTCTTTTAATGAACGAATTCAATGTAATGAAATTTCCTCAGAACTGCCTTCAGAATGTCTCAGAGACTTGGATATGTTGTGTTGCTCATTTTCCTCGGAATTGTTTTTTTTTTTTTTTTTTTTTTAAATTTCATCCTGGATTTCTTCTGCTATCTATTGGTCCTTCAATAGCATATTTTTTAGTCTCCAGGTACTAGTGTAGCTTCTATTTTTTATTTTATTGTTAATTTCTTATTTCATTGCATTATGATCTGATAGAATGCAGGGTGGTATCTCTATTTTTTGTATTTGCTAAGTGTTGCTTTGCGTACTAAGATTTGTTCTATTTTAGGAAAGGATCTGTGTGCTGCTGAGAATAAAGTGTATTTAGTTATTGATGGATTAAATATTGTATATATGTCTCTTAAGTCTAAATTATTAATTTAGTTCTATAGCTTCTTTATTTAGTTTTTGTTTGGAGAAATTATCCAATGGTGAGATATGTGTGCTAAAGTTACCCAGTATTATTGTGTTGCGGACTATTTGATTATTGAAATTGAAAAGGATTTGTTTGGTGTATGTAGATACTCCATTGCTTGGGGAATAAATATTAAGATTGTTATGTCTTGTTGATGTATAATTCCCTTAAGCAATATTAAATGTTCTTTTTGTCCCTTCTGATTAACTTTGTCTTGAAGGCCACTTTATTTGATATGAGGATAGAAACCCCTGCTCATTTACGAGACCCATGTGAATGATATGTTTTTTTCCCATCCTTTTACCCTGAGTTTGTGGATGGCTTTGTCTATGAGGTGAGTCTTCTGGAGACAGCATATTGTTGGGTCTTGTTTTCCAACCCAGTCTGTCAGTCTGTCTTTTTTTTTGTGTGTGTGTGGTACTGGGGATTGAACTCAGGGGCACTCGACCACTGGGCCATATCCCCAGCCCTTTTTTGTATTTTATTTGGAGACAGGGTATCACTGAGTTGCTAAGTGCCTCGCCATTGCTGAGGCTGGCTTTGAACTCTCGATCCTCCTGCCTCAGCCTCCCAAAGTGCTGGGATTACAGGCATGCACCACCGCGCCTGGCAGTCTGTCTTTTTTTAAAAATATTTTTTAGTTATACATATCTTTATTTTTATTTTGTTTATTTATTTTCATGTGGTGCTGAAGTTCAAACCCAGTGCCTCACATGTGCAAGGCAGTCGCTCTGCCACTAAGCCACAACCCCAGCCCAAGTCTGTCTTTTGATTGATGAGTTTAGGCCATTTATGTTCAATGTATTGAGAAATGATTTTTATTCCCTGTCATTTTTATTTATTTATGGTTTTTAATCTTAGTTTCTCATTTGATTGACTATTCTTTTAGTGTAGTTCCTCCCTTTGCTGTTTTTCACTTTTATTTTTCTTTTCTTCTTCATGAAATATTTTATTGAGTATGTTTTATACTTCAGGCTTTCTAGTTGTGAATTCTTTTAACTTTTGTTTGTCATGGAAGGTTTTTATTTTGTCATCAATTCTGAAGCTTATTTTTGCTGGGTATAGTATTCATGGCTGGCATACATTTTCTTTTAGAGCTTGGTATATATTATTCCAAGACCTCCTAGATTTGAGGGTCTGGGTTGAGCAATCAGCTGAGATCCAGATTGGTTTCCCTCTAAATGTGACCTGTTGTTTTTAATAATAATGTTAATAATAAAATTCTATCCTTATTCTGTTTGTTAGGCATTTTCATAATAATATGCTTTGGTGTGGGTCTGTTGTAATTTTGTAAATTTGGGGTCCTGTATGCCTCCTGTATTGGATTTTGCATTTCATTCTTAAGTTTTGGGAAATTTTCTGATAGTATGCCATTGAAAAGATTGTCTATTCCTTTGATTTCTATCTCCAAACCTTTATCTGTCCCAATAAATCTTATATTTGGTCCTTTCATGTTATCCTATATTTCTTGGAGTTTCTGTTCATGGTCTCTTAACATCTTTTCTCCATGGTCAACTTTATTTTCAAGATTATGTATTTTGTCTTCATTGCTTGAAACTTTGTCTTCTAGGTGGTCTAGTCTGCTGGTGATGTTTTCCATTGAATTTTTAATTTGGTTTATTGATTCCTTCATTTGAAGGATTTCTGCCTGATTTTTTTTTTCATAATCTCTATCTCTTTATTGAAGATCTTTCACTTCCTGTATTTTCTCTCTGATTTCACTCCTTACATCATCCTTTACCTCACATATCAGTTTAATTAGGTTAATTGTAAACTCCTTCTCTGATATTTCTTCCACTGTGGTGTTGATGGATTCTGTTATTAAAGTATATTGATTTGTTTGGGGTGATTTTTTCCATGGCTTTTTCATGTTATTTGTCTTCCCACTTAACAATATGGATCTGAGGCAGTAGAGTTTGTACTCTGTGGAGTTGTAGTGTCCCTCAGGCTTTCTAGTGTATCACTGTTTAGGGGGAGAGAAATAATAACAACAACCAGTGCAGACAAGAAAGGTATTAAGGTTTGAATGTGAGGTGTCCCCCAAAAGTTCATGTGTGAGACAATGTAAGAAGGTATAGAAGAGAAATGATTGGGTTATAGCCTTAACCCAATCAGCGAATGAATCCCCTCATAGGGATTAACTGAGTTTTAACTAAAGTGGTAGGGTATGGCTGAAGGAGGTGGAAATTGGGGCATGGCTTTGGGGTATATATTTATTTGTATCTGGTGAGTGGAGTCTTTCTCTCCTTTCTCATCATGATGTGAGCTACTTTCCTCCACTATACTCTCCCAACACGATGTCCTGCCTTACCTTGAGCCTGGAGGAATGGAGCTGGCCTTCTATGGACTAAGACCTCTGAAACTGTGAGCCCTCAAATAAACTTTTCCTCCTTTAAAATTGTTCAGATCTTTTAGTCACAGCAGCAGCAAAATAGCTAACTAAAACAAAAAGGATTCTTTCCAAAGCTTTTGAAAATAATACAGTTCTCCTAACACTTTGATTTTGGCTTAGAGAATACTGATTTTAGATTTCCTCCTTCCAAAATGGAGGCAATAAATTCTGTTGTTTTAAGCCACCTGGTGTAAAGAAAGTAGTTAAATTAGTGATAGGAAATTAATACAAACATCTTATTTTCCTTTATTGTAAGTTTATGTTTCATGTGAGCCATTTGACTCATTATTTAAAATATTTTTTAGTTGTTGATGGACTTTTATTTTACTCATTTATTTATATGTGGTGCTGAGAATCAAACCCAGTTCCTCACACATGTGAGACAAGCACTCTACCACTGACACAATCCCAGCCCCATTTGACTCATTTTGACAAAAAAAATCAGTGGATTTATCCTCTTTTTTCCCCCAAAATATTATAACAAGTTGTAAAGACCCTTGTATGTATATATGCATGACAAAGGAGGCACCAATCTTAAGGAACATATCAGAACAAGTAAATTAAATGAGTAAGGTATATGAAGGGATTTGTAATAAAACAAGAAATAAAGACTGACCAACTGAAATGTCAAGACTATCTTATATTTACATGTAATTGAAGAATGAAAGAAACTTCTTGGTTTCTATGGCATTGGAGAGGTTTAATTTTTTATTTATTTGTTTATTTATTTGCTTTAGTTGTACACAATGCCTTTATTTTTTATGTGGTGCTGAGGATCGAACCCGGGCCGTGTACGTGCTAGGCGAGTGCTCTACTGCTGAGCCACAATCCCAGCCCTTGTTATTATTTTTAATTTTTGATTGGCACATTATAATTATACATAATATAGGGATTCATTGTTACATATTTGTACATACATATAACATAATTTGGTAAATTTCATTTGAAGATTTTTTTAACATTTATTTTATTTATTTATCTTTATGTGGTGCTGAGGATTGAACCCAGGGCCTCACACATGATAGGCAAGCACTCTACCACAGAGCTATAACCCCAGCCCAAATTTCAATTGAAGTTTTAATTTTGATTATTTGACACAGGCCGTGAGAGGAAATATGTAAATATGTATTCCAATAGTCTATAAGGACTAATAAGATATGACTTTTATCTTTCAACATAAAGAGTTCTATACCTTTGGGTCAGCACTTTCACTTTTACAAATACATCATTAGGAAATTAAGTAGACAAGTAGAACAGAACCAAATGTATACATGAGTATGTTTTTCTCAGACTAAAACATTAAACAGCCTCTGCTATTTCATATTAATAGAAGAAAAAGTAAGTGACATCTTTCAGTAACACTAAAATAGCAACCACCAATAATGGGACCTCTGAGAACTTCTAAAAAGCTTATGTAAAGAATGCAGATGCCAATCAGAAAGGATAATGTGCCTAATAAGGCTCATACATAAATATTAGGTAATCAGTGATTTATCTCATCTCTGTATAATTTTACAAGTACCTCACTAACTACCTCACATTCTTTAAACCTAGCATTGCATCCACCAAGAATATAAAGGGTTATTTTCCCCATAGATAACCATCCTTAGAATTTGAAGAGGAAGGCAAATTGGTAAACATTTGGGAAGATTTTCAGAGCATATACACTTTTAGCCATTTGAGGCCAGGACTTCCACTTTGTGTATGAAGACCTGCTATCTGGCAAAGGCCTTAAACCCTTACGTTCTATTGGATAGTAACTATGTGATCATCATCATACTAGACACTGGTTTGAAGTGATAAAATGGTTAGACATAATATGATAGTGATCATGAAAACTAGAAGATACTAAGGATTTCACTGGCATGGAGTTTAAGTGTGTAATTGTTTATCATGAAACTATAATAATTACATAATTTTGGTGATGAATTAAAAATACAATAGAATAGAATACAAAAGCAGACCAAGATAGATTGAATAAATGATAATGATGGGATGATAACTCTGTGACAAAAGATGGGCTGTTCAAAAATGGCATTTGTTGTGTGATATCAGGGGAAGATGGTGGAGTAGGAAATGTCAGGAATCCATTTCTCCACCTAGCCAACAGTTGTGCTGCTATAAACTACAGTGACTGTTTTGGATCTGTGGATTTTATTTAAACTGAGCTTCTAAAAGAAAACCAGGCTTATAAATTGTGGTTGTTATCAGTCAATTTCAGCCCTCAGTGTAATAGAAGCTACTCATCCCCCACCTGTAAGCCCATGGCAGTGTGGGTATAGCAACCTGTGTTTCCAGCATGACTTGCTGGAGTCAGGGTGGAAATCAAGGACATTGTCCTCCAAATACCAGGAGTTTGTTTTCTGATTGGTAATAGTTGCTTCTGATCACAGAGGTGTAGGCACTGAAGCTGGTAACCCTTGTTCAACCCTCAGCAACTGAAGAAACTTTTAGGGAATTTAATGCTGTCACATATTTTTTGACATTCAAAAACAAGTGCATACATAAGATAATTTAGAAAAGCATTGTGCATGTCTAGAAAGAGAAAGAGGCTCAAAAAAGACCCGAGAAGACTTTAAGCTTTCATCTAAAGCCAATTTCTGGCACAGAGACATGTTATAATAACATGAAAAATGGCAGAGTTTTAGAGCAAGAGGAATAGAATTTTATTTCCAGAGTTTTCGCACTATAAGATTCAGATGTTCACTTTCAACAATCAAAAGGCATATAAAGAAACTGATAAGTATATCCCATTAAAAGAAACAAATTGACAAAACATTCCTGAAGAAGCACAGATGTCAAACTTACTAGACAAAGATGTTAAAACAATGTTCTTAAACATGTTTATAGAGCTAAAGGAATACATAAAGATAGGAAAATGTTGTATTTACAAAATGGCAACAACAATAAAAATAGAGCTGAAAGATATAATAAGTGAAAAATACAATAGAGAGGTCCAGAAGCATATTTGAGCAAGCAGAAGATTTAGAGAAATGAAGCAATACTGAAAATATTGAGTCTGAAGAACAGAAAAAGAAAAAATAAAGAATAGTGAACAGAGCTTAAAAAACCTGTGTAACACCATCAAACAGATCGATGGAACAACTTTTGGAAACCTTAGAAGGTGTATTAATCAGGGTTCTTTTTTTTAAATATTTATTTATTTGCTTTAGTTGTACACAATACATTTGTCTTTACGTGGTGCTGAGGATCGAACCCGGGTTGTGCACATGCTAGTCGAGCGCTCTACCGCTGAGCCACAACCCCAGACCTTAATCAGGGTTCTTTAGAAGAACAGAACCAACAGGATATATGCGCATATACACACATACATATACACACATACATATGATTATAAAAAGGGAATTTGTTAGATTGGCTTACAGGATTAAAAGATGGATAGTGCCATAATGGCCTTTGGCATGCTGGAGAGCTGTAGGAACCAGTAGTTGCTCAGACCAAGAGACTGGAGCTTCAGAAGATGGAGGACTAGTGATGCTGTCCAGTTCAAGATTGAAGGTCTGGAAACTCCATGGAGAGTTGCTAGTCAGAGTCCATTTTGGAAGAGTGAAGGAACTTGAGTCCAGTGTCCTCAGGCAATCAAAGCAGCAATCCAATACCTGCTGAAGAAGAATGAAGCTTGCATCTGCATTGACTTCCTCCTTCTTCCACCTTTTTGTTCCATCCAGGCCCCCAACCTATTGGACTGTGCTGACCACCCTTCAGTGGATCTGTCCCTCAGTTTGCTGTCCCACATGCCAATCATTCCTGGAAACTTCCTCATTTATTCACCCCAAATCCTCTTAGCTTTAGGAAGTTCTTAATCCATTCAAGCTTATAACCCATATTAACCATCACAGAAGAAGAGAGAGAAAAAGATCAGAAAGATTATTTTTAAAAAATGTCTACAACTTCCCAGATTTGATAAAACATGAATGTAAAAATCTAGGAAACTCAATTAAATCCAAAGTGACAAATACTAAGATCCATGATAGTCATATTATTGAAAGACAAGCAGAGAATCTTAAAAGCAGAGAGAAGTGACTCATACAGTGGATCTTTAAGATTACCAGCCAATTTCTTTTCAGAAATGTGGAGGCCAGAATGCATTGGGCTTATAAAATCAAAATGGTGAAAGAAGAAACTGGCAACTGAGAATTCCATGTCCAGCAAAACCATTTTTTTCAAAGTCAGGGGAGGAATTAAGACAATCCCAAATGAGCAAAAACTGAAGGTATTTATTTCCATTCTAAATGCCATGCAAGAAATGATAAAAGGAATCATGTAGATTGAAGTGAATATAAACTAGAGAGTAATTTAAAGCTATGTGAGGAAATGATAATCTCAAGTAAAAGTAAATACATGAGTAATGACTATTGAAATTTTATATTGTAACTCCATTTTTAATTTTTTACAAGATCTAAATAACATGCATAAAAGGCAACTATTAATGTATGATTTGGAGCATAGAAGGTATAGTAAAATAAGTGACAATAGTAACATAAAATACAACTAATGAAAGATAAAAAATTTCAAAAATGGAATACTGTCAGCAAGATAGCAGACAAGGAAGCTCAAGGACCTCCTCCCATCACAAAGACTGACTTATCAATAATAGTTCTGCTAAACTCTAGAGAACAATTAAGAAGAAAGAGTACCGAGACCAATTAAAAAAAAACAAGAAAGAATTTCAGCAAAAGGGATGGTGAAAACCATACTGTTTTGTATGCCTTTCTGTGGACCTCTCCCTGCACAGCATACAATGACACAATTAAGAAGAAACCTACTGCTGGGGTTGTGGCTCAGAGGTAGAGGGCTTGCCTGACACGTGCATGGCCCAGGGTTTGATCCTCAGCACTATGTAAGAACAAAGGCATTGTGTACGAATAAATAAATATTAAAAAAAGAAGAAACCTACCATAAGAAACTCTGCTCTTTGGAAAACAAGAGTGTACAGTGTGTCCATTATTCAGTCTTGTTCAGGGGATGCCTGAGAGACTGTTTTTTCTCTCACCTGACTTGAAGCACTCATTAGACAGGAAGCAAAATTTAAAAGCTGCTGAAAAAAGGCAAGTACCATGGCATGGTATAGCTGCAGTTTTACAGGGAGACACTAGGGGGAGAAAAAGATCAAAAAAGGTTTAGGAGGACCTAGAGCATCTATCTAATCAGACATATTGGTGAAGGTATTCTCTTACACAAAGTCAGGACACTAAGATTGGGAGGAGTGATTGCTTTTCAAATAAATGTCCAACTCCAAGCAAAATATTACAAGGCATGTGGTGAATGGAAACATAGCCCATTCAAATGTATAAAATGAAACCTAAGTAACCGACCATTAAAAAGCATAGATATATGCACTGTCATAAAGATATTTAATGAGCTACAAGAGAACACAGATAATTAAACTAAATAAGGAATATAAGGCATGAACAAAATGACAAAATATCAGCAAGGAAAAAGAAATTATATAAAAATAACCAAACAAATTCTGGGCCTGATACATACAATACTTAAACTGAAAAATTCACAGGAATTCGATAGGTAGTTTGAGCAGGCAAAAGGAAGAATCTGCAAGCTTTTATACAGGTCATTTGATATGTCAGAGAGGCAAACAATACAGAAAACGAAAGATGAAGAGACAATCATTAGGTACTTATGGGACACTTTCAAGTAAACTGATATATGCATTATGGATATATTAGAAGAGAGAGAAAGAAAGGGACAGATTGCTTATTTGATGACATAATGGCTGAAAGTTTCTCAAATCTGAGGAAAGAAATGCATGTACAAATTCAATAAGTTTAAAAACATCAACTAGTATAAATTTAAAGAGAACCACAATGAGACATTATAATAAAATTATAAAGTCAAAGAAGAGAAGAGAATCTTAAAAGCCAAAGAGAATAGTGGGCTGGCCACATACAAGGGAGCTGTCATAAGATTATCAGTGGATTTCTCAGCATAAAGTTTGTATGTCAGAAAGGGGTGGGATGATATATTCAAAGTGCTGGAAACAAAACATTCTCAACCAAGAATACTGTAGCTATCAAAATTGTCCTTTAAAAAATGAAAGAGAAATTTGCTTTGCCCAGATAAAGCTGAGTTCATTACCACTGGATCCTCTATTATAAGTAATGCTAATGAGAATCTTTCAAGTTGAAATGAAAGAATGGTAGATGACAACAAAGCAATAAAAAATAAAAAGTTATCCAGTAAAGGTAAATACATGGGCAAATATACTAATATGTATTATTGTGATTTTGATACTAGAGTTTAAATAACAAACAATTTGAAACTGTAGATCTTTGTTAATGGATATATAGTATGTCAAGATGTAGCTTGTGACAGATAAAGTAGGGAAGATGGAGCTATAAAGGAGTAGAATTTTTGTATGTGGTTGAAGGGAAGTGTTGTCAGTTTAAATTAAAATGTTATAAGTTTAAGATATGTATTTAATTATAATGATAACCACAAAGAACACATCTGTACATAAAAGGAAATGAGAAGGAACCTGCACCACATGCCAGGAAAACAAAAAGAAGAGCAATAAGAGAAAAGGAGGGAAAATCTAAAAGCATTCATAAAACAGAAAATTGGCAACAGTAAATGCTTCCTTATCAGTATTTACTTTAAATGTCATTGTATTAAACTTCCAATCAAAAGACATAGATTGGCTGGATGGATAAAAATATAGAAATCAATAAGATGCTGTCTACAAAATAATCAGCTTAGACGAAAGTAATAGATAGGGTAAAAGTGAAAGAATGGTAAAAATATCTCATGCAAATATTAATTAAAAGATAACAGAGGTGTCTCCACTAACATCAGATAAAATAGATTTTAAGCTAAGAACTGTTATAAGAAACAAAAAGGTAATTATATAATGATAAAAGGGTCAATTCACCAACTATATAAACATTTAAATACACTCTAAAGAGCTCTAACTATATCTTACAAAAATTTAAAGAAATGAAAGTAGAAACAGTTATACAATTATAGTAGAAGACTTCAATATCTCACTTTCAACCACTTGTGAGCAACCAAAAAAGATCAATAAGGAAAATAGAAGATGTGTACAACACCATATATAGACATATATGGAACACTCACCTCAGCAGTAGAATAATACACATACTTCTCTCATGCACATGGACTATTCTCTGGGATTCACCTTATGCTATGGATAAAATAAATTAACAAATTCAAAAAGATTGAAATTACACAAAATACATTTTGACCAAACTGTTTTGAAACTAGAAAATTCCTGGAAGGAAACTGAAAATCTAAAAGCATTCATGACAGAAGAAGGAAACTGAAAAATTTTCTGACATATTGAAATTAAATAACACATTATTAAATAATTGAAGAATTAAAGATGAAGTACTAGGGGTAATCAGAAAATTACTTGATAAAAATGAAAACAAATTATACCAAATCTTATGAAATGCACCAAAAGTGCTAATCAGAGGGAAGTTTTGAACTTTAAATGTGCAAATCAAAAAAGAAAGATGTCAGATTGACAACCTAACTTTTTCCCCAGGACAAACTGAGAAAAGATGAATAAATTAAACCCAAAAATAACAAAAAGAAGGACGTAATAAAGATTGTACTAGAGATTAATTAGAGAAAACAGAAGACAAAATGAAACTCAAGAGTTGATTCTTAGAAAACATCAACAAATTTGATAAGCCTTTCCCTAGATTAATTTATAAAAAACAAAGATTATAATAGCTAAAATAGAAAATGGAAGAGGGATATTACAGTTTATGCTATAAGGAGTGGAAAAGCATCATAACAAGGAATTGGATATGCACCAGGGATTATGATGCTTTGGAGAAATGGATAATTCCTAGAAACACACAAACTGCCAAGATTGAATCAAAAAGAAATAGAACATCCAAACAGACCAATAACTAGTAAGAAGGTGGAACCACTAGTCAAAACCCTGCCAACAAACAAAAGTCCAGGCCCAGATGGTTTCAACTGAGAAGTCTACCAAATATTTCAAAATGATTGACACCGATTCTCCTGAAACTATTCCAAAAATAGCAGAGGAGGAAACATCCCCAAGTTCATTCCACAAGGACAGCATTACCCCAATTCCAAAGCCAAGTGTATATACGACAAGAAATTACAGACCAATATCCCTGATGAGTGTTAATATAAAAATCCTCAGCAATAGCAAACAGTATTGGAGAAGAACAAAGTTGGAGGACTGATACTACCAGATTCAAGGCTTATCATAGAGCTAGAGTAATTAATACATTGTGGTACTGCTGAAAGAATAGGCTCATAACTACTGCAACAGAGAGAACCTAGACACATACCCACATAAATATAGTCAACCAATCTTTGACAGAGGAGCAAAAGCAAAACAATACAGCAAAGATAATCTTTTGAAAAATGGTGGAAGAATAACTGGACACCAACATGCACCTACCCTTAACAAAAATAAACTAAAAATGGATTAAGATATAAATATAATCACAGAATTACAAAACTTCTAGGAGGTAACATAGAAGAAAACCTAGATGGCCTTGGATATGGCCTTGGATATGACTTATAGGTCTACCACCATTCATGACCCATGGAAGAAATAATTCATAAGCAGAATTTCATTAAAATTAAAACATTCTGTTTTACAAAGATAACATGAACAGAATGAGAAAACAAGACAAATATTGGTGAAAATAGTTTCAAAAGGAACATCCTATCAAGTACTGTTATACCCCCAGGAGTTCTTAAAATTCAACAATAAGAAAATAGCACAATTAAGATATGGGGAAAAACTCTGCAGCTTGGCTGGGGTTGTGGCTCAGTGGTAGAGCACTTGCCTAGCACATGTGAGGCACTGGGTTCCATCCTCAGTACCACATAAAAATTAAAAAAAAAATAAAAAAAGGTATTGTGTCCATCTATAATGAAAAATATTTTTAAAAAAGCTCTGCAGCTGTCAAGACCAATCCCCTAAGACCCAAGAGAGAGAAACAGGCCTACCTTCCCTGGAAACTTAAGTGAGACTACTTTGGCTGCAGTGTGTACTTCTGTGGAGTCAGATTTACAAAGAATGTATAAAACAAATTAGGAATCTCTAAAATGCTTTAAAAAGTTTATACCTCCAGTGATGGAAATTATGGGAAAACAAAAGACATAGCATACAGAATAGCATAGCATAGAGAATTATTTTTAAATACTTTTTTAGTTGTAGATGGACATAGTACCTTTATTTATTTTTCTACCACTGAGCTACAATCCCAGCCTAGCATATAGAATTCTAAAATATAATGCTGACAATTTAAAATAGTGGGAGTAACCAAAAAAGAAAAGAAACTGAAAATTCAGCATATGATAAAAATGTAGGAATAAATTATGGACAGTTGCAAGTAATCCATAAGAACTGGCCAAATTTCACAATCATTATATAGATACTTTTTAAAAGAATTTAGAGCTTGACTCTCCCCAGATAATACGTTCACATTTATTTTCTATGTAGTGTTACTTGTTTTGAAATTCTTCTTTGATTTGACATATAACAACATGAATATTCTTTATTAAAATTTCCCATTTTCTGTGCCATGCTTCTATGTAGTTTTGAGTACATGGAAATTAATTCCATGTGCCTTCATAAACAGACCACAAATATGGCAGAAACAATAATGATGATATAACATAACACCATTGCATGTCTTTCTGTCCTACCATGCACATAATTATTTTCAAACCAATTAGTAATGTCACTGGCTTCCTCAGGCAAATACAGCTTTAAATCATTAAAAGCTCCTGAAATTTCAGCAGATGAAGGAAATTCCAATGCAGATTTATGTGCATTTTTACACTGAAGTTTTCATCATTGCCATATTACAGGGCCAATCCATTTATCTGAATTTCCTGCCAAGTGCATTATGCTGAATCAAACAAACTTTATTGGTAACACCTTGGCATTCATGTTTAGAAACCTTGATCAGCCCTGATTTCAAATCTGTCATCGTTGTTTGGGGATTCAGTTGAAATCCACTTCATTCTGGAAAGTTCACCAGATCTTCAGATAAGCATTTATAAAGTGCTTTGCTTTTTCAAGTCAAGTAATTCATAAATAAATTCTTAAGTTGATGAGCTTTTTAAATTTTTGGATCCAACAAGGACACGAATGATATGTATTTGATTTAAAAAAAAAAATCAATTGGGACAGTTCTGAAAGTTCCATCCATTAACAAAAGTGAAAAATGTGTTAGTATTTTATATTGTATTTAGCAATAAATATATGAAGTCTTGTGTTTTTTGATGTCAAATCCCTAGCTAAGAACAATTAAGTCTTTTATGTGTTTTTTCAACACTGAAGGAACCTCTGTATTAGCAAGTGTCTTTGATTCAGAGAGCTTGTAGAATTATTTGTATTCTCTGAAGAAGGGTATTTTTCAAAAGCAAGCACGGTGTTATGTGTAAAGGAGCAGAAGCCACACATGATTGAATAACTTGTCAAGGGAGTCCTCTCTTTCATTCTTTTTTGGCTGATTTATTTATTTTACTTATTTTTGGTACTGGGGATTGAACCCAGGGGCACTTACCCATTGAGCCACATCCCTAGCCCTCTTTGTTTTTATTTTGAGACAGAATCTTGCTAAGTTGCTTAGGGCCTCACTAAGTTGTCCAGGCTGGTCTCAAACTGGGAATGTTCCTGCCTCAGACTCCTGAGTCACTGGGATTACACATGTCACTGTGCCTGGCTGTTTTTACTTGTATGATCCTTAAAACTCTTGCTGTACTTGTAGTTGGAGAATGGTTGTGGTCTACAAATTTTATAAGTATATTCCATCCAGTTAAAAGTCTGGTTATTGCTCATCCATTGAAATTGTGATTTTGTTTTGTCAGCACCAATAATAGCTTTTCAACTTTGATCTTTGACCATTAAGTAGCCATGTGCACTTAATTTATCACAGTCTTTTTATTTTTTGAGGAAAAAGTTTCACAGATGTCATTCATTGTGTTGTAAGAAATGCAGTAGGGCAAGGTGCATGCCTATAATCCCAGTGGTTCAGTAGGCTCACAAAAATCAAAGCTAGCTTCAGCAACTCAGTGAGGCCCTGTCTCAAAAATATAAAAAGGAGGGGGCTGGGGATATTGCTCAATGGTTAAACCCCCCTGAGTTCAATCTACAGGACCCCCCCAAAATAGAAATATAGTAGGAATAGTGAGGTTACCTAATATCAAATCTGTCCCAGTGTTCTCCAGAGAGAGAGAACCAATGGGATATGTGTAAAAATCCATGAGAAATAATTTATTAGGGAGATTGGCTCATGTAATTATGGTAGCTGAGAACTCTCACAACAGGTTATGTACAAGGTAGAGACCCTGGGATGCCAGTAGTGTGCCTTATTTGGTCCAAATCCAAAGGCCTCAGAACCAGGAAATTTGATGGTGTAACTCTCAGTATTAAGTCAAACGCCTGAGGATTCAAGGAACCATTGGTGTAAGTCCTGGACTCCAAACACCAGCAATCCTGGAATGATTTTTTTGTGGCGATGTTGGGGTATTGATAATTGAACCCAGAAGTGCTCCATCGCCAAGCTACATCCCTAACCCTTTTTATTTTAACACAGGGTCTCATTATATTGCCAGTGCCTTGAACTTGTGATCCTCTTGCCTCAGCCTCCTGATTTGCTAAAATGATAGACCTGTGCCACCATGTCTAGTGTGAGCCTAGACTTATCATGTTCAAGTCAGCTAAAGGAAATTGTACCAGCTCTGAGAGAGACCAGTTTGCATTTGTTCTCTCTTGATCCCCAGGCTGATTGAAAGATGCCTACCAACATTGCAGATGGATCTTCCCCACTAGGTTCACTCAGACTCAAAAACTGTTTTTCTCTAACACCCTCATAGGCATACCTAAAATCATGCTTAACAGGGTTCTAGGTATTCATTATGCCTAATATGATGCAAATATCCATATACAACCCCAAACACAATAATTCCTTTTTCAAAATTCAGTTTTCTGTCTCGTAAAGAGCCTTTCGTGGTTTGGGGAATTTGGGCTTTCAGGATTTCAACAGTCAGGATTTTAATCTTTCAGGACAGTGATTTGTGGAATTTTAGACATTAGGGGTTTTGCTCCTTAGAAATTTCAACATTCAGGATTATGGCATTTAGGATTGTATCTTTTCAGATTATGATCAGCACCAAAGAATATATTTTTTTAAATAAACAAATATCTAGGCATGGTGGTGTATGCTTGTAATCTCAGTGGCTTGGGAAGCTGAGGCAGGAGGATCACAAGTTCAAAGTCAGCCTCAGCAACTTAGTGAGGCACTAAGCAGTTTAGCAAGACCCCATCTCATAGAAGATGGGGGTTGTGGACATGGCTAAGTGGTTAAGCACCCCCTGGGTTCAATCCCTAATACCAAAAATATAATAATAATAATAATAATAATAATAATAAACAACATAAACAAATTCTCAGCAAAATACTAGCATATTAAAAAGCATTATAGATCATTTGCAATTGGAGTTTATTCCTGGAAATCATGGATATTTCAATAGATGAAATTAAATCAATGAATTATGCCACATTTGTATAAATAAGGAGAAAAAATAATTGATTTATTGCTAACAATTAACCTATGAAAAAAGAGTGAATGCCTCAATAAATAAAATAAAAGGAAAGGAAAGAGAAAACATGTCAAAGGATACCACAGAAATACAAAAGTCCATAAGAGAATGCTATGGAAAAAATATGCTGTAAAAATGATAACCTAGAAGAAATGGATAAATTTCAAGAAACATACTATCTATGAAGACAAAAATAATTAAGAAAGAGAAAACCTAAACATACTAATAACCAGTAAGGAGATTGAATTAATAAAATGCATTTCCATCCATGAAAAGCCCTGGATGTGATGGCTTCACTAGTGAATTCTACCAAATACATAAGAAAAAAAAATAACACTGATTCTTCTCAAACCCTTCTAAAAAGGTAAGAGGAGGAACAGTTCCAAACTCATTTATAAAGCCAGCCTTACCCTGATACCAAAGTCATGCAAGGACACAAAAATAAGAGACCAAAATCCCTTATGATCACAAATGCAGTAATCCTCAACACAACATTAAAACACCAAACTCAACAGAGTATTAAGAGGTTTATTCATGCATTTTGACACATTGTACAGAAATGGAGCACAATTGCTCATTCCCCTGGCTGTACATGGTGCAGAGTCACATCAGTAGTATAATCACATATGTATATAGGGTAATAATGTCTGTATCATTCTACCATCCTTGCCATCCACACAGCTCCACCTCTTCCCTCATTCCCCTGTGCACAATCCAAAGTTCCTTCATTCTTCCCCACCCCTTTCACTTATCAGAGAAAACATTTGGCATTTGGTTATTTGGTATTGGCTTATTTTCCTTAGCATGATATTCTCCAACTCCATCCATTTACCTACAAATGCTATAATTTCATTCTTCTTTAAGACTGAGTAATATTCCATTGTGCATAACTACCACATTTTCTTTATCCATTCATCTGTTGAAGGGCAGCTATGTTGGTTCCATAGCTTAGCTATTGTGAATTGAGCTGCTATAAACATTGTTGTGGCTGCATCACTGTAGTATGCTGATTTTAAGTCCTTTGGGTATAAATCTAGGAATGGGATAGCTGGGTCATATGGTGGTTCCATTTCAAGTTTTTCTGAGGAAGCTCTGTACTGCTTTCCAGAGTGGTTGCACCAATTTGCAGTTCCGCCAGCAATGTATGAATGTACCTTTTTCGCCACCTCCTCACCGACACTTATTATTGCTTGTATTCTTGATAATTGTAATTTTAACTGCAGTAAGATGAAATCTCAGAGTAGTTTTGATTTGCACTTCTGTAATTGCTAGAGATGATAAACATTTTTTCATGTTTCTTGATTGATTGTATTTCTTTTTCTGTGAAGTGTCTGTTCAGTTCCTTAGCCCATTTATTGATTGTTTTTTTTTTTTTATTGGCATTAAGTTTTTTTGTGTTCTTTATGTGTCCTGGAGATTAATGCTCTATCAGAGGTGGGTGTGATAAAGATTTTCTCCCATTCTGTGGGCTCTCTCTTGTCATAATTATTTCCTTTGCTGAGAAGAATATTTTTGGTTTGAATCCATCCCATTTATTGATTCTTAATTTTATTTCTTGTGCTTTAGGAGTCTTGTTAAGGAAGTCGGGTCCTAAACTGACATGATGAAGATTTGGAACTACTTTTTCTTCTGTAAGGTGCAGGGTCTTGGTTCCAGTGCCCATGTCTTTGAACCACTTTTGAGTTGATTTTTGTGCAGGGTGTGAGATAAGGAGTTTAATTTCATTTTGCTACATATGAATTTCCAGTTTTCCCAGCTATCTTTTTCTCCAATGTATGTTTTTGGTGCCTTTGTCTAGTATGAGATAAATGTATTTATGTGGGTTTGTCTCTGTGTCTTCTATTTTGTAACATTGGTCTACATGTCTATTTTGGTGCCAATACCATGCCATTTTTGTTACTGTTGCTCTGTAGAATAGGTTAAGGTCTGGTATTTTGATGCCTCCTGCTTCTTGCTAAGGATTGCTTTGGTTATTCTGGGTGTCTTATTTATCCAAATTAATTTCACGATTACTTTTTCTAGTTCTATGAAGAATGTCATCGGGATTTTAATAGGAATTGCATTAAGTCTGTAGAACAGTTTTGGTAGTATGGCCATTTTGACAATAATTCTGCCTCCATGGAAGATCTTTCCATCTTCTAAGGTCTTCTTCAATTTTTTTCTTTAGTGTTCTGTAGTTTTCATTGTATATGTCTTTCACCTCTTTGGTTAGATTGATTCCCAAGTATTTTATTCTTTTTGAGGATATTGTGAATTGGGTGTTTTTCCTTGCAGTGGATTCATCACTGATGTATAGAAATGCATTTGATTTTATGGGTATTGATTTTGTATCCTGCCCCTTTGCTGAATTCATTTATTAGTTCTAGAAGTTTTCTGGTGGAATTTTTTGGATCTTCTAAATATAGAATCATGTTGTCAACAAATATTGATAGTTTGAGTTCTTTTCCTATTTGTATCCCTTTAATTTTTTTTCATCTTTCTAATTGCTCTGGCTAGAGTTTCAAGGACTATATTGAATAGGAGTGGTGAAAGGGCATCCCTGTACTGTTCCAGTTTTAAGAAGGAATGTTTTCAGTTTTTCTGCATTTAGAATGATGTTGGCCTTGGGCTTAGCATAGAGAGCTTTAAAAATGTTGAGGAATATTCCTACTATCCCTAGATTTTCCTAGTTTTTTTTTAATATTTACTTTTTAGTTGTAGTTGGACACAATACCTTTATTTTATTTTATTTATTTTTATGTGGTGCTGAGGATCGAACCCAGGGCCTTGCACATGCTAGGAGAATGCTCTACCACTGAGCCACAACCCCAGCCCCTTTTTTCTAGTGTTTTGAACAAGAAAAGGTGCTATATTTTGTCAAATTATTTTTCTTCATCTATTGAGATAATAATATGATTCTTGTCTTTAAGACTATCGATGTGATGAATTATGTTTATTTATTTCTGTATGTTGAACCAACCTTGTAGCCCTGGGATGAACCCCACCTGATTGTGGTACACTATCTTTTTAATATGTTTTTATGTGATCTGCCAGAATTTCAGTGAGAATTTTTGCATCTATGTTTATCAGTGATATTGATCTGAAGTTTTCTTTCCTTGATGTGTCTTTGTCTGATTTTATTATCAGGGGGATACTAGCCTCATAGAATGAGTTTAGAAGGGTTCCCTCCTTTTTCATTTCATGGAATAATTTTAGGAGTATTTGTATTCGTTTTTCTTTGAAGATCTTGTAGAACTCAGCTGAGAATCCATCTGGTCCTGGGCTGTTCTTGGTTGGTAGGCTTTTTTTTTTTTTTTTTTTTTTTTTTTTTTTGGTACCAGGGATTGAACTCAGGGGCACTCGACCACTGGGCCACATCCCCAGCCCTTTTTTGTATTTTATTAGAGACAGGGTCTCACTGAGTTACTAAGTGCCTTGCCATTGCTGAGGCTGGCTTTGAACTCGTGATCCTCCTGCCTCAGCCTCCCAAAGTGCTGGGATTACAGGTGTGCGCCACTGCACCTGGCTTGGTTGGTAGGCTTTTGATGGTGTCTTCTATTTCATTGCTTGAAAATGATCTGTTTAAATTGTGTATGTCCTCCTGATTTAGAGTGGGTAGATGATATGTCTCTAGAAATTTGTGATTGTCTTTGAGACTTCTATTTTATTTGAGTATAAATTTTCAAAATAGTCTCTAATTATCTTCTGTGTTATAGTAGTGTCCATTGTGATATTTCTTTTTTCAGCATGAATTTTAGTAATTTGAGTTTTCTATTTCTCTTTTTTAGTGTAGCTAAGGGTTTATCAATTTTATTTATTTTTTCAAAGAACTAATTTTATTTTTGTCAATTTTTTCAATTGTTTCAATTTCATTTATTTCAGCTCTGATTTTAATTATTTCCTGCCTTCTACTTCTTTTGGTGTTGATTTATTCTTCTTTTTCTAGGGCTTTGAGACATAATAGTATGTCATTTATTTGTTGACTTTTTATTCTTTTAATGTATGAGCTCAATACGGTGAACTTTCCTCTTAGCACTCCCTTCACAGTATCCCAGAGATTTTGACATGTTGTATCGGTGTTCTCATTTACCTCTAAGTATTTTTTATTTCCTCCCTGATTTCTTCTGCTATCCATTCATCATTTCATAGCATACTAATTAGTCTCCAGGTGTTGGAGTGGCTTATATTTTTTATTTTATCATTGATTTCTAGTTTCATTCCATTATGATCTGATAGAATGCAGGGTAGTATTTTCTATTTTTTTTTATTTGCTGAGAGTTGCTTTGTGGCATAACATATGGTCTATTTTAGAGAAGAATCCATGTGCTACTGAGAGGAAAGTGTACTTACTTTATGATGGATGAAATACTCTATATATGTCCATTAAGTCTAAATCATTGATTGTATTATTTAGTTCTGTAATTTATTTGTTCAGTTTTTAAAAAATATTTATTTATTTGCTTTAGTTGTACACAGTGTGTTTACGTGGTGCTGAGGATCGAACCCGGCCCACGCACATGCTAGGTGAGCACTCTACCGCTGAGCTACAACCCCAGCCCATTTGTTCAGTTTTTGTTTGGAAGATCTATCCAGTGGTGAGAGATGTGTGTTAAAGTCACCCAGTATTGTTGTACTGTGGTCTATTTGATTCTTGAAATTGAGAAGGGTTTGTTTAATGAGTATAGATGCTCCATTGTTTGGGTCATAAATATTTATGATTGTTATGTCTTCTTGATATGGGATTCCCTTAAACAGTATGAAATGCCATTCTTTTTTTAAAAAAATATTTATTTATTTGCTTTAGTTGTACACAATGCAATGCATTTATGTTTATGTGGTGCTGAGGATCGAACCCGGGCTGCGCACGTGCGAGGCGAGTGCTCTGCCACTGAGCCACAACCCCAGCCCTGAAATGCCATTCTTTATCCCTTCTGACTAACTTTGGTTTGAAGTCCACTTTATCTGATATGAGGATGCCCTGCTTGTTTATGCAGTCCGTGTGAATGATATGGGTTTTTTTTTTTTCCCAACCTTTCACCTTTAGTCTGTGGATGTCTTTTCCTAAGATGTGAGTCTCTTGAAGACAACACATTGTTGGGTCTTTTTAAAATCCAATCTTCCAGTGTATGTTTTTTGATTGATGAGTCTAGGACATTAACATTCAGGGCTGTTATTGTGATAGGATTTGTATTACTAGTCACTTTGGTTTATTTTTGGTTTTTAACTTGACTTAGTTTCTCCTTGGTTGATCTTTTCTTTAGTATAGTTCCTCCCTTTGCTGGTTTTCATTACTGTTGTTGGTTGTTTGTTTTCTTTTCATTTCCTCCTCATGGAATATTTTGCTGAGAATGTTCTGTAGTGTAGGCTTTCCAGTTTTGAATTCTTTTAGCTTTTGTTTATCATGGAAGATTTTTATTTCATCTTCCAATCTGAAGCTTAATTTTGCTGGATATAAAATTCTCAGTTGGCATCCATTTGCTTTCAGAGCTTGATATATGCCATTCTAGGACCTCCTCATATTGAGGGTCTTGGTTTAGAAATCAGCTGAAATACAAATTGATTTTCTCTCGCAGCCTTTAATATTCTATCCTTATTCTATATGTTAGTCATTCTCACTATAATGTGCCTTGGTGTGGGTCTGCTGTAACTTTTTACATTTGGGGTCCTGTAAGTCTCTTGTAGTTGGTTTTCCATTTCATTCTTTAGATTTGGGAAATTTTCTGATATTATTTCATTGAAAAAGTTGCACATTCTTTTCGTTTGTATCTCCATGCCTTCATCTAGTCTGAGAAACCTTAAATTTGTTGTTTTCATGTTATCCCATTTTTTCTTGGAAGTTCAGTTAATGGTTTCTTACCATCTTCCCTGTTGGTCAACTTTATTTTCAAGAGTATATATTTTGTCTTCATTGTCTGAGGTTCTGTATTCTAAGTGGTCTAGTCTGTTGGTGATAATTTTCACTGAATTTTTAATTTGGTTTATTGTTTCCTTCATTTCAAGGATTTCTGCTTGATTCCTTTTTATAATCTCTGCATCTTTATTGAAGTTCACTTTCACTTCCTGTATTTCTCTCCAGTATCACCCTTTATTTTGAAGATCAGTCTGTGTTCCTTCTAAATTCCTTCTCTGACATTTCTTTTACTGTGGTGTCTATGGATTCTATTGTTGGAACACCTTAGTTTGTTTTAGGTGCTTTGTTCCTTTGTTTTTTCATGTTGTTTGTGTGTCTTCCCATCTAGTGCTATAGATCTGAGGCAGTACAGTTTCTATCCCATTGTCTTATAGTGTCCCTAAAGGCTTCCAGTACCTTACCTTTAAGGGGGAGACCAATATTAACAGCACCCAGTGCAAACAATATACTAAATAGTTCAAACAATATAAACTAAATAGTTCCTCTTAAGGTGTCTACAGTTTTGTCATAATAAACAGAAATGATGTGTTCAATTATTGTCTACAATACAAACAGTAAATTTGCTAAAAGTGTTTACCGTTTCCCATGACAGACAATGATGGAACATAAGTAGGATAAGATGTGATATTTATAAGGGAGAAGTAGAGAAGATAGATGTAAAGATTTATAGTAAGAGTGAGGGAGGGATTAATAGAGGTTGGCTGTTAGTATGAGAGAAGTGAGAAAAAGAATTCAGGGATACAGGTGAGAGAAAAAATATATACAGTATTATTTAGAAAAAGTAAAAATATAGGAATACACAACAAAACTGTACTATAGTATTCAGACATCCCACACCTCAATAAATGGATGCATGAAAAATATTTGGATTCAAAGATGGTAGAGATATGAGAGAGAGGGCAAAAATTTTTAAAAAAAGGAAAATCTCAATGGAAAAAATTTTTTAAATATTTATTTATTTGCTTTAGTTGTACACAATGCAATAATGCATTTATGTTTACGTGGTGCTGAGGATCGAACCCGGGCTGCGCACGTGCAAGGCGAGCACTCTGCTGCTGAGCCACAACCCCAGACCTCAATGGAAAATTGAACGATTGCTTCAGTTGGCTTTCAAAAATGTTCTCAGCTTCTCTTCTCCACCGAGAGGTGGGATTGTCTGAAGTTTGATGGTAATTCCAGTCTGGTGGATGCAGGACCAGTTGGATGGGTGATCCAATAGCAAGAAGCTCTCACACCCACTTCTAGTCTTCCCACCCATTGTAGCCGGTCCCTTCCATCCCCAAGCACTTCAGGATACACTGAGCTAGAGAGAGCCCAGTTTTCTCTAGTTTCTCCAACCTGTGCTCCCCTCTGGGGAACTGCCCCTAGTCTCTGGCTTTCCACAGGCTTGCTAGACCCAGACTGGCCCACAGAAACCCAGCTGAAATCTGATGGACCTGGGCTTCATCTTCCCCAGGCTCTGCCTTGCTGCAGTCCCAAGATCTCAATGCTGTTTCAACTTGTAGAGAGACCACCAGAAATGTGCTCACACAAAGGAGCAACCCTGCAAAGAGGCAGACAGATAATGGCCACTAGCACACCTAGCAGAAAGACCTCATTTGCAACCAGACCTGCAGATACCCCAAAAATATATCTCCAGGCCCTGGCCAGTATCTCCATACTGAGGTGGCCATGCCCCTAGATGGCGGTTGTGGTGAACTTGCAGGCCCTGGCCATAGTCCCAAAATGGCAGTGGCTGTGTGCAAACAAACCTGTGGGTACAGTGACAATGGATTTCCAGGCAGCAGCGGGCAGTGGGCATTCTGCAGGTGGTTTGTAGGCTAATGGTGGGTGATCAGCATGTGGACGTCAGGCAGCAGGCGATGGGCAGGCAAGAGGCAGGCAATCAGGAAAATGGTAGACAATAGGCAGTGGTCACTGAGCAATCTGTGCTCTAAAGGTAGGCAATATGCTGGCAGAGGCAGTGGCTAGGGATCACAGCAGAGGAATGGGTGGGGGGGGTAAAAGCAGGTGATTGGTGGGCAGTGATGGCTGCCTCACAGAGAAACAGTATTTCCTCCGCTTGAATGCCCAGTCAAGGAATGACAAGGAATGCAGCCTCCCTCTTGTTCGCCATCTTGGATCTACCCCTGTATCATTTTAATTAAGAAAAAAAAAAAAGCAGTCCAAAATTTTTAAGGAACAACAGAAGACTCCAAATAGTCAAAATAGTCCTTAGGAAAATGATAAAATTATTTTAACATAAAACCTGAAACTGTAAAACTACTAGAAGAAAACATGGAGCAATATCCTTTACATTAATGAGAACAATTATTTTGTAATTGTCTCCAAAAGCACAGGGAACAAAAGCAAAATAGTCAAAGGGGATTTCATCAATTTAAAAGCTTCCTCACTGCAAAGGAATCAACAAAATGAAGAGACAAGCTACAGATTGGGAGAAAATATTTGTAAATCATATTATGGTGGAAGTTAATATCTAAAATATGTAAGTAATTCAAACAACTCAAAAGCAAGAAAGCAGCTGGGTGCAGTGGTACATACTGGCAATCCTACATGATTGGGGAGGCAGAGGCAGGAGGATCATGAGTCCATGGCCAGCTTCAGCAAATTAGGCCCTAAGCCACTTAGGGAGATTCTGTCTCCAAAAAATAAAAATAAAAAAGAGCTGGGGATGTAGCTCAGTGGCAAAGTGCCCCCAGGTTTGTTCCCCAGTACAAAAAATAGGAGAGAGACATCAAAAAACAAATAATCTAGCTGGGCGTGGTAGCACATACCTTTAATCCCAGTGGCTGGGGAGGCTGAGGCAGGAGGATTGCTAGTTTAAAGCCAGCCTCACCAAAAGTGAGGCACTAAGAAACCCTGTCTCTAAATAAAATACAAAATAGGAGAGGGGCTGTGGCTCAGTGGCCAAGTGCCCCTGAGTTCAATACCCAGTACCCCTAAAAATTTTTTAAAAAGACAGAAACAAATTATCTGACTTTTTAAATGGACAAAGCATCTGAATTGCCTCCTTTCCCTTCCCTTCCCTTCCCTTCCCTTCCCTTCCCTTCCCTTCCCCTTCCCTCCCCTCCCCTCCCCTCCCCTCCCCTCCCCTCCCCTTTTTTGGTACCCGGCATTGAATTTGGGCACAGTCGACCACTGAGCCATATTCCCAGCCCTATATTGTATTATATAGAGAGACAGGGTCTCACTGAGTTGCTTAGCACTTCACCCTTGCTGAGGCTGGCTTTGAACTTTCGATCCTCCTGCCTCAGCCTCCAGATCCACTGGGATTACAGGCATGCACTACCATGCCCTGCTAAATAGATATTTCTTAAAAGATACACAGATGGCTCACAGGTAAGTGAAAAATGCTCAGTATTACTATTCATCAGTGGAATACAATTAAACCTACAATGAGTTATTACATCTGCTAGAATGGCCACTACAAAAATGATACAGGATAACAAGTGTTAGGATGTAGAGAAAGGGAATCCTTTTATACTGTTGGTAGAAATGTAAATTAGTACCATCATTGTGAAAAACTATATGAACCCTCTACAATAAACTAAATATAGAGCTGCCAGGTGATCCAGCAATATGTTCAAAGGAATTGAAATTTGAATGTCTGCACTCATAAATTCATTGCAGTATTTTTTTAAATATTTATTTATTTATTTGCTTTAGTTGTACACAATGCATTTTATGTTTACGTGGTGCTGAGGATCGAACCCGGGTCGCGCACGTGCTAGGCGAGCGCTCTACCGCTGAGCCACAATCCCAGCCCCCATTGCAGTATTTTTGTAATAGTCAAATACATATGTAATCATCCTGTTCCATCAAGCAGTAAATGCATTATGAAGTTGTAGTTTATGTACACAAAGGAGTATGACTTGGCCTTTAACGAAAAGGAAACTGTATCATTTCTGACAGCATAGTTGAATCTGAAGAGCATTTTGAATGATATATGTGATAAGTGATTTGTATTCTATTCTGATTGTTTATTCAAGTGAAGCACTTGAATAGACATTTATTAAAAGGAGTTACCAGTTCACCTCTACAAAAAAGACTACATGTTACAAATTAAAAAAAAATAGCAAATGTTGGAGAGGATGTTGAGAAATTGGAACATTTGTACATAGATTGTAGAAATATATAATGGTGTAAGCACCATGGAAGTATCTAGGCAGCTTCTTATAAGGTTAAACACAGAACTACCATTGACCCAGAAATGCCACACCAAAGGAATTAAAGAGTTATAGAGTTTTTGAATATTAGTGTAAAATTATCTGTTCATTATTCACAATAGCCAAAAGGTGGTCTATTAATGGATGAATGGATGAACAAAATGTGATACATACGTACAATGGAATATTATTTAACTGTAAGTTGAATGAAATTTTGATTTATGCTACAACATGAATTGATCTTGAAGACATTATGCTTAGTGAAATTAGGCAGACACAGAACAACAATATAATTCCACTTATATGAGGTACCTAGAGTAAGTGAATTTATAGAGATATAAAGTAAAACAGTGGTTACCCAGGGCCTGGGAGATGAGGCCACTAGAGAAATAATACTGACTTTTGTATATTAATATTTTGTATAACCTTACTGAAGTTATTGTTTAATGGTTATAGAGTTTTTGTTCAGAATGATTATAAAAAGTTTTGAATATAAATGGTGGTGTTGGTTCTACAACATAGTGGATGTTTTCAAATTTAATTTTTTCAAATTCATTGAATTTTACAGTTACAAATAGGTAAAAAAATACACATTATGTTAATGTACAATATCACCACAATTTTTAAAAATGGCATTGGTCAAGTGGTGACCTGTTTGAAGAAAAAATACTCTAACATATATTTCACCACAATAAATTTCACTTGGTTCATGTAAATACACATTTGAATCAAAAGTACTAAGAGAACATATTAGATATTCATTTTTATTTATATTCTTGAAGAGATAAAATGTTATTTTTGGTTAGCTAGAAATCAATGGGGCCAGGCGTGGTAGTGCAAGCCTGTAATCCCAGCACTTGGGAGGCTGAGGCAGGAGGATCGTGAGTTCAAAGCCAGCCTCAGCAATAGTGAGGCACTTAGCATCTCATTGAGACCCTGTCTCTAAATAAAATACAAAATGGGGCTAGGAATGTGGCTCAGTTGTTGTACTCATGTACACCTGAGTTCAATTTCCAGTACCTGCCCCCCAAAAAGAATTAATTTGACTCCCTATCTCACACCATATATAAAAATTAACACTGGGTCAGGCATGGTGGCACATTCCTGTAATCCCAGCTACTCAGAAGGCCAAGGCAGGATTATTACAAGTTTGAGGCCGATCTGGGCAATTTAGATCCTGTCTCAAAATAAAATTTTAAAAAGGGCTGGGATGTAGCTCAGTGATAGAGTGCTTGCTTAGAATGAGCAAAGCCCTGGGTTTGATCTGCAAAGAATAGTCAGCAAAAAATTTTCTCTCATATGAAAGCATATGTCTCCCATTACACTTTTTTGGTAAAACTTATTCCTCAGTTTTTACCAAAAAACAAACAAACAAACAAAGAAACAAACAAACAAAAACCTTGGAATTGATTAGGACCTAAATATAGGAGCTAGTATATAAAACTCTTATAAGGATGTACAGGTATATATCTTCAGATCTTGGACTAGGCAATAATTCCTTACATTTGACACCAAAGGACAAGCAACAAAGGGAAAAATGGGCAAACTGGGCATCTTCAAAGTTAAAAACTTCTGTGCTTCAAAGGATATATGAGTAAGTGAAAAGTCAGAGAATGGAAAAAATTTGCAAATCATATTTGGGAATTAAAATGTAAAAAAAAAAAAAAACTCTTTCAGGTTAAAAGGATAACTCAGTAATAAAAAGACAACCCAATAGTAAATTGATGTAAAGACATGAATAGATACTCCTCCAAAGAAAATTTTTTAAATGTGAATAAGAACATTAAAGAATGAGCTAGCAAGGAAATGCAAATCAAACCCATAATTAGATATTGTTTTGCAATCCATTGGGCTATCTATAATACAAAGGCACATAAGAAAAAACGTTGGCAAGGATATGGAAATATTGGAATCCTTATATACTGCTGGTGGCAATGTAAAATTGTGCTGCTGTTTTAGAAAACAGTCTGATTTTCTGGGTCACCTTCAAAGGGTAACCATATGTCCCAGCAATTACACTCCTAGGAATTTCAAGAGAAATGAAGACATATGATGTCTACACTAAATGTTGTATGCACATGTTCACAGAGGGCATTATTCATAATAGACAATAAGGAAAAACAACCCAAGTGTCCATCAGTTGATAAATGGATGAATAAAATGTGTAATATTCATATAGTGGACAATTTTTCCAGAATAAAAAGCAATAAAGTATTGATAAATGCTACAACATGGATTAACATTGAAAGCATTGTGTTAAATGAAAGAAGAAAGTCATAAAGGACCACTGTAGTAATTTTCTATAATTTTATCTTGCCCTAGCATCCATTTTAGTTATAGGGTCAACTTTCTCATAACAGAAGCAGGGTTTTAGTCACCAAGTACTCTGTTCATTAATTCAATGTAGTTGACCCAGGTATCATTCTTACACAACTACATTCTGGTGATCACCACCCTCTGAGACAAACAGACATAACCTTCTCGACTTGCCCCACTGACCTTCATACCCACAAGGACTTTGAAGATATGCCACCGTGTTTACTCTGTAATCAAGGCATGGCATCCTCAAATTCATGCTTACTTAATTTAAACTCATCAGTTTGAAATCCCCGAGGGAAACCTATTTGGTTTGTTTCCTTGATCCCAATAATGACAGCCCATTAGTTCACCTGCTTCATACTTCCTACTCTTAGGTTGAGCATCCTATTGTCTCTGGACTTCCCAGTGGCCCTCTTAGGCACCCCTCTTTTGTGGATTTAATTACAAAATGCTTCTTTTGTTTCATGTTTTTTGTTGTGCCACCTTCTTTGTATCTTACCTGACCAATGTACCCAAATGTAATTCTCCTACTGGTCAAGACTGACCTTAAAATGTCTGTCTTGGTAAGAATAAACTATATACATATCAGACAGAAGCCATAGAGCATCTGCTAGTGTAAGAAGTTTCTTGTGAGAGAGATATCTGGTCACATTATGTGTTATGCTAGGATAAAGAATTATCCCATAAAAGGCACAAAATAAACACCCATAACTACCTGAGCCCCATCAGGGCAGAAAAAGAATTTATAGCTAGCCTCCAGAAAGAGACCTTTAGACCAAATTAGAAAAAAAAAATAACAAAAATCACAACTTCTAAGTGTATGATTACACATATATGAAATGTCAATAAAAGGCCAATTCATACAGACAGAAAATATATTAGTTTTTGCCTCTGGTTTGGAAGTGGGGGCAGTGTAGTCTGACAGCTAAGGAATGTGGAGTATTTTAAGCTAATGAAAAAATTCCAAAATTGATTTAAGTGTTGAATGTGCAACGTTGTGAATATAGGACAAATCACTGAATTGTACAGTTCAAATTGGTGAATAGTATTTTAGTAAAGATGTTGTAAAAAATGGCAAATACTGGAAACACTCTTATAACAAGGCAGTTGATGGGCTATTTTTCTGAATTTACAAATAGTTTAAATCAAAAGTATAAATAACCCACTGGAAAGCTGAGTTAGTAAATAGTTCACAAGAAATGATACAGGTTTGCAGTACTCAGTGAAAAAATCTGGGATTTTGTTAGTTTTTAGTGTCGTTTACCAAGATTTTCTGCCGCCCAATTTCCAGACATGTAGACTTGAACTTCCACACACCTTTTGAACATAGCCACATCCATGTAACTTGTTTCAGTCAATGAAATGGAGCAGAAAGATTTTGTCTGTTCTTGGAGGAAATATTTAACAGACACTGAGATTTCTCGCGATCTGTCTTTTCTTGTACACGGTAACAAGCAATGTTCCTAACTGTTTTATCATTTTAGTTATAGTGAGCAGAGCCTTCAGTGGGACATGTGTTGGACATGTGGTATGGACAAGAAATATATTTTTGTTATTTTAAGTTACTGAAATTTTGGGAACTTTTTTTTTAACTGCAATGCAATGTAGCATGTACTGACTTGTAAGTTCATTCAAAATTGTACAATATTAAAATAATAATATTGCATTTTTGTACATTACATTGACAATAATCTTAGTTGGCTAATTCCCACTACTGAAAAAGATGTTTCTGAAATGAACATTTTAAATTTTAAATGTTACATTCCTTTTTAATTTATAAAAAATGTATAATTTACAGTGTACAACTTTATGTTTTGATATGTGTATACATTGTGGAATGTCTAAATTCAGCTAATTAACATATTTATTCCATCTCTGAAGAAGCCCTAATCAGGGAGATGGCTATTGCGGTTGGCTGGGAGCCATAAAAGATGTTCTGGTTTCCACCTGATATCAATATTCAAAGTATGCACATGACGCACCTGTAAAGCTAAAGATATATACTGGGTGAGGTCAGTTAGAAAGAGTCAGAAGAAGGTTAGACGTCGCCAGAAGAAGAACGCAGTCAGAAGAAGAAAAGAGTCAGAGTGGTTAAGAGTTCGAGAGGTTGCTGAAGCTAGAAAAAGCCAGAGAAGCTAGAGAGAGAAAAAGAGAAAGCCAAAGAGAAAAAGAAAAAGAGAATAAAAGAATCATTCCTGCCACCGAATTTCCTCCTGCGGTATTGTGGCTGCAACAGCATCAGGCAGCTACACATCTCATTAGTTTGTCATAAATTCACAAAGCCCCTATCCTCATATATTTAGGTCATATATATTTTTTCCTATCATAAAGGACCCCGCAAAGAACATCCCTGTAGGAAATTTCTAGTGCTAATGTACATTTCACTTACACATTCTTATTTGTGACAGCTCAAGTAGAGTTTTTGTCCCCTTTTGCCTGGGGTGCATTCCAGGATATTGAGAACAGACCTTGAAAATCTGTGGGTTGTGTGGGTGTTTGTGTGTGCTGCTGCTGGATCATGTCACTGCTTATTCATTTCCATTCACACTCTGAATGCATAATCTCTGTGGTGTTTTCTCCTCTAAAATCAACACCGAAATGAAGCTATAGCATAGGGTTACTATCCTTGTAGTTAAATTGATTTTCACATCCTTAGCTAAATTCCTTAGGGAAAACTAAAATTAGAATACCTAGTTCAAATAATCTCTCAAGTAACTTTCAGTTATAAAAATAAAAATTACCCCTTCTGTCACTTTCTTTACAGTAACACAGCAACTAACACTTATCCAGTGATCAATTCAAGTACCTGAACACTGAAATAGAATACTTAATGGAGTCTTGAGAGACTTGATAAAAAATAGTCACCAAGACATATTTAAGTAGTATAGATTTAAACAGTCAGAAACTGTAGTTTCAGCTGTAATATATAAAGAGCATGGAAGTGAACACTTTCAAACTAACAATAAGTGAAAGCTAAACAAACTAAAAATGAATAACTTTTCTTGGACCCATCAGAGAACTAAGGTCATAGGACAAACCACTACCATAAAATCTGGAGAAATGATTAAATTCAAAGTTCAGATTTGCTTGCCTGGAACAGAGTATACTGTAGCCCTAAATTTTGTTGAATCACTTGAGGCTGAGTATGGAACAGCAGGAGAGAAATTTATATATAAATTTATATATGTATATATTATATATGGAATATATATTACATATAAATATATAATATATATTTAAATATATTATATAATATATAAAATATATATAATATATATTTACATTTATATATTAGAAATATATATATATTTTTTTAGTTGTCCATGGGCCTTTATTTTTATTTATTTATATGCAGTGCTGAGAATCGAACCCAGTGCCTCACACATGGGAGGCAAGCACTCTACCACTGAGCTACAACTCCAGCTCCTAGGAGAGAAGTTTTGAAAGTTATAATCTTATAAGGACTTTTGACTTTTAGGAAGCCAACTCAGTTTTTACAGTGAAGAGCCAAGAAATATTCTCTTGTGGATCTGACAAGAGCGAGAACTGTAAACATTTTTAAGTACACCCAGAGCATCCTTCATAACATCTGCCTGCTCTTAAGAGACAGACTACCAAAACCTTATTCCACCTGGGGAATACCATTTCTTCAATTCCAATCCCATCCAGCATTCCTGATTCACCTTGAGGGGTGGGTAAGAAATACTTGTGAGGACACAGACTAGAGGAAATTATCAAGATCAAGACACCTCTAAACCTCAGGATACTATATCTTAAAGAACTACAAATATCAGACTTTATTTTAAAGAAGTCTGGGGAAATCCAAAGACAGAAGCATAGACAAAGACATCAAAAGAACTTTTGTACAGCATAAAATAAACACAGCCTAACTACTATTAAGACTAAAGGCCAAGCCTAGCTTGGTGGCGCACGCCTGTAATCCCTGCACTTGGGAGGCTGAGGCAGGAGGATTGCAAGTTCAAAGCCAGCCTCAGCAATGGCGAGGCACTTAGCAACTCAGTGAGACCCTGTCTCTAATAAAATACAAAAAAAGGGCTGGGAATGTGGCCCAGTGGGTGAGTGCCCCTGAGTTCAATCCCTGGTACCAAAAAAAAAAAAAAAAAAAAAAGGCAAACCAAGAGACATTAAAACAGTATCAAGAGTTATAGCAAGGGTCAGAAGAAGTAGATTCATACGTGATAGAAATTTTGGAATTATCTGCCTGGGAATTTAAAACAACTGTGATTAACATACTAACGGTCCTAATGGAAATGGTGGAAATATGCAAGAGCAGAGGAGTGATATAAGAAGAGATGGGAAACTCAGTTAAAGAATCAAAAGGAAATGTTGAGAAGTTTAACAACAATAACAAATAACTACTGCAACAAATGAAGAATGCCTTTGGTGGGTTCCTCAATTGATTGGATGTGCTGCATATAGAATCAGGAAGTTTTACCAAAAAATCAATAGAAAGTTCCAAAACAAATTACAAAGTAGTAAAACAAGTTGGAAGATGCAACTAGGGGGGCAAATTCCAAAAGATGTAACATATACATAATAGGAATAGCAGAAAGAACACAACAGTAAATATTTAAAGTAATAATTGGCTGAGTATTTTCCAAAATTAATAACATAACTGCACTACAGATCCAGGAAATGCAGAGAACACAAAGCAGGATAAAAACCAGAAAATATACACCTAGGTATATTATATTCAGATTGCAAAATTCAAAGACAGAAAAACTGAAAGAAACCACATTAAACAACTGCATTAACTACATAGGAGGAGGGATAAGAATTACTTTCAAATTCATCTTTGGAAACCATGAAGCAAGAATAAAGTGGAGTGAAATATTTAAAGCAAAGAAGTAAACAGAACCAACATAGAATTCTTTACCCAATGAAATTATTCTCCCAAAGTGAAGAATAAAATAAAATTTGAGAGAATTTGTCCCCAGTATACCTGCCCTTCAGCAGATGTTAATAACATTTTCAGAGTGCAAAAAAAAAAAAAAATCATATAGATTGGAAACTTAGATCTACATAAAGAAAGGAAGAATGTTAATGAAGGAATAAATAAAGGTAAAATAGAATCTTGTATTTTTATTCTTGAGTTAATGCATAACAATTTATCCAAAATAATATTAGCAAAATATATGTGATGATTATAAATAAGTGAAATAAAAGTTAGCAATGTTATAAGGGATATGAAGGAGAAATTGGAAATACTCTATCATAAGTACTTTTCTCAAGACAGATTTTTAAATATTCTGAAAATATTTAAATACAATTTATTAAATTTGTCAGATGCAGCAAAACAGTGCTTAAAAATAAATTTATGGCACTTAATGAATATATTAGACAAAAAAGATTATTTAAAATTAGTAATCCAACATTCTACTTCACAAACTAGACAAAGAGCAATTTACATCAAAAGTAAACAGAAGAAAAGAAATAAAAAATTAAAGCAGAAGATAATGACACAAAAAACCACAAAACAGCTTCCATAGAGAAGCTCAGTGAAAAGAAAAGCTGATTATTTTTAAAGATTAATGGAAAATTTTAAGCCTCTAATCAGACAGTCTAAGAAAGAAGAAAAGACATAAATTAATAATATCAGCATGAAACAAGGGCCATTGTTACTTTCATATGAACAATTAAAAGACAATGAAAGAATAAAAAAATCTTGTCCTCAACTATGATGAATTAAGTGAAATGGAAATATCCCTTGAAAGACCCAACCTACCAAAAGTCACACAAGGAGAAACAAAATCTACATAATTCTTTCACTAATTGAATTAATGCTTAATAAAAGAAATTGAATCCACATTTACTACCATTCCAAATAGAAAGCAGCAAGCACAGATGTGTTCACTGGTGATTTTTTTCCAGATATTTCAAGAAGAATCTATACAAATTCCACACAATCTCTCACAGAAAATGGAAACCAAGTCAATACTTCCCAAGAAATCCTATGATTTCTTACCCTAATACTAAAACCAAACCAGCATTACCCTAATACTAAAACCAGACAAAAACATTACAAGTAGGAAAATTGCAGACCAATATCCCTTACACAGATAGTTGTAAAATTTAACAACATGTTTTTAGCCAATCAAAACAATTTATAAAAATCATCATACAGGGCTGGGGTTGTGGCTCAGCGGCAGAGCGCTCGCCTCGCACGTGTGCGGCCCGGGTTCAATCCTCAGCACCATGTAAACATAAATACATTGCATTGTGTACAACTAAAGTAAATAAATAAATATTTAAAAAAAAAATCATCATACAGCACAACCTAGAATTCATTCCAGATATGCAATAATGATTTAACATTCAATAATCAATCAATATATAATCCATCACATCAAAATATTTAAAGAAGAAAAATGGTATGATCCAATCAATAGAGCAGAAAAAAACTGGCAAAATTCAACACCCATTCATAATTTAGAAATAAATAAATAAAACCTCTCAGAAAACTAGGTATAGAGTGTTATTGTCTGAATGTGTATATCCCACTAAAAATTCACATGTTGAAACCCTAAGCCCCAATGTGATGACATTTAGAAGTGGGGCCTTTTACAATAGTTTCAAATTAGGTCATGTGGATGGAACCCTTTGTGATGAAATCAATGCCCTTATAAGAAGAAATATTAGTGAGATTGATCTCTCTCCCTCTATCTACATGCACATACTGAGGAAAGGCTTCCTAAGAGCACAGTGAGAGGGAATTGTATAAGCCATGAAGCAGGACTTCACCAGCATCCAAATCTGCTAGCACCTTGATCTTGGACTTTTCAGCCTTCAGAACTGTTGCAAATAAATGTCTGTTGTTTAAGCCACTGTTTTAATCAGCTTTGCATCACTGGGGCCAAAGGTCTGACAAGAACAACATAAGAGGAAGAAAAGTTTATTTTGGCTTATAGTTTCAGAGGTTCAGTCCATGGTTGGGCAGCTCCATATCTTTGGGCCCAAGATGAGGCAGAACATTTTGACAAAAGGGTGTGACAGAGGAAGGCAGCGCAGGACATGGCAACCAGGAAGCAGAGGGAGCTCCACTCACCAAGGGCAAACTATAAACCCCAAAGGCATAGCCCCTTGATCAACTTCCTCTAGTCGCACTCTACCTGTCCAGTTACTACCCAGTGAATTCATATGAGGAGATTAATCCACTAATTAGGTTATACCTCTCACAATCTAATCATTTTCCCTCTGAACATTTTTGTGTTGTCTCACACATGAGCTTTTGGAGGACACTTCATACCCAAGCCGTAACAGCCACTTAGTCTATAGTATTTTGTTATAGCAACCCAAGCTAAGACAGAGGTAACTCTTTAAACTAAATTTTAAAAATCTCCAAAAATTATACAGCCAACAGCATAAGGGTGAGAAACTAGATGCTTCCCTGCTTAGATTAGAAATAATGCAAGGATGTTCCCTCTCACCACTTCTATTCAGTGTCAAACTGGATATACTAGCTAATTCAGTGAGAAAAGTAAATTAAGTAAAAGGTATACAGATTGGGAAGTAATAAAGAAAACCATCTGTTCCCAAATCACATTATCATCCATATAGAAAAATCTCCCCCAAATTTTCTTCATTTGCTCCCAGTGAACTACTGTGTCCTGTAAGAAAAAGATAAAAGACCTCCAAAGATTGTTGAACGTCTCACTGTGAAACTGAAGCCCACTGGTTATAAATTGAGAAGATGGCAGGTGTCTCTCAACAGTCTAATCTCCAAGTAGCTTAGCACAACTCTACTGAAAAGAGACAAATTCTAGATTTGGCATTGTTCTTGAATCACCTTTCCTAGATCCAGAAGTGTAGTTTGCTGAAGCCCTTTATGTGTTTGTGCCTAAAACTCAGGAACACTCTATTGTCAAACTATACTTGGTAAATAAGCTCTATGCTTAGAAAACTGCTGTGTGCATTTTTTTTTTGATGACAAGATTTTTGTTAAAAGTCCTGATGGAAGACTTTCCCAATGGAAAAGGGAAAAGAAGACTGAATGACAACCATAAAGTACTAGAACAAAATACTATAAGTGAGTTGTGGAAAGAAGTTGTATAGCATTCTAGAAAGGAGTAACATGAAAGAGCACAGTAAAACCATGAGTATTCAAAACACTGTGGGGCTGGGAATGTAGTTCAGTGATAGCATGAATAATGTGCATAAAGCCCTAAGTTCACAAGATAAAATAAGAGGATAGGGGAATATACTAAGAAAATGAGATTAAGAATCATACTGAAGCAAGACAAGAATGTATGTATACTATAGCCAAAGATGACTTATGGAGGGTTTTACATCTGTGGTAGTAATATGGTCAACTTTGTGTTTTAAAAATGGATTGCTATAGGGATATTATATTCAATAGAGATTTCTATGATAATAAACATTCTGTATTTGTGTTGTGCAGAATGACACCCATGGCTACTACAGCCATCAAATAGCTATTAAACATGTGAATCTAAAATACATAATAAAGAAAAATAAAAAAAATCACGAACACTGGACTTTATCCATGGATTACAAAGTTTGCTTAATACTTGAAAAGTAATTCATTATATTAGCAGAATGAAGAAAACTTATATGATCATTTTAATAGTTGTCAATATTTGACATATTTTGACAACCATTAATGATTGGGGGAGAAAGCTATGGAAAGGCTTGGGGTATGCTGGCCTAGGATGCTCCAGTAGTTGGGTTTATTCCCCAGCACAAGAAAGACAAAAGTGCATGGGGAGGAGGATGGAAAGAAGGAAGGAAGGAAAGAAAACTGGAAAAGAAGAGAGATTCCTGAGTCAATGTTGAAAAAGAAGAATACTGTCAGAGGACATATTTACCAGAATCCAATAGTTACCAAGAAGCTACAGTAATCAAGAATATTTGATGCAGGCATGAGTGTCAACAAATAGATCAGTAAACCAACCCACACTTACAAAATCATTAGATTTTTCTGCAGAGGAACCAAAGCAATCTAATGGGCAAAGTCTTTTGAACACATGATGCTTAGAATTTGGATTATAGGACATACATGTGGAATAAAATGAACATTGACTCCTGCCTTACACCATAAATTTTTTTAAAATGTGAGAGATCTGATAAACCATTGAACTGTAAAGCATTTGGAAGAAAACAAAGACTTTTTCTTGATTGGGAATGTAGGATACAGGAAATATATTAGAATGGGTAGTGAGCAAATCAGCCAAGAAAGGCTGATAAATTTTTACAAATTAAACTAAAGAGAAACAAACACTAAATCCAACATGTATACCTGGCTTTGACCCTGGACCATGAAAAAAATGACCATAAAAGATTGGGGGGGGGGGCAGTTGACAGTAATGTAAACAATTTATGAGTTAGATAATAGTGCCATATCAATAATACATTGTATCATTTGTATAAAGAATTTCCTGATTTTCATTATGTAAAATAAAAAATCTCAGAGAATAAACAGCAAAAAATTTATAATGAATAAATATTTATACCAATATCACAGTATAGGTTAAGATACAAAAGTTAGTATTTTTCTTATATAGCAGCAATGAGAAAATTAGAATTTGAAATTTAAATTATATTACTTATTTATATTACTACCAAAAGGTGAAATATTTAGGTATAAATCTAATAAAATATCTATAAGATCTATTTGAGGAAACCAAAAAATTATGTAAGGAATCATAGGTCTAAATAAAGGAATAGATATTTCATGTTCTTGGATAGTAACACTATATTTTAAAGAAATCAGTTCTTTCAAACTTTTGGGTGGGGGAGAGGCAGGTTGAGTACTGGGCATTGAACCCAGAGCACTTAAGATCTAAGCTACATTCTCAGCCCATTTTTTATTATTTTTAAATTTTGAAAGTCTATCTCTAAGTTGCTAAGGCTAACATCAAACATGCAATCCTCCTGCCTCAGTCTCCCAAGTCTCTGGGATTATAGGGCATCACCATCACCAGCTTCCAATCAAAGTTCCTGCATGTTATTTTGTGGATACTGACAAATCAATTATAAAATTTTTATGGAGAAGCTAAAGACCCATAATGGCCAACATAATATTAAAGAAAACAACCAGAGGACTAACAATATACAACTTCAAAACTTACCATAAAGCCATAGTGATTGAGAGAGTTTGGTATTGGTGAAGTACAGACATTCAATGCAAGAGAGAAAGCACCCAGAAATAGACCCACAAAAATATAGCGAACTGATCTTTGACCAAAAATGAACACAATTTGATGGAGAAAGGATGAATATTGGTTTTTAATTTTTTTTAGTTGTAGACACACAATTTATTTTATTTATTTATTTTTATGTGGTGCTAAGGATTGAACCCAGTGCCTCACATGTGCTAGCAAGTGCTCTACCACTGAGCTACAACCCCAGCCTCAAGTATATTGTTTTTAAAGAACGGTGCTGAACAACTGGATATCCAGTGCAAAACCAGAAATGAATTTAGACGCAGACCTTTACCCTTTCACATATATTAACTCAAAATGTGTAACAGACCTAAATGTTAAAGGCAAAACTATGAAACTAAAAAATGAAACACAGGATAATATCTAGTTAAATTTAGAAGACTTTTTTAGATATAACACCAAAAGTAAGATAGATAAAAAGAAAATAATCGGTAAGTTGGGCTTCATTAAAGATGAATCTGCTCTGCAAAATACTCTGTTAACATGAGTAAAACACCAGAGACCAATAAAATAGTTAGAAAACAGACATCTGATAAAAAGACTGGTATCTCAAACATACAAAAAAACTCTTAAAATACAACAATAAGAAAACAAACCAATTTAAAAATGAGCAAATGATCATGAATTTTAACAAATGTCCATGCATATATGAGTTTTTCAGGTTGAACCAACTACCATGTATAATTATAAAGCTCTAATTTAAAAAAAATAAAAATGGGCAAATGATCTGAACAGATACCTGGCCAAAAAAGATATACAAAGACAAATGAGCATATTTAATAGATGCTCAACATCATATGTCATTAATGAAAAATTAAAACACTAGAAATTCAAGTTAAGCTAAATAGGTAAAAGCAGGTCCACATCCATGGTGACTGAAAGGGACAAAAGCATGCAAGCTTCCTGGGCAATGGATATGCTAGTGTTCAAGTTCACAAACAAACATGTGGGTGGCAGAGTGGGGTTTGGGCCAGAGTGTTAGGTATGATGAGTCAGCATAGTTGCCTTTGTGCCACAGCTTAATGCTTGTGGGCTATTTGTTTCTGAAAAATTAGATTTCAGGGGCAAGTCAGCATTATGAGTGTGCTAGTACAGGCACTGGGGACTGAAACTATGGCTGGTGTAATCTGTTAGTCTGGAATCTATTTCAGGAGGAAGTAAATAGTGCTTACCATTCCGACAGACAAAAGTCGGCATCCTGTTTCAATATTTTATTTGTTCTCTGACTTTAAAGTTGACATTTAATTATCTAAGCTACTTTATGTGTTACACAGAAGTAGTAATAACACATTCTGGTAATAGTCCATACTTTTTAGACTGTCCATGAGCTACTACACATAAAGAACTTAGATTATGGCCTCTATCAGCTCATTAAATATTTTTCAGACATAGTCCCAGTTTTCCAAATGAATTGACAACAAATTGTCCAACAGATATTTCAGTCTGAGAGTAAAAGCTGTCAGCTTTTGGTAGAAACACTCCTATATAGGTAAATATGATATCAAGATACCAGCATATCCACATTATCAGAGAAACTTGTGCTGGCACAGTTTTCAAATGTGTATAAATTCATAGAATAGGGAATTGAATAAGAAAGAAACCACAAGTTAATTTAAGCTCTATGATAAGGAGGGTTTCTTAATGTCGGGTTTCTACTATAGGCCCACTACCTAGGACAAAGTAGATGCACAGTATACTATTATTGAATAAATGAAAGGCATCAGTAACTCTAAAAGGAGGAATAGTTAGGGAAGGCAGAAGATTCACAGACACTATCAGAGCTCAGACCCCCATCTTCCAAGTCTGGTATTCATGTAAGAAACTATAATGTGGAAGAAAGAAAAAAATTCAATTGAGAACATGTAAACAGCACAATGAACGTTGCCTTCCTCTGGTAGGCACATCCATTCATCTCCAGATATGGTATACAGTACTTCTCAGGTCTTTTCTTCATATTATCTATTGAAGAGCTAAACATCTGATAACAAAAGCTGATATGGAAGTATATATATTCATGATGAAAATGGGGTTCCCTATTCATCTATGTAAATATGAGTAGTTTTCAGCCGGGCGCGCGGTGGCGCACGCCTGTAATCCCAGCACTTTGGGAGGCTGAGGCAGGAGGATCGCGAGTTCAAAGCCAGCCTCAGCAACGGTGAGGCACTTAGTAACTCAGTGAGACCCTGCTTCTAATAAAATACAAAAAAAGGGCTGGGGATGTGGCCCAGTGGTCAAGTGCCCCTGAGTTCAATCCCCGGTACCAAAAAAAAAAAAAAAAAATGAGTAGTTTTCAACAAAAATGGGCAAGATAAACCTCAAAGGCCATTACAGAACTCTTACAAGAAAAGGAGAGAAGGGGATTGGTGGAATAGATGATGAAAATGATGAAACATGATCCCAAAATACATTGACCCAGAGACAGAAGTACATTTAAAAAAAGTGACATATTCTTTCCTGAAGATGAAAATACTTGGTTCCAACAACTACTATAACAAATGACAGTCTTACTCTTGTTTCCTCAAGAGATTGGTTCTAGGACCACTGCAGATAGAAAATTCTACAGATGCTAAAATCCCTTATTTTAAAAATGATATAATATTTGCTTATAACTTATGTACAACCTCCTGTATAATTGAAATTTCATCCACATTATTTAGAATACCTAATACAATGTAAATGTATTATACTGTCTTCTTTGGGGTATGATGAAAAGAAAAAAAATGATAGTATGGGTTCAGTTCAGGAGCATTTTTTTTCAAACATTTTCCATTTGGGTTAGGTTGAATCCACAGATGCAGAAACCATACATATGGAGGGGCAACTGTATTACAAGTGTGGTGACTGCAGATAAACAAATTTATTATCCTACAATCTTGGTGTTTGAAAATCCAAATAAAGTCTCATTACACTAAAACCAAGCTGTAGGCAGAGAAGATTTCCTTCTGCAGTTTTTAGGGAAGAATCTGCTTCTTTGTCTTTTCCAGCTTCTGGAGAGAGCCTGGATTCCTAGTCTCCTGGCTGCCTTCCATCTTGCAAGGCAACAATGTCCTGTCTAGTCTTTATCATGCTGCTTGCTTTGAACACTGACTCTTCTGCCTCCTCCTGCCCCATGTAAAAAGCCATTGGACTACTTTTGACAGGATAATCCAGCATAATTTTATAAATTCATCCAATTACCAAGCTTAATTTCATCTGCAACCTTAATTCTCCTTCCCCAGGTAACATAATATGTTTACATATTCCGGAGAATAAGGCGCAGGCATCCTTCCGGGGCCATTATTCTGTCAAACACGTAGAAGAGACATTTCAATTAATTTTAACATAGACAGCAGAAACAGCACCACATGTATGTTTAACCCCACTGCTGTGTTTGTCCCATGCAGCAAGCAGGGAAAAGACAGGGTCCAGAAACAGGAAGGATGTGGGGATAAAAGGAGAGCGTTCAGAAACAGCCAAGTTTCTGTCTTGAAGAAGTGGGAGCACATTGGGTCATTTGCCTCAGAAAGAGATGGTTATGGCAAAGCTGGTTTGAATCACCACCACATTCCCACAGTGCCAAATATCATAAAGGCTTGAAGGTAACTGGCAAAAGAAGAAAACAGAACTGTGTGCCTGGATCCAGGACAGGTCCTACCTGGTGCCTGACACTTTGCAGTGGAGCACCAGGGGGAGGAGCATATAGCTCCCTGGGATCCTGGCAGAGCAAGGCCCTGCCCTGGACAGCTGTGAGGACCACCCAATGGCCAAGTGAATTTCCATTTGGAGTGAGATACTACTACTGTGGCAGAAAGGGTAACTGTTGGCGCAGAGCAGCAGTAGGTCTCTCAGAGCTAAGGGTCTAGGTCAGTCTTCCTCTGAAAGGGGCACAGTGGTGAGGGCTTTAAAAGGAGCCCCCACTTCAGTTCCCTAAGCAACAGGAGTGCCTTCCTCCCTTTCATGGCTCCAGAAAGCTGTGAAGGAAAAACATGGAGGAAGAGCCATCCCAGAGGCCCATTGGCGGTCTGTAGTGAATTTACCTGTCTGTCCCCCCCACAAACCCTGCAGTCTGCAGTCGTGACACCCACTCCCATTGGCGTCAAGGAAGAAGGAGGAGTGGAAGGAGGGGGGCAGGCGCTGCGCAGTCTGGGGTGCGTGCACACCGAGGGGCTGGTTTGGTATCCATCCGCTGCTCCCGCCAGCGCGGCTCATCCCGACCTCCGCATGCCGCTCCCCACAGCCCCCATCCGCCCTCCCGCCAGTCCCACCCGGTGTAGCTACACGGGAGACTGGGTGGTGGTCTGCGCGCTAGGGTACCTGGGTCTTACTGAGGCTGCTGGTGTTAAGCCGTCCCTCAGACCCGGGCTGCGCTGGCCCCGCCCACCTCTGGGTCGGCACTACGGTGGGCCTGGGAGGGGGCGTCCAGCCCATTCGCGCCGTATCCCTCCGCCCCCCTTCCCGACACCCTCGAGGCGAGCGGTTGTTCTTGCCGCATCCTGCGCAGCCCCTACCCGGTTTGGTGCAGAGGTGTGGGGGCGGGACGCCTCTTTGCCATTCTGCTCGCACGGAAAGCGGTGGGATCCCAGTGAGGAGCAGCCAGAGGAGAGGAGGGGGATCCCGACGCCCTGGGCCCTGAGCCTGTGAAGGCAAGTGGGGCGCGCAGGGGGCGTGGGGTGGTCTACCACTGTGGCCGGCTGACAGCCTGACCCCGGCGAGGAGGCGGCGAGCTGGCGGGAGCCTGTGCCTGAGAGGGCTGTGCAGAGCAAGGGGACCCCTGGCGAAGAAGCAGCTGCGACCCTCGCGGGTCTGGGCAGGACGAGGGGGGGCCAGAGAGGCTGCACCAGAGCCTCCGGAGGACAACTGCGCCAGCCGCTTCCCAGCCCAGTTTCCGGGCACCCGCGCTGCCCTCCACGGTGTTTGTGCCCGGGGAGAGCCTTGGGGGGAGCAAGTGAGGCGGAGGGCTCCAGGGAAGCCGCAGTGAGTTGGAATAGGAGCGGGGTTGGGGTGTTGGTGTCCAAGCACTGTCTAGCCCAGCTGGCATAGCGGGATGTGGGTCGCCTTTTCCACTCTGGCAGATTCCAGAAAGGGGTCTGTTGGACCCCGTGTTCCGGGTGCTGTCCCTTCCCACAGGCTCCTGCTTGATGTCAGAGTCTCCCGTGTGTGCGTGTGTGCGGTAGGTCTGGTGTGTTCTGACAGGCCAGTGTGCACATCTGTAGAGGTGAGGCTTGAGAAAAAAGAGGAGCAGGAATATGGCCTGGATTTCTGGAGGTGTGTGCATATGAGGGGGTGGGCACTGGGCACTGAGTGGAGACCCAAATGGGAGTGGGGCGACTGTGAGCAGACCTGGCCAGGCATTTAGTAACACCTCATCTTCCAACAGCTGTCCAGGCACTTCCCCTACCTTCTCCCTCACTCTCCCAAGTTGGGGCCCTGAAAAGATGGGCTTTGCCTGGGTGGGAGTACTGGGGGTGGTGGTGAGGGAGTCCTCAGTAGCACTTACTCCACCACCTGCTTTCTAGAATGTGCGGTGCCCTTCCCCCATTTTATGCTGCGCAGGACAAGGGGATGTGGCGCACCTAGTGGTGAATCCTCAGAATTGGAGAAGGGAGAAATGGGAAGAGTATGACGTCAAGAGAAGGTGGTGTTACCTCTAGAGCCCTGCAACAGGGCCTAAATAAAACAAGAGTATTCTACCAGCAGGACCCTAAATGTGGAGAAACAGTTAATATGGAGACTCCTATCCCTGGTGTTGGTCTGTCCACCCAGCTCAGCTGTTGCCGTTTTTATCCACTCTTAACTTTTCATCTGTTTGTCCATAGGCCTGCTTTAAGGCTGTTCAATTCTGCAAGAAAGGAAGAGAGGAGGAGGAGACTGGCTCAAATCTCTGGAGGTTGGTGAGAGGGTGGGGTGGGTGGCAGCTACTGAGGAAGAGCATGACAGGTGGCTTTGTTCCAAGTGGGTGCAGAACTGTGTCTATTTCTCTCTGCTAGACTTTCACACTGCCACAGCATCCTTTGTTTCTTTTGGCCAGAGATTTTAGGAATGTTGAGGTAGGTGTAGGTTGGGCCCTGATGGACGACCCGAGAGCCAGGACCAGGAGACAGGGAACTTTGGACAGATTGGACCCTTAAACTGAAAGAGAGATAATTGTTTTGGGCCAGGATGTGTGCCTATCTATGGAGCACTCAGACTCCATTCTCTCCTGTATGTTTGTCTATAGGACCCCCTGCAGTCGGCTGTGGGGCATAACACCACTTGAGCAAAGAAAGGAGAGGGAAATTGCACCACATCTGTGAAGGTTGGTATGGGTGTGGGTTCACTTTTGGGTGGGGTAGTGGAGATCAGCCACTACTGGTGGGGTCCAGGAATGATTAGGATCTGGTGGGAGGCTCTTCTGCCTCTCTATGAACAACACACTTTCCCACCTTACCCATACTTATTTTGCAGCAGCCAAGAGAAACAGATTTTCTTATACGTGAGCTGTCACATTTAACATTGGACACTAGTCTCTCTGTGTAAGTCTCTGCATGAGGTGACACAGTTGGATGAGACTCAATCCCCCATTTCGTTCTCTCTCCCTAGATCCACCTCCAGTGGCAGCTCTGGTGGTGCTGGAGTTGCTGCTGACCACCACCCTCAACAGGTTCGCACCCACCCAGGAAATCATCCATCTTTCCCCAGCTTGGTTGTGCATCTTCTGCATTGTATCTGTATTATTGACTGAGACTGTGCTTGGGTCGGAGCCTGACTGACTGCTGGATTGGCAATTGACTCTATAACTCTTATTTCCAACTTTATTTCCTGGATCATCAAAAGATCAGTGTGTGAAGATAAAAATCTGTGACAGATCTGTTGTCAAATCTGGGACAGTGCTAAAGGTCCTTAATTGAGCCTTCTCTGTAACTGTTACCATGACTGGGGCAGAGATTGAGACTGGTGCCCAGGCCAAGTCTGAAAAGAAGGCTGGGGAAGAAGTTGTTAGTGGGGCTGAGCGAGAGACTGAAGTCCCTCTGGTGGTCAGACCCAAGGTTAGAGCCCAGGCCCAGGTAACAACTGGAGCAAGGCCTAAAAATGAAACCAAGTCTGGACCTGGGGCAAGGCCCAAAACTGAGGCCCACACAGTGGCTGGGGCAAGACCCAAAACTGAGACACAGGCAATGGCTGGGGCTAGGCCCAAAACTGAGACTCAGGCAATGGCTGGGGCAAGGCCCAAAACTGATGCCAGGGCAGTAGGTGGTGCACGTCCTAAAACTGAAGCCAAAACAGTCCCTGGGGCAAGGCCTAAGGATGATGCCCAGGCATGGGCCCAGACTGATTTTAGTACTGAGGCAATGTCACAGGCAGAGGGAGCATCCCAGAATAATGCTGTCACCTGGCCATTGGTGAATACTGATTCTGGATCAGTTACTAAATCTAAGGGCCTGCCTGTAGATAGAGAATTGGTCAGTCTGGATGCTGAAACCTTTCCTGGCAACCAGGGCCATGCAGGAATCCAGCCCTGGTTTGGACCTGGGGAAGAGACTAGTATGGGGTCTTGGTATTACCCCAGGCCCAGAGCTAGAGAAGAAGCCTCTAATGAGTCTGGATTTTGGTCAGCAGATGAGACCTCTACTGTGTCTTCTTTTTGGGCTGGAGAAGAGGCCAGTATCAGATCATGGCCCAGGGAAGAGGCCAATACCAGGTCCAGGCACAGAGCTAAACATCAGACTAATCCCAGGTCCAAGTCCACATCCAAGCAAGAACCCTGTATTGATTCCTGGTCTGGGTCTGAGGATGAGGCTGGCAACCTGTTCTGCTTTTGGGCTGGAGAAAATACCAATAACTTGTTCCGGCCTAGAGTTAGGGAAGATGCAAATGTCAGGTCCAAGCTCAGGACAAAGAGAGAGGATTGTTTTGAATCTGAGTCTGAAGATGAATTCTATAAAGAGTCCTGGTTTTTGCCTGGAGAAGAGGCCAATAATAGATTCAGGTCCAGAGACAAGGAAGAACCTACTAACATCTTGAAATCCAGGGCCCAGAAAGATGCTAAAAACAGTGATAGGGCCAAACAAGAGCCCAGGTTTGAGGAAGACGTCATTATTGGGTCCTGGTTCTGGGCAGAAAAAGAGGCCAGTTTGGAGGCTGGAGCCTCAGCAATGTGTGAATCTGAGCCAGGGGCTGAGGAGGGGGCCATTGGTGGATCACTTTTCTGGACTGAGGAAAAGTCCAGTTTGGGGGCTGTGGCCAGAGAAGAGACCAGGCCTGAGTCTGAAGAAGAGGCTATATTTGGGTCATGGTTCTGGGATAGAGATGAGGCCTGCTTTGACCTAAATCCCAGTCCTGTGTACAAGGCCAATTGCAGGTTCAGAGAGTCTGCTGAGGATGAACTTAATGCATCATCCAGGCCTCAAACTTGGGAAGAAGTCACTGTTGAATTCAAACCTGGTCCTTGTCATGGGGTTGGCTTCCCATCCACAAGCCCCTTTAGAATTCCTGAAGGGTCTTCTGAAATGATTGAGGCAAAGCCCAAGAATGTGGAACTTGGCCCAGAAGGGGAAGAGCAGGAATCTGTGCTTCAACCTGATCGGGCTGAACCTGAGTTCCCATTTCAGTATGATCCCTCCTACCGTTCTGTGCGGGAAATTCGAGAGCATCTTAGGGCCAGGGAGAGTGCAGAGCCTGCAAATTGGTCCTGTAGCTGCATACAGTGTGAGCTTAAAATTGGTTCTGGAGAGTTTGAAGAACTCCTTTTATTAATGGATAAAATTCGGGATCCTTTTATTCATGAAATATCTAAAATTGCAATGGGTATGAGAAGTGCTTCTCAATTTACCCGTGATTTCATTCGGGATTCAGGTGTTGTCTCACTTATTGAAACTTTGCTGAATTATCCCTCCTCTCGAGTTAGGACAAGTTTCCTGGAAAACATGATTCACATGGCTCCACCTTATCCAAATCTAAACATGATTGAGACATTCATATGTCAAGTGTGTGAGGAAACGCTTGCTCATGGTGTGGATTCCCTTGAACAGATGACTGGGATAAGGATGCTTAGACATCTCACTATGACTACTGACTATCACACACTGATTGCCAATTATATGTCCGGGTTTCTCTCCTTATTAACCATGGGCAATGCAAGAACAAAGTTTCACGTTCTGAAAATGCTACTGAATTTGTCTGAAAATCCTATGGTGGCAAAAAAGCTATTCAGTGCCAAAGCTCTGTCAATATTTGTGGGTCTCTTTAATATAGAAGAGACAAATGATAACATTCAGATTGTTATTAAAATGTTTCAAAATATCAGTAATATTATAAAAAGTGGAGCAATGTCCTTGATTGATGATGATTTCAGTCTTGATCCACTTATATCTGCATTCCATGAATTTGAGGAGTTAGCGAAGGATCTGCAAATCCAAATAGACAATCAAAATGATCCTGAGGTGGGACAACATAGTTAGTATGGTTAACCACCTGCCACTGATCAGCCTTATGTTCCCAAAGAGCCCTGAATAGTGCTTTGGTGTTCACAGTCTGGCTTTATGTTGTAACTTATATTTTTAATGCTGATGTTAACTTGTCAAACTCTTGTTTTGAGCTGTATTAATTTTTGGATGCCAAAATGAATATTTGAACTGAAAACACATTTGTTGATATTTGTCTTGCTGTTCAGATTGTGATATTTTTTCGTGTTGAGCTTCTGATGAACTGAGTCATCCGAGTATAAACTACCCTGCTATTTGTTGTTTAAACATGTGGTTCTCTACTTGAGTCTGTGTTTTCAATAAAGTTCTGTGTTAAAATTGGCTTAAGTGACCCTTCTTCACTCTGAAAACCAGATTGAGCTACGTTGTGCACACTTACAAGCATTGGTAATTAATAGTGTAATAAATGTGCTCATTAGAAAATCCCATTTTTGGATCTTAAGAAAGGAGAGATTGTTGTAGGCTATGTTACCGGAAGAATGCTTCAGAGAAGAGGGACCCAGTAAAATTAGTCAATGAAGGATAGGATGAGACAAATCATTCTTAGAAAGTGGGCCATGTTGGTGTGAAGAAAAGTGTGATTAAAAAACATTAACATAGCATGAGTGTGCCCAATATACCTCAATTAAGTGAAGGAGTTTAATGAGTGATACAGTTGAAAAGATGGGATAAAGTCAGTTTTGGGGATCTGAGTAAACCAAATCTGCATTTTACAATTCAAAGGATAGGTGTTAGTTCAATGTCACATAAAGAGTGAAAGAATCTAAGTAAATTGACTCAGGTGTAGGATTATCATTTATGATCCTAGTCCAATGAATGTGTTAAGGAAATACCATGCAGCCATTAAAATAGTTATATGGAATAATTAAATGACATTGGTAATTTTATATTCAGTTAACTAGGTAACAATGTGGTGTTATCTATGGAAAATTAGATCCAGTTTTTAAATGTGTATAAATACAATTTCTATGCAACTTCAATATGACTTATTAAGCAATTTCATGTATTCCACAGTCTGGAATATATGAAATATGTAAAAAATTCTCAGAAACGGGCATTGAGGAAATAAAAAAATCAATATGCTTACATCTCGTGCCTCGAGTTACAGGTGGACATGCAAGGATTCAGTTATATAAATGAATAAGTGTTAAAAGGCATTTTTAGAGATAAAAACCACTTAGAAAAGTAAATGGATGTGGTTTCAGAAAAACTAGCTTTTTATATGAGATGTTTTAAAAATCAAGGCCAACAAGTTTATATTAGTCTCTTGCTGGTACAAAGATAACTTTTACACATGATTATTACATTCAAACAATCATAACATTTCCTTTTTAGGTGACAACAAAGTTCTGGAACTACACAGTGATGATGATTGAACAACATTGGGAATATACTTAATTTCATTGAATTGTACACTTTAAAATGGTTAAAATGGGTAAGTTTTATGTTATGTGTATTATGCCACAGTAAAAAAGACCATACATTCAGGCAGAATAATTTCAAACATCAGAGATAAAAGTGGTTTAGAGAGGAATTCAAAACTTGTGGAAAATATCAAATGTTTTATTATTTTTAGGTATGGTAAAAATATTACTTCTTATTTGTCTGATGCTGTCAATTTTCAAAAAAATTATGGCTCATATAAATTAAAAATGGACAGGTGAAAGAATTTTTCAACACAATGAACAACTGCCAAGATCAAGAAAATAGTTAAAGGAGATGTGTGTACATACAATGTATGCAATATAAAGATATAAACAAAATATATTTCTTACATAAGAAATTAATAAATATTAGAATAAGATTGCTGAGTTAAATATAAAACTGGTTAATATCTTACAGGGTAATAAATTTTAACATTTAATGTTATCTGTACCACTGAACAAATAATTTATGTATCTATTGAACAAAATATCTACAACTTAACATTAACCTCTGTGAAGTTGAAAAATAATTCAATCAATAGAAAGTGAAAGCGAGCACTGCCCTGAAACAATATCCAGTAATCTATGTTGATTTTACCCAAATCTTGTATAATTATCCTGAAAGTCCAACAAAATTTTCTATACCTTACTATCATATGAAGGTGAATAGAAGTAGGGCAAAGTAGCAATTTAGCCTCCATTTGCAAACCACAAATGTTAACATGATCATCCTAGTGGTGGAAATTAGAGGTTGAATGTTTGTTTTGCTTATGAATTTTTTCAACATATTTTCTGTCTGTTCATGTATGTCTCTATGTTTTAATACATCCAGTTATATAAAATACTGAAAATCAGTTCACCTCACAAATCCTCACGCAACATTCCTTCCTGGCTTAGTGCTCCTATAGAGTCCAAGCCTAGGACTCAAAACGTTGCTTTCCAATCCAGCCTTTCTTCCAGTTCTCTGTCTTCCCCAAGGTCAGGAGCTTCAGGTTCTTCTAGCAAATAGCTCAACCCCAGAAGCATAAAGATTCTTGCCATCAAACCTGCAGTGCTGCTGCAGCCAAATTGGCTGCTTCTGCATGTGAGGCAGACAGTGGGTTGTGTGACCAGAATATTGCTTGGGCAGGTAGAGTTGTGTTTATTTGCATGGAGAAATGACAGGAACGACACACACCTGGCAATTGAGACAGATTGGATGAGTGTCAGGGTATTTAGGTGGGTAGGTGGGTGAGGAGGTGTCTCTGCATGCACCAAAAGCTTAAATTTCTCGGTGACCAGAATTACATCATTTGTTGGTAGAGGAAACAATCTCTCAGCCAATCGCAAGCATCTTAGTCCAATCTGTCTTTTGTCCAGGAGCTCACAAAATGGGGAGTCATCCTGCAGGAAGCATCAATGCAGAGAAGCAGCAGTTACTATTGGAGGAGGTGGGTGCAAGGCTAGGAAATGGCATCCTGGGAAGCTGGTGGCTGAGACTAGGTGCTGGTACTTGAAATACCTTGGACTCTCCCACTCCCTCCTGCCTTCTAAACTCCCCCAACCCCAGGCTCTCCATTGTGTTTCTGTGTGTGGATGGGGCAGGTGAGAGTATATGGACAGTTGGTTTCAGGAGCCCAGAGAGGGGAAACAGTGAAGTGACAACTTGTGAACACCTGTGGCTCTGGATCAGGAAAGGCAGTGGTAGGAATGAGAAATGTGAGCTATGCTACCACTCTCTTTCTTTCATCATGTCAGTACTTCTACTGTCTGTTTCCTTAGTGATAGTATTCAGGCCATGGTGATAGCTGAGATCAACTTAAAACTGGGAGAGGGGTCATGGGAAGAGAGGGGGACACATCTCCTTTTTGCTTCAGAGTTCCAGCTGAATGGGGATGCAAGAAAGAAATGAACTTCAACCTGTGTATATCTATGGAAAGGGAAAGGAAACAAAGCTTAAGAGGAGGAAGCCTAGCTGCTGTGGCCTCTTCACATCTGACATCTCACTGGAATATTCCAAACTTCTCAACCCCCAAGAGGATTCCTGGGTCTCTGTCCCATGCAGCAGCTCCCTCCCATTTAGGAACACAAAAGTTACTGATCCATGCAAGGCTCCCTACAGCCCTATCCTGTAGGGGGTCCAGTCACAGTCATCCTATTGTCCTGGGCCTGAGAGGATGATCTTTCTGGGACTACCTACAGAAACAATTTCATAGATAACTTCATAAGTTCCCTTCTGCTTACCTTCAGCCCTCCTCACTGTTTTACTGTCTGCCTGTTTCTTAGGACTTGTTTCTTTGGATCCATTCTAGGTAGCTGTAACTTAATACTTCCTTGTCCTCTTTCTATCTCCCCCCACCTCAATGCATCCACTGGGTACCAAATGAAATAAAAATATTCCTCTCTCATATAACTTCTGATATAAAATGTGTGGTAATTCTCTGAGGATACTAACTAGGTACTCTACAACTTATTAACTAACTACCCAGAGTTATGGCAGACCCCACTGGTTAAGGGCTCAGTCCCACAAAATTACCCTCAACTTTAGAAAACAATCACAGATAATGAATCTTTTAGGTTATTTACAATTCTGCCTGACTTGGGTACTAATTAGGAGTTGCCACAGTCATCCTTAGGACTGATAATTTGCTACAAAGTCTACAGAAATCACAGAAACACTTTACTTGCTATTACCAGTTCATTATAAAAATATAAATGATATAAGTGAAAAGCCAGATGAGGTGATACAAGGTATGGAAGGGTCCCAAGCATAAGAGCTGCTGTCCCCATGAAGCTGAGGTGCGCCAACCACTTTTCTAGCACATGAATGTATTCACCAACCTGGAGGCTTGAAAGTCCATCACTTAAGGTTCTTATATAAGTTACATTATATTGACATAATTGATTAAATCATTGACCGTTGGTGATTAACTCTGTCTCCAGCCTCTTTCCTGTCCCTGGGGGTGAGAGTGAAACTCAACATTTCCAACCCTCTAATCATGTTTTGGTCTTTCTGGTGGCCAGCCCTATCCTGTAGGGGGTCCAGTCACAGTCATCTCATCAGTATAATAATTTTACCTCTCCAGAGATTCCAGGATCCCTGAGGCCTTAGGAGTTCTTGTGTTAGGAACTAGGGAACTAAGACCAATTATTATAATAAATGATGGTCCTATTACATATACCAGTAAGGAAATCACAAGGATTTGGGTAACTATGCCCATAACTGGGTACAAATATTCCTGCCTCCTTTGTTAATTTTATTTTTTAATTGAAATGATGTAATAATTCTGCATATTTGTTATTGTTTGGATCTGAATTTTCCCCCTAAAAGTTCATGTTTTGAAAGCATGATGCCCAATACAGCAAGGTTCAGAGGTGAGGCTTTTGGCAAATGACTGGAACTGTGACCTCATCAGTGCATTAATCCATTTTATGGATTAAAAATTTGAATGGACTACTAGGTGGTCACTGTAGATGGGTGAGTATGACTGGAGAAAGTAGATCCACTGGGACATGCCTTAGGGCACTATATTTTGTCCTGGATCCTTGCTTTTTCTTCTTTCCGCTTTCTGGCTGCCATGAGTTGAGCATCTTTCCTCAATATAATACCCTTCCCTATTATGTTCTGTCTCACCTCAGATCCAGAGCAGTGAAGTTAACTGACCATAAACTGAGAACTGTTAAACCATTAGCACCCCCAGATAAACTTTTCTTCCTCTAAAGTTTTATTGTCAGATATTTTGGTGACAATAATGAAAGACAATAATGAAAAGCAATATATAATGATAAAATCAGGTAATTAATGTTTCATATCTTCAAACATTTCTGAGTGATAGGAGAGTCATTGCTATGCTAATGAAGTGAATTATGGTGGGCTTATAGATGGTTGCAGATTGTGAGCTGGTAACCCATGTGATTGAAGGATTGGAAATTTGGACCAGCCAAACCTCCATGGAGAATAGTAAGGATGAGTATTGAGTTCAATCAAATGGCAGATGATTTAGTGAATTGTGATTATGTAATGAATCCTCAATAAAAACTGAATTTCAAGGCTAAGTGGAGCTTCCTGGTTGGTAAACATACCATTGTCCAGGGAGGCTGATGTTTCTTTACTCCATGTAAAGCATGGGAGCTGTAGCAAGGACCTTTGCACAGTTTTCCCTACATGTATCCTTTATAATAAAACTATAAACATGAATATAACATTTTTAGTGAGTTCTGTGAATTGTTCTAGTGAATTATGAAATTTGAAGATGTGGTCATCCCTAATTTGTACCTTGTCAGTCAGAAGTATGGCAATTGAGAATTGTGGTTGGAGTCTGATCTAAATGTGGGCAGTATTTTTGGTGATTATGCCCTTAAAGCTGTAGGGTCTGATGATATCTGGGTAGTTGTGTTAAAGAATTGATGTCAGATAAATGGTGGCATTGACCATAGTTGTAGCATTTAATAAATGTAAAGCCTACCGCTGATCTTATATATCCTATATCAAGTTAAAATAAGGGAGGCAAGCTGGGCATAGTGGTGCATGCCTGTAATCCCTGCACTTGGGAGGCTGAGGCAGGAGGATCACGAGTTCAAAGCCAGCCTCAGCAATGGCGAGGCAGTTAGCAACTCACTGAGACCCTGTCTCTAATAAAATACAAAAATGGGCTGGGGATGTGGCCCAGTGGTCGAGTGCCCCTGGGTTCAATCCCTGGTACCAAAAAAAAAAAAAAAATAGAAATAAAAAAATAAGGGAGGCAGAGCCTCTCAATGTATTACATGTGAATAAGCAGTGTACGTTTTTGTGTCATGTACTTAAAATTTAGATTTTGAAAGTCTATCTACATACCAACCTACCTACCTATTGAGCTATATTCATATCTAGTTTTATCAGCAATCCCTTACCCTGGAACTCCTGTAGTGGGTACTATATTTATATTCAGGGAACTTCAAATTGTGGCCTGGCCAGTTACTTCTAAGTCCTGTGTATACCTAGGAACAGTTATGTAACCAGTTCATACCTGTGGAATTTTTCTTTCTCAATTAAAAGACTGGGAAGCATGTGTGTGTGTGTGTGTGTGTGTGTGTGTGTGTATGGGCACGCACATGCGTGCACATGCATGCATGCACAATAAGATAATTGTCTCTGTTCTGATAACTCCTTGGGTAGGACTTGTAGGGGGCAAGGATCATCCATCACATTTTTTTCTGGTGTGAGGTTGAAATAAAAATTTCAACACTTTTGTTTTTTCCCCCTTTTGGGATAAATATTGTGTGCTAGTTCATGTAACAAATAAATCAGGGCCAGTTCAAATGTAGCCTGACCTAAAATGTTGCTGTCTGAGGATAAAATTAGAGAGGATTTGTCATCTTTCTAGTCATGAATAAAAGAAAGGTATCTTGTTATAGCACATGGACTGTTATTACCCACCAATTCTTGAACCTGCCATCAAATTCAAAAGAGCAATCTTCAATGGGATCTCATCTATAAAATACCTCCATATTCCCTATCAAGGTTTTCAAGACCCTTTGCCCTTCTATACAGTCTGCCTTTCTTCTCCATCTTCCAATACAGTTTTCCAACTCAAGGCAGAACTAGAATGAGATAAAATGTTTAAAGAGCCATTCACTCTCAAATCCCTCACCGTAATATCTGGGTCCTGCTTCACTTTGCCCACATTCAAGCCACATTGAACTGTCTGTTTCCCAACTGTACTATGTACTTCACGATTTCTGTGCCTTTCCCCATGCTGTCCCACCAATCCATAATGTTCTTAGAATTATTTGATGCCCATTTATAACAGATTTATCCTTTTAGGCTCAGCTCAAATGCCATGGCCTGTTTTGAATTCTAACTGATTCCATCATTCTTGTCCCTTGCCCCTTGGTAGGAATTAATTCCTCCATCCTATGTACTTACTCATTGTTTTATTTGCCCTTATTTTAGTACTTATTCCTTCCTTTTCATTTATTTACTTAATTATTTTTTGATGCTGAGGATTGTACCCAGGCCTCACACATGCCAGGCAAGCATTCTATCATGGAGCTGCATCCCAGTCCCTTAATTTAGTACTTGATTTTTTTATACCATGTATTGAAATGTTTTTATGAATAATTCAGAAGTAGTGTTGGAGGACAGGTAGCATAGGGAAAGAACTCAGACTCTGGAATTGTGATTCAAAATAGTCTGTTTGACTGCAAAGCCTAAACTTTTCACTATTTCATATAACAATTAAGATTTACTGGGTCCTTTCTTTTTTTATTAAACAGTCTGATTTGGTAGGGGTTGGAAATTGAACACAGAGGCACTTAACCACTGAGCTATGTCCCCAGCCCTTTTTATACTTTATTTAGGGACAGGATTTTAACTAAGTTGCTAAGGGTCTCATTAAATTGCTGACACTGGCCTTGAATTTATAATCCTCCTGCCTCAGCCTCTGAGCCTCTGGGATTACAGGCGTGCACCAACATGCCCAGCTCAACAGTGTGATGTTTTTAGAGATTTTTATCTATCTTGGTTATCATTTCCTGTTTAAAATAATAGATAAATTATATTATTTATCATGTAAAACATATTTTAAGTATATCTACATTACATAATGGTTAAATCTAGCTAATGAACAAATGAATTACTTCATATAGTTATTATCTTTTTGGTGAGAACTTAACATTGACTCCATTTTGTGTTTTACAAGAATACAATATACCAACATTTACCCAGCTATACACGAGATTTATTGAATTTATTTCTCCTAACTAACTATAATTATGTATCTTTTGACCAATATCTCTCCAAACTCTCTCCCTGATAATCACTCTAACTTCTGGTGATCACCATTCTACTTTCAACTTCTATGAAATCACTTTTTTAGATTTCACATAAGGATAAAATCATTAATAGCAGTCTTACTGTGCCTGGCTTTTATTCATTTATTTCTTTTTTGTACCAGGGATTGAACTCAGGGGAACTTAACCACTGAGCCACATCCCCAGCCCTTTTTTGTATTTTATTTAGAGACAGGGTCTACCTGAGTTCCTTAGGGCCTCACTAAGTTGCTGAGGCTGGCTTTGAACTCACCATCCTCCTGCCTCAGCCTCCTGAGCCACTGGGATTGTAGGCATGCACAACCATGCCAGGCCTGGGCCTGCCTTTTATTTTTTTTTTTTTTAATTTTTTTTTAGTTGTAGATGGACACAATACCTTTATTTTATTTATTTATTTTTATGTGGTGCTAAGGATTGAACCCAGTGCCTCACACATGCTAGGCAAGTGCTCCACCCACCACTAAGCTACAACCCCAGCCCCTGTGCCTAGCTTTTATCACTGCTACCATAATGCCCATCAGGATCATTCAGGTTGTTACAAATGAAAGGATATCCTTCTATTTATAAGTGAATGGTATTCTAATGTATACATATGAGAAAATTTCTTTGTGTGTTATTCTATTGATGGATTCTTACATTGATTCCTTATCTTGTAGTAGTGCACTTATCTCTTCAACATACTGATTTCATTTCCTTTGGATGTATGCTCAGTAGTGGGTTTGCTATATCATATCGTACTGATGTTTTTAATTTTTTGAGGAAACACCGTATGGTTTTCCGTAATGCTTGTACTAATTTACATTCCCACCAACAGTTTGCAAGGGTTTCTTTCTTCTCCACATCCTCATCAACATTATTATTATTATTTTTTGATCATTTGTTAATAACCATTCTGACTAGAGTGAGGTGATATTTTACTTTGGTTTTGATATCAGTTTCCTGAAGATTAGTGATGTTGGGCATTTTTCATATACCTTTTGGGCATTTTTATCTCTTCTTTTTAGGAATGTTTATTCAGGTCTTTTGAACATTTTAAAACCAGGTCACTTATTTTTTGCTAGTGAGTTGTTTGTGTTCCTTATATATTTTGGATATTAACTCCTTCTCAGATGTATAGTTTGCAAATATTTTCTCCCATTCTGTAGGTTGTATTTTCACTTTGTTGATTTTTTTTTTTTTTTTTTTTTTTTTTTTTGCCACAGAGAAGGTTTTTGGTTTGATGTACTCCTCTTGGTCTATTTTTGCTTTTTTGCCTTTGCTTTTGGGGTCTTAAAAAAATCATTACCTAGCCAGGCACGGTAGAGCACGCCTGTAATCCCAGCACTTGGGAGGCTGAGGCAGGAGGATTGAGAGTCCAAAGCCAGCCTCAGCAATGGCGAGGCACTTAGCAACTTAGTGAGACCCTGTCTCTAAATAAAATACAAAAAAGGGCTGGGGATGTTGGCCCAGTGGTCGAGTGCCCCTGATTTCAATCCTTGGTACCCAAAACAACAATAACAACAACAATGGGTTGGGGTTGTGGCTCAGCAGTAGAGCGCTTGCCTAGCACAAGCAAGGCCCAGGTTCAATCCTCAGCACCACATAAAAATAAACACATTGTGTACAACTAAAGCAAATAAATAAATTTAAAAAACCCATAACCTATACCAATATCTTGAACTGTTTATAATATATTTTGTTCTAGTATCTTCATGTATTACATTTAGATCCATACTATATTTTGAGTTAACTTTTATATATGGTGAGAGTTAGGGGTGTAGTTTCATTCTTCTATATGTGAATGTCAAATTTTCCCTGTATTGAAAACACTGTCCTTTCCCCAATGCAGGTTCTTGGCACTTTTGTCAAAAATCAGTTGACTATAGATGGATTGGCTTATTTCTATGCTCTATACTCTGTTCCATTGGGCTATGTATCTGGTTTTATGCCAGTGTCATGGTGTTTTGGTTACTATAACTGTGTAGTGTATTTTTTTGTGTGTGTGTGGTACCGGGGATTGAACTCAGGGGTACTCGACCACTGGGCCACATCCCCAGCCCTTTTTTGTATTTTTTTATTTAGAGACAGGGTCTCACTGAGTTGCTAAGTGCCTCGCCATTGCTGAGGCTGGCTTTGAACTCGCGATCCTCCTGCCTCAGCCTCCCAAAGTGCTGGGATTACAGGCGTGCGCCACCGCGCCCGGCTAACTGTGTAGTGTATTTTGAAGCCAGATAGTATGATACCTTCAGCTTTGTTCTTTTGCTCAAGTTGGCTTTGGCTATTTGGAGTTGTTTAGGGTCCCGTATCAATTTTAGGATTTCCCCCCTAGTTTTATGAAGAATGACATTGGTATTTTGGATAGGGGTTGCATTGAATCAGAAAATTGTTTGGGGAAGTATGAAGATTTTAACTATATCAATTCTTCCATTACATAAACAGAAGCTATCTTTCCATTTATTTGTGTCCTCTTAAATTCTTTCATCAGTATTTTTATAGGTTTCAGTAATATATCACATTTATTGAATTACATGTTGAACCATTCTTGTGTGCCTTGGATGAATCCCACTTGATCATAGTTAATTATCTTTATAATATATTATTGAATTCAATTTGCTTATATGTTGTTCAGGAGTTTTGCATCAGTGTCCATCAGGTATATTAGTCTATCCTTTTCTTTTTTCATTCTTATTGGGTACTTTCAATGTGTCAGGCACTCTTCTAAGGGTTATAAAAGTGTTAACTCATTTAATCCTCAAAACAAACTTATGGGGGTAGATGCTGTTGTTCCCATTCTACATATGAGGAAAACTGAGGTGAAGGCTGGTTAACTTGGCCACGCTTACAGAGTTTGTTAGCACTCATTTGAGGTTTGAATCTGGAGCTGTTGTACATTATCACTGTGCTATGTCTATATTCCTGTAATGCTAGTTTTCGTGAAAACCTGTAATCATCATTGTCACTATTAGTCAGATTTTCTTTTCCTTACAAGTTGTAGCAAAGTGCTTTGTTTATCATTTTGGAAAAAAAAAAAAAACTTAACCTTAACAATATTCATATTGTTAGACCTCCTATTCCTTTTCCCCTTTTCACTATGTATTAACCACTCCACATTTTCCTTCCTTCCCAACCTAATGTCCCATTATAGTACACTGTTTTTTTAGTTTGTGTGTTTTGGTACTGGCAATTGAAACCAGGAATGCTTAACCATTGAGACATATCCCAAGCTCGTTTTATTTTTTATTTTCAAATAGGGTCTCACCAAGTTACTGAGGCTGCCTTTGAACTTGGTAATCTTCCTACCTCAGCCTTCCCGGCCACTGGGATTATAAGTGTGCACGACCATGCCCAGCTCAGTACATTGTTTTTACTATGTTCCTACCTCATTCTCTGGCACCTGGATCCACTGTCCTGACAAAACACCAACTTTCAATAAATCTCAAGTATCTACCTCTTTCTATAAGTGTTGCTTAGTGCACCCGGAGAAAGTTAATCAAACATTCTGACTGTTGACACTACGAATTTATCTTTCTCTACTTTTGTACAGTCCCTGGAGCTGAAAGCATATAATTTCTGATACCTTTGAATTTTGGATGTTTCTAGAAGGGTGTACTTTCACACAGTGATTCTCTGAATAAAATCTATGCATATCTATGAACTCAAGCACTTAATGCACTTCTGGACCCTCCATATCATAAGAGTTTGGGTTCTACCTGAAGCTTTCCTTTTCAGTCTGGAGCAGAAGTCACAGTTGTCAGACTTCTAAAAATCATTAGGTATGATGTTCAGAATCTACAGTTTTACTTTTATGTTTAAATGCAAGTTAGCCACTGTAGAGGTATAGGCTCACTGACATGCCGAAGTCCACAACTATTACTCATTTAAGACCTATTTTGCACCTGAATATACATGTCACTCAGGATTGTTCCATTTTCACATAACTAGAAAGTCAAGTAAAACTAACTTAATAAGGAAATATCTATTAGAAATACTGAAGTAGGTAGCCTTGATGGTTATTTAATTCATTTAAGAAATTGGATTATTTTCCATCTCTTTCTTCCACCATTTACAATGTTAAGTTCCATCTTAAAGCTGGTAGGATGACTTGATGACTGCAACAATTCCAAGACTCAAGCAATTTCCTAAGGAAGAAGAGGAAATGGTCTTTTTAATGTTCTTTTCTTATGAATTAGAAGACTCTCCTCAGAAATACTTGTGTAATCCTCATTTATCGGAGTTAGATCAGTTCCCCACCATGAACCAGACAGTAACCCAGGATGGAAGGCTCCTAGAATAAAGAGGCTCACCCCTGGAACTGGGATCAGCCTCTTTGGCACAAGGCTACAGGAAGTGAGGAGGCATATTTAAGCAAAAATGATGTTCATTTAGTAAGGGGTTATGGTAAGCAAAACAGTATACAGAACTCTGAGGTTATAACAACAAAGACCACAGTGACAATGTCTTAGCTGTTATGACCTCTATAAATCAACATGGCATTTTCATTTCTTTCTTCCTACTTTCCCAAGCTCTCCCATGATATGAATAGATCAGAATTTTAAAAGGTCTAGAAATAGCCCGGCGTGTGGTGCACACCTGTAATCCCAGTGGCTTGGGAGGCTGAGGCAGGAGGATCGTGAGTTCAAAGCTAGCTTCAGCAAAAGCAACATGCTAAGCAACTCAGTGAGACCCTGTATCTAAATAAAATACAAAAATAGGGCTGGGGATGTGGCTCAGTGGTCAGGTGCTGATGAGTTCACTCTCTTATTCCTCCCCCAACCAAAAAAAAAAAAAAAAAGATCTAGAAGTACTAGTTCTATTCAGGTGGTACAGAATACCATATGCTTTTCTTTTCAGTGTGATTAAGAATCCTGTGTAGTATTTAGTATTACCAGTCTCTTTTAAGGATGAAAGAACTGAGTTATAAAGACATTAAGTATTCTTTACCAAAGTTACAAAAATTACTAAGCAAAAACCTATGGCAAAGTCTATATTCAAACTTAGTATTGCCTGACTCTGATGTCTGGGTACTCCTTAATATATTATGCTACTTCCCTTTACAAAGTACTTCCAGGGCTCAGAAACTGTTCATTCAAGTCTAAGCAAGCACATAACAATCATAGGCAATTAATGTAAAGTGTAAATTGTAGTAGTATCATGCACTGCTTCCTGGTGGTGGTGACAGAGAATACTTTTTTTCTCACTGAATTAAGTCAGAGTTTCTTAGACCTCATTACCAGGAATTTTGATTTAGGTATAAATTCTAACTTGCATTCTGAGTTAAGAATTTTGGGACTAGGATGACAGGTTCAGGGAGCTACATAAATTTCCTGCACCTGGGAGAGAAAAGAACTCATTTGTGGAGCAGCAGGGTTTTCAAGGGCAGCTTTATTCTTGCATCCAACATCCAACTGAAAAGAAGGCAACAGCTATATATTCACTGGTCTTTAGCTACCCTGGTGAAATCCACAGCCAAATTCCAGTGTTATCTCTGACACGAAAAAATCTTTGAAGTCTTTGCTCCCATGCATAACAACCAGAGAAAAAAATCTGAATAATCTGAGAATGAACAGTTTTTCTTAGACCCATCAAAGGACTAAAGTCATGTGATAAAAATCGCTACACCAAATTTTGAAGAAAAGGCCAATTCAGAGAACACAAACTCTCTCTCTTTACATAGAACAAATACTGCTAGAGACTTTACTTCTTACTATTCAGGTAAAAACACTTCAATGGTAATTTCAACATATTGCTACAGACTGAGTGTGGAATAGTGTGTGAATGAGAAACTCTAGAGACCTGCAGTCTTGGAGGGATCCCCACAATTTTGTGGGATTTACCTCCAGAAAATCCACCATATTCTTGCAGTGAAGATCCCAGAAAGATCCTCTAATGGCTCTGGCTGTGAGAAGGAAATGGTATGCTTGTGAAATACACCCAGAACATTTGTCAAAACAGAAGCCTAGAAAAGACCTTACCAGAGCCTTATCCCAGTGGAAGAAAGGCATTCCTCCTACTCTAGCCCCTTAAGGGCTTCCAGTCTTATGAAAGGGAGAGAAAGAATCTAAAAATAACAACTTGTTAAAGTCAGTGTCAGGACACAGGCCCTACAAAAGCCTAGAATTTAATCAAATTACTATAAAATACTTCCTCTCCTTCACACCTTACCATCATGCTAACAAATCTTTAGTATAATCACAATGGCTAACAGCTAAAAGAACTGAAAGTTGCAGGCTCTCAAAAGAGAATTTAGGGAGGTCCAAATTTAAGAGGGGAGACAGAAACAAGGACACTAGTGGAATTTAAAGTCTCTGCCACCTGTAGCTACCACAAACACTAAGTACAGCCAAACTCCTAACCAGCTTAACATAAGTTTCCACCAAAGATCTATTTACCTCAGTTCCCATTGCTCAATACATCATACTCAGCTTTCAACACAAAACTACAAGTTATGTTAAGATATAAGAAACAAAACAGTCTGAATATACAAAACATGCATCAGAACCAGACTCAGATATAATGCAGATATGGGATTATCAGAGAGGGGTTTTAAAATAACTATGTTGAATTCATTTACAACTATAATAGATAAAACAGACAACATGCAAGGACAAAGATGAGCAATGTATAGTAAGCAGAAATACAGAATCAAAATTAAATGCTAAAAATCAAAAACACAGAAATGAATGATAACCTTATGGTCTCATCAATAGACTGGACAAAGTGAGGAAAGAATTGGTGAGCTTGAAGATAGATCAACAGCAACTCCCACATTGAAATGCAAAAAGACAAAAATGAGAAAAACAGAATAAAACTCTGAAGAAATGTGGGACAATTTAAAAAGGTATAACATATCCATAGTTGGAATACACAGAAAGAAAATAATGAATTTGGAACAGAAGAAATATTTAATAACAGCTGAAAAACTTCCAAAATAATGAGGCGCCACAGATCCAAGAATTACAGAAAATACCAATCAGGATAAATATTTAAAAAATCTAGACCTAGGCATATAATATGCAAACTGTAGAAAACAAAAAAGAAAATATTGTAACAGACAAAACCTTATCTGTAGTCAGACATGGTGGTGCACGCCTGTAATCCCAGCACAACTGTGATGGATAAGGCAGGAAGATCACAATTTCAATGCCAGCCTCAGCAACTTAGGCCCTAAGCAACTTAGTGAGACTCTATCTCAAAACAAAATTTTGAAAAAGGTCTGGGGATGTGGCTCAGTGGTTAAGTACCTCTGGGTTCAATCCCTGATACCAAAACAAAACAAGAAAAACCCTTACATATTAAAGGAACAAGGACAAAATCTACAGGGGACTTGTCAGAAACCATGTAAGCAAAGAGAAAGTGGAAGCCTGATACCAAAACCAGACAAAGACACATCAAGTAAAGAAAACTACAGACCAATATCTCTGATGAACATAGATGCAAAAATTCTTAATAAGAGATTAGCAAACCACATTGAAAAACACATTGAAAAGATAATAAACCATGATCAAGTGGATTTCATTCCAGGGAAGCAAGGTTGATTCAATATACATGAATCAATAAATGTAATTCACCACTTAAACAGAATTAAGCACAATAACCATACAAATATCTCGACAGATGCAGGAAAGGCCTTTGATAACATCCAATACCCATTCATGTTAAAAACGCTGGAGAAGCTAGGGATAGAAGTAACTTACCTCAACATCATAAATGCTACTTATGACAAACCCAAAACCAAAATCATAATAAATGGAGAAAAACTAAAAACATTTTCTCGGAACAAAACAAGGTTATCCAATCTTACCACTCCTATTCAATATAGTTCTCGAAACATTAGCCAGAGTAATCAGTTAAGGGAAGGAAATCAAAGTGATACAGATAGGAAAAGAAGAAATCAAACTATCTCTGTTTGCCAATGACATGATCCTATATCTAGAAGACCCCAAAAAACTGCACCAGAAGACTTCTAGAGCTTATAAATGTGTTCAGTAGAGTAGCAGGATATAAGATCAACACCCATAAATCAATAGCTTTCCTATATTTCAAGAGTTATTCAGCCCAGGAAGAAATCAGGAAAACCATTCCATTCACAATAACCTCAAAAAATTAAATACTTGGGAATCAGTCAAGGAGGGAAAGGAGCTCTACAATGAAAACTATGGAACACTGAAGGAAGAAATTGAAGAAAACCTAAAAAAAATAAAAAGACCTCCTATGTTCTTGGATAGGCAGAATTAATATTGTCAAAATGGCCATAGTCCCAAAAGCAATGTACAGATTCAATGAAAAATACTAATGACATTCCTCACAGAATTAGAAAAAAAAATCTGAAATTCATTTGAAAAATAAGAGACCCAAAATGACCAAAGCAATACTGAGCATGAAAAGTGAAGCAGGAGACATTACAATACTTGGTCTGAAATTATACTACAAAATTATAGTAACCAAAACAGTAAGGTATTAACATCAAAATGGACATGAAAACCAATGGAACATAATAGAAGACACAGAGAAAAATCCATATACCTACAGCCCTTTGCTACTTGACAAAGGTGCCAAAAATATATTTTGGAGAAAAGACAGCCTTTTAGACAAATTGTACTGGGAATATTGGATGGCTTTATGTAGAAAAATGAAACTAGAACCTTATCTTTTATCCTGCACAAGACTCCAATCAAAATGGATCAAAGACTTAGGAATTAGACCAGAAACATTGCAACTGCTAGAGGAAAATATAAGGTCAACACTATCATATTTGTGCTGGCACTGACTTCCTTAACAAGACCCCCAAAGCACAAGAAATAAAACCAAAACTCAATAAGTGGGATGACATCAAACTAAAAAGCTTCTGCAAAGTGAAGGGAATGATTAAGGAGAGAGCCTAAAGAATGGGAGAATATCTTGGCCAGTTACTCCTCCCTGAGGATTAATATCCAGAATATATAAAGAATTCCAAAAAAATAAATACCAACACAACAAATAACCCAATTAATGAATGGGCAAAAGAACTAAATAGGAACTTACCAAAGGAAGAAACACAAATGGCCATATATATGAAAAAATGTTCAACATCTCTAGCAATCATGGAAATGTAAATGAAAACTACAATAAGATTTTCTCTTACTCTAGTCAGAATGGCAATGACCAAGAATACAAACAGGGCTGGGTTTGTGGCTCAGTGGTAGAATGCTCACCAAGCATGAATGAGGCAGTGGGTTTAATCCTCAGCACCACATAAAAATAAAGATACTGTATCCACCTAAAGCTTAAAATAAATATTTTTAAAAAAGGAATACAAACAATAATAAATGCTAGTGAGGTTGTGGGAAAAAGGTACATTTTTGGTGGGATTGCAGACAAGTACAACCACTCTGGAAAGCAGTATCAAGATTCCTCAAAAAACTAGGGTTAGAACCACCACACAACCCAGGTATCTCACTCCTTGGTATTTCCCCAAAAGATTGAAAATCAGCATTCTGTAGTGTTATAGCCACCTCAATGTTTATAGCAGCACAATTTGCAATAGCTAAATTCTGGAATCAATCCAGGTTCCCATCAATAGATGAATGGATTAATAAATTGTAGTATATATACACAATGGAGTTCTACTCAGCCATAAAGAAAAATGAAATTATGGCATTTGCCAGTAAATGAATGGAAATGGAAAATATCATGCTAAGTGAAATAACACAAACTCATATAAACTCAAGGTCAAATGTTTTCTCTTGTGTGGAAGATAAGAGTAAAATAAAGGAAAAGGGAAGGGAAAGATAGGATATCATAAAGATATAGGGAAATCAGTAGTGTAGAAGAAAGAGATTGAGAGGCAGAGTGTATGTCAAAATATACCCTACTGTCATGTCTATCTAAAAACAACAAATATAAAAGTAGAGCACTGGAGTAGAAATAAATGAAGACATGCTTGCTAGTGCCCTCATCATTGTTCATCTCAGTGTGTTAACAACCATCCTTACATGTCTCAGATACAATTTAACCAAACCAGGAGAGAATTTTTACTCTCTTGTTCTGAAACCGCTATGCTACTAATGCATTCATCAAAAGCACATGAGAATCTCATTTACAAATGTGTTTTAAGTATATCATTCTTCTTTGTTCTTAAAAGTGAATTACACCTCACAGCCCTATAGAATTTGAATAATACAACAGAATTCACTTTAAAGTTCTCTCTCTCTCTCTCTCTCTCTCTCTCTCTCTCTCTCTTTTCCTCCTTCTCCCTCTTCCTTACTCCCTCACTCCTTCTTGGGGTTCAGTGGACTTTATTGATGGTAAAGTGACAGTAGGGTTCCCTAAGACTATCTGCTTCTTCAGGAGTCTGGGATGGAAACTAGCGGAGGTGGGGAGGAGTTCTCAGTGTGATGAGGGATTGAGTTGTGTGGCAGGGTCTCCTCAGCAGCTGACAGTGTCTCTGTCGTGTTTCTGCTGGGGTGGGTGGACCAGGGCCTCTAACTCTTTGGATGCCACATAAACCATAAGTCTACCATCCTGTTGCTATAGCCAAATTCACCATAATACCAGAAAATGAACTTGACAAAGTGATTGTTGAGGGCAATACCAGCCCCAGGATTGAAAGTCAAAGAGTGGATATCATTGTTCAAGTCACAGGAGACAACTTGGTCCTTGGTGTAGCCCAGGATGCTCTTAACGGGGTCCTCTGATGCCAGCTTCACCAACTTGTTTAACTTATTTATTTAGTACCAGGGAATGAAACCAGGGACACTTAACCACTGAACCACATCACCAGCCCTTTTTATATTTTATTTAGAGGCAGGGTCTTGCTAAGTTGTTTAGGGCCTCACTAAGTTGCTGAGGCTGGCTTTGAACTCACCATCCTCCTGCCTCAGCCACCCAAGCTGCTGGTATTGCAGGCATGTGCCACCATGCCTGGCATTCACTACCTTCTTGATGTCATATTTGGCAGCTTTCTCCAGGAGGTAAGTCAGATTCATGACTGACATTTTGGGGGTAAGCACACTGAAGGCCGTGCCAGTGAGCTTCACATTCAGTTCAGAGATGACCTTGTTCACAGCCTTGGAAATGTCAGTGGATGCAGGGATGACATCCTGGGCATCCCCACAGCCATCATGCCACAATTTCCCAGTGAGACAGTCCACTGTCTGAGTGACAGTGATAGCATGGACTCTGGTTATTAGTCCTTCCAGAATGCCAAAGTTGTCATAGATATCTTTGGCCAGGGGAGCTAAGTAGGTGATGCAGGAGGCATTGCTGATGATCTTGAGGGAGTTCACACCCATCACAAACATGGGGGCATCAACAGAAGAGGCAGAGATGATTACCATTTTAACACCACACTTCAAATGAGCCCTGGCCTTCTCCATAGCAGTGAAGACACCATAGTGGACTCCATGACATATTCAGCACCAGCATCACCCCTTTGATGTTGACAGGATCTTGCTCTTGGAAGATGGACATGGACCTTCCACTGATTACAAGCTTCATATTCCTAGGCTTGATTGTGTCATTGAACTTTCCATGGGTGGAATAATACCAGAACACATAGACAATGTAGTTGAGGTCAATGAATGTGTCATTGATGGCAAAAATATCCACTTTGATAGAATTGAAAATATACTTAATGACCAGGTGCCCAATATGGTCAAATTCATTCAACCCTCACCATTGTGTCTCAGGAACATGACTGGCATTGCATGAGATGTGGCTGTGTGTCAAACAGGGCCTACCCAGATCTAATCACTTAGTAAATTGGAATAGACACATTCCATAAGTACTTACACACATGTATGTAATGTTTGTTTGTGTGTATCAAGTTTTTTAAACAAAGCATGATTACCATAAAAGAAATCATATGTATTACTCTACAATTTCCATTTACACTTAATGTTGGATCTGGAGTTATTTCCATTTTGGCATATAGAGAGCAACTTCACTCTTTTTGATATCACAATAAAGTAGAATAAAACTTTATCAAATGAATGTACCAAACAAGTTTACTTTCCCTATTGATAGACATATAGATTATTTACAATTAATTATTATTATAAAAATACTTTTAGTGAATGTCCTTGTACATACAGATTGAATATAACTTATCCCTTATCCAAAATTCTTGGGACTAGACGTATTTTAGACAGACTTTACAGGTTGAGCATATCCAATCTGAATTCTCACATACTCCAAATACTAAGCTTGAGATACATCAAACTTTAAATTTCTGATTTTGGAGCACTTCAGATTTTTGGATTAAAGATGCTTTAAACATTTCTGCTCCCAAGCATTTTGGATAAGGGATGGATGCTCAGCTTACATGACTAGCACCTTGTAAATCATGTATACTGGTGTGTTGGATTGAGAGACTCCCAAAGGGAATACAAATTAACAAATAAAAGAATCATTAATTTTTGCTGCCTTTTTGTGTCTTATAATTTAAAATGGAGGTATTATTACTGTTGTAGGGACAGACGAGGCAAGGCACTGAAGATAACAGGAAACAGTTTTATTATTTGGTTGCAGCCGGTTCGGAGGGTACAGCTCTTGCTATAATCAATTAATCCCCTGAACCCCGAGTTCAGGTAGTTTCAGAAATTTATACACAGCATGTAAGGGGAGGGGCTCAGAAGTACAGTTTACAGAAATTCGCATAAAAGCAGCTTTTTTTCTTTCACTGTTCTGGGCACATTAACCCTTCAAGGACAACACCTGAGAAGGGGAGAGCTTCTTCTCCCCTTTCTTTCCTCCCCTATGCCAGCTGTTACCATGGAGCCCAATTAGTAACTTCTCTTATCTTAGAAATATAGACATCTCTGTGAGGCTCCAGCTCAAGGCCAGAGGCCTTGTTAAAGAATTTGTCCTTTTTATTATCACACTTTGCATTTACAAACACACTTCTACAAACTACTATACTGGATACATGTTTGTGAAAAACAAGTAAAGGGGTGTCCAGTACCTGAAGTGCTGATTTCTTCCAGGCCAGTGGCCAAGTAATAGAACAACAGGGAAAAAGGAAGTTTATCTACATTGAACTTTTTTGTAGAGACTTTTTTGCTGACAGTCCTAAAATCAGCCATGGTGAAGATTTCTGGAGAAGCTTAGTTAAAAGCCTTTCTGTGGAGGAGGGGGTGCCAGTACATTACTATTTCTAGTATGCGTGTGCTTCAAGAATTGACTTTCATTCTCTGTACTTGCCTTTTTCTCCCTTTCTCCACTGAAATGCTATGTAGGCAGAATCTCCTGTGTGGCTGACTCTGGGCCAAGCGCTGGTTTACAGGTATCAAAGATAAAGACATAGCTATAGAATATTAGCATGGAACTGAAAACAATAAAGAGTACTATGGGATTTTCATGACTCAGTGGCACCTTAACTTCTTACCACTGTCTACTTAGAAGCTGAGGATGCAGTGGTGAAAAATACTGAAAAGGGGGCCCATTTTTCATGGAATGTATAGTCTTATTTCAAACACCCCACCTTTGGAGAGTGTCAAAAATTATATATCATCAGGAGGAAAAATGCACATGCATTTATTAAACAGGAAGCAGGGCTGAGAGAAATGCCAAATTGAGGAAAGGAGCTGAAATGTGTCTTGAGAAAGTGCATGGGTACTGGTCACTTTTTCTTCCAGAACAGTGTGAAGGGATCCAGGACAGGTCCTACCTGGTGCCTGACACTTTGCAGTGGAGCACCAGGGGGAGGAGCATATAGCTCCCTGGGATCCTGGCAGAGCAAGGCCCTGCCCTGGACAGCTGTGAGGACCACCCAATGGCCAAGTGAATTTCCATTTGGAGTGAGATACTACTACTGTGGCAGAAAGGGTAACTGTTGGCGCAGAGCAGCAGTAGGTCTCTCAGAGTTAAGGGTCTAGGTCAGTCTTCCTCTGAAAGGGGCACAGTGGTGAGGGCTTTAAAAGGAGCCTCCACTTCAGTTCCCTAAGCAACAGGAGTGCCTTCCTCCCTTTCATGGCTCCAGAAAGCTGTGAAGGAAAAACATGGAGGAAGAGCCATCCCAGAGGCCCATTGGCGGTCTGTAGTGAATTTACCTGTCTGTCCCCCCCACAAACCCTGCAGTCTGCAGTCGTGACACCCACTCCCATTGGCGTCAAGGAAGAAGGGGCAGGCGCTGCGCAGTCTGGGGTGCGTGCACACCGAGGGCTGGTTTGGTATCCATCCGCTGCTCCCGCCAGCGCGGCTCATCCCGACCTCCGCATGCCGCTCCCCACAGCCCCCATCCGCCCTCCCGCCAGTCCCACCCGGTGTAGCTACACGGGAGACTGGGTGGTGGTCTGCGCGCTAGGGTACCTGGGTCTTACTGAGGCTGCTGGTGTTAAGCCGCCCCTCAGACCCGGGCTGCGCTGGCCCCGCCCACCTCTGGGTCGGCACTACGGTGGGCCTGGGAGGGGGCGTCCAGCCCATTCGCGCCGTATCCCTCCGCCCCCCTTCCCGACACCCTCGAGGCGAGCGGTTGTTCTTGCCGCATCCTGCGCAGCCCCTACCCGGTTTGGTGCAGAGGTGTGGGGGCGGGACGCCTCTTTGCCATTCTGCTCGCACGGAAAGCGGTGGGATCCCAGTGAGGAGCAGCCAGAGGAGAGGACGGGAGAGGAGGGGGATCCCGACGCCCTGGGCCCTGAGCCTGTGAAGGCAAGTCGGGCGCGCAGGGGGCGTGGGGTGGCCTACCACTGTGGCCGGCTGACAGCCTGACCCCGGCGAGGAGGCGGCGAGCTGGCGGGAGCCTGTGCCTGAGAGGGCTGTGCACAGCAAGGGGACCCCTGGCGAAGAAGCAGGGGCGACCCTCGCGGGTCTGGGCAGGACGACGGGGGGGGGGGGGGGGCAGAGAGGCTGCACCAGAGCCTCCGGAGGCCAGCTGTGCCAGCCGCTTCCCAGACTTCCTTCCTGTCTTTACTGTGTCTGTGTCCAGTGAGAGCTCTAGGGGGAGGCTGTGAGGGAGAAATGGTGGCGGGGGCCTGGAGGCGCCCGGGAGGCCGCAGTGGGCCGGAACAGGAGTAGGGGCTAGTGTCCAAGTTCTGTCCAGCTCAGCTGGGTCAGCGGGAGGTGGGTCATCTTTTCTCATGCCAGAGGGTTCCAGGAAGAGGCCTGTTAGACTCTGCGTCCTGGGTGCTGTCGCTTCCCACAGGCTCCTGTTTGGTGTGGAAGCCTCTTATATGTAAGATAGGTCTGGTGTCTTCTAGGTAATGAGTGCAGTGAGAGGGTAGACAAGAGGAAATTGAAATGAAATGTTCATCAGCCTTTAGTAGGGCACTGCCTTATTTCGTTCTATATTTAGATTCCCATGCCCAGTTTAGTACCACCAAATTGTCAAGATGAGTTGATAGAATTTCCGAGCAACAGGCCATGTAAATTAATGGTGTGGTGTTTATGTTTTTGCATTTAAACTCTATTTTTTAACATCTCAGTTCACTATAAATAATATTTTGATGTGTGAGAATAGCAAGTCAGAGTAGATGGGAAATGTCTCTGAATGATATATTTAGAACATTTGAAGTCAGTCTGCTTCTTTGGTTTCTCTTTCTGGAAACCCAAACATCACCCATCACAGCCTCACATTCCCTCTCATTTTTTTATACAGAAATAGTCCCACAGAAGATTTTGTGATGTTTCTGTTGGTGGGTATCTGAGGAACGAAGAGAGTGCTAGACTGCATTTACTTTGTTCCTCAGGGTCAAAAGGGGATGTTCAAACTTGGATTCTGGAAATCTAACATGTTTTTCAACCATTATTAACAAATTGTCTTGATTATTTACGGAATGTCTGCTTCTTTTTGTAGGTACTGACTCTTCTGTAACCAGGGGACTCTTCTTTGGTGTGAAGGATAGCATTTCATGAGGACCCCTCCTTTGTGTCCAGGCTGGCATTGGTGGTGAATGAGGTATGTATGGGGATTGGTAGAGTGCAAAAATGGCATTGAAATAATAATGCACATTATTTTCCCTGCCTGCTTTCTAAACAGTTGTTTAAGTTCCACTACCTATTCCTGCACCTCATATTTTTGTTTAGGGAAAGAGGTGTATCCTTTGCTGGGATAATAACAGACTAAAGAGTTGGAAGGAAATATAATCAGACAGACTACAGGTCTTGAGGGGTTTGGCTTGGGACTCTTTGGGGGGAGCAGACTAGTGGGAGACATTTGACATAGCCTTGAATATACAAAAGCATATGTTATAACCCTTGTCAAGTGTATTGTACCATTTCAGTCTCTTCTGGTTTTTTTTCTTCGATCTGTAGGTCTGTTATTTTCTAGGTTTCTGTAGGGATTTGTAGGTAGCTGTTCACTTGGAAGGTAATTAAGAAAGAAGGAAAACTATTCATTTGGATCCAGGGTGGATGTGAATACGTGAATACCCCTGTTGATTGCGGTTAGGGGTGGCTGTTGGCAAGTGGGTGAGACCAGATCATGTCTTTGAGACATTGTCTTCCAACTTTCCCAACAACTAGGCCCTCACATTTATGTACAGATAATGTGGCAGGATAAGCCAAGATTATACCTATAGGTAGGTTATTGGTTGATATTGGAACTGGAAATGGGGAGGAAAGCCATGAGGGAAAACCAGGGGTGGGGCAGAAGTGTTATGTAAAAATCTCTAGGTATTAAGATACCAAAGTACAGTCAGTCTAGCAAATACTCAAAATTACAATACCTGTGTTTTTGTCCGTAGGTCTGTTTGTGGGTCAGCTGTTGCTCCTATAAATACTGAAAGCAAGCAAGAAGGACAAAATTACATCAGATCAATGCAGGTTGGTGTGAAACTTGTCTGGGTGGACCTATAGTGTTTAGTAGTATGTATCAGTATGGCATCAAAGGGATTGGACAATCCTTATTCTCTTGTATGTTTGGTAAGCTTATCTACCATTACTGTTGTGTTTAATACAGAGGAAACAAAGAATGTTAATACTTGGGCAGGATGTTTTGGGCATTAGTGGGGTGTACAAGGGATAAAATGAAGTAGCAGACTTTTCTTTCTTTTTCAGTGCTTTACCACTGAGCTATATCCTCAGCACTTTTTATTTTTTATTTTTTGACAGGGTCTCACTAAGTTGCTTGGGGCCATGCTTGATTGCTGAGGCTGGCCTCAAACTTGTGATCCTCTTGCCTCAGCTTTTGAGTCACTGGGATTACAGGTGTGTGCCACCATGCCCAAGTAGCAGAGTTTTTTACTAATCCACTTCTGCCGTATAATCCATCTCTACTATTGTGTCTTTCTATGGAACTATGTATAGAGAGGCAAAATTGGAGGAGACGCAAAGCCCATTTCTTTCTTCACCTCAGGTTTCTCTCCAGTGGTGGCTGTGGTGGTCTCAAATTGGCAGAAGTTCTTCACATTCAACAGGTCTGCATTCAGAAACCATCATCCTCCCCCAGACCAAGTATTCTCTACTCTATCTGTATCATCCACAGAGGCTGTGTGCTTAGAAAGGGGACTGTGTGACTGCTAAACCGACAATTGATTCTTACTACCAAGTTCATCTCTGACCCAATAAAAGAGTATAAAGACACTGACCTGAGACACACTGAGGACCAAGGCTAGGACTGGACGAAGCTGTAAAACTGGTATTCAAGCATGACTGGGACAAAGAATAAGGCTAAAGCCCAGACCAAAAGTGAAAAAAGAACAAATGTACAGGCTAAAGGTGGAGCAGAGAGGGAAGCTACTGGCATAACCAAACCTGTAGCCAAGACCCGGTCCAAAGCAAAAGCCAAGGCACGGTCTAAAACAGATGCAGTTGCAGAGACAAAAGCAGTATCTAAAAACAGGATTGTTGCTGAGACTAAGGAAGGAGCCCTGTCAGAGCCTAAGGCTCCAGTGAAAGCCATGTCAAATATCAGTCCCAAGGCTGAGAATGAGGCTACCAGCTCCACATGTAAAGATAATGCCAGTGTTGATACCTGGTTCTGGGCTGGGGAAGAGGCCAGTATCAATTCTTGGTTTTGGAAGGGAGATGAGGCTAATAATTGTACCAGTGCTAAAGATGAAAATAAAGCTCATGTTGGTGGCCAAGTTCGTCCTGAGTTGGAGCCTACACCTGGGGTCAGCAGCAGGAATAGGTCAGGGGCTGAGGAGGAAGAGGAAGAGAATGTTATTGGGAACTGGTTTTGGGAAGGAGATGATGCTAGTTTTGACCCTAATCCTAAGCCTGTGAGCCGGATAGTTAGGCCTCAGCCTGTAGATGAAATTAATGAAAAAAATAGGCCAAAGGACTGGTCTGAGGTAACTATCTGGCCCAAAGCCCCTGCTGTAACTCCCGCAGTGTTAGGATTTAGATCCCAGGTCCTATCTGAGCCAAAGCCTTCTTCATATATTGTCCTGGCCTCATCTGAGGAAGACACTCATTCTTCAGCTGCAACAGCCTGCCCTTCTAGGAGTGCTCGCTCAAATTTACAGCCTATCCCTGAGTTCCCATTTGGTTCTGACCCTTGCATTCAGACGATAGATGAAATTAGACGCCAAATCAAGATCAGAGAGGTAAATGGGATTAAGCCATTTGCTTGCCCTTGCAAAATGGAATGTTACATGGATTCTGAGGAATTTGAAAAGCTTATTAGCATACTTAAGTCAACTACTGATCCTCTTATTCATAAAATAGCACAGATTGCAATGGGAATCCATAATGTTCACCCATTTGCCCAAGAATTCATTAATGAAGTGGGCGTAGTGACACTTATTGAAAGCTTGCTCAGTTTTCCTTCCCCAGAAATGAGAAAAAAGGCTGTAATTACTCTGAATCCTCCTTCTGGGGATGAAAGACAACGCAAGGTGGAATTACATGTGAAACATATGTGTAAGGAAACCATGTCTTTCCCCTTGAACTCACCTGGACAGCAATCTGGATTAAAGATACTAGGGCAACTGACTGGTGATTCTATTCATCACTACATTGTTGCCAATCACTTTTCAGAGCTTTTCCATTTGCTATCCCAGGGAAATCGTAAAACTAGAAATCTTGTCTTGAAAGTACTTTTGAATATGTCTGAAAATCCAAATGCAGCCAGAGACATGATCAATATGAAGGCATTGGCAGCATTAAAACTCATTTTTAACCAGAATGAGGCAAAAGCCAACCTTGTTAGTGCTGTGGCCATATTTATTAACATAAAGGAGCATATCAGAAAGGGCTCAATTGTAGTTGTTGATCATGTGAGTTATAATACACTTACGGCCATTTTCCGTGAGGTTAAAGGGATTATTGAAGCAATGTAGAAGGAGTCAAAAATGAAAGAGAACACTGAAGAATCTTCAAATTCTGACAGGATGTACATTCCCAAAGAGCCTTTCATAATGTTTTAGTTATTAGAGTGTGCATAAGATACATTGCATCTTTAACATAATGTTACCTGTGATAGGCTCTAGCTTGGAGCTAGTGTTTTGGTGTGTCAAATGAATGTTAAATCTAGAGGTAAAAATATTTGTTGATTTCTTAGTCTAGACTGGCAGATTTTTAACACTTACTTAATAAGATAGTGAATCAGTTCATTATACATAAACTAGCTTGATCATTGGTATCTTTTTAGATCCAGTTGTGGCAAGAAATGACAAAAAAGAATATTATTATCTAGTTACAGTAATATGCAATATATACACACAAAAATAACCAATAATACAGTATGTGTATGTATATGTGTGTGTGTGTGTGTGTGTGTGTGTGTGTGTGTGTGTATATATATATATATATATATATGTGCTCATTGTCAAATGTGACCTTTCAATACATAAATGAGGCAGGTGTTGTTATAACTGTTTAAGAGAAATGTCTATTTTCCCCCTATTCCAGCTATATCAGACACTCATTCTACAACATAGAAATGGCCCTGCATTTCAGATAAAATATAATGTTTGTTCATTTTTTTTATTTTACTACTACATTTATAACTCTTAAATCATTAGGCTATTTCATTTATGTCTGATACATCTCACAGAAGAAGAGAGAGATATGAGTGGGGAGAAAACACTTATTGTGTGCCTACTGTGTCAGACACTGTGTGGACACTATATTTTACAAAAAATTTCCCTCCTTTTGCAGTGATCCCATGAACTGCAATTATGTTATAATTAAAGCTCATTATTCTGGATACTCTCCAATAAATGAGAACAGTTAATTTTCCTAGATTCCCACAGCAGGAGGTGGCATTGCTCTTTCTACACCAGAACCCATCTTTACACATAACCTTACAGTCCTTCACTTTTTTAGGTGGTAGCTTTCAAAGCTCAGAGACTCAAAATTATTTAATTTTGCAGTGGATGATGTCACTTCCATGTGTAGACAAATGCACTTGTCACTAGGCATTTGGCTATACCTGGATGGAGGTTGAGAGGAAGGTCTGTATTTTACCTGGCAGTATGTGGGAAATAGTAGGTGTTCAGACTGTTGAATGAATAAGATGCGGGTATGGAGTTGTCAGAAATTGAAAATCCTATGCACCCTGTCTTTTTCTATTAATGTGTCCTCTTTTTAAAAAGAGCTGGGATCATTCTGAATATTTCCCACTCTGCATTGTAAAAGGTAGTTGCTTGCTTTCTCTTTGCAAAATCATACCTTAACTTTTTAGCATTATGATTTATTCTGTTATGTGTCATATGAAAGGCTAAATGCTGTATCTTTTACTAGTTGGCAAGTACATTTTCTGCACTTGTGCTAGCTGAAACTGAGAATAAAGTTAATTGGAGAAATTGAGATCCAGAACTGCAGCTTCAGTAATACAGAATAGGAAAGCAAAGAGTGGTACTACTGTCTCAACATTCAAGACAGTGATTCCTGGAAATCCACATGGTCTTGAAAGCATCTCAAGACTTCGGGCTATGGTTGAATTCTCTGAGACTCATGGTAATGATTACAGACCCTGATCTGAATTGTAGAGAAAGTTATTATGTATGAAACCATCCAGTGACTTGAGATTTTGGGGCAGTTAAGAAACTCAAGATCACACTATAAATATCATTTGTAACTTGTATGCTCACAACTAATTGTATATCGTGAATGTATTTTTGTGTCAATAAATATGATTCTGCAGAATATTTTTGAATCATGTAATGTTTTTCCTGTTAACAGTTGATGTAGTTTTATGATATTTTATTGCATATCTCTTAACATATAATTTGTACAAATTTATTCTTTTGAAAATATAGTATTCAGCCACTTACCCTTTCATCTTAACAGTTATTTTTCTGGTTCAGTATTATACAGATCTATACAGATTTACCATACACTTTTTGTTTAATAGCTTTATTGAGATATACTTGACATATATTACACTGCATATTTCAAATATACAATTTCAGATATATATACATTCATTCATATATATATGCATTCATATGTATGTGTGTATATATATATATACATATATATATACATATATATGTATATATATATATATATATATACAAAACACACCATAACAACAATCAAAATGGTGAAAATATCCAAAAGGTTCTTTATGCATTTTTGTAATCCCTCTGTCCCTGTGTCCCTCTGTCCCCAGGCAACTACTGATCTGCTTTCTAACATACTGGAATCATTTTTATGTAATCATAGAATAGAATTATACAGCACGTACTCTTTGGGAAGGGGGGAGTCTGGCTTATTTCACTCAGCATAATTGTATGAGTTTCATTCATGTCATATATCCCAGTAGTTCATTTCTTTTTTTCCACAAGTAGTAGTCCACAGCTTTTTCAGTGTGTTATCCATTCAACTGTTGACATTTGGGCTCAGATTTTGGTTATTACAAATAAAGTTGCTATGACAATTAATATACTTGTGTTTCTCTGCGCATATGTTTATTTCTTCTGGATTAATAAATACCTAGGAGTGGAATGGCTGGGTCATACGGTAGTTATATGTTTAATATTTATATTTTTCAAAGTGATTATGCAATTTTTTAAAAAATATTTTTTGTAGTTGGACACAATATCATTTTTTTAAATATTTATTTTTTAGTTTAAGGTGTACATATTGTATTTTTTTTTTGTGGTTCTGAGGATTAAACCCAATGCCTCACATGTGCTAGGCAAATGCTCTACCACTGAGCCACAACGTCATCCCTGATAATGCAATTTTACATCTCCATAGTGGTATATAAGAGTTATGATTGAACCATTTTATATTCCACAGCAGTGTATTGAGTTAGGATTCCTCTTTATTGTTTCTAGTAGTTGGTATGGTCAGTCTTTTTAATGTTATCCATATCTCATAGTAGTTGTAATTAGCATTTCTCTGATGACTAAAGATGTTGAATGGTGCGCACGTGTGCGTGTGTGTGTGTGTGTGTGTGTGTGAGAGAGAGAGAGAGAGAAAGAAAGGTGGGGGGATACTGGGGATTGAACCCAGGTCCTCATACAGGCTAGATAAGTGCTTATACCACTGAGCTATATCCACAACCCTTTTTAAATTTTATTTTAAGAAAGGGTCTTGCTAAATTGCCCAGGCTGGCTTTCAACTTGAGATTCTCTTGCCTCAGCCTCCCAAGTAGCTGGAATTATAGGTGTGAACCAACTTGAATATCTTTTCATACGCATATTTGCCATCCATATATCTTCAATGAAATATGTGTAAATATTTCCCAATTTTAAAATTTATTCTTAATTGCTTCATTATGGTTGTGCATAAAAGTGGAATTCATCATGATATATTAATTTATGCACATAACATCCTTTTAGTTGATTTCATTCAGCTATTCCCCCCCTTTCTCGTCCCTCGACTCTTTCCCCTTGTTCTCCTTTCCTTTCTCTACCATTCTCTTTTCTCTTTTCATGAGATCTTACTCCTTTATAAATCTCTTATTACTCTCTAGCTTCTGCATATGATAAAACATTTGACCCTTGACTTTCTGAGTATGGATTATTTCGCTCAGCAAGATATTCTCCAGTCCCATCCATTTTCCAAAAAATGTTATTATTTCATTCTTTATGGCTGAGTAAAACTCCATTGTGTATATATACCACATTTTCTTTATCCAAGCATCAATTGAGGGACATCTAGACTGGTTTCATAACTTGGATGTTGTGAATTGTGCTGCTAAAACATTGTTATGCATGAATTGTTGTAGTATACTGATTTTAGTTCTTTTCTATAAATACCAAGGAGTGAAATTGCTGGATCATATGGTGGTTCCATTCCTAGTCTTTTTGAGGAATCTTCATAGTGCTTTCCAAAGTGTTGTACTAATTTGCAGTCCTACCAACAATGTATAAGTGTACATTTCCCCTCATATCCTCATCAGCATTTATTATCATTTGTATTCTGATTATTGCCTTTCTAACTGCTAACTTCTATTTTTTAAAGATCAGGTTGTTGATTTCATGACTTAGTTATATATTGTGGCGCTGGGGATTGTACCCAGGACCTTGTGCATTCAAGGCAAGCACTCTACCAACTGAGTTATATCCCCAGTCCCCATGACTTTTTTTTTAATATGAAGTAGATATAAGTGCATTATCAGGTATGTGTTTTACAAATATTTTCTCCCAGTCTGTGATATTTATGTTCTTTAAAAATGTCTTGAAGAACAGAGTTTATATTTTTGATTAATAACAATTCTTTCACCAGCTAGGCTTTGGGGTTATCTATAAGACATCTCTGCCTAACTAAGGTCACAAACACTTTATCCTTTATTCTAAAACTTTTATTTCTCTAGGTTTCAAGGCTAGGGATGTATAACACATTATGAGTTAAGTTTTATATGTGGTACAAGTGATAGGTCAGAATACTTTTGTGTGTGTGTCATTGCAATATCCAGTTTTTCCATTACCATTTTTTGACAAGAGTCATCTTTCTTCACTGAGTTGTCTTGGCATCTTCATCAAGACTCTATTTACCCATTTGTATTTATCTTCAAAGAACCAACTCCTTGTTACATTGATCATTTATGTTATTTTTCTATTCTATTTAATTAATTTTGGCTCAGATATTTATTAGTTCATGTGTTTTACCAGTTTTTTTGTTTTTATTAGTATATTATAATTATACATAATAGTGGGGATCGTTGTGACAAATTCATATATGTACATAATTTACTCCAACTAATCCCCTAGTATTACTTCTTTCCCTCCACATTTTCCTCTCTCTGTTCCTCTGGAATTCCTTTTATTTATTTACGTGTATTTTTATCGGTGCATTATAATTGTGTATAGAATTCTGTAGTGAGACCCTTAACTGTGTCTGGCTTATATCATTGAGCATGATGTTCTCTAGTTCAATTTACCAGCAAATGACATAATTTTATTCTTTTGTGTGCCTGAATAAAACTCTATTGTGTATATGTACATTTTCTGTATCCACTTGTCTGTTGATGGACAACTAGACTGATTCCATAACTTGAATATTCTGAATTGCACCACTATCAACATTGGAATGCATATATCACGATAGTATTCTGATTTCAGTTCTTTTGGAGAAATGCTGAGGAGTAAAATATCTGGGTCATAAGGTTGTTCTATTCCTCGTTCTTTGAAGAATAGCCATACTGATTTTTGTTAGCTTGATTGCAACCATCTTCCTTTCCTCCACCCCCACTTTATGAATACTGTTCTTATTTCCATGAAATAAAAACTAGCCTGAGATAAAACCAACTGGTCCAGAGATGTGCCAGTCTCTCCCTGTTCTCTCATTGAGAGATAGGAGACAACTTACCAGCCCCTGAGATGGGGACATACTGGTTTCCCTGTTCTCTCCTTGAGAAGATAAAGGGACATGCTGGTTTTCTTGTTCTCTCCCTTCTGAGGAATAGGAAAACTGCCTTTGTTCCCAAGAAACAAAGTTGCCTTCCACAAGATCAGGGGATGATTACTATGTCAGGACTAAACCTTCCCCCAATGTATGGCCATGATTCTAGCCTATAAAAAGTGATATTCAAGGGTTGGAGTTGTGGGTTCAATCCTCAGCACCATGTAAAAATAAAAACGCATTGTGTACAACTAAAGCAAATAAATAAATATTTTTTTTTAAAAAAAGTGACATTCAAGGGGGAATTGCTGCTGCTCTCCCTTTCTCTGCATAGAGCAGCCCGTCAGACTTCTGACAAATAAACCCACTTATTATCCCAGGTATGTGTCTGACTAGTCCTATGCCACCTTTCTTTCAATTTTTACAATGGTAGTGCTAACAAAACCAAGATTCAATACATGGGATGGCATCAAATTAAAAAGCAAATAATACAAGACCATGAAAACGGAGCCTACAGCTGGGCATAGTGGTGCACGCCTGTAATTCCAGTGGCTCAGGAGGCTGAGGCAGGAGGATTATGAGTTCAAAGCCATCCTCAGCAACTTAGCAAAACCCTAAGCAACTGAGGGAGACCCTGTCTCTAAATAAAATTTAAAAAGGGCTGGGGCAACAATAAATGTTGGTGAGGATGTGGGAAAAAGGGTACACTCATACATTGCTGATGGGACTACAAATTGGTACAACCACTATGGAAAGCTGTATGGAGATTCCTTAGAAAACTTGGAATGGAACCACCATTTGACCCAGCCATCCCACTCCTTGGTTTATACCCAAAGTACTTAAAATCAGCATATTACAGTAATGCAGCCATGCCAATGTTTATAGCGACTCAATTCACAATAGCTAAACTATGGAACCAACCTAGGTATCCTACAATAGATGAATGGATAAAGAAATCATGGTATATATATTCAATGGAATATTATTCAGCTTTAAAGAGGAATGAAATTATGGCATTTGCCAGTAAATGGAGAATAGGAGAATATCACGCTAAGTGAAATAAGCCAATCCCAAACAACCAAAGGCCAAATGTTTTCTCTAATATGCGGATGCTAATTCACAATAAGGGGGGAAGGGGCACTAGAGAAGAATAGTGTTACCTTAGATTAGGTAGAGGGAAGTGAAGGGAGGGGATGTGGAGATAGGAAAGATAGGATAGTAGAACTAAACAGACATTATTACTTTATGTATGTGACTGCATGACCAATATGATTCTACAACATGTACACTCAGAAAAATGAGAAATTATATCCCATCTATGTATGATATATCAAAATACATAAATGTATTATATTGCCATGTATAACCAATTAAAACAAATAAAAAAAATTAATTCCCAGTACTGAGAGAGAGAGAGAGAAACATGTGAGCGCGCATGCCAGCCCATAGAATGGGAGAAAATCTTTGTCAGTTACTCTTCTAGCAGGGGATTAATATTCAGTATATTTTTTAAAACTAGGCACCAAAATATGAAATAACTGAATCAGTAAATGGGCAATTGAATTAAACAGACATTTCTCAAAAGAAGAAATGCAAATGGCCAACAAATATATGAAAAATGTTAAACATCATTAGCAATAATGGAAATGCGAATCAATACTACACAGAGATTCCATATCACTCCAGTTAGAATTGAAATCATTGAGAACATGAATAGCAAATTCTGGTGAGAATGTGGGGAGCAAGGACCAAAATATATTCCTGCTTTTCTAGAGTAATGAGATATAATATTAAAATTTGCGGATTTTTTTTTAACATAGGTACTTAATGCTATAAGCTTTGCTCTTAGAACCACCTTCATAGTGTCCTGTAGATTTTGCTGTTGTATCACTATTATTGATTGATTCTGTTAGTTTTTTTTTTTTTTTTAATTCTTCCCTCTTTTCATCTAGGATCCATTCCTCATTCAAAGGTGAATTGTTGAGCTGGGGGTGTGGCTCAGTGGTAGAGCATGCCGAGCCTGTGTGAGGCACTGGGTTTGATTCTCAGCACTGCATGTAAATAAATAAAGTCCATTGACAACCAAAAAGGAAAAATAATTTTAAAAAAGTGAATTGTTCATGCTGGGCGAGTGGTGCACACCTGTAATCCCAGTGGCTATGGAGGGTGAGGCAGGAGGATTGCGAGTTCAAAGCCAGCCTCAGCAAAAATGAGGTGCTAAGCAATTTAGTGAGACCCTATCTCTAAATAAAATACAAAATAGGGCTGGGGATGTGGATCAGTGGTCGAGTACCCCCCCCAAAATGTGAATTGTTCAATCTCCATGTGTTTATGTAGTTTCTATCATTCTTCTTGCTATTGATTTCTAATTTCAATTTGTTATGATCTGATAAGATGCAAGGGATTATAGCATTTTTTTAATTTGTGAAGACTTGTTTTGTGACTTAACTATGATATATTTTGTATTAGGTTCAATGAGCTGCAAGAAGAAAGGGAAGTCAGCTATTGTTTGATAAAATGATCTACAGACATCACTTAGGTCCATTTGAATTATATTACTTTTATTTCATAAGGGTCTTTGTTGATTTTATGTTTGGATGATGATCTGTTGGTGAGAGGAAGTGTTGAAATACCCAGGATTATCGTATTGGGGTATATCTGAGACTTAATGTCAAAAAGTATTTGTTTTGTGTAATTAGGTGCATTGAAAATTGGGGCATAAATATTACTAGAATTATATCTTCTTTTCTATTCGTTCTTTTTAGTTATACATGACAATAGAATGTATTTTGGCAAATTATACATACAAAGAATATAACATTCTAATTATAATCCTATTTTTGTGGTTGTACATGATTTGTGGAGTTATTCTGGTTGTGTATTCAAATACAAGGCTAGGAAAGTTATGTGACTAATTCTACTGTTCTTCCTATTCTCCTCCCCCTCCTTTCCCTTCAATTCCCTTTGTCTAATCCAATGGACTTCTCTTTTTCCCCTCCCCACCCTCCCTTGTTTTGGGTTAGCATCCACATGTCAGAGGGAACATTTGGCATTTGGGTTTTGGAATTGGCTTATTTCACTTAGCATGATATGTTCCAGTTCCATCCATTTACCAGAAAATGCCATCTTTTCATTCTTCTTTAAGGCTGAATAATATTCATTGTGTATATATACCACATTTTCTTTATCAATTTATCCATTGAAGGACACCAAGATTGTTTCCACAGCTTGGCTAATGTGAGTTGAATTGCTATAAACACTGATGTGGCTGCATTATTGAAGTATGCTGATTAAGTCCTTTGGGTATAGACAAGAGAGTAGGATAACTGGGTAAAATGGTTGTTCCAATCCAGGTTTACTAAGGAATCTCCATACTGCTTTCCATAGTGGTTGTACCAATTTGCAATCCCACCAACAATGATGAGAGTACTTTCAATAAGACTCCTAACATGCAAGAAGTAAAATCAAGAATGAATAAATGGGATGGTATCAAACTGAATAGCTCCTTCACAGCAAAGGAAACAAGGTAGAATGAGAGGGTTATCATTACCCTAAATGCATGTTTGAAGACATGAAAGATATGAATATACTTTGTATACTAACAGTGATATGTAAAAAGGTGCTCTTTATGTGTATTATGAATTGTAAAGCATGCTACTGTTATATATACAACAACACTGAATAAAAAAAAATTAAAAAGAAATGCAAACAGATCTTTTAGAATGGGAGAAAATCTACCTGTCTTATAAGTGATATATTTACTTATCAATTACTGAAATGTTTTCTACTGAAAATAGTGTTTCTGAGTTCTGTGTAATGACTTTTGGCTCTTTTCACATTTTAGTTATGGTGTTTTACCATGATTGCCCACATGCCCGAGACTCTTAAGTGCAGATCTATGCCGCTAAGAAGCCCTTGCTTTTACTTTCTTACAATATTTCTGAGTGTGTCTACAAATAAGTTCTACCAATGGGTCCTCTCTTAGCAGCGTGTCTACATATAAGTGCCATCGATGTTTCCTCTCTTAGCAATGTATGGAGTATTCACCACTCCATAATTTCAGTTTAAACAGGACACAATATAAATTCAAACTCCATGGACAGGTTTTATTATCAAATTCTAAAATTATTCCAGGGCACAATCAAGTTCATTCAGGAGATCAGTTTGCCAGCAAATCTAAAGCAACATTCTTCAATATTGCCTTAATAAGAAGTAGTCAATGTATTGCTCCTGATATTCTTTGGTCATATTTCTTAGTTTGTTTAAAGCTCAAACTAGGAGAGGGAACATATTTTGGGACCCATTAAAGATCCAAATATTGGGAAGTAAGAAGGAGAAGTTGGAGAGCCAATTAGACACATAAACAGGAGTAGAGCTTTGAGCTATTTTAAGACCCACCACCAAAGGTAGAGAAGAATAAATGTTCTGAAAGGCAGCTTTGGTAATAAGGGAGAGGACTTGGACTAAGACACTCATTTCTTCTTTCAAAGTCTCCAATCAGGGAACTCATTCTTAAGATACAGAGGCAGTGAGTTTGTAGAGAGGTTGTATGTCTTTTTGTCATGGTTTCCCTTTCCCTTGGAAGAAAACAGGAATAAAGAATAAGAATTTCCTCAAGATACACCATTATATGGTTGAACTGATTAGATTTCTTTCTACTAAATGATTATATTATCCTAGATGTGCTTCCCTGAAATTAAAATTACATTCCTTAATGTTTTTTTTTTTTTTTTTGTATTCCCAGATTACTGTTACATGATTATGTGACAGTTTTCAGCCACAGTTGGCTAGCTGCTTTGTGTGGTACATGAGTTTTATATGATCATTCCCAGAGAGCTCTCTCATCTGCAAGAATTATAGAATACCTCACTATTTCTTTGTGTACTGATACTACTCTCCTAAGATCACTTTTATCTATCTATCTATCTATCTATCTATCTATCTATCTATCTATTTATTTATTTATTTATTTGCAGTACTGGGGATTGAACCCAGGGCCTTGCTCATGCTGGGCAAGGACTGTACTACTGAGCTACATCCAAATCCTTTGTAATATTATATGTGTGTGTGTGTGTGTGTGTGTGTGTGTGTGTGTGTACACACACATATGGTAGTTGTGTATAGACAACATGCTTTTATTTTATTTATTTATTTTTATGTGGTACCAAGGATCAAACCTAGTGCCTCACACATGCTAGGTAAACATTCTGCCACTGAGCCACACCCCCAGTCCCAATATTATATTTTTGAGATATGGTCCCCTTAAGTTCTAAGGCTACCATCAATCTTGTGATCTTCCTGCCTCAGCCTACCAGCTGCCTGGGATTAAGGTATACACCACACCACCGTGCATGACTTGAAGGTCACTTTCAGAGAAAACAGAATTCCTGACAAGTACTTCCATTTCTTTCACCTTAAGGAGATGGAATTCCAAATATTGACTAAGTCCTAGCCTAATTCCTGTAGTTAGTATGCTTTCTCAACTGGTGACCTGAATAGCAAAGATGTTTTTTCTCAGTCAAATACAAAGAAGACAGGATTGGGAATGTAGCTCAGTATTGGAGTGACTGCCTAGCAGGCAAAGCGCTCTGGGTTAGATGCCCAGCACTAAAAAATGGAAGGAGACAAAGGGCCAAGAGAGCATTTCTGGTGTGGCATCTCGGTTGTCATAGGAACCTGATGTCATTAAGGTGACTGTGACAACATTCAAAAGGAAACTGACAGCTCCGTTTGGAGAGCAGGGACCTGCCTCCAGGTGTTTGGACTCCGGAGGGTGTGGGTGCCCCGCGGTGGGAGCTGAGCCTACCTGGGGTGAGGGGAGAGGAAGGGATCCCAGTTCCAAGTCTCCTCAGTTGCAGTCTGGGACTTGGTGCCCCGCTGACTGGAGAGGGAGAGAAATATGGGAGGTTACTGACCACAGGTTGTGGGATGTTCTGCTGCATGGTGTCCTGGACATACTTTCCTTGTAAAGGCAGGTCGCGGGAAGGTAAGACCAAGAACCCTCTGTGACCTAGCCTCTCCTCTGAAAAATGGGAACAAGAATGCTCACCCACAGGCCCACCCACGTGCAAACTCATAGCCCTGTGGTTATTGTGGGATCACAAAAACATATGTCAAAATAGGCCACTTCTTTTCAAATTTGTTATTAGGGGATAGATGAGAAAAGGAGTAGAAAAAGCCTCTGGTGAAAATCCCATTGTACCTTCCGGTTGTTATGATTTCTATTCAATTGTATCAGTGTCATTGGTCACTGACCCAGTGCCTAGCATATTGCCAGGCACATAGTTCCGCCAATAACAGTTATTGATGACTTATTTTTCTTCCTGGGCAGCTCTTGATTGGGTGACTGAGCTCATATCAAGTATCTGAATAAAGTGGGTTCTAAGGATCTGGATCACAATGGCTGTTGAAGCTTCTAGTCCAGATTTAAAGGTAGCAGTGCTCTGGACCTCCAACATTTCCAGTCCTGGTGGAAATGCCTAGTACCAGTAAGTTCATAGATCTGAACAAAAGCATATTGTAAAATTGCACTTGTAGAATTCACAAAATAGGCTAAAGTAGAGAAGGTGCTCAGATCTCATCACTTGAAAACCGGTGTAATTCATTCTATTGGCAACTGTATCCTGGAATTAGGGGGTGTGGCCCATCTTAGAGATGCTTTCTTTGAAGGCAATGAATTTTCCAATTTTAGGAAGGAACTTGATGTTTAACATACCTTTATGATAAATTCAATGCTTTTTTTCTGATTACATAAATAATGGTGATTCCCTTCAACATCATCAAATATCAGATGGCGGGGCTGAGGTTGTGGCTCAGCGGCAGAGTGCTCGCCTCGTATGTGCGCGGCCCAGGTTCGATCCTCTGCACCGCGTAAACATAAATGCATTGCATTGTGTACAACTAAAGTAAATAAATAAATATTTAAAAAAAAATCAGATGGACATTTGAAAGATGCAATTGATTAGAAGGTCTTCCTATTAATTTAAGGTTGTAATATGCACTCTTCCATGATTATCATCATTTTATTCATTTTTTACAAAGCATTTTATGAAACAAGAATTTATAAAGTGTTTCTTTAATATGTCAGATGCTATATTGATACATGTATACATCCTGGAATGACTAAATCAAGATAATAATATGCTTTACATGTAATTTCTGTGGTAAGAAAACTAAAATCTACTGTCTTAATTTTAAAATATATGATATATTGTTATTGAATGTAGTCAGCATGATGTACAATAGATTTCCAGAACTTACTCCACATAAATGAAAATTTGTATACTTTGACTGACATTTCCCCAGTGCCCCTTAGAATCTGATAATTATTCTACTCTCTACTTATCTGAGTTCAATTTATTTAGATTCCATATATAAGAGATCATGCAGTATTGGTCTTGCTGTGTCTAGCTTATTTCATATAACATATTGTCCTTTGAGTTCATCCCAGTTGTGGCAAATGATAGAATTTCCCTTTTTTAGGCTGAATAGTATTCCATTATGTATATGTACCACATTTTCTTTTCTTATTATTTTTGTTTGTTTTTGGGTACCAGAGATTGAGCTTAGGAGCACTTGACCACTGAGCCACATCCCCAGCCCTTTTCTTTGTATTTCATTTAGAGACAGGGTCTTACTGGTTGCTTAGCACCTCGCTTTTGCTGAGGCTGGCTTTGAACTCACGATCCTCCTGCCTCAGACTCCCGAGCCACTAGGATTAGAGGCGTGTGCCATCGTGCCAAGCTTCTTATTATTTTTAATTAATATATAATATACTCATTTATGGCCTATTGTATTCTAATTTTATATGTGTATATCAGCATAATTAGCCATCTCTTCAAATATGATTGTTCCTATGTGTTGGGAATTTCAAATATTTCTCTTATATTTATTTAAAATGTATAATTAATTGTTGTAGACTATAGTTACCTTACTGTGTGCTATAGAACATTAGAACTGTATTTTGGTACTCACTCTCTGTCCTCTCTCTATCCTTCCTCCCCTCTACCCTTCCTAATTTCTAAAGTTATATATTTTACTCTTTACTTTTATGTGATCCCTTTTTAGATTCCACAAGTAAATAAGAACATGTGGTTATTTGCCTTTCTGTGCCTTGCTTACTTCACAAAATATCCTCAGGTTTCATGCAGGTTGCCACTATGACAAGATTTCATCCTTTGTTATTGCTGAATAATATTCCATTGTGTATGCATGCCATACTTTCATTTTTTTTTTATCTATTGATGGATACTTAGGTTTATTCCATGTCTTGGCTATATTGAATAACATTGCAATGAACACAGAAGTGCAGATAATACATTACATGGATGCTATAAAGGAAGGATTCTTGTGTGGGAGCGCCTAATAATAAATAACAAAAAGGACACTAGAGTTACAAGTTTATCCTGAGTCAGTTTGAGCCAGATCTCATAGACCTACATATCTTCCAAACCTCCTGTGTAGATAAATTTGATCTATTTTTCACTGGTATGATTATCTAGCCCTGATATTTCTCCCTCAGGTTGGTCTAAAAGATTAATTGTGGCCACTAACTGATACAGTTAAAGGGCTACCTCTACAAAACATAGAGGTAATTCTAATTAGAAAGCTGTTTTATAGAAACCAGATTACATTAGATATCTCAACTATAGCCCAAGGGGACACCTGTGCCATTATGAAAACTAAATATTGTGTATATGATATTTTTTATGGAGACCATTCTTTGCTTGTATTACTAGATAGCAATAAAACATTCAAGGAACTTTACCACAATATCAGCAATTAGGCTTATCTCTGCTAACACAAATAACAATATTTGTTCTGGAAATTAGTATTATCTAACCCAATTAAACTAATCCCCTAAATCAATATACAAATAGTTGAAAAGCTTTGGCAAAATTATTATATTACAATTTTCCAAGTTCTTTTTTTGGTAATCTTTCCATTTCATTAAACATAGTCCATTCATTTCAGTGGCTGCCTCTGACCACTGGAAAAATATTATTTATTAGAATAAAAAAAATCCCAGACTATTGGATTCCAGTCAGGATTAAATCATTTACTGAGTTTTACTTAAAGCATAATCTTTTAATTATTTAGAAAATAAAATCTTTTTTTAAATTCAAAGTTGTATTAATAATAGTAGTATGAATTACAGTTCATAGTACACATATAAAACATCTTCTTACATAGCACTGCTTATATACAAAGATACAAAGTATATTCGTACCTTTCATGTCTTCAATCATGCATTTAGGATAAAGATATCCATCTTATTCAACCACCTTTTCCTTTTATTCCCCCTCCACCCCCCCTTGCTCCCTTCCTTCCTCTCCCTCCCCTTTGACATTTCTAGAGTTCCTCTAATCCTCCTATGTACCCCAACCTAACACCACTGTGAATCAGCCTACTTATATTAGAGAAAATATTCGGTATTTGGATTTTTGAGATTGACTAAATTCACTTAGCATTATATTCTCCAACTTCATCCATTTGCCTGCAAATGCCATTATTTTGTTCTCTTTTATTGCTGAGTAAAATTCCATTTTGTATATGTACCACATTTTCTTTATCCATTCATCAACTGAGGGACATCTAGGTTGGTTCCACAACCTAGCTATTATGAATTGTGCTGCTATAAACATAGAAGTGGCTGTGTCACTGTAATATGCTGTTTTTAAGTCCTTTGGGAATAGACCCACGAGTGGAATGGCTGGGTCATAGGGTGGTTCCATTCCCAGTTTTCCAAGAAATCTGCATACTGCTTTCCATAGCGGTTGCACCATTTTGCAGTCCCACCAGCAATGTATGAGTGTGCATTTTTCCCCACATCCTCTCCAACATTTATTGTTGTTTGTGTTCTTAATAGCTGCCATTCTGACTGGAGTGAAATGAAATCTTAGAGTAGTTTTGATTTGCATTTCTCTAATTGCCAGCGATGTTGAGCATTTTTTCATGTATTGGTTGATTAATTGTGTATCTTCTGAGAAGTGTCTTTTCAATTCCTTAGACCATTTATTGATTGGGTTTTTTGTTTTTTTGGTGTTAAGTTTTTTGAGCTCTTTATATATTTTAGAAATTAGTGCTCTATCTGATGTGCATGTATTAAATATTTGTTCCCAATTAGTTGGCTTTCTATTCACCTCACTTATTGTTTCTTTTGCTGAGAAGAATCTTTTTAGTTTGAATCGATCCCATACATTAATTCTTTATATTAATTCTTGCGCTACAGGATTCTTATTAAGGAATTTGGGTCCTAATCCAACATGTTGGAAATTGGAGCTTACTTTTTCTTCTATTAGGCATATTGTCTCTGGTCTAATTCCTAGGTCCTTGATCCACTTTGAATTGAATTTTGTGCATGGTGAGAGATAAAGGTTTCATTTCATTTTGTTGCATATGGATTTCCAGTTTTCCCAGCACCATTTGTTGAAGAGGCTATCCATTCTCCACTGTACATTTTTGGCACCTTTATCTAATGTAAGATAGCTGAAATTATATGTATTAGTCTCTGTGTCCTCAATTCTGTACCATTGATCTACCAGTCTGTTTTGGTGTCAATACCATGCTGTTTTTGTTACTATTGCCTTATAGTATAATTTAAAGTCTGGTATGGTGATGCTACCTGCTTCACTTTTCTTGCTCAGGATTGCTTTGGCTATTCTGGGTCTCTTATTTTTCCAGATGAATTTCATGACTGCTTTTTCTATTTCTTTGAGGAATATCATTGGGATTTTGATTGGAATTGCATTAAATCTGTATAATGCTTTTGGTAGTATGGACATTTTGACAATATTAATTCTGCCTATCCAAGAACAAGGTAGGTCTTTCCATCTTCTGAGGTCTTCTATAATTTCTTTTTTTAGTGTTCTATAGTTTTTGTTATAAAAGTCTTTCACCTCTTTTGTTAAGTTGATTTCCAGATATTTTTTATGCTATTGTAAATGGGGTAGTTTTCATCATTTCCCTTTCAGAGGATTTGTCACTGATATACAAAAATGCCTTTGATTTATGGGTATTGATTTTGTATCCTGCTACTTTGCTGAATTCATTTACTAGTTGTAAAAATTTTCTGGTAGAATTTTTTGGGTCTTCTAGGTATATTATCATGTCATCAGCAAATAGTGCTAATTTGAGCTCTTCTTTTCCTATGTGGATCCCTTTAATTTCTTTAGTCTTTCTAATTGCTCTAGCCAGAGATTCAAGTACTATGTTAAACAGCAGTGGTGAAAGGGGACATCCCTGTCTTGTTCCAGTTTTTAGAGGGAATGTTTTCAATTTTTCTACATTTAGGATAATGTTAGCTTGGGGCTTTGCATAAATAGCTTTAATAATGTTGAGATATGTTCCTGTTATTCCTAGTTTTTCTAGTGTTTTGAACATAAAAGGGTGTTGTATTTTGTTGAATGCTTTTTCTGCATCTATTGAGATGATCATATGGTTTTTATCTTTAAGTCTATTGATGTGATGTATTATGTTTATTGATTTCCGAATGTTGAACCGACCTTGCATCTCTGGGATAAACCCCACTTGATCGTGGTGCACTATCTTTTTGATATGTTTTTGTATTTGATTTGCAGAATTTTGTTGAGGAATTTTTGCATCTATGTTCATTAAAGATATTGGCCTGAAGTATTCTTTTTTGGCTGTGTCTTTGCCTGGCTTTGGAATTAATGTGATATTGGCCTCATAGAAAAAGTCTGGAAGAGCTCCCTCTTTTTCTATTTATTGAAATAAGTTGAAGAGCATTGGTATTAATTCTTCTCTGAATTCTTTGAGTTCATTATTTCTTGAAACAAGTTGAAGAGCATTGGTATTAATTCTTCTTGAAGAAATCGGCTTCAAACCCATTAGGACCTGGGCTTTTTCTTGTTGGTAGTTTTTTGATGGTGTCTTCTATTTCCTCACTTGAAATTGATCTATTTAAATTTTGTATAGCCTCCAGATACAGTTTGGGCACATCATCCAACTCTAGATATCTGTCAATGCCTTCAATATTTTCTATTTTGTTAGAGTACAAGTTTTCAAAGTAATTTCTAATTATCTTCCGTATATCTGAGGTGTTTGTTGTGATATTTCCTTTTTCATCACAGATGTTAGTAATTTGAGTTTTTTCTCTTCTTCTTTTCATTAGCATCGCTAAGAATCTGTCAATTTTATTTATTTTTTCAAAGAACCAGCTTTTAGTTTTGTCAATTATTTGAATTGTTTCTTTAGTCTCAATTTCATTAATTTCAGCTCTTATTGTAATTATTTCCTGTCTTCTACTGCACTTAGTGTTGATCTGTTCTTCTTTTTCTAGTGCTTTGAGGTCTGATGTTAAGTCATTTATTTGTTTGTTTGTTTTTCTTTTAAGGAATGAACTCAGTGCAATGAATTTTCCTCTTACTACTGCCTTCATCGTGTCCCAGAGATTTCTATAAGATGTATCTGTGTTCTCATTTACCTCTAGGAATTTTTTAATCTCCTCCTTGATGTCTTCTTCAACCCCTTGTTCATTCAGTGGCATGTTGTTTAGCTTCCAGTTGTTGGAGTAGTGTTTTTGTTTCTTGTATTATCATTGATTTCCAATTTCATCCCATTATGATCTGATTGAATGCAGGGTAGTATCTCTACTTTTTTATATTTGTTGAGAGTTGCCTTGTGGCATGATATATGGTCTATTTTGGAGAAGGAGCCATTTGCTGCTGAGAAGAAAGTGTATTCACTTACTGAGGGATGAAATATTCTATACATGTCCGTTAGGTCTAAGTTATTAATTGTTTTAATGAGGCCTAAAGTTTCTTTGTTTAGTTTTTGTTTGGATGATCTATCCATTGGTAAGAGATGTGTGTTGAAGTCCCCCATAATAATTGTGTTGTGGTCTGTTTTACTCTTGAACTTGAGAAGGGTTTGTTTGATGAATGTGGGTGCTCCATTATTTGGGGCATATAGTTTTATGATTGTTATATCCTGTTGATGAATGGTTCCCTTAAGTAGTAAGAAATATCCATCTTTGTCCCTTTTGATTAGCTTTGGCTTGATATCTACCTTATTTGATATGAGGATGGAAACCCCTGCTTGCTTCCGCAGCCCATGTGAGTGATAAGACTTTTCCCAGCCTTTCATCTTCAGTCTATTGATGTCTGTTTCTATGAGGTGGGTTTCTTGGAGACAGCAAATTGTTGGGTCATTTTTTTTTTAATCCAGTCTGACAATATGTGTCTTTCGAATGGTGAGTTTAGGCCATTAACATTCAGGGTTATTACTGAGATGTGTTTCGTATTCCCATCCATTTTTATTTGTTTATGGTATTTAACTTGCTTTGGCTTCTCCTCTGGTTGGTATTTCTTTAGTTTAATATCTCCCTTTTTTGATTTTCATTGTCATTTTTCTTTTCTTCTTCATAGAATATTTTTCCCAGGACATTCAGAAGTGCTGGCTTTCGAGTTGTGAAATCTTTTAACTTTCATGGAAGGTTTTTATTTTATCTTCAAATCTAAAGCTCAGTTTTGCTGGGTATAAGATTCTTGGTTGACATCCCTTTTCTTTCAGAGCTTGAAATATGCTATTCCAGGATCTTCTAGCTTTTAAGGTCGGGGTTGAAAAATCTGAACATAGTCTGATGGGTTTCCCCATATATGTAATCTGCTTCCTTCCTCTCGTGGATTTTAATATTCTCGCCTTGTTCCGTATATTAGGCATTTTCATTATAATGTGCCTTGGAGTGTATCTGTTATTATTTTGTACGTTTGGTGTTCGGTAGGCCTCTTGAACTTGGTTTTCCCATTCATTCCTCAAGTTTGGAAAATGTTCTGCTATTATTTCATTGAATAAAATGAATCATTCATTTGGCTTGGAACTCTGCACCTCCTCCACCCCAATCACTCTTAAATTTGGTCTTTTTATGTTGTCCCATATTTTTTGAATGTTCTGTTCTTAATTTCTTACCATTTTTGCTGTGTAATCTACATTTTCCTCCTGGATATATATATTTTGTCTTCGTTATCTGAGGTCCTTTCTTCCAAGTGGTCTAATCTGTTGGTGATGCTTTCAATTGAACATTTAGTTTGGTTTATTGCTTCTTTCATTTCCAGGATTTCTGTTTGGTTTCTCTTTAGAACCTCTATCTCCCTATTGAAGTAATCTTTTGCTCCCAGTATTTGTTTTTGGAGTTCTTTGTCAAAATAATCTTTTGCCTCCTGTATTTGCTCCCTTATCTCATATTTGAGTTCGTTCTTAAGTTCCATTAACATTTGGAATATGTAATTTATGAATTCCATCTCTGGCATTGGACCAACTGTGCTTGCCATGGAATCTACTGAGGATTTGTTTGAGTCACTTTCTTCCCTTGTTTCTTCATATTGATTGTGTGACTTTTCTTCTAGCACTGTGGAACCTTGATTATTTCATTTTTACCTTAAAACCTTATGATACTTCTGCAGTACAATGCTGTCAGATCCCCTTATAAATACTTTACACTTTAAAACAAGACACTTTCTATTCAGATAATCACAGTGTGAACACAATCTACATATTTAGTTAACTCAGATATTGTCTCCAATTTACTCTGTATGTTTGTGATGGGGATTATAGCTTCAAGTATTGGACACAGAGGTGATAAGTTTAGGAAAAAGGAAGTGATGGTGTTGAGTTGTTCTTTCTTAGGAAGTGTGAAAAGAGAATTCTGTGGAAGCGGTTTAATATCTGCAGATGGGAGAGGAAAGAGAATGTAGTGAATGATTTAGTGGAAAGACCGATTTATATATAAACCATCTTATGCAACCAGTGAGAGAAGAAAAAAAAAGAAGGATGGAAGAAAAGAAAAAAAGATGACAAAGAAGTAGGAATTAGTATAAAAGAGATGAAAGAGAAAGCGAGTCAAAAAATAGAGAATAAAGTATATATAACACCTCTTTGCTGTATAGTTCATTTGACCCGGTTCTAGAAATCCCAATTTCTGAGTATAACTTGTTTTCGCCTCTGTTAAGAATGCAGTGGCAGGGTGTAATTAGGAAAGATGAGGGAAGAAGAAAAGAGACCAAAGTGAGAAGGAAGAAAAGAAAGAAAAGAGGAACAAAAACGAACAAACAAACTCACACACAAACAACAAAACAAAACAAAACACAAAGTGGAACCCAGGAACAAGTCTCAAACAGCACCCTGAGAAGCCATTCTTTTTTCCCTTCCAGTTTAAGGCAGTTGTCCTGGATCACATCCAGGCAGTTATAGAGAACCTGTAGTTGGAATCAAGTCTGTACCTTTGGCCAGCGGCAAAATGGCACAGCAAAAGAGTGCCTCAGGGCGGGGTGTGTCAGCGGGAGAATGGCACCGGGAAAGTGTCCATCCAGAAGGCATCACTCCCCAAGCCCTCCCACACTTGTAGTGTCTTGTCTCTAGGCTGCTGTGCTGGCCTCAGACACGCCCTCCCCTGCTTGCTGCCCGTGTCTCACCCAGGTGTGTGTTGTTCTCAGAGCACTGGCCAGATCTGTGGACACCCACAGCTACTTCTCCTTTCTTCCTTGTTTCTTTGTCCCAGTTCGCTGTGGCTTTCCTCAAAAAATGGCGACAGTCACTCTCCTTGGGTTCAACAGCACTTTCCCGGACCTGTGTGACACTCTCGAGCGTGCAGGTCCGGCCTGGCTGATTGCGTGAAAGAAGTGAAAGAACTCTGTGTGGACATAGTTCGTGTGTAGCTTTCTTATTATCCTCCTGCGTTCTTTAAATCTGATGTCCGGATATCTCCCTTACTGTGGGGCTACCGCTCAGGTTGTGCCTAAGCACTGGTTTGTCCGTAGAACTCTCGTACTGGGACCCTGTGTGTCGGCGGTCTGGAGTTCTTTGTGTTTCACCTTCCCATCATCCGTAGAGGCACGAATGTCTGTGTATATGATTTTAACAACTCTGCTAATGTTTCTGCAACAGCAGTCCATTTCATGCTTTGAATATATCCCTTGTTGCTCTGCCACAGTGGCTTATTTCAAAACACATTTGTTTCTCTTCTCCCTCTCCCCCCTCACTAAACTAATAGAGTTGGGGACTATCTTACCTTTCTTTTCCATCCTAGGCTGAGTTATCTGTCCAGGAGCACACACCCACCACAGGAACAGAGTAATTCAGACTTAGAGGATGGCCCCAGAAGATCTAACAAATGACTATCACCCAAATTAACAAATGAATTTTGACCCCCTTAGGGCACACCTTGAATGTAGCCTTTGAATCACCTCTTTAAAACCCCTCTGTTCACTCTGTTGGGCAGAATCACAGCCTCTGGGACAGGAGTCCTCTGTGTTTCTCCTTTGCTAACAAAGCAATAAAACTTGTTTTTCCTTTTTCTCAAAATTGTGTCCTCATGTTGGATGTGGGGGCACACCTGTAATCCCAGCAACTTGGAAGGCTGGGGCAGGAAGATCTCAAGTTCAAAGCCAGGCTCAGCAACTCAGAGAGACACTGTCTCAAAATGAAAAATAAAAACGGCTGGGAATATGGTTCAGTTTTTAAGTGACCTTGGGTACAATATCCGGTACCACCACCGCCAAAGAAAATCATGTCATTGTGATTGGATTGGCATGGGGACAAGGACTCCCATTTTCTTGGGCATGTCTGGCACTCCCAGCAAACCTCCTTCTATGCTGAGGCTGCAAGGTGGATGGTGAGTATGTTGAGAGCCCACTGGAGAATTAGGAGATGGGGTGCCTTTGCCTTGGACCAAACCAGAGGAGCTATTTCTGTGAATGAAGGGAGGGATTGAGGGACCTTTCCAGCAGCTGCCAAATCTCACTTTGGATAACTCCTTCTTTTCTCCCTGATCAGGGATGCTTCATCAATTGGTCTACTTTGAGAAAAAGAGAACTGAAAGCAGTACACCCTCAACATCTTGGCATTTGGTAAGCTCCCTAATTGAGCATGCTAAGACCCTGATTCCACACATATGGTTCCCCTTTGTGGGAATGTCTGGTTCTTCCTTGAAGGTACATAAGTGGGAGTAGAGAATATAGGAGATTTTTCACCCTATTTGATATGTCTATTTTAAAGGTTCCTGTCTGTCAGCCATGGTTTAGGTTATCCCCAATGGTTGTATGTATTTTTGTATGTATCTGCTACTGGCCCTTTAAAACATGGGCAAAGCTTTGTTGATGCTACACATAGTCTCTTGGGAAAGATATTGGCTAAAAGAGCTACCTATAGGTATAAACCTGTCTTAAAAAAGATGATGTTTTAATGTAACAATCAGGTCTTTGAATGGCATTCTGAATTATTATAAGATCTTGTAGTTGGAGTTGGTCTGTCAGAGAGAAAGTAAGTGAAAGAAATTACGTACAGACATTTATGCAGTTGATCATAAAGAGTGTGAAGAGCAAGAAACTGAGTTGATGGTGTAAAAAGGCACTGCTTCTCTGCCTGACCCCAGGTAGTCACAGATCTTCCTGCACTGAGTAATGGACATTAGCCCTAGGCTAGGGGAAAAAGTCCCAGGAAATCTTCTTGGGCTATAAAAATAGGCAAAGAGGACTTGGTCTCTATCCTGCCTTTCAACCCCTTTTTGCCCATTTGTTTGAATTCAGAGTTTGAGAACAGAGCTTGGTTTGCCATTTTTGCTGGTTGGTGGAGTCTGTTTGGGTTGCAGTCCTCCCCAATTTCTTTCTGGTTATTGTCTCATGGGTTCAAGGATTGAAATCCACAGATATAGGTGGAGGGCAAGAGTTAAAGGAGTGGGAGTTCTTTGAATGAGAATAGGGGAAATGGAGCTCCCATGATGTAAGAGAGGACCTGAAAGTGGGTTTTTCCACTTGGGTGTACTAGTCTGGGGAATTGTATGACTTCAGAGTCCATGCTAAACAGATATTGGAAAAGTATTGGGGCTGCTGTTTGGAATTTGTGTTGAACAAGTATTGGGAGAGGGTATCAGGGCTATTGGCCTGTGACCTTCTAATTGGCTGTGCCCTTTAATCCTTTTATAGGAACTTTTCTGTAACTTCATTTAGGTCCACCCCACTCCATTTTCCCATCCTGCGCCAGGACAGAGGAGTTGACTGGAGTGTTTGAAATCTTCTGCAAGATAACCTCATGGAGTTATCTTTACATTTGAAAAAAACCTTAATGGGGGCACACTACTCTGATTGTCGGACCATTCATTAACTATCCTATCTTATTGGGGGGTGTGGAGACTGCCAACCACAAATGATATGGCAATGGGTTCCAGCATTGTTATATTTTTAAAAAATATATTTTAGTTGTAGTTGGACACAATACCTTTATTTTATTTATTTATTTTTATGTAGTGCTGAGGATCAAACCCAGCACCTTGTATGTGCTAGATGAGCACTCTACCACTGAGCCACAACCCCAGCCCCAGCACTGTTATATTATGACATGGGGAGAGGAATGATCTCCCATTTTAAGATCTGACAGGGTGCCCATTTGACCAGAGCATACCCATTGCTGGGACAGAGAAATTCTTGCTATGACATTTTCCCATCAACCTAAATGCATGGGGAGAATGGCAGGATTAACAACTGTACACAGAAAGGGAAAAATCAGCTATGGCTCAAAAGCAATGCATAGAGGAAAGAAAAAAACTGCAACTGCTTAGGCACTGGACAAAAAGAGGCAGCTATGAAAATAGCTGGGTAACTGCAGGGTCCTAAGCTCCAACTAAAAATAGCCAAAGGCCCTGGACTGCTGGGGCTATACTTAAGGTGCACCATAAGCAGCAGGGGTCATGCTTGTGTAGGGATAAAGAGGACCCACCTGTTTAGCCTCAGTACTGGGAAAAAAGCTCTTTAGTCCCTAATTGTAATCCCAGGCCAAAGCTGCCGAGGAAAGACAAGGTCTCCTGGGTATGCTCTCCCATCCTGTGTGCTCTGAATAATTGTTGAACTCTTTCACCTGTCAGGGGACACTTCTGTGTGGAGCCCTGCCTGTTGTCCACAGAGCTGAAGTATAAGGGCTTCTTGGAGTCCCCATATATGCAGGTACCTATGTCTTGGCCCCATTGGTTTCTGCAGGGAGAGGTCACTAGCAGTCTCTGTATGGTCATTATGACCTTCATTGGACAGAGTGCTCTAGACATAAGGAATAAAAACTTCCCTGGAAAGAGGGGGCAAATTGACATAAACCCCTCAAAGCTAGTTGATAGTGCCTTTATGGCATATAATGCATGGGAGGAACAGAAACTAAAGCCAACCCATAAGTTTTTTCAGCCTCTGCAAAGGGCTCTTCAAGGAAGCCTAAAGAAAAGAATGGAAAGGGCTTCCTCTATTGAATAGCAATATGCTTACTGTAAGAGAAAGGCCCTAGAAGAGACTCTGGGTACAGTTGACAGTGAGAAACTCACTTAAAGTTGATGACATTGTGATAATGATAAGAGAGACAAGTTAGGCTTAACAATATCCTGTGCTCCAACCCCTTGAATGCAACTGGGAAAAAGAAAAGATTAAGGCACAGTTTTTGAATATGCCAGGTTGTCTGATCCTTCTCCTGGGACAAAATTTGTGTAAATTAAATGCACAGATACCATTCATAAGGATTGTTTTAGAATATGAATTTAAGAAAGGGTCTGAAACTAGAAAAGAGATATAAAAAAGTTATAGTTGTGGAATATATTTTAGTACAGAAAATTAGAAGGAAAAAGAAATGTTTCTGGATGAGAAACATTTTGTATGGTAAAGTAATATTCTTGTGATAAAGTCCAAGATTAAAGAGAGGACAAAACAGATGTAAACAAGTTGTAAAATGTCTAAGTAAGTTGCAGAGTGGAAGGTCAGTTTCAAAAAATATGTGTAAGTGATTGAGTTGGCTATAATTAGCACAGTCAGTTATTTAAGGGTATTTTTCCTAAGATCAAATTTTAATGTGCTGATATGAAGCAAAGTCTAAAACATTGTATCTGTCAGGTTTTATTACTCAGGGAAACTAAGTCTTAAAGGAATTAAGGTTTGTACCTGCTTTAAAGTCTTTTAAATGATTACTGCATAACTGATTAAATAAACAATTGTTATTTTAGGTTATTACAATATAGTTGACACTCCAATTATATATGGCTAGAGATATTTATATATCTGAGAACTATGTTTACCTGAACCTTAACTAGGTATCATGTAAAAGTTTGTAAAATGAAAGTTTATGTAGGTTTACAGGCAAGGTAACCAATAAGTGCTCTCTTTTATACATTTATCTGACATGAAAGGGCCACGTTGCCATTTAAAAACCTGGCTTATATCTGCTTGCTTTGATTAAGTCTACTTGTGATCATTAACAGTGTTTCCTAAATGCATAAGAGATTTAAAGCAATCCTTTGATTTTTGCTAGTACTGCTAACCTATGGAGATCTGTGATTGTATTTACCATGCACTATGGATTATAAGTTTGACGTTAAGTTAAACATAGTTAATATAAGGACTTCTGTGTAATTGTGATACTAACCATTACTGGCTTCTTTCTATACTAGATGTATTCATGTTCTTCAAGCATATAAGCCGTTTAAAAGGTAAAGCTTAAGATAGCACTTTGCCAAGTTGGTATTCTCCAATAGCCTCCTTCAGATTTATATAGAAATAACACATTTGGTTGGTATTTATTTATGTCATTTAATGTTTTATAAGTGGATAAAGATAACCTGTTATCAATAATTTATATATAAAATTTTATGTTTCTCTTTACACTGGGATGGGAAATTACATGTAATTTTGGATGGTGGTAATAAGGAGAGCCTGGCAGGGCACAGTGGTGCACGCCTGTAATCCCAGTGGCTTAGCCAGCCTCAGCAATGATGAGGTGCTAAGCAACTCAGTGAGACCCTGTCTCTAAATAAAATACAAAAAAGGGCTGGGGATGTGGCTCAGTGGTCGAGTGCCTCTGAGTTCAATCCATGGTACCCCCACCAAAAAAAATAACATTTGAACAATGATTTGTTCAAATGTTCCCAATGTGGAATGTGAAAAATTTTTGCCACTTTTTCTACAAAAAGAAAGTTTAAGAACTTTCATACTTTCCGTTTGATTCATATTTCAGATGTAATGTTGTATTATGTTAATTGATATTCATATAGAGTCAGGAAACAATATATTAGAACTTTGTAGAATGATACTTTTAAAAAGAGGCAAAGATCAGCTAAAGAAATAAAACACTTTAAGATTTGCCAAGAGGCCTCCCTCACCTGATTAAGGTTTTCCCTCTTCTCCTTCTACATTTTAGGATGGCTCCCAAGTAGGCTGGAATTAAAATTATTTAAAGTTGTGTTCAAAAGAAAAATTTAAAAAATTACTATGGTCTCAAAATAAACTGGGGATATAGTAGAAAACTTAGGTAGGGGGATTGGGTAAATTGTAAAAGGTGTTTAGGTTTGTAAAAGAGTTTTTTAAAAGAGTAAAATTCTATGTAATTGAGGTGACAAATATATGGGTCTTTGTAGAGGCTAAATATATACCAAACATACAATAGTTTTCATTTTGTATTTTCCTTGTAAAACTTTATATCTCTTGCCTTTAGTGTTTTGCAGAAGTACTACTTCTAACAAAACAACCTGAGTTAATTTAAGACAATCAGTCATCACCTTCTAGTGTTAATACTGACCCAATTAAATGAAAGGACTAACTGCAAAATTATGGACATTGAAATTATAACCCATTACTTCCACTTTAAGTCTGGCAAAACTGGATTGTTGTATGTTTAAAACCAAAAACTTGGAGATGAAAGTTAAGTAAGTAAGCTGGGGTTGTGGCTTAGTGGTAGAACACTTGCCTAGTGCATGTGAGGCACTGGGTTTGATCCTCAGCACCACATAAAAATAAATAAATAAAATAAAGGTATTGTGTCCATCTACAACTAAAAAATATTTTTAAAAAGTCAAATAAGTAAAAGGGCCAAGGAAAAAGCAGCCAACATTTTGGCCCTTGCTCTCTAAGGTCAGCTGGAACCCAGGAAACAGTGGTACCCCCCTAAGGGCCCTGTAATTTTGGTGAGTCCCCCAACATCCTAATCAGAGGGATCAAGAGAACCCCAGAGAACAGGAAGCCAACCAGTGCACATTGTGCAAAGAAGAAGGTCATTGGAGAGGGCAAAGTCCCTGATGCTTCCAAGGGAAGGCACGTATGGTGAGCAAGACCCTGACCCTTCCTGGCAGATGGAATGACTGGAAGACTAAAACAGCCAAGAGGCTTTTCAGACAAACCTAAGAGTGATTGCTGAGGAATCTCAGCTGACCCTAAGAGTAGGTAAGAACAAGGTCAGTTTTGATCAATTTGGTCTTAAACACCTGGCAGGAGAGTTTAATTAAAGCACAATCACATATGGACATTTAAAAGGAATGATAGTGATTTTTTAATATAACTTAAGACATACATTTGTTTCAGCCCTACCAAAAGTAAGTAAAGATGGAAGCTATAAAGGAAGGTTTCTTATGTGGGAGTACATAAATATTACAGAAGTCTCTAGAGTCATGTGTTTGTCCTGAGTCAACTTGAGCCTGATCTCATAAACCACAAATCTTCCTAGCTTCCTACATAGATAAACTTGACCTGTTTTTCCCTGGTATGATTGTCTAGCACTGATATTTATCCCTTAGATTGGTCTAAAACATGCAATGTGCCACACAAGAGCTCTAATTAACTTTACCAAGAAAGCCTAAATAACACAGTTAAAGGAATCCCTCTATCAAGCATAGATCTAATGCTAATGAGAAAGCTATTTTACAGAAATCAAATTATATTAGATGTCTTTTTAAAAATATTTATTTTTTAGTTGTAGTTGGACACAATACCTTTATTCCATTAATTTATTTTTATGTGGTGCTGAGCCACAATCCCAGCCTCTAGATATCTTAACTATAGCTCCCTGTGCCATTATAAAAACTAAATGTTGTATATGTTTCTAACAACTCTGCTAATGTTTCAAAAGCTTTAAATGCCCTCCACTCATAAATCAATGGCATGTGGAATCCCACCTTAAGTTTTAATGAGTTACGGTCTTCATGGTTTTCAGAGACTAGATGAAATATTAATTGCTTTTGTGCTAATTGTTTACTAAAATGTAATGCTTTGCTGTCTTTTATTGTTGTCCTAGCAGGATCACTATACTTTGTATGCCTTGTCCTGTCACCTATCAACTGCTACCATAGGCCTCTGGACTTCTGTGATGCTAAATACCCATAACTGTCTATGCCCCACTTGATATAGAACTAGGACTTTGGGTTACTTTCCCCAACTTTGCCCTCTCTGAGCAGGAAACAGCTTGGAGTTGGCATCACCCATTTTTCCCTAGAAATGGAATGTAGAAACTGACAGTGGTGAAATGCAATAGAAGTCCACTTCATGCTTTGAATATATCTCTTGCTGCTCTGCCACTGAGTCTTATTTTAAAACAGACATATTTTTTTTCTCTTCCCCCTCTCCTCCTCACTAACCTTGTGGATTTTGTGGAGGGGTGGACTATCTACCTTTCTTCTCCATCCTTGTCTGTCCTGGAGCACACAACTAACACAGGAACAAAGTAATTCAGAATTATGGGATGGCCCAGAGGATCTAAGAAATGAATATTACCCAAATTAACAAGTGAATTTCAACTCCATTAGGGCATCCAGAAAAGTAGCCTTTGAATCACCTCTTTAAAACCCCTCTGTTTCCCATATGGGCAGAATCATAGCTTCTGCAACAGAAGTTCCCTATGTTTCTCCTTTGTTAGCAAAGCAATAAAACCTCTTTTTCCTTTTTCTCAAAATCTGTCCTCATCATTGGATTGGCATTGGGACAAGGACCAAGCTTTCAATAACAAAGAGACTACCCTTTTCCTATTATATGTTTTTCACACCTTTTTTGAAAATCAGTAGGCTGTAATGTGTGGATTTATTTCTGGGCTCTTTATTCTAGTTAATTGGTTTATGTGTATGTTTTACTGCTGATACTATGCTGTTTTGATTACTATAGCATTTCCCGTAGGTTTTAAAATCAGGTAGTCTGATGCCTCTAGATTTCTTCTTTTTGCTCAAGGTTGTTTTGTTTATTTCTGATTCCATATAAATTTCAGGATACATTTTTTTCTGTTCAAGTGTAAAACAATTGGAATTTTGCTAGGGATTACATTGAATCTATAAATAAGATTGCTTTAAGTAGCATAAATATTTTGACAATATTGATTATTTTAGTTCCTGAATGCAGGATATATTTCTATTTATTTGCATATATTTAAATATTTCTATTTATAATATTTAAATGTATGGTTTCTGGTGTACAACTCTTTCATTTTCTTGATTAAATTATCCCCTACATATTTTACTTATTTTGGTAGCTATTGCAGATGGAAATTTTTTCTTAACTTCAATTTTGGTTAATTCATTGTTTTTGAACAATGATCCAAAGACAATTCAGTAAATTAAACATAGTATTTTCTATACATTGTGGCAGATCAACTGGATATGGCACAAATATAAACTGTGATCATGCCACATACAAAATGTAACTCAAATGTAACTCAAAGTTAATCTCGGAGATCTAATCGAACCCTAAATATAAAAAACTTTAAAAGATAGGAGAAAATCCTTGTGAAAATCCTCCGTGCTCCCTCAGAACCAGAACTTCCACCTCTTCCACCCACCTATATTCACTTGAACCCCAAAATAGGCTGCCCTGTGAGTGCCCACATTATAGACCCCAGCTCTGTGTCTGCACTGTGCTTCATACACCATAGCAAGCAAGTTCACACCTTGGACCTTGGAACCAAAGTCTCTCCACATGTGCCTCTACTGCAGATACCAGCTTAGCCAGCCTGAGAGTATTCTGAACACTGGATACATTTCCTTGTTTTCCTTCACTAGTATGGTTACCATAGTGACTCAGTGACTGCCGTGAGATTTGGTGCAGACTAAGCATCTGTTTGTTTGTTTTTTCTTGCCCGAATAACATATTGTCATAATAGTTGTCAAGTGCTTCTTTTTGAATTCTCATTTGCCTTCCAACATTATTAGTTGACACTTGAATGTACAGTTTTTATTTTTGATTTATTTATTTATAATAAACAGGTATGTTTATTAAGGCTTGTGTTCTCCTAGAGGACAGTGATTTGTATGACTCCATAAAGGCAGTAAAGTTCAGAGCAAGTGACATATTCTAGATACAAGTCTAAATAATATAGGTTACACATTAACTCAGAGGACCTTTTAGATTAAATAACTTTGGAAGATATCTACTTTCTAAGACAGGAAGGATCTGCTGTGGTGGGTATGTGCAGATTTGGTGTTCGAGGGTAATGGGCATGAGTGCCACTTCCCTGCTGAAATCTAAGTTCAGGCAGATATCTCCTCAATGGGCCCTCATTCCACAAAACATGACAGTGAATTTGTTTTCTAAAAAGTATATGTGTGTGTGTGTGTGTGTGTGTGTGTGTGTGTGTGTGTGTTTTACTTTTGTTTTACCCATTCAACAGAAACAAAAATTAGATACACAGTGAAATTTAGTAGGTGGCATCACCCATCACACTGTACTATCAGATCCTACTTTAAAGCTCAATATTATTGGCATAAAACTTAAGATGGATGACATCAGGATTCTAAGTTGAATAAAAGGGGAAAGTTAAAAATGAACCAACCCAGATGCCCTTCAGTAGATGAATGGATAAATAAAATGTGGTATATATACACAATGGAGTATTACTCAGCAATAACAAAGAATAAAATCATGGCATTCGCAGGTAAATGGATGAAGTTAGAGAATATAATGCTAAGTGAAGTTAGCCAATCCCAAAAATCCAAATGCCAAATGTTTTCTCTGATATAAGGAGGCCAATTCACAGTCAGGTTGGGATGGGGAGCATAGGAGGATTAGAGGAATACTAGAATGGCCAATGGGGAGGGAGGAGAAGGGAGTGGGCAAAAGGGTGAAGAAAAAAAAGATGGTAGAATGAGATGGATATCATTACCCTAAGTGCATGTATGAAGTCACGAATGGTGTGACTATACTTTGTATACAACCAGAGATATGTAAAAATGTGCTCTACAAGTATAATATGAAATATAATACATTCTGCTGTCATTTCTAACAACTTAGAATAAAAAATAAATTTAAAAATGTTCTGCTGACAACTGAGAACAACTGAACACTGACCCAGACATAAAACACCTTTATAATACTCTGTAACAGATTAGACAGTAGCAGTGGGGGTGAAGCAGACCACTCAGTATGGGCAAGACATAGTGAAGGATGGCTTTTCCAAGGACACAAAGGTGCTCATCATGTTAGAAAAACTAAAGCCTATCTTTTGTCCAGTAGAAAATCCGAATGGACAGATAAACATTTTTACACAGATAACACAAGTAGTAAAAATGGAAAACCAACTGAAGAGGATCATCACTAACCATTTTATTTCAACACTGTGAAGAGATTTTAACAGTATCCTCTACATGACAAAAAAATCCATGGGTTCTTGTGTTTGCTACAAAGAAGTAGAGAGGTAAGAACTACGACGTCTTCTATGGAAATAGTAAATGAATGAATATAAAATAAGAAAATACTAAAAAAACCTTTGAGATATATTAGGTTTTTGTAGTTTTAAGGATATTTTGCATTAGGTATGACTGATAATCATCTGACAAAAACACTTCTCTGTTAGTGAATTCTATAACATTATAACATAAGGAAAAATACAAAAGAATGCAGATCCATCTGGCAAAAATTAACTACAAAGTAGATGAAGATGAAACAACTCAACCTGCACAGGACAACAAACTAGAGCTAACATGAAGACAGAACCAAACATACTTTGCTTTCAAACTTTGCTTTCAAAGTCAACTGTTAACAACATAAGAGACTGGTTTGACCTTATTGTTTGCCTCGATTTTGCCATTTATTGTGCACCACTTCTTCTTCCTCCCGACATTTCACATAGTAAGAAAAGTCTTCAAAGGTTGAGATGGTGTACTTGTAGGAAGCAAAAATTCTCAATACTTTGTTTTGCTTTTACTAGAGGCACCTCTTTTGTCTCTCAGGAGTTTGTGACTGGTTTCTTATTGTTGTTCCCTAGTCTGATGTGCTGGAGCTGGTTATTGGGCACCTTCTTGACAAAAATCCACTTCATGTCAAACTTGCTCTTCCAGTTAACCTGAGACCAGACTCCAGCACTGGTGCCATAGTCCATAGGGTACTTCATGTTGGCCACCCCACAGAAATGCCTAGTCTCATTGATGCTGAAGAGCAGGTAGAAAGGCCCCTGTCTGCTCACTGTGGGGAATGTGCCATTTTGGAGCTTATTGCCATGTTTAGTGTGGCACCAGATGCAGTACTTGATGCAGTAATGGATGTTGTGCTCTGAATAACTCTTTATGATGAACATGCCCATTTCTTTAAAAAGATTTTTAAAATATTTTTAGTCGTAGGTGGACACAATACCTTTATTTTATTTTTATGTGGTGCTGAGGATTGAACCCAGTGCCTCATGCATGCTAGGCAAGTGCTCTACCAGTGAGCCACAACCCCAGCCCCACGAACATGCCCATTTTTAAGGGTTCACTCAAACTCTTTAAGGTTGTAGCTGTAGAGGGCTTTCTATTTCTCAAGGACAGGATAGAAGTCTATATTTGGAGCAAAATTAAGCTGGGTAATTTCAGGAGTGTTACTACCAGCCCCTCTGTTCTACCCAAATGCAATGTTTTTGTTACAAGGGGGTGATCCAGCAAGTTTGGGTGGCTGCTGAGGACTCTAATACTGTGAATGGGCCAATAGGGGAGGCTGAGCTGGGAGAGTATGGGCTACCTGCTGGCTGAGGCTGCAGGGCAAACTAGGGGTTTGGTGACTGCCAGGAGCTGGGGCCTTCAGCACAGACCCCTTGTTATCTTAGGTGCCAATGTCCCTGTTGATCTTTATAGGTGGAGGAGGCATCACAACCCATACTACAAGCCCACATTTTTTATCTTTTTCATTACAGGCTATGGTTTGTTTGTTTTTGGTTTTGGTGGTGCTGGGGATTGAACCCAGGGCCTTGTGCATGCAAGGCAATCACTCTACCAACTGAGCTATATCCCCAACCCCCACAGGCTATGGTTTTGCAGGCTTGTCAGCAATGGCAGCCCAAGAGGTTGGCTTTGAAACTGGCATGTTTACATTCGTCCCACTGTTACCAGAAAAGATGCCTGTCAGTGCCACGCTATTGATAACAGAGCCCACCATCTTGAACCCAGGGATGTTTAACCACTGAGCCACAGCCCTTTGTTTATATATTATTTAGGGACAGTGCCTCACTGAGTTGCTTAGGGCCTTGCTAAGTTGCTCAGGATGACCTCGAACTCACAATACTGCCTCAGTCTCCTGAGATGCTGGGATTATAGGCATGCACCACCACACCTGGCTGGTGCACCTGTTTTTTTTTTTTTTTTAAGCTTATGAATTAAGGTCCTTTAGGTGCATTTTCACCTTTTTGAGTGGGGCTTACTGTCTCATTTTCTCCTCAGAGTTTTTACTCCCTTAATCTTGGAGGTGCTGCTTTTATGGGGGCCCCTGATTGTCTCAATTCTATCTAAGTCAAATATCTAGGAGACCATTGCTGTAGGCATGATATTTATTTTTTTGATAGGCATGGTATTTATTTATTTCTCTTGATATTTATTTTAAGGTGAAGAATAAGTTGTTTAATCTGATCCCTCCTTCAAGTATAAAAAAAGGCATTTCACTTAGTGGGTCTTTTTGGATTTTGGGTACAGCATTTTGGTGTGTTACTTTGACCCATTTACAAAGTGACTTGAAAAGCTACTCGTTTTGAATGGAGTACATAATAAGTGAAGGCTCTACAACAGGTGCAGGCTGCTGTATAAGCTGCTCAGCCACTTGGGCCATATGATCCTATAAATCAAATAGTGCTTGAAGTATCAACAGCATGTTCCTTTAGGTTATTGATGGTGTAGACCACCCTTAGGATGTTGGAGCAAGACTCTGCCATCCACTTCAAATAAGTTTTCTCCTTTTGAGAAAGAGCCCTTGGCCTGTAAGATGGTCCTTAGTACAGACTGAACTCCTAATCATGGGCAACCAAGTTTCCCATGCAACCTGAGCTTCCCATGGTGACCTGAGTGTTATCTGACTCACAAAGATTACCTGAAGAAGTGGTTCAAATTCCTATAACTCCCACTCCTGCTCTGCTACCTTCTGTGTCCCACCTTGAACCTTTGGTCTCATTCTATTTCTTTATGATCAGTTGACAGAGGAAGAGAAGCCTAGATGATTGCATGATGTGCAGGCACCCACCCACAAGTGAACTGCTGTAGCACTGTAACCTCTTTCTGGGAGTTTGATGAAGGGAAGTTTGTTACTGGTTTCCTGACCAAAGGCCTGGATCCAGGGAGGTGCCAACAGATCAGTCCCAGCCACTTCTCCCAAAAAGACAAAATGTAAAAAGTGATGGTAAAGCAAGAAGAGAGATCTAAGTACTGTCAAGGTGTTAACAATAGCTTGGGGTTACATAGGGAAGGAACAAAGGCAGAAGTTGAGGGGGTTTACATATACTCCTGGTTGGGCCCTGGTCTTGTTAATCATTCTTTTGGGACTGGTCATACAGAGCTTTATTGGCGCCAAAGAAGTTGCCATTGCTCAGGTTTCAGTTTTGATTTCCATCATAAGATATTGATATATTAGAAAGTGATCCCATAATTTATGGTTAATTGAGGAAAAGAATACATTTGAAAAGTAAAGGTCAGAAACAAAATGGAGTTAGTTAGGTCAATGATTGGGTCAAGTAGTGAAGGAAAACCTCAGTGGATCAAACTTTGTTTGGAAGAAGAAATAACCAGACCTGGGATTATATACCAATTTATAGGCAGTGGCCAATGGTTTGGCTGGATGATCAGGAACCTGGAAAGATCATGTTTGGAAAATTGGTGACAAGGAAATTTGGGAGAGAAGTATATGGATAGACTTCTCTAAATGGGCCAAAACATGAATATATTTTTGTCCCACGTGGTTGCTCCTCAAAGGTTGATGCCAGCAGAGGAAGATTGGAGTATCAAGTGGATAGTATGATGCCATCTGTGGATACCTGTTGCCACCTGCAGCTATCGCCTCCTGCAGCAATGATACCGCGGGAAAGAATTCGGAAGCAGACTAGAAAATGAATAGGCTCTTTATTCTTGCTTCTTCTAACTTCTCTCTCCGGCTCTAACAACCTCTCCAACTCCAACCACCCTCTCTAGCCAACCTCACCCAGTTACATACTTTTTGCCTTAACAAGTATACACATGTCAACAGCTCAAACTTACAGGTGTGTCACATAGTGTTCACGGGCATAGAAAGATTCTTAGATAAATGCATGAATAACAGGTGAAAATACTGAAACACCTCTTATGGCTCTCAGCTAGCCGCCATCTTGGCTATCTCCTTATTAGGGCTCTTACAGATACCAATCTGTGGTGTGTGTGTGTGTGTGTGTGTGTGTGTGTGTGTGTGAGTGTGTGTATGCATTATAAGAAAATGCCACAGGCTGTTTAATTTATAATGGTAGAAATTTATTTGGCTCATAGTTTTGGAGCCTAGGAAGTTCAAAATTGAATGGCCAACATCTGGGTAAGGCTTTTTTTTTGCTGCATTATTCCATGGTCAAAGGACAAAGAGAGGGTGAGAGAGAGAGGAAGAGGGAGCTGAATTCAATTTTTATAATGATCTCATTCCTGCAATAATGGAATTAATACATATATGAGGGTCCTCATGATATAAGGACCTCTCAAATGTCACACCTTGCAACACCTCCATGTTAGGAATCAACTAATGAACTTTGGGAGACAAATTCAAACCATTGGTATGTGGATACAAATTAGAAGTTACTCATTCATTGCGGCCTGTACACAATGGGACAGATTACATGAGGGAATACGAGGAGGCAAAGATCATTGGGGTCATAATTAGAGCTTGTCTACCACAGCATCATTAGACTATTTCTCCATATTGGTTATTGGGAATATTTTATATATCAGGATAACTAGACCTATATAATTTTCAAGTATATATTCTAGCCTCCTCAGACAAGCTAATGATTTACTCCACTATACAGTATTTTAAATTTTTCAGTGTTATAATTTAAAGTAATACATCTCATTATGTAAATAAATTAAACCATACCCTATACAGCATTGCTTGTGAGCACCCAGGGAGATCAGATCATACAAGTTCCAGGTGCCTTCAGGATAGGAGAATTTCGGGAAATTCTAGTTTCTACTACTATGCAGGCCTTAAAAAAGTTATTTCCCAGATTTTATAACTTTTCCTAAATTCCTATAACCTGATATAAACTACATATTTGACAATGTTATTTGAATAAATGTAAAGATCAAAGGAAATGCAAAATAAAGTACTTCTTCGTTACATTATTTCTAGCAACATTAATTTCCTACCCTCTAGTTTATCAGAGAAAATGTCTGTTGTTCTCACTGAGCATCTAAATTTTACCTTAAAATCCAGTCATTTTACATGGTAGCCATATCAAGGTATCTTGACCCAAGAAGGAGAATTTTATTTCAACCACCACTATTATCACCATCATTATTATCAAGAAGGATTGTTGAGTAGGTGAGTGTCCATGGGGGAATGCAAAATATCCAGTTCCAAAGCTTGGGTGACATATTACTTATATAGGAGTTCACAGGGTATGTGCAATGTTTCTCAACTTTTCTTTCATCATTGTATCACTTGTGGGGGACTTTTGCACATTTAATTTCTCACATTTCCTTATTCCTACAATATTAAAATTTAATAACACAAAGTGTTAAAGTTCATGTACTTTAGTACTTTGTAGTGCTAAAAAGTTGTAATTTCTATGAACCTTCTACATTCAAGAACAAATTTTTAGCCCATGGAGGAAATATGGCCCCTGTTGAGAATGTATGAAATAATGTCATGAAAGTAAATGACTAGAATCTCAGTTCAACTCCTTACTTCTACTGTGATGCTGGAATAATTTCTCAACCTCTGTCAGCCTGCCTTTCATCATATGTAACAGGGGAATCACAATGCTTTCTGTTGTGAGAGACAAATGAGAAATCCTATACAGAGTAGATGGAACATAGTTTCTCCTCCCTTCCAGAGAAGTGATGTCAGTTACCTAAACTGAACAGTGTAAGTGCCATAGAGACCACCTAGAAATATAGCAGTAGGAATTAGCACATACTTACACTTATATTATGAATGAAAGTTTGGGGTCATTTTTGTGTTGTGGGATGACTTTTCTGAGACATTTCAGGAGAAAGAAGATCATTGAACCATTTATTTAATCCCTCATCATTTTTGTTCCCTTACTTGATCTTTTAAAATTATATTGGAAAAGAAGGTTACCATTGAACTTCCAAATGAAGAGAGAGTAAAATAAGGAAAGAATCACAAGCCCTTCAGCCTGATTTTATACTTATTACCTCCTACAGAACCTTAAATTGGGGTTTGATCTGCACCATCAGCTTCTTCAGTGAGAGAGAGGTTGAGTGAGTATACATGTAGGCACAATAGTAGAAACATAAAATTAAAGTATTTTAATCCTAGAAGGTCTTCATCTATAAAGGAGACTTCTACATGTTTTGTGGGGAGGGTGAGAGTTAGAATTCCTATTACTGTTCCTGTTACTAACTCTAAAAGATTGATTTTATATCAATGAATTTAATCTTGTCATCTGTAAATTGGGAATAATGACAGCATTCTCACACAGTTGTGAGAATAATACAAAATATGTTATTGCATGCTTTTAGCTGTAAATGTATAAGTGATACCATAAAGGAAGTGCCATTTTGTAGTTTTTTATTCTCCAAAAATAGTGTTTCTAAGATATACCTAGTAAGGTGATGGTAGGGTTGTTTTGATATTTTAGGCATGCCGTTGTAATCATGCTTGCACATATGCCAAGGACTATATGCAGTCCAGACCTAAGAGTGCACTGGGTGATAGGTACCTCATTTTCTTCTTTGATAAGATGTTGGTAAATGTGTCTACAAAGAGGTTTGTCAATTTTTCCTCCGCCAAATGTATGGAGTTCCCTTAGCTCATACTTTCCATTTGAAGAGGATAAAGCATAAACCCAAATTCATTAATTTAATTTTTTCAAACACTAGAATTGTTTCAGGATATATTATGAGGTGAAGGAGCCCTAATTAGGAAGGGCTGTTGCAGCTAGCTGGAAGCCATAAGTTCCACCTGATATGTATGTGACGCACCTGTAGGCACCCGCAAAGCTGAAGGTATATAACCGGGTGAAAGCGGTCCGAGTTAGGAGAACGAAGGAGAATTCATTCAGTCAGTCATGCAGTCACTCGGTCGGTCAGAAGAAGAGTTCGGGTCGGAGAAAAGAATCAGAGCGGCCAGAACGTAGGCAGAGCGGTTACAGAAGAGAAACCAGATAGAAGAAGTAATGGCTGGTCAGAGTCAGGCCGAGGCTCCCAAGGAAGACAGAAGACAGAAGAAAGAAGCAAGAAGCTCTAAAAAATAATCTTTCTCTAAGCTCTATCTTTCTTTCTCTCTAAGCTAAGAAGAATCTTTCTCTAAGCTCTATCTTTCTTTCTCTCTAAGCTAAGAAGAATCTTTCTCTAAGCTCTATCTTTCTTTCTCTCTAAACTAAGAAGACAAGAAGAAAAAGACAAGACAAGAAGACAAGAAGAAGCTAAGCTCTATCTTTCTTTCTCTCTAAGCTAAAGTAGAAGTAAAAGTAGTAAAAGCTTTACTCTGCCTCCGAGTTTTTCTCCCGTGGCGCCGTGGCTGGCCATGACAGGCAGCTTACAATGAGGCATCTCACGGAACTGTTATCTTCCCATTTAGAAATGTACATATGAGGGCTGGGGTTTTGGCTTAGTGGTAGCGCACTTGCCTGGCATGTGTGAGGCACTGGGTTCGATTCTCAGTACTGCATATAAATAACAACTAAACTATTTTAAAAAGAAATGTACAAGCCGGGCGCGGTGGCGCACGCCTGTAATCCCAGAACTTGGGAGGCTGAGGCAGGAGGATCGCGAGTTCAAAGCCAGCCTCAGCAATGGCGAGGCACTTAGCAACTCAGTGAGACCCTGTCTCTAATAAAATACAAAAAAGGGCTGGGGATGTGGCCCAGTGGTCGAGTGCCCCTGAGTTCAATCCCCGGCACAAAAAAAAAAAAAAAAAAAAAGAAATGTACATAAGAGATATTCCATTTATACTAAAGGAAATGTGATAGAGAAAATTAAAAATAATCTGTCATTCCAACCTAGATATATTATATTAGCAAATATTAACAATATTGTTGCTGGGTGTGGTGGTGCACACCTGTAATTCAGTAACTCAGAGGCTTAGGTAGGAGGATCACAAGTTATTGGCCAGTCTGGGCAACTTGGCAAGACCCTGTCTCAAAATTTAAAACAAAAGGGGGGCTGGGGTGTATCTCAGTGATAGAGCACCCCTGAGTTCAGTCCCCAGTACTACATTATTGTTGTTATTATAATTATTATTAATTATTAAATTCTTTTTTAGACCAGTTCTTAATATGTTGCCCGCTCTGGCCTCAAACTTGTGATCTTCATGCCTCAGCCACCTGAACAACTGGCATTATATGCCCAAATTTTCTTTTTAACTTACATAATATTGTTTAACCCATGAAAACCAAGTTCTATTTATCTCATGTTTTATTGGGACATATTGGTGAAGAGATTTTAAAATTTGTTAAAAAAGTGTTTGTTATCATGCTCTTTGACAGTTCCACTTATGGTAATTTGTCCTCCACATTAAACCTGGGGAAGCCCCTGACACCATCACTCATGTGTTCACACTGATCAGAATTGAGCTGACCTTCTCCCTACCTATTTCAATGCCCTCAGGATGCCTGATCTGCTCAATCCATAACAAAATCAAGAAATTCTGTCTCATGGCTGGGTGACTACCTTGGAAGGACCATCTAGGATCCTCCCCAAGCGTTGACATAGAGCAGTACTAATATTCCTACTCCTAGAAGGACCTGTAGACTTACTAATTCAGTGGTAGAGTGCTTGCATGAGGCCCTGGGTTCAATTCCTAGCAACACACACACACACACACACACACACACACACACACATTCATGCCTGTCTTGGAGAAATTTCCTACCTTTTTCCCTTTCTATGGTCTCAGAGGCTCTACCCTCCTTACCAAGTACAAGTTGCCCAATTCTTTTGATATGTTTAAGTTGTCTTAAAACATGGAAGAAATATTGGCTTCAGAAAGTTTCCACTTTTAGCCTTACCATAAAGTTCCCTTGAGGCAAAAGAAAAGAAAGGGGAGGTACACCTCAAGACTCACTCCTTGTTTCAGGGAGGATAAACATGGAAAGTAGAAATTAACCATCATGGGCTGGGGTTGTAGCTTAGTGGTAGAGTGCTTGCCTAGCATGTGTGAGGCACTGGGTTCTATTATCAGAACCACATATAAATAAAAAATAAAGGTCCATAGACAACTTTAAAAATGTTAAAAAAAAAAGAAAAGAAAAATTAACCATCACAGCATGTCCTGACACATAGTGTTGCAACAGACTTGCCATCAGCAGCTCAAGGTGCCCAGTCTGGCAGGCTCTCTCCTTGCCTCTGGCAGTGGGTCTGGGTGAACAAATGCTTTGCTATTCAGCTCTGTGGCTAGGAGTAGCCACACATGCTGACCAAGAGTCCATAGCAATACCTTACTAACAGTGTTTTTAATGAGTTAATTAAGCCATTAAAGTAACAAAACTGGAGCTGGACCCTCTAAACAGACTGTTCCATAAAATTTAACTTCTTTTCCTCCACAGACCAGGGAACTCATTTGGATTCTTGACCTTACCCCTCAGTGAGGGTTCTTTTACCTGGATGCAGGTCAGATTCAACTTGGGGATTCCTTCTAAAGCCTAAGCTGAAACTTCCTTGTTATTAGAAATAGAACTTCTTTTTTAAAAATATTTTTAGTTGTAGATGGACACAATATCTTTATTTTATTTATTTATTTTTATGTGGTGCCGAGGATCAAACCTAGTGCCTCACGTGTGCAAGGCAAGCACTCTACCACTGAACCACAACCCCAGCCCCAGATATAGAACTTCTTTGTTGAAGGTCATTCATGTTATTTTGTCCCAATAAAGTGGGCCTCAAAAAATAGACCAGTTTGGCACTTACAATATATATTAAAGCCTGTTTTGCTGGGTGTGGTGGCACATGCCTGTATTCCCAGATAATTGGGAGCCTGAGGCAAGAAGATCACAAGTTTGAGGCCAGCCTCAGCAATTTAGTGAGACCCTGTTTCAAAATTTCTTAAAAAATGGAAAGGGCTGGGGATGTAGTTTGGTGGTTGGGCACCCCTGAGTTCAAGCTCCAGTACCAAACAGACACACAGACACACACAGACACACTCACTCACACACACACAGCCTGTTTCCCCTTCATTACACCAGCAGTAGATATTACCAGCTTTTGCCTTTATTGACAGTTTGCTTGCTTGTTTTCTGCAGACCTGCCCCCATTGAAATATTGTGCTCAGGTGGTCCTTAATCTTACAGACTTGCAGCTCTTGTTCCTCTATAATATCATGCATTTTAATAGCTCAAAGTGGAAAAATGCTTCTATCATTAATTGGAAAGAAAATTGAAAGCATACAAAATAACTTATTAGATGAAATTGGTCTGTTGATATTTTTTGTTCCAGATGCAAAATCTTATAAAGCAAGTGATGAGATGGAAAATGATTGATGATACCTTGTTCTTTTTTTTTTTTTTTTTTTTTTTTTTTTTTTTGGTATCGGGAATTGAATTCAAGGGCACTCAACCACTGAGTCCCACTGACAGGGTCTCATTGAGTTGCTTAGTGCCTCTCCATTGCTGAGGCAGAATTTGAACTCTTGATCCTCCTGCCTCAGTCTTCCGAGCCACTGGGATTACAGGCATGCACCAACCCACCCAGCTGATGCCTTATTCTTTTTTTAATATATTTATTTATTTGCTTTAGTTGTACACAATGCCTTTATTTTTACGTGGTGCTGAGGATCAAACCCGGGATGGGCACGTGCTAGGTGAGCACTCTACCGCTGAGCCACAACCCCAGCCCCCGATGCCTTATTCTTTTTTATTTGGGGAGGGGGACAGATTTAGACTCAGAATATGAATTCTTTATTTTTTAATTTTTTATTTGTTCTTTTTAGTTATACATGACAGTAGAATGCATTTTGACATATTATGCATACATGGAGTATATAACTTTTCGTTCTTTTGGTTGTATATGATGCAGAGTTATACTGGATGTGTATACATATATGAGCATAGGAAAGTTATGTCTGATTCATGCTACTGTCTTTCCTATTCCCATATCCCCTGCCTTCCCTTCATTCCCTTTGTCTAATCCAAAGTACTTTTATTCTTTCCTCCCACCCCTCTTATTGTGTGTTAACATCCACATATCAGAGAGAACATTCTGCCTTTGTTTTTTTGGAATTGGCTTATTTCACTTAAAATGATAGTCTCCAATTCCATCCATTTACAGCAAATGACATAATTTCATTTCTCTTTATGGCTGAGTAATATTTCATTATGGATATATACCACATTTTCTTTATCCATTTATCTGTTGAAGGGCACCTAGGTTAGTTCCATTGTTTTTCTATTGTGAATTGAGCAGCTGTAAACATTGATGTGGCTGTGTGGCTGTAGTATCCTGATTTTAAGTCTTTGGTGTATATGACAAAGAGTGGGATAACTGGGTCAAATGGTGATTCCATTCCAAGTTTTCTGAGGAATCTCCATACTTTCCACAGTGGTTGCACCAATTTGCAATCCTACCAGCAATGTATGGGTGTACCTTTTCCCCCACATCCTCACCAACATTTATTGTTAACTTGTATTCTTCCAATGCCTTATTCTTAAAACTCCATCCAGCTGGTTATGGCAGTGCCAGTGTGGGATCCTGGAGATACCTCTACTTCACTCCTTGAATTATTTTCTGTGGACTAAGATATGCTCCATCTGTGGCTCTGAGGATGTGTGACTTCTAGGATTAGTTATGGAAAGGAATGCTAAAAAAGTGTTAGCATATGCAGAAGCCTTGAGAGGAGGGGAACATGATGTGAAAAATGAGTGAAGATGCTGGGCACAGTGGTACAGCCTGTAATCCCAGCAACTCAGGAGGCTGATGCAGGAGGATTACAAGTTCAAAGTCAGCCTCAGTAACTTAGAGAGGCCCTAAGAAACTTAATGAGACCATGTCTCAAAATAAAAAATAAAAAGGAATGAGGATGTAGCTCAGTGGCTAAGTGACTCTGGGTTCAATCCCTAATACAACAAAAATAAAAATTTTGGCTCTAAATCAGATTAATCAGTCATAGATATGATGACCAAGGTGCCACATTTCCTCTCCTCAGAGCTATCTGGAATCCCATGTCTGTGTGCCTTGGGAATTGGTTCCTGATATTGTAAGCAATGACAGCATTATTGTTACCTCCACATGGCTGAATCAGTGGAGGTCATGAGGGAAGGTTGACTCCTTTGATTGGCACAGGTGCCATCAACTTTGCCTAAGTGTGATCCTGCCCTTGGATTTTAGAGGGTTTTACATGCTTCCAATGAACTGGAACTAGAACCTGAGCCTGCTGAATCCTAGCTCTTTGCTCTTCTCATGAATAACGTATCCCAAGCTGCCTATTGAAGAAAGGCAAACCTGATTCTTGCCATCTTGAAGATAGTTTCCCTTGGGGGGGGGTGCGGGGAGAGAGAGAGACACCAATCCCTTACAAGGGTGGTCCTGAAAATATACCGCCATCCTGTGTGTGGGGAAAACAGGCCCCATGCAAGTAGAACCCCTTCATGTTAATGAGGCACTGGGGTGCTTGGAAAATGGAAGGATCAACCACCAATGGAGCAGTTTGTACAGAGCACCGAGTGCTTGGCATACAGGCTGGGACCATGGGGTGGGGTGGGGAGTCTTGGTGGGAAGAAAATGTGGGCTGTTTTAAGAATGTTTTGGAGATATGATTTTTATCTGTTTTTCTCATAGCACTAGCATCATCTGGGGCCACTCTTCCTTCTAGGGGCTATATTTGGCTTTGAGCCTCTGTTGCCATGCAACAGCCTGCATCTGAGCTCAGAGCATGATTCAGGGAAATTGGTCTGGGCAGCTGTGTCCATGGAGTCCTGGAGAAGGAAAGACAGTGAGGGTGTGGGGAGAAAATGTGGGCAGCCATTACAGGGGTGGGAACTTGGAGTCTTGATGGCTTGCTTTCTGGGAGGGTCCATCCCTACAGTGTGGACATATCTGCCAACACTGATAAGGGAAGAATGTAAGTAAAGGAGATGTTTGATGAACAAAATATGTGGGGGTCAACATTAAATGAAACTTCTTTTTAATCTTTTAATATACACAGGAATGTTTGAAGCAGGATTGGCTGCATACTCTCCATACTTTTTCATGAATTCGAAAGAGTAGCATGTGCTTTCTCATTTAAAAAATTAGGAGCTTTAATAGTTAAGAACAAAAGGGCAAAGCTATTCATAATTTCCGCTATCTGTAATCTCAGGCAGGGCCTCAAGAAAGAATGTTGAGTGGGAGATAGCAACATAAATTCATGGAATTTTCCACTCACTGGCAGCAATCCCTCTGTATCCATTACTTTTTGGAATATCTAAACCAAAAGACAATAGGCCCAACTTCTTTGAGATGAGAAGAAGCCTTACCTAAGTGTATATATATGGGGTAATAGAATTTGACATCTTAGAAACTAAGAGTTAGAATGCTCTTATGTTTCAGCCATAGAAATCCATACCTGCACATAAGCTTATACAGACACATCAAATATGTTGAAATAATCATTATTTTTTTTTTTTTGTGGTGCAGGGCCTCATGCATTCTAGGCAAGTGTTCTACCTCTGAGATACAACCTTAGTCCTAAGCAATAATTTTAATCTACTTCTCCCATGAGAAATGTTTTGTAGGTATTTCAAAAATAGAGAGTATATGTGTACATATTTTTGACACTCCATGTACAAATTCAATCTTTAAATTATTATGATAAGCATTTTCCTGATTATAACATTTCAAACAATAAGGGAATATGTATGTATGTATGCATGCATGCATGCATTTTTAATATTTATTTAGTTGTAGATGAACACACAGTATTTTATTTATTTTTAATTTTTATGTGGTGCTGAGGATCAAACTCAGTGTCTCACACATGTGAGGCAAGCGCTTTACCACTGAGCTACAGCCCCAGCTCCATTTATTTATTTTTTTATACTGGGGATTGAATTCAGAGATGCTTAACCACTTAGTCACATCACCAGAACTTTTTACTTTTAATTTTGAGACATGGTCTCCTTAAGTTGTTTAGACCCTCGCTAAGATGCTGAGACTGGCTTTGAGCTTGCAATCCTCTGTACCAGCCTCCTGAGTTGCTGTGATTACAGGCATGTGCCACTGCATGTAGCTAGGAATATGTTTTATAAAATGAAATATATATAGGAGTACATATACATATATATGAACACACACACATATATATACACACATATATACCCAGGGAGAAATGATTGATACAGTGAAGCAAAGTAACATATTCATCTCCTAACATAGATACCATTTTTGGTGTGTATGAGATTATTAGATTTCTACTCTGGCCAAATATCTAACCTGTACTACTTTATTAGCTATAGTCATCATGCTATACATTATACCTGTAAACTTACTTATTCCTCTTGGATAGTTGCAATTTTGTACTCTTTGAACAACATCTGACCATTCCCCTCTCCCCCCACCCCTGGCAACATCTTCTCTACAATCTGTTTTTGAGTATGACTATTGTAGATTTCATGTGTAAGTGAAATCATGCATTATTTGTGTTTGTGTGTCTGACTTATTTCACTTAACACAATGTGTTCCATGTTATTCCATCTTATCACAAACAGCACAATCTCCTTCGTTAAATATGAATAATATTCCATTGTACATATTCCAGAATCATATCTTGGCTATTGTGAATAGTGCTGTAATAAACATGAGCGTACAGATATCTCTATACATAATGATGTCATATCCTTTGGATATACACTCAGAAGAGGAATTGGATTCCTGATTCTATTTTTAATTTTTTGAGAGAACCTCCTATTATTTTGAATAATTTCTGTACCAATATACATTTTCATCAACAGTGTATCAGGACTTATTTTCTCTAAATTCTTGCCAACACTTGTTATCTTTTGTCTTTTTTTTTTTACTTGTTCTCTTTATACATATATGACAGGGGGGTATATTTTGACATATTATACACACATGGAGTATAACTTCCCATTCTTGTGATGTACATGATGTGGAGTTTCATTGTGGTGTATTCACATTTGAACATAGGAAAATTTTGTCCTATTCATTCTACTCTCTTTCCTATTCTCATCCCCCCTCCCTTCCCTTCATTACCCTTTGTCTAATCCAATGAATTTCTGTTCTCACCCCCCATTGTATGTTTGCATGTGCATATCAGAGAGAACATTCAGTCTTTGGCTTTTCATATATATATATATGTTCATATATATATTCATATATATAGAGATAGATATATTTACATCACACACAAAAAATACAAAAGCCAAACAATCTAATTAAAACATGGGTAAAAGACCTGAACAGACATTTTTCCAAAGAGGATATACAAGTGAACAACAGGTATATGAAAAAAATGTTTAATATCAGGAATATTCAGGAGCTCTTCCTGGGCCCCAGTGCCTGAGCAACTATAGGTGAGTTCTCTTTTCTTTTTTGATCTGTATATGTAATTTTATATATATATATATATATATATATATATATATATATATATAACCTTTAGCAGGTATATAGTTTGCAAAACATTTTTCTCCCATTTCAAAGGTCCCCTTTGCATTTTATTGAAGTTTCCTTTTTTGTTCAGAAGTGTTTTAGTTTGGTGTAGTCATACTTGTTAATTTTGTTTTTGTTGTTTGGGCTTCTGGTTCATTTCCAAAAATAAAATTTAAAAAATCACTGCCAGGACCAGTGGCAAGGAACTTATCCTTTGTGATTTTCCTGGAGTTTTATAGTTTCTGGTCTTAAGTTGAAGTCTTGAATTCATTTTGACTTTTTTTTTTGTATGATTTAATTTAAAGGTCCAGACATAAGTGCTGGAGTCTGACAAACAGGTATGTGATACTAGTTTTCCCTTCTCAACTTCCTGATGTGTAAAAGGAAATCCTGACCCTATCTGAGGTGAGCTTTGTGCGAGTTCAAGCATAAACCTTTGTCAAGATCCTAGGATGATATTTGGTCCACTATCCACAAGGACAATATATGCTTCTCTCCCAACCTTCAATGGAGAAAATGTTTCTTTATCTGGAAACATCAGTATATTTTAGTGAATATTTGGGAATGTAAGTAGAAGGGAACCACACATGCTCATCTATATTATATAAGAAATTCAAGCCAGGCATGGTGGCACATGCCTATAATCCCAGTGTCTCGGGAGGCTGAGGCAGGAGGATGGTGAGTTCAAAGCCAGCTTCAACAAATTTGAGGTGCTAAGCAACTCAGTGAGACCCTTTCTCTAAATGAAATACAAAATAGGCCTGGGGATGTGGCTCAGTGGTTGAATACACCTGAGTTCAATCCCCAGTACCCCCCACCAAAAAAAAAAAAGAAATTCAATGCCATCTCTGCTGTACAGTATAACAGAGTTGGGTAAGGGAGATATGCACATGACCTGTAGCTCTAAGACCTTCTGAACTCCAGGAAGAAGTGACAGTGGGTCTATAGGAGGGACACTGGAGTGATTCAGGAGCTCTTCCTGGGCCCCAGTGCCTGAGCAACTTTGGGTGAGTTCTTTTTTCTTTCTTGATCTGCACCTTCACACAGGTGTTCTCTGAGCACCTATCCCTCTTCACACCACTAGTAGCTCAGGGTGGAGTGGTCACAGTAAATAATAGGCCAGGATCATGTCCTTGTAAAAGTTCTATTAACCTAGTTCTTTGTAGGACCATTTTAATGTAGAAAAGGATGAAGGCCTCACTAGAGTCATCAGAGATTCCGAAAGAATAGTTGGGTCTGATAGCATAGGCAGCAGTTATTGGTGGGTGGGACAGAGCCCAATATGACTAGAATGAAAATCAGGGACCCTTAGGGGAGCAAAAAGTGCTCTGAGATAATAGACTGAGCACTCCAGGTTCTGTGACCATTGATCTCTGGGTCTTGCTGAAGAATTATTTGTTTGCTTCTTGGTGATGCTTAAGAAGCTTCTAAGAAGTCAGTGTGAGATCAAAGCCTTACCTGACCTAGAAAATACTTGGTTAGAGTTGAGTCCTCATAACATTACAATTATCAGCTATTTTGATGTAGGTTAAGTTGCTAAGAACCTAGACACCAGTTCTCACCACTTTTATTTTATTTTGGTGGGAGAACTGGATGGAGTCAAACCTTGAATGATCTAGGTTCAAAGTTTCTTCTTTGTATATGTTCACTGAGGAGTGAATGGTTCACATGTAATCATTAGCTTCTGCTCAGAGATTATAGGAGGATAGTATCACAAGGGACAGCATATGAGGGGAATTCTGTGATTATTAGGGGAGTGAAACCATTTAATCCTACGAGTAGCCAAATAGGATCAGTGGAAGACAAGCTGCAATTCTTTACAAAGATAAGCAGAAGTTATTTACTAGGGCCCAGGGCAGTAATTATAGACAGGGATCCCAGGTTTATAGATATCTGATAAATACAGAGCTAAGTTCTGGGGCAAATTGTTGGGAGTGGAGACACAGGAACCAGAGATACCCTGAGGAAGGGCACATGGTTAGACATGAGGGCTTGAAAAGGGCATTGTCAACAACATTCCCCCTGGAGTTCTTTCAGACCCTTCTGGGACTCCTTACTCATAGAGGTTCATGGGCTCTGATGGAACATGGCAAAGAGTCCCCCAGCCACCCTCAACTGAAACGCTTCTAATGAGTGCACCTCATTGGATGTGCCCACAAATTTGATGTCTTTGTATCTGATGGACAGGAAGGGAAGTGACATATGGGAAATAATGCCTCTTCTTAGAACTTAACCCATGGAGTTCCACAGTCCCAGGCTACCTCTCACTCTAACCCTAAGTAGAGTATACGAAGGCCCAGGGAAATGAACAGAGCATCTGTGGATAGACCTTCCTGTCTCTGTCTGCCATTTGTTTCCTTCTGACATAATCAGTATTCTCACCCAGTACTCCGTACCATACCACAGACAATCTAATTGCACATTGGTATAGGCATCTATGGTAGACTCTGTCCCTTGCAGATCTTTGATCTACATGGAGTACCAATACTATAGAAATAAGAAGTGACAGGGCCTTGGAAACACTGCATTGCCATCTTGAATTGGTGGCTACCCAATTGAGTATTGTCTCATTGTCTGAATTCTCAAATTAAATGACCACATCTGTAGCCAAAGTTAGTCTTTTGCTCAGTGAGTAATAATGGACGCTGTGGAGAATAATAGGGTGTCTCAATAGAAGGAATGACTTATAAGATCTGGACTTATGTCAGGTAAGGGTTCAAGGAAGTGGAATATTGGTCAAGATTGGGTGCTGTCATGAAGTGGGAATAGTTCTATAATTGGGTGTCTTAATGAAATTTAGGAGAAGAGAAGAACAGAGCAAGGCTAAAGCTGCAATTGGTAATAAAGCAGCAGTCACATTAGCCAAGAGAAAAGTGTTTTGTTATTTTTATGGTCTGTGTGCTTGTCTTGTTCTTTGTCTTACTCCATCATTGGCACAGAATGACTTTGACACTGGTGCTCTCTGAGATGGTCTATTTTGAATAGGAGAACAATATTCAGCTGTGAGTGCCAGCCTACACTGTGTTGGAGAATGGTTAGGTAGGGAGCAAGGACAAACTGAGAGACATGAGTATTCTTAACAGGACCGCCAGAGACTGTTGGACTAGGCAGAGCTGAGTGTAGATGGAACCAATGAAAATAACCAGACCAGTTGTGGAGATAAAGGCCCTACATGTTTTTGCTCATCCTAGTAAATGGCAAGCAAACATGGACGTTACTGTGCTTGAAAGTAATGGAATGAAAGCTCAGTTGCCAGAATGTATCTTTATTTTGGCTTCAATTTCTATAGTTTACATTAACTATAAGCAAATATGTTATAATATATAGATTTAATTATAATACTTAAAATTAATTTATTGAACAGTGAGAAAATATTATTTTTGAGAAACAAATGTTTTTGCTAGGTTTTGCCAATGATATTCTTGCAATAGTTAATCCATTTTCAATGATTAAATGATACATAAATCTTTTATTAAAAGCAATATATATAGGGTTGGGGTTGTTGCTCAGAGGTAGAGTGCTCACCTAGCATGTGCAAGGCACTGGGTTCAATCCTCAGCACCACATAAAGTAAAATAAAGACATTGTGTCCACCTATAACTAAAAAAATATTTAAAAAGCAATATATAGGTGGTATGGTTTAAAATATAGAAAGGAAAACAAAGTGTTGTCTCAAATTTTCTCACTAAATTGAAACTGGATTTTAAGTAGTTATTAAGAATCAGAAAGGACTATTAATTAGTGAGTTGTGTGATAGTTGGTTGTTTCTATTTCTTGATTACTTCATCTGTGAATGTGTTTTTCACATTATTTGAACTGAATGTGATTTCCTGTTATATTCAGAAATAAAGCCTATATATATATTGATTAATATATATTAATCAATATATATATAATATATATATTATATATATTAATATATATATTATATATAATATATATTATTATAATATATTATATATTATATATAATATTATATATATTATATAATATATTATATAATATTATATAATATATTATATATTATATATATATATTATTATATATTATATAATATTATTATATATTATAAAATATATATATATTATATAATATATTATATATTATATATAATATTATTATATATTATATTATTATATAATATATTATATATTATATATATAATATTATATATATTATATATATATATATAATATATATATTGATTAATATATATTAATCAAAGCAAAGCCAACTGAAACAATAATGGGTAGAATAAGGGCTTTGGGGCCAGAAAGATATGAGTCTGGGAGCTTCCAATGACTAGAAGCATGATATGTATGAGACATGTAAACTCCCTGGACCCCTGTTCTTTTAGGGGCAAGACTTTCCTCCTCTATAGGGTCCTTATTGAGATTTGATTTAAAAAAATATCAAAGGTCATGCAGGTGCTTTACCATTATGCCTGGGATGTGAGATTTAGTTTTCTTGTTTGTGAACCAAGAAACACCTTCTTGACCATGAAGGTATGTCAAAGGAAATAAATGTTATTATGTAGTTCCAAAGATAAGTTAGGGAGGGGAGGGAGGGAGTAAGGGGGGGGTTGGAAAAAAATTGGTGGTTGAATGAGATGGATATCATTATCCTAAATGCATGATTGAAGATCTGAATGGTACTTATATACTTTGTATACAAGCAGTTGTATGTAAAAAGATACTATACTTGTGCATGATGAATAAGTAAATAAATAATAAAAAAATTAAAAAAAAAGATAATAAAAAATGTTATCTAAGTAGGAGTTAAAGAAGATTTTTGCCTTTCTCCTTTAATTATTGTTCTTTTCTAATTTCATCTAAATATCTTAGAAATAGTCTATTTGAAAGAATCTTCGGTAAAATTGGTTATAGCTTTCTACCTCTAGAAATTTCATATAGACTTTATCATGCTATACTGTGTCTATCAAGAAAAAAAGTAATTCCATTAGTTTTATGAGATGTTTTGGAGGAAAAAGCATAACTCCACAATTGTCTTTACTTTTTTTTTAATTAGTTGTAGATGGACACAATACTTTTATTTGATTTATTTATTTTTATGTGGTACTGAGGATTGAACCCAGTGCCTTACACATGTTAGCAAGCACTCTACCACTGAGCTCCAACCTTAGCCATTGTCTTCGCTTTTAAGAGCCTCTCTGAAATACATTTCCCAGTTTTCTATGGAATGACCCAGGAGTTCCATTGCTGATCTGACCTGTGCCCTAGGCATCCTCCTTAAAATAAAAGACATGAAACTTAGGGCAAATCTTAGATAAGATATTTCAAAGCTCCAAAGTCTTCAGGCTAATGTGAAAATCTACAACCCATGAGAAATTATGAATTTGTATTTACCCTTTTCAAATGAAAAAGTGTATCTGGAAATGGTAAAGCTGGTGGAGTAACTAGGGGACTGGTGCTACTAACCATTATGGTATATCTATGGAGATATCTCACAGGAAGTGATGTTTAAGTTGAGACCTGAGATAAGGAGGCATTAGCCAAGGGAAGAGAAGGAGAAGCTAATTCAAGATTCTAGCCAGATATAATAGGCATGAAACATTTTATGTACTATTTTATCCTGATGAAATCTTGTGTGAAGGCCACTACCTTCATTTGGCATGCCCAGAAAAGTGTGAAACATACCAGGATTTGTAGAAAGTGCCTCATCCTTGTCTGTGAGAAATATGCCTTCCTATCCCCAAACTGAGTACTCAGAGGCCCTTTGTTCCTTACCAGGTATAAGCAGCCCCATGCTTTTCTTAAGTTTAATTTTTTTCAAAGTATAGAAGAAACCCTGTATTCAGACAACTTCTGTGTCCATCCCTGCTATAAACCTCCCCTGAGGCAAGGGAGAAGGGGGCACCAATCATGACTCCCTGCTACAGGGAGGGTAAACACAGGCAGAGGAAAGATTAACCATCTCCACAGTATATGTCCTGATTTGTTATATAACAGCCAGAAGCAACTTAAGGTGCCCAGGCTGTCAGGTTCTCTCCTGGGCTCTAGCAGTAGGCCTGGTAATCAACCTCTTTGCCATCTATGCCTGTGGTTAAAAGCATGTACTTTGTAGTAACACGTCCATAAATCGACGATATTGATATTTCACTAACAGTGTTGTCATCGGATTAAATCTAGCTATTAATGTGAGGGACCTGTAGTTGATTCCCTGTAAAAAATTGGCTCCATAAAGAGTAGCTGGTTTTTTTTTTTTTTTTTCCCTGAAGAAGGGAAGTCACATGGCAACTTGCTTGACCTTCCTCCTGAGTCAGGGCCCCTTATCTAGGGAATGCACATCAGAATCACCTCGATAGGCCTTTTATAAACCCTCCTGTAAGCCGCCTGTAGTGGCCAGCCACAACGCCGCGGGAAAATTCTCGGAGGCAGAGTAAAGCTTTTACTACTTTTACTTCTACTTTAGCTTAGAGAGAAAGAAAGATAGAGCTTAGCTGCTTCTTGTCTTCTTGTCTTTTAGCTTAGAGTCTTAGAGAGAAAGAAAGATAGAGCTTAGCTTAGAGAAAGATTAGAGCTTCTTTCTTCTCTCTTCTTTCTTCCTTCTTCTTTCTTCTGTCTTCTGTCTTCCTCAGGAGCCTCGGCCTAACTCTGACCAGTCATTACTTCTTCTATCTGGTTTCTCTTCTGTAACCGCTCTGCCTACGTTCTGGCTGCTCTGATTCTTCTGACCGACCGAGTGACTGCCCGACTGACCGAATGAATTCGTTCTCCTAACTCGGACCGCTTTCACCCGGTTATATACCTTCAGCTTTGTGGGTGCCTACAGGTGCGTCACATACATATCAGGTGGAACTTATGGCTTCCAGCTAGCTGCAACAGCCCTTCCTAATTAGGGATCCTTCACCCTCCCATGATAATCCCTTGTTGGGGGAAATAGGGCTTGTGATTCAAAAGCCATTCAAGTAATTACTTTAAAATAACATGGGCCTCAGAATCAGGTATGTCCATTTAGAAACAACAGTGTATGTGAGTGCCTCTTCTTCATTCCACCAACCAGGTTCTGTCTTTATTTCCATCCTTCTTATTACCAAATTTGGTCTTTATTTATTTATTTATTTATTTATTTATTTATTTATTTATTTTGGTACTGGGGACTGAACTCAGGGGCACTCGACCACTGGGTCACATCCCCAGCCCGTTTTTGTATTTTTTTAGAGACAGGGTCTCACTAAGTTGCTAAGTGCCTCACCATTGCTGAGGCTGGATTTGAACTCATGATCCTCCTGCCTCAGCCTCCCAAGTGCTGGGATTACAGGCGTGCGCCACTGTGCCCGGCTCTGGTCTTTATTTTTAATCAGATTTTATAATTCTCAGATGGGAGGGAGATAGGGACCTAGACTTCAGAGTATTTTCCTAATTTCCCCAGATGTGTGCCACTGGAAGTGTCTTAGCTATTAATCTTACATTTTCAGAGGCTCTTCACTTAATGTTGCCTGATTTAGCAAGTAGAAATACAAGATGCCCAGTTGAATTTGAATTTTAGATAAACAAAAAATTATATTGTATGTCATGCCCTTATACTAAAAACAGTTATTTATGTGAAATTCAAATTTATGTGATGTTTTTTATTTTATTTTATAACCCTATACATGGAAGGCCATATGGGGGTAGAACCAAGGTACTCACATCAAAGTCCCACCCAGGCTCCCACTGAATGCATGTACCAGTTGTCAGCTATGTGTGAGAATCCTCTTGCATATTCTAGCTGAGGATGCTCTTTCTATTTCTAACTCACCAATCAGACTGCTTAGTGTGAGTTTTACATGTTCCCCTGAAGAGGGATAATTCATCTCCAGGAGCCCTGGGATATCTCCGAGTCTGCTTACTGATTAGTATTGCTCTTTGGATATGCTTTGTTTTAACAATCGGGAAAAAAAAAGTGGATCCTCAATATTACTGAGGTGACAACATCACATGAAGAGGAAGTACATGTGATAGATATCACCAGACAGCCTGAGGAGACAACCACATGAAGCATAACAACATCCTCCTGAGCCCAGTAAGAATTCTGAGAGTTAATAAATCACTGTTTCTTGAAGATGTTTTATGAAGCATCTTGCCTGCAGATCAAAGCCACTTTGTCTAATATTTATTCCTTTCATAAGGTGTTGAGTTATTGTATTCTTATTCTTTTGTCATGTTTTATAGTTGGTTTAGAATTCAAATGTGGAGAGGGGATATATGTTTGGGGGCCCTTTAATAACACAGCCCTTTTATGAGACTGTGGGAATAGCAAAGGAGCTGTTGAGACTTAAAAAAAGTGGAGAAGAGCAAAACATAGACTTCCTGAGCACGGATTAGATCAAGCATTTTAAAGGGAGAGGGCCTGATTATGTAACCCATTCTCCTCCACTCACCCCACACCATATTGGGGATTGAACCACTGAGCTACATCCCCAGCTCTTTTTATTTTATTTTGAGATTCACTGAGTTGCCTAGGCTCGCCTCAAACTTGTGATCCTTTTGCCTGAGTAGCTAGGATTACAGGTATGAACCACCACACGGGATGCTCTTTCTATTTCTAACTCACCAATCAGTCAACAATTCCCACAATAGAGGAGTTGATATATAGAAAGATAGAATTATTTTGGTCATGTATACCCCTGAACATGAAAGAAACTGTCAGGAACCAAGGATAAAATTCCTCATGATATCCTAATATATGTTTCAATTAACCAAGTTTCTGCCTTGCAAATAACTTTATAGGCTTGCTTCTGAAAAATTTCTTTAAATATATTTTGTGGTGTTACTAGATCATTCACTCACATGATTATGGACAGTCTCTTAGTTTTGTGCCATGGATGTCAGACTGCTTAGTGTGAGTTTTACATGTTCCCCTGAAGAGGGATAATTCATCTCCAGGAGCCCTGGGATATCTCCGAGTCTGCTTACTGATTAGTATTGCTCTTTGGATATGCTTTGTTTTAACAATCGGGCAGAGGAATGTCAGTTGTCTGCATACCCACCTAGTTTCTCTGATTAGTATGCTTTCAGGTGGCCTGAAAGTTGAACGTGTTTTGCTTTAAGGCAAAGGCCAGGGACAGAAGACTGTGAAAAGCATTTCCTGTGTACAGGAATACCATGCAACACTGTTGCCATAGAAACCTTATGTTGTTATGGTAACAATGACTTTTTATTGGAGACCAACTTGCTCTGGTTTGACAGCAGTGTCCCTACTCCAGGTGTTTGGACTCTGGGGAGGATATGGGTGCCCTGAGGTGGGGTATGAGCCTCCCTGGGGTGTGGGGAGACAAAGGAATCCCAGACCCAAGTTGCCTTGTTCCTGCTCTGGGACTTGGTGCTTTGCTGACTGGAGAGCAAGAGAGATATGGTACCCTCCTGGCCCCAGCAGCTTGATGACCTGCTCCAGGGTGTCCTGGACCTACTTTCCTTATAAATGTGGGCTGTGGGAAGGAGCATAAGACAGGGAAACGTCCCTCTGTGCCCCAGCTACTCCTCTGTAAAATGGGGGCAAGAATGATCACCCACAGGATTGCTGGAACTTTCTGGGATAACACAGGTATAAGCCCCATTGCTCTGTAGTTATTGTAGGATCACAAATACTCACCTCTGTGCCTATCATGGTTCTACGGATATAGTTATTCCAATAAAGCATAGTAATTTCTGGATTCTGTCTCACCCTAGACAGCTCTTCCTCTAGTGACTGGGCTCATATCAGGTGTCTGAAGAAGACAGTTTCTGAGGATGTGGGTCATTGAGGGCTGCTGAACTTTCCACTCCAGATCTGAAGAGTACTAGTGCTCAGGAGACCCCTGATGCTTCCATCCCTGGTGGGATATTACACCTATTTCTAGTGAGCCCATAAATCTGATCAAATTCATATTGTGGGATAGCTCCTCTGAGGTTCACAAAATAGTCTGAAAGTAGAGAAGCTTCTTTGGTCTTATCATTAGAAGAGAATTTTATCAGGTGGTATTTCATTTCATTGTCCACTACATGCTTTGTAACAGGTTATGAGGAAAGCATGAATTGTCCAGTTTGAGGAAGAAACATGATGCTTAAAATGCATTTGTAATAAATTTATATGTAATTTCCTGACTGAAAAAAAAGTCAGTGATTCTTATCAACACTCTCATATGTGTATTGAAAGTTGGTTAGAAGGTATTGTGATAAAGTAATATGGATTCTTATTTGATAATCAGGTTATTATCCATTCTATATTGTTTATAGTTTAGAATTATTTTAAATAAAGATGGTATAAACATTTGTGTAAAAGACTTTGCGTACACATATGTTTTTGTTCCCCTATAGCAACTATTAGGAGTACAGTGGCCGAATTAAATGGTAGATGTGAGGTTAACATTTTAAGAAAGTGCTAAACTGTTTTCCAAAGTGGTTGTACCATTTTTTATTTCCATCAGTAGTATATGAGAGTTCTATCCTTCACAATCCTTTTGAATACAAGGTATGGCCATTTTTAAAATTTTATCTATTTTCCTTGGGTATAGTGATATCTTATGGGAGTTTTAATTTACATTTTCATAATGACTAATGATATTGGACACATTTTCCATATAATTGGCATGTGTGCATATAATTTGATAAACTTCTGTTCAAAGTGTTAGCCTAATTATATACTGGAGTTCCTATTTGTTTCCTACTGTCTTAACATGTTTCCTATATTGTATTCTAGATATTCTTTGCTAGATACTACTACTACTATTATTGTTATTATTATTGATCTGAGACTTGAATCCAGGGGCATTTAACTACTGATCCATATTCCCAACACTTTTAATTTTTTTTTTTTTTTTTTTTTTGTTTTGAGACAGGGTCTTACTAACTTGCTTAGGGGCTTACTAAGTTGTTTCTGAGGCTGGCCTTGAACTTTTGATCCTCCTGCCTCAGCCTCCAGAGTTGCTGGAATTACAGGCAAATGCCACTGCACCTGGCTGTCAGATTTTATTTGAAAATATTTTGCCAGTTGTTGACCTAACATTTTATTCTCTCAACAGTGCCCTTGAATGAATAGACATTTAAAAATTTTGAGGTAGTCTAATTTATAAATTTTTTCATTTATGGTTTGGATGTTGCTTTCGGTGTCCTATGTAGGAAATGTTTACCTAACTCAAGGTCACAAGAGTTTTCTCTTATGCTTTCTTCCAGAAGTTTTATGGCTTTAGGCTTTATATTTAGATAAAAGATTCATTTTGTATTGATTTTTCTGTATGGTGCAATATATGGATAAATTTATTTTATTTATTTTTATTGATGCATATTAATTATATACAATGTTGGGGTTCATTGTGGCATATTCATGCATGCTTATAATATACCTTGATCAAATCCATTCCCATTTATCTCCCCTTACCTTGCCTATTGTCTTCTTCTGGTCCCCTTCCTCTATACTAATAGTCTCACTTTTTCATTCACAACATCCCTTTTTATCCCTTCCTCTAGCTTCCACATATGAGAGAAAATATGCAATATTTGTCTTTTTGAGTCAGGTTTATTTTGCTTAACATGTTGTTAAGCAAAATAAATAATGGGAAATAAATGGGAAAATGAAATGAGCAGACACTTTTTGAAAGAAGTACAAATATACAATAGAAATGGTAAAAAAAATGTTCACACCTGTAATTCTAGAGACTCAGGAGGTTGAAGAAGGAGGATCACTAGTTCAAAGCCATCCTCAGCAACTTAGCAAGGCCTTAAGGACTTAGTGAGTCCCTGTCTAAAAATAAAACATAAAAAATGGCTGGGGATGTGGCTCAGTCATTAAGCTACCCTGGGTTCAATGCCCAGTACCCCCCAAAAAAATGTTCAACATATTTAGCTATAAGAGAAATGCAAATCAAAACTTCACCGAGATTCCCTCTTACTCCTACTAGAACGGCAATCTTGAACACAAACAACAATAAATGCTGGCAAGGATGTGGGAGAAACGGAACTCTTATATCTAATACACTGTTGCTGGGAATGTAAATTAGTACGGCCATTGTGGAAAACAGCATGGTGGATCCTCAAAAATAAAAAAAAAAAAATGTGCAACTACCATATGATCTAGCTATACCACTCCTTGGTATCTGCCCCAAAGAATTAAAGTCATTATACATTAGTGATATGTGCATTCCCATGTTTATCATAGCACAATTCACAATAGCCAAGTTATGGAATCAGCCTAAGTGTTCACAAACAGACAAATGGATAAAGAAAATGTGGTATATGTACACAGTGGAGTTTTATTCAGTCATACAGAAAAAAAAAATGAAATTACGTCATTTTGAGGACATTGGATATATAAGTTTATATTTGTATATATAGATTTCCACTTGTTCCAACACAATTTATTGAAAAGTTTATCCTTTTCCTACTGCACTACCTTTACAACTTTGCAGAAAATCAGTTGTCATATATGTGTGGGTCTATTGGATTCTTTTTTTTTTTTTTTTTTTTTGTACTGGAGATTGAACCCAGGGGCACTTTACCACTGAGACACATCCCCAGACCTTTTTTGTATTTTATTTAGAAACAGGGTCTCAGTGAGTTGCTTGGGGCCTTGCTAAGTTGCTGAAGCTGGCTTTGAACTCATGATCTTCCTGCCTCAGTCTCTCAAGTTGCTGGGATTACAGGCATGTGCTACCACACCCAGCCTATGTGTTTGTTCTTCTTCAAACATGTTTTTCACAGTCTAAGACCTTTGAAATTCCATGTTAATTTCAGAATCAGCCTGTTAACTTATTTTAAAAGAAGTTTAGTAAAATTTTCATTGAGTTTGCTTTGAAACTATGGATTAGATTGGGGAGAATTAACATTAACAATACTGACTTTTCTGATCCATGAACATGATATATCTTTCTTTAATTCTCTCATCAATGTTTTATGGTTCTTAGTATACAGGTAAACAATTATCCATAAATAATTTCATGCATTTGATGCTATTATAAATGGTAATATTTTAAAAGCTTATTACTAATTATTGTCTCTTCACTGAGATGCCAGTAACCAAATGCTTTACAACAATTGCTGCAAAGCTTTTTGTTTGAAAGCACAGGCTATCATATGAAAAAAAAGTGTTTGATGCTTAGTACATATTTATCTATATTTTATCACCTATTAGGAGTCATTATCAATATATTACCTGCAATTTAGAAGAAAATTCCCTCGATATAATTCTACAGGTCAGTTCCTGAAAACTCAAACTAAAGAACATAGTTTGTGCTGGGCATGATGGAGCATGCCTGTAATTCCATCGTCTCAGGAGGCTGAGGCAGGCGGATCACGAGTTCAAAGACAGCCTCAGCAACTTAGCTCAGCCCTAAGCAACTCAGTGAGACCCTGTCTCTTAATAAAATGCAAAAAAGGTCTGGAGATATGGCTCAGTGGTTAAGTATCCTGGGTTCAATCCCCAGTACAAAAAAAATAGTTTGTTAGTTTTCAACTTTATATGTTGTTAGAATTGAACTTCTTGAAATATGTGTGCTTACTTCTTTACCACTGCCCCCAGGAAATAAATTTCAGTGAATTTCTGGGATCCTGGGTGGTAAGAGAGAGAATTGGAGAGGGTATATATGTATACACATACCTTCGTATGTGTATGTATGTCACTGAAGCTGCCAACAATGTTTATAGTTTGGGTTAATTGTTGTGTGAACTTTTCATTGCTGTGACTAAAATACCTTAGAAGAACAGCTTAAAGGAGGAAGGATTTATTTTGTCTCACTTTTACAGATGTTTCAGTCCTTGGTGGATAGGTTCCATTGCTTTGGGCCTAAGGCAAGGCAGAACATCCTGTTAGAAGGGTGTGGTGGAGGAAAGTGCTTAGATGTTAATAGCCATGAAACAATGAGATGGGGGAAGAGGTCATAGATAATATGTAGTCCCAAGGGCATGCTCTGCTCCCTCTAGTAACCTACTTCCTCCAATTCTGCTTTCCCTGCCTACCAGCTTCCACTTCCTCCCAGTAATCCATTCAAATTATTAACATGTAAAATCCATTAATACACTGATGAGATTATAATTCTCATGATCCAATCACTTCTCAAAAGCCCCACTTCTGGACATTGCTGCATTGGGAACCAAGTCTTCAACACATGAGCTTTTGGGAGAAATTCCAGATCCAAACCATAATATTTGTGCTTAATTACTATGTATTATGTCAGTTGTGATTGGTTCTTAGCACATATTAACAACAAGATCAGAATGGTGATTGTTTTTGCTTTCCCATCTTTCTTTGGTCAATATGGTTACCATTGTGATTCAGTGAAAGCTGTGTGATTGGGTGTAGACAGAGCTTCCAATTAGGATTCTTTCCTGAATCATGTATTATTATGACAGTTGTCAGGTGTTGCTTTTCCAATTTCAATATTTCTTCTAGAATCATTAGTTAGTACTTTAGGGAAAGAAAGGGACTCTCTTCTCCTTTATTATTAATGCATTATAAGAATGTTCATTTGTATGAGTATGATTCAGAAATTTCCATTTTTATCAATTTTTAATAATTGTCTGTTATTCTCATTGTATATATTGCTGCTTAAATTTTCCCCAAATTAAACAGTGGAAGCCCTTTCACAAGGACCTCATTGTCAACTTGATACTTCCCTAGAATTCCTGAAGCTTGTACTTTGCTCTCTGAGCCTGACAATCTCCCCATCTGTATAAAGGAAGTAATGATGTCTACCTCAGAGCATCACTTTGAGTATTTGAAGAGAAAAATGCCTGAAAATAATAATGCACAGTGTGGCATATAGTAGGCCCCTCAGCAAATTTCCAATGCCTACTTTGTTTCTTTCATTCTGTCAGTGCCATACCTCTAACATTAACAACAGCATGATTACAGAAAGATTATCTGGACAAATAATAGCAAGCATCTATAAACCTACATTTCCATTGAGCGAGTCTCAGTGTTACTGCTATGTATGTGTGAGAGTTGTGGTATGGAGCTTGGAAGAGGAAAATTTTCATTATACAGCTTCTAGTTAGCTGGTTAAAGATAGATAAGACATCATCACGACAACCTCTGTGTTTCATGAATTTCCCATCTTTTTACTTTCCTCTCATTGCATATGCTTTCTATTCCATTACTGTGCCTTCCAGTGTAACATCAGGGAAAAAGATGGTGTCTGTACCCCAGAACTAGGAGCTCATAGACAAGAACAACGTGAGATGTTGACTCTATTAGATAAGCTACCAGAGCAAGTAAAGATATCAGAGCCCCATCGTTGGGACAGCATAGGTAAGCCACTACTTTTCCACCAGCCTCCTCTATACAACAGGAAAGCAAAAGCAAGTTCTGATGATAAGTAATCAAAACTCTGGAATTTGAATGTGATGTCATATGGGATGGGAACCATGGTCTCAGGTAGGAGGGAAGGACCAATGTATGTTGGAGCAATTACATTGAGACCCTCCAGAGGTCCCATAACTCTGCGTGGTAAGTATTAATAATACTCCAATGAGAGCTGTTAAGATCAGGATTTTTCCAAATGTGGTCCATGAACTACTTCAAAGTTGCCAGGAGGTGATGGTTAAATTTGCATATATTTGAGTCCACCCTAAGAAAGATAAATGAAAATCAAGGAGTGGGGTGTGAGGTATCTACATTGTTGTAATTTCTCCACTTTGTTCTGCTACTACTCCTCCAAATTTCAAAAGCATTTCTATAGATTTGCATCAAGGTTTCAATTTTTTAATCCTTTGATATCCAAATTTCACTGTCAGTTTCTCCTGCTACTTGGCTTTAAATATCTGTGTCATGTCTTTTGCATCAAATAGGAAGCAATTCATTCAACTAAGTAATATTTATTCAGTGATTTATGTACAGTGCTCTGGTCTAGGCTCTGGAGAAATAGTACCAAGAACAAGACATTTAGGCTCCCTGAACTGTCATCCTGGTTTGGAAAAACTGGCAATGAGGAGACAAACGAATCATTAGGCAGAGCAGTTTGATATGGTGATTTGTTATTTGAAGAGAATAACCACATAGAGTAGAAAATCAGGGGGCAAGGATTATGATGTATGGTATATCAGTGAAGCACTTTCTTAGGAAGTGGCATTTGAGCTGAGTCCTGAATGCCAAAAAGAATCCAAGAATGGAGAGGCCATTTTGTCAGTGTCCCTGTGGCATGTTTCTGTACCAGCTGATCAAGGACCAGAGTAAAACCTGCAGTGGTTTAAGCCTGGCAAACAATGTGTAGACATGTGGGAGTTGAAGTACAGAGGTGCTGGGGTCTGGCCTCAGCAGGAGGTGCAGGGCAGCACGATTGGGGTACAAACACGAGTGCTCAGCAAAGTACGAAGGCAGAGGAGCAGCGATGGGGAAAAAATAACACACCAACACACGAGTCAGGCTGTGGAATCTTCTCTCTTTACTTTCACTTTGTTGAAGGTATTTAAGCATAATTTTTGGCAGTACAGATTATTTTCATATTCTTTTGTGATTTTATTACAGTTATAAGACTTAATCTATAGATTACATTTTAGACATATTAAATTTCTTATCCTACACATTTCAAGGTTTTGAGGTCACTTACACCTTTCCAAGGCCCTGTATGTGATTGTCTGAGCATATTATAATTTTGTCATTTTTTTTATCTAATTAGTCTAGGTGAAAATTTATTTCTCATGGATTCCCTGAAGCCGCTTTCTCTGCACACTGCTCAGACTGTCTGATAAAAGTTAACTTTCTCTGGGATTCCAAAGCACTATTGTTTTTCTTTTATAACAGTTGTTTATAAAACCTAGAAGCAGGGAAAAGGGGGAGGCAAAGCTGAATGTTAACTCTGAAGGATTTTTTACTCTAAGGAATTTATATCTACTCTAAAAGTAAGAGAAATCTATTTTTTTAAAAATAATTTTTAATGTGTACAACTCACATACAACTGTTTGTATACAAAGTATATTCGTACAATTCCGGTCTTCAATCATGCATTTAGGAAGAGAAATCTATTTTTAATCACAAAAAGACTCTTAAAGTTTATTAGCTAGGAACTAAGTACTTATAGAAAAAGGTTTGTATTATTCTTTTTATGTTTTTTATGTTTCTAGCTTAGATTCCAAAAGGGTAAATTTACAGAATTAGTCTTGATCTAAATAATTGAAGTAGCGACATCTGGTGGCCATATATAGGAACAGAACAGTGAATAGACAGCAGTGAAAATAGACACAGACAAAATTAACTCCTTCAGCTTGGGTGTGTTTGAGTGGCATCTTATCCGTGAAGGGGCGGGGTTTTCCTCGACTTCCCTTCTGTGATGTGAAACTTTGTTCAAACAGCATCGCATGGAAGATGCCACACAGAGGGCAAACAAGAACCCCAGGGTTTGGGCCATGTAAGGAATTTGTATTTTATTCTGAGTTTTGTTAAAGGGATAGAGTTTAGTAGTGACATAATCTGACATTTGGTATTAGAAGGTGACTCTGGCCACTATGTGGTCTGGAGAGAGACCAGAGAGCATATGGGGCAACCATTAAGGGACTACTGTAGAAGGCTAGGACATGGAGTTTTCTTTCAGCCATGTGGAGACAAGGTGGTATTGTTTTTGTCTTTTTGATATCTTCTCAGAATGGTTACATCATCTAGCAGTAGTTGTACCAAAATTTTGTAATTCTGAAAATATATCATTTTATCAATAGAATTCAGTTATAAGACTATTGATTGTTTTTGAAGATAGATGCAAACTGTACAACTGTCAAAACTGTAAACATCTCAACGTACAAGCAGTTACTGTTTGCCTACCACTGTTTTACAGGTTTTCTTGTATTAACTCAAGTCATTGTCAAACCAATAACCCCTTAGGTATGGATGTTTGTTTTTTCTTTTCTTTTAAAAAAAGGAGACAACTGAAACACAGAGAGTTCTTTAATTATCTTAAGGTCACAGAGACCTAGGTATCTCAATGTATCCACATTACAATTTTTAAAATAATGGGATTCCTGATTATATATGCTTATAAAATTAAATGCAAGGAAATATTCATTTAAAAATGTTTGGGGGCTGGGGTTGTGGCTCAGTGGTAGAATGGTCCCTTAACATGTGTGAAGCACTGGGTTCCATCCTTAGTACCACAAAAATTAAAATAAAGGTATTTTGTCCACCTACAACTAAATTTTTTTTAATATTTGAAAAAAATTTTGAGCTGGGCACAGTAGAATACACCTGTAATCCCAGGGGCCTGGGAGGCTAAGACAGGATAATTGCAAGTCTGAGGCCACCCTTAGCAATTTAGTGAGGCCCTAAGCAACTTAGTAAGACCCTGTCTTAAAGCAAAAATAAATAGATAGATAGATATATATAGATAGATAGATAAAAAGGGCTAGAGATGTAGCTCAGTGGTAAAGTGCCACTGGGTTCAATCCCCAGTACCAGAAAAAATGTTTTGTCCTCTATGGAAAGTACTGCATAGTCCTTGTTTTAGAGATGAAATATTCGAATAACTGTAAGATGAAAAAAATTATTCAAAGTTACACAATTTGTAAGAACTAGGGTTTGTTCCTGGTCTGTCTCCAGAGCCTACACTACTAACCAGTATACTTAGGAGGAAAAAAAAGACATTTGTTGTTATAGTAACAAAACTGACTGCTATAAGAATGTAACAAAGCATGGCATTTTTGAGTCATAGGGTATGTGTAGTTCAGCTCAGTGGATATTTTCCAACAGTTTTTGAAGTTGTTCCAATTTGTTTTTAGCATTGTGTAAAAGATCTTTTTTAAAATTTTTTATTATTCTAATTTGTTATACATGTTTGCAGAGTACATTTCATTTCATATTACATATAAAGAGCACAATTTTTCAAGTTGCTGGTTTTATATAAAGGAGTTTTACAAGAATTGTGTCTTCATACATGTATTTAGGGTAATGATGGATAACTCATTCTACCATTATTCCTATCCCCTTGCCCCCTTTCCTCCCTCCTCCCTCTTTGTTCTATTTAAAATTCTTTCATTCCTCTCATCCCCACTCCCTTGCCTTTATAAGTTAGTATCTTTAAAAGATGTTGTTCTACATTCTTGCCAGTACTTATTATCATTCTGTAGACTATATGGTGGTATCTCCTCGTGGTTTTAACTATAATTTCTCTGACTTAATTTATATTTCATATAACTTTATAGGAAGTTTTGGGATATTTTAATCTAAAGAAAGTCCCTCAACTTAAAAAAATTCCTATTTATTTGCTGTTTTAGTCAAATTTTTCACCTCTGTTACTGAAAGACCTTCAAGAACAATTAGAGGAGGAAAACTTTATTTGGAGGCTCAAAGTTTCAGAGGTTTCTATTCATAGAAGGCCAGCTCCATTCCTTGGGCCTCAAGGTGAAGCAGAATGTCATGGTGGAAGTGTGTGATGGAAGAAAGTGGCTCAGGGCATGATGACCAGGAAGTAGAGAGAGAGAGAGAGAGAGAGAGAGAGAGAGAGAGAGAAAGCTCCACTCTCTGGGCCAAAATATATATCCTAAAGGCATGCCCCCAATGACAAACATCCAGCCACACCTTACCTGCCAATAGTTAATACCCAGTTAATCCCTATTAGGGGATTAATACACTGATTAGGTTAATGTTCTGATAACCCAATCTTTTTACCTCTAAACCATCTTGCACTATCTCACACATGAGCTTTGAGGGGGCACCTCATATCTAAACCATAACATTTCCTTAAGAAACTAGCTGTTTTGTCCAGTGGAAGTTTGTACCCTGGATTTTGTTAATTTCATCAATATCATATTGTTTATTATGTTTCTCTGGACTTCCTATTTCCTGTATTTTTATATAACAATTATAATTATTATATTTTATAATTTTTTGATTCTTTTTAGTTAAATATAACATTAGGATACATTTTGACATAATATTAAAAACATAGGATATACTTTTCTCTAATTCAGTCTCTAGCACTTTTCCCTCCCACCTCCTTATTCCCCCTGCTCCCATTGTTCTACTCTTGAACTTTCTATAAATTATTTACAGTTCTTTTTAATTATTGTCTTGTGGATATACTTGATGTTGGGATTCACTGTGCTATGTTTGTGTATGTACATACAATAGTCAGCTCAGATTCATTCCATTGTTCTTCGCTTTTACCATCCCTCCTTCCTCCACCTCAGTCCCCTTTGTCTACTTTACTGATCTTCCCTCTTTTGATGAAATTCTCTCTCCAGTTCTTTCTTTTCTTTCTCTCTTTCTTATCCCCCACCTATTTTGGATTAGTTTCTACATATCAGAGAAAACATCTGTCCTTTGGCTTTGGGGACTGGCTTATTTCACTTAGCATGATAGTCTGCAGTTCCATCCATCCATTTACCAGCAAATACCATAATTTCATTCTACCTGAGAATGGCTGAGTAATACTCCATTTTGTATATATACCACATTTTCTTTATTCATTCGTCTGTTGAAGGACACCTAGATTGGTTCTATAGTTTGGCTATTATGAATTGTGCTTCTATAAACATTGATGTGGCAGCATCACTGTAGTATGCTGATTTTAAATCTTTTGGATATATGCTGAGGAGTGGGATAGCTGGGTCAAATGGTAGTTCTATCCCTAGATGATCATGTGATTTTTGTCCTTGATTCTATTTATGTTATGAATTCTTGCCTGCATCCCACACAGGTTGTGGAAATGGGGTTCCCCTCAGTGGAATGGGCTGGCTGAGAAATAAAAGCTAAGAAAAATAAAATGATAAAAAAACACAGAAAGTAATTTCAAGAGTGGGGACAGGACAGGCAAGTCGATCATATGGCAAAATGGAGCACATCCACTTTAGTTTTATCAGGAAACATCAAAGGCCTTCCATAGAATGTTCTTCACCAAAAAAGGTTAAAGATGGGTTGTCCGGTTCCCAAAGGGTTATTATGGCTGTCTTCAGAGCTGCTATGAGGGATCTTCCTTGCAGAGCAGAGATAAAGGTCAAATGCAATGGGCAATCTATTGCCATGGGAGAGCCATGGATAGTTCTCAATGCCAAACCTAAATCTCCCTGGCTATCATACCAAGAGAAGATCCTCATGTAAATCACCAATGTCTTCCTGCAATGAATTACATTTATTAATTTATGTATACTGAACCAACCTTGCATCCCTGTGATGAAAACCTCTTTATCATGGTATACAATCTTCTTAAATGTGTTTTTGAATGAGGTTTGCTAATATTTTATTAAGGATTTTTGTATCAATATTCATTAGGGGTATTGGTCTGCAGTTTTTTTTTTTTTTCCTTGATGTATCTTTACCTTGTTTTGGTGTCAGGGTAATGCTGGTTTTGTATAATACATTTGGTAGTGTATCCTGCCTTTGTAATTTATGGAACAATTTGAGAATTCCAATTTTAAAAATAAAATACAATATGTATATTAATTTTATCCCCCATTCAGAGGCAAAAGGTGGCATATTCTATATGCTAATATACTCATATATTAGCATATATGTAGCATATATGCTAATGCTGTCCAATAGAAATTTCTGGGGAAATGAAAATATTATGTATTTGCACTGTCCATCATGGTACCCAGTAGCTATCTGTGGCTATTGAGCATGTGAAACATGGTGCATGCTATTGATGAACTAAGTTCATAATTTCATTTAAATTTTATTTCTTATATTTAATTGTCACATGTGGTTAATGGCTACTATATTGGACAACACCAGCTCTTCACATTTTTCTGTACCTTACATTTTTTCACTTACAATGTATCATGGAGATCACTCTATATCAGGACAGAGAGGGAATCATCTTTACTTCCTGTACCTACATACTGCTCTAACTTGTAAAGGTACCCTAGATTACTTAATCAGCTATCTGTTAGTGCATATCTGTCCATGTTTCTAGTTTTCTACTGTAATAAATTATTCTGCTAGAATTGGCATTGTGAATATGACTTTTCTTTTTGGGGATAGTTTCTTAGGAGAGTGATTGTTCATTCCAAAAGTAAATACCTATGCAATTTTAGAGATTGCATTAAATCCCCTCTACAAGGTTTATTCCATTTTGACATTATCTGCAACAGTGTTCAGTCCAAACCCATGTTAGGAACCTTTATCACACTTGCATTTCAGACCTGCTGTTATAAACTTTAAAGCAATACAGGATAATGCCTATTTCCTCTAGGAGGAATGTAAAGGGGAGGTAATGTTAAAAATCTATGAAAACCATTTCGCTAAATCAGGAGAATTAAATATTCAGACTTGGGTCCTAGTCCTGTGCTTGTCTTTTGAGAACTCATTCTTTACTCGTCTTTGTTTCTTGTGGATTTGGATCCAGTCCCACCACTGAAAGGAACCAATATAGGGTTCCTATAAAACCAAAATAGGGTTGATTTTGTCTTTCCCTCTGTGAGGTGCAGTTACCTGTTAGCATTATCCTGTTAGCACTGTGCAATGTGATGGAGGTACAGATTATAAGGTGCCTCAGTTTTCTAAGGTAGCAATCTCTGTTTACTCAGCCATTTCACTTTTTTGTATAGATGCTGTGAGAAGCTTGGCAAAATAAACTTGGAATAGAGTTTGTTTGAATCATTCATCATGTGTGGGCCCTAGCATCCATTTTTCTTGCTGTCTGCATTTTCCTTTATGTAGGTCTAGAAATCAGAAGGGTAATGTTGTGGAATGCAGATGTGGAATTGGATTGATAATGCCTGTCATATAGTAAACTCCTAAAATATATTAATAAAGCAGTGACATGTAGATTCAAGAATAAACAGGAAATAAAATGACACATATGTCCTCTTGGTCTTTTTATAAATATATTAATTGTTTTCAGATAATGTTGAGCCACTTGGTACTTACTGTTTCATAATCTGCTTTAAGAAAAAAAAAACCCTTGTTTCTGTTTATAAAAATTACCCCTTTTCATTTGACGAGACAATTATACATTGAAAAAGAAGCTGGATGCAACCTGGTGAACATAGTCAAAATTGCAGTAGTGAGACTGGTTTAGGGTACTTGGTAAGGGGAGGAAGTCTGGAGGTAGTGACAGAAGTACATATATTCCATTGTATAGGCCAATTCTTCCTGAAAATTTTCATACCCTGATAGCAATCCTGCTATATTTACACTGTCCTAGAATCTTCAAATCCTGGGGATGGAAGTTCAGCCCCTATGTAATGCTGCATTAGTTTGTTATCAAAATTTTATTCAATAAAGTTGACATAATTAAAACACTAATGTATACATACTGAATTAATACCCAATTATTTTCTGCAGTACCAAGCATTGAATCCAGGGCCTAGCACGTACTAGGCAAACAATCTACCACTGAGCTACATCCCCAGCCTTTTTGATTTTTTTATTTTGAGACAGGGTCTTACTAAGTTGGCAAGTTGGCCTCAAACTTGCTATATTCCTGGCTCAGCTTCCCCAGTAACTAGGGTTGCAGGCATGCAAAACCATGTCTGGCTCCAAATAATTATTTTTAATGTGCTATCTTAATACCACAATAAGGAACATGATTCTAAATCAATAAATATATTTATCTAATATCACTTTGAGATATATGTCATATGTTTCCTGTTTTATTAAACTCTATAACTATTTCATAGTACCAATTAATAGTTTTTTGTTGTTTAATAAGTATCACTATAGAAATGTATATTTAGAAGCTGGAATTATTCTATCATTTTTTGCACCACCTCCTCTGTTCCATAATGCAAAAGATTACTTCTGTTAACTTTTTGTTGCCTATTTACCATATATTTTTTTCTCTGTATGTTATCCAGTAAATTATGTTTAATCACACAGATATAACATCTACTATTTAGGTTACTTTTATGTATCAACTGTACTGGCCATGGAGTACCCAGCTTTTGGGTTAAATATTACTCTCAGTGTGTCTATGAAGGTGCTACTAGTAAAACCAGTTGACCCCCTCCATGTGTAGGGACCTCATCCAATCATATTAAGGTCAAATTAGAATAAAAAGACTGAATTTCCCATAAGAGGGAACTCCTGATGTCTGACTTCCTTCAAGCTGGAATGTAGTTTTTTCTTGCCTTTGGACTACAACTGAAACATCAGCACTTCCTGGATCTTGAACTGATTGCTCTTTGAACAGAAACTACACTGTTGGCTCTCCTGATTCTGAGTCTTTTGATCTGAGACTGAAACTACACAATTGGTTCTCCTGGGGCTCCAGCTTCCTGACTGCAGATTTTGAGACTTGTCAGCAACCATAAATATGTAAGTTAATATCTTATAATGAATGTCATCAATCTACCTATTTATCTGTCTCCATCCTTTAAGTTGTATTTCTCTGGAGAACCCCAATACAGATTTTGGTACCAAGAGTGTTTCCAGAGGAACAGAGTTTTAATGATGAGTTTTCTGAATTTGTTCTGGGATTTCTCAAATTAGCACTTTAAATCTGGTTAGATTTAAAGATGCTAGGGACTCTATTTCCAATAGTGAAATAGCACTAATAGGACACAGAATTTTCTGACAATAGAAATATACAATATATTATCTTTAGATAACCCTAATATTCTAGTTATGAGAAGTAAGGATCTGTGTGACTGTGTATAAAATTATTTTGAATATTTTAGTCAAACAAAAACAATGATATTCATACAATGTCATTATAAAAAATGAAGAAAAAGGGGATTTACTTGGGGATTCAAATTCCAAGCTGAAATGCAACATACATTTACCTGAAAGCTTCTATAGGTGCCCTGAATAAACTCCTTATCTCTTTTGACTGCAGGGCTGAGATTTCTGAAAATCAAAGAAAGAATCTCATTCTGAGATTGGCTAAATTCCAAAATAACTTGAATTTCCAGGCTTGCAGGGAGTGGACTATTAAAATGATTTTCCCATTGACTGGGAAAGAATGGTACAGAAGTCCCCCCTTACCAACAGTTTTGCTTTCAATGCTTTTAGTTAGTTGTGATCGTCCATGATCTGAAAATATTAAATGCAAAATTCCAGAAATAAGCTATTCACAAGTTTTAAATTGTATACCATTCTGAGTACCATAAGGGAATCTCATATTATCCCACTCTATCCTGGCCAGGATCATCCCCTTGTCCATTGTATCTACACTGTATGTATATACTACCTGCCTATTAATCATTTGGTAGCTGTCCAAGTTATCAGATTGACTATTGAAGAATTGAAGTGCTTCATAATGGCTCCAAAGCACAAAAGTAGTAATTAAAAATAGATATCAGGACATAAAACAGGGAAGGAAAGGAACCTCTGGTTGTGACAACATTTCAGGGCATATAGGAAAAAACATGTATATATAGGATTCAGTACACTCTATTCAAGCATCCAACAGGGGTCTTGGAAGATATTTGTTTGCAGTGCTGGGGATTGAACCCAGGGCTTTGTGTGTGCTAGGCAAGTACTCTACCACTGGACCACATAACCATCCTCTAGAACATATCTTTTAGGACTACTATGTCCTAAAAGTCTGAATAGGTATGTGTGGGAAGACCCTGATAAAAGTAGGGACATTAAACCTGAAAATTCTGATGATTCTTCCTTGCCAGAGATAGAGCCCTCTCCATCCCCAGTGGAAGTGGCCTCTCCCACCCCTATTGAAATTGCCTTCTCTACCCCTATTTGAAGGGATTAATTTTGTATTATCTGAAGAAACTGTAATGGCTTTCCCCTAGACAGTTGACATGCAAAATAATGGTGAGTCTCCTCAGGAGCCACCCCAGCCATCTCTCTTTGCCTCTAAATCTATAACTAGACTCAAGTCCCAGCAGACATGGGTAAAGTGTGGTACAAAGTGTGACCCATGAAACAGTGCACTATACTCTAAAAGAAAAACTAGAGGTTTCTAAATTATGCAGATAGGAATCAGAAAATAGGTGTGGGATGGATATTCAAGGTATGGGATAATGGTGGAAGGAAAATAAAGTTGGATCAGGCTGAATTTATTTATACGGGCTCACTAAGCAGAGATCCTGTATTTAATGGTGCTATTTATAGAGTTAGAATGGAATCTAACAGTTTGGTTGGCTGAAATGTGGACCAAAAGGTAGCTCACAGTGAGCTAGTTAGAGATGCCAGACCTGCTTTAGTTTAATGTAGTGGAAGGGATTCAAAGGCTTAAGAAGATTAGAATGTTAGAGTAGGTTTGTCGGTTAAAACCTTCTCACCTACTCTTTTAGGGTTCTAAAGACATGCCTTTCACCATGACCTTGAGAAATAAATTTGTGAGGGAGTCTCCAAATCCTTGAGGATCTCTGTTATCACTACTCTGTAAGTCACATCTTTCAGTGGCCACTGAATTGGGAAATTTAAATGAAGTGGGGAATGATTGAACCCTAAATAACAAGGGAAAAGTGGTGGCACTCAAACATCAAAGACAAAGTGGGCATGGTTACCATGTGAGTAGCAGCATCAAAGCAACTATCAGAATATTATGGCTTGCTCAGACCTATGACATTGGCTATTTGGTCTTGGTGTTCCTAGATGTGAAATAAATAGGAAGTCTACAAAAATCTTACTTGACCTGTATAAGCAGAAAAGTTCTAGTTCTGGTTAATAATGGTCTAACCTGAATCATAAAAAGAGAGTGATGGTCCCTAAGTTAATTCTTAGGTTGAGCCAATTTATAGACAGACCCATATTTCTGTGAGGAAGACCCCCAGTGCACTGCCAAAGTTTATACTGTCATTTTTTTTCTCCCTGCTTTCTCCAAAGGGACCTAGGGACCTTTTACCAGGGTAATTTGGGGAAATGAAATAATTAGACCCTTTTGGGACTACTAGACTCAGGGTCTGAACTGCTGTTGATTCCAGGGGACCCAAAATGTCACAGTGACCCACCAGTAAAAGTAGGGACTTATGAAGGAGGTCAGATGACCAATGGAGTTTTAACTCTGCCCAATTACACAGTGGGCTCAATGGGTCACCAAGCACTTCCTATGGTTGTTTCGTCAGTTTCAAAATGCACAATTGGTGTAAACATACTCAGAACCTGGAAGAATTCCTACTTCCCTTACTGACCTGTTGAAATGAGGGCTATTTTGGTGGGAAAGGCCAAGCGAAGCCACTAGAATGGTCTCTATCAAGGAAAGTAGTAACCCTGAAGCAACACTGCATTTCTGGATGTATTGCAGAAATTAGTGCCACTATAAAAGACTTGAAGTTTGTAGAAGTGGTGGTTTTCACTTATTGCTCTTAAACTTGTTATTTGGCCTGTGCACAAGACAGATCTTGGAGGATGACAGTGCATTATTATAGGTTTAACTTGGTGGCTACTCCAATTGCAACTGCTGTACCGTATGTGGTTTCATTCATTGAGCAAATGAATACACACACTGTTACATAGTATCCATCTGTGAATCAGGCAATTTTTTTTCCTGTGTATCTGTCAATAAGGACCACCAGAGCCAGTTTGAATTCAGTTGGTAAAGCAAGAAATATCCTATCCTGGAACATATCAATTATACAAGCCTTATGGCATAACTGAATTTTTAGGGATTGTGGGGAGCTGTGACAGTAATTGGGAGACCAGTGTCTGAGATTGGGGTCCCTGATGACTTCATGGATATGAAAGTTTCCGTGCAAACGTGCCTGGTTGCTATGGTAATGCCCTCCATGGGGAGGCTCTGTGCTAGAGTCTTATCATCCTGGACCTTGCTCTCAGGTACACAGCTCCTGGGAATGAAAAAATTCTCTTGCTAAGACAACCACAATGTTTCACCAGCTCCCACTGCTCCTGAACCTGCCTGTATAATAGTAACCTTAAACAATGGACTTTCTTGAGAACTACACAATGCTCCTAACATTGCACATTGCAACTGTAGAATGTAACTGAGGAATGAGCTGAATATCATTTACATTTCATGAATACAAAGAATAATGCTTACATAGTATTTAATCTGATTAATGAGACATATATAACAAAGTTTGCTGGCGTAATTCTTTAGACCCGCTTCTCCATCAGAGAGCAGCGCTCAACCCAATTCCAGCTGAGTTCGTGAGTCATATTTCTTCCAATCTCCCATCGCCCCTCACCAGAACCTGCTAGTTTGGCTGTGCTGGTTGCAGCAAGGGATAGATTGTCTTTCTTGTCCATTAGATATTACACTAGTCTATTGATGACATTTTGCTGATGGATTTAGTGAGCAAGAAGTAGCAACTCCTCTAAAATTATTAAGACCTTTGCATGTCAGAAGGTAGGAAATGAATGTTATACATATTCAGGGGACTTCTATGTTGGTCAGATTTTTAGGGTTCCAGTGCTATATGGCATGTTGAGATATTAGAATACTTATTGGTTATGTTAATTTTGGCAACATTAATTTCTTATCCTCCAGATAATCTTTCCTGGAGGAAACACCTATTTTTCTGACTGAACCCTTGTCTGTCTGCCACCTTAAAATCCATTCAATTAACATGATCCCCATACCCAGGACTCTTTACCCAAGGGGTAAGATTTCACTTCACCCTCCTCCTCTTCCTCCTTTCCTTTTCCTCCTCCTTATCTTCTTCCTCCTGCTTCTTCTTTTCCTTCTCCTTCCCCAACCCTTCTCTCCTTCTCCTCATTCCCCTTCCCATCCTCTTCCTCCTCCTTCTCCTCCTTTTCTTTCTCCACTTTCTGCATCATCATTAGTAATTATATTCACTATGCTGTACAGTACATCTAAAATACTTTATTTCTCATGTCAAACTAAGACTTTACCCTAATTCTAATTTCTCTACACTCTTCCTACCTCTAGCCTCTGTTACCATCATTCTACTCTCTGGTTCTATGAAGTTGATTATTTTACATTTCACTAAACTGCAAAATGTTTTCCATAATGGCTGTACAAATTTACATTTCTACCAGAAGAACATAAAAGTTCCCTTTTTTATTTTATTTTTGTCTTTTTGATAGTAGCCATTTTAACTGGGGTGATATGATATATGATATTTCATTGTGGTTTTGATTTACATTTCCCTGGTGGCTACTGATATTAAGCATTTTATTCATAGATTTGTTGGCCATTTGTATATTTCCTTTTGAAAAATGTCCATTCAGATTATCTGCCCATTTTTTTTTTTAATTTTTGTGGTGCTGGGGATTGAAGCCATGGCCTTATGCTTACAAGGGAAGCACTCTACCAACTGAGCTATATCCCCAGCCCAGATTATCTGCCCGTTTTAAAATTAGATTATTTGCTTTGCTTTTTTGCAATTGAGTTTTTGAGTTCCATTAATATTCTGGATATTAGTCCTTTGTCAGATTTGAGTAATTTGCAAATATTTTCTCCCATTTTGAAGGCGGTCTCTTCAAACCATTGTTTCCTTTGTGTGGTAGGACAGTCTTAATTATTTATTTATTTATTTATTTATTTTAGTTGTAAGTGGAAACAATGCCTTTGTTTTTATTTATTTTTTTATGTGTGCTGAGGATCGAATCCAGTGCCTCACCCACACTAGGTGAGCACTCTATCACTGTGCCACAACCCCAGCCCCAGGACAGTCTTATTTTGATATAATCCCATTTATCTCTTTTTGTTTGGGTTTCCTGTTATTTTGAGTTTCTTTTTTTTTTTTTTCAAAAAATCATTGCCTATGCCAATGTCTTAAAGTGTTTCTCTTATGTTTTATGCTATTAATTTTATAATTTCAGGTCTCATATTTAAGTGTTTGATCCATTTTGAGTTGATTTTTATATCATGAGAGATAGGGGTCAAGTTTTAATCTTCTATATGTGGATATCCAGCCCACTAGATGTTTATATGTGTACCACCTTGAATATATTCAATCTCCTTGTATCTCAGAATCTAAGCAAGATTGGGCCTCAAAGGTACTTAAATGGGAGACTGTTCTTACTTTCCTAATTCCATTTTCAAAAAAAGCCTGGGTACCTCAGGCTTTTTTTCATTGATGTTTTCAAAAAGATTTTCTGGTGTGTGGATATCTGCTAGTTTAAGCCTAAGACTTCGTATTCTGTCATCTTGCCCTAAAGCTGATCCATTGATGTTATTAAGACATACTAATATGGAACTCAAAAGATGTATATGGCCATTTGGCACTTATACCATATATGAAAGCCCTTTTCCCATCAGCACCAGGAAACTAACACCAGCTAAACACACTTTTATGATCAATCTGAAGGAAATTTAAAAGCACAACAAAATAACTTATTAAATGAAATTGGCTTTTTTTTTTTGTTGTTCCAGGAGCAAAATCTCATGAATCAAGTGATGAGACGGCAAATGACTGATGATGCCTTATTCTTAATAAGACACCATCCAACTGGATATGGCAGCCCCAGTGGGCTCCTGGAGCTACCTCTACTTTACTTCCTGAATCATTTTCCTGTGGACTTAGATATGCTCCATCTGTGGTTCTGAGGATGTGTGACTTCTGGGAATTAGTTATGGGGAGGAATGCTAGGAAAGTGCTAGCATACACAGAAGCCATGAGAGGAGAGAAACTTGATGCAAAAAAAATGAGTGAAAATGCTGGGCATGGTGGTGCATGCCTGTAATCCCAACTTGAGAGACTGAGTCAGGAGAGTTGCAAGTTCAAATCCAGCCTCAATAACTTAGGAGAAGAATGCTAGAAGTGTCACATAAACAGATACCATGAGAGGAGTGTGCAATGGCTAAGTGTGATGCTCCTCATTAATAACCTACACAAAGCTGCCTTTTGAGGAGAAGCAAACCTGATTCTTGCCATTTTGAAGACAGTTTCCTCATCCAGAGAGAGAGAGAGAGAGAGAGAGAGAGAGAGAGAGAGAGAGAGAGAGAGAGAGAGAGAGACCAATTCCTTATAAGAGTGGTCCTGAAAATACACAGCCATCCTGTGTGTGGGGAAAACAGGCCCCATGCAAGTAGAACCCCTTCATGTTAATGAGGCACTGGGGTGCTTGGAAAATGGAAGGATCAACCACCAATGGAGCAGTTTGTCCAGAGCACCGAGTGCTTGGCATATAGGCTAGGACCATGGGGTGGGGTGGAGAGTCTTGGTGGGAAGAAAATGTGGGCTGTTTTAAGAATGTTTTGGAGATATGATTTTTATCTGTTTTTCTCATAGCGCTAGCATCATCTGGGGCCACTCTTCCTTCTAGGGGCTATATTTGGCTTTGAGCCTCTGTTGCCATGCAACAGCCTGCATCTGAGCTCAGAGCATGATTCAGGGAAATTGGTCTGGGCAGCTGTGTCCATGGAGTCCTGGAGAAGGAAAGACAGTGAGGGTGTGGGGAGAAAATGTGGGCAGCCATTACAGGGGTGGGAACTTGGAGTCTTGATGGCTTACTTTCTGGGAGGGTCCATCCCTACAGTGTGGACATATCTGCCAACACTGATAAGGGAAGAATGTAAGTAAAGGAGATGTTTGATGAACAAAATGAGATATGGAGTCAATGTCTAATGAACTTATGTTTTAGTTTTCTGATGTAAGTAGGGCTTAACCAAACAGAATTGGCAACATACTCTCCAAACTGTTTCATGAATTATTCTAAAGAATAACACACATTTTTTCATTTCCAAAATTAGACAGTTTAATGTTTTAGAAAGCAGAACCAAAAGCAAAATGGAGACAGCTGTCCTTTTGCTTATTTGCAGCTTTATAATTCTCAGATGGGAGGGGGATAGGGACCTAGACTTCATAGTATCAGCCATAGTCTTTTGAAATTTTCCACCTATTGGCATCGGTTGTTCTGTATCCAATACCTTTTGGCATCTCTAAGCTCCAAGTAGCTCCAGCTACTCTTGACGTGGAGAGATAGCTATGTATGTGAATGTGTGTATACAGTGATAGAATTTGAGACCCAGAAACAAGGACACACAAAATTTGTATTTCAACCATAGAAATGCATACACACAAATTCATATGCATATGTAAACTTACGTATCTACCATGATTAAGCTATTTTAATCTGCTCCTTCCCCCACAAGCAATATGCTTTTTCACATATTTGAAAAATAGTAATTATATATACATCATTTTGTCAGTTCATTTGCAATTTTTACTTTAACATTATTTTCCTGATTATAACATTTCACATTGTAAGGGTATGTGTATTTCTAAAATGAAACTATCTTGTATTTCCCACATTTCTGATCCTTATCCTCCTAAAAAGTGGGGGGAGCACACACTGTCAATAGACTGATACATATTCTCCAGATGTTTTTACCTGAAGCTAGAGTATTAACTTGTATTTACAAATATACAATTATGTATACACATTAACATATTTTGTAAAATTATAATCACATGAATTATCATCTTTAGCTTGCTTTTCTCTTTAATATTATACATCTTCATTGTTATTTACATTTTGCCAGTCCTGTGTTTTGGGAATTTTGTAAATATTTCTGTGAATATATATTTTAACAAAAATTGAGTACTTAAGGTATATACCATCATATTTATATTTATATATTTATATAGAGAGATCAAATTATTACTATAGTGGAGCAAATTAACTTATCTCCTCACATAGTTATTCTTTTTTTATTTTTTAGGACCTTTGATATTTACTCTGTTAACAAACTTTCAATGTATATTACATTATTAGTAACTGAAGTCCTTATGCAGTATATTGGATCTCTAAGTTTATTCATCCTGTGTGTTGCAGTTTTTTACCCTTTGGCCAACATCTTCCTCTTTCCTCCTCTCCCTTGTCACTGGCAATGTTTGCTCTATAATTTGTTTCTATGAATTTGATTATTTTAGATTTCACATATAAGTGGAATTATACTGGAATTTCTTTGTGTGTCTGGTTTATTTAACTTAGCATAATGTCTTCCTGATGCATCCATGTTACCACAAATGGAAGAATCTCAATTTTTAAGGCTAAATATTTCATTTTACTTTCTCTCTCTCTCTCTCTCTCTCTCTCTCTCTCTCTCTCTCTCTCCAATTATCCTTACCACATTTGTTCGTTTCCCTATCTTGGCTGTTGTGAGTAGTGCTGCATTAAACATGGGAATGCAGATATCTTCAACATACTAATGTCATATTCTTTGGGTATATACCCAGAAGAACAATTGGATTGTTGGATCATAAGACAGACATATTTTTAATTTTTGAGGAACCACCATACTCTTTTGCATAATGTGGGTATCAATTTACTTTCCTACTATCGGTATATATGGGTTCTGTTTTCTCCATGTCCTTGCCAAAACTTGTTATCTTTATTTTTATCATCAGCTGTGTTAGTCAACTCTCTGATGTGGAGACAAAATATATGTGATTAAAAACTTGAAAGGAAGAAGATTTTGACTCAGTTTCAGAGGTTTCAGTCATCTAGCTCCATTGTTTTAGGACTCTGGTGAAGCAGAACATCACGGTAGGGAATATATTATGGAACAAACCTGCTCAACTCATTGCATCAGAGAACTCACTTTTATAACAAAGCCCCTCCTCCCAAACCCATGAAGCTATGAATCTATAAATGGATTAATCCGTCCATGAGGTCAAAGCCCTAAAGTTCCAATCACTTCCCAAAGGCCCCCATCTGTGAACACTGCTGCTTGGGGACCAAGCTTTCAACAATAGAACTTTTGGGGACATTTAAGATCCAACCCATAACAATAGTCATCCTAACAAATGTGAGGTGATATCTCATTCAGGTTTTCATTTGAGTTTCCCCGATGATTACTGAGGTTTAGCATATTTTCATATACCTGTTTGTCATTTATATGTCTTCTTTGAAAAATGTCCCTTTGTTTCCTTTATCTACGTTTAAAATCAGTTGCTTTTTCTTTGCTATTTTGTTGTGTGAGTTCCATGTTATTTTGAATATTAAATTTATCAGATATGTGGTTTAAAATATTTTCTCCCATTCCATAGGTTGTCTTTTTCTTTCATTGATTGTTTCCTTTACTGTATAGATGATTTTTAGCTTTTTAGTTTACCTTTTTAATTCCACTTGTTTCTTTTTTCTTGGTTGCCTGAACTTTTGCTGTTATTTCCGCCCCGAAAATCATTGCTAACACCACTGTCATAGGGCTCATCCTCTGTTTTCTTCTAGGATTTTTATGTCTGATTTTATATGTCTTTGCTCCATTTTAATTGATAATTTGACTCTTTTGTATGTGGATATTCAGTTTCCTAGCACCATTTATGGAAGAGATGATGCATTTCCAATTGTGAATTCATGGCACTCTTGTAAAAAACTTGTTTTCTTAATATGCTTGGAATTATTTCTGAGCTGTCTTTTTTGTTCAATAACTTATGTGTCCATTTTTATGCTAGTATTTTGCTGTTTTGTGTACAATGGCTTGGTAATGCATACTTTCAAGTGAAATATCTGTTGCTGTCATTTATCCTTCTTTCTGTTGGTTATTAAATGTGCTTTATACTTCAAGATAATCACATTCAGTTTTGCTAGGTATTGTCATATTGCTCTTCAAAGTAGCTGTATACTCAGTAACATGTGTCAGTTTCCTTTGTTCCAATCCTTCATCTGAAGGGGAGGGTTTTTTCCCCTTGACTATTCAGCGTAACAGATTTGGACTGGGAAAATATCTTCACCTAATTTCCATTGAAAAACTATCCTCGCCTCTTTTTCATGATTTCTGGGCTTCCCTTCTAAAATGTCTAACTAAAGCAGGGTGCGGTGGTGCATGCCTGTAATCCCAGCACTTGGGAGGCTGAGGCAGGAGGATCTCGAGTTCGAAGCCAGCCTCAGCAATGGCGAGGCACTTAGCAACTCAGTGAGACCCTGTCTCTAATAAAATACAAAAAAGGGCTGGGGATGTGGCCCAGTGGTCGATTGCCCCCGAGTTCAATACTCAGTACCAAAAAAAAAAAGTCTAACTAACAGTTTCTGACACACAAGTGTGTGTGTGTGTGTGTGTGTCAGAAACTATTAGTTAGACATTTTTTCGTGTGTGTGTGCATGTATGTTAAATTATTAAGTTATTAGACATTTTTTTGTGTGTGTGCATGTATGTTAAATTATTATTTTACTTAAAATTTTAGCCAGGTGTGGTAGCACATGCCTGTAATCCCAGCTACTCAGTAGGCTCAGTCAGGAAGATTGCCACTTCAAAGTCAGCCTCAGCAATTTAGTGAGACCCTAAGCAACTTAGCATGACCCTGTCTCAAAATAAAACATAAAAATGGCTGGGGATATGGCTCAGTGGTTAAATGCCCCTTGGTTCAATCTCTGGAGGGGGAAAAAAAAAAAAGAAACAAAACCTAAACCCCACCCCTGAGTAGCTCTCTGGCTTCTTATTTGCAATGTAATTCCTTTTTCCAGCATACACTCCTGCCATCTGACAGGGGGCCCTCACCAAAGCCTGTGTTCAGCCTGTTCCATGCTGTTCAACTGTCTGCATCCAAAACTATGAGTTACACAAAACCTCTTTTCTACATAAATATTTTTATAGTAAAGCAAATATGGCAAATAATCTGTCAAATTATAATAATTAAAAAATATAAATTCATATCCTAGTCCATTATCCTGAATTAAAAAGGCAAGTACCAACCAGGGGCAGTAGTGCATGCCTATAATCCCAGCACTCGGGAGGCTGAATCAGGAGGATTGTGAGTTCAAAGCCAGCCTCAGCAAAAGCAAGGTGCTAAGCAACTCAGTAAGACCCTGTCTCTAAAAATAATAAAAAATAGTGCTGGGAATGTGGCTCAATGGTCAAGTGCCCCTGGGTTTAATCCCCAGTAACCCCCCCAAAAGGCAAGTAATTAAAATCTTTTTAAAATTAATAACATTTTATTCAAGCCAAACTATCTGAAATATTAATTGTAGACAAAAATGGAAAGGGCAAGAAAGGAAAAAAAATAGAGATCAGTAAGGGTTTTCTATTCATGCATGAACATGATTAAGTTTGACTCAATATATATCTCATTCAGAAATTCTATGCAAATATTGTCAAGTATATTTATTTACAAATAGCAGTGAGATGATACCTTATTTACAGTTTTAAAAGCTTTTTTTCACATTTGTCATATATGAAGGTTTGATCCATGCCAATCTATATAAATCCATGAAATAATAGAACTGATGATAGAGACATTGATGGTCAATTTAGTATAATATTAATAAAAACAATAATATTTATTGCTGAATTACTGAGTGCCTAACACTCTTGTAAGTGATAACCTATCTTCAAATTTAATCCCCACCATAACCTGTGAGGAGGAGCTATTATTGTCGAACTTTAGACAAAGGGGAATTGAGGCACAGTGAGGCAGAGCTAGAAAATGGTGAGCCTACATTTGAACACAGGCCATGATGCTGATCAGTATCTGCTATTGCCTCTCATATGATAAGATCAGCTTCACTGTTAAACAGGACACAACACAGTAAAACAAATTAAGATTTCATGTTTTTTCTCTTAACTTTTCAGAAATTGAAAATATTGATAGTAATCTATGTTGTTTTGAATTTAAAAGAAATTTGTCTAGTAATATTGTGGCTAAGTGCTTCCCCAACATCTTGTCACTTTTTCTGTGCCTCAGGGATGTTCCCATTCTACAGTGAGTGGCTTTCTTATGGTTGGGGCAGAGAATTATTTTTCCCCAACCTTTGTAATATTTTATATAATTGCAACATCAATAAGTATTTATTATAGGTAACAAAATAGATAGCATTGAAAAGAGCAAACCTACCACCTATCAATAAGGCATTCTAATGTTTTTATCTGCATTGTAGTCTTCCAGAAGTTTTCTTACACAGGGATTTCTATATTGATGCATGTATGCAAAACATATCTTAGTTTTGTAACTTGATTGTTTCACTGCAGTAGGTTGAATTGTGTCTCCTCTGGTGAGAGGAGACACAATAATAATTCACAACAATATGTGAAAATTCACATATTATATTAAATCGGTTCTATTTTTTTGACTACAAGTCTTTTTTCTTTTCTTCTTCATAGTACTGGGTACTACTACTGAGATACATCCCTGGTTCCCCTTTCTTATTTTGAGACATGGTTTCATTATGTTGTCTAGGCTGACCTCAAACTTGCAATCCTCCTGCCTCAGCCTCCATAATCTCTGTAATTACAGGCATGTATCACTGTGCCTGGCTAGAAATCTACATTTTAGTCATGGATTTACCTCCTCCCTCCTCCATTTAGGTTGAAATGTCTATACTTTGGAGGGGTGCTTCTCAGAGACCATGGAATTCCCCTTCCATTACCCTATCTCTGCATAGGCATTCCAAACCCTTGCCCACCCCTATCAATCATAGCTGCTAAAACCCTGCAACAGTGCTAGCATCCTCTCTCAGTCACCTCCTGCCTGCCCTGTGCTGCCCTATGCATGCCCACTTGCTATAGCTGAGGTAGGTTTTAACTACCTGGTATTTTATCATATGGATGCCCTAGAATATATTTGGGTTTTGTTACCTTCCTTTGTGTTTATTTGTTAGATAAAATTGGAATCATTCTAGTGCTTCTACATAGTTTCATTAGCCAGGATTTTAGAGACGTCGCTGAATTTTTAATCGTTGTATTCACTTCTTTCTAGAGAAATCTGATGTTGGAGGTACGTTGGTGCTACCTTGTGACAGAATCTTGAACTGCAGCTGGAATGAGGCTGAGCAGGAAGCTGGGAGGGAGGGGCTGTGGTCTAACCCAATTTTATAGGGTTTTCTGAAATTGTGGGTATAAAAATGGGCATACATAGATACTGAGACTCTATAAACAGGAAGGTAAGGCTCTTACTAAGTTAAAGAGAAAGTTATGTATCGAGAGAAACATTTTAATTATTATGCATTCATATATCTAAATAAATAGCTAGAAACCGATATAATAAAAATAACATTAAGACATTTATGATCTTTGTAACTTGAATTTACCCTTATTATGAACATCTTTCCATATACAAACATTGTATGGTAACATTTTAAATTATACCAAGATTTCAGTTGCATTGTTTATTTCTCATGGCCAAGATGTTTTATCATGTGGATGCCTCAAAATTTATTTCATTAGTATCCTAGTGATGAAAATATAATTCCCTTACTAATTTTCTATTATAAGCAATAGTATACTTAACATGCTGCTGTATATATGCAGATATGTTTATAAGCATCTCTTCATAATAAATTCCTAAATGTGTTATTTCAAAACCTTTTGAAATATAAAACTTTATATTAATGTAGTTAATCCAATTACTAATTTGTATTCCTAACATCAGTATGAAAATGTCTGTTTCTCCACATATTATAAATAATGTAAATTATTAATCTGATATGCAGTAAATCATCTCTCGTCACTGTTTTTGGTGATGATATAACTTGTTTCTCTGCCTTCTGGAATTCCACTCTAAGGATGTGAAATAATCAGTTTTCACAACCCCATGCTATTTAGAGTGTTGTGATATTCATTTTTGTCTATATTGTAAAGTGGCGTCTGCTCAGAGTCTGTACACTGCCACAGGGCACGGTTCAGAGCAGAGTTCTGTTTGCCTTAGTGAGCAGAATGTGTCCTCTTTGAGTCTAGCAAACTGTCTTTTGAGAATTCTAGTATTGCGTTAACAGAAACTGGTTGATGTAGTAGTGCTGCCAACACATTTCCTCTGCTTCCTTCCGCCTCTCCATGGGTTTGTGTCCTATTGGGTCTCCCTCCTTAAATTTAGGCCCAGTAATGAAGGAAGAGAATTCTCAGGATGGCATTCCTAACAGCCAGATCCTTATCAACATCTTTACTACATTCTAAAGATAAACTCTACAAGGGATACTGATGGCCCAAAGGGTACTCACCTTACTAAAGCCCTTTAGTAAGGGCTAACACTCATAAAGCTAGTGCCATTTGGACTCTCTAAGAAGAATCCTGTGCAGAAGTCTGTAGAAGAGTGAAGACTAATCATGCTGATCCTGTTACAGAGGGCAGGTCCTTGAGTCTGTTATAGACCCATTGTTGAGGTATTTGGAAGATATGGAAGTGGTCGAATGTCATTGAATTTTGTGAACAAGTACCACCAGAATTAGCATGTTTGGGGAAGGACAGTCATTGGTTGGAGGAACAAAGGGCTGGAATGCAGCCACAGTTTTGTATACATTCATGTTTATATAAAATATGTGAATCAAGGCCTTTGTCTGGAAAAAGTTGGATTATTGATCCCCAGCACTGAAAAAAAAAAGTTGGCTCTTTACTGTAGTATAACAAAAGACCAGACCAATACCACATTTTTAATCACTTTTCTTGCAATGTAATTTACAGATGATACAATTCACACATTTTAGGTGTACAATTTGATGATTTAAAAAAATGCAGAGAGTTGCACAACCCTCACCATAATCAAATTTTAGAATTTTCATTACCACAAAAAGTCCCATTGTATTCAAGTGCAGTCAAATTCCTTGCTCGCCCCAGTCTGAAGGGCAACAGATATGATTTCCATCTCTGGATTTGCCAATTCTGGACATTTCATATAAACGAATCATACAAATATTTTGTCTTTTGTACCTGGCTTTTTTCACTTTTAGCAGTATTTTCAAGGCTCATCAAAGTTGTACTTCATTTTTTTTTTCATTGCTGAATATCATGCTACAGTTTATTTATCCAGTTGTGTAGGTTGTTGCTATTTTTTTAAAAAAGACATAAGCATTTTGGGCTGGGGTTGTGGCTCAGCGGTAGAGCGCTGGCCTAGCACGTGCGCAGCCTGGGTTCGATCCTCAGCACCACATACACATAAATGCATTGCATTGTGTACAACTAAAGCAAATAAATAAATATTTTTTAAAAAGACATAAGCATTTTAATAACAAGACTATAACTAATTTTAATAATTCAAATGAGCATATGTAATTCAACATTTTAATTAGGCTTCTTTTTATCATTAGAGATTTATAGTTATACATAGTAGTGGGTTCAACTCAACAAATTCATACATGCATGGAAATTGAATTCAGTTCATGATCCCCCTTTTTCCCTCACTTCCTCCTTTCCCTCTCCCATTCTCCTTCCTCTACTCTGCTAGACTTCCTTTCACTCATCTATTAATTTGGATTTGGTTGTTTCTTTATATAATCATATCCTTCCCTTCCTCTTTTCATTATTTTACTATAGCTTCTGCATATGAGATAAAATGTTTGACCTTTGAGTTTATGAGTTTGGCTAATTTCACCTAGCATGATATTCTCCATTTCCATCCATTTACTGGCAAATGCCATAATGTCATTCTTTTTAATAGTTAAGAAGAACTCCATTATATATATATATATATATATATATATATATATATATATATATATATTACACACACACACACACAAAACACACACACACATATATGTATATATATATAATCTTAATCCATTCATCTATTGATGGGCATCTGGGGCTGATTCCATAATTTAGCTATTGTTGATTGTGCTGCTATAAACATTGATATGGCTGTGTTGCTATAGTATGCTGAATTTAGATATTTTGAAAAATACCAAGGAGTGGGATAGCTGGGTCATATGGTGGTTCCATCCCTAGTTTTTTGAGGCATCTCCATATGGCTTTCCATATTGTTGCTACTTTTGATTATTATTAATAATGTTCCTACATAATTTGAATACAAAGTTTTATTTAGATGTATGTTTTAACCTTGGGTATGTACCTACACATGAATTTGCTGGGTCATATGGTAACTCTCTGTTTATCCATTTCAGGGACTTCCAGATAATTTTCATAACCTTTAAAGTCATGAAAAGTACATGATTAGGCTGCTGTTTTTCCTGTGATTAGACTATGATTATTGGTTTTGAGAAATAATACTATAGATTTGAAATGCCCTTCTTCTCATTATCACATCTGTATTTACATGATGGCCACATGAAGTCACTGGTGATACTAACTTTTATCAATTGATTAAGGCAGTGCTTGGCATATTTCTCAAATATACAGTAACTATTTCTATTCACCTACATGTTCTGTACAAGTGAGTCACTAAGTGACATTGCCCTCTGGAAATAAAGGACAGAATTAGGCTTCACCTAATAGAGGGCAGGTAGCTACATATGATATTTGGAATTATTTGATAAGGATAATTTGTCTCATTTTACCTATTTCTTAGTTAAATTTATGCATGTAAGTGTATATGAACTCATTTATACTTATTTTATAGTTTATATTATTTTATTGAATGGATACATCACAATAGAAACTCCTGATTTCTTTGATGCACACCAGAATGTGAGTTTCCAAGGAGATTAGAGCACTCAGATCAGATGGATCAAAACACAAAGATTTAGTGAAATTCCAGTTCACCACTGAGCAGACATTAACAACACAATTTCACTGATTTACTTAAGATTTCCTAACTTCCTATAATTTGATATAAAATATGGATTTAATAATAGGTTACATAAAGGAAAAGTTGAAGTTAAAGGAGAAGTAACTTAGAGTACTATTTGGTTATATTGCTTTTAAAATCACTAATATGCTATCCACAAAAGAATCACCTGGTTTTCCAACAGCCCCTATTTACCACCTTAAAAGCTCGTCAGTTCACATGGTGCCTGTTATGGTTTGGATATAAGCTGAAAAGCTCCCGTGTTAATGCCAGAGGTTAAATGATTGGATTATGAGTGCTACAGCCTAATCAGTGGACTAATCCATTTGATAATTAAGAATTTGAGTGGATTACTGGGTGATAACTGTAGGCAGGTGGAGCATGGCTGGAGAAGGTGGGTCATTGTTGGCATACCTTGGGGATTATATCTTGTCCTCTGGTTCCATCTTTTCTATCTCTGCTTCCTGGCTGCCTTGAGCTGAGCAAGTTCCTTTTTCATGCCCTTCTGCCATGATGTTCTGCCTCATCTTGGGCCCAGAGCAATGGAGTCAGCCATCGATAGACTAGACTTCTGAAACCATAAGCCCTAAATAAACTTTCTCTTCTCTATGTGGTTTTGACAGGTATTTTGTTCACAAAGATGTAAAGCAGACTAACACAAATATGTTATAAAAAAGTTTGGCCCTGGGAGAGGATTTCGCTTCTACCATCCTTGTCACAGAGAGGTTTTTGAGTGAATGTGGGGACTACAAAATGACAAGTCCCTAAATCTTCCTTGGTGGCTCTTCATCTACACAAGAATTCACAGAGTATATGCAGACTTTCTTAACTTCTTTCATTATCGCACATCAAAAGAGGATTTTAGATATTTGGTTTTCTCCCTATGAAGCCATTCCTGCCTAGAACATGAATTTTTTTAATATGTATATTTTAGTTGTAGATGGACACAATACCTTTATTTTATTTTCATGTGGTGCTGAGGATCAAACCCAGTGCCTCACGCATGCCAGGTGAGTGCTCTACCACTGAGCCCCAGCCCCAGCCCTGGAACATGAATTTTACCACAAATGTAGGGCTGTTTATGTACTGTCCCAAACCATTAGGATGGGTACTAACTCCCTGCCCTGAAGAACTATTTTTAACCCCTTAGAGGCAACATTGCCCCTGTTGAGATACTTGGAACATTGCCATGAAAACAGAAGCTGGAACCCCACTTGCCCTTGCTTGTATGATACTGGAATATTCTTAGCTTCTCTCTGCTATTGACTATATGTGAAAGGTAACTCACGATGCCTTCCTTACAAAACTGTTCTGTGAGAGGTAAAATGTAAAATCCTATGCAGCATAGATAGCACATAGTAGGATGCTAAGAAATGTTCATCCTGGATCAACTTTCTCCTCCCTTCTTGAAAAGTGATGAGAGCATAAACACAACAGCACTACTACCATAGAGACAATTTGGAAATATAGCAGTAAGAAGCAATATATAGTCACACTTACATTGTAAGTGAAATGTTGGGACCATTTCTATGCTTCTGAAGGCCTTGCTGAGGTATTTGGGGAGAGGGAAGAAGATCATCAATTTCCTTAATTCTGCTTAATTTTCTGTTCCTTTACTTGATCTTCTAGTTTGATATCACAAAAGCAGAATGCTACTGAGCCCCAAATGAAGAGAGAATACAGATAAAGAGGAGGTAGGAATCACAAGCCTTAGACCCTGATACCAGATGCTTTACCACCTACAGGATACTACACCAGGATTTCCTCTACATTGTCAGATTTTTCAAAGTGACAGGAGTTGTTGAGTAAGTATCCCTGTGAGCAGAAGACTATAAATGTGTAAAAATATATTTTTAAAATACCAGCAATTAATCATTGGCAACAGACCATTGGGTATCCTTTGGAGAGGATAAGAATTATAATCCCATTCTTGCTACTTAATAGATGACTTGAAAGATTGATGTTTAACCAGTGAGTTGCATTTTGTATTTTAAAATTGTGAATAATAATGCCTTCCTGACAGGGTTGTGAAAATAATGCAAATATATAAGTGATATCATAGAATAATTGACCTTTTGTAACTTTTCAGTCTCTGAAAATAAAGCCCCTGAAATATAATAAGGTTATTTGGGCAGTTTGGGTACAACTAGCCATTCTGACATGACTATTCTTGCACATGTGCTCCAAGATTCTCTGTAGGCCAAACTTTATGGAAACATGGCTGATGGGGCCTCACTTGCTTCCTTCATAGATGTAGCCAAATGTCTTTGCAAACAGGTTATACAAATATGTCCACCTCTAGTGCTGTATGGTGTTTTCCTCTCCAACATTTTCCATTTAAGTGGGATGTAGAATAAAGCCATGCAAGAATTATTCCAAGGCGTATTCTAAGGCATACATGTGAACTATGCAATTTATTGGAAAACATGTTAGGTAAAATGAAAAATAGTCTGACATTCTAACAATGGGATATCAGATTAGTAAATATGAAAAAATCATGAAATTCATCATTAGTTCAAGTGTGAAAAAACAGGTGCTCTCTTCTCATACTTGGTTGGGACATTACTACTAAAAAGATTGTACAGCTCATTTAGATAGTGCATATTAACAGTGTTATATTTTCATGCTCTTTGAGGAAGCAGTCTCACTTATGGACATTTTATTGTCTTGATGTAGCAGAGGGAGCCTTTGTCCTCATTACTCATCTATCCACATCACTTAGGGCACAGATGACCACTTCCTAAGCTGGCTCAGAGCCTTCAAGCCTCCTGTGTCTAAAGCACTATTTTATAATGCAGGTTTTATTATTATTCAGGTACAGTGAGGCCAAAAGACCAGGGGACCTTTGCCACTGAGAAGATAGTTTGTTACTCATCATTCCTAGGAGGAGTGAGTAGCTCCTCATGCCCTGCAAGTCACACAGGGAAGAAGCAGATGAGGTTAAGAGGCAGAGGGAGCAGAAGTAAAACATGGCAAGGGTCTTTACTCTGCTTCTTATGCAAAGTGACAGACATGACAGGGTATGTATCTTAGTATTCAGTACCCTAAAGAATTGCATCAGACTCTGGAGCACAGGGGATGCCTGAGTTGTCTGGCATCAATATCTGGTATGATTATAGCACAGAGTTATTGGCCTGGAATAAAAAAAGCACAGTAGAGAAGTTATGACTATATATGTGTGGGGGTTCTGAATTGGTTAGTTTGAATATGACAGGTGAGTTGCATGCTAGGTCTAGGAATTAGCTACCCTGGGAAGGGAAGTCCCTCACAAGTAAGAAAGGCCCTAAATGCCAGAGCCTCAAGCATACAAGAAATATTTTTTAAAAATAGCTAATACAGGAACCTATCCCTCAATCTCAACAGAAAAATCTTCCTCATGACTAGATACTTACTTTATGTGCTTTATGGTGTATTCAGCAACTACCATAAGCATTGACATGGGGAAATTCTGAGGTCGTCCCTACTGCTAGAGTTACCTGTACACTTTCTACCACACCCCTTTCATCACTCTGTGTCCACAGAGGCTCTTCCTTCCCTATCTTGTATAAGTGCCTATTACTTTCTATAAGTTTAAGTTTTCATAAAGGATGGAAGAAACATTGGCTTCAGACTGCCTCTGATTCCAGCCCTGCCAATTACTTCCTCTGATACAAGACATCAAACCTGGTTTACTGAAGGGAGAATAAATACAGGAAGAAAAACAACTGACCATTTCAACTGTATGAGTCCTGATATATTTACTACAATATTCTATCTGCAGCAACTCAAGGGGCTTAGGCTGGCAGTTTCTGACCTAGCTCTGGCAGCATGCCTGTTGAACAACTTCTTTGCCATCTAGTTCTATGGTTAAGAGCACATACTTTGTAGTCACATCAATAAAGAGAGGCTGTTAATATCTTAATAGCATGGTTGTGGTGAGGATTAATTCCAACCACTAACATGAAGGATATAGCATTTAGTTCTGCTAAAAATTGTCTCCTTCTCCAGCACAAGAAACTCATATGGACCCTGACCTGCCTCTTTACCCAGGCTCCCTTAACCAAAATTTAGATATGAATCACCTTGGAATCACTTTCTAAACCCTAACCCAAAACAACTTTGTTGGTATAAATAAGAGCTTCTGTATGAAAGGCCATTTAAGTTATAAAATCATAATGATATAGATTTCAGAAAATTGATGTGCCCACCTGTCATCAACAGCATATGTGAGTGCCTATTGCCCTTTATTACACCAACACCAAGTAAAATAGCTTTTGATTTTCATGCTAATCAGATCTGTTTATTTTCTCTAGTACTGCCCCATTTGAAGAATGCTCTCAGATGGTCATTAAACTTAAAGATACATATGTTTATCCCCTAGAGTTACCAGATTTAGCAAATAAAAATATATGATGTGTCATTGAATTTTAATTTCAAGTAAACAGAAGTATATGCATTAAAATTATTCATCTGAAATTAAAATTTAACTTGGTGTACTCTGTTTTATATGGTAGCCCTACACATGAAGAACCAAGTTGCTCTAGGGAACAGCCTCCACTGAGCTCCAAGAATATGCCAGTATAAGGGGCCAGATAGATGAGAATGGTGGGAATGTGAGGTTAAGAGAATATTTCTATAAAATGAGCCCACTGTGCTGACCCACCCAACATGCTTTCTTTGCCAAAAAGCAATCGGCCTGCAGCCCTGCCTGGTGTAGGCAGGAATGAAGGTCAGGCAGTCAATGTAGGCAATGTATGATGGGGGTCATGAGAAGATCAGGACTGGTTATCAAAGAGAGGACAACAGTTTGTTAACCTTTGTGATCATGTTCTTGGGCACTCTGGGATGCTAAAAATTAACCTCCACTTCCCTGCCCTTGGTCAAGTATATGGGGAAGAAAGAGAAGATGCTAATTAAAATAGGGGTTCCAGGGTCTAAAAAAGAGCAAGACACACCCCTTCTCACAGAAGTTCTGGGGCCCCTTCTCTTCAAAGAAGTCTATTTCTGTCCTTTCCTTACATAAAACTTGCTTTTTATGCTTGCCTCTGTTTTTCTTGGGTGTTTAATCTTCAACACCAGGGAACAAGGACCTGTTCCTGATTTCCAAGACTAATATCACCAGCACAAGTCATCATCCATGTAAGTGACCTTGCTTGGATCTCCCAGGCTGCATTTGTGTAAAGAAAGCACATAGAGAAAAAATCAATTTGCTGAGCTTAGTTATCACACAGAACTCTTACAGACAATAAATGGCTTGGGGGCATTTTTAAAAACAGAAATGGATATTTGCAACAGGGATATGATGAACTTTCCTTCTTTTCTTGTGATCTATTACCACCAGAATATATAAGGATTCACTAAGCCTTGAAAACTTGGTGGGACTTTCTTATAATTTCTACTATAATCTGAGTATTGGTTTATGTGTTAGAAATTTCTGAGCACGTCTAAATTGTTTCTTTTTTTAAAAAAATATTTATTTATTTGTTTTAGTTGTACACAATGCCCTTATTTTTACATGGTGCTGAGGATCGAACCCGGGCTGTGCACGTGCTAGGCGAGCGCTCTACCACTGAGCCACAACCCCAGCCCCCTAAATTCTTTCTTGAAGGAATTTTCAAGGAAAATTTTCACTATAGACTTTCAACACAATTTTTAAATTTAGGACCTAATTCTACTTCCCATCCATAAGATAAGTTTCCACTGGAATCACTTGTGTTAAGGAATTGAGAGGTTGTTGCTGCAAATTGCTCCTCCGTATAACACATGAAAAACCATATCTTCAGCAGGTTTCTCTTTGTAAGTATGACATCAGGACAATGAATATTTCTATTTACTTCAAGTTATGTTTTTCAGAGGTGTCCTAAAACAGTTTCTCCTGCTACACAGATAATATTATGACAAAGAAATTACTCTAATCCTCCTATGTACCCCCATCCAACAATACTTTGGAATAGCCTCCTTATATCAGAGAAAATATTTGGTACTTGGATTTTTGAGACTGACTAACTTCACTTAGCATTATGTCTTCCAACTTCATCCATTTACCTGCAAATGCCATTAATTTATTTTCTTTTATTGCTGAGTAAAATTCCATTGTGCGTATATACCACATTTTCTTAATCCACTCATTTACTGAGGGTCATCTAGGTTGGTTCCACAGCCTAGCTATTGTGAATTGCGCAGCTACAAACATTGAGATATCTGTGTCACTGTAATATGCTGTTTTTAAGTCCTTTGGGAATAGACCCAGGAGTGGGATGGCTGGGTCATAGGGTGGTTCCATTCCCAGTTTGCCAAGAAATGGTCAAAGGAAGGGAGGGTAAGGGAGGGAGCAAGAGGGGAGAGAGGGGGAGAAAAGAAAAAAAAAAGGTGGTTGAATGAGACGGATATCATTTTCCTTAATGCATGATTGAAGACCTGAATTGTACGAATATACTTTGTATACAAATAGTTGTATGTAAAAAGATACTAAATATATGCAATATGAGTTGTACATATTAAAAATTATAAAAATAAAATTAAAAAAAAGAAATTACTGTTCTTGGACACAAATAGGGCATCTTCACAAGACAGGAGATAGATACACATTGTAGCGCTTGGTCTTTGTGACTGTTCCCATGCAACACTGCTAGCTATATTCTTCTAGGTGTCCCTTTCTAAAGTGACTTGGAGATTCCTCAAATGACATTTTTTAGTGTCCTTAGATCATTCAGTCACTGATTATGGACAGTTTTAGTTTCCCACAGAAGGCTAAATGCATAGCAGTTCACAGTGCATGAGTTTTGCATGGTCCCCTCAGAAAGCTAGCTCATCTCCAAGAGCCCTGGAATAGCTCCCTTGGTCTCTGTGTACTGATAATACTCCTCCAAGGTCATTTTTAGTGATAATAAAATTCCTGGTAACAGACACATGCTTTGTTCCAACAACCTGGACAAAGCGCTCCCAATTGCCTGCATCCCCGCCGAGGATCTCTAATTAGTGTGCTTTCTCAGGTGTTTCACTTTAACGGAGAGGCAAAGCAGACAGAAAGGAAGACTGCTTGGAGTCTTCGCGCTTCCCGTTTGCTGCAGAAACCTGACGTCATTACAGCGACTGTGACGACATTCAGAAGGAGTCCAATTTGCTCTGGTTGGAGAGTAGAGCTTCACCTCCAGGCGTTTGGACTCAGTGGAGGGTATGAGTACGCCGTAGTGCGGGCTGAGCTTCCCTGGGTTGTAGGAGTTGAAAGGATCCCAGACCCAAGTCGCCTCGTTCCTGTTCTGGGACTCAGTGCCCCGCTGACTGGAGAGGGAGAGAGACGCCTGGCCCCAGGCCCCGTGATGTCGGGCTCCAGGGTGTACTAGACCTACTTTCCATGTAAAGGTGGGGCACAGGAGGATAAAGCAGGAAACGGCCCTCTGTGACCCAGCTACCCCTCTGTAAAATGGGTAAGAGCCAGGCGCTGTAGCACATGCCTGTAATCCTAGTGATAGGGAGTCTGAGGCAGTAGAATCTCAAGTTGGAAGTCAGCCTCAGCAAGTTAACAAGACCCTGCCTCAAAAAAAAAAAAAAAAAAAAAAAAAAAAAAACTTTAAAAAGGGACATAGCTCAATGGTAAAGTGCCCTGGGTTCAACACCCAATACAAGAAAAAAAAGAGAAGAAGAAGAAGAAAAGTACAACAAGGGTATAAGAATGCTCACTCACAGGGCTTCAGGGTTGCAGCAATCTTCAGTGATAAAAATACATGCAGGGCTATGGTTGTGGCTCAGTGGTAGAGCATTTGCCTAGCATGTGTGAGGCACTGGGTTTGATCCCCAGCACCACATTAAAAAATAAATAAGTAAATAAACAAAATAAAGGTATTGTGTCCATCTACAACTAAAATCACTAAAAAAAAAATACATGCAAACCCATGGCCCAGTGGTTATTGTGGGACCATGAATGCCTGTGTGAATTCAGGATACTTACTATTCCTTTTAAAATATGTTTTTAGGGGATGGATGAGGTAATGAGAAGAAAAAAGGGCCATAGTTAGAAGCCCATTGTACCTTTTTGTTGTTGTGATCACTACCCAATTGTATCACTGTCATTGGTCACAGATCTGTGCCTTGCCTGTGGCAGGCACATAAACTCCAGTAAAGCATCCAATAAAGCATGATTGCTAGATTCTTTCTCAAGAGAAAGAATCTCTTCATGTGGATGACTGAGGTCATATCATATGGCAAAAAAACATGGCAGAGAACTTCACAAAATAGCCTGGTAGTAGAGAAGCAATTTTGACCCCATCATTGGAGAATAGTTTTAATTTCCTTACATCGACAGCTGCATGTGTGTGTGTGTGTGTGTGTGTGTGTGTGTGTGTGTGTGTTTGAGGGAGGGGTACCGGAGATTGAACTCAGGGGCGCTCAACCACTGATCCACATCCCCAGCCCTATATCATATTTTATTTAGAGACAGAGTCTTACTGAGTTGCTTAGTGCCTCGCCAAGGCTGAGGCTGGCTTTGAACTTGGATCCTCCCGTCTCAGCCTCCAGTGCCGCTGGGATTACAGGTGTGCACCATCCGGCCCCGTTAACAGCCACATGTTTTGTAATAGACCTCGAGACCCATTTTAGCTCTGTCCTCTTTGTCTTAAAGCAATTAATTATCTACCTTGGAGAAGAAACTTGATTTTAACATGTACTTGTGGTAAACATATTTTTCGGACTGCATAAACAATAATCAGTGATTGCCATGTATTTCTCAGATAGGTGTTGAAATATGCAGTTATATGGAAAACCTTCCTAGCATTCTGAGATTGTAAATGAATTCTTCCCTGGTAACCACAGTTTTATTCAATTCCATACTGACATTTTTTGAAAGTTAGGAACACTCCAGTTGTTCATTAAATATATTAATCACAAAAATTTATAATTTTAAAAAGAATAATTACCTATACATTGTCCTTATTTTTATTTATTTTTTTCAGTTATATACAACATCAGAATACACACTGACATAATCACAAAAGCATGAAATACAATCAGCTCCAATTCAGTCCCCAACACTTTCCTCCACCCCCATTCATCTCTCTCCACTCCACCAATCCATCTTCAATTCATTTACTTTTTAAAAACATTACTGTCCTGTGGATACACCCAATGCCAGGATCCACCATGCCACATCCATGCACACACATATGAAAGTTTGGCCAGATACATTCCACTGTTCTTCTCTTTTCTTATCCCTTCTTTCTCCTCCTCAATCCCCTTTGTCTATGCTAATGGTCTTTCCTCTATTTTGATGAAGTCCCCCCTTTTAATTATACCTAACAACATCCTTTATGCTAACCCAAAACTCTAAAGTATTATTAAGATTGTATTACCAGGACATCACATTCTAGTTTCTGTATATTGGACAGCCTTCTCCCTAGCCATGCCCTGTCACAAGGCAAATACTGGTCTTTTATTCAATCAGTTTTGATTCCCTATTATTCCATGTAAATAAAATCATACAGTTTACTTTTTTTTAAAGGGAATTCATATGGCTTGTTTCTTTTAACCTATTTATAGTTTTAGAATGAGCTTTTTAAAGAAATTAACATATGAAGCAACATAGCATTATTTATGGACACTTGGGGAACACATACTTGAATATTTAACACGTACTATCCACTAGAGAAAGCCTTGTGCTTTGGAAACTTGGGGATTGCCAATTCTTTTATGGATCAACAAACTATCCCATTATGTATACAGCAAAAAAGAAATACCAGCAGAATTATGTTGAGGTTTAGGATTATAGAAAATATTTAACAATGAATATAACAAGTTAGAGTGGTAAAAACTCTCCTAAAAATGTATGCTATGAATTGAATGTTTATGTCCCCCTAAATTTACATGTTGATTCTGTAATTCTCATGTGGTAGTGTTAGGAAATGGGGCCTTTGGAAGGTAATTAGGTTTAGATGAGGTCATGAAGGTATAACCCTTATAGTAGGATTCATGCCCTGATAAGAATAGACGAGAGAGATCTCTTTGGTTTTGTCTCCACAGCATGAACACACAGTAGGAAAAGGGTTATCTGCAAACTAGGTAGAGGGGCCTAACCAGATAAGGAATGTACATGCCTCCGGACCTTGGATTTCTCAGCCTCCATAACTGTGAGGAAAAAAAAATTAAGCCACTTAATATTTCATAATAGCAGTTTGCACTGACTAAGCCAAGGTATGAACAAAATACTAGTAATTTTGCTAGTTATGAATAAATTTTTGGATTTCGATGATGATAAAAACCAAAGCATGGAAATGAGTTGGTTCCTAGGCTTATTGTTTTGTACCCACACATTTAAGTCCAAGAATAGGGAAGCTGATAAGAAAATAATCACATGAATATTTTCAGTTTCAGTAATTTTATAAATATTTCATGTAACACATATCCTTATATGTAATTTATTGCATATATGGATTAAGTAAATATAATTTTTGTCTTAATTATTGATGAATATAGTAAGTGGATTATTTTAAACCTATGTAATAATAATGGTTTTCAGCAGAAACTTTTACTAGCTATTGTAGACCAGTGTTTTTTTAGATTTTTTAACAGCTTGATTTAGTGTAAACATAATTGTTTATAACTGGAACCAATACATAATGCCTTATGACCTGAAACCCACTGTATATTTAATTCCATTTGCCTTTAATCTTTTTTTAGTTCCCTTTAAAAAATGCCCTGCCAAATTATTTTACAAGCCACTAATGGTTGCAGCTAACCATGTGAAAATCCTCTTCTAGAATAATCTCTAAGACACAGGTCAAAGATCTGCTATTACTAGATTTTCCCTGCTTTTCATCTGCCTGGGTTCTGATGGTGTAGGTGTCCCTCCTCATGGTCACTATTGGCTTTCAAATGAAGGCATGCCTCTATCAGTAAACATGAACACCCATTTCCTTTTTGAACATGTAGCCATCATTTTTGGTACTAGGGATTAAACCAAGGGGAACTTAACCACTGAGTCACATGCCCAGCCCTTTTTTATATTATATTTAGAGATAGATAGGGTCTTGCTGAGTTGCTCAGGGCCTTGCTGGCTTTGAACTTGCAGTCCTTCTACCTCAGCCTCTTGAGCTGCTGGGATTACAGGTGTGTGCCACTGTGCTTGGCTGAAATTCTTTTTACTTCTAAGTGTTCAACTAAGTATTTTTAGTATTTAACAATATTGTACAACCATTACCACTATCTAAACTTGTTGTTGTTTTTTTTTTGCTCAAAATATGGTGTAGTTTCATGAATGTTCCATGTGAGCTTGAGAATATGTATTCTGTTGTTGAATGAAGTAAACTATAAAAATAAATTATATACAGTTGCTGTTTACCTATATCCTTACTGATTTTCAGCCTGCTGTATCTTTCCATTTCTGAGAGAGTGGTAATAAAGTCTCCAACTATAATAGTGGATTCCTCTGTTTCACTGTGCAGTTTATTTATTTTTGCTTCATGTAGTTTGATACTCTTTCATAAAACACGTACACCTCTTATATTCAGGTGAGACCTTAATAGAACCCCTAGTAGTAAAACTTACTACATTGTGGGAGTCCCCTGTGACTGGGCACCCCTGGACCATTTTTTTTAGATGGCGATGGACCTTTATTTTATTCATTTATTTATATGAGATGCTGAGAATCAAACCTAGTGCCTCACACATGTTAGGCAAGTTCTCTACCACTGAGCTACAACCCCAGCCCACCCCTGGATTCTTAAAAAAGAAATTATTATGGCAGTCAATAATTCTTTGTACATTTGAGCTGCCACTGGGACACTCTTGCTTGGATGCCAGGTGCCAGAACACCGTGGCAAATCTCATGGCTAGGTTTCTTCACTTTCAGATGTTTCTGAGGTCACGCAGACCAACAGACATGTCTGCAGGGCACCTATACCATGTTCTCATCCACCTCTAAGCACATGGGTCTTGGGGACCTGACTAGGGTATTAGCCTCTGTCATGGACCCTGCCAACTCTACACCAAGCTTCACAGTCAAGCTGTTGTGCCTGTATCTTGCTGCCAAGTGCTAGAAAACTGTGGCATAACTCACAGATAGGTTTCTATGCCAACACTTAACATGATCATTCTTTAATTTTGATCATTCACACAGGGTGTAGTGGTATCTCAATATAGATTTTATTTGTTCTTTCGGGTACACATGACAGTAGAGTGTATTTTGGCATATTATGTGTACAACGAGTATAACTTAATTCAAATTAGGATCCTATTATTGTGGTCATACATGATATGGAATTACCTTGGTCATGTATTTATATACAAGGATAAGAATTGGCATTGAATTCGAGGGTACTCAACCACTGAGCCATATCCTCAGTCCTATTTTGTATTCTATTTAGAGACAGGTTCTCACTGAGTTGCTTAGTGCCTTGCTTTTACTGAGGCTGGCTTTGAACTCACTGTCCTCCTGCCTCAGCCTCCCAAGCTGCTGGAATTATAGGTGTGTGCCATCATGCCTGGAAGTAACAGATGTTTTTAACATTCAGAAAGTCCTATTTATGAATTTGTTCACTTATTGATAGTGCTTTTCATGCCTCATCTAAAAATCTTCACCTAATCCAAGGCCGAAAGTATTTTCCTTATGTTTTTCTTTCTGGATTTTTCTTTCTTGAGCAAGACATGCAGAAATAACAGGAAAAGTACAGATTTATTGAAGGTGAAGGTGAAAGTAGTACTCTGTAAGGTAGAGCAGAGAGGACCAAGTGAGAGAAAGGCTCAAGGTCTTTCGTGGAACAACAGCTTAGATCTTATATTTAGGTGTTTGGTATATTTTTAGTTAATTTTTATATGTTATATGATATATAAATTACAGTTTATATTTGTGTGTGTGGATATCCATCCATCCCAGTAACATTTGTTGAAAAGATGGTTCTTTTCCCACTGAATTACCTTTGTACCTTTGTTGAAAGTCAGTTGTCCATATATGCATGGATCCTTTTCTGGATTCCGTATTCTGTTCCACTAATCTAATGGCTTGTTGCCAGAAGCATGCTGTCTTTTGATTACCATAGGTTTATAATTATTCTTAAAAACAGCTAGTGTTTGTCCTCCAAATTTGTTCTTCCTTTTTTGAAGGTGTTTCTTTCATAGTCTAGATCTTCTGAATTTACACATGAATTTTAGTATTACCTTGCCAGTCTCTGAAAAAAAAAATGGTAGGATTTTGATTGGAAATACATGTAAGTATTGATTTTGGGGGGAGAAATATAAAAGTTTAAAAAACTGAGTCTTCCAACTCAAGGAGAGAGAAAAAAGTGTCCTAGAGAAAAATTCTATAAGACATCTCCAGAAAAACAAATCTCTAAAAGAATAGTTGTGGTTTTTCCATCTTTGTATTTGTGGTGAATCTGTTGAATAATGGTATTTTTCTTCTTTACCCTCCCACAGCATATCTACCTCAATGAATCCTGGTTTCTTTGATGGTGAAAGAAAGAGGTAAAGTGCATGCATGTGTATTTGTGTACATGTACACACACAATTGCTGATTTTGCTAGGAGTATACGGTGTGATAAATACTAGAAGGAAATTACTGAGGTCATGACCATTCCCTTTCAGTTTCTGCCACATATTAGGAAACCAATCATGGATGTTGTTTTTTCTCACCTTCCCTTGTCCACCATAGTTACCATTGACTCAATGACTGCTGTGCAATTTTATACCGACAAAGCATTCCTTTAGTGTTCTTGCCTGAATCACTAATATCTAGTTGCCTGTCTGTCAGGTATAGTATTTACCTTTTCATAGTCTCAGAGAAAACTTGCTTAACTTCTCTGATGTGAACCTACAGTTAACATGGGAGGACAATGTGTAGCTTAAAAGAAAAGGAAATGGGTTGTCAATATTCTTATCTTGCTTCAAACTCCACAGGGAAGTTAGAAAAAAAACTCCCTGAAATCATACTCCATGTAGTCTTTTGTGTCTGGCTTTTTTCAATCAGCATAATGTGTGTGAGATTAACATTTATTGTTGTCTTTAATTGTAGATTGCTCATCCTCATTGTTATAAGGTAATATATATCCTACTTAATTTTCATTGTTGAAAATATCATAAGTTGAAAATACATTTAACACACCCAATCTTTGGGACATAGCTTACCACATAGTGCATTATTGAGAATCAGGTTTGTTTACCCTTGTGATTGATACTAGTGAAGAGAATCAGGGCCTAGTTCCTTTTCCCCAGATGTGAAGATTGAACCCCTGAGAAATGCTGAGGCAAGCATAGAAAAGCAAGTTTTATTTAAAGGATAGAACAGAGACAGACTTCTCTTGGGAGGAAGAAGGGGATCCAGAGATGTTATCTGTGGAAGGGGGTGAATCTTGTATTTTTATAGTTTCCAGGTTTCTTACTTCTCGTGCTCTCTCCTTCTATTGGGCCCATGTGGCGAAAAGGTAGAAAAGGGGGCAATCCAGGGGTACCTCTTCACGTTTTCCATTGTGTACCCAGAAGAGCAGGAAGGGAGCCTCCCAAGGAATACTCATTAACAATTCTCTGCTGGAAGGAACAATCCCCCTGGAGGCCAGTGACTTTGGCCACAGGTGAGGGGAGAAAAATGTGTCCTGAGGTATTAATATTTCAATCCCCCAGAGGCAGGTGACTTTGGCCACAGGTGAGAGGGATGTGTCATGAAGGTATTAACTTTCCATTCCCTTTGAATCAGCTTCCATTTTCCCAACCCAAATCAGTTTCCATCTTCCTGATGTGTATGTACACTAACTGCCTGACCTTTGCTCTTGCTTCAGGATTGTGTGACTAAATGGGAGCTTCAGTTTACTGCAACTGACCAGTATCACTGCATTTTGATAGCTCAGGAAAAGATCAAAATTCAAAGCACAGTTTGCACTGAATGCACATCCTACTCACACCATTATAAAATTTAAAAAAATCATTAAGTTTAACAATTATAAGCCAGGGTCAACATGTATTTGTTTTGGTATTTCACAATATAGTTCTCTGTTATGACTTTTTGGTTGGTTTCCAGTTGTCTTAGTCAGCTTTTTCACTATGGTGACTAAAAGGATCTTATCAATACAATTATAGAGGAGGAAAAAATTTTTGAGGGCTTTCAGTTTCAGAGGTCTTAGTCCATAGAAGGCTGGCTCCATTCCTCAGGGCTCCAGGTGAGGATGAACATCATGACAGAAGAGTGTGGCAGAGGGAAACCGTTCACATTACAATCAGGAAGCAGAGAGAGAGAGAGAGAGTCCACTGGACAGATACAAATATATACCTCAAACCACACCCCAATTCTGATCTCCTCCAGCCACACCCTACCACTTCAGTTACCACTTAATTAATCCCTATGAGGGGATTAAATCACTGATTGGGTTAAGACTCTTACAACACAATCATTTCTCCTATGAATCTTTTTGCATTTTCTCACACATGAGCTTTTTGGGGACACCTCACATCTAAAACATAACACCAGTTTATGACATCATAAATAATGGTACCATGAAAGTTGAATAAACTCCTAGTTCTATTTCTTTTGGGCAGATAATAAAGAATGGCATTTCTGAGCCATAGGGTATATGTATTTTTTTGCCCAGTACATACTGCCAAGCAGTTTTTCAAATAGGTTGTTTAAAATTGTATTCCCACCAACTTTGTACAAATGAAACTCCACTTTCTCCACATTCTTGCCAACACTTGGTATTTTCCATCTTTTTCAGTTTTGATGTCCTAGGTAGTATATGGCAACATCTCATGGTAGACATAGTAATTCCTTTAAATAATTATCTTTTAATTAAAAGAAGATCCATCAATTTAGAGGTAATACGTTTTATCAATTTGTGGTTTAACCATATAATTTATAAAACACAAGCAAATGTGTTTACATTATATTTCTCCTATTTCAAAGTAAAAGTCAATGTACTCTAGATTGGTGGATTACAATAGAATTTCCAAAGAGATGAAAATATTCTGTTTATACATTGTACAACACACTAGCCACTAGCTACCTGTGGACATTGACACTGGATATGTGGTAAGGGGAATTGAGGAACTGGATTGTAATTTCATCTGTCCTTAATCCACTGAAACCATGTAGCCACATTTGGTCATTTCATACCATATTAGAAAGCAACAGCTGGACACATTTTTCTGCACCTTGCTTTCTTCACTTAACAATATATATATATTTAAAACTAAATAGCGGTACAAAGAGGGAGTTTCTATTGATACACCTGTATCATACTCTAGGATATAGTTATACCTTAGATTTTTTAGTCAATCTTTTATTAGTCAACCTGTCTTATTTCTGGTTTTGCTATGTTACATTTTTTTCTTCCAACAATGACCTGTGCTTATGCCTTTTTGTATTTCTGCATTGTATCTGTGTGATAGATTCTTAGGATATATATTGCCGGTTCCAAAAGAAAACACCTGTTTGATAAAATAAACTACTGGAAAGAGAAAGAATCTGGAAATGTAGTAGCAAGAAGTAAACTTTGTTCTCATCTTGTTATTCCTTTTATTCCACCTACTATTTGCTCTATTATTTTCTTTCAAGTGTAACATGGATACAGAAATTTCTAACTGAACCCCAGGAAGAAAAAAACATACATAAGAGCAAAGAATAATAATGGGTCAGTATGATAGCTAATCTGGGTTTTTAACTTGATAGGACTGAGAGACACCCAAGGAACACATAGTGTTGAGAGACTTCTGGGTGTGTATATGAGGGTGTTTCCAGAGACCACTGGCATGTGGGACAGCAAACTGAGAAAAGAGACCTGACCTGAATGTAGGCAGCACTGTCCAGTAGGCTGTGGGCCTGAATGGAACAAAAGGCAGAAGAAGGAAGAAGCAGCAGCAAATGCAAGCTCCATTCTTCTTGAGCCAGTGTGTCTATCACTACTGTCACCATCTGTGAACATCAATCATTATCTCTTTCACTCATTCAATATGGATACTTACAGTGACTCTCCAGGAAGTTTCTAGACCTTTAGTCTTAGATGGGCTGTATTATTGGTCCCTCTTGTTCTCAGGCTGTAGCTTCTTGGGCTGGGCAGCTATTGGTTCCTCTTGCTCTCCAGTGGGCAGATGGCCATTGAAGGACTATCCTGCTTCTGATTGTGTAATCTAATCTAATAAACCCCCTTTTACATATACATATCCTGTTGGTTCTTTTCATTTAGAAAACCCTGACTTCTGTAGTCAGACAGACAATGGGAATCATCAATCTTGTATCCCAGTTGACAGACACATCTATGAACCACAGGAACTTGGGTGAGTCCTTTTCCTTTGCTGACCTCTGGTCTAACACAGAAGAGTACTCAATACAGAAAAAGTGGTTAGTTCCATAGGCTTTGGTGTCATGAGAGCTCTGACTGGATCCTGGGAAATGGTACTTGCTGGTGTATGATTTTGAGCAAACAATTTTTCTGCTATGTGCTTTATAATTATTGGCATCTATTATTATTTTTTTGTTATTATTCCACCACCCTTCCAAGTGGTGAATAATGGGAATGGAGATTACAGTGCCAAATATTAACAATGTTCCATGAATCTTTGATTTTATGACCATTGATTAGTGCAGTTGACATACTAATTAAAGGATAACAATAGAACACTTATGAGCGGACCCAGACATTATTTAATATACTACAGGTATGGCATTTATATAATCAAATGCATTAGTCATTAAATTGGCTGGGACAGCTGACAAAGGGTTTATTATAAAATAAAACTAGGGGCAGAGGATGGAACTCTGTATTTGAATGCTTGCCTAGCATATGGGAAGCCCTGGGTTAAATCACCTGTGCTATTAAAAAAATGGTATAGTTAGATCATATTTTTGCCTTGTCAATGAATGAGAATGCTTTGTCCACATATAAATATTTAAGATAAAACAAAATCAATAATAACATAAAACTCAGAATACTACACTGTACATACGTTTATAATAGACATATGAAATATATATGTAATGAATGTATAGTAAAAGTACATATATGAATGCAGAGTATAGCCACAAGAATGGCATAGGATGATATTAATTTTAATCATGATAGTATTGCCTGGTATTAATATTTTTAACCTTTGCACTTGGACCAATATTAAGCCATTTACTAAGATTAATATGTATTATGAGAAAAAACTATATACCCTAAAACCTTTGCTGGTTATGAAACATTTCAGATAAGTTAACATAGCTGTAAAATTAGTTGAGGTTAAGGAAAGATTTTTTTTCCTCCCCAATTTCATCCCCTTCCTTCTCCCCTAAACATAATCACTGTCCAGAATGTTTATCATTCCCATGCTTTGCTTTATCATTTTATCCCATATGATAGCTTCTCTAAAGAGAATACACAACTTCATTTTGCGTTTCACTATATATAAGTACACACATGAATAAACAAAGTAGGCATTTTCCCTCTAACTAGTTAATTTAAGATTGTATATTTATGCATATTTTTATGTTTATGTATATATATATGTATATATATGTATATATATATATATATATATACACACACACATGCACATGCATCACACCCCCACATACAATTCTCTGATCCTTACACTTGAGGGAACATTTGAAGAGTTCAAGGAGAAACCTTAATCAAGATCCCAGTGTAGCATATGGTACAACATCCAGAATGCCAGTGTTTGCTTCTATTCCATCTAAACTTTTCTGATCTTTCTGATCTTAACAGGAAGATTGTTTATTAACATTTTCACTCCTACTTTTGCACTTAAGTATTCTTTCCATCTGCTCTCTTTTAGTTTATATATTGTATTTTTCTTTATGGTTTTCATGTTGAATGTTTAATTCACTTATTTTCCTTATTGATATAGATATTTAATTTTCAATAATGTTTATGATAACTGTATTGGCTATAGAGACCATGTTGTGTTTTCATTATTGTATTCATCAAACTGTGTAATTTTAATGTATTTCCATTTGTTCTCAAGATTCATTTTAGTCTTAGAGTCAATTTTCATGAATTTCGCACACTCCTCTGAAAAGTATGAGTTATCTGATACAGATGTCTCAATTCAGTATTTCTAAGATATATTCTTGGTATTAAGTTATTTTGGGCTTCTGTATAATCAATAAATTTTGCTCCACTTGCACATTTTTTGGTTACTACAAGTGTGCTAAAATTATCTCTTTTTTAAGTTATTTCTTCCTATTTCTCCTTGGACCAATTATAGCTGTTGCTCTATCAATATATTTTGCTTGATGATTGAGTATATAATTATTAATATCTTACATCTTCTTTGTGAATTATAGCCAATTTAGCTTTATCACCTATGTTTTTAGTCTCTTTAAATTCATTTTAGCCTGAATTCTTCTCTCTTACTTATCAAGAATATTACCTTCACTTTCTTCTTATTGGCAATTGCCTGGCATACATTTATTTATTTTAATTTTTAACCTATCTGAATATTTTCTTTAGGTATATATCTTGAAGAATCATCATTTTGGATTTTGCTTTAATAGGCAATCTGAAAATAATTTTCTTTTAATAGATGATAAGCTAATCCAATTGACCTTTATTAATATGATCAGTGTCTTTTGATCATTTGTGTTCAGTTTTAATGTATTGTTTTTAAGCACAGAAACTGTATGATTTTTAACTCCTTTGTATGTTTTATTTACTCTCTTTTAGCTTAGTACGTAGTATGATCGCTTTATTCCAATGCTTCAATTTACTAATTAGTATATTGATATATAATAAAGTCTTATTAATAAGTAGAGACATAGTCAAAGGATATAAATGGATAATGGACATAAACCACAATATACATACCAATTAAAAAATTTTAAATATACCAAATTTTCAACAACTAACAGAATGCAAATAGTGAGTTATGAAGTTGAGCAAAGAAGATATATTGCTAAAAATTATGCATAACATGATAATATGGGTAAGGAACATATATATGTACATGAGCATGTCTTTCAATAATAAATGACCCTGTACTGTGGAGTTACCCTTAGTGATCCTGAATTTGCTCGTCTATAAAATGAGTGTACCAATATTCAGATCAAAGGGGCTTTATGAATAGAAATGAGCAAAATGATAGAAACTATATACTTCAACAAATATATATATACATATGTGTGTATATATATTTATATGTGTATGTATATATATATTTCCCTTTATTCTCCCTACCACAAGAGATGACTTAAATGTGACTATCTCATAGAAATCAATTGGATTTGAAGCAGAAAAAAGGAAATGTATTCATTATTATATGATATATAATCTTTAATGCAATTTCTTTGGAGGATGATATACTAAGGATAGTGGAAATTTGGATGAAAATCATTGCCTTGTTATTTTTTATTTGAGGCATTCTTATCTTCTTACCTTACATTTTGATACTGAAACAAGAACCTTCCTCTCGTGGTTTGTATGTTAAATATCCCCCAAAGGCCCATACACTAAGGGCTTTTTTGCCTGCCTATAGAACTACTGGGAAGTGGTAGAAACTTTAGGATATGGATCTAATAGAAGGAATTAGGCCATTTGGGGAATGCCCTTGAAGGGAATATTGGGATCCTGGACTGGCCCTTTTGCTACTTGGAGACAGTGGAAATTGAAAATAAGGACTCTAAACTTTTGAAAATATTTTTTCCAGAAAATTTGGTATACAAATGTAAATATATTTAAGCAGAGAAAAGAGATAATGTACTACTTACACCTTTATAAGCAACTTTTAAAATGTTGAACATATCATGAAGGTCAATTCGTGACAATAAAAAAAAAATCCATATAATCAAAAAATGAAGAGACAATAATGGTCAATTCAGGTGTGAAAATAATGATAAAAATGGTTAATACTTATTGGGGCTTTCTCAATTCCTGACACTATTGAAAGTGTGAACTTTTACTTACTCATTTCATCCTTACTATAACCTTAAACATAAGGTTATAGTAAACAGAGCCAGGGCAGAGCTATCAAGTGATAAGGCTTAGACTTGAACATAGTTTGTGTGACTTCTGAGTGAATATATGTATTGTAGTATATTCTACTTTTGTTCTTATCATAAGTGCTATACCTTATTGTTAATCACAGCAAAACAAAAAATATATGTTAACAAAAGTACTATATTAGTATCCTAGGACTGCTCTAATAATTTACTCTAAATTTGTGGGTTAAGAAACTAACATTTAGTCTCTTGCAGTTTTAGATGCTGAAAGTCTGAAATCCAGGTGTTAGATGGGCGTTGCTTATTTTGAGTCTCTGGGAAAAATCCTATTTTTTCTCTTCATAGGCCCTGGATACTTGATGCTCCTGATATATAGCAACTTCATTCTGATCTCTGCCCCAACCATCACATGTTATTCTCTCTGCATGACTCTAGCTTCAATGGACCACAGATCTTATTGACAGAGCATATTGATTAAAGCCTACCCTAAAGAGCTCATCTTAATTTGATCACATCTACAAGATATGATCAATTCTAAAAAGAGTTCATATTCACAGTTACCTGGGGTTAAGACCTTAACATATCTTTTGTGAGGACAGAATGCAACCAAATAAGAGTGTATTTGTTTTTTCCAGTTGACTAAGCAGAAATTTAAAGTATTTTATTATTAGTGTGGCTTGAAATTTGCAGAATATTCACCCCCTGCAACCCTGTTCTCAAAGTCAGTGTCTTCACTGTGGTTGGGACCTATAATGTTTAAGTTTTATTTGTGCTTCATTATTTTGTATAATTGCAAGAGTAATAGTTGTTGACTATAGTTAAAATTGTATACCATAGGAAAGTAAATAAATAGAATTATCCTCCAATAGACCACTAAAAGTGAAGGTCTGCTAATGTTTCCATCTAAATAATAGTCTTCCACAAGTTTTCATATGTAGGTAGTTACATATTTATATATTTTCCTACATTTTCAAATATTTATATTTAAATGCATACATTTATATATTTATCTACAAATTATAAGCTTTCATCATACATTTGTTTTTGTGACAGTCTTGTCTGTAACAATATACCTTGCAGATTATTTATTATAAATAAATCCAAGCCTCTACTATAGAGATAGTTGAGATATGAATGACCAATAAAGATGGAGAAAAAAAGAAATATATGTACTCTGTGTCAAATATTTGTAAGGCATTGACCATGTAATGCTTACAGCTCATTGTAAGATAGGTATTATGGCTATATTCATTGCATTGTTGAAAAAATGAGGGACAGAGATAATAATGACTTTGCCCAAGACTGCACAGTTAGGGAGTGGGACATCTTAAAACTGAACCTAATACATGATACTCCAGATCCTGAATAACTGATAAGATTTGTTGTTAAGTTAGATATGTATTCTGCAAAACATATACATTTTAGAAGGTTGTTGAATTTAATACTCATATGTTGGTACAGCCATACACAATCGTTGACTCTAGTTACAAAAAAAGTGGTTTATGATCTTGGTGAGATCACATTCATTGGAGTCCTGGTGGCAGGAGCCCAAGTGAAATGGGATAAGGAGTCAGGGGAAAGTGAAGAATGTTAACAGGAATATAATAAAATACAGGGAAAAGTATAAAATGCTTCGTAGAACTTTGAAGAAGAAAAAGAGGGAGAACAGAAAAAAAGAAAAAGAGAGACACAGTAGAGGTTAGATCCTGTGGCAAGATGGAAGAAGAATTTAAAATCTTCATTTCCTTGTTACTTGAGCAAGTTTAAAAGTAAATGTGAAGGAGCCATCTCATCCCAGGTTAACCTTTGAAGTTGATCATATTCATTTGTCTTCATACCTCCTTATTTTTACTTTAGAGATAAAGAGATGCCATTAGTAGAATAGCATGGATTATGAGCTCAGCACAAAAATTTCAGTTATTAACGAATGAAAGGACGGACAACTATTTGTCAAGGAGATTCTATTAATTCTTGGATTTGTGTGAGGAAGCAGGTATCTGACATCCTGGTGCATTAGGGCTAGATAATGTGTCATCTGAGGACCCTGCACTGGTGATGAGGTCCAGGTCAGAATTTTCTATACAAATGTAAAACATATGGAATGATCCAGGAATAATCATTAGGCAGATACCATGCCCTGCTTCCCTGGTGTGATCTGTCACTGAGATTCCCACATGAGTTCAAAGATATCCCTGTCTTTCCAACAAGGGAAACTGGATTTGGGGCTGCTCAGAGAGAGGCACAATGTGAAACAGCTCTTATGACCTGATGAAACACCAAAAAGGAGAGCAATTTTTATCACCAAAACTTTGAACTCGTGGTGTATCAGGGAGTTATTTGCTTCCTTCATCTAGAGGAAGGCTAAAAAATGAGCAATGAGTTTTTATAATGGTTACATTAGACCTAAGGCTGAACCTCAGGTTGTTTTGTGGCAGTTGCTTAACAGAAATGGATATCCAAAATTATGTTTTTGATGAACTTTACCTCTTTTGAGATATGTTATTATTAGATAAGAAATTATTTTTTTTCTTGAAGGCGAGCCTTCAGTATAATTTTGGCAATAGTCTGTGCATGGATGTATGTGTCTGTATAGATTTCTGAAGATTTCATCAATTTTTTCTTGAAGAGATTTACAAGGGTAATTTTTATAGTATTTGCTTTTCAAGCTGCCTTGGAATTTTGAGCCTCTACCTCAGTCACATTAATGAAGATACTGAGAGGATGTTGATATAAACCATTCCATAAGGAAAGCCTTGCAGGCTGGTTTAGTGAATATTCATTCTGAACAGGGCACATTTACTTACATTGAGAAATGTTTCTCAAAGAAGGTATCCTCAAGACACCATCTCCTGCTACAGGACCCCTTTGCAAGGAAGTCAGTTTCTTTAGGCACATAGACAAGACTCCTTCAGCAGACAGCAGATAGATGTGCATTGCAGTCCTTGGACTTTGTGACTATCCCAAAACAGTACTGTCAGTTGGATGAGTCTGTCCAGTTCTGGGGTTAATTTAGGAGCTCAACTTACTAGCAAATCTAAGTCAATATTCTCCATTATTACCTTTATAAGAAATCAAGTCAATATATTGCTCCTCTTATTCTTCAAACATATTGCTTAGTTGATTTAAAGCTCAGAGTAGGAACATATTTCAGGGGCCCTTTAAAGATCCTGTTACTAAAAGCTTTGTCCTTCTCCCTGAGGCTAATCCAATAGTGAGAACAAGGTTTGGATAAAAGAAAGTTGTTTTATTGCTTTGCTAGCAAAGGAGAAGCACAGGGGACTCCTGTCCCAGAGGCTGTGATTCTCTCAAGGGAAATAGAGGGCTTTTAAACTGATGGTTCAAAGTGTATTTTCCAGCTGTGTCCTGTCAAGGGGCATAATTCACTTGTAGCCTTGAGAGGTAGCCATTTCTCAGAAATTCTGGCACCAGTCCTGAATTCCAGATTCCTTCATTCCTGTGTTGCATAAGCTTAAGGACAGATAACTGGGCCTAGGACAGGAAGAAGGTTCATCTTGCTTCCCTCATGGTTAGAGAGAGGGAGAAAAGAAAGGAAGGGGAACAAAAAAAAAACTGTCTGTTTTAAAATAAGCCACAGCGAAAGAGCAGCAAGAGTTATATTCAGAGCATGAAGTGGACTCCTATCACAATCCAAGTATTAGGAAGTAAGTCTATAGGTAAAATGGAGAAGCCAGTGAGACACATAAAGGGGAGTAGAGCTTTGATCCTGTTATAAGACTTACCCTTGAGGGCAGAGCAGAACAAGTATTCTGAAGGTCTGTCTATTACCAAAATTATTGAAGGGAGAGGACCTGGACTGAGCAATACCAGTCTTTTCTTCCAAACTTATGTATTGTGACATATGGATATGCAAAGGATTTTCAGGTGTGGGCAACAGGCCTGTGCATAGTGGTTGCCATAGAAACCTGATGATATTTTGGTGACCATGACAACTTTTTTAAAAATATTTTTTTAGTTGTAGATGGACACAATATCTTTATTTTATGTGGTGCTAAGGATGGAACCCAGTGCCTCACACATGCGATGCAGGTGCTCTACCACTGAGCTATAGCCCCTGCCCAACCATGACAACTTTTTAATGGAGGCTGTTGTGATTTGGTTTGAGAACAGGATCCCACTTGCAGGTGTTTGGTCCCAGTTAGGATGTGGGTGCCCTGTCCATGGGGGATGAACTTCCCTTGGGTGTGGGGAGAGAAAGAGATCCCAGACTCTAGTCATCATCATTCTAACTTTTGAGACTCAATGCCCCCTGTCTCAAGAGGGAGAGAGATGTGAGACCCTCCTGGTCCCAGCAAGTGTGGTGTCCTGCTCCAGGGCATCCTGGACCTACTTTCCATGTAAAGACATGCTGGAGGATAAGACAAGGAACAACACTATGTGACCCAGCTTCTCCTCTGTAAAATGGAGGCAAGAATGTTCAGCCACAGGATTGCTAGGACCTTCAAGGATAACACTTGCTGAAATAATAATCCCTGTGTATCTTTCTCTTGAATGTTGAAACATGCCATTGGTTAGATGTTCTTCCTAGCAATTTGAGATTTTGATATGCATTCTAAAATGGTCACCAATTTATATATCCTATGATATATGAAATTTATTAAGAAGTCAGAATTGGTCCTTGAAGGGTTAATTTTCCCAGAATAGTGAAAGAAAAAAGTTACTTTTGTGTGAACTTAAGCAGATTGTGAACTTCTAAGCCCCTTTCCTTACATACTGGGTATAAAGTTCTGAAACTGCCTGAACTCAGGGTTCAGGAGGATTAATTGATTACAGTGAAAGCTGTAGACTCTGAACCTGGCTACAGATAAATAGTTTCCTGGGCTGGGGTCGTGGCTCAGTGGTAGAGCACTTGCCTCGCATGGGTGAGGTTCTGGGTTCAATCCTCAGCACCACATAAAAATAAATAAAGATATTGTGTCCATCTACAACTAAAAAGTAATATTAAAGAAAGTCAGAGTTATGTCAAGTGTAATTAGACATGTCAAAATGTCAGGTACGGTCTCTCTTATGTGTAGAAGTTTTTAAAAAGTTGATCTGAATACAGAATAATGATCACTAGAAGGTTGGAGAGTGGGGAAACAGGATGGATAAAAGGGAGACTTGTAATGATCATGTGTGTTGTATGTATGTAGTGAAATATCATGGTAATCCCATCAACATGTACAATTAATACGTGTTAATAACAGAATTTCCAGAAATGAAAGAAGCAATAAATCAAAATAAAAGCTCAATCGAAAGTATCACCAACAGAGTAGATCACTTGGAAGAAAGAACCTCAGACAATGAAGACAAAATATATATCCTAGAGAAAAATCTAGATTACACAGCAAAAATGGTAAGAAACCAAGAACAGAACATTCAAGAATTATGGGACAACATAAAAAGACCAAACATAAGAGTGATTGGGGTAGAGGAGGGGGCAGAGTTTCAAGCCAAAGGAATGAGTAATTTATTTAATGAAATAATTACAGAAAATTTTCCAAACTTGAGGAATGAAGGGGAAAACCAAGTTCAAGAGGCCTACCGAACACCAAACATACAAAATCACAACAGATCCACACCAAGACACATTATAATGAAAATGCCTAATATAGTGAGCAAGGAGAGAATATTAAAAGCCACAAGAGAAAGGAAGCAGATTACATATAGGGGGAAACCAATCAGACTTTGTTCAGATTTTTCTACCCAGACCTTAAAAGCAAGAAGATCCTGGAATAGCATATTTCAAGCTCTGAAGGAAAAGGGATGTCAACCAAGAATCTTATATCCAGCAAAATTGAGCTTTAGATTTGAAGATGAAATAAAAACCTTCCACGACAAGCAAAAGTTAAAAGATTTCACATCTCGAAAGCCAGCACTTCTGAACATCCTGGGCAAAATTTTCCATGAAGAAGAAGAGGAAAATAACAATGAAAATCAACAAAGGGAGATATTAAACTAAGGGAAATACCAACCAGAAGAGAAACCAAATCAAGCTAAAGATCATCATACAAATAAAAATGGATGGGAATAAAAAATCACATCTCAATAATAACCCTGAATGTTAACGGCCTAAACTCGCCATTCAAAAGACACAGATTATCTGAATGGATTAAAAGAAATGACCCAACAATCTGCTGTCTCCAAGAAACACACCTCATAGAAAAAGACATCAATAGACTGAAGGTAAAAGGCTGGGAAAAGTCTTATCACTCACATGGCCTGCGGAAGCAAGCAGGGGTTTCCATTCTCATTTCAAATAAGGTAGACTTCAAGCCAAAGTTAATCAAAAGGGACAAAGATGGATATTTCTTACTACTTAAGGGAACCATTCATCAAGAGGATATAACAATCATAAATCTATATGCCCCAAATAATGGAGCACCTACATTCATCAAACAAACGCTTCTCAAGTTCAAGAGTAAAATTGACCACAACACAGTTATTCTAGGGGATTTCAACACACCTCTCTCACCAATGGATAGATCATCCAAACAAAAACTAAACAAAGAAACCTTAGGCCTCCTTAAAACAATTAATAACTTAGATCTAACGGACATATATAGAATATTTCATCCCTCAGTAAATGAATACACTTTTTTCTCAGCAGCACATGGCTCCTTCTCCAAAATAGATCATATATTATGTCACAAGGCAAATCTCAGCAAATATAAAAAAATAGAAATACTACCCTGCATGCTATCAGACCATAAAGGGATGAAATTGGAAATCAATGACAAAACAAGGAATAAGAAAAACTACTCCAACAACTGGAAGCTAAGCAACATGCTACTGAATGAACAAGGGGTTGAAGAAGACATCAAAGAGGAGATTAAAAAATTCCTAGAGGTAAATGAGAACACAGATACATCATATAGAAATCTCTGGGACACTATGAAGGCAGTAATAAGAGGAAAATTCATTGCACTGAGTTCATTCTTTAAAAGGAAGAAAAACCAACAAATAAACGACTTAACATCACACCTCCAAGCACTAGAAAAAGAAGAACAGATCAACACCAAGAGCAGCAGAAGACAGGAAATAATTAAAATCAGAGCAGAAATTAATGAAATTGAGACTAAGGAAACAATTCAAAGAATTGACAAAACTAAAAGTTGGTTCTTTGAAAAAATAAACAAAATTGACAGACCCTTAGCAATGCTAACGAAAAGAAGAAGAGAAAAAACTCAAATCACTAACATTTGTGATGAAAAAGGAATATCACAACAAACACCTCGGATATACAGAAGATAATTAGAAATTACTTTGAAAACTTGTACTCTAATAAAACAGAAAATGCTGAATGCATTGACAGATTTCTAGAGTCATATGATTTGCCTAAACTGGATCTGGAGGCTATACACAATTTAAACAGATCGATTACAAGCAAAGAAATAGAAGATGTCATCAAAAAGCTACCAACAAGGAAAAGTCCAGGACCTGATGGGTTTACAGCAGAGTTCTACAAGACTTTCAAAGAAGAACTAATACCAATGCTCTTCAAACTATTTCAAGAAATAGAAAAAGAGGGAGCTCTTCCAGACTCTTTTTATGAGGCCAATATTACATTAATTCCAAAGCCAGGCAAAGACACATCCAAAAAAGAAAACTTTAGGCCAATATCCTTAATGAACATAGATGCAAAAATCCTCAACAAAATTCTGGCAAATCGGATACAAAAACATATCAAAAAGATAGTGCACCATGATCAAGTGGGGTTTATTCCAGGGATGCAAGGCTGGTTCAACATTCGGAAATCAATAAACATAATACATCACATCAATAGACTTAAAGATAAAAATCATATGATTATCTCAATAGATGCAGAAAAAGCATTTGACAAAATACAGCACCCCTTTATGTTCAAAACACTGGAAAAACTAGGAATATCAGGGACATATCTCAACATTATAAAAGCTATTTATGCAAGGCCCAGAGCTAACATTATCTTAAATGGAGAAAAATTGAAAGCATTCCCTCTAAAAACTGGAACAAGACAGGGATGCCCCCTCTCACCACTGCTATTTAACATAGTACTGGAAACTCTGGCAAGAGCAATTAGACAGACGAAAGAAATTAAAGGGATCCAGATAGGAAAAGAAGAGCTCAAATTAGCACTATTTGCTGATGACATGATAATCTACCTAGAAGACCCAAAAAACTCTACCAGAAAACTTTTACAACTAGTAAATGAATTTGGCAAAGTAGCAGGATACAAAATCAATACCCATAAGTCAAAGGCATTTTTGTACATCAGTGACAAAGCCTCTGAAAGGGAAATGATGAAAACTACGCCATTTACAATAGCATCAAAAAAAATAAAATACCTGGGAATCAACTTAACGAAAGAGGTGAAAGAGCTCTATAAGGAAAATTATAGAACACTAAAGAAAGAAATCATAGAAGAACTCAGAAGATGGAAAGACCTACCTTGCTCTTGGATAGGTAGAATCAATATTGTCAAAATGTCCATACTACCAAAAACATTATACAGATTTAATGCAATTCCAATCAAAATCCCAATATCATTCTTCAAAGAAATAGAAAAAGCAGTCATGAAATTCATCTGGAGAAATAAGAGACCCAGAATAGCCAAAGCAATCCTGAGCAAGAAAAGTGAAGCAGGTGGCATCACCATACCAGGACTTTAAATTATACTATAGAGCAATAGTAACAAAAACAGCATGGTATTGGCACCAAAACAGACTGGTGGACCAATGGTACAGAATTGAGGACACAGAGACTAATGCATATAATTTCAGCTATCTTATATTAGACAAAGGTGCCAAAAATGTACAGTGGAGAAAGGATAGCCTCTTCAACAAATGGTGCTGGGAAAACTGGAAATCCATATGCAACAAAATGAAATTAAACCCTTGTCTCTCACCATGCACAAAATTCAATTCAAAGTGGATCAAGGACCTAGGAATTAGACCAGAGACAATACGCCTAATAGAAGAAAAAGTAAGCTCCAATTTCCAACATGTCGGATTAGGCCCCAAGTTCCTTAATAAGAATCCTGTAGCACAAGAACTATTACCAAGAATTAATGAATGGGATAGATTTAAACTGAAAAGCTTCTTCTCAGCAAAAGAAACAATCAGTGAGGTGAATAGAGAGCCAACTAATTGGGAACAAATATTTAATACATGCACATCAGATAGAGCACTAATTTCTAGAATGTATATAGAACTAAAAAAACTTAACACCAAAAAAGCAAATAACCCAATCAATAAATGGGCTAAGGAATTGAAAAGACACTTCTCAGAAGAAGATACACGATTAATCAACAAATACATGAAAAAATGCTCAACATCACTGGCAATTAGAGAAATGCAAATCAAAACTACTCTAAGATTTCATTTCACTCCAGTCAGAATGGCAGCTATCAAGAACACAAACAACAATAAATGTTGGAGAGGATGTGGGGAAAAAGGCACACTCATACATTGCTGGTGGGACTGCAAAATGGTGCAACCGCTATGGAAAGCAGTATGGAGATTTCTTGGGAAAATGGGAATGGAACCACCCTATGACCCAGCCATCCCACTCCTGGGTCTATTCCCAAAAGACTTAAAAACAGCATATTACAGTGACACAGCCACTTCAATGTTTATAGCAGCACAATTCACAATAGCTAGGTTATGGAACCAACCTAGATGCCCCTCAGTAGATGAGTGGATAAAGAAAATATGGTATATATACAAAATGGAATTTTACTCAGCAATAATAGAGAATAAAATAATGGCATTTGCAGGTAAATGGATGAAGTTGGAGAATATAATGCTAAGTGAAATTAGTCAATCTCAAAAATCCAAGTACCGAATGTTTTCTCTGATATAAGGAGGCTGGTTCACAGAGTTGTTGGAAGGGGGTACATAGGATCAGAGGAACACTAGAATGGTCAACGGAAAGGGAGGGGAGGGAGGGAGTAAGGGGGGGGGGTTGGAAAAAAATTGGTGGTTGAATGAGATGGATATCATTATCCTAAATGCATGATTCAAGATCTGAATGGTACTTATATACTTTGTATACAAGCAGTTGTATGTAAAAAGATACTATACTTGTGCATGATGAATAAGTAAATAAATAATAAAAAAATTAAAAAAAAATAAAATAAAATAAAATTTAAAAATCATTCAATATTTTAAAAAAATAATGATTACATTATTGTTTGCTATATTATTATGATACCCAGTCATGTCCTTTTTAAAAATATTTATTTATTTGCTTTAGTTGTACACAATGCATTTATTTGTACTTGGTGCTAAGGATCGAAGCCGGGCCGTGCACGTGCTAGGCGAGCACTCTACCACTGAGCCACAGTCCCAGCCCTGCCAGTCATGTTCTTTAAAATAACACTATAATTCTAAACATCATTAGCATTTTCCAAGACTTAACATTTTCAGTTCTATGGTATCCAGTCTCCCCACCCCTCTACTGCCCTGGTCTCAGGCAAACACGGTACTTCTATAATTTATGGATTAAATTTCATGACCTAGAAATTTATTTAAATAAAATCATACAAATGGGGTTATTTTGTTTCCAGCAGAGTCCAGCTTCTTTCATTCACCCTAATTATCTATTTTTTCATATATCAATTGTTCTTTTTTTAATTGATGAATAGTATTCTGGCATATGACTATCCCACACTTTCTTTTTAATACCAGGGATTAAGCCCAGGACTGCTTAATCACTGAGCCACATCCCCAGCATTTTTGTATTTTACTTTGAGACAGGGTCTCACTAAGTTGCTTAGGCTCACTAAGTTGTTGAAGCTGGCTTTTGAATTTGTGATACTGCCTCAGCCTCCCGGGCCCCTGGGATAACAGATATGCACCACAACACCCAGCTATCCACCAATTTTATTATCCATTTACTCATTGATAGACATTTGGATTATTTCCATTTTTAGGCTCTTGTAAATAAAGTTTCTGTGAACATTAGTGATTAAGTCTTTTCATGGAAATATGCAATATTTCCCTAGTGTTTATACTTAGGTATTCAAAGACTGGATCATCTGGTAGATGTAAGATTTACATTGTTAGAAACTTTAAAATTGTTTTGAAGGGGTTGTACCATTTTTGTTGCCACCAGCAGTATTTGAGAGTTTCATCCTCCAAAAAAATTCCAGTTCTTGTTATAGCCATTTGTTTAAGTTTTGGTTATTCCTCTGAAATTTAAAAATATCTCATTGTAGCTTTCATTTATATTTTAAATGATTAATGTTGTTGAACATTTTTTTCATTTGTTTATTTCACATTTGCATATGTGGTTTAGTGGAGTCTGTTTTCAAATATTTTCCCAATATTTTTATTGGATTGTCAGTTTTCTTATTCTTTGGTCAAATTTTCCTATAATCTGGCCAGGTGCAGTGGCCCTCTCATGTAATTCCAGTGGCTTGAAACACTGAGGCAGGAGGATCACAAGTTCAAGGCCAGCCTCAGCAACTTAGCAAGGCCCTAAGCAACTTAGTGAGAGCCTGTCTCCAAATAAAATGCCTGTGGACCTGGCTCACTGGTTAAGCTTCCCTGGGTTCAATCCCTGGTACCAATAATAATAATAATAATAATAATAATAATAATAATAATAATAATTTTTTCTATAATCTAGATGCAAGTCCTTTACCAAATATAAGATTTTTCAAACATTTTCTCCCAGTCAGGGCCTTTTCTTTTTCTTTTTTCAACCAAGTATTTGGAAAAGCCAAAAATTTTAACTTTGATGAAGTGGTCAATTTCCTTTATTTATGGACTGTGGTTTAGGTGTCTCATTTATGAACTCTTTACCTAACCTTGTCCAGCATGACAAGAGATTTTTCCTGTGTATTTTTTCCTCAAAGTTGTATAGCTTTAAGTCTTATGGTTAAATCTGTTATCTATATTGAGTTGACACTTACATATCAGTTTGTATTTGTGAATGTAGATATCCACATATCTGAGCACAATTTGTTGAAAAGACTATCCTTTCTGATTGCCATGCCTTTGCGCCTTTGTAAAAAATAAATTGTCATATTACTATATGACTATATCTCAATTCATTATTCTTTTCTTTCGTTTGACTTCTTTTTACCTTGATGCCAGCATCACTCTTTGCATTACTGCAGGTTTATAAGGAATGTTGAAATCAGATATTTTGCCCTCTTACATTTTTATTTTTCAAAGTTAATTCATAGTCTACATTCTTTGCATTTCCACATGAACTTTAGACTCAGCCAGTCAACTTCTTTAAAAGAAAATGTCTGTCTTTTTTTTAATTTGAGGAGAATAGACATCTTAAAAATAATGAGTCATCCAATTCATGAATATAATATGTCATTCTGTTTATGTGGATTTGTAATCTCTCAGTAATGTTTAGTAATGTTCAGTGTACAAGTATTATACATCAGTGGGAAGATATTTAGAATTATTTAATACTAACTGCTGCTATTATATATAACTTTTTAAATTATAATTTTCATGTATTTTATTTTCACTGAGATACTGGCAGCAAAATTTTTGACAGTAGTTTTAAGAAATCTATGACATTAAAATATCAGGATACTTACTATGCAGTTGCTTGTGTCACCTTTTGATGTTATTGGCAATGTATTGAAACTAGGGAGAAAAATATCCTAGAGTTAATTCAACAGATCAATTCCAGAAGAATCCATTTCTAAAAGAGGATACTTGCTTTTAATTATATATGTGTGGCCAAAACTAAATGTGTTCAATTGTGTGCTTTTTCTTCCTTATCTTCCAGCAGTCTATCTTCATGAATTCCTGGATTTGGGGTGATGGTAGTGGTGGGAGATAACATATGTATATGGGTTTGTATGTATACATGAATATGTATATGCTGATGATTTGGGGAGTGCTTATTGTGAGGGGACCTGCATGAAGTTAATTACTGTGCATCATATTAGCCCCAGTTGGTTCCTAGAATATATTACAAACAAAATCAGTGTGGTGGCTATTTTTTTCCAGCTTTCCTTGGCTAGCATGGTGACTCAATGACTGCTGTAGATTTGGTAGAAATTAAGCATCCATTTATGATTCTTACCTTAATAATTTTTTACAAGACAAGAATTGCTTTTACAATACTCTTATACTTTCTATAATAATTACTTGGAACTTTTATATAAAGCTTTCACTTTTCCCTTTTTTATTTAAAAATGTGATTATTAATGTATTTGTCAGTATGACTCAGTGATTCACATTTTTCTCAAAGAGTTACTTTTTGTTATTCTCTTTTTATATTTTGATGCTGAAATTATTACAGAATTGGCCAGCGGAAACACCTTCAAGTTGGCCTAAGTATCCATTTGATAACTCCCTAGAATTCCACCACATCTGTAGAAAGAAAGTCATGATGCCTATCTCAAAGCATTGCTTTGAGGACTGGAAGAGAAAAAGCCTAAAAATAACAGCCTATGGAGTGTGGCATCTAATAGGCCTTCACCAAAATGTTAGCTCCCTATTTTAATTTTACTTCCTTCATTCTGTCAGTGTGATACCTCTCACATTAACATAATACCACGACTACAGAGAGAATACCTGTAAATATATCCACAAACAATAAGAAACTCATATTTCTATTATGAGTGAGCTACAATGTCACTTCTGTGTGTGAGAGGGTTGTAGGATAAAGCTGGGGAAAAAAAAAACAGAGTGGGGATAGGCAAGACATCATTCCTCTATTCCTTGCATTTCATGTTCTTTGTCATCCTCTGACTTTCCTCTATATCATATGCTCTTTTTATCCCCAGTTTAAAATCATAGAAGCACGTGGAATATGCATCCTAGTAAGAGGAGTACCATTAACAATTTCTCTGTTGCTTTTCACTTCATGTTTATGGTAGTCTTTTCAGACAGCCAACTAAAGCTGAATTTCATAAAATGTTATAAAATCGTGATGTTCTAATTCTGATTTATTCTACATTCATCAGCTGGAATGCTGTAAAAGAAACTTCCCCTCATCATCTACTAGGATATACTAAGGTATGCATACAGGAAGGTTAGGGTGGATATTTACTTTTTTCTCAGTATCTCCACTTTTCAAAGCAATAAGTAGTTTCCCTGGGACCCTTCAAAGATAAGATTCGTTTTGTTTGTGTTTGATTTTTGATAGAATGTCATTGTGGACTCATAGATGTTCACATATTCGATGTACTTTAATACCCAGTAAGCATTAACATTTTTGGTGTTCTTTGTCCAGTGGCAGCTCTTTCAGCTTGACTTTGAGTCTTTTTGACATATTCTTTGGTATGATATTTTGGTCCATACTCACCTAGTACAATCCAGATCCCAGACTTAGAATCAGATATTTCTCAGTGGGAACTCACTTTTAAAAAATTCTAATTTGTTATATATGAGAGCAGAATGCATTATAATTCATATTATACATATAGAGAACAATTTTTCATATTTCTGGTTGTATACAAAGTATATTCACACCATTTGTGTGTTCATATATGTACTTAGGGTAATGATGTCCATCTCATTCCATCATCTTTTCTACCCCCATGCCCTCCTCTCTTCCCCTCCCACCCCTTTGCCCTATCTAGAGTTTGTCTAATCCTCCCATGCTCCCCTTCCCAACCTGACCATGAATCAGCTTCCTTAAATTGGAGAAAAGATTTGGCATTTGTTTTTTGGGGATTGGCTAACTTCACTTAGCATTATATTCTCCAACTCCATCCATTTACCTGCAAACAGCATGATTTTTTTCACTTTTATTGCTGAGTAATATTCCATTGCGTATATATACCACATTTTCTTTATCCATTCATCTACTGAAGGGATTCTAGGTTGGTTCCACAGTTAGGCTATTGTGAATTGTGCTGCTATAAACATTGATGTGACTGTGTCCCTGTAGTATGCTGATTCTAAGTCCTTTGGGTATAGACTGAGGAGTGGGATATATGGGTCAAATGGTGGTTCCATTCCCAGTTTTCCAAGGAATCTCCACACTGCTTTCCAGATTGGCTGCACCAATTTGCAGTCCCACAAGCAATGTATGAGTGTGCCTTTTTCCCTACATCCTCTCCAACACTTATTGTTGTTTGCATTCTTAATAGCTGCCATTTTGACTGGAGTGAAATGAAATCTTAGAATAGTTTTGATTTGCATTTCTCTAATTGCTAGAGATGTTGAACATTTTTTCATATGTTTGTTGATTGTATATCATCTTCCGAGAAGTGTCTGTTCAGTTCCTTGGCCCATTTAGTGATTGGTATTGGCACTAAAATAGACTGGTAGACCAATGATACAGAATAGAGGACACAGAGACCGACCCACACATCTACAGTTACCTTATATTAGACAAAGGTGCCAAAAACATACATTGGAGAAAAGACAGCCTCTTCAACAAATGGTGCTGGCAAAACTGGAAAATCCATATGCTACAAAATGAAATTAAACCACTATCTCTCACCATGCACAAAACTCAACTCAAAGTGGATCACGGACCTGGGAATTAAACCAGAGACCCTGCATCTAATAGAAGAAAAAGTAGGCCCAAATTTCTATCATGTTGGATTAGGCCCCTACTTCCTTAATAAGACTCCTATAGTGCAAGAATTAAAATCAAGAATCAATAAATGGGATGGATTCAACCTAAAAAGCTTCTTCTCAGTAAAAGAAACTAATCAATGAGATGAATAGAGAACCTACATCTTGGGAGCAAATTTTTACCACTTGCATATCAGATAGAGCACTAATCTCTAGGGCATATAAAGAACTCAAAAAGCTAAACACCAAAAAGGAACTCACTTTTTTTAAACAGGATTAAGTTTTAGAGGATTCAGTCTGAGTACTAGAGTATGTCATTGCTACTTTGCTGCTCATTGTTTTATCTTTTTAAGTATATGAATCCAGCAAATATGTATTATATTTTTAGGAGAATAGACATCATCCACTTCCATCCTGGGCTACTTTTCTGTTGCTATTTTAATATGCCAATGTAAAAATATAACCAAATACAATATGTATATTATTTCCCATGTTCATAGCTAGAGTGTTGCATATTGTACACCAGCACCGTCCAGTAAAAATTTCTGTAGACACAAAAATGTCCTGTATCATATAATATGGTAGCCACTATCTGGTAAAGTATGGTGAATGTTAATGAAGAGCCAAGTTTGCAATTTAAATTTGATCATTTTGAAATTACCAACTGTGGCTAGTGGCTCCTATATCAGAGAGCCACAGCTAGCATTTCTTTCTGCACCTTCTTTTTCACTGAACAATCTATTGCAGAGATCACTCCATAGCAATATAGTGAGAGAGACTTCATTGCTTATTATAGTTGCATAGTACTCCTGGGTATAGATGTACCTTAGGTTACTCAATTGGTTCCTACTTAGTGGTCAACTGTGATGGTTCCAGTCTTCTGCTGTTTCCCCAGGAAGGATCTTGTGTTATGCCATTTGTCTTTTCACACTGTTTCTTTGGTATCAATTCTTAGAAGAGATAGTGCTGGTTTCTAGAATAAATTCCTACATAATTTTTTCTATGTAGTTTTACTAGATAGTATCAAATCCCCTCCAGAGGGGTTGTTCCATTTGATATTACCCCCAACAATGCCTAAAAATGCCGATTTCCTCACAGTTTCTAAGAGGAACTGAGAAATTTTAACATCATGTAGATGTTTGGACTGGGGCCTAGTCCTGTGCTTGTTTTAGAGAATTTGACTTTTATTCTTTTCTATCTCTGTGGCTCCAGGTCCTTACCACCAATTAGGAGAGGGGGTCTTATGTGAATCAAAACTCCATGTCCCATCAGGAGATTCAGTAGGAGGAACCTCCTTCCCAGGGAAAAGAAAGGTAAAAATATAGTTCAGAAATCCACCACTCTTACTTAATAAAAAGTTAAAGGGAAAAGGAAAACCTGTAGATCTCTATGTATGAGAAGAACTGAGACAGTATTGGTTCCACAGAAGAGTTACCTCATCCTTTACTCTCTGAGGTGCCATCGGGGAGAAGTTTGCCCATTAGCACTAGACCCTTCAATTTCTCACAGTTCCACGTTTCCCAATTCAGCCATATAATTTCCTGTTTAGATGCTGAGTTTCCAGCACTCAGGATGGCTGTTGGACTAACCTTGCCTAGAATCGAGTCAGTTTGAGTTCATATAGCATGGGTTGGGCTGCAACATCCATGTTTCTCCGTTTGGACATTTCCAGTTGTGCAGTCTAGAGATTGAGAGGGAAGTTTTGGGCTATATATGCAGAATCGGACTGACAGTGCTTAGAACACAGTAATAAGTAAATTAATGACGTATAGGTGTAGGAGTAAGTAGGAAATGAAACTAAGTATATGACATATCATTCTTTTTATACACATATAACTTTTTCAAAGACAGTTGTAGTTACAATGTACTTATTTTTTAGTAATTTCCTTTGAGGAAAAATTGTCTCTGATTATGAAAAGTATGCCTTTTCATTGAAAAAAAAAACAAAACATGGCCTGCAGAAAATGGAAGATGATGCCACTTGGATGAGTTTCAACCAGGGGGCTTCATAAGGGGAAGGGTATTTGGGAGAAGTAAGGAGATGCCTGAATTCCTTTGTATAGTCCAAAGCTTTCTGGAGTTTTCTACATACTGGTGGCAATCCTACTATCTTCATGTCTACTCTGGGACCTTTCTTCCCTGGGACTGTAAGTTCAGGCTGTGTGTGAGCTGAATAAAAAAACAAATGAGATGGTGTATGAGTACTTATTGAAAGAAGGTTGAGACACAGAAGAAACAGACACACACACACCCACAGACACACTGTCAAATAACTTGTTTTGATATGCTTCTTTTAAACATAAAACTATATACCATGAACATGTTTCCAAAACAATGAATATATGAGCATCATGTTTGTAATGAATTTACATCTAGGTTTTCAACATTTTATACAATAAAGATCCTGTATATAAAACACTAGAGAAATATACCTTCGTAAAAGTAACATCCTCAGTCAGTGCTTACACATCGAATTATTGATTTTTAATGTGCTATTTTCACAAAGAGTATATGAACATAATAGTCAACAAATGTTTTTCTGCACTTTATTTTGTAACTCAGTTCACACATTTTCCTCGTTTACAAAAATGTTATAATAACTTTGTCACATTATTTGTTAATTCCTAATGTTGTTTATGATGTATCAAACATAACAAAAATTATGTTAGAAATTAAAAATATTCAGCTTCTCATTCTGTTCTCACCATATAATCCTCCATAATACAATCTCTTTAATTTACTGGCATCTATTCTCCAATTTTTTTCGTTTTATGTAGCATACTAACTTATATCTAGTCACCATATATACCTTCAAAAAATATGGTGATTTATATATTCCTTTGTATCATGGGATTATAGTCTATATTATAGTTTATAACTTGTATAAACATGTAAATATGATTCATTTTTATTTATTTACATGTCTTGTTATGCTTCTGAGTGGTTTTCAGGATTGTTTTTATATTTATTTTCTCCTGAAATAATTGGCCAATCTGTATTATTTAAGAGTATTTAAAATGTATGAAATCTGATTGAATATCTGTTGATGATCACTTTGCCCAAATTTCCATTCTTATATATTTTAATGACTGTTGGTGTTTAGAGAAAGGAATTTCTTCTTCTTCTTCTTCTTCTTTTTTTTTTTTTTTTTTTGTGGTGCTAAGGATTGAACTCAGGGCCTTAGGCATACTAGGAAGGTACCACTGAACTACATCCTCTGTCCAATGACTTTTGGCATTTAAAACATACTTTATATTTTTTAATTTTTTTTCCTTTTTTAAATTTAATTAATTAAATTCTTTATACATGCTTTTAGAGTACAATTCCTTTCATATTACATATAAAGAGCACAGTTTTTCAAGTCATTGGTTTTACACAAAATATTTTCATACCATTTGAGTTTTTATACATGCACTTAGTATATTGATGACAAACTCCTTCTGCCATTGTTTCTATCCCCTTGCCTCTTTCCCTCCCCTCCCCCTTTTTTCTATTTAACATTCCTTCATTCCTCTCATACCCCCTCCCTTGCCACTATAATTCAGTATCATCATAGCAAAGGAAATAATCAACCTTTGGTTTTCTGGGATTGGCTAACTTCACTTAGCATTATTTTCTCCAACTCCATCCATTTACCTGCAAATGCCATGATTTTATTCTCTTTTAGTGCTGAGTAATGTTCCATTGTGTATATATACCAAAGTTTCCCTATCCATTCATCTATTGATGGGCATCGGGGTTGTTTCCACAATCTAGCTGTTGGGAATTGTGCTGCTATAAACACTGATATGGCTGTGTTCCTGTAGTATGCTATTTTTAAGTCCTTTGGGTATAGACTGAGGAGTGGGATAGCTGGGTCAAATGGTGTTCCATTCCAAGTTTTCCTAGGAATCTCCATACTGCTTTCCAAATTGGCTGCACCAATTTGCAGCCCCACCAGCAATGTGTTTCCTTTTCCCCACATCCTCGCCAGCGTTTATTGTTGCTTGTGTTTTTGATAGCTGCCATTCTTACTGGTGTGAGATGAAATCTTAGAGTAGTTTTGATTTGCATTTCTCTAATAGCTAGAGATATTGAACATTTTTTCATATATTTGTTGATTGATTGTATATCATCTTCTGAGAAGTGTCTGTTCAGTTCCTTAGTACATTTATTGATTGGGTTGTTTGGTTTTTTTTTTTTTTTTTTTTTTTTTTTGGTGTTAAGGTTTTTGAGAGCTTTATATATCCTTGAGGTTAATGTTCTGTCTGATGTGCTTGTGGTAAAGATTTGCTCCCATTCTCTAGGTCCTCTATTCACCTCACTGATTGTTTCTTTTGCTGAGAAGAAGCTTTTTAGTGTGATTCCATCCCATTTATTAATTCTTGGTTTTAATTCTTGCACTATAGGGGTCTTATTAAGGAAGTTGGGGCCTAATCCAACATGATGGAGATTTGGGCCTACTTTTTCTTCTATTAGGTGCAAGGTCTCTGGTTTAATTCCTATGTCCTTGATCCACTTTGAGTTGAATTTTGTGCATGGAGAGAGACAGAAGTTTAATTTCATTTATTACATGAGGATTTCCAGTTTTACCAACACCATTTGTTGAAGAGGCTGTCTTTTCTCCAATGTATGTTTTTGGCACCTTTGTCTAATATAAGATAACTGTAGATGTGTGGGTTAGTCTCTGCATCTTCTATCCTGTACCATTGGTCTACTGGTCTATCGTGGTGCCAATACCATGCTGTTTTTGTTACTATTGCTTTGTAGTACAATTTAAGGTCTGGGATAGTAATGCCACCAGCTTCACTCTTCTTCCTAAGAATTGATTTGGCTATTGTGGGTCTCTTAGTTTTCCAGATGAATTTCATGATTGCTTTTTCTATTTCTATGAGGAATGATATTGAGATTTTGATTGGGATTGCATTGAAATTGTATAGTGCTTTTGGTAGAATAGTAATTTTGACAATATTAGTTCTACCTATCCATGAACAAGTAGATCTTTCCATCTTCTAAGATCTTCTTTCATTTCTTTCTTTAGCATGCTGTAGTTTTCCTTGTAGAGGTCTTTCACTTCCTTTGTTAAGTTGATTCCCAGGTATTTAATTTTTTTTTGAGGCTATAGTAAATGGGGTGAATTTCCTAGTTTCTATTTCAGAGGATTTGTCACTGATGTACAGAAATGCCTTTGATTTATGGGTATTGATTTTATATCCAGCCACTTTGCTGAATTCATTTATTAGTTCTAGAAGATTTCTGGTGGAATTTCTTGGATCTTCTATGTATAGAATCATATCATCTGCAAATAGTGATAATTTGAGTTCTTCTTTTCCTATCCGTATCCCTTTAATTTCTTTTGTCTAATTGCTCTGGCTGAGGCTTCAAGAACTATGTTAAATAGGAGTGGTGAAAGAGGGCATCCCTGTCTTGTTTCAGTTTTTAGAGGGAATGCTTTCAATTTTTCTCCATTTAGGATAATGTTGGCCTGGGGCTTAGCATAGATGGCCTTTATGATGTTGAGGTATGTTCCTATTATCCCTATTTTTTCTAGTGTTTTGAACATGAAGGGTGTTGTATTTTGTTAAATGCTTTCTCTGCATCTATTGAGATGATCACATGGTTTTTATCTTTGAGCCTGTTGATGTGATGAATTACATTTATTGATTTCCTTATGTTGAACCAACCTTGCATCCCTGGAATGAACTCCACTTGATTGTGGTGCACTATCTTTTTGATATGTTTTTGTATTCGATTTGACAGAATTTTATTTAGAAATTTTGCATCTATATTCATTAGAGATATTGGTCTGAAGTTTTCTTTCTTTGATTTGTCTCTGTCTAGTTTTGAAATCAGGTTGATATTGGCCTTATAGAATGAGTCTGGAAGGGTTCTCTCTTTTTCTATTTCATGAAATAGTTTGAGAAGTATTAGTGTTAGTCCTTCTTTAAAGGTCTTATAGAACTCAGTTGTGTATCCATCTAGTCCTGGGCTTTTCTTGGCTGATGGGTTTTTGATGGCATCCTGTAGTTCTTTGCTTGACATTGATCTATTTAAATTGTGTATATCATCCTGATTTAGTTCGGGCAAATCATATGTATCTAGAAATTTGTTGATGCCTTCATTATTTTCTATTTTATTGGAGTATAAATTTTCAAAATAATTTTCTTTTTTTTTTTTTTTTTTGTACAGGGGATTGAACTCAGGGCCATTTGACCACTGGGCCACATCCCCAGCCCTTTTTTGTATTTTATTAGAGACAGGGTCTCACTTAGTTGCTAAGTGCCTCGCCATTGCTGAGGCTGGCTTTGAACTTGCGATCCTCCTGCCTCAGCCTCCCAAGTTCTGGGATTACAGGAGTGCACCACCGCGCCCAGCTTCAAAATAATTTCAAATTATCTTCTATATTTCAATAGTGTCTGTCGTGGTATTTCTTTTTTCATCACAGATATTGGTAATCTGCATTTTTTTCTCTCCTTTTCTTTGTTAACATAGCTGATGGTTTATCAATTTTATTTATTTTTTTCAAAGAACCAACATTTTGTTCTGTCTATTTTTTGGATTTTTTTTTTTTGTTTCAATTTCATTGATTTAGGCTCTGATTTTAATTATTTCTTGTCTTGTACAGCTTTTGGGGTTGATTTGTTCTTTTTCTAGGGATTTGAGGTGTAATGTTAGTTCATTTATTTGTTGACTTTTTCTTCTTTGAAGGAATGAACTCCATGCAATGAACTTTCCTCTTAGTACTGCCTTCATAATGTCCCAGAGATTTCAATATGTTGTATCGGTGTTCTCATATACCTCTAAGAATTTTTTAATTTCCTTCTTGATGTCTTCTGCAACCCATTGTTCATTCAGTAGCATATTATTTAGTCTCCAGGTGTTGGAGTAGCTTTTATTTCTTATTTTATCATTGATTTCTAATTTCATTCCATTATGATCTGATAGGATGCATGGTAGTTTTTCTACATTTTTATATTTGCTTAGAGTTGCTTTATGGCATAATATATGGTCTGTTTTAGAGAATGATCCATGTGCTGCTGAGAAGAAAGTGTATTGACTCGTTGATGGATAATATACTCTATATATGTCAGTTAAATCTAAGTTATTGATTGTATTATTGAATTCTACAGATTCTTTTTTTAGCTTTTGTTTGGAAGATCTATCCAGTGGTGAAATAGGTGTATTAAATGCACCTAGAATTATTGTGTTGTGGTCTATTTGACTCTTGAACTTGAGAAGAGTTTGATGAACGTGGATGCTCCGTTATTTGGGGCATATATATTTATAACAGTTATTTCTTGTTGATATATGATTCCCTTAAGCAGTATGAAATGTCCATATTTATCTCTTTTGATTAGCTTTGGCTTGAAGTCTACTTTATTTGATATGAGGATAGAAACCCCTGCTTGCTTATGTAGACCATGTGAATGGTATATTTTATCCCATCATTTCACCTTCAGTCTGTGGGCGTCTTTTCCTATGAGATGTTTCTCTTGAAGGCAACATATTGTTGGACCTATTTTTTCTAAGTCCAATCTATCAGCTTGTGTCTTTTAATTGGTGAGTTTAGGCCATTAATATTCAGGGTTATTATTGAGACATGATTTGTATTACCAGTCATAATTTAAGTTAATTTTTTTTGTTATTTAGCTTGACTTGCTTTCTCCTCTTGTTGATTTTTTCCTTTATTGTAGTTATTCCCTTTGCAGATTTTTATTGTTGTTTTTCATTTACTCCTCGTGAAATATTTTGCCAAGAATGTTCTATAGTGCCGGCTTTCTTTTGTGAATTCTTTTAGCTTTTTTTTTTTTTTTTTATCATGGAAGGTTTTTATTTCATCATCAAATCTAAAGCTTAATTTTGCTGGATATAAGATTCTTGGTTGGCATCCCTTATCTTTTATAGCCTGGTATATGTTGTTCCAGGATCTTTTGGCTTTGAGGGGCTGGGTTGAAAAATCTGCTGAGATCTGAATTGGTTTTTTCCCTTATAGGTAATCTGATTTTTCTCTCTTGTGGCCTTTAAAATTCTATCCTTATTTTGTATGCTAGGCATGTTCATTATAATGTGCCTTGGTATAGACCTGTTGTAATTTTGTATATTTGGCATCCTATAGGCCTCTTATATTTGGTTTTCAAATTCATTCTTCTTGCTTGGGAAATTTTCTGATATTATTTCATTGAATAGAGTGTGCATTCCTTTGGTTTTAATCTCTGCACCTTCCTCTATTCCAATAAATCCTAAATTTGATCTTTTGATGGTATCCCATAATTCTTGGATAGTCTGTTCATGGTTTCTTACCATCTTCACTGTGAGGTCAACTTTATTTTCAATATTATATATTTTGTCTTCATTGTATGAGGTCCTGTCTTCCAAGTGATCCGATCTGTTGGTGATGCTATCTATTGAGTTTTTAAAATGACTTATTGTTTCTTTCATTTCAAGTAGTTCTGTTTTGTTTGTTTGTTTTGTTTTGTTTTGTTTTTCTCAGACTCTCTCTTTCTTGGAGTAATCTTTTGCTACCTGTATTTGTTCTCTTATCTCTTTGTGTGATCTATGGTCACCTGTATTTGATCTTTTATCTCTTTGTTGGAGAGTTCAATTCTTGCCTGTATCTGCTCACTTAGGTCAATTTTTTAAATCTCAAATCATTTTAATTATGTATATTCAGAACTCCTTCTCTGACATTTCACCTGCTGTGCTTTCTATGGATTCTATTGATGTAGTATCTTGGTTTGTTTGCTGCATTTTTCCCCCTTGTTTTTTCATGATGTCTATGTGTTTTCCTCTCTTGCCATGTAAATCTGAGGTATTATGGCTTCTGCCCTATTGTCTTATAGCATCCCTACAGATTACCTGATACCTCACTTTTATGGGAAAATTCAATATTACAGCATTCAATGTACCCAACGTGTTGCCATATATCAGTTAACTGCTATTTTTATATTTATAGTTTTGTCACTATAAACATAAATGAAGAGATCAGTTATCTTCTACCATATAGTCAGTATGTTTGCCTGATGGTTTACAGTATCTAATGGTAGAAGGGGGGACTTAGGAGTTGGCTAGGATGTGAGAAAATAGAGGTATTAGATTATTTAACTAGTGAGAGAATAATCATAAGAATTTGTCTGTTAGTAGGAGAAACGAGAGATAGGCATCCCCATGTAATACTCCTTGTTAGCTCACCACAGGATACTTGTTAGCACCTTTAGTAGAGCACCATCTAGTGCAGCCTGTTCCACAGGGAAGTTAGTGATGTCTTACCAGGACCTTATTGTTTTCCCTTGATAGTAGCAGTGCTTTCTCAGTTTTGTGGTAGTGGCAGCCTCAAGCCTATACTTATCTTGATGTTGGGCTGTGTAGCCACAGTACCCCAGTGCGGAGTGCCTCTCCAAGTTGCGGGCATGAGGCGGGCCTCTCTCTCTGGATTTCTTCCTGGCCGCAGTGTGGTGGAGCAGGCAGTCTGGATTTCCTTTCCCCACTCTCTTCCTCCTGTGTCTCCTCACAGTCCAGGTGTGGTGGAGAGGGTCGCACAGGCGGGCAGCAGTGGCCTTCCTCTGCCCAAGGCCTGCTCCTGGACCTGCCAGTGGCTGTGGAGTGGGAAGGTGGAGTCTCCACTTTCTTTTTTAATGAAAAGAAATATATTTTCCAGAGAATCAAATGTCATGAAATAGTTTGTTTACTAAGATAGTTATTTTATTTGGAAAACTCCCATGTATATTAAAGTTCTAGTTGTTGTTGACCCTAAGTCTACATGCCATTCACTGATTTATCTCTTCTCCCTTAATGTAGGTTAAGATGTCCATACTACAAATGGGTCCTTGCCAGAGAGCAGGTCCCTTACCCTTCATTACCAATACTTGCAAAGGCTTGCCAGACCTCCCACCCCCTTCTCAGTTATCCCTTCTCCAGAACACTATGGGCACAACTGTCCATATCCTGCTTTGGGAGGCCTATCCTCTTAGTCACCTTCCACCTGCACTGAACTGCCCGATGCCCACTGGTGATTGCCAGGATGCACTAGAGCTACCTGGTATTTTATTGTATGGATGCCCTGTATATGTGTTTTTACAATCCTCTTTTGCACCTTCTGGGTTTTTTTTCAGATACAATTAAAATCATTTTGTACATAAGTTCATAAACTGGGTTTTAAAGAGGTGGTAGAGTAGTCCCTCCTTATCCTCAGGGGATGTATTCCAAAATTTTTTGTGGCTCTATGAAACTGGGCATAGAACCAAATTCTATATATACTATACATTTTACTTTAATATATACCTACAATACATTTTGCAAATTAGGCACAGTAAGAGATTAACAAAAATTATTAATAGAGTAATTATAACATATACCATTACAAAACTTATGTGAGTGTGCACTCTCTCAAAGTATTTTAATTCCTCATTGCACTATTGCATTATTTTCAGACCCAATTTGACCATCAATAACTGAAACCTGTGAAAGCAAAACCATGAATGAAGAGGGATTACTGTATTTTTTGGCCCCTTATATACAGTTCTTTGCAGAGATGTTAGACAATGAAAGTACATTGATGCCACCTTGTGACAGAAGCCTGAACTTCAGCTTAAACTGCTGAACAAGAAAGTGGGAAGGAGGGGCTGTGGCCAAACCCACCAGAGACTTCTGGAAGTCAAGGTGGAAAAGGGGGCATTTCCAGCATACAGGGGTTCTGAAGGCTTCAAACATAAAGTACAGACCATCATTATGATGAAAATAAAATTCTATGTGAGATGAATTTTTTAATTTTTATTTGTATTCTTTAAGACATCCAGATAGTTAGACATATATAAGTAAAAATGGATCTGCCAGGAGTGGTAATGCATTTCTGTAATCCCAGCAACTTGGGAGGCTGCAATAACAGGATTGCAAGTTCAAGGCCAGCCTCAGCAATTTAATGAGACCCTGTCTCAAAAAAAAAAAAAAAAAAAATAAGGGGTCTGGGTTTGTGGCTCAGTGGTAGAGTGCTCGCTTAGCATGTGTGAGGCACTGGGTTCGATCCTCAGCACCACATAAATAAATAAAATAAAATAAAGGTATTGTGTCTAACTACAACTAAAAATATTTTTAAAAATAAAAATAAAAAATAATAAGGACTGGGGATGTGACTCAGTGGTTAAGCACCCCTGAGTTAAATCTCCAGTGCCCCCCCCAAAAAAAAGAATCTGTGCTATTTAGAAATTTTGCAATCTGCTTTTTCCCTACTTATGATGACCTTTCTATGTAAATACATTTTATAATGACATTTTGTATTACGTTACAACAAAATTTCATTTGTGTTTTCTTTTTTTCTATCTCTTGAGCATTTCATTATATATATATGGTGGCCCAAATAGGTTTCACCAGTACCCTATTAAGGAAATGTAGACCCTTTGCCTTATTTTCTATTACACACAACAGTGTACTTGACAGTGTTTCTCATATATATATATATACATATATATATATATATATATATATATATATGCAGACATTTTTATGCATTTCTTACTATAAATGCCTAAAATATGTTCTTTCAAAACTATACAATCTGTTAACTTTTATATTAACACTTTAAATTCAAAATTCTATTGCCAATTTATATTTTGAATCTTGAAGTATGAAAGTGCTTCTTTTTCTATACATTGGAAATAACAGAGATGGTTGCTTGCTAATCTGATAGACAAAATATCATCTTTCATCATTTTTTAAAATGGTGACTATCTGTTTTTAATACCTTTATTTTATTTATTTTTATGTGGTGCTGAGGATCAAACCCAGTGTCTCGCACGTGCTAGGCGAGCACTCTACTGCTGAGCCACAACCCCAGCCCCTCATCGTGTTTTTTAAATTAAGCATCATACTTTAATGTTTTGGAGTAAAGAATTTACAATATTGGCATAATTTCGTTCCATTGTACAAAAGTACATGTATCTTGCATCACTATAAAATTGCAAAATGTAGACAGTAAGGTAGGTTTTTCTACATTTATTGAAATAGTCATTTATATACATTTTTTGGTACTGTTAGGTGACAGATAATGATGGATGAACACATGGATGTCAAAACTAAAAGCATGATACTATTTATAATTACTCAGAAAATGAAATACTTAGGTGTAAATACAACAAAACCAGCATAGGATTTGTATGCTAAAAACTGAAAAATGTTGAAAAAAAGAAAACCTAAAGAAATAGAGAGAGATTTTGTGTTCATAGATTAGAAATCTCAATATAGTAAAGGTCTCAAATCTACCCAAAATTGATCTATAAGTTTAATGAACATTCTTTCAAAAATCCAGGGATTTTTTTAGATATTGATAAGCTCATTCATTTTCTTTTTGTGGTGCTGGGGATTAAACCCAGGGCCTTTTGCCTGCAAGGCAAGCACTCTACCAACTGAGCTATATATATCCCCAGCCTGCTAAAGTCATTTTTTAAAAGAAAAACAAAGTAGAACGAATCAGTCTACCTAACTTCAATATGCATCATATATCTACAGTAGTCAATACAGTGTGATACTGGTGAGAGAAAAACATATATGTCAAAGGAACAAAATGGAAAACCTGAAAATAGATCCACACAAATATGCTCAGCTCATTTTGGAGAAAATTTTGACGTCAATACAATGTAGGAAGAATAGCTGGACACAGTGGCACACGCCTGTAATCCCAGCACTTGGGAGGCTGAGACAGAAGGATCACGTGTTCAAAGCCAGCCTCAGCTCTGTTGAGGCACGCAGCAACTCAGTGAGACCCTGTCTCTAATAAAATGCAAAAAAGTGTTGGGGATGTGGCTCAGTGGTCAAGTGCCCAATCCCGATACCCAAAAAAAAAAAAAAAAAAAAAAAAATGTAGGAAGAAGAATAGCTTTTTAAATAAATCGTGATATATATCATAGGCAAAAAGTAAATAAAATTACAAACTTAAAGTGCCTCAGCCTAATCTTCACATATTATATAAAAATTAATTAAAAATGGAACACAGACTTATATGTGAAACACATAGCTGTAAGGCTCTGAAGGAAAAAGGCAGGAAAAGAATCTTGGGGTTAGGCAAAAGTTCTAAAACTGACACAAAAAATAACAGCCATATAAAGAAAAATCAATAAATCAGACTTCATCAAATCTATACACTTTGTGAAAGATTCTGTGAAGATGAAAAGACAAGCTACAGACTGGGAGAAAATATTTGCAAGCAACATAGCCAATAAAAATATTATCTAAAATATAAGAAGCTCTCTTAAAAACTCAACAAAGTAAACAAACCAGTTGGAAAATGGGCAAAAGACATAAAAAGACATTTTATCAGAGGATATAAAGATAGCAAATGAGTACAGGAAATGATGTCTAAAATCACTAGCCCTTAGGACATGCAAATGAAAGCCATGAGGAGAAAGCACTGTGTTATCACAGAATTTCACAGTACCATATGTCACTGGGAAATTTCAAATTAAAACAATTGAGATACCACTACAGACCTATTAAAATAGCTAAATTTAAAAAATAGTGACATTGCCAAATGATGGTGAGGATGTAGAAAAACTATTACTCATGCATGCATATTCAACCATTTGGGAAAATACATTGGCAGTTTTCTAAGAAACTAAAAGTGTTCTTACCAGATGATCTAGTACTGGCACTGGTGACTACTTTTTCCCAGCGAAATGAAAGCTAATATCCACATAAAAGCTGTAAATAGGGATGGGGATATAGCTCAGGTTGTACTGTGCTTGCCTCACATGCACAAGGCCATGTCTTCAATACCCAGCACCACAAAAAAACAACAAAAACAAAAAATCTGTAAATAGCCAAAACCTGGAAACAATTCACATGTCCTTCAATGGGTATAATGTCTGTTGAATACTACACAGCAATATAAAAGAATGAATTATTGATGCATGTAACAACTTCAATAGATCTCCCAGGGAATTATGATATATGATAAAATGCAGTTCTCAAAAGGTTTCACATTACATGATTCATATATGTATGATTCTTTTTTAAAAAATTGACAACTAATAAATAAAATTGACCAAAATTTGACAAAGATATTTTTGAGGGCAGTTTAGTGATTGCCCCAGATGAAGAAAGGGGAGAGAGGGACAGAGGGACCTGAGGGAAGGGCTGCAACTATAAAAGAAGGATAGGAGGGATTCTTGTAGTGATGAAATTCTTCTGTATCTTGGCTATATCTGTCAATTTCCTGTTTGTGATATTGTACAACAGTTTTTCAAGTCGTTAACCATTGGGTAAAACTGGGTAAGTGGTTCCTGAGATTTTTTTTCTGTATTATTTCTTACAACTGCATGTACAGTCATGATCATCTCATGATCATTTCCAAAAAAGTTTAATTTTACAAAAATATTGTGCAGGTGCCTGAAAGAAAAAAAAAGTGCATGACTCAAATAACTCTTTTTTTCCCTTATGAGCTAAAAACTACTTTTCTGTTTTCTGGATGTTTAAAGAGTATCATGACATGTATCTCATAATCAGCTTCTATATGGATGCAAATAAAAGTCCCTGAAAGAAAATAAGGCTGATCCAAGGATATGTTTTTTTAAACCTTAAAAAAATTTAATTTTTAAAATATTTTTTGTGATAGAGTCTCACTATTTTACTGAGGCTGGCTTCAAACTTGTGATCCGCCTGCCTCAGCCTCCCAAGTCACTGGATTACAGGCTTGTGTCACCACAACTGGATCTAAGGATCTATTCTGATGTTTAAGCATTAATCAATGCAGATTCAGAACCAAAATAAGAATACACACAATACAAAAGACAACCCACTTATTGCCCACTCCTACTCACAGAGTGGTTGACTTATGTTCCTCCATAAATTCTGTTTTAACAATGTGAATGAAAGGTATAATAAAAGCCCTGAGACAAAGCAATATGAATGACTCACCAATATATTATTTGTCAAAAGAAACCTGGCACCAAAGAACATACACAATAAGATGTTAGTTATGTAAAGTTCAAAATCAGGCAAAACTAACCAATGGTGTTAGATGTTTAGAATGGGCCAGCAGTGAGTTAAAGGGAACAAGAATAGCTTCTTGATTTAAATATAATATAGTGTTTTGTGATCCTGTTCCTTTTTATTTATTATTGGTTCTTTTTAGTTATATATGACAGCAGAATACATTTTAAAATATTTATTTACTTGCTTTAGTTGTACAAAATATGTTGTTTTATTTTTTTTCTTTCAATTTTTATTTATAATAGTAGTATGTATTACGATTCATAATGCACATATATAGCATCTTTTTACATACAACTGAATGTATACAAAGTATATAAGTACATTCAGATCTTCAATCATGCATTTAGGATAATGATATCCATCTCATTCAACCACCAAGGTTTTTTTTCCTTTTTTTCACCCCCTCCCTTCCCCCTTGCTCCCTCCCTTCCCCTCCCTTTCCTTTGACCATTCTAGTGTTCTTCTAATCCTCCTATGTACCCCCATCCAACAACACTGTGAACTAGCCTCCTTATATCAGAGAAAACATTTGGTATTTGGATTTTTGAGATTGACAAATTTCAATTAGCATTATATTCTCCAACTTCATCCATTTACCTGAAAATGCCATTATTTTGTTCTCATTTATTGCTGAGTAAAATTCCATTTTGTATATATACCACATTTTCTTTATCCACCCATCTACTGAGGGACATCTAGGTTGGTTCCACAACCTACCTATTGTGAATTGTGCTGCTATAAACATTGAAGTGTCTGTGTCACTGTAATATGCTGTTTTTAAGTCCTTTGGGAATAGACCCAGGAGTGGGATAGCTGGGTCATAGGGTGGTTCCATTCTCAGTTTTCCAAGAAATCTCCATACTGCTTTCCATAACAGTTGCACCATTTTGCAGTCCCACCAGCAATGTATGAGTGTGCCTTTTTCCCCACATGCTCTCCAACATTTATTGTTGTTTGTGTTCTTGATAGCTGCCATTCTGACTGGAGTGAAATGAAATCTTAGAGTAGTTTTGATTTGCATTTCTCTAATTGCCAGCGATGTTGAGCATTTTTTCATGTATTTGTTGATTAATTGTTTATTTTCTTCTGAGAAGTGTCTTTTCAATTCCTTAGCCCATTTATAGATTGGGTTATTTGCTTTTTTGGTGTTAAGTTTTTTGAGTTCTTTATATATTCTACAAATTAGTGCTCTATCTGATGTGCACGTATTAAATATTTGTTCCCAATTAGTTGGCTCTCTATTCACCTCACTGATTGTTTCTTTTGCTGAGAAGAAACTTTTTAGTTTAAATCTATACCATTCATTAATTCTTGGTAATAATTCTTGCGCTACAGGATTCTTACTAAGGAACTTGGGACCTAATCCGACATGTTGGAAATTGGAGCTTACTTTTTCTTTTATCAGGTGTATTGTCTCTGGTCTAATTCTTAGGTCCTTGATCCACTTTGAATTGAGTTTTGTGCCTGGTGAGAGATAAGGGTTTAATTTCATTTTGTTGCATATGGATTTCGAGTTTTTCCAGCACCATTTGTTGAAGAGGCTATCCTTTCTCCACTGTACATTTTTGGCGCCTTTATCTAATATAAGATAGCTGAAATTATATGTATTAGTCTCTGTGTCCTCAATTCTGTACCATTGGTCTACCAGTCTGTTTTGGTGCCAATACCATGCTGTTTTTGTTACTATTGCTCTATATTATAATTTAAAGTCCGGTATGGTGATGCCCCCTGCTTCACTTTTCTTGCTCAGGATTGCTTTGGCTATTCTGGGCCTCTTATTTTTCCAGATGAATTTCATGACTGCTTTTTTCTATTTCTTTGAAGAATGACATTGGGATTTTGATTGGAATTGCATTCAATCTGTATAATGCTTTTGGTAGTATGGACATTTTGACAATATTGATTCTACCTATCCAAGAGCAAGGTCGGTCTTTCCATCTTCTGAGTTCTTCTATGATTTCTTTCTTTAGTGTTCTATAATTTTCCTTATAGAGGTCTTTCACCTCTTTCATTAAGTTGATTCCCAGGTGTTTTATTTTTTTTTTTGATGCTATTGTAAATGGGGTAGTTTTCATCATTTCCCTTTCAGAGGTTTTGTCACTGATGTACAAAAATGCCTTTGACTTATGGGTATTGATTTTGTATCTTGCTACTTTGCCGAATTCATTTACTAGTTGTAAAAGTTTTCTGGCAGAGTTTTTTGGGTCTTCTAGTTATATTATCATGTCATCAGCAAATAGTGCTAATTTGAGCTCTTCTTTTCCTATCTGGATCCCTTTAATTACTTTCATCTGTCTAATTGCTCTGGCCAGAGTTTCCAGTACTATGTTAAATAGCAGTGGTGACAGGGGCATCCCTGTCTTGTTCCAGTTTTTAGAGGGAATGCTTTCAATTTTTCTCCATTTAAGATAATGTTAGCTCAGGGCCTTGCATAAATAGCTTTTATAATGTTGAGATATGTTCCTGATATTCCTAGTTTTTTCCCTTGGTTTGAACATAAAGGGGTGTTGTATTTTTTCAAATGCTTTTTCTGCATCTATTCAGATAATCATATGATTTTTATCTTTAAGTCTATTGATGTGATGTATTATGTTTATTGATTTCCGAATGTTGAACCAGCCTTGCATCCCTGGATTAATCCCCACTTGATCGTGGTGCACTATCTTTTTGATATGATTTTGTATCCGATTTGCCAGAATTTTGTTGAGGATTTTTGCATCTAGGTTCATTAAAGATATTGGCCTGAAGTTTTCTTTTTTGGATGTGTCTTTACCTGGCTTTGGCATTAATGTAATATTAGCCTCATAGAAAGAGTCTGGAAGAGCTCCCTCTTTTTCTATTTCTTGAAATAGTTTGAAGAGCATTGGTATTAGTTCTTCTTTAAAAGTCTTGTAGAACTTGGCTGTAAACCCATCAGGTCCTGGACTTTTCCTTGTTGGTAACTTTTTGATGACATCTTCTATTTCTTCGCTTGTAATCGATCTGTTTAAATTGTGTATAGCCTCCAGATCCAGTTTAGGCAAATCATAGGACTCTAGAAATCTGTTAATGCATTTTGTATTTTCTAATTTATTAGAGTAGAAGTTTTCAAAGTAATTTCTAATTATCTTCTGTATATCTGAGTTTTTTGTTGTGATATTCTCTTTTTCATCACAAATGTTGGTAATTTGAGTTTTTTCTCTTCTTCTTTTCATTAGCATCGCTAAGGGTCTGTCAATTTTGTTTATTTTTTCAAAGAACCACCTTTTAGTTTTGTCAATTCTTTGAATTGTTTTCTTAGTCTCAATTTCATTAATTTCTGCTCATATTATTATTATTTCCTGTCTTCTACTGCTCTTGGTGTTGATCTGTTCTTCTTTATCTAGTGCTTTGAGGTGTGATGTTAAGTCATTTATTTGTTGGGTTTTTTTTTTTTCCTTTTAAGGAAAGAACTCAGTGCAAGGAATTTTCCTCTTACTATTGCCTTCATAGTCTCCCAGAGATTTCTATACGATGTGTTTGTGTTCTCATTTACCTCTAGGAATTTATTAATCTCTTCTTTGATGTCTTCTTCAATTCCTTGTTCATTCAGTAGCATTTTGTTTAGCTTCCAGTTGTTGGAGTAGTTTTTCTTATTCCTTTTCATTGATTTCCAATTTCATCCCATTATAGTCTGATAGAATGCAGGGTAGTATCTCTATTTTTTAATATTTGGTGAGAGTTGCCTTGTGACATAATATATGCTCTATTTTGGAGAAGGAGCCATATGCTGCTGAGAAAAAACTGTATTTGTTTACTGAGGGATGAAATATTCTATATATGTCCGTTAGGCCTAAGTTATTAATTGTTTTAAGGAGGGCTAAAGTTTCTTTGTTTAACTTTTGTTTGGATGATCTATGTATTGGTGAGAGAGGTGTGTTGAAGTCCCCTAGAATAACTGTGTTGTGGTCTATTTTACTCTGGAACGTGAGAAGAGTTTGTTTGATGAATGTAGGTGCTCCATTATTTGGGGCATATAGATTTATGATTGTTATATCCTGTTGATGAATGGTTCCCTTAAGTAGTAAGAAATATCCATCTTTGTCCCTTTTGATTAGTTTTGGCTGGAAGTCTACCTTATTTGAAATAAGAATGGAAACCCCTGCTTGCTTCCGCAGGCCATGTGAGTGATAAGACTTTTTCCAGCCGTTCACCTTCTGCAGGAGCCCTGATTGGGGAGAAGGCTGAGATTGCAGTTGGCTGCGGGCCATAGAGATGTTCAGGCATTGCCGCCTTCCGTGGTCTCACGGGACATGGCCCGGGATCTCACGAGACTTGAGCCAAGATCGGATCGGGTCGGAGCCATTTGTTTGTGGGTTGTTTGGTGGTGTGTGTGGCATGTTGGAGTCGTTGTTGGAGCTGGAGAGAGAAGTTATCAGAATAAAAAGCCTGTTTGTTTCCAGTTTGCCTCTGAACTTCTTCCCGTAGCTTCGTTGCTCCAAGCAGCAATTGCTTCAGACAGCAACAGTTGGTGGCCCGCACGGGGAATTCGGCCGGCAGATAAGAACTGAAAATGGGAGCGAAAATAACAAAAAAGCTGGATAATAAAAGCCATGGATGAGTTTTTCTATATCGCAGACTCAGTGGATAGTGAGGAAAGTGATCAAGAAAGCATAGCCTCTGAGTCAGTTAATACCAGTGAGAAGATTAGTGGTGTAAATTCAAAAGTAAGAGCTGCAAAAGCCATCAGAAACTTATTGAAATTAGCCGAGGAATATGTACTCTCCTTAGAAGCTGAAATTCAGGATACCAGTAAAAGTGATAGTAGTGAAGAGGAATCAAAAGGTGATTCTGGGAGCACAGTCTCCAGTAAAAAGAACAAAAAGAAATTAAAAAAGAAAAAGGACCATCAAGTAGAGGAACCACTTGTGTCCCCTACTCCCCCATGGGGTGGAATCCATTACAAAAATTATGAAGGGTATTACTAGGCGTTTGCAAACCTTAGAAACAGAAATAAAAAATAAAAAGACTTTCTGAGCACTTATACGCTCTCGAGGGTAACTCACAGATACATTGGGAATGCCAGTATTTGAAAATGAAAATGGACAGAGGATCCACCAGTTAGTAGATTTCAAAACAATAAAAAATCTCAAAGAGACAGTAATGACGTAAGTACCCCAAGCTCCTTTCACATTGAGTATGCTGGAGTCCCTTAACATCTTTAACGTAAGCCCCTCAGACTGGAAAAGTCTATGTAAAGGAACATTAAGTGGGGGCAATACTTGGTTTGGCGATCGCAATTTCAAGAACTTTGTATAGAAACAGCTAAAGAAAAAGCAGATGCAGAGTTTGGAGACCATAATATAGAAATGCTCACAGGAGAGGGGCAGTTCACAGACTCACAGGCTCAAAAATATTATGTCCCAGGTGTATATGCTCAGATATATGCAGCTGCCTTAAAGGCATGGAAAACTTTACAAGGACCTGGGGATCTACAAGGTAGCTTGTCAAAAGTGATTCAAGGACCTAATGAGACATATGCTGACTTTGCTGATCGACTTTTGAGAACTGCAGGTAGTTTGGAGACGTTTGATCAAGCTATGCCATTAGTTGTTCAATTCGCATACGAAAAATGCTAATAAATACTGCCAGGAAGCCATCAGGCCATGGAGAACTAAAAAGGATCTTTCCATATATATACAACTATGTAAAGATATAAATGACGCCTTTGTCACAGGAAATATGATTGCAGCAGCTATGAGAGATGCTGCCCCTCAAAATTTTACAAAGGCTCAACCTAGACATTATGATCAATCAGGATATTCCAGGCAAAATTATCATAATCAGGCTATTCTAGGCAAAATCCCCAAAGAGAAATAAGACCAAGCTCATACCGTGCCCCAGGCCGCTGCCCCAGGTGTAAAAAGGGAAATCATTGGGCCAATAAATGCCATTCAAAATTTGACATCCATGGAAATCAATTGTTCAGGAATTCAAAAAACGGGGCACGGGGCCCAATGCCCTGGGGACCACAAATGTATGAGGCATTGGAAGAGGAGTATCCTCAAGCATCCACTCAGATGCTTCCCTGAAACAATCCCTACTACCCATCAACTCCCTCGCCAGAGGAACAGGAGGAAATGCAGGATTAGACCTCTGTTCCACCGCCTGAATAGTGTTAACACCTGAAATGGGGGTTCAACTGATTCCCACAGGAGTCAGGGGACCTCTTCCCTCAGGGACTGTAGGACTTATTATCGGGCGAAGTCCTAAAAACTTATTAGGTTTGCAAGTGACCCCAGGTGTAATAAACTCAGACTACAAAGGGGAAATAAAAATAATGCTTAGCTCACCCCAAAGTATAAGTTCTGTTAATCAAGGAGATAGAATTGCTCAGCTGCTTCTCCTTCCAAATTTACATAATTCATTTAAAATGAGTATGCCTCAAAAAAGGAACAATAGAGGATTTTGTTCCACTGATTCAAGACCCATGGCTTGCTGAGTTTGAGATTGTTCAAGGAGGCCTATGTGTAAAATAAAAATCCAAGGAATAGAGATGGAAAGACTGATAGATACTGGAGCTGACTCTTCTATCATTAATCTACGGCAATGGCCCAAGCACTGGCCTCTGCAAAAAGCGTCAACCAGTTTAAGAGGCTTGGGATATAATAACCTCCCAGAGAAAAGTGCGGTAATTTTAAAATGGGAGGATGATGAAGGGCATAAAGGAACATTTCAGCCTTATGTTTTACCTAACCTACCGGTTACGTTATGGGGAAGAGATATTTTACAACAAATGGGAGTACACCTTGCAACCAAGCCTGTAGGTGTTAAATGTGAAAATCTACAGGGTAATCTTAACCCTAAAAGAAATCATTATCATAAAGAAAAAAGATATTTTTCTTCGGGGCCACTGAGAAAATAATTTTGGAAATACCATGGCTTTCTGATAAGCCAGTGGGGGTCCCTCAGTGGCCCCTATCTAAAGAGAAATTACAAGCGACCCACCTACTAGTTCAGGAACAACTAGAAGCAGGACATATAGAACCTTCCCCCTCTCCCTGGAATTCCCCCATATTTGTGATCAAGAAAAAATCAGGAAAATGACGATTGTTACATGATCTTAGAGAAATCAATAAAACCATGCAAATCATGGGCCCTACTCATCCTGGACTTCCTAATCCTGTAGCTATTCCAAAAAATTTCCATCTTATTACTCTTGGTATAAAGGATTGTTTTTTTTCCATTCCCCTACATCCTCTGCATGCCCCCAGGTTTGCTTTTTCAGTTCCTTCTATCAATAATAATGGCCCTGATAAAAGATATCAATGGAAAGTGCTACCGCAAGGAATGGCTAATAGCCCCACCATATGCCTAATATATGTAGACAAAGCAATCCAACCCATTAAAAATAAATATCCAAACCTCATGTGTCTACATTACATGGATGATGTTTTACTGCCCCACCCTAATCAAAAAGTCTCATTTAATATATTCAGTGAGGTGGCAGAAAATTTAAAAAAATATGGATTATATATAGCAGAAGAAAAATTTCAAAGCAGATCACCCATATTATATTTAGGATTTAAAATCATGGATATCTTTGTTAGACCCCCCAAAATTTTAATAAATAAAGAACATTTGACCAACCTCAATGATTTCCCAAAACTACTGGGAGTCATTAATTGGCTTCGCCCTACACTAAACCTCACTACTGACCAACTAAAACCTTTATTTGACATCCTTCGCGGAGACCCTGATCCATCTTCACCGCGAACATTGGCTCCTGATGCTAGGAAAGCTTTAAAGTTAGTAGAAAAAGCCATTGAAGGAGATAATTGTGATAGATTTGATTTAACTCAACCGCTGATATTGATTATTATTTCTTCACAATATGCACCCACAGGAGTATTTTGGCAACAAGGGCCTTTATTATGGATACATTTGCCCATCTCTCCTAAAAGTATAATTGAGTCTTATACCTCCATGGTGGCTAAACTTATTCTTCAAGGACTTAAGACTTCTACTAAAATATTTGGCATTCACCCTGCTACTATTATTACTCCCTATTCATCGTCACAGATTGAATGTTTATGCTTCAATGATAATGATTGGGCTATAGCTAGATGCTCTAATTCTGCAAATTTTGATAATCATCTTCCTAAGTCTCCTATATTATATTTTTGTATCATTCTATTATATTTCCACAGGTAATAAAAAAATCGACCTATTCCTAAGGCATTAAATGTATTCACAGATGGGTCTTCAAATGGTACTAATGCAGTAGTCACTAAAAAAGAAAATATGACTTACATAACTGCACACAAATCAGCTCAATTAGTGGAACTGGAAGCTGTGGTAAAAGCTCTGGAAAATTTTAGAGAGCAGCCCATGAACATTTTTTCAGAGAGCCACTATATTGTACATGCCGTCCCAAAAGTAGAGCTAGCAGGACCAATAGCACCTCATACTCCAGCCTTTAAATTGTTTTATCAAATACAAAAACTTTTGTGGGCAAGAAAAGAACCTCTATTCGTAGGGCATATTAGAGCACATACCAACTTACCTGGTCCCCTCCATGAAGGCAATCAAAAGGCTGATGCTCTTACCCAAACAATCTTTATACTTTCAGCGCTCCAGCAAGCTACTTTATTTCACTCCCAGTTTCATGTCAATAGCACCACCTTGCAGCGTAGGTTTAAAATCACAAAGGAGCAAGCCAGAACAATTGTAAAAGATCGTAAATCTTGTATGACACATTTGCCCAATCCTCATTATGGTGTTAACCCCAGAGGATTAATGCCCAATCATTTGTGGCAAATGGATGTTACTCATGAGCCAAGTTTTGGAAAATTGCGATTTATTCATGTTACCATAGATACATGCTCAGGCATGATTTTTGCTTCCTTACATTCTGGAGAAAAATTTAAAGATGTTACATCTCATTGTTTGCATGCTTTTGCTGCATTGGGCATCCCCAACATGCTTAAAACAGATAATGGCCCTGCATATACGTCCTCATCTTTAAAACGGTTTTGTGCAAAATTCAATATATCCCATAAAACAGGCTTCCCATACAATTCTCAGGGTCAGGGCATTATTGAAAGAGCAAACCGCTCACTGAAAATTATGTTATTAAAACAAAAAGAAGGAAATTGGAAAAGTCCTAGGGACAGATTGGCAGTTGCCCTGTTTACCTTAATTTTTTTAACTTTAGACTCTAATGGTTATTCTGCTGGAGACAGACATTGGAAACCACACCAACAACATAACCCTTTGGTTTACTGGAAGGATGTTCTTTCAGGTACATGGAAGGGTCCAGATCCAGTATTAATTTGGGCGAGAGGATCTGTTTGTGTTTTTTTTTCCAAAGCACAAATCTTCTCCAATATGGATACCATCTAGATTAATAAAGCAGGAACCACATCAAAAGGATCAAGATGAAGTTGTTGAGGAATCAAGATTAAAAAAAAAAAAGTACAAAATCAAGAGGAACAAGAAGAAGGTATGGAATGATTCCCTCAAAAGAGTCCTTCAAAATATTTCACAACTTAAGTGTCATTCTTCCCAGCCGGGACGAGGAGATCTCTCTTTAGTGTGCACACAATTGTATTTTATTTTCTTTTTATACATGTCTTTATGTCTGTGCATTTGTCTACATTTCATGTTAATGTGACGTCATAAATATATGTTTGTATATTTGTGCATCTGTCCAGTGTGACGTCACAAATAACAAAGCGCTTATGAAAAAAAAATATATATATATGGATCCAAATAACTTTAATTCATTTTAGTTTAAGCATATTCAATTTAGGTAAACAATTTTATAAGTAAAGGTACTTTCAATTTTGATTTATAGGTGTCCCTGGGACTTCTCTTTAGGGAAGAAGATGACTAGTGCTGTATAACCTGATATTTTGGTGTTTTGACATAAGATTGTTTATTTGTTATTAACTTCATTTGTTTAATAGCTGATTAATTTGAATTATTTCAACAGGTAAAGGATTGCTGTGTATGCAGAGACTTGAGGGTTCCAGCTAACAAATTATTTCTCCAAAGTGCTTTTAGCTTTTCTTTAATCTATCTTTATTGCAGTAAATACCCTCAGTCTTTCTTTGTTTTGTTCTCAATATGATATTTTGCCAGCTTATGTTTGTGGGAGCTCAAGCACCAATGTGTGTGAGCAGAAATCAACTTTAATTTTCTAATCTAATAATTCTATTTTTTAGTTTGACAACTCGCCTCTTGACTCAGTGCTGGAATAGCACTGCCTTTCCTTTAATAATTGATGCTTGAGTTTCTAGGTAGCGGGCCCTGAAGAATTGCTGGTGGCATTGTCTAGACATAAAAAAGACGGCTGCTGCTACAGCTGCAGGGATCGCGGTTGCTGCAAACATCCCTTCTGCTCAAGCATCAAACAACCTCACCAACAGTGTGGCCTCTGCTCTGCATGCATGTGGCCTCCTAGTTCAATGTGTTATAACAAGTGGACATTTTGATCTTTCATTGTTTGGTACTTTACGGGACAATGCCCTGTGGGTATTTGTCTAGAGAACTCAGTGTGTTACTTGATAGAACTTAGGGCAGCTGATTTGTTTTAAAGAATTTGATATGCTATGCAACTTGGCTCGTCATCAGAAGGCTTGTCGCCTTAAAGCCGCAACATCTTCTCACAATTGGACGGCTGTTAGTCATCATACACAGTCAATCCTGAAGGGCTCCATTGGATGGCTGGTTAGCCAATGACGGGTATGATCCCCAGAGGGGGACAACCTAAGACAGGCACAGTCGCACTGGACAGTCTCATGTGGCCGACATATTAACCTTAGACAGGAGTCAAGGGCACAGCCTTGATTATCCAATGATGGGTAAGAATGTTGGGTGTATATAGACGTCCTAGAGCATCCCTTCTTTTAAAACAAAAGGGGCCAGTCGCAGTGGCGCATGCCTGTAATCCCATCACTTGGGAGGCTGAGGCAGGAGGATCTCGAGTTCAAAGCCAGCCTCAGCAATGGCGAGGCACTTGGCAACTCAGTGAGACCCTGTCTCTAAATAAAATATTAAAAAATAAAAGGGCTGGGGATGTGGCCCAGTGGTCGAGTGCCCCTGAGTTTAATCCCCAGTACCAACAAAAAAAAAAAGGGGGGGGGGGAATGCAGGAGCCCTGATTGGGGAGATGACTGAGATTGCGGTTGGCTGCGGGCCATAGAGATGTTCTGGCATTGCTGCCTTCTGTGGTCGCACGGGACTTGGCCCAGGATCTCACGGGACTTGAGCCGAGATTGGATCGGGTCAGTGCCATTTGTTTGTAGGTTGTTTGGTGGTGTGTGTGGCGTGTTGGAGTCGTTGTTGGAGTCGGAGAGAGAAGTTATCAGAATAAAAAGCCTGTTTGTTTCCAGTTTGCCTCTGAACTTCTTCCCGCGGATTCATTGCTCCAAGCGGCAATCGCTTCAGACAGCAACAACCTTCAGTCTATTGATATCTTTTTCAATGAGGTGTGTTTCTTGGAGACAGCAAGTGTTGGGTCATTTCTTTTAATCCATTCAGATAATCTGTGTCTTTTGAATGGCGAGTTTAGGCCATTAATATTCAGGGTTATTATTGAGATGTGATTTTTATTCCCATCCATTTTTATTTGTATTATGGTCTTTAGCTTGATTTGGTTTCTCTTCTGGTTGGTATTTCCCTTAGTTTAATATCTCCCTTTGTTGATTTTCATCGTTATTTTTGTCTTCTTCTTCATGAAAAATTTTGCCCAGGATGTTCAGAAGTGCTGGCTTTCGAGTTGCAAAATCTTTTAACTTTTGCTTGTCATGGAAGGTTTTTATTTCATCTTCGAATCTAAAGCTCAGTTTTGCCGGATATAAGATTCTTGGTGGGCATCCCTTTTCTTTCAGAGCTTGAAATATGCTATTCCAGGATCTTCTTGCTTTTAAGGTCTGGTTTGAAAAGTCTGAACACAGTCTGATTGGATTCCCCCTATATGTAATTTGCTTCCTTTCTCTTGTGGCTTTTAATAATCTCTCCTTGCTCAGTATATTAGGCATTTTCATTATAATGTGTGTTGGTGTGGATCTGTTGTGATTTTGTATGTTTGGTGTTTGGTAAGCCTCTTGAACTTGGTTTTCCCATTCATTCCTCAATTTAGGAAAATTTTCTCTAATTATTTCATTAAATAAAATACTCATTCATTTGGCTTGAAACCCTGCCCCCTCCTCTTCCCCAATCTCTCTTAAGTTTCGTCTTTTTATGTTGTCCCATAATTCTTGAATGTTCTGTTCTTGGTTTCTTACTATTTTTGCTGCGTAATCTAGATTTTTCTCTAGGATATATATTTTGTCTTCATTGTCTGAAATTCTTTCTTCCAAGTGATCTACTCTGTTGGTGATACTTTCGATTGAGCTTTTATTATGGTTCATTGCTTCTTTCATTTCCAGAATTTCTGTTTGGTTTCTCTTTAGAGCCTCTATCTCCCTATTGAAGTAATCTTTTACTTCCTTTATTTGTTTATGGAGTTCTTTGTCAAAATGATCTTTTACCACCTGTGTTTGCTCCCTCATCTCATTTTTTAGTTCATTCTTAAGTTCCACAAACATTTGGAATATGTAATTTCTAAATTTCATCTCTGGCATTTCACCAACTGTGCTTGCCATGGAATCTACTGAGGAGGTATATTGATTTGTTTGTGTCACTTTCTTCCCTTGTTTCTTCATATTGCTTGTGCGTCTTATCTTCTTGCACTGTGGGACCTTGACTATTTTGATTTTACCTTAAAACCTTACTTTGCTCCTGTAGTACAATGCTATCAGATCCCCTTATATTTCCTTTACACTTTAAAATCTAACACTTTCTATTCAGAAAATCCCAGTTTGATCACAATGTACAAATTTAGTTAACCCAGATATTGTTTCCAATTTACTCTGTACGCTTCCGATGGAGTTTTATAGTTTCAAGTATTGGACACAGAGGTGATATGTTTAGGAAGAAGGAAGTGAGTGTATTGAATTGTTCTTTCTTAGAAAGTATGAAAAGAGAGTTCTATGGAAGTTGTTTAGTATCAGCAGACGAGAGAGGAAAGAGAATGGAGTGAATTATTAGGTGGAAAGACTGATTTATATATAAACCTAACTTATGCTGCAGTTGAGAGAAAAAATAAAGAAAGATGGAAAGGAAAAAATATGACAAAGGAGTAGAAATTAGTGTAAGAGAGATGAGAGAGAGAGTGAGTCAAGAAAATAGAGAATAAACTATATATAACACCACTTTGCTATATATTTCAATTGTACCCTTTCTAGATATCCCAATTTCTGTGTATATCTTGTTTTTGCCTCTGTTGAGTATGCAATGGCAGGGTGTAAATAGGGAAGATGAAGGAAGAAGAAAAAATACAAAAGTGAGAAGTAAGAAAAGAAAGAAAGAAAAGAGGAGGAGAAGCAAATGAACACACTGTCAATCAAAACAAAAACAAAGCAAAAACAAACAAAAAAAAACAACAAAACAAACAAACAAATAAAAAGTTGAACCCAGGAACAAGTCTCAAACAAAATAGACCCTGGGAAGCCCTTCTTTTTTCCCTTCCAGTTTAAGCCAATTGACCTGGTTCATGTCCAGTCAGTGATCCTGTTAGTAGAGTCAAGGCTGCACCTTTGGCCAGTTCCAGAATGGCACAGCAGAAGAGTGGCTCAGCGGGTGCCTACCTCTTGTTCTGGTCGCAGCTGGGAAGGTCGCACTTCCCCCAGGAGTGGAGGGGGCTTTTCCTCAGGTCAGGCCCTGCATGCAGCAGCAGGGAGCTGCTAGTCTGGGCCCTGGAGGCCAGGCGAACTGGGTTGTTTTATTTTTACCTGGTGCTGAGGATCAAACCCAGGCCGCGCATGTGCTAGGCGAGTGCTCTACCACTGAGCCACAATCCCAGCCCCCAGAATACTTTTTGACAAGCATGAAATTTATCTTTTTTTGGCATCACATTTTCTTTGTTTATTTATCTGTTGTTGGGCACCAATGTTGATTCCATATCTTAGCTATTGTGCATAGTCTAAATTTTTTTATAAATCACTCTTTTAACATTCAATTAAAATTAGCCAAAATGTTTATTATGTATCTTTCACATTAAATTGTGAGAATTTTAAAGGTAAAAATTCTGTCTTTAAAAATTCATGATGTAACATAGCACCTGCCACATTCTAACTAGAATATGTCTTAGAGTCCTAATCTTATGGATGTACATGATAGTGGGATTCACTGTGTTGTTTTCATATGTACATGGCAAATTATGTCAAATTTATTCTTTTCTTTCCCCTCCCTACCCACCATTCCCCATTGTCTAATCTACTACATTTCTCTTCTTCCCCTCACCCCTCCCACCTTATTGTGGGTTGGCTTCCACATTCCTGATTACACAGGTGCATTCATTTTGTGAAATATGATTGAACTATATTACTATGATTTGATCACTTTTCTATGTGTATTTTACATGTCAATAAAATTAATTCTAAAAATCTTTATAAAAAGATGACCTGGGGCTGGGGTTGTAGCTCAGCAGTAGAGCGAGACCCTGGGTTCAAACCTCAGTAACACATTAAAAAAAATAAAATAAAGGTATTGTGTCCAACTACAACTAAAAAATATATTTTGAAAAGATGATATGAATCTATGTTTGTGATATTTTATTCATGTGTTATTTTGTGATGAGGATCCAAGGAACTTGAATTCAAATAGCTAACATATTGAATGACAAGCATTTTTCAATTTCTAGTAGTTATACAGCATATGAACAAAGAGAATGAATGCATGTAACTTCTGGAGACACCTAAAAGAAAGAAAAACCTGTGCAGGAGGACACACTTGAAAAGCATTAATGTTTACTTCTGTTCCCTTTGTTTTCCTCTCATATTCTCCTATTTCCCCCCTATTCCATCAGGAAATTTTGGAGTTTGTTTGTAGGGCTAGAAGCAGAAATGCTTTTAGTTGTTAAGTCATACTTTTCCCTGTTCCTCATCGAATAAATTAAGATAGGTTATCTCTGGACAGCAAGGGAAAATCTTGAACTCTCAGCAAAGATTTCCTAACCTGCAGTGTGAGTTTGAAGAGTAGGGTCACATGACCCAAAGACATAATGCTAGATAGGACAATGTTTATCTCATTCCTAAATTATGTGGTGAAATAACCAATAACTGAAGGAGAATTCAAAGGATTTGGTGCTAGATAAAGCTATCAGTAGTGACTAAGATCAGCTTGGCAGGAATGAATCTCAAACAGTTTAATTAAAAAGCCTTCTCTGATGTCTTCAAGCCCTATCATTTGGAAGCAATTGTACTTACCTCAAGTTTTCCACAGCATTGCCTTTGTTGCTATGGAAGATATGATGTATTTTATACAGTGTGGCTAAGATGTATTTTCTACTCCCATGGCATGTGAATGTGTGTACACAAAGGCAAGCCTATGTCCTTCATGCACACACTTATGTGTGTGAGAATATGTGAATGAGTGTTTTAGATTTTGTCCTTTGAGGATTTAAATAGAAAGATAAACCAAACCAATCATGTTTACAATTCCAATATAGATAAAATATTAGGACATTTATATGAATAATTATGTTATTATATTAATATACTTATTTTATTATTACACTGACAATAATGTATTTGTCATTCTGCTCTTATTCCTGTAGAGTATATGGCATAAAGAAGGGATTCTGTACAACATATTCTGATGACTGAGAATAGTGCATGGTGTTATCCTGTTTCACAGATGAGAATAACAACATGAGAGAGACTTACCCAAACTGTGAGAGTCAGTAATGGTTCAGGCGCTAATACAAAGACCTTTTGACTCCTCCTGTAGTGCTGTGACCAGTGGCTCAGTTATGATTGTTTCTTTCATAAGACCCTCTCATACAGAGTGTTTTTATCTTTCAGGGCTCAACGTTATTTATAGACATGCAATTCACTCATTTTTCTGATGTCAACCAAAAGCAAAAAACAAATCAAACAGGATAGCACAACAATTAAATGGTAGGATTACTCAGCAGGCCATCGAGGAAAATCACAAGAGTGGTTTCTATTTGGGGCCCTGTAACTCTTTCAGCTACTAATTGATTTTGCCTCTCTGAGCTTCAGATTCATTGCCTGTAAACTGAAGTTGGTGGATTGAGTAACCTCTAAGATCATTACATCTTTTACAATAATAAAGAAGATGAAGGACTTGGATATTAACACATTTTTGTCTTCTACAAGGTAAGTGAAAATTGTCTAGTAATAATAAATAGGAACCTTATTCACCATGTGTTTGATGAGACTTAAGGCTAGCCTTATGAACTCTCACATATGGCTCTAGTGTTAGTCACAGACATTTTAATCAAGTAGATAATAAATATAGCTGTGCCTTAATCATCCACCCAATGTTAAAATAGGGTATGTGGCGAGGGGGAAGTAATATCAGCTGTATGCCTTAGGTGATAACTGCTGTATTGGGCATTTTAAATACTTGTTCCCTTAGCTACTCACAATAATTCAATAACGTAAGAATCATTGCTAACACTTTATAAATGAGGAATAGGGCACAAAGAAGTTAAGGTCATTTTTAAGATAACAACTAATATAAGGAATAATAGAAATTCTAGCTCATATTTGTCTGATACCTGAGCTGAAACTGTCTTCTGTCTACCAATCTTTCTCACAGATTGCATAAAACTAAAACAATTACATGAGTGCTTTTATTCAAAATGATAATTCTGCTTTATTGTGTAGAAAAACACTTTATATATAGTTTTGACTTCATCACACAGTATTAAAAGTACGTATTCTCAAGTGTTGTGATCTAATAAAATGAATTATATTTATACTGCTTCATAGAGGACATTCATGAGGGAAACTTTTTTCCCTCTCTTCCTCTCTCTTTTTCTTACTGTCAGACTGTGCAGATGAAGAATTTAATTAACACTATTACAATTTTGTGCCAAAGCCTTGATTCATGTTTGTGTGTCTTTTATATGGTGTTGAAATTTACATTGATAATGTAAATATGGTAGTGGTTAAAAAATCATATTGCCAATAAATTTGGCAACTTTTATAAAATGATAAAAGTCCCTGGAAAATAAAGCTATACAGATGGGTCCATGAAGAAATAGAAAACTTGAATAGTCTCATATTTGTTAAAGAAATTAAATCCACAATTAAAATCCTATCCAAGAACTAAGTCTGCAAAACAAGATGACTTCACTAGTGAATTCGTCCAAACATTTTAAGATGAAATTACACAAATAATATAGAAATTCTTTAAGATAACAGAAAAGAGAAAGTGATTCTCAACGTGTTTCATGAGTCAGATTATTCTTTTTCTTTATTTTGTTTTCAATAAATGGAAGCACTTTATTGTAAGGATACTTGTTTCATAATGTAAGTTTGTCCCAACTTTTTTGCGGCTCTGTGGTGTGTGTGTGTGTGTGTGTGTGTGTGTGTGTACATGTGCATGCTTTAATTAGTTCTATAAAGGGCAAGATAGAGCTCAAAGTTAGCTTCTCTGATGACCACATACAGTATTGAGCACAAAAATCCAATTGTGAAAATGGATTTTAGAATAAAATAAAAATTTAAATTGCCTTTTTTCTGGTCACCTTAAAATATGTCTATTAATACATATAAATTATACAAATTAAAGGTGTTAACAGTGATATTTCCATACATGCATATATTGTACATTGATCATGCCCATCCAAAGTGCTTCTACCCTCTATCCCCGTTCCCCAAGCATCCTTCTCAGTTCTAGAAGTCCCTCTTAATTTCTTTCTGTCCCACATCCCTTCTACCCTTTCCCATTTCTGGTGATCACAATTCCCTTCCATACTTCTACAAGGTTGACCTATTTGTTTCAATAAATGAGTGACACATTTTGGTATTTGTCTTTATGTCTCTGCCTTGTTTCACTCAACCTAATAACAGTTCCACTTACGTTACTGAAAATGGTAGGATTTCATTCTCTTTATAGCTGAATAGTATTTCATTGTGTAAATATATCACTTTTTTATCCATTCATTCAATGAAAGGTATCTGGTTTGACTCCATTTTTTTGGCTGATGTGAATAGTGCTAGAATAAACATGGGTCACAGGTATCTTTTTGGTATAGATATCATCTCCTTTGAGTACATATATTCAGTAAAGGAATTACCAGATCACATGGTTGTTCTATTTTTAGTTTTTTGAGGAGTCTCTTCGTACTGTTTTTCATATTGGATGTACTAATTCACATTCCAACCGACAGTATCTAAGAGTTCCCTTTTTTTCCTCAGCTTCACCAACAATTGTTATTTCTTGCCTTTGTGATGTAGCCATTCTAACCTGGGGGAGAAGATATCTCATTATGGTTTTAATTTGCATGTCTCTGGTGGTTAGCAAAATTGAGCATTTTTTGCATGTATTTCTTAACCATTTTTATGTCTTCTTTTGAGAAGTATCTGTTTAGTTCTTTATCCCATTTTGATTGGATTTGTGGTTTTTGGGAGTAGTCAACCTTCCTTATATATTCTGCATGCCAATCCCTTATTAGATACACCATTTGAAAATATTTTCTCCTATTTTGTAGGCTGTCACTTAATCTTGTTGATTGTTTCTTTTGCTGTGCAAAAGTTTCTTAATTTGATGTAATCTCATATGTCTATTTTTATTTTTGTTGTCTGTGCTTTAGGAGTTTCATCATAAAAATCATTGCCTATACCAATGTCTTGAAATGTTAGTCTCCTATATTTTCCTGTATTAAATTCACATATTTTTGTTTAAGATTTAGGACTTTGATCCATTTTGACTTGATTATTTTTTGTTGTGCTAGGGATTGAACCCACAGCCTTGTGCAAGCACTCTACCAAATGAACTATATCCTCAGTCCCTTGATTTTTTTTATATTTCTTCTTTATTAGAGCATTGTAATTAAACATAGCATTTTGGGTTCATTTTGTAAAAATCATTTTAATCAAATTCCTCCTACATACGTTTCCTCCCCTCCTCCCTTCCCTATTCTCCCTCCTCTGCTAAACTTCCTTTTTTCTACATATACATAAATGTGAAATTTTTGGTACCTTTCTATATGAACATAATTTTGTTAAATTCATTCCCTATTTCTTTTCCTTTTCATTTCTTCTTTCCTTATTCTCATTCTCCTATTTATTTCTACTTCATCGATTTTCCTTATATCTTTATGATATCCAATCCCTTTGCCATTTGTCTTCTTTCACTTATATTGTTTATGTTGAATGAAAGGTATCTAGTTTAATTCTTCAGCATATGCATATCCAATTTTGCCAGTATGATTTATTGAGGGACTGACTTTTCTCCATTGTTTCTTCAAGATACCTTTGTCAAAAATCAGTTGGCTAGCTAGGCCCTGTAGCACTCAGTTGTAATCCCAGCACTTGGGAGGCTGAGGCAGGACGATCGCGAGTCCAAAGTCAGCCTCAGCAATGGCAAGTCACTTAGCCACTCAGTGAGACCCTGTCTCTAATAAAATACAAAAAAGGGCCGGGGATGTGGCTCAGTGGTCAAGTGCCCCTGAGTTTAATCCCTGGTACCCCCCCCCCCAAAAAAAAAATCAGTTGGCTATTTGAGTGTGGATTAATTTCTGGGATCTCCATTCTATTCAGTGATCTCTGGTTTTTTTTTTTTTTTTTTTTTTTTTTTTTGCCAGGAACATGCCGTGTTAATAACTATAGTTAGCAGCATGTTTTAACGATAGGTATTGTGATGCTTCTAGCCTCATTTTGATTTGTTTGTTTTTTTCTCAGGATTGCTTTGGCTATCCTGGATCTTTGGTGGTTCCATATGAATACTGATGTTATTTTGCCTATTTCTGTGAAGAATGTCATTGAAATTTTGATGGAAATTGCATTGAGTCTATATACCACTTTGGGTAGTAGTGGTTGTTTTAACAATAATGATTCTTTCAGTCCATGAACACAGGATATCTTTCTTGTTGTGTGTATCCTTTCCATTCTTCTTGTTGCTGGTTTGTAATTTTATTCTATTGTGGGCCAAGACCATATATGATAAAATTTACAATCCATATGCTGATGAAAAGAATATATATTCCGCTGCTTCTAGATGAAATGTTATATAAATATCTATTAGGTCCATTTGTTTAAATCAGATGTTCACTAATCCATTTGAGATGATTTTTTTGCAGGGTGAGAGATAGTTACCTAGTGTTAATTTTCCTCATGTGCATATCCCAGAAACATTTGGTAAAGAGGCAGTATTTTCTGAAACATGTTTTTGCACTTTTATCAAGGGTCAGATGGGTGTAGCTATGTCTGCTCAAATCAGATGTTTCTTTGTTGATATTGTGTTTAGATGATCTGTCCACTGAGGAAAGTGAGGTGTTGTCTTCTCCCACCATTATTTTGTTAGAATTTGTCTCTCAATTTAGATTTAATAATATTTGCTTGATATATTTAGGTAGTCCCATATTAGGTGCAAATATGTTTAAAATTGTTATGCTTCTTGTTGAATTTATCATTTTATCAATATATAATGAAATTATTTGTCTTTTTTACAGGTTTTGATTTAAAGTGTGCTTCATCTGATGTGAGTATAGCTACTCCTGATTGTTTTTTATATTAGTGCATAATAATTATACAGAATAATGATTTCATTGTGACATATTTGTATATGCAAATAACTTATTATTCCTTCCTTCTGCATTCCTTTTTATAGTTTTAAAAGATATAAATTCATAATACACATATAGAGCCTCTTTTCACATAACACTATTTGTATACAAAGTATATTCGAACAAAGTATATTTGTATATGTGTATTATGAATTGTAATGCATTCTACTATTACAAATACAACAACTTTGAATAAAAAATAAAAAAATAAAACCATTCTAAAATAAAAAAGATATAAATTTACTTAATAATTTGAGATATTTCTTTCTTTTATAATGTATATGTTTACATGTAAAAATTTTACTCTGAGCAGTGCTTTTACTGCATCCTGTATATTCCATTAGTTTGAGTTCATTTCAAAGTATTTTCAAATCCTCTGTTTTCTTTAACTTATTGGTTGTTAAATTTCTGAATTATTTATTTTTCCTTCTGTTAATGATTTCTTTCTCCTGTCCATTGTAGATGAAAGAAATACTTCAGGTTATTTCAGTCTTTTTAAATTTATTGAGACTTGTTTTCTCATCTAACATATATTCTATCCTGGAGACTATTCCATGTGGACTTTAGCAGAATATATTCTACTATTGTTGAATGTGATGTTTTTTTTTTCAATCTCTGTTGCTGGATATGTATGTGTTTTTGATCACTTTATCTTCTTGTGGAACACACACTTTCATTTATAAATAATATCTTTGCTTCTTGTAACAATATTTAACATGACAGTAATTTTGTCTGATATAGTCATAGCCACTATTGCCCTCTCTTGGTACCCTTTGCTTGACATAATTTTTTAATTTTTTAATTTTCAACCTAATTTTGTCATTTTATATAAATTAAATTAAATTCATTGTACACAAAATATAGATGGAGCATATATTTTCACTCTACCAACCTCTACCTTGAGATGGAGAATTTAATTCTTCATATTTATATTTTACATAATTACTAGTGTGAATGGACTAATGGACTTATACCATTTTTCTGTTTGTTCTATCTATGTTATAACTTTTTTTTTTTTTGAACCAGGGACTGAACTCAGGGGCATTCGACCACTGGGCCACATCCCCAGCCCTTCTTCTTTTTTTTTTTTTTTTTGTATTTTATTAGATACAGGGTCTCACTGAGTTGCTAAGTGCCTTTCCATTGCTGAGGCTGGTTTTGAAATCACAATCCTCCTGCCTCAGCCTCCCAAGTGCTGGGATTACAGGCCTGTGCCATGGTGCCCAGCTATGTTATATCTTTTTAAAAATTGTTTTTCTTCACTGTTGCTTTAATTTTTGCTTCTCTTATTTATATAATATGTTTTTGATTCTCATTTCCCCTTCTTATAATTTTTAGTCATTATTAGTGATTTATTTGGAGTTTAAATATTAAACTTACAGACAACTGAATTTATATCAGAATCTGAATTGATATATCTCTGTTCTTTCTCCCTTATGTGGTTATCATCAACATCTTTATTCATAGTGTGAAAATTAATATATTTTTATAATTATTGTCTTGCATGCTTGGTTTTTTAAATCATTTAGAGAGAAAGAGGAGTTACAAACAAAAATGTAATATGATTGGCTCTTATGTTTACCTATATAGTTACCTTTATCGTTATAATTTTATTTCATATGAATTTATTTCCTATTGACCTTTTATTTCAGCTTTGAGGAATCTCTGGCATTTAAAAATATTTTTTAGTTGTAAATGGACACAATACCTTTATTTATTTATCTTTATAGCTGAAGATCAAACCCAGTGCCCCACCTGTGCTAGGCATGTGCTCTACCATTGAGCCACAACCCCAGCCCTTCTCTGACATTTTTGTAGGGAAGATTAGAACCAGATATTATAGTACCTGTTACAGAGTTTAAAGCATATTTTTTTTTCACAATTGCCATTGTTTATTGAATTGTGTTATATGGGAAATGTTTCAATTTGAAGTAATACAACAAAAATATTTAATGATGATTAAAAGAACAATAATAAAACTTTTAGCATTAGAAAAATTCTCATCTACCACATAAGGGTAGAGTACTGTGTGTATGTTCATACTTGTGTGTGTGTACATGTGTGTGTGAGAGAACATGAGCACATTTTAGGTTGTAGACTTGGAGAATTTTGGACAAAAATGGACAAAATCTATTGTGCAATAATAAATATATTTTATAATATCTTAATGAATAATTTTATCATAACTTTCCACATTCCATATTTTAAAATACATTTCAATTATTGTATATAATAAATTCATGTTTTAAATTAAAAAAATCTAAAAGACACATTTTGAGATAGTCACGTTTATAGTTTGGTATATAGTCTTCTAGGTTTATTCTTGTATGGTGTGTTCCTCTCTGTTGTGTGTATTATTTAAGAACTCTACAACAAAGCTTATTTTAAGGAGAAACCCTCCCCCAGTAAAACATATTCAAGAAAGTGTGTGCTTTAAAAAAGAAGAGAGAGATAATTTGCAGATTGACCTATTTTGTCAACCAACTTCCCCTCATCAAGAGGTAAACAAGCTCAAAGTTACATCCAGATAATTTAAACTTTCCTCTTCATATTCACACACTTTTCCTCAACACTTATTCTCTTCCAAATGAAGTCACTTCCTATTTTCCATCTTAACAACCAAGCTTCTCCAAAGAGTAACCTATAGTCTAACTTTTTCACCTCCTACTCACTCCTCAGGCTACTCCATCTGCCATCTGTCCTTGCAGCTGTACAAAACCATTCTTGACAAGATCACCAGTGACATTATTAACATACAATTCAAGTGGATATTTTGACCCCTATCTCTAATCTCAGCCCATATTTATTTCTTCCTGATTACAGTACATGCTTCTTTTTTTAAAAAATCTAAAAATATTTGGAATAGAAAGTGAATGTCTTTTTAGATCTCTACTTCCAGAAATCAATATTGTTAAAAATTCTTTGTATATATGTAAATCTAGGTACATTTTAATATAATTGATGAAACAATTGTGCTTTATAAATGTGTCATAATAGGTATTATGTTCTTCAGCTTTAATTTTTTCAATTATCAATAATACCCACTGGTTTATTATCTGAATTTTCTTCCCTACACTCTCACAACAAAACAAAGCCTCAAACAAAAAGTCAAAGTATTAAAGGAAAACATGTTAAACAAAATCTATTAATATAACATGAAAACATTCTGAGAAATGTAATTCATTGTTTTTCCCTTTTGAGACAAATAAAGACATGACATAAATCAAAAAGTAAATTAACAGACATAAATCGTACCGATAATAGAAAAATATAAATGGATTAAGATCCAATCTAAAAGAAGGGATTGTCAAATTTGATTAGAAAAAGTCAACTATTGGGCCAGGAATGTAGCTCAGTGGTAGAGGACTTGCCTCACATCTTCAAAGCCCTGGGTTCAATCCACACCACAGCAAAAATTAACAAAAAAAAAAAAAAAAAAAAAAAAAAAAAAACAACTGTATGCTCTCTATGGAGACACAATTCTGAGTAAATATTACAAGTAGATAAAATAATGACTATATATATATGTATATAGTATATAATATAGTATATATAAATAATATATATATATATATATATATATATATATATATATATACCATGTAAATAGCAACCATAAGAGAGCTGATGTGGCTATACAAACATGAGGCTATATATATATATATATATATATATATATATATATATATATGACTTTAAAACACGTACACATAAGCACACACACACAAATGTTATAGAGATAAAAAGGGGCACTTTATAATGAAAAAAGTGTCTGTCTAAGATATAAGAATTAAGAAGGTTGTGCACATAACAATAGAGCTCCAAAATATTGTCATGGGTAGAATAATGACTTCCTAAAGTTGTTCACATTCTAATCCCCCTGCCATTTTATGTATGATTATATCCCAATGTAATACACACACACACACACACATACACATTATTTATTCATTTCTTATGGTTATGATTTTACACACACACATATATGTATATGTGTGTGTGCATATATATATATACACACACACACACACACATATATATACATATATATATATATATATATATATATACCTAGTATCTTTTCTTTTGTAACCTACAATTGTATTTTATGAGAAAAGTATCTAACTTTTCTTTTTGGGAACATTATACAATAGACCCAGCCACATTTTTTTAAGTTTATCATTTTTATTTGTGTATTATAATTGTTCACAATAGTGGAATTTATTTTGACAAACTAATTATTGAACTATATGTATCTGATACTATATAGCATCACACATTGCACATATGCATGTAGTACAGTAAATTTGCCTGTATTATGCTCCTTGTTGATAATAATACCAATATTGGTAAAAGGAATGAATATTTACTGATTACAAAGTATCAAGTACCATATTGAATGTTTTATAAGTATTATCTCATTTATTCTTCACTGTAAGCATTGAGGTAAGTATAATCCCCATTTTAGAAATTAAGACATGGAAACTTGGAACAAAAGGAGATATTGCTCAGTACCATGCAACAGAAATTAATGGTGTCTAGATTTAAACTCCAGTTTATCTGACTCTAAAGTCACCATCCCTGACCATAGGAGTATATAAAGTATGACTCTGTGTTAGGACTGATGCCAGCACAGAAGTGATTCACTCAAGGTCCTGTGGTCACTAATGGTTCTGGTATCTGAAGCTCACTTCCCTTGATGCCAATCTTCTGTCCAATTGATCCCCTGGAATATCTGTTCTGATAGAGTTCAATGATAATCTGCATTTCTCACATTAAATCTAAAAAGTAAAGAAACAATGAAAGGCATAAAGGTGGGATTAGATAAAAAGACATGATGATTTTCTTCCATTATTTCAACTCAATCAGGGATATATAAAGAAAAACAGAAATTACACCAAATGCATGTTTCATAGAAGTATGTATGTTTGAAGTATGTATGGTGCTACATTCCAGATACTATCTATGACAGCTAAACCCTTTGTTTTAGATCATAGTCTTCTCTTTCATGACAGTGAGGAGGCAGCATGGGGACAAGACAAGTATTTGTTAAGTCCTACTATGTATTACCCATACATCCTAAATTTTAACATTTATATAAGAGGATAATAATATTATTTCCACTTTATGTATGACCAAACTCAAGCTCTGAAAGGAACATACTCTTCCAGCATCAAACATCTTTGGGTGACAGGAATGGATGTCTATTTCTTGACCATCCTACAGGACACTCAGCAACTACAGATGTAGACATTGAGCTTCCTGGCTTGAGGACTATTAATTTTAAACACCATCTTGGTAAGTAGGAAGTAACGTCATCTATCAAGACATGAAATTTTGCCTTTTAGGTCAAAAGACTCAGGGCTGTGTGGGGCTCAGGCACAAGCAAACATATAGTTTATTCCTGAAAGAAAACCAGAAGCCATAAGAAAGTCAGTTTATTTCTTTAAGCAAGAGTTGCTTTACATTTTATTCTCTTTAATCTTAGCTTAGCTATTCACAGTGCATATGATTATCCCTATTATTCGGATCAAAATACATGAACTAGGAGATGGTTAAATAAATGAGAGAAACAGTTTTGTATGCCTGTGCAATCTTTAAATCTGGAATTACTCTGAAGCTATTCCCATTGTATTTGAAACCTCAGAGCTATGAATGCTCTAATCTCCCTTGGCAATTAATGCTGGCCATGTTATTGCTCAATTTCTATTAAAAACAATACATGTTGTTTTAAAATCAAAATACTGTTGGAAAATTTTAAATATCATTTATTTGGCAAAATAAAATTTGGCTGAAAATCTAACAGAAAATATCAGCAAACAATGTAAAATGATAACCATAGTTTTTAAAGCTTGGTATAATTAAATAGGGGATTATGGGTAGATGCTTGCAACAGAATATTCATATAATTAAAATGCATGCCCAGTAAATATCTGATTATATGCCAAAGCATATTAGCTAACAAAATGCAAATTAAAATCCTGAAGAGAATATGGATAACAAGATTCCAATGTACATGATTATGAATACATATTTGTTTTCATTTAAATACAAATTAACATATAATTTATAGAAAAACATATCTGGGTAACATTCACTGATCAATAGACAGTGGACAGTTTTAGGCCAGGGATATGGATGAGGCAGATGAGTGATACAGGATAATTTTATTTTATTAATATGTACTTCTATATTTCTTGAAATATTGTAATTAGGAAAATTATTGAGATAAAAGTTTTTAAACAAAACACTTTAAAAGAAATATATCCATTGTGCTGGTTGCAGTGGCGCACGCCTATAGTCCCAGCACTTGGGAGGCTGAGGCAGGAGGATCCCGAGTTCAAAGCCAGCCTCAGCAATGGCAAGGCACTTAGCAACTCAGTGAGACCCTGTCTCTAATAAAATACATAAAAAGGGCTGGGGATGTGGCCCAGTGGTCAAGTGCCCCTGAGTTCAATCCCTGGTACCAAAAAAAAAAAAAAAAAATATGTCCATTGTGTTATTACTCTGGAAATAAGTTAAAAATAAGTTTTACAGGGGAAAGAAGCAAAATTAATAATTTTATTAGAAAGCAGATATTTATGTCTGGTTATCTGTATTTGTTTCAATGAGATTTGACTGCGTGTGTACATGTGTGTGTGTGTGTGTGTGTGTGTGTGTGTGTGTGTGTGTATTGGCATATGTATATATCTATACCTCAAACTCTTTCACCTCTAATATTGAAATGCAGCTTTCTCTTCAGGGTTACATTTCCCATCTTGTAGTTAAACATGTCAAGAAGTCAAAGATTCAAAGGAATAGCTGCCAATGGGTGGAAGATTCCAAAAAGTTCTGTTGATGTCATGAAGCATAGACACTTCCTTTACTCCCACAATACTCACTGGACCCCTGGTCCAAGACTTTGTGAGCTGCATTCTGACTTTGACTGCCAGATGGCATGAATTTCCTTTGCTTCCTTTTTTTTTTTTTTAACTTTTTTTCATTTTCTCCAGTGAGAGGTCAGAATATTTAAGAGAAATAAAATTATATTTCTGAACCTAAATTTTCACACAGTACTTAGTATTTCCAATTTTTTAAACTAATATTGATGTGTTACCTACTCTGATAGGATGGAGCTGGATGCTCAGTAAAGGATGAGGCAATCCTTGGGGTGTTTTGATTCTTGAAGGGAGGAAGGAAGAGTTTTAGACACACTCTCATTTAGACCTTTGCTAGATCACAGTGATAGAATTCTTGCATTGACTTTGTGCCTGTTTTGTTTTTAGAAGGGTGACTCCTTCCACTTAATCCTCCCATTTTACTACAGTACTGTGTCTGAACCATCACCTTTTAATTGGCAGGGAGTTGCTTTTTCATATATCACATTTTTCTCTAGTCACAGGGCTCTGGGAGAAAATAAGTTCTGAATGGTTGACTGAAAAGACAATAAGGCAGTGACAACAGTTCAGCTGAGCCCATCACCAATGGTGCACATTTGTACTATGTTATTGGATCCAGGTTTCACCTCGCAGCAGTAAAGAGCTTCCTTTGTTGCAACAGGGAGTAATGTTCTGAAAATCAGTCTACCATCCCAAGGTTTTAGTACTTCTGCCATTACCAATAAAGTTTGATCATGCTGTACACATGAGTGCATGTTTATGATATAGGTTCTTATTCCATCCAATGGAAATTAGTGATTTTCAGCTTTCTCTGAGATGGTCCTTCAAAGGTCCATTCTGAACCATCTTTCTGCTAATGGTATAAAATTCTCATGTGCTAAGTCCCCCATCATACAGTGAGATAACACTGAGATGTCTACTTTTGAGGTATTTTCACCAGTTTTCTGAGAGACATTTCCTAATAGGATCGATGCCCAGAATGGAGGATACAGTTATGTTTGGATTCCTTTCAGGAGCTTGGTTCTGGATCTACATAGGAGAGAATGAGGATTCCTGAAATATGTTGCCCTTTGACTTAGGAACAGATGATACCCACCTGCCATGGAACAGAGGTTCTCAGACCCTGCATCTTTGCAGGTTCATGTCCAAGAATGTGGGTGCTCATGCAGAGATTTAACCCAGTATTCACATTCATTTGTTCATTTGTAACTATATGATGAGTGGCCTGGTATCTGTCAGATTGGATGACATGGAGGATAAAATGTCAGTGTTAGCTCAGAAGCTCAGACATCCCCTGTTGCTTTGTTTCAACATTTAAAGGGCAATTAAAGTGAAACTCATGCTACAGACTCTGGACATGTTTTCTTATTTAACTGTCAGGGAAGATTAGTAAGGAATATGCCTTAAGTTCCTTTTCATTGATGATCAAGTTCAGGTTTACAGAGCCTATGTCACCTCTTAAGATGAGTGTAAGGATTGAAATGAAGTTACATTCCTGGCCCTCCCTCAAGGTAACTGTGCAGCCTCCCTGGTAGAATATGGGCTTCCAGACTTGAGATATGATCAGATTATACTTCCCTGCTATTGTGGTCCCATGGGCCCCACTCAAAAACCTTTTCCATGACAAAAATAGAAAAGAAATCCCAACCTCTGTGCCAGGAGACCTGGGAATGGGGCCACATGAGGTGGCTAGTCCCTGAAGTGGCAAGTGGGGTGGGGAAGAAGTTCAGATGTTGCCCTTGAGACAAATAAGCTAGAGAGAAAGAAAATAATAAGCACTGAATTCTTTGTGGTAATGCAAATTGTATTTCATTTCCTTTGATCCCAACAGCTGTTCAAGTACTCATTATTATCACCATTATTCAGTTAGGGAACTAACTTTAAGGGAGTTTAAACAAATCAGAAACAACTTTGTTACTTCCTGATCAGCAAACCCTGAAATAATTATAAAGATTCTCTTCCCCAGATATTGTCTTTATTGTCTTTTATCTTCCTGGGCTCTGAATAGTCTAATTTGGAGTACCTGAGGGCTACTAGTAAATGTTCCCTGGGATGTTTTCAACATTTTTTTAAAAAATTCTGCCCTATATAGCTTTGTTGCTGTTGTTTGGGGGAGGGATACTGGGGATTGAACCCAGGGACACTTGACCACTGTGCCACATCCCTAGTCCTATCTTGTATTATATTCAGAGAGAAGGTCTCACTGAGTTGCTTAGCACCTCACTTTTGCTGAGGCTGACTTTGAACTCACCATCCTCCTGCCTCAGCCTTCTGAGCCACTGGGGTTACAGCCATGTGCCACCGCCCCTGGTTCCTGTATAGCATTAAAGACACAATAGTATTGAAAGTTGAAAACATGTTCTCACAGAATAAAAACACCAAGAATTGTGTGAAAACCAGGGAGACTACATTGGCAAACTCATATAATGGGTTAGTATCCAGGATTTGTGAAACACACTTACTAGCAAAAAGGTTAAGAAGCAATTTAAACAGGTAATTCATATAAAATATACATGATCTTGGAAAACTGGGAATGGAACCATCCTATGACCCAGCCATCCCACTCCTGGGTCTATTTGCAAAGGACTTAAAAACAGCATATTACAGTGACACAGCTATCTCAATGTTTGTAGCTGCGCAATTCACAATAGCTAGGTTGTGGAACCAACCTAGATGTCCCTCAGTAAATGAGTGGATTAAGAAAATGTGGTATATACGCACAATGGAATTTTACTCAGCAATAAAAGAAAACAAATTAATGGCATTTGCAGGTAAATGGATGAAGTTGGAAGACATAATGCTAAGTGAAGTTAGTCAGTCTCAAAAATCCAAGTACCAAATGTTCTCTCTTGTATAAGGAGGCTATTTCAAAGTATTGTTGGATGGGGGTACATAGGAGGATTAGAGGAACACTAGAATGGTCAAGGGAAGGGAGGGTAAGGGAGGGAGCAAGAGGGGAGGGAGGGGGAGAAAAGAAAAAAGAAGGTGGTTGAATGAGATGGATACCATTTTCCTTAATGCATGATGGAAGACCTGAATTGTACGAATATACTTTGTATACAAACAGTTGTATGTAAAAAGATACTAAATATATGCACTATGAGTTGTACATACTAAAAATTATAAAAATAAAATTTAAAAAAATATATACATGAAAAATACACATTAAAATATACACAAACACAAGAACTAATAAAATACAAAGATGAATTCTGAGAACATTAAGTGAAAAAGAATACTTTGAATAAGAGAGGATTACTATAATTCTGCTTTTGGGAAATGCTATGGGTGTGTGTGTGTGTGTACTCTTCACCTACAGGGACACATCTGGAGAATATGCTCCATTCTATGGGCAACATATATTTGACTCAAGAAACAGAAGTCAGACCAATGGGAAATGTAAATTAATATCCAATTTATGAATATACTTTTGTCCACTGGTTCAAAATTTTAATCAATAAAACAGTTTTTCATAAAAAGTTGAATAGAACACACTTGTGATCAGGTTAACAAAAGTAATTTGCATATATAGTCCTTACTTTGGAAAATAATTCATTGTATTTGATCTTATGGGGAAACAAAGTATATGAAAAACAATTGCTTTGGTAGTGCCTGTGTGTGCATGTACGCCCCACCCATTACACACTCGTAAGTGTAACTTTACCAGTTTTACCTTTGCTTCACATAGGGCCTAGACTTCCAATTTTAGGTTAGATAGTCCAGGAAGTGATGGAAAGAGGGTTACTATTTGTCAGTAGATGAAAAACACCAAAACACTCTGCTTGATATCATTAAACCAAGCATCCAACCTCATCCATTCCTTGCTGCTGAACCCCCATGTCTGCAAGCTGGGTCTGGCCACTAGCAGGCATCACAGCTTTCTGGTTTTGTCATTTAATGAAAAGGAGTATACTTTTGCAAAGAGTAACAGATGGAATGGTTTGTTTACTATGACAACAATTTTGTTTGGGAGATTCATATGTAGATTAGAGCAGTTCTATTTGCTGTTGTCCCCAAAGATAAGTCATGTTCATTGATTTATTTCTTCCCTCAATAGTGTAGGTTTAGGTGTCCGCACTGTAGAGGGGCCCCTCCCAGGGAACAGGGCATTCATTTTCCATTACTCTACCTCTACACAGGCCTCTGAGATCTTCTCCCACTACTTCTCATTCAACTCCTCTCCAAACAGTCTGGAAACTACCCACTCACAGACTTCCTGCCTGTCCTGTGCTGCATTATGCCTGCTGGTGACTACTAAGGTACACTAGAGTTACATTTATGTTTCATCTTATGGATGCCCCAGAACATATGGTTTTAGTCTTTGCTATAGTTTGGATCTTGAGGGTCCCTGAAAAGTCCACATGTTAAAGGTTGTTCCCAAGGTGGCACTATTGGGAGGTGGTGGGACCTTTGACAAGTCTCCTTGTAGAAGGTCCTTAAGTCATTGGGAGTGTGTCCCTAAAGGGGATTATGAAACTCTGGCTTCTCCTTTTTTTTTTTTTCTTTCGGCCACAAGGTGAGGGGTTTTGTTCTGTCATGCACTCTGAACATGATGTGCTGCTTTGTCACAGACCCAAAGCAATGGGGTCAAGTGATAATGGTCTGGAACCTCCAAAACTATGATCTAAAATAAATATTTTTTCTTTGTAAGTTGATTACCTCATATATTTTGTTATGACTATGGAAAGCTAACTAACAATCTTATTTTATATCTTTCAGTATTCTTCAGAAGAATTAGAATCATCTTGTACACGGGTTCATAAACTAAATTTTTTGGTACCATGGATTGAACCCAGGGATGCTTAACCACTGAGCCACATCCCTAGCCATTTTTATTATTTTATTTTGAGACAGTGTCTCGCTGATTTGCTTAGGAACTTGCTAATTTGCTGGGGCTGTCTTTTGAACTTGTGATCTTCCTGCTTCAGCCTCCCCAGTTGCTGTGATAACAGGCATGTGCCACTGTGCCTAGCTGATAAATTAATTTTAAGGGAGGTATACATTTTTGCTCCTTTCCTAACTGCATAGAAAAGTTTGAAAATATTGGTACATTACTGTTGCCTTGTGACCTAATCCTGAACTGCAGCTTCAACATCCTGAGCAGGAAGGTGAATGGGGTGCTGTGTTTCAAACCATCCAGATATAGCTTTATGGAAGTTGGGTAGAGAAGTGGGTATTCTCAGGCTAAAGAGACACTTATGATCTCTAGGCAGAATATGCATTTTCTATGCTAAAGAGAAAGCTCTATGTGAGTGGAAGTAAAAGATCATGTTTATTTTTATTCTGAGAGATTTGGATAGAGGTATATATAACAAAAGTGAATTTGTGTCATTTTTAACCTTGATAATCTTTTTATAACCATCATTCTATATAAATACATTCATATGACAACATTTTAAATTTTGTTACAATAGAAGTTTGTTTTTTGTTTCTACATTGATGTAGTGTTTTGTGATATGGGTCTCAAAATGCTTTTCATCAGTACCCTAATAATGTGAATTTAGTTCCTTTACCATGCTTTCTAATACAAACAATGGTATACTTTGTAAGCTTTCATGTATAATAGAATCCTAAAAGCGTTCTTTCATATCCATAAAAGCTGTATTTTATATTAACACTTTGCATTCAAGATACTATTATTAATTTATATTTCCAACAACAAAATGTTAAAGTGCCTGCTTTTCCATGCATTGGAAATAATGTGAGTCTTTGCTGATCTGATAGGTAACAAATCATTTCTCAATTGTTTTCTTTATAACTCACTTTTATTTTCTGCCTAGAGTTCCATCAATTTTCACAATGCTGTTTTAGAGTGTTCTGATATTCCCTATTATCTACACTGTGTGAGGGACATCTTTTATGAGTCTGTATACTACTAAAGGGCACAGTTTAGAGTTCACATGGCTATTTGCACTGGTAAACTGAATTTGTGCTCTTTGTGTCCAGGTCTTAGGAGAATACCAGTATTGTGATAATAGAATCTGGTTCTTATATGAGTGTGTGTGTGAGCGTGTATGCATGCATACACTGAAATGTAAGCTGCCTGGTACCGTAAACCGGGATAAAAACTCTCGGAGGCAGAGTTAAGCTTTTACTACTTTTACTTCTACTTTCTTAGAGCTTAGAGAGGGAAAGAAAGATTTTTAGAGAGAAAGATTAAAGCGAGCTTTTCTTCTTGTCTTCTTAGCTTAGAGTTAGAGTTAGAACGGGAGCCTCGGCCTTACTCTGACCAGTCCTCTGGAGCCTCGGCCTAACTCTGGCCAGTCATTACTTCTTCTATCTGGTTTCTCTTCTGTAACCGCTCTGCCTACGTTCTGGCCGCTCTGATTCTTCTGACCGACCGAGTGACTGCCCGGCTGACTGAATTCTCCGTTCTCCTAACTCGGACCGCTTTCACCCGGTTATATACCTTCAGGTTTGCGGGTGCCTACAGGTGCGTCACATACATATCAGGTGGAACCCATGGCTTCCAGCTAGCTACAACAGCCCTTCCTAATTAGGGCTCCTTCACTGAAAACCACATTTCCCTGTTTCTTTCTGCTTTTTTGCTAATTATAACTGTATTTTATTATATGAGAATCAATAACTTCTTCCTCATATCTACTACTACCTTTTATATTTTAATTTATTCTCTTGGAGAAAAGTCAGCGTGCCTCCACATGAAATTTTTTAAATTTTAAAAAAAATTAATTTGTTCTACTTAGTTATATATGACAGAAGAATGCATTTTGACACACTGTATACAAATAGAACATATCTTCTCATTACTCTGGCTGTACATGGTGCAGAGTCACACCAGTAGTGTAGTCATACATGTATATATGGTAATAAAAAATGTCCATCTCATTCCACTATCCTACTCATCCCCTTATCTGGTACCCTCCCCTCCTTCCCCTCTGCACAGTCCAAGGTTTTTCTCATTCCTCCTTACCATACCCCCCCCCCATTATGGATCAGCATCCGCTTATCAGAGAAAACATTTGGCCTTTGGTTTTTTGGGTTTGGCTTATTTTGCTTAACATGATATTCTCCAGCTCCAACCATTTACTTGCAAATGCCATAATTTCATTCTTCTTTAAGGCTGAGTAATATTCCATTGTGTATATGCACCACATTTTATCTGTTCATTGGTTGAAAAGCATCTAGTTTGATTCCATAGCTTTAAACATTGATGTGACTGCTGTGGTGTGCTGATTGAAGTCCTTTGGGTATAAACTGAGGAGTGGGATAACTGGGTCAAATGGTGGTTCTATTCTAAGTTTTCGGAGGAATCTCCATACTGCTTTCCACAGTGGCTGTGCCAATTTGCAATCCCACCAGGAATGTATGAGTGTAACTTTTCTCCCACATCCTTGGCAACACTTATTGTTGCGTGTATTCTTAATAATTGCCATTCTGAGTAGAGTGAGATGAAATCTTAGTTTTGATTTCATTTCTCTAATCACTAGAGATGATGAACATTTTTTCATACGTTTGTCAATCAATTGTATTTCTTCTTCTATGAAGTGTCTGTTTAGTTCCTTAGTCCATTTATTGATTGGGTTGTTTGTTTTTTAGGTGTTAAGTTTTTGAGTTCTTTATATATCCTGGAGATTAGTGCTTTATCTGATGTACTGTAGTAAAGATTTTCTCCCATTCTACAGAATGGAAAATGGAAATGAAAAATGTAGGTTCTCTCTTGATGTTATTGATTAATTCCTTTGCTGAGAATAAGATTATTAGTTTAATTCCATACCATTTATTGATTCTTGATTTTACTTCTTGCACTTTAGGAGTCTTGTTAAGGAAGTCAGGTCCTAAGCTGACATGATGAAGATTTGGGCCAACTTTTTCTTCTATTAGGCACAGATTCCCTGTTCTAGTGCCTAAGTCTTTGATCCACTTTGAGTTGATTTTCATGAAGGGTGAGAGATAGGGATTTAATTTCAATTGCTACATATGAATTTACAGTTTTCCCAGTACCATTTGTTTAATAGGCTATCTTTTCTCCAACATATGTTTTTGGCACCTTTGTCAAGTATGAGATAAATGTATTTATATGGGTTTGTCTTTGTGTCTTCTATTTTGTACCATTGGTCTACATATCTATTTTGGTGCCAATACCATGCCATTTTATTTTTTTACTATTGCTCTGTAGTATAGTTTAAGGCCTGGTATTGTGATGCCTCCTGCTTCACTCTTCTTGCTAAGGATTGCTTTGGCTTTTCTAGGTCTCTTATTTGTCCAAATGAATTTCATGATTGCTTTTTCTAGTTCTATGAAGAATATCACTGGAATTTTAATAGGAATTGTATTAAATCTGTATAACAGTTTTGGTAGTACGGCCATTTTGACAATATTAATTCTGCCTATTGAAGAATATGGTAGATGTTTCCATTTTCTAAGGTCTTTTTAGTTTCTTTCTTTAGTGTTCTATAATTTTCATTGTGGAGGTCTTTCACCTCTCATGTTAGATTGAGTCTCAAGTATTTTATTTTCTTCTTTGAGGCTATTGTGTGTGGGGTAGTTTCCTAAATTCTCTTTCAGTGGATTTATTGCTTATGTGTTGAAGTATATTTGATTTATAGGTATTGATTTTATATCCTGCTACTTTGCTGGATTCATTTATTAGTTCTAGAAGTTTTCTGGTGGAATTTTTTCAATCTTCTAAATGTAGATTCATATTGTTGGCAAATAGTGATAGTTTGAATACTTCTTTTCCCATTTGAATGCCTTTAATACTTTTGTCTGATTGCTCAGGCTAGAGTTTCAAGGACTATGTTGAATAGAAGTGGTGAAAGAGGGCATCCATGTCTTGTTCCAGTTTTTAAGGGGAATGCTTTCAATTTTTCTCCATTTAGGATGATGTTGACCTGGGGCTTACCATAGATAGCTTTTATAAAATATTGAGGTTTGTTCCTACTATCCCTAGTTTTTCTAGGGTTTTGAACATGAAGGTGTGCTGTATGCTGTTGAATGCTTTTTCTGCATCTATTGAGTTGATTATATGATTCTTGTCTTTAAGTCTATTCATGTGATAGATTATGTTTATTGATTTCCGTATGTTGAACCAACCTTGTATCCCTGGGATGAACCTCACTTGATTGTGGTGCACTATCTTTTAAATATGTTTTTGTATGTGATTTGCCAGAATTTTATTGAGAATTTTTGTATCTTTGTTCATCAGTGAAATTGGTCTGATCTTTTCTTGATGTGCCTTCAGCTGGTTTGGTCTCAGAGTGATACTAGCCTCATAGAATGAGTTTGGAAGAGTTCCCTCCTTTTCTATTGGTGTTAATTCTTCTTTGAAGGTCTTATAGAACTCGGCTGAGAATCCATCTGGTCCTGGGCTTATTTTGGTTGGTTGGCTTTTGGTGGTGTCTTCTCTTTCTTTGCTTAAATTAACCTGTTTAAATTGTGTATGTCCTCCTGATTCAGTTTTGGTAGATCATATGTCTCTAGAAATTTGTCAATGTCTTAGAAATTTTCTATTTTGAGTATAAATTTACAAAATAATTTCTAATTATCTTCTGTATTTCAGTAGTGTTGATCATGATTCCTTTTTTATCACAAATTTTAGTAATTTGAGTTTTCTCTCTTCATTAATGTAGCTAAGAGTTTTTCAATTTTATTTATTTTTTGAAAGAACCAACTTTCCATTTTGTCATTTTTTGAATTGTTTCTTTTGTTTCAATTTCATTGATTTCAGCTCTAATTTTAATTAATTCCTGTCTTCTACTGCTTTTGGTGTTGATTTATTCTTCTTTTTCAAGGGCTTTGAGATGTAATGTTAGGTCCTTTATTTCTTACTTTTTATTATTTTAATAAATGAGCTGAATGCAATGAATTTTCCTCTTAGCACTGCCTTTATAGTGTCCTGGAGATTTTGATATATTGTATTGGTGTTCTCATTTACCTCTAAGCATTTTTTTTTAATTTCCTCCCTGATTTCTTCTGTTATCCATTCATATTCAATAGCATGCTAATTAGTCTCCAGGTGTTGGAGTACCCTCTATTTTTTATTTTATCATTGAGTTCTAGTTTCATTATGTTATGATCTGATAGAATGCAAGGTAGTATTTGTATTCTTTTGTATTTGCTAAGAGTTGCTTTGTGGCATAACATATGGTCTGTTTTAGAGAAGGATTCATATGCTGCTGAGAAAAAAGTGTATTCACTTAATGATGGATGAAATACTCTATATATGTCCGTTAAGTCTAAATTGTAGATTATTGTTATTTAGTTCTATAGTTTCTTTGTTTAGTTTAGTTTTGTTTTTGTTTTTCCTTTTCTGGTGCTGGGGGTTGAACCCAGGGCCTTGTACATGTGAGGCAAGCACTCTACCAACTGAGCTATAGCCCTAGCCCTCTTTGTTTAGTTTTTGTTTGGAGGATATATCCAGTGGTGAGAGAGGTGTGTTAAAGTCACCCAGTATTATTGTGTTATGGTATACTTGATTTTTGAATTTGGGAAGGGTTTGTATGATATACCTAGATGCTCCATTGTTTGGGGCACAAATATTTATGATTGTTATGTCTTGTTGATGTATGATTCCCTTCAGCAATATGAAAAGTCCTTCTTTATCCCTTCTGAATAACTTTGGCTTGAAGTCCACTTTATCTGATATGAGGATGGAAACCCCTGCTTGTTTACACAGTCCACGTGAGTGATATGTTTTTTCCCAACCTTTCACCTTCAGTCTGTGGATGACTTTTCCTAGGAGGTATGTTTCTTGAAGACAGCATATTGTTGGGTCTTTTTCAAAATCCAATCTGCCAGTCTATGTCTTTGATTGATGAGTTTAGGCCAATAACATTCAGGGTTTTTATTGAGATATGATTTGTATTCCCAGTCATTTTGTTTATTTTTGTTTTTTAACTTAACTTAGTTTCTCCTTTGATTGACTTTTCCTTTAGTATAGTTTCTCCCTCCCTTTGGTGGTTTTCATTGTTTTTTTTTTTTTTTTTTTTCATTTCCTCCTCATGGAATATTTTGCTGAGAATGTTCTGTATTTCAGGCCTTGCCATTGTGAATTCTTATAGTTTTTGTTTATCATGGAAGGTTTTTATTTCATCTTCAAGTCTGAAGCTTAGTTTTGCTGGATATATAATTCTTGGTTGGCATCCATTTTCTGTCAGAACTTAATATATGTTATTCCAGGACCTCCTGGCATTGAGGTTCTGGGTTGAAAAATCAGCTGAGATCTGAATTGGTTTCCCCCTATATGTAATTTGGTTATTTTCTCTCACAGCTTTTAAAATTTTATCCTTATTCTATATGTTAGTCATTCTCATTATAATTTGCCTTGGTGTGGGTCTGCTGTAATTTTGTACATTTGGATTCCTGTAAGCCTCTCATAGTTGATTTTGTATTTCATTCTTTATATTTGGGGAATTTTTTTAATATTATATCATTGAAAATATTGTCTATTCCTTTGGTTTGTTTCTCCATACCTTTGACTATTCCAATAAATCTCAAACTTGGTCTTTTCATGTTATACCATATTTATTGGAAGTTCTGTTCATGGTTTTTTACCATTTTGTCTGTGTGGTCAACTTTATTTTCAAGAGTATATATTTTGTCTTCATTGCCTGAGGTTCAAATGTCATCTAAGTGGTTTAGTCTGTTGGTGATACTTTTCATTAAATTTTAAATTTGGTTTATTGTTTCCTTTATTTCAAGGATTTCTGCTTGATTCCTTTTTATAATCTGTGCCTCTTTGTTGAAGTGATCTTTTGCTTCCTGTATTTTGTCTCTAATGCCATCTTTTATTTTGAAAATCAGTCTAACTGTGTGCCTTCTAAACTCCTTCTCTCATATTTCTTCTACTGTGTTGTCTATGGATTCTATTGTTGGAGGAGTATCTTGGTTTCTTTGAGGCAATTTATTCCCTTGTTGATTGTGTGTCTTCCCGTCCAATGGTATGGATCTGAGACAGTACAGGTTCTACCCTGTAGTCTTATAGTGTCCCTGAAGGCTTCTAGTACCTCACCATTAAGGGGGAAACCAATATTAAAACACCCAATGCAAAAAACATATGACCTTAAACCAAATAGCTCGTATTAATGTGTCTACACTTTTGTCACAATAAACAGACATGATGTGTTCAATTATTATCTACAATATAAACTGTAAGTTTGCTAAAAGAGTTTACTGTATCAAATTAGGTACAAAGAGGAAACAGAAGTAGTGTAGCATGATGTTTATGAGGGAAGAGAGAAGATAGAGTTAAAACTTTATAGTAAGACAAAGGAGGAATTAATAGAGGCTGGCTGTTAGCATGAGAGTGAGAAAGAGAATCCAGGAAGTCAGATAAGTGAGAGAAAAATAATTTGCAGAGTTTTAGAAAGGTAAAAATGTAAGAATACACAACAAAAAAACCTGTAATATACTATTCAGCCATCCCATTCCTCAATAAATTGATGCATGAAAAATATTTGGATTCAAAGATGGTACAGATGTAAGAGAGAGGGCAAAAAAAAAAGTGTGGGAGGAAGTCTCAATGGAAAATTGAACAATTGCTTCAGTTGGCTTTCAAAAATGTTCTCAGTTTTCCTTCTCCACCTATAGGTGGGGTTGTCTGAAGTTTGATGGTAGCTCCAGTCTGGTGAGTGTGGGAGCAGTTGGGTGGGAGAGCTGATAGCAAGATGCCCACCCAACCTCTCCCAGTTCCCACCTGTGGTAGCTGTCCCCTTCTGTCCCTGCACACTTCAGGATTCATTGAGATGGAGAGAGCCTGATTTTCTCTAGATTGTCCAACCATTGCTCCCCCAGGGAACACTCCCCCCCCCTTCCTACCCCCCCCCCACCACTCCACCTCGTCTCTGGCTTTTCACAAGCTTCCAATCCTCTTAACCAGGCAATCTCAGGTCTGGTTTATCATAATAGAGCTTCATAAATCATGAGCCCAACTCCAGAAGAAGAAAGGTGAGAAGAGAAAATGATGCAGTATGGACAGCTGTGGTAACTTGTAAGCTACCTGTCACGGCCAGCCACGGCGCCGCCACGGGAGGAAAATTCTCGGAGGCAGAGTTAAGCTTTTACTACTTTTACTTCTACTTTCTTAGAGCTTAGAGAGGGAAAGAAAGATTTTTAGAGAGAAAGATTAAAGCAAGCTTTTCTTCTTGTCTTCTTAGCTTAGAGTTAGAGTTAGAAAGATAGAGCTTAGCTTAGAGCTTAGAGTTAGAGTTTGAAAGATAGAGCTTAGCTTAGAGAAAGATTAGAGCTTCTTTCTTCTCTCTTCTTTCTTCCTTCTTTCTAGAGAGGGAAAGAAAGATTTTTCTTCTTAGCTTAGAGCAGAGTAGCTTAGAGTAAAGAAAGATAGAGCTTAGCTTTTCTTCTTAGCTTAGAGTAGCTTAGAGAAAGATTAGAGCTTCTTTCTTCTCTTATTTCTTTCTTCTTCTTTCTTCTGTCTTCTGTCTTCCTCGGGAGCCTCGGCCTTACTCTGACCAGTCCTCTGGAGCCTCGGCCTAACTCTGGCCAGTCATTACTTCTTCTATCTGGTTTCTCTTCTGTAACCGCTCTGCCTACGTTCTGGCCGCTCTGATTCTTCTGACCGACCGAGTGGCTGCCCGACTGACCGAATGAATTCGTTCTCCTAACTCGGACCGCTTTCACCCGGTTATATACCTTCAGCTTTGCAGGTGCCTACAGGTGCGTATCAGGTGGAACCCATGGCTTCCAGCTAGCTGCAACAGCCCTTCCTAATTAGGGCTCCTTCAGTAACTACTTCTGTAAGTTTCAAAATCAGGTTCACCTCAGGCATAGCTTTTCCAAGGCCATATGACTGGAGAACTGCTTTGGGCACTTTTTGTTTGGCCCTTTATTTATAGTAGACACCTGATGATTCTGGAAAAGCCTTATATCTGTAAACCTGCTGCTGCCAAGGAGCTAGCCCAATCACATTTTCTAAGAGCACCAGCATCAACACCAAAGCTCCTAGAAAACCTGATAGGAAACTGTTTGCAGAAATCAAAGGCCCTTTTCAAAGCCATGAAAAATGAAGTGTGGCCAATTAATGTATTTTGTCCATTTTGAAAGTCCCTTGCTTGTTCTTTTTGGGGATTGTTTTGTTTGTAAATAATTTGCTGTCATTTTTAACAGTAAACATTTTATTTTATTCCTTCCATTTCCCACATCAATAAGGATGAAATCTGCTTACAGTTGTTTTTGTGGTTGAAGTCTGCATAAGCTCATGTTATATGGATGTTTTACCATACAGACCTTTTCTAAATTATTAAACAATCAGGATTTGCCTCAGTGGTGTTGTCAAATATCATTTTGTATGTCATTAAGTTCTAAAGCCCATTTAACTTTGTTCTGAGTAAACAAGGAAATTCACTCTTCAATATCAAGAATTTTCTTTATTCTTATTTTTCTCTAGATTAACATTGAAACACACATATATGCAACACTCAGTACTCTGTGGAAAATTGTACTTGAATTAGATTAAATTCGTAAACTAATTTGTGTGAAATTTGGTCTTTTTTTTGTTCTGAGTTTTCCTCTCTCAATAGGCAGGTCCATATGTTTTAATCTGTTATATTCCTTTTTAGATATTAATTTTTTCATGACTACATATTTTATGCAATTTTCATCAAAATGGTGTATAGAGTTGAAGTAATTAAACTCTGTCAAGTAATATTTTATTGATTTATATCTGATATTTTTCTGCTTTTCTTCTTCCAGGATTTTTCAGGCATGCAGTCCATTTAGCTTGAAAATGCGATTTCATGTCATCATTTCTGTAATTATTGTTCATGCTTAGATGCACTGTCTAAAATTCCTGAGTAATAATTAATATTGAGTATCACAGGATTCATTTCCTTGCTCCTATTATCAGGGATGCTATATGTGACCATGGATACTAGAGCTCCTCTTTCCCTTTAAAGTTGTCTGATTACTCCTGTTAAAAAAATATTCAGAGAGCATGCTGTGAAAGTTGGTGCAGGGGGATCGATGTCTCTGTGGCTGCTGAAGACCCCATCTGGAACACTTGCCTCCACAGACTCACTTTCCCCACACAGCGGGAGGTTGGGGGCCCCACGGAAAAAGTGGGGGGCATTGTCTGCTTCCTCCTCTCCATACCCAATTTATGTCCTTGCCTGGGGGCAGGCAGCAGCCACACCCCAGGATGGTTTCAGGGGCAGTGGTATGGAAGAAATAGGCCAGTAGGTGCTAACCCCACTGCAGCTGTTTGCCATTGTGTACAGCTTCAAGGTGCTGTGTCTGGACCTGGAAGCAGTATTGAGCCTAGCTTGGATCACCACTGACCACCAGTTCTTGTGGGAATCCTGCCAGAAACCTGCTGGCTTAGACAGCTGGCACATCAAGTTCACATTCAGCAGTGTTTGGCAGATTGCTACTCTGGCTTTGCTCTTGGGAGGCACTGCCATCACTCATTTCATTCCTGGTGGGTTTGATTTATATCTACATGAGATATTGAAGGTGCTTCTACAGACTTGTTGCTGTTATGTTTTTTGCAGCAGTTGTTTTACAGGTTTGCAACCTGCAACCTGTTCTGTTACTGAAACAAGTTGATTGAAATTGTAAGCTTGAAATTTTACCATGAGTTCAAACGTGTTATGTTGTGTGGAGTACAACTATTTTCATTTGAGGTTGCCATCTTTTATTGCCTGAACCCTAAGAACTATGATGACTACTACTAAAACCAAGCCCCAAATTAAAAATAAATAAATAAATAAAAGAAAAAGCAGCCATTCAACAAAAGATGTACTTCTCCATTTTTTTTAACTCACTGTTTTCTAAAACACTTGTGGATCATTAAAGTTTGCTCAATTGATTTAATATCCTTTGTCGTTTGCCTGTCAACATCATAACCAGCTTTTACTTCCATTTTAGTGACCTGTGCAAATTAAAATACTAATTGGACATAGGCAAAGCTGCAAACTTCCAATATGTTCATGTCATTTTTCTTGACAAGTGAAAGGGCTGTAGGAACCAGCAACCATTGTGAGAAACTGGTTGGAATGACAATTACCTGAATCTCTTATTGTCTACAGTGGAGCAGCTGGCATAAACTGCAGGAGCTCTGTTTGGGGAGATGGCTATGATTGCAGTTGACTTCGGGCCATGAAGTTTTGGACATTGCCGCCTTCCGTAGTCTCACGAGACTTGGACCGGGATCTCGAGAGACTTGGGCCGAGCGGGGAGCAGGTCGGGGCCATTTTGGTTGTTGGTTTTTTGGTGGTGTGTGGTCCGTGTTAGAGTTGTTAGAGCCAGAGAGAGAAACTGACAGAATAAAGATCCTGTTTGTTTCCAGTCTGCCTCTGAACTTATTCCCATGGCTTTACTGCTCCAAGCGGCCATTGCTTCAGGCGGTGACAATAAACAACATCTAAAAGTTCCTTTACAGGCTGGGGTTGTGGCTCAGTAGTAGAGTGCTCGCCTAGCATGCATGAGGAACTGGGTTCGATCCTCAGCACCACATAAAAAATAAAAGATATTGTGTCTATTGAAAACTAAAAAAAAAAAAAGTTTCTTTGCACTGACAAGGATTCCACTGTTAGAGTTCTTATCCCACCCAACAAATACAATTACTGCTTGTTTTTTGCTTGAGTGAGCTCTTGAAAAGTGAATGCCCTTCAGCACCTAATGTGAGTTATATATAATTGGTTAATGTTATATATTCCACCTTCAAGAAATCTCTTTTTAATGGGAGGTTATCCTTTGGGAATCAGCATCTCCTGGGGAAGGAAGTTGAGAGTTGGAGACTGTGCTTTTCATTATGTAGTTAGAAATTGTGCCTCAGACCAATCTAGAATGGGGGAAACTGAAAGTCTCTGCTTTCCCTGGGTAATCAGAAAGAAATATGCATGAGTTCCTTTTGAACACTATAAGTCATTTACCAAACATTGCAGCAAACAATTGTGCATAAATTTTTATAGAAAAAAGTGAATCATTAGTGAAAAATGATAATAAGTCATTTCATAATCCTCCATGTACATTTACCAATTACACATAAAATTATTATTTGCTCCAGTACTTCACTGGAGCAAATCTGAACACTAATCTGATACATATTCTTAAGAGGCTTAGATTGATATTCAGACTTATTTACCATACAAAGGTACATATACCTTAAACATTTTGGTCTATTTTCCATACTTTTCCACTGGAAAATATTAATGGAATTGCCTAAGAAGAAAAATTGAAATTGTGTTAATCTCAGTATTAATGATTCTTCTGTAAGCACTGTAGTTCCAAAGAGAGTAGCAATTAGGATGATCACTTTGTGTGAAATTCATGAAAATAGAAAGCTGCTATTTTGCAAGTATTTTTAAATGTCTTCATTAAAAAAAAGAAATAGCCATAGATTTATATACATTTCCTGAGAGAGGATAGAAGTCATGTGATTATCACTTGGTCCAGTAAATTCAACTAATGGGCTGATTTGTGCACAGAATTTTGATGGATTTATGTTAGGGGAATAATTTCCTGACTATTTAACAGTGGACCACCTTATGCATTGAATATAACCCTTGCTGCTCTGACACTGAGGCTTATTTTAAAATGGACACGTTATCTTTTCCTCTTCTCCTTCTCCCCCTCCCTAATCTGGGGATGGGAAACTGGATTACCCTTTTTCCATCCTAGGCCAAGAATTATCTGACTTTAAGCACAAACCAGGTATTTCAGACTTCAAGGATGGTCCAGAAGATCTAAGAAATGGCTATCTTCCAAATTCACTTGTTAGTAAATCACAACCCCCTCTCCCCTCCCCCAAAGGGAACACCTGGAATGAATCTTTCTTTTAAAACCCTCTGTACTCCCTGATTGGCAGAATCACATCTTCTGCAACAGGAGTCCCCAGAGTCCCCTGTGCTTCTATTTGCTAGCAAAGCAACAAACCTTCTTTTTCCTTTTTCTTAAACCCATGTCCTTCTAACCATTGTTCATTTTATGCTTTTGAATATAGCCCTTGCTGCTCTGTCACTGCAACTTGTTTTTCAAATGGATGTTTCTTTCTCTTCCTCTCTCCCTCCCTGTTTCTTCCCCATCCTAGGAGTTATCTGTCCTTGAGAACACACTCACCACAGGAATGAAGTAATTCAGACTTTGGGGGATGTTAGCAGAAGATCTCAGAAATGACTATCTTCGAAATTAACAAGTGAATTAGAACTCTGACAGAGAACAAGTGGAATGTAGCATAGCCTATGAATCATTTCTTTAAAAGTCCCTTGATGGAGAGAACCATACCCTCTGGGACTGGAATCCCTTGTGCTTCTCCTTTACTAGCAAAGCAATAAAACTTCTTTTTCCTTTTCCTCAAAACCATGTCCTCATTATTGGTTATCAAAGAAAAGTGTTTACATTTTGAAAACTTACTCTGGATTAAAAAAAAATCCCAGTTCATGTCTCTAAGAAACCAACTAAAAATATTGCAGATGGAACTCACCAATATTTAATTTGCCGAGGTCTTCCATCTGAACATTAAGGTAAAGTTAAGTGTAAGAGTTAGAATCTTTTGATATTTTAAAAATAAATTACTTAGCAATGAGAAATTAGACATACACACACTTCCATTTGGTACAAAAGCAAATTAACAATGAAGACTATTTAAAAGAAATGCTCACTGTAAAGAGGGAAGTAGTGGTAACACTTTATACTACAGCAAACTTCCTGCATTCCCAATTAGTAGCATTGCTATTCCTCCATGATGTATATTCATGTGGGAAAACTTGTTGAGCTTTTGCCAGGGACAGGAGATGAAAAACATTATGTCCTGATTAGCTAATTAAGTGAACATTCTTGGAATGGTCTCATAAACTCTGGCTATTGTTTTGTTAAACATCTGCAAAATGCAGGATTCCTCACTCCTTAGCCATAGTTTCTGCTCAAAATCTTAAAGGTGAGTACAGTCCCATTGTGACCCCTCTCAGTGCTTAGGTGAGTGCTAATCATCAAAGTTTGGAATGACATCATAACAGTAACCACTGTAGCTTTGGATGCATAGTGGGCCATATGCAGATGGTAAAATCCTGGCAGGAACACCAGAATGCCAATGATCAGGAGAGGAACTGCTTGGTCTGCCCCCACTTTGCTGATGGAGCCTGACAGCAGGACAGAGCCTAAAATAACGGGAAAGGCACCAATCAAAAACAGCACAGTGGCAAGTGCAATGACCTGGTAAGGAATCTTAGGAGATTTTTCTTAAACTGAAGGTCAATGTAGCCATAATCTGTGCTGGAGAGCCTTGAGTATTTTACTTTACTACTTGAGATTCCAGTAGCTAGGTTACCCTGACACAACTATAGTACCATTTTCCTGCCCATCTCCAGTCATTTACCACGTGGAGAAGAACTGTTGCAAATGTAGACTAAAATCAAACAAAACTGGTTTCTGGAAAGCAGCCAACCATTTCACACCAAGAACTAGGCTGTGCTTGCTTCAGGCAGGAGTGCTGGCTCCTGACAAGGAGAGTATGTTGCTCCCCCACTACCTCAGTCACCTATTGCCAAAGCACTCTACCAATATCTGCTTTCTAATAAAATTATTAATTTTGCTTCTTTCCCCTGTAAAACTTATTTTTAACTTATTTCCAGAGTAATAACACAATGGACATTTTTTTTTTTGGTACCGGGGAATGAACTCAGGGGCACTTGACCACTGGGCCACATCCCCAGCCCTTTTTTGTATTTTATTAGAGACAGGGTCTCACTGAGTTGCTAAGTGCCTCGCCATTGCTGAGGCTGGCTTTGAACTCATGATCCTCCTGCCTCAGCCTTCCAATTGCTGAGATTACAGCCGTGCACAACCACGCCCGGCCTATTACCATATTATTATCACAGATGGTTGCTTTTGGAATGATGAGAATATTTAAGATCTTTACTTTTAGAAAATTTGAAGTGTATGATACATTATTAGCTATAGTTACCATGCTGAATATTACTCTCCAGAAATGGCCTCCAGAAGTTATTCATCTTGAAACTGTAAGTTTTTTTTAATATTTATTTATTTGCTTTTAATTGTACATAATGCAATGCATTTATGTTTACGTGGTGCAGAGGATCGAACCCGGGCTGCACACGTGCTAGGCGAGTGCTCTACCACTGAGCTACAACCCCAGCCCGGGAACTGTAAGTTTTTATTCTTCAACCAACATGTACCAATTCTCCTTACCCCTCACCCTGAAAACTATGATTCTGCACATTATGAGTTCAACTTTTAAAATTTCATATATAAATGGGATCATATAGCACTTATCTTTCTGTGACTAGCTGATTTCACTTAACATAATGTCTTCTAGGTTCATCCATGTTGTTGCAAATAGCATATTTTCCATCTTTTCCCAGGCTGAATGAATGAATGAATGAATGAATAAATATTCCACTCAGTGTGTGTGTGTGTGTGTGCGTGTGTGACATTTTCTCTAACCATTCTTCCGTCGATGGACAAGTTGATTCCATGCTTTGGCTTTTGTGAATAATACTGTGATAAATAAGGGAAGGTAGCTATCTCTTCAAAATAGAGATTTTATTCCCTTTGGATATACAATCAGTAGGGGGATTGTTGGATTATATGTTAGTTGTATTTTTAATTTTTTGAGGAACCTCCATAATGTTTATTATAATGGCTTCAAAAATTTCCATTCCCACTGATAATTTATAAGGGTTCCTCTTCTACATTTTTGCCAATACCTGTCATCTTTTGACTTTTAATTAATAAAAACCCTAATAGGTATGTGGTTATATCTTGTTTTGATTTGCATTTCCCAATGATTAATGATGTTAAGAAACTTTTTATGTACCTGTTGGCCATATATGTGTCTTTCTTAGCAAAATGTCTATTTGAGTCTAGATAATTATCATAAATAGAATTATGATGATGATGATGATGATGATGATGATGATTGTTGTTTGCTATTGAGGTACATGAGATCTTTGTATGTTTTGAATATTAATATCTTATTATAGTTTGTCTCCCAGAGTTTCATGTGCTGGAAGCTTGGTTCCCAGTGTGGCAGTGTTGAGATGGTGGACACTTTAAGAAGTGGGGCCTAGTAGAAGGTAATTATGTTATAGGGGCTCCACCCTCATGCATAGGTTAATGCTGTGCTGTGGTTTGGTTGGGGATTTCTTTCTCATGGGCATATATATTAGAAGCTTGCTCATCAGTCACAATGTTAAGAGGTAGTGCAACCTTTAAGATATGGGGCCTAGTGGAAGGTCCTTAGCTCATTGGAAGCATACCCTTGGGATGGATTAAGATACTTATTATGAGGCCCCAGTAAGTCCCCAGTATATAACTGGCTTCCTGTCTCACCATGTGACCTCTCCCTCTCTCACAAGCTTCCACCATTGTGAAGCCATCTGTCATGAAGCCCTCACCAGAACCAAGACAATGTCAATACCCTGCCCTTAATCCTCCAGAATTTTAAGCTAAACAAACTTATTTTCTTTAGAAGTTTCTAGCCTCTAGTGTTTTATTATTTAGACTAATACATGCTGTCTTGTGAGAGTGGGTCAGGTCTTGTAGGAGTGGATTAATTCACATGAGAGCAGGTTGCTATGAAAAGAGTGATCCTGGCCTCTCCCCAGTGTCTTTATTTCTATGTAAACTCTTCCACATGTGTTCCTGGCATTTTGATGCCATCTTCCCTGAGGCCCACATCAGATGCAAGAAGATGCCTTTCTCTAACTCCATGAGCTAGATAAACCTCTTTTCTTTATAAAATTCCCATGTTCACACATTTTGTTATAGTAACACAAAATGAACTAAGACACCTCTTACCAGATGTATACTTTGCAAATATTTCTTCCGTTTCCTAGGTTGCCTTATCATTTTGTGGATTCCTTTTATCAATCCTGCAAAGCCAATCTGAGTGTGAATATCTTCACATTTGTTTCTGCTCAGAATAGTGCCCTGAAATGTTCAAGTTAGTGTGCATTTTCCAAATCTTAAAAGGTCAGCAGGCTGACTGTATTGCACACTTATACTCACAGCCCAAAGTTTTGTACTTGCAGAGCTAATCTGGTGGGGAGCATAAAGCACAAAGAATATTTGGAATGTTTTGTGGGCCACATGGAGGTGTGTTCTGCAGGAGAGGCATCCCAAGCAGCTCAGAGGCAATCGTCCTGATTGAATCTGCAGAGTGATGAGTAGATTTTGTGGCTACTTTTCCCTGTTCCCAGCCTTTTTCAACTACTCAGCTGTGCCAATTACCTCAATATTAGGTGGGATGAGAAAGAGCTGGGCCTCTTGGGCTGTGTCTCACGCTCAATATGCTCTCACTTTCCATTGTGGGAAAAGTGTTTTCTTTCTTGTGATTTACTGTCAGTGAATTGCCAAACAAACCAAAAACCAATTAGGTATTACACATGATGTCTGTAATTTCTATTTTCTGCACTTGTAGCTTGACATTTTAGTAAACATAAGCTTACTCTCTGATGAACCATGTTTAAATTATTTCTGTCTTCTAGAAGCTTACTGATATTGATTTGATATTTGTCTAAGGACTGGAATTAAACATGTGCTTGTATGCCAAGCTTCATTTCATCAGCTACTGAAGGAGCACTGACTGTGCAATTGTAGCATTTTTTATGAAGTCTTCTAGGAATTACCCCATAGACTGAAATTAAGAATAGCCAAAGGGACAGTGTCTCAGTCTATTTATGCTGGTGTAACAAAATTTATAAAGAACAGAAATTTATTTCTTACTATTATGTAGACTGGAAAATCCAAGTTCAAGCTACTGGCATTCAGTGTCTGGTGAGGGCCTTTTTGCTGCATCCTCACATAGGGGAAGAATGGAAGAGCAAAAAGGGACCTAGCTAGTCTCCTTGAACCCTTTTATAAGGCACTAAAGGTTCTACCTCTTAATATTATTGCATTGGGAATCAAATTTCAACAAATTTTGGAGGGGACATAAACATACAAACCATAGCATTCTGCCCATGGCTCCCTCCAAATTCATTTCCCGTAAAATGCATTCATTCAGTGCCAATATCCCAAAAAGTCTCAACCCATTCCAGCATCAACGTTGAAGTCAAAGTTCAAAGTATAATCTAAATATTGATTGATCATTTATGTATGAGACTTAAGGTGTGATTCATCCTGAGGCAAATTTTTTCTCACTGTGAGTCTGTGGAATCAAACAAGTTAGGTGCTTTCAAAATACAATAGTGGGACAAGCATAAGGGATTAGGGGAGAAAAAAGGGGAAGTAATGCCCAAAACCAACAAAGTAAATATTAAATTTTGAAGCTTGAGACTAACTTCATGTCCTGCCTTCTGGACACACAGGGCAGGGGTTGGGCACACATGGCTCCAGGTGGGCCTATACCCATGATTTTGTTGGGTCCAGCCCATGAACATCTTTCATGGGTTGGAATCAGATACCCGAAGCTCTCCCAGGCTGGTGTTCCATGCTGGTAGCTCCATAGGTATGGGATCTTGCTAGGCAGTCCATCCATGACAACTCTTAGGCATTGCACTTGTGGGGACTCTCTGAAGTGGTCTTGACCCTCACAGCTCTGCTGAGCACTTCCCTAATGGAGACTCTCTATGGTGATCCTGACCCTATGGCTCCACTGGGCATTTCCATAGTGGATGGAGTCTTTCCGCAGCAGCCTTGCTCCAATGGGAATTCTTTGTCTAGGTCCCAAAGCTCTCCAGGACATTCTTTGAAATCGGGGATGAGATAACCATACCTCCACAGCTTGTGCACACTACATGCTTATACTATGTGAATGCTGCCAAGCTTAAACATTTGTGTTCTCTGGAGCTTGGACCCAAATGAGTCACAGCTATCTGATCACTCACAAGAAATACTCTTAATGCCCCATTTATAGCAATGTAGGCTTTTTCTAGCATGCACCTCCAAACTCTTTCAATCTCTATCCAATTACCTAGTTTCAAAGCTACTTCCATATTTTCAGGAATTTGTTATAGCAATGCCTCACTTTTCAGTACCAATTTATGTCTCAGTCTGTGTCTGATTCTATAACAAAAATGCCTTAGGTTGGTTAGTTTATAAAGAATAGAAATTTATTTCTCACAGTTTGTGACATTGGGAAGTCCAAGATCAAGACAACAGCATTTGGTGTCTTGTGAGGTCCTTTTTTTTTTTTTTTTTTGCACTTTCACATAGGTGAAGAGTGGAAGGACAAAATAAGAACTGTAAGCTGCCTGGTACCGTAACCCGGGATGAAAACTCTCGGAGGCAGAGTTAAGCTTTTACTACTTTTACTTCTACTTTCTTAGAGCTTAGAGAGGGAAAGAAAGATTTTTAGAGAGAAAGATTAAAGTGAGCTTTTCTTCTTGTCTTCTTAGCTTAGAGTTTAGAAAGATAGAGCTTAGCTTAGTTAGAGCTAGAGCTTCTTCTTGTCTTAGCTTAGAGTCTTGTCTTAGAAAGAAAGATAGAATAGAGCTAGAGCTTCTTCTTGTCTTCTTAGCTTAGAGTAGAGTAAAGAAAGATAGAGCTTAGCTTAGAGAAAGATTAGAGCTTCTTTCTTCTCTCTTCTGTCTTCTGTCTTCTGTCTTCCTCAGGAGCCTCGGCCTAACTCTGACCAGTCATTTCTCTTCTGTCTTCTATCTGGTTTCTCTTCTGTAACCACTCTGCCTACGTTCTGGCCGCTCTGATTCTTCTGACCGACCGAGTGACTGCCCGGCTGACTGAATTCTCCGTTCTCCTCACTCGGACCGCTTTCACCCGGTTATATACCTTCAGGTTTGCGGGTGCCTACAGGTGCGTCACATACATATCAGGTGGAACTTATGGCTTCCAGCTAGCTACAACAGCCCTTCCTAATTAGGGCTCCTTCAAAGAACCAACTAGTTCTCTTGAGTGCTTTCATAAGGCACTAATTTTATCCATGAATGATGAGCCCTTGTGGCCTAATCATCTCCTAAAGACCCCGCCTCTTAGTACTGTTGCATTAGAGATTGTCAACATGAAATTTGGAGGGGACACAAACATTCAACCCATAAGAGACAATAATCTTCATTGGCAATCCTGTAAGTGTCCCCACCGTGCCCACATGGACTTGTAATTAGTGACATTCTATTTAGTATAAGCTGAGTGTCTTTGTGACTGAATCTGCATTTTTTGATGAAGACCAGGATGTCTCATTCACTACTGAGAGATAAGGACTTCAGAGTTCAAAGCACTGAGGACATTGGGAAAGTGAAACTTTAATCAGGTTTCACTTCACGTCTAGCAAGGTCTACTTAGGAGAGGAAGTATGTCTCACAGCCTAGCCAACTCCACTCAGGAACAAAAATTTTTCTTTGGAATTTGAGGCATCAAGCAAGTACAAATGATGTGTCCCGGTGTGTCACAGATGAATGATTTGTTGAGAGTAAGGTAATTTATATACAGTTTCAGTGCCCCCTCCTTGCCCCCACTCTCAATATTATCCTTATGCTACTTAGAACTGAACACCACAATCTGAACCTCATTTCTGGCCAAAGCACATTATTTTCATTTATTTGTTCTTGCAGCAATTTTTGCTCCTTACATCATTCAAACTTCAATACCAGGCAAAAGGCTGTCACTAGTGTTGTCCTGAGCATAGATAAGTATCTCACCCTGCACCAAAGTCTGACTCATAGGGTTACAGCCACTGCTCTTTTGTTTTAATTTAAAAATTGTTGACAGGCCTTTATTTTATTTATTTATATGTGGTGCTGAGAATCATACAAGCTAGGCAAGTGTGCTACCACTGCACCACAGCCTCAGCAGCCACTGCTCTCTTATCTTTGACATACCACACTAGGCTGATGCTACTGCTGCCTTTGTACTGACACTCTTGGTAACCCATTCATATTTTTTTTTATTTTTATTTTTAGTGGACCTGTTTAGTTATATATAACATTAGGATTAATTTTGACATAATTTAAAAAGTATGGAATATAATTTGCTCCAATCCAGTCCCCAGTATTCCTCCTTCCCTTCCCTCCTCCCTGCCACTATGCCCCTCTCTCTACTATACCTATATTTCCATATTTCCATTTAGTCTTTTTTACCAATTAGTGTCTTGTGTATATACATGATGGTCAGATACACTGTGGTATATTCATATATGTACATATGAAAGTTAGGTCATATTCATTCCTCTGTTCTTCATTTATCATGTCCCTTTTCTCTCCCACTCAGTCCCCTTCATCTAGTCAACCAATCTTTCTTCTATTTTAATGGAATCCCCTCCATCCTCTTCCCCTCCCTTAGTTTAGACTAGCTTCTGCATATCAGAAAGAATATTCAACATTTGGCTTTCTGAGTCTGGTTTATTTCACTTAGCATGACAGTCTCCATTTACCACAAAATGCCATAACTTCATTCTTATTTATGGCTGAGTAATATTCCATTGTGTATATATACCACATTTTCTTTATCCATTTATTGGTTGAAGGGCACCTGAGTTGGTTCCATAGCTTGACTATTGTGAATTATTATTTTTTTTCAAATTTATTTTTTAGTCTAGGTTGTTAGAAATGACAGCAGGATGTATTACATTTCATATTATACTTATAGAGCACATTTTTACATATCTCTGGTTGTATACAAAGTATATTCACACCATTCATGACTTCATACATGCACTTAGGGTAATGATATCCATTTCATTCTACCATCTTCTTTTTCTCTTCACCCTTTTTCCCCCTCCCTTCCGCTCCCTCCCCATTGGCCATTCTAGTGTTCCTCTAATCCTCCTATTCTCCCCATCCCAACCTCACTGTGAATTGGCCTCCTTATATCAGAGAAAACATTTGGCATTTGGCTTTTGGGGATTGGCTAACTTCACATAGCATTATATTCTCTAACTTCATCCATTTACCTGTGAATGCCATGATTTTATTCTCTGTTATTGCTGAGTAATACTTCATTGTGTATATATACCACATTTTCTTTATCTATTCATCTACTGAATGGCATCTAGGTTGGTTCCACAGTTTAGCTATTTTGAATTGTGCTTCTATAAACATTGACGTGGCTGTGTCACTGTAGTATGCTGTTTTTAAGTCCTTTGGGTATAGACCGAGGAGTGGGATAGCTGGGTCATAAGGTGGTTCCATTCCAAGTTTTCCAAGGAATCTCCATACTGCTTTCCATATTAGCTGCACCATTTTGCAGTCCCACCAACAATGTAGGAACGTGCCTTTTTCTCCACATCCTCGCCAACATTTATTGTTGTTTGTGTTCTTAATAGTTGCCATTCTGACTGATGTGAGATGAAATCTTACAGTAGTTTTGATTTGCATTTCTCTAATTGCCAGAGATGTTGAACATTTTTTCAAGTATTTGTTGATTGGTTGTATATCTTCTTCTGAGAAGTGTCTGTTCAGTTCCTTGGCAATCAACACCCATAAATCTAAGGCATTTATATATATCAATGACAAATCCTCTGAAAGGGAAATGAGGAAAACTACCCCACTTACAATAGCATAAAAAAAATAAAATACTTGGGAATCAACTTAACCAAAGATGTGAAAGACCTGTATAATGAAAACTACAGAACATAAAGAAAGAAATTATGGAAGACCTTAGAAGATGGAAAGATCTACCTTGTTCTTGGATAGGCAGAACTAATATTGTCAAAATGAGCACACTACCAAGAGCACGATACAGATTTAATGCAATGCCAATCAAAATCCTAATGACATTCCTCATAGAAATAGAAAAAGCAGTCAGGAAATTCATCTGAAAAAATAAGAGACCCAGAATAGCTAAAGCAAGAATAGCTTAGCAAGAGGAGTGAAGCAAATGGCATCACTATACCAGATCTTAAATTATACTACAGAGCAATAGTAACAAAAACAGCATGGTATTGGCACCAAAATAGGCTGGTAGACCAATGGTACAGAATAGAGGACACAGAGACTAACACATGTAATTTCAGTTATATTAGACAAAGGTGCCAAAAACGTTCATTGGAGAAAAGATAGCCTCTTCAACAAATAGTGCTGGGAAAACTGGAAATCCATATGCAACAAAATGAAATTAAACCTCTGTCTCTCACCATGTACAAAATTCAACTCAAAGTAGATCAAGGATTTAGGAATTAGACCAGAGACACTACACCTAATAGAAGAAAAAGTAAGCTCTAATCTCCAACATGTTGGATTAGGCCCCAAGTTCCTTAATAAGACTCCTGTAGCACCACAATTAATATCAAGAATCAATAAATGGAATAGACTCAAATTACAAAGCTTCTTCTCAGCAAAATAAACAATCAGTGAGTTGAATAGAGGGCCTACAAATTGGGAACAAATTTTTACCACATGCACGTCAGATAGAGCACTAATCTCTAGAATACATAAAGAATTCAAAAATCTTAACACCAAAAAGACTATTGTGAATTATGCTATTGTAAACATTGATGTGGCTGTGTCACTATATATGCTGATTTTAGATCCTTTGGCTATATACTAAGGAGTGGAATAGCTGGATCATGTAGTGGTTCCATTCTTAGTTTTTTGAGAAATATCCATACTGCTTTCCAGAGTGGTTGCACTAATTTGCAACAATGTATTTCCCACTCATATTTCAACATTCTGCTCCTGATCACATCTGCTCACACTCACTACCGACATGGCCAAGTACTCTGCTCATTCCCCCTAATTCCTGTTGTATTTTTAAAATCTTTTTATTTTTAAATAATAATATATTCATGATAATTGCCAAAATAGTACAGAGAGGTACTGTATACCCTTCCCCCAGTTTCTCGCAATGGCATTGTCTTACATAACATAGCACAATGTCAAAACTGGGAAACATATCAGTTCGATCAAAAAACCATACTCAAATATAGCCAGTTTTACTTGCAATCATCTGAATGTATCTCACTCACCCTTGTGAAATATCATTTGACCATAGATGTTAGGATTTCTTTCATGATTCAATTCTGTTTCATCTATGTATATGTATATATTTCAGCATTACACTCTTGATTGTTGGTATCTTTGTATTAAGTTTTGAAACCAGGAATTGCGTCTTCCAACTTTTTCTTTTTGGGATTACTTTGAACATTCGGGTCCTTTTAAATTCATATGAATTTTAAGATAAGCCTTTCCATTTCTAAAAAAAAAAAAAAAAAAAAAAAGACGTGATTTCAATAGAGATTGCATTGAATCTGTATGTTGCATCAGTAGTATTGCCATCTTGACAATACTAAGCCTTCCAATTTATGAATACTGGATGCCTTTCAATTTGTTTAGTTCTTCTTTCATCATATTGTTTTCATTGTTCAAAGCATGCACTCTTGATTTAATTTATTCCTAAATATTTTATTATTTTTATGATATTGGAAATGGAATTATTTTATTATATTCCTTTCAGATTAACTATTGCCAGTTCATAGAAATATAACTGATCCTTACATGTTGATCTTATACATTGAAACTGAATTCATTTATTATCTTTAGCATTTTTTGTGTTATATTTTGCAATTTGCTGTATGTAGGATCATGTCATTTGTATTTAAAGGTAATCTTACGTTTTCCATTCTAATTTTCATGGCTGTTATTTCTTTTCCTTGCTAAATTGCTCTGGATAGAATTTCTAGTTCAATGTTAGCTGAGCATGGTAGTGTATACCCATAATCCCAGCTACTTGGAAGTCTAAGGCAGGAGGATCACAAGTTTGAGGCCAGCCTGGCAACTTAGCAAGATCCTATCTCAAAATAAAAAAAAAAAAATAAAAAGGGATGGGTGTGTATCTCAATGGTAGAGTGCCAATGAGTTCAATCCCCTGTACCACAGAATACAATAAAAGAGAATTTCTAGTGCAATGCTGAATAGCAATGATAAAAACATCCTTGACTTGTTCCTGAATGTAGAGGGGAAAGTTACAGTCTTTCTACACTGAATATAATATCAGTTGTGGGTTTTGCATAAATACTCTTTATTTATACTGTTGAGAATATTCCTTTTATTCATAGTTTTCTGAGTGCTCTTTTTATCATGAAAGTGTGTTGGACTTTTTAAAAATTTTTGCATTAATAGAGATAATTATGAGTTGTTTTTCTCTTTATTCTACTAATATGATGTATTACATTGGTTGATTTTACATGTTGAATCACTGCCATGGTTTGAATATGGTATGAACATTTTTCCCAATGGTTCCTATGATAGAAGCCTAGTTTCCACTGTGTCAGTGTTGAGTTGATGGAACTTTTAAGAGGTGAGGCCTAGTAAAATATTATTAGGTAAGCCTATTAATATGCTTTACTAATATTTGTTTATGACCTATATTTATAGGGAGTATTGGTTTATAATTTTCTTCAGATATTTTTGCTTTCATATAAGGGTAGTGCTGGACTCAGAGACTGGGTTATCAGATACTGCTTACTCTTCTATTCTTTGGGAGAGTTTTAGAAGGATTGATATTCTTTTTTAAGTGTTCAGTAAAACTCTCCAATAAAACCATCTGGTACTTAGATTTACTTTGTTAGGAGGCTTTTGCTTACTGATTCAATCTCTTTAATTTTTAAGGTCAGAACTCATATTCCAATTTTTATCATGTCAGTTTTGTTAGTTTATGTCTCACTAGGAATTTGCCCATTTCATTAGGTTACTTATTAGTTGGTAAACAACTGTTTATAATCTTAGGTTAAAATCCCTTTTCCCTGTATATTCTGTAGTCATATTTCGAGTTTCAATTTTAATTTTAGTAATTTGAATCTTCTCTCACTTTTTCTTGACTAGTCAAACATTTATGAATTTTGTTATCTTTTCAAAGAACCAATTTTTTGTTTCATTGATTCTCTCCATTGGTTTTTTTATTCTCTATTTTATTTTCACTGTAATCATTGTTTCTTCTTTTTTCTTATAGTACTTAACTTGCTTTCCTTTTTCAGTTACTTAAGGTATAAATTTATGTTATTAATTTAGAATAATTATTATTTTATAATTTAAACATTTATAACTATAAATTTCTCTCTGGACATTCTTTTTACTCCATCCCATGGGTTTTATTTGGTTTTCATTTTAGTTTATTTCAATGTATTTTCTAATTTTACTTGTAATATCCTTTTTGACTCATTAGTTATTTAAGGATGTGTTATTCTATATTTGTATACATTTGGGAAATTTTCCATTATTTTCTATTAAGGATTTCTAGTTTCATTCCATTGTACTCACAGAATATACCATGAATGATTTCAATATTTAGACACATTCTATGCTGAGTAAAAGTGGCAAAATTGAACATCCTTTTTTGTTCTAGATTGTAGAAAGCTTTCATTTTATCCTATTTCTTATTACATTAGTTTGTTGGCATATTGTAAATGGATTTTTTCATGTTGAGGCAGATTCCTTGTATATCTGATTTGTTCAATATTTTTTACCATGAATTGATGTTGAATTTTATCAATTGCCTTTTCTCCATCTATTGAGGTGATCATTTGTTTTGTCCTTCATTCTATTTTTTAATAAAGAAAAGAACTTTATTTTATATTTTTGGTACTGGGGATTGAACTCAGGGCTTTGCCCATGCTAGGCAAGTGCCCTACCCCCTGAGCTAAATCTCCCTGTCCTTCATTCTACTGATGTATATACATTTACTGACTTACATAAGTTGAACCATCCTTGAACCCCTGGGATGAATACACTTGATAATAGTGAATAATCTTTTCAATGAGCTGTTGGGTTTGGTTTATTAGTATTTTGTTGAGGATTTTATGTCTATGTTTATTAAGGATATTTTCCTGCAGTTTGTATTTCTTGTTTTGTCTTTGTCTGGTTTTAGTATAAGGGTAATGCTAGCCTTACAGGATGTATTTGAAAGAATTGCCACCTCTTCAATGTTTTGTTTTCTATAGTTTCTTGAAGCAAGGAATTGGTTATTTGAAATCATTCTAGTTGTTTGATGTAAATGTGGATTGTTACAAACCACTTTCTTAGTACTGGGTTTGTTGTATTGTTGTAGGACAGACAAGGCTGGACGCAGAGAAATCAGCAGATTTATTGGCTGCAGCCAGGTCCAGGTGGAGGGGGGGCTTTCACCAAAATCAATCAATCCCTCTGAACCCTGAGTTCAGAAAGCTTTAGAACTTTATACCCAGTGTATAGGGAGAGGGGCTCAGAGGCTCACAATCTGCAGAAGTCCACATAAAAGTAGGTTTTTTTTCCTACTGTTCTGGGCAACCAACTCAGGCCAGGTTTTACAAAAATAACCCCAAGGATGCTCTCTGAAAATCAGTGCCTTGGAGTTCCCCTCCACTTTTCCTACCATCTGGTTTCCCAAGACCTAATTCACCATTTACTCTTATCTTTAGGATTGTAAAAGACTTTCCCTAGGATCTAACTACTGTCCTTTGAAATGGAAATGCCTCTGTGAAGGCCTTGAATTAGTCTTTCTTATTGCACTCTGCTTCTGCAAACTTACACCCACCCAACACTCTCTTGCAGAAATTCTTGCTGACAGTCTAAGAACAATTATGGTGAGGGTCTCTGAAGAAACTTAATTAAAATTTTCTGTGGAGGAGGGGTGCCACTACAGTATCCTATAGGTTTTGGTATGCTAAATTTGCAATGTTACTTTGTTAAAGCCGGGCGCATTGGCTTACCCCTGTGCAGGAGGATCCCGAGTTCAAAGCCAGCCATCAGCAATGGTGAGGCACTTTGCAACTCAGTGAGACCCTGTCTCTAATAAAATACAAAAAAGGGCTGGGGATGTGGCCCAGTGGTCAAGTGCCCCTGAGTTCAATCCCCAGTACCAAAAAAAAAAAAAAAAAAAAGAAAAGAAAAGAAAAAAGAAATTTAAAAATTTTCTTCTTGATTTCTACCTTATTCCACTGGTTATTCAAGACCGAGATTTAGACTTTTATATATATGTAGATTTTCCAAAGTTTTAAAATTATTTATTTCTTGTTTTATTTCAATGTGGTCAAATCATATTCCATGATTCGAATTTTTTAAAAAGTTATTAAGTCTTGTTCTGTGGCCTAATATATGATCTATCAGAGATAATATTCCATGTGCTAATGAGAAGAATAAGTATTTTGCAGCTATTGATTAGAATATTAGTTAGATGTTTGTAATTCCATTTGGTCTAGTATGTAATTTAACTCTGCTGTTTCTTTGTTGAATTCTGTCTGGATGACCTGTTCATTGCTGAAAGTAGGGTGTTAAAAGTCCCCCTACTATTATTGTACTGAAGTCTATATATCCCTTTAGATTTAAAAATATTTGCTTTATATGTACATATAGGATGCTTATACATTTAGAATTGTTATTTCCTCTGGCTGAATCGACCACTCAACCATTATATAATGAACTTCCTTATCTTCTTTTTACTGCTTTTAATTTAAGGTACATTTTAATTGGTATATATAGGACTACTCCTGCTTTCTTTTGGCTTCACTTTACATGAAACTTTCCTATTCCTTCCTTCACTTTCAGTCATGTGTGTCCTTAGAGGTAAAATCAATTTCTTTTAAGCAGTTTATACTTGGTTCTTATTTTTATCTATTCCATCACTTTATATCTTTTAATTGGGAAATTTAATCCATTTACATTTATGACATTTATTGATAAGTAAATTCTTACCACCACCATTTTGTAACTTAATTTTATTATAAAATTTTATTTATTGCTCCCTTCCTTTCTTTTTTCTTTCTTCCTCTCTCAATGCTTCCCTTTGTGCTTAAATGACTTACTCTAGAAGTTAAGTTTTGATTCCTTGTTTATTATTTTTGGTATGTCTATTATACATTGTTTGCTTTGTGGTCACTTTGAGGATTACATAAACATCTTTTGATTACAATACTATATTTTGAAATGATAGCAACTCATCATGACTGAAATGATAAGAAACAAAAGTAGTAGAATATACTAATGAAAAAGTTTACACATGCCCTCCATTCCTTCCCATAGTTTGAATTTTAAATGTTTTATTTTACATGTTTCTATATTTTCTCTCTCTTCATGTGTTAATGTAGTCAATTTAATTGTTTTTTTTTAAATTCTTTATAGTAAAGAAATGAATGGTTTGCAATATTTGAGCATTCTGAAATTGAATAGTCTTACCAGTGGGCATTAGATCTTCTGACACTTTCTTTTTACTCATTAATATATCTTTCAGTTTGAAAAACTTCCTTTAGACTTTCTTGTAGGACAGCTCTGGTAGTGATAAATACTCCCAATTCTGTTTGCCTGGAAATATCTTTATCTCTCCTTTATTTGTGAAGGATGACATTACTGGGTACATTATGCTTGGTTGGCAGTTTTCCTTTAGTACTGTGAAAATCTCATGTCATTTTCTCCTGTAAGGATATTGCTGAGAAAACTGCAGATAGTTGAATGGGGACAACTTACTGTCTTATTTCTTTTCTCCAACAGCCCTGAGGATCTCCTCTTTGTTTCATGTTGAGAGCTTAATTAAAACATGCCTTGGGGGGTAGACTTAGGTTAAATCTGGCTGGTGACCTTTGACCTTCCTATCCTCTTCATTTGTATCCTTCCTTAGGTTTGGAAAGTTTTCCAATTATTGTCAGTTTAATCAAACTTTCTACCCCTTTTGCCTTTTCAAGAACATTTTGAACCCTAGCAATCCAAATATATGTTCTTTTAATGCTGTCCCCAAAGCTCTGTAAGCTTTCCTTCATACCTCTGCATTTTTGGTTGTCCTCCTTTAACTCTATTTTCAGAAAACATCTCTTGATAACACTAATTCTTTCTTCTGTAAGATCTTTCTTGTGATTGATACTTTCTATCATGTTTTTAATTTTGCTTAGTGTATTTTTAGTTCAAGTAATTTTTGTTTAACATTTTTTAATTGTTTCCATCTTTCTGTTAATTTTCTTTGTCAGAGTATTAGATCATTTCTCTTGTGTTTTCTTGAAGCTTGTTGATTTTCCTTAAGACAGCTAGCTGTTTTCGATTCTCTGTTGGAGAGATTGTTCATACTGGTAACCATCTGGTCAGTTTCTGGAGGCTTACGTTGGTGCCTAATGAGGTGAAGTCATGGTTCTCTAAAAGTTCTTGATGCTTACTGTATGATGAAATATGCACATTGAAGAATTGGGCATTTATTTCAGTCTTTGTTATCTGGCTTTTTTAATGACTGTCTTTCCTGTAATTTTAAGTAGGCTGCTCATTTTCTCTGAGTCTAGTCATTTCCACTACTTTCACACTGGATGGTGCTCAGGACCAGGTTTGCCCAGAATCTGCTATTGGCATGTTGACATTGTTTTACCACTAGAGGGCAATCAAAACCCAGGTTTTTCCCAAAGATACAGTTAGTATGTTGCTGAGAATGAATCAGAGTACCTAAAAAGAGTAATCTATCCCTGCTATTTTCTCCCAGGAGTTGGGGTAGGTCCAGATACCTTCTAAATAGTCACTGGCTTTTGGTCAGGCATTGCAAAATTCTACCTGGCTCTGAGCAGTTTTACCACAGAGGAACCAGTGCCAGGCTTCTATGCCAATATGTACATACTGATACCACAGAGCCATATCACACCCTGAGCCCTCATCCCTCCTACACCAACTGGGTAGAAAAAAGATCCACATGTCTATTGGCTGCTTATTCCTGAGAGGTAACAGTGGCCCAAGATGGCTACAACCAGTCATGGGTGATGCTGACTAGAATAGAAGTCTGACATATTAGGGCAACATGTCTTCTTCTTGCACTATAGTTATTCCAGAGGCTCTTCCCACAGGCAGGCATGGATCTGTCCAGTGTTAGGTTTTCCCAGTCTAACACTCAGTTTCAGAGCAAAATTTGTGCTTACTACCCTGTCCTACCCCTCAATGAATGGGGTCTTGGCAATGCAGATTGATACTAAGCTGGTTCATGCCAGAGTCTCATAGCCACAAAACCTGCACATTCTCAAGGGGACACTGAGGCCTATGCCACAACTAGCAGTGATGCAGGTTGAAACATGAGTCTGTTGCACTGGGGCACAAGTCTCTTCCTGGTCCTGGTGGCAGATCTAGAGGCTCCTTCAACCAACACTGGCCTGAAGACAGCTGTACTGCCTCAGGTTAGGGAATGGTTTGTAGAGAAAATCCCTTGGCCACAAAGGCTGTGACACTAAGCTGAGTAGCACCTAAGTCTCGCCCACAGGATCAGTGTGCAGTCCTGTGTGTATGTGTGTGTTTTGGTTTGTGCCAGATCCATTGAAATACTGCCAATAATGCAGGCTGAAATTTGAATCTGTCCTACCAACACATAGGTCTCCACCCAACACTGGGGCAGGTCTAGAGTCTCTGTTTATGAGTTCAGGTCTGGCCATGGAGAGTATGGTTTGTACCAGGTGCACACCATGCCAGGCCTGGCACTTACCTCCAAGACAATGTCTGTGCTAGATTTTGTGCATTGTTCCCCATTGGGTGTAGTTTTGCTTCCTCCTCTGTTGCTTGAGGTTAGGGAGGCAGTGATAGAGGCAGTTAGCCACATGGGTAATACCATTCTAGGAGTTCAGTCCATGGGTATTTTTTTATACAAAATAGATGATTCTGATATGGCAAGACTTTCAGCATTTGGAAAACATACCTCTAAGCTATGGCACTCACATGCTAGGGCTTCTGGAGCCTTTAGGGGAGCCTAAGAAAGGGTTGGGAGTAGTAGGTCTTAATGAAAGACAAGTTATTATAAAAAATAATATCTTGTTGTATGGAAATACCATAGTTTATTTATCCATTCATCAATTGATAGACATGAGTTATTTCCAATTTGGGGTGATTATAAATAGAGTTATTATAAAACTTCAGTGTATACGTTTTGTGTGAAAATGTGTTTGTATTTCCCTTGAATCTCTCCTTCCCAAAGAAGAGCCATTACACATACAATTAATTTAAGAGATGCATTAGGAAAAATGTACTGAAAGTGGCAACCCAAAGGGATTATTGATTCTTCCTCCTAGGCAAAGTACAAGTACTGGAAGTAAATCTATGTTTAGTGTTTTGAGGAACTGCCAAATGTTTCCCAAAGTGGCTGTATCATTTTATATTCCAACTATCAATATGTGAGGGTTTCAATTCCACTACATCCTTGTCTCAACTTGTTATAAGCTGTGTTTTTATGCCATTTTAGTGGTTAATAAGTGATTATCTCTTTGTGGTTTTGATTTAGAGTTCCCTGGTGAATACCGATATTGAGTATCTTATGCTCACTGATCATGTGTGCACCTTCTTTGAAGCAATATTTATTCAAGTCTTTTGCCCATTTTTAAATATGGTTATATTTTAATTGATTAGTGATATAGATTCTTTTTTCATTTGTTCCTTTCAGTTATACATGACAGTAGAATCAATTTTGACATAAGTACACAAGCATGGAATATATCTTGTTCTGTCTGATTCAGTCCATGGTACCTCCCCTTCCCTTCACCTCCCCGGACCCCCTGCTCCCTTTGGTGTACTCTACTGATCTTTCTGCTATTTACCTGTAGTTATTTTAAAAATTAATTTCTTGTAGAATGTACACAGTGGTGTGACTCACTGTGGTATATTCATGTATGTACATAGGAAAGTTATATCAGATTCATTCTATTAGCTTTCCTTTTTCCATCCCTCCTCCCTTCTATTCATTCCCCTTTGTCTAATCCACTGAACTTCTATTCTCTTTTTTATACCCCCTTTATTGTGGGTTAGCTTCCACATATCAGAGAAAAGTTTCAACCTTTGACTTTTTGGCACTATCTCATTTCACTTAGCACAATAGTCTCCAGATCCATCCATTTACTGGCAAATATCATTCTTTATGGCTAAGTAATTTCCCATTGTGTATATATACCAAATTTTCTTTATCCATTCATCTGTTGAAGTGCACCAAGGTTGGCTCCATAGCTTACCTATTGTGAATTGTGCTGCTATAAACATTGATGTGGATGCATCACTGTCATATGCTGATTTTAAAACCTTTGGATACATACCAAGGAGAAAGATAACTAGATCAAATGGTGGTTCCATTTCTAGTTTTGTTGTTTTTGAATCTCCATATTGCTTTACGGAGTGGTTGCACCATTTGCAGTCCCACCAGCAATGTATGAGTGTACCTTTCCCCCACATCCTTGCCAACATTTATTGTTACCTGTATTCTTGATGATTGCCATTCTGACTGAAGTGAGATGTAATCTCAGTGTAGTTTTTGATTTGCATTTCTCTAATTGTTAGAGATGTTGAACATTTTTCATATATTTGTTGACTGTTCATATTCTTTTGAGAAGTGTTTTAGTTCCTTTGCCCATTTATTTATTGGGTTGTTTTTTGGTGTTGTTTTTTGAGTTCTTTGTATATCCTGGGTATGAATGTACTATCTGAAGAGCAGGTGGCAAAGATTTTCTCCCATTCTGTAGGTTCTCTCTTCATGCTGTTGATTGTTTTCTTTGCTGTGAAGCAGCTTTTTAATTTGATGTGATCTCATTTATTGATTTTTTTTTTTTTATTTTACTGGTTGGGCTTTAGGAATCTTGTTAAGGAACTTGGTTCCTGAGCTAATATGTTAGAGTGTTGGGCCTACATTTTTTTCTAGCAGGTACAGAGTTTCTGGTCTAATTCCTAGGTCTTTGATACACTTTGAGTTTTGTGCAGAGTTAGAGATGGGGTTTAATTTCCTTTTGTTACATATAGATTTCCAGTTTTCCAAGCACCATTTGTTGAAGAATATATCTTTTCTCCAATGTATGTTTTGGCACCTTTGTCAAGTTTGAAATTACTGTATTTATATGGGTTTGTCTCTGTGTCTTCTATTCCATTGAGCTTCATGCCTATTTTGGTGCCAATATCATGATGTATTGGTATTGTGATACCCCCTGCTTTGCTTTTCTCACTAAGCACTGCTTTGGCTATTCTAGGCCTCTTATTTTTTCAAATGAATTTCATGGCTTTTTTTTCTAATTCTATGAAGAATGTCATTGGAATTTTGATGGGAATTGCTTTAAATCTATAGAGTGCTTTTGGTAGTATGCCCATTTTGATAATAATAATTCTGCCTATCCAAGGACATAAATAAAATTACATAATGATCTATATGTTTATTGTTCTGCTAGTACCATAAAAATCTTTCGTATTATAGCTTTGTAGCCTTTGAAATTGGGAAGGGTAAATCCCCCAACTTTGTTATTTTTCAATGTTGTTTTGACCATCCCTGATCTCTTTGTATTCCCAAGTTAATATTGGAGTTAGCTTGGCAGTTTCTACAAAGTGTTCAACCAGTGCTGATAAGCAGGAATTTCCTCTACAAAGTTCCCCCACAGCTCTCACTGTTAATACTGCTTGAATTCATTGTTTCCAATGCTCCTAGAGGGATCCAAAGTGCTTTATTTACCACCAAATATACAGTCCTCTTACACATATCCTATGACCCTATTTTTCTTTGGTAGTCTCATTATAATGTTTCACTATTTCACATTATATACTTTCTTTATGCTATCTCTGTTTTCTGTTGTCTATTGTCAACCTCCATCTATAATAACATGGGTATAGGCTGTTACATGTGGATAGCAACTTTATATGTTTCATTCAAATGCTGCTTTATCCCCATGCCTAGATGAGTCCCATACACAAATGAGATTGATAATAATTTTGAGTAAACAAATGAAAGATCTTATTAAATTGACTTCTGAATTCCAGAGAGAATAGATACATAACTTGCTTGTAGCAAGTTGATACATTATGTATACTATTTATGTAGGGGACTGAAGCCAACTGGACAAATAGTCTTTCCCATGAAAACTCCTTGGTATCCCTGTCAAGTACTGACAAATGGGCTGGTTGAATATATTAATTCAGACAGCTGTTTATAGGCAACAGGAATCAATTTGAGCTGGTGTGATCAGAGTATACACTCTCCACTGTCCCAGCTTGAGGGACTTGCCTATGTTCAATTGAGTATCCAACATTCAAGGCTCCTTCTCACCACCTTGCCAAGTCTCAAAGCTTCCCGTGTGATCTTAGAATTGTCCTATGGACTCTTGGACAAACGTTCTTTCATTAACATCTAGATGGACAGAAGCAAAGGCATTTGGCTAGAAAAAGTGCTTGCTTGTTTTGTGTTGTGCTTTCCTGTGAAGACCATCAGGGCCTCTTTTGCAGACCATGAAAAGTTTCTACTTGGATAAAAATCAGCAAGTCAATGGCAAGAATTCTTATCTAATGCCATGAGTGGCAATTAATTTCCTTGAATGAATTTGATTCAATAGATCAAAGCATCCTTCTTTTTCACACTTAACCTTTAAATATGATTAAAAGAAATATTTTCCTGTTCCTTAGGAAATCTTGGTCATATCTAGCGGCTTTTGGGGTTCCTTTCACATGTGAGGATAGTTTGGGGTTCTTTTTTGTCATAAAGTTACATCAAATATAACATCAAAATCAAATCTTTAATTAATTTGAAAGTTCTCTTTCCTATTTTCCCCATCTAACTGAAATTTTATACCATTTAATCAACATTTTTCCCATTTCTTAGTTTGGATACTCAGGCAAAGAACTCCACAGTTTAGAGGAAGGATAAAATTGTCTTCTTCACTCTTTTCTTTCTCCATCTTCTTCTCTACTCACTATTCCTCCTGGCAATAACATAAATAGAAGGAAGAGAGGAAGAAGAGTTAAGTGACAAAACAGGCCGTGGTAACTTGCATCATCCAAAATCAGGATGTTCAGTATAGCAGATAAAATATTGAGGATTCATCTGCTAGGGTGCTTAAGCAGGTTTCTTGGTGATTCTTCTCTGGTGAACTGTGAACCATGCCCCCTTCATCTGTTGCTTTTAAGATCCCACTTAACCACTGAGGTTCTGATGGATCCCTGTCCTCTGGGGTCTTAGTGTTTTCTAGACAGTCTTCTTGATGTGCTTCATTTTAAGATTATCCCAGAAGAGCCCCCTTCTCTTGGAATTGAATTTAGTAAAAAGGATAACTCATACCTTTGTTATGCTTTCCGTGAAACCTCAGTATGTTTCCGATAGAAACATAGTATAATTTTATCAGCAGGCTAGGGCCACCTTAGCCACAGCTTGTTCCCTTCAGTCTTCTATGGGCAGGACTGAAACACTGATCCCTTTCAGCAGAGATATGAATTAATTTTTTCAAGTGTACCTTATAAAAGCCTACTTGGGAGTGAAGACTGGATGTCTAGAACACTGAGAACTCTCCTCCACAAGCCCTCCATGCAGGTCTGTTTTTCTTGTTTGTTTTTCTTTTTCATATCTGTAAAGATTTGACTTTAACCAAAATTTCTAGGGAATGGATATTACCACCTGTCAGCATATCTTACACTGGTGTCTAGACTCTCCTAAGGGAGTGATCCTCAAAAGACTAGGCATGGATCCACCATATGACTCAGCTATACCACTACTCAGTATGTATACTAAAGAATGAAAGTCATCATACTACATTGATACATGCGATACCTATGTTTATAGCAGCACAATTCAAAATAGCCAAATCATGGAACCAGCTTACTTATCCATCAACAAATGGTAGCATTTTATTCATCCATAAAGAAAAATGATCTGGGTGTGGTGGCACATGCCTGTAATCCCAGTGGCTCAGGAGGCTGAAGCAGGAGAATTGTGTGTTTCAAAGCCAGCCTCAGCAAAAGTGAGTTATTAAGCAACTCGGTGAGACCCTGTCTCTAAATAAAATACAAAATAGGGCTGGGGATGTGGCTCAGTGGTTGAGTGCCCCTGAGTTCAATCCCTGGTACTCCCCCCCCCCAAAAAAAAGAAAAATGAAATTGTTGTTTGCAGAAAAATGGATGGATCTTGAGAACATTATTTTAAGCAAGATAAGCCAAACTCAAAACATCAGGGGTTGTATGTTTTCTCTCATTTGTGGAAGCTAGAGAAGAAAACAGAAAAAGAAGGGTGAGGGTGATCACATGAAAAGCAAAAGGAGATCAGTAGAGTAGAGACAAGGGACAAGGGGGTGAGAGGAGGCGAGGGAGGCAGGAAGTGCAATGATATCTCCAAACTGCTTCCTGCTGCGGGCGAAACTGGGGAAAGTGACCCAAAGTCTTTGTTCTCTATCAAGTGGGACATGGTCAGTTAAGGGTATTCAGCATCAGAGCAGTACAGAGGTCCATGGTGGCAGTTGGCAGGTAAATGGACAGGGCATACATAGGGCAGATAATCTGGATGGCCAAAGGTGTTGTGACTTTACTGGCTTCACTTTCCATTTTCTAAAAGTGGACCAAGATGGAGCAATCTGTACCATTCACAGAGAGAAGGTGGGAGTTCTCTGAAGCAAAAGAACTTTTGGCAGCTGCTGGGACAGTCCCTCAGTCCCTCCCTTTACTTACAGGAATAGCTCCTCCAGATCAACTACAGGCAAATTCACCTGTTTACTAACTCTATAACAGTTTGACTCTCAACAATTTTGCCAGTAACCTTGCATCTTCAGTTGGGGGTTTACCAGAGTGCCAGACTTGCCCAAGAAATCTGGAGTGGGGGCTGCTCTTTTGAGAGAGAGAGAGAGAGAGAGAGAGAGAGAGAGAAGGAGGGGGGAAAGATGGGGGTAGGGAGCTGGAGGGAACTGGAGAGGGAGAGAACAATTTCCCTTATTTCTTCAAAGTCACAAAAATAACCATTTGGAACAGTAGAAACTTAAAGACAGGACCCACTTGGGCTGCAATAGTGACTTTACCACGTCCGGGTTAACAGGAAGACTTTTAACAATACTTTTAATATAGTTATCTATCTGTGCTTAACAAACTCAACAATAATTTCATCAGTATTTTTCCATCTTAGGACCAAGCACAACATCACCAAATACTTTGAAATTTGTTTTTTTTTTTTCCAGATTTGCATTTTATTTTTATTTTCCACATTCTAAAAATTGCTCCTTTCTCCCATATTTTTTGGTGCATTATAATTATACACAATTATGGGATTAATTGTTACATATTCATACATGCACATGATATAACAATATAATTTGGCTAACATCATTCTCTAAAAAATTATATTTTAATAAATGTTCACTTATTAGACAAAATATTGTTTTGGAAATACTATTTTCATAGTTGAAATCAGGTATGCTCCAGATTTTAGTTGTTCACTTTTTTCCTACAGATTCACAAATCTGTTTTATATTCCAGTCTAAAATTGTATTATGGATTGGAATCAAGCCTTAAATTAGCAAAACAATGTTAATATTATGAAATATTTTATAATCTTGGTTTTTTTATTATTATTTGGTTTTTCTCATTTCCAATGCACTGCAAATCCAAGAGCAAAGAAAAAAAAGGCAATAATGTTATAACATGGTGAAACAAATAGAATTATAATCTTAGATTTGTCACCAAAGTGTCATGGAACTTTGGGAACCTTTCTTCATGTTTGATTTTACTGTGAAAGAAGAACTAGTGACTGGGTTATAGGTTTGTGTTAATTAGTTTACTCTAAGTGTTTGCTTAAGTTGCCTAGGCCTGTGTGTTGATGCCGTTTATCTGTTGCTTACTCATTTGTTACTTCAATACACATGGAAGGTGGCTGCCTTTGACTAAGATACCTGTAGTAATAGAATCTTGTTTTGTGTTTCTCACTATGTCTAATTTAGTCTCTCTGTGAAGTTATAAAGAAGGCTATCTATATCTTTGTGGATGCTTTCAACATCCCTCTCATACTATCATTCACTGGGTGAATATTCATCCTTGGTCAGTGAGGCCTCAGTATTTTGAACAGACACATGACATAAAGATCAAGCTTCAAGGGATCACACTTTATTTTATTTAGCTGTCTGGGCATTTGGACATCTGGGAAGGTGTATAGCTGGAAGGTCCACAGACTGGTTTCCATCTTGTTTGGCTTAGCTTGATATTAATTCTGTAATGGTCGTTGTCTTCCATATATTCTGTATTTATTACATGTATAAAAGAAAATCTTCAAATTGAATTTAACAGAGTTTATTTGAGCAAAGAATGATTCATGAAGCAAGTAGCACTTTGAAAAAGAAGAGGTTTAGAGATTTCATTAAGCAGCTTGGGTTTATAGGCCAAACATGGAAGCAAAGTAAAGATTTACCTGTTTGGCTACAACTAGGTGTTTGCCATATTTAGGCATAATGTGATGAGAAATTTGCCTTAATTTGGCATGGTATGATCATTTGGATGCATTTGATTGGCTGAAATCCAGATGTTTGTTACAAAATATATTCCTAAATTAGGTTTCAGTTGGTTCATTATGTAGGAGCTCAAAATATGGAGACAACCTCAGGTCAATGGCCTCCTGCTTTTTACATTTAACACATTGTTAGGCTCGTGGTTAGAGAGTTCACTTTGCTTATCAGCCAGGAAAATTTTTCTCCTGAAAGTCACCTTCAACCAAAAGATAAGACTCCCAACAAACGTGAAACAGAATAATCTAACGTGCTAATATAGACAGTATTTGTATGCCTTCAATTATTTTGATTAAACATAATATTTCTCATTAAGAGTTAGGCCTGGATCACTAGACCTAGAGTAAAGAATTTTTTTTTTTTTTTTTTTTTTTTTGTGGTACCGGGGATTGAACTCAGGGGCACTTGACCACTGGGTCACATCCCCAGCCCTTTTTTGTATTTTATTTAGAGACAGGGTCTCACTGAGTTGCTAAGTGCTTCCCCATTGCTGAGGCTGGCTTTGAACTCGCGATCCTCCTGCCTCAGCCTCCCAAAGTGCTGGGATTACAGGCGTGCGCCACCGCGTCCGGCTAAGTAAAGAATTCTAAAGTTAAAGGTTAGGTATAGTATGGGCTAAGTTGTGGGTGATTAAATGTATGTTTCTGAGAAAGTTGATCCCACAGTGATTCAGAATGTTTTTTATCATCTCTCATCTGGAGTTGTTCATCCTGTTATTTCTCACTTCCTTACTTATAGATAATCAAGTGTTAAATGTATAATTATAAGTATGTGATCATAATCAAGCCATCCTTTTATCAGGAAAAATAATATTTGGAAGGCAGCAAGCCCTTCCTCTATATTCATGGCTCTAGAAATTTAGTTTATAACCAGCTCTTAGTATCAATTTTTAAGGATGGCAGAACCCCATTTCCCTTCCCATCCAAAATTAAATAGAACAAACTTGGTTTCTCAAAGTTTTTCATGTTTTTATTATAACTGCTGTTGGTAATGAATGTGTTAGCTTTAATTCCTGTCTCTTCCCCTCAAATATGCCATTAGTTGATGACAATATAACCAACTATTCTGGTCTGAGCTACAATGTAAGCATTCCTCTTGTACTACGGATAATTTGCCTATGCTTGAATTCTTCTAGATTCAAAGTTGTGAACTTCTAGTTTTCATAAAATATCAAATGGATATATTTATTAAAAAGACAAACCTAAAAAGTGAGCATAAAAAGTTTTGAAAACTTTTGAAATTCAAGCACATTATAAAAATTTTAAAGGCCTGGCTTTGGGCATATACCTGAGTTTTGGCAAATCTCTTCAGTTTCCGTATGCATTCAGTTGCCATAGGCATTCCATGTATGACTTCCCTGGTACCTTGGAAACCTCAGTTTCCTCATTTGTAAAAAGGAGAGAGTTGAACTGATTATTTGTTCCTTCAAGTAGTGACACTCTATCATTTCTTCCCCCCCTCCCTCCCCCCTTGCTCCCTCCCTCCCCCTCCCTTTCCTTTGACCATTCTAGTGTTCCTCTAATCCTTCTATGTACCCCCATCCAACAACACTGTGAACTAGCCTCCTTATATCAGAGAAAACATTCAGTATTTGGATTTTTGAGATTGATTAATTTCACTTAGCATTATATTCTCCAACTTCATCCATTTACCTGCAAATGCCATTATTTTATTCTCTTTTATTGCTGAGTAAAATTCCATTTTGTATATATACCACATTATCATTTCACTGGTTGATTTTCTTCTTCATTCTTTTGATTTTCCCTAGCCTGATAATCCCCCATTAGAATACCAGCCTTTCAGACTCACCCTAAATCTTAAATTGGCACCATTTTTTTCTTATCTTCTTTATATCTGCATGTAACTATGTATATGGTAAATAGTTTTAGTTTGATATGACCATTTATGGTTTTTTTTCTGTCTTTAGTCTCCACCCAAGCAATTCACAATAGTGATATTTGCCAACTCTTCAAAGTTGAAAACTCAACTTTGCTTTTTTTCTCCCTTCTTCCTCCTTCTCTGGCTCCTCCCCTCCTGTCCCCTTGATCCTGGTTGCCCACCTCCCTGTTTTCTTTCTATTATTTTTGAGGCTCCTGGAGCTGGTCTGATCCATCACTCTACTGGGCCTTAAATCATGTCCGTGCACCAGGGAAGACTATCCCTTATCCTATTTCAAACATGGAACAAATTAGAGGAGTGAGCACTCTCTCAGAGGAACTTTTTTGGTATAATCTATATAATGTGTTTTTGTTAATCTATGAATAACAATCATTCAACTAGATTGTTTTGGAAACCTTAGCAATTGCTTTCTTTTAAAATTGTTATTCACTAGATATTCTCTCACAACAAATTTAAGCAAAATCTATATTAGTGTCCAAGTGCTTTGCATTCTCTATATAAGCCATAAGGTTCATTAAGTATTTTAAAATTTGAAGAACATGAGATTAGAGTTCAGAAATAATAATAATAATAATAATAATAATAATAATAAGTGATTTGTGAGATCTAGTGCTTAAGATATAAGGAAATGTTGTATTAAGCTAAAAATAAAGGCTAACAGATGTGTGTGTGTATTACCAATCATAACACTTTGCATGAACTAACTGATAGATATATGGACCTCTTCTGACAAATGGTTTTGATTCAGATGTATTTAGGAAAGCAAAAGCACGCACTGAAATGACTTTTCTGAAACAAAGAAATGATGTAAGTTAACATAAGCACTATAATGAGTAAACTTACTATTTTGCTCTTCTTTGGATGCTAACTGGTTTCTAATATTTGGTTGCCAGCATTCATGCCTGATCAGCATGAACCGTTTCTCCCCGTATTGATAGAAAGTAGACAGCTCTTAAACTTTTGGGTCTCTAAGATACCAGTAAAGAACTTAGGAGCAATTCAATATCTTTATAGTTCTTACGAGATAAGATCAGACAGAAAGGTAAGATTTCCAAGTCTTTTCAGTTCTGTGGGTGTATTTCTTGCTGCATCTTAGGCAGCTTCCACAACTGCTCTTTGGGGTTAAGCTCTACTGTTGTCAATGACAGAACAAATGTAATGATGGTGTCTGTTTGTAAAGGGAAAATTGAGCATTTCCTTTCCTCTTCTAAGAGCGATTCTTCAGGAAACCTAATTAACCATGGGTCCTTACTCTAACCTTTTGTAATGTAAACAATTTTCTCTAAGAGTCTGGACTTCATCTTTTTTGAAATGTAAACACCAGGGAAGTCTCCTTGGCACCTTGGGAAATTAACTCAGGTTTCTATTTCAGGCTGTAACCATTTAAGATGAGAATAGAAAGTTTCTTTATATTTTGGATGAAGGAAGTTAAGTAGAACAGTGATATCAATTTGATAATGAATTTAGGATGAACTATAATGAAAACAATGTGATGTTAAGTCCTTTTATAAGTGAAAAAATACGATAAAATTTGAAGGACATGTGTTTCACAATGGCTACAAATTATCTATAAAAATGTGTGTGAAAATGCCCTACTTTATAACATTAAATAAAAATTACCAGAGGCCATTGTTTTGAATTCTAAGTTCTTCTGTGAGGCCCCAATAGACCAGACTAAAAGTAAAAATGGTGTTATCATAATTAAGTTCCACCAAACTGAAAATTAGTTGTTATTTGACCTTCCAAAATAAGGAGAAAGAAATAACAGCCAATATTCCCAAACAGCCAAGTTTCCATCAGCATGATAAATAAATCCTCTCTGTTTCCAATCCTAACATAAAAAAGTAACTTGAAGTAACCTGATGTTAATCAATCAGTTATTTTGATATGATTTGTCTTGGTCCCTCCTTACGAGGAAAGTAACTTTTAAAGGAACTTTGTAAGAACTAATTCACTCTTTGTTCTTTGTTTCTGCTTTCTTTAGCCCTTCTCTGTGTACACATCCCACCCCTTCTCTGCTTGGCTCACTGGAACATTTATTCTACTTTATAGAATGAAGTGTTTCCTGATTCTAGAATCACAAATAAAGACACTTAAGATCTTTAAATTTTTAAAATTTTGTCTTTTGACAGTAGTCTCATTCAGATTGCCTATATGCACCTAACTTGGATATGCTTGTCCAGTAATAGAACATTGTTTTCTCTTTTTCTATGCATTACTCTGTGTTCATAGGATTTTTACTTCCCGAATACTCTATATATCCACAGGTTTTTTTCTTTTTCCTGAAAGGAGTTTATTTTAGTTTTTTAATTAGTTCTAATCAGTTATACTTGGCAGGTTTGAGACATGGTAAAGAACAGCTTAGAAGCCCCAAATTCAAGATATATGGAGCCTTTTTATCTAGATTGGGAAGCAGCTAAAAACCTAAAATTATACTTAAATGAAAGGTTAGCGCAGGGCTGGGGTTGTGGCTTAGTGGTAGAGAGCTTGCCTAGCACATGTGAGGCAATGGGTTGGATCCTCAGCACCACATAAAAATAAATAAATAAATTGAATAAAGATATATATAAAAGGTTAGCACAAAGATCAATTCAGAAACTATCCCTTCAAATAGAAGACTTAAGATTGTAAGATGCATACAATTGGATAAACCTGGGGACAAGCACAGGTAGACATGCTGAAGGAATTCAGGGAAGACCATAATACAGAAAGACATGGAAAAGAGAGTAGTTAGAATTTCAAGGGTATTCAGTAATTCCATAGAATCCAAAGTTGTTGGGGGTGAACCAAAGAGCAAATATATTGCTTCCTACATTAAGGGGACAATATAAGGCATGCTGTCCTGGCCATTGGACTCACAGTTTCTGTAAGAATGTCAATTGCAGGACTGGTCTATGGTGTCTTGAAAGAATATAAGGGAAGATCCTCATTTCCATCTATAAAATGAGAGTGTTTTTATTTCATTGGAACCAATGCCTACTCTTCTGTTACTTTTTGGTAGTTTAGGAAGAGTGACTTAATCAAACAATATATGCAGAAAATCTAAATAAATCATTCCTGGGAATGGAATTGTGTTTTCACTTTCTCACACCAAATAATAACTGACTGAGATAAGGTTCAAATCCTAGATGGCTGACTCCAAAGTTCACACTCTTTCCACTACACCACAGCCTACTGTTAAAACTAACAGCACCACCTGACCCATTGCATCTCAAAGTTTATTAAAAAATGGAAAAATAGAAGGAAAAGAAATGAAAATGAAGTTACAGTTCATTAAATCCTTACTATCAGCATACTCTGTAGAAAGTGTTTTACACAAAGCACTTTGTAAATAGAAAAGCATTTTTCAAAATGTATTAATAAAGATAGGTGAGGTATGTTTTTACCACTGACCTCTACTTCCCTTAACTACACCCAAGTACTCCCTTTAGTACCTCTTTAGCTTCTTTTCTCCCATTATTCAGTGTTCTTTTGTCCTCTTTTTGAGGTAAACATTGATGTCTACCATCGTCCACATTTCTCTAGGTATGATATGGATCTTTCCTTTCTTCCTCTTCCTCATCAAAAATTACTTTTGAGCCAGAGATGTAGCTCAGTGGTCAAGCATTTGCTTAGCATGTGGAAGGTCCTGTATTCAGTCCCCAGTATTAAAAAAAAAAAGACACAAACCAAAATTCTGTCCTATGTCTTATAGTGGCTTATGGCTTATCCAATAAATTTAGCAATGGGCCTTCTTTTTATGCAAATGAATGATGAAGATAGATGGATTAACACAAACCCCTATTTCAAAGGAAGTTCCTATTGATGGGCTTACAATCACTGCAGTAGGCCAATAAAGGAAATACTTTGAGGGTGGTAGTAGCATTTTTCATTCATAAAGACATGGTTTATATTCTTAGTGCTACCATTAATGGACTATATATGTTATTGAGTTAGTCACTTAGTCACTTTCCCTCTAGTAACTTCACTTTATTTTCCTGATGAAATAAGTAACAAAGGGTTGTCATCATCTATTGCAGCACTAAAATTGTGTGATTTTTATTAATAATGAATCTTCTTAATGAGAAGTTATAAGTTTAAAGAGTACTATGTACATTATGTAATGTTGACATTTTGCAGTTCACATTAAAGGCTGGCAAAAAAAAAAAAAAAAAAAAAAAACGATACAGTTACCCAGTGATTTTTGGATCTCTCACCAGGATATCTACATAGGATCCCTGTCTCTGGAATTTAATCTGCAACTTTGCTGTATAGCCTCAGGCAAGTTGACCTCTTGGTTTCCACTTCTGAAAAAAAATGGGGATGATATTAGTAGTTTTTAATTGGGCTGTTGTGTAATAATGATACAATTCATGGAAAGAACTTAATAAATACTAGCTATTAGTGTTGTAAAGCTCTGGATAAATCTAGTATCTTAATCTGTTAAAAGAATTATTGAGAAAAATAGAAATATCCATCAGAGTTAGTGAATAAAAAGGTCTGTGTGTGTGTGTGTGTGTGTGTGTGTGTGTGTGTGTGTATGGTGAGAATATGTGCATCAGCTATTATATAGTACATAATCTATGAGCGAGCTGAACATGGCAGCAAGATGATGAGTCCAAAACTAACTCATATCCATCTTTTATGTGTGTTTCATGGATTGCTGAGCTTTCTTTTTTCCTATTATCACTTGATAGTATTTCTTTTGATTTGGAATACACAGAACTTAGCCCAATAGGATGAATTATATCTCCTTTCCTCAGATTAGCATGGAATTAAGATGAAAATGTTGTACATTTAGGTTTTGCTAAGAGTATTGAAATCTTTTCTAAGTGAGATTTTGGCAGAAACGAGTGGGTGCTATTCTCAATTTTTCAAATGCTATAATTTAAAATCTGTGTCCCGAGAATAATTTTCCATCTCTAAAAGCAAGGAATTATTTCCTTACACCCACCCTTTCCACCAAGATTTGTGGGATTTTAAATTATATGAGAGCTACCTGGAACTTTTAGTGTCTAAGATTCTTCTGGAGTCTGCCTAGTATAATTTAGAGGGCTCATCATGGGTGAAACTGAAAGAAAATATTAGAATCACATATGTCTGCTGATTAAGGGTGCCAGTTGAGGCAACAGAGCAGAGCTTCTGGGGATTTTTATGACTACACATGCCAGGGTGAACTTTAACACTTTAGCTCTTATTGTAGGTCCCCAATGAGGTTCAATGTCAACATTGAACAAATATTATTTCTGTTCTCTAAGGTGCTGCTCCTCTTTTCATCAGAAGAAACCATCTGCTCAGGTCACTATACAACTAGGTAAGGATCTCTTTAGGGCTATAATGAATCACTCCCCATTTCCTGACAGACTGCTTTTAATTTTTCCTAAGAAGTGAGAGTCTTGGGGTCAATAAATTTTGTTGACCTGTTATTATAAGCTAGAAGTTCTTCTAAGATCTCCAGATTTTTCACCAGTGTTCTAAGTGGATTTTGTGAAAATAAATAAATAAATACCCCCCTCTGCCAGATTTTCTACTCTGCACTACCTCAGACAGTACCTATTACTGAGTTCCACTTAAAACCTTGAAATTAGATAATCCCAGCATAAGTCATATCTGTCATCTTTGTTATAATGATAGCTCTTGAAATCCCTCATACTTTTATACCCAGAACTCTCTTTCTTTCCTCTGAACCTTGTCTATTGACTGAAAATTCCACTCGGTTTCCATCTATGCAGAAATGCTTGAAACCAACACTTGGCTCTCATTTAAGGGCATTTCTTTTTCATGCACCTCTTATGAAAGAATTGGTGGTTCTTTCAAATCCCATTTCTCAGACCTAAAGATGATTCCAACATTCTCCCAATAACCTAATGGCCACTTCTAAATCATTTTTCTTATGCCTTCATATAACAACTTCTTTTCATGTCATCTCATTATATATAATCATCAAGCATTCTTGATTATTACTGTTTACAAACCTTCTGGTCATTATGTCCCAATCCATGTCCTTTCTCTCTTATCTTTTCCATTTCTGTGTCTTAAATATATGTTCCCAAAAGTCAACTAACTCCTTAACTTCATACATTCTTGATTTATCCAATTCCAGTTGTTTTCACAATTCCTACATACTGAGAACAGCATTTCATGGCATATCCTGAAAAGAGTTGTCACTCATATTTCTATACTTATATCTTAAACCCTAATACCACTTTCTAATCACCACTTCATACCTCTTCACCTTTCTCCTTCCTTTCTCCCCACTTGTTATGGTTTCTATATGAGGTGTCCCCCAAAAGTTTATGTGTGAGACAATGCAAGAACATTCAGAGGAAAAATTATTAGAATATGGGAGTTATAACCTAACCACTGGATTAATCTAATGATATGGATTGACTTGATGATAACTGTAGGCATATAGGGTGTGGCTGGAGAAGGTAAGCCACTGGGGATGTGCCTTTAAGATTTATATTTTGTCCCTGGTGGTTTATATTTTCTCTACTTCCTGCTTGCCATGTCCTGAGCTGTTTTCCTCCAACATGTGTTTATGCCATGATGTTCTGCCTCACTTTGGACCCACAGCAATGAATTCAGCCATTTATGGACTGAGACCTCTAAAACTGTGAGCCAAATGAACTTTTCTCCCTCTATGCTATACTTGTCAGGTCTTTTTGTCACAGTGATGAAAATGCTGACTAAATTACCACTAAAATCTGTATGTGATATTATTGAGTCCTTGAGAACTTGCCTCTACATTTTCTCCATCAGCAATCTGCTGTCTTCACTTCCTTCCCTGTTGCCTATTTATAACTTTAACTACTTTCTTGACAAAACATATAAACTTCTGTCCTTTTTGACCATTATAACCTCTTGCTTGCAGCTTTAAAATATGATTTTATTTAACTTTGTTTTCTCCCTAACATCACCCAAGTGTGCTGATCACAGCTAAGGAAAAAAGCAAATATCTAAGCACATGTTCCTTTACAAACTCCAGTTCTAAAATGTCAACTTGCCTTTCAGTACTGTATATGCCTCTCTCTCCCACTTATTCATTTTATCCCAGTAGTTATTTCGGATACTTGCTACTGTTCTTGAATCCTCTGCTTTCATCATATTATTTCATCACCTACTTAACAGAGAAAACAGAAATCAGAAGATAAGATTCCCTAATTTTTTGCTGCCACACTCACAACCATATCTGTACTTGCATTTACTTCCACTCTTCTTTGCTAGAAGTTCAGTGGAATGGGAGGACTCCTTTTCAAACTGAGTCCTCCATTTCTTTCATCTTTGTCTGTATTGTTTGATCTTCCACATCTCATATTTTTGTGTCTCAAATACCTCACTTCTGAACCATTAGCTAAAAACTCCAATGCAACCTCCAACTCTTTGGAACCCCCTCCTTCCCTATAACTTTAAGTTCTTGCTCCATAAATAGTTCCCTCTCATCCCTTGAATTTTGACATCTGGCTATCTACTGAGCTTTTTATAGCAGTCAATAAAAAAGATAGAAACTCTTTCATCATTCTTTTCACAATTGAGTATTTTTAAAAGAATTGTTCTTATAATTATCTACATTTTCACCTTTAATTCCTTCTTTAGTGTAGTATAAACTATAGCCCCCATCCCTCCAATAAAATAGCTGTGTTAGATAGGTTTTTGCTGCTATGACCAAAAATACGTAATAAAAATAACTTGGAGAGCGGGGCATGGTGGCGCACGCCTGTAATTCCAGCACTTGGGAGGCTGAGGCAGGAGGATCGCGAGTTCAAAGCCAGCCTCAGCAATGGCAAGGCACTTAGCAACTCAGTGACACCCTGTATCTAACAAGATACAAAAAAGGGCTGAGGATGTGGCCCAGAGGTTGAGTGCCCCTGAGTTTAATCCCCAGTACCAAAAACAAAACAAAACAAAACAAAAAAAACAACTTAGAGGTGGAAAAGTTTATTTTGGCTTATAGTTTCAGGAGTTCAGTCCATGATCTGCTGACCCCATTTACCTGGATCCAATATGAGGCAGAACATCAAGGCAGAATAGTTTGGTGAAGGAATGCAGCTCTGCTCATGGTGGCAAAGAAGCAGAGAAAGAGAGGGGAATGGGTCACAGGGAAGATGCACCCTTCCAGGATCCACCACCAGTGATTAACCTCTTCAAGTCATGCCCCACCTGCCTACAGTCACCAGCCAGTTATTCCACTCAAACTAGGATGGACTGTTTAGGTTGTAACTCTCATAATCTAATAATCTCACCTCTGCATATTCCTGCATTAACATAGGAGCTTTGGGGGGACACCTCATATCCAAACCATAATAATAGCTCTCACTAAAATTGACTCCAGTGTATACTTTTTAGATTTTATTTTGTTTGAGCTTTTCATCAATCGATACTTTCTGCCCTTGATTCTGGGACACCACTTTCTTGTATTTCTCTTTCCATTGTTGCTAAATATTTCTCAAGCTCCTTTACAGGCTTCTTATTCTATAACTGCCTCTGATATATTGGCCTTTCCTGCTGTGGTCTTTGCTTTTGTCTCATTCTCATTTCACTGTATAAACGCTATATGAATTTGGCCAGCTTATTAGCTTTAACAACCTCTGATAGGCTAATGATTCACAAATCTTAATCCCCTGCTCTTGCTTCTGAGCTGTAGATCCATACACTCAGTTGCTTCTAAGAAATTCTGTAGATATATCAAATTCAGTGCATACAAAATAAGTCTTTTTCTTTTTCTTTCCTTCCCTCAAATAAGTTCTTCTTTTTCTTTTTGTGTTTCCTACCTTAACATACCAGCCACATGGTCAAAGTCGAAATTTTGGGAGTCACTTTTTAAAAATTACTTCTCATCATTGTGTTGCATTCATTCAGCTGCCAAATTCTACCTCTTGTCACTTTTGACATTTTCCCCTCCTCTCTATTCCTATTGTCTGTACCTTTATTCTAGGTATTGTTCCTTCAGAAAAACTGTGGTTTACTGATATGTTCTCTTATATGATCTCTCCTTTTTTCTACCGAGTTTTCCCCCAATAGTGCTGCTAAAGTGGTCTACATGAAATACAAAACTTTCCAGCAACCCCCTATTGACTAAATAATAAGAACCAGACACTTAGCATACCACTCAGGATCCTTCATAATTTGACTGCTGATATTCTCTTCTTTGGCTTCTTCCCTATGTGCACTTTATACTTCAGCTAAATTCAATCATTCACTGATCTTTGAATGGACCACATTTCCCATGTCTCCCTAACATCACAAAGACTTGTCTTTTTTGAATCTTCAAATGTTATATCTAGAATATCCTCAAGTTGGCTCACTGTTTTTTTTTTTAATTTTTTTATTATTTATTTACTTATTCATCATGCACAAGTATAGTATCTTTTTACATACAACTGCTTGTATACAAAGTATATAAGGAAATTTGTGGTCTAAGAATTTCCCTGGACTGCTTAAGTGTAATTGGTCAGCTCTGGTAGTAAATAATTGACATCTTGGCATCCATTCATGACTATTTAAATAATCTCTAAGAAGACTGATATTTTCTCTACAGGTCTCCTTTTATTGTGAACCCTCCCCAGAATCATCCTTAATGCTATGCTCGTGTCAAAGTAAGATTTTTTTAGCATGCTCCTCCAAATTCTTCCAGCATTTGCCCATTATTCAGTTGCAAAGTCACTTCCACAATTTTATGTATTTTTACAGTACCACCCCATTTCTCAGTACCAATGTGTATCTTAGTCTTATTGGACTACTAATACTTTATACTAGGTAATTTATAAACAACAGAAATTTATTGCTTACAGTTCTGAAGGCTAGGAAGTCCAAGATCAAGGTGCCAATATTTGGTCAGGGTTCATTCCTCATACATGGTGTCTTCTAGTTGTGTCCTCACATATCAGAAGGGAAAAATAGGGAAACAAATCCCATCAGGCGTCTTTTATAATGTCACTAATCCCACCTAATCACCCTTATAGGCCTCACCTCTTAATACCAACACATTGAAGATTAAATTCCAACATACGAATTTCAGAGGCACAAATATTCAGATCATAGCAAGTGTCAGAATTTATGGACATGATTTAAAATAATCACGATTCCTTTTTATCCTAATAACTCACATCCTTTTACCCTATTAGCTTCTCATAAGAAAAAACAATAAGTAATATTATTTTAAAATTGTTTGTTGGTTGTTATCATTAAATAAGTGCCCACTGGGGTCTGCAAGGATTGAGGAAAGTTTGCATGGTCCTTGTACTCTGGGGACCCCCAGGGAATGCTATATTACTATGTGCCAAACACTACGCTTTCTCATTGTCACAAATTACCCCAATTATTCCCTACAACATAACTGTTTTGTGGAGTATTTTCATTTCCATTCATTCGATGATATCTTAGGTAACAGATATTGTATGAAAAGATTCATATTGTAACTCATGTCCTTATAATATTCAGATGTTATTGCCTTTGGAATTGGAGCCATCTTTGAAAAGAACCCAAGGCAAAAATATTGGAATTGATTTCCTAAGTCATCTGTACTATATACTTGAATGTATAATACAGAGATATATTAATAAATAAAAGAACTATGGAGAGAAATTATAAATGTTTTTAAATCATAGGGTTCTGGAAATAGAAAGTATGGTTTGAAAAACAGTTGGAAAAAAGGCTGAGTTTATTCGCTGAACTTTTGTGACCCTGGTGGGGTTGTGAACATCATACACTAGTTGTCTTGTGACCAATGTCTTCATCAATAATAATGTTACGGGCTGGGATTATGGCTCAGCGGTAGAGCGCTCGCCTAGCACATGCGCGGCCCCGGTTCAATCCTCAGCACCACGTACAAATTAACGCATTGTGTACAACTAAAGCAAATAAATAAATATTAAAAAAATAATAATAATGTTACCACAAAGGTGTGTGTTCTCACAGGAATGGAGCTGTAACCGCCTGCGGGCAATCTTCCATTTAGGACAGCGGGGCTGCGGGAGGAGACTCGGAGACAGGATAGAAAAGAAAAGGTTATTTATTTTTCTCTCTCTGGCTTTAGCAACTCACAGTCTTACAATCACCCACCCACACACACACAACAGTGTTTACTCTGCACGCTCTCTCCTGGGCTAGGTCTCACGCGCTCAAGCAAGAATGGCGCCGGCTGGCTTTCTCCTCTGGTCTAAGTCCCTTTAGATCTAGTGTCAAGTCCCGTGAGATCTCAGGTCAAGTCCCGCGAGAGAGATCCCGGAAGGCAGCAATTCTCCGGGGCAATTCCATGTAAACAAACGTGGTCTCAGTCAAATCTTTAATCAGGGCTTCTGCATTTCCCCCTTTTAGTTTTAAAAGAGGGGATGTTGTGGCTATAAGGCAACAAGCCTTTTGTTGGCAAGCCAAATTGCATAGTACAAATCAGTTGTCCTGAGTTCTGTCAAGCAACACTCTGAGTCTTGTAGGCAAATATCAGCAAGACATTGTCCCGCAAAGTCACAAACAAATGAAAGACCAAAATGTCCACTCGTCACAACACGTTGATGCAGGAGGCCCCATGTATGTAGGGCAGAGGCCACACTGTTGGTGAAGTTGTCCGATGTCGGAGTAGCAGGGATGTTTGAGCGACTGTGATCTCTGTAGGTGTAGGAGGAGCCATGTTTTTTATGTCTGGACAATACCACCGGCAAATCTTAAGGGCCCGCTACCTAGAAACTTAAGGTTTTATTATTGAAGGAAAGGTAGTGTTATTTTTGTACTGAGTCAAGAGGCGAGTTGTCAAGCTAAAAAACAGAACTATTAAATTAGAAAATTAAAGTTGATTTGTGTTTACACACATTGCTGTTTGAGCTCACGCAGGCATAAGCTGGCAAAATATCATATTTAGAACAAAACAAAGAAAGACTGAGGGTATTTATTGCATTAAAGATAGAGTAAAGAAAAGTTAAAGGCACTTTGGAAAAATAATTTGTTCACTGGAAACCTCGAGTCTCTGTGACCTTGTATGAGATTATCTGTTGAAATAAATTAATCAGCTATAAAAACAAATGAAGTTAATTACAAATAAACATCTGTATGTCAAAACACCAAAACATCAGGCTACAAAGCACTGGTCATATTTTTCACTAAAAAGAAATCTCTGGGACACCTATAAATAAAAATTGAAGGTACCTTTACTTATTAAATTATTTACCTAAGTTAAATACTCTTAAACTTAAATGAATTAAGGTTATTTGGATCTATAGATATATATTTTTTATAAGCGCTTAGTTATCAGAGACGTCACGCTGGGCAGACACACAAGTTTACAAACATATATTTGTGACATCACAATTATATGAAATTTAGATAAATGTACAGACATAAAGACATATATATAAAAAGAGAAAAAAAATACAATTGTGTGCACACTAAAAAGAGATCTCTTTTTCTCGGCTGGGAGCAATGACACTTAAGTTGTGAAATATTTTGAAGGACTCTTGAGGGAATCATTCTATGTCTTCATCTTAGTTTTCTTGATTTTTTGTCTTTTTTATTAATCTTGATTGTTTAACAACTTCATATTTGTCCTTTTCATTTTGTACCTGTTTTATTAATCTAGATGGTATCCATATTGGAGAAAATTCGTGTTTTGGAAAAACACAAACAGATCCTCTCCCCCAAATTAATACTGGATCTGGACCCTTCCATGCACCTGAAAGAACATCTTTCCAGTAAACCAAAGGTTTATGTTGTTGATGTGGGTTCCAATGTCTGTCTCCAGCAGAATAACCATCAGAGTCTAAAGTTAAAAAAATTAAAGTAAACAGGGCAACTGCCAATCTGTCCTTAGGATTTTTCCAGTTTCCTTATTTTTGTTTTAATAACATAACTTTTAGTGTGCGGTTTGCTCTTTCAATAATGCCCTGACCCTGAGGATTGTATGGGATGCCTGTTTTATGGGAGATATTGAATTTTGTGCAAAAATGTTTGAAAAATGAGGATGTATATGCAGGGACATTATCTGTTTTAAGCATTTTGGGGATGCCCAATTCAGCAAAAGCTTGTAAACAATGAGATGTAACATCTTTAACTTCTTCTCCAGAATGTAAGGAAGCAAAAATCATGCCTGAGCATGTATCTATGGTCACATGAATAAATCGCAATTTCCCAAAACTTGGCTAATGAGTAACATCCATCTGCCACAAATGATTGGGCATTAATCCTCTAGGGTTAACACCAAAATGGGGATTGGGCAAATGTGTCATACAAGATTTACAATCTTTTACAATTGTTCTGGCTTGCTCTTTTGTGATTTTAAACTTACGCTGTAAGGTGGTGCTGTTGACGTGAAACTGGGAGTGAAATAAAGTAGCTTGCTGGAGCGCTGAAAGTATAAATATAGTTTTGGTGAGGTCATCAGCCTTTTGATTACCTTCATGGAGGGGACCAGGCAAGTTAGTATGTGATCTGATATGGCCTATGAATAGAGGTTCTTTTCTTGCCCACAAAAGTTTTTGTATTTGATAAAACAATTTAAAGGCTGGAGTATGAGGTGCTATTGGTCCTGCTAGCTCTAATTTTGGGATGGCATGTACAATATAGTGGCTATCTGAAAAAATGTTTACGGGCTGGTCTCTAAAATTTTCCAGAGCTCTTACCACAGCTTCCAATACCACTAGTTGAGCTGATTTGTGTGCAGTTATGTAAGTCATATTTTCTTTTGTAGTGACTACTGCAGCAGTACCATTTGAGGACCCATCTGTAAGTACATTAAATGCCTTAGGAATAGGTCGATTTTTTTATTACCTGTGGAAATATAATAGGATGATTAATACAAAAAGATAATATAGGAGACTTAGGAAGATGATTATCAAAATTTGCAGAGGTAGTGCATCTAGCTATAGCCCAATCATTATCATTGGAGCATAAATATTCAATCTGTGATGATGAATAAGGAGTAATAATAGTAGCAGGGTGAATGCCAAATATTTTAGTAGAAGTTTTAAGTCCTTGAAGAATAAGTTTAGCTACCATGGAGGTATAAGACTCAATTATACTTTTGGGAGAGACGGGCAAATGTATCCATAATAAAGGCCCTTGTTGCCAAAATACTCCTGTGGGTGTATATTGTGAAGAAATAATAATCAATATCAGCGATTGAGTTAAATCAAATCTGTCACAATGAGCTCCTTCAATGGCTTTTTCTACTAACTTTAAAGCTTTCCTAGCATCAGGAGTCGATGTTCGCAGTGAGGATGGATCAGGGTCCCCGCGAAGGATGTCAAATAAAGGTTTTAGTTGGCCAGTAGTGAGGTTTAGTGTAGGGCGAAGCCAATTAATGTCTCCCAGTAGTTTTGGGAAATCATTGAGGGTGGTCAAATGTTCTTTATTTATTAAAATTTGGGGGGGTCTAACAAAGGTATCCATGATTTTAAATCCTAAATATAATATGGGAGATCTGGTTTGAAATTTTTCTTCTGCTATATATAATCCAAACTTTTTAAAATTTTCTACCATGTCGCTGAATATATTAAATAAGATTTTTTGATTAGGGTGGGCCAGTAAAACATCATCCATGTAATACAGACACATGAGGTTTGGATATTTATTTTTAATGGGTTGGATAGCCTTGTCCACATATATTTGGCATATGGTGGGGCTATTAGCCATTCCCTGTGGTAGTACTTTCCATTGATATATTTTATTGGGGCCGTTATTGTTAATAGAAGGAACTGAAAAGGCAAACCTGGGGGCATCTAGAGGATGTAGAGGAATTGAAAAGAAGCGATCCTTTATATCAAGATTAATAAGATGGAAATTTTTTGGAATAGCTACAAGACTAGGAAGTCCAGGTTGAGTAGGGCCCATGATTTGCATGGTTTTATTAATTTGTCTAAGATTATGTAACAATCGCCAGTTTCCTGATTTTTTCTTGATCACAAATATGGGGGAATTCCAAGGAGAGGTGGAAGGTTCTATATGTCCTGCTTCTAATTGTTCTTGAACTAATAGGTGGGCCCCTTGTAATTTTTCTTTAGATAGGGGCCACTGAGGGACCCACACTGGCTTATCAGAAAGCCATGGTATTTTCAAAATTATTTTCTCAGTGGCCCCAAAGAAAAATGTCTTTTCCTTTATGATAATGATTTCTTTTAGGGTTAAGCTTACCCTGTACTTTTTGATAATGATTTCTTTTAGGGTTAAGATTACCCTGTAGATTTTCACATGTAACACCTGCAGGTTTGGTTGTAAGGTGTACTCCCATTTGTTGCAAAATATCTCTTCCCCATAAAGTAACTGGTAGGTTATGTAAAACATAAGGCTGAAATGTACCTGTATGTCCTTCATCATCTTCCCATTTTAAAATTACCGCACTTTTTTCTGGGAGGTTATTATATCCCAAGCCTCTTAAACTGGTTGAAGCTTTTGCAGAGGCCAGTGCTTGGGCCATTGATGTAAATTAATGATGGAAGAATCAGCTCCAGTATCTATTAATCCCTCCATTTCTATTCCTTGGATTTTTATTTTACACATAGGCCTCCTTATACAGTTTCGAACCCAGCAAACCATGGGTCTTGAGTCAGTGGAACAAAATCCTCTATTGTTCCCTTTTTGAGGCATACTCATTTTAAATGAATTATGCAAATTGGGAAGGAGAAGCAACTGAGCAATTCTATCTCCTTGATTAACAGAACTTATACTTTGGGGTAAGCTAAGCATTATTTTTTTTTAATTTTATTTTTATAATTTTTAATATGTACAATTCATAGTGCATATATTTAGTATCTTTTTACATACAACTGTTTGTATACAAAGTATATTTGTACAATTCAGGTCTTCAATCATGCATTAAGGAAAATGATATCCGTCTCATTCAAACACCTTTTTTTTTTCTCCCCCCCCTCCCCTCTTGCTCCCTCCATTACCCTCCCTTCCCTTGACCATTCTAGTGTTCCTCTAATCCTCCTATGTACCCCCATCCAACTATACTTTGAAATAGCCTCCTTATACAAGAGAGAACATTTGGTACTTGGATTTTTGAGACTGACTAACTTCACTTAGCATTATGTCTTCCAACTTCATCCATTTACCTGCAAATGCCATTAATTTGTTTTCTTTTATTGCTGAGTAAAATTCCATTGTGCCTATATACCACATTTTTTTAATCCACTCATTTACTGAGGGACATCTAGGTTGGTTCCATAACCTAGCTATTGTGAATTGTGCAGCTACAAACATTGAGATAGCTGTGTCACTGTAATATGCTGTTTTTAGTTCCTTTGGGAATAGACCCAGGAGTGGGATGGCTGGGTCATAGGATGGTTCCATTCCCAGTTTTCCAAGAAATCTCCATACTGCTTTCCATAACGGTTGCACCATTTTGCAGTCCCACCAGCAATGTATGAGTGTGCCTTTTTCCCCACATCCTCTCCAACATTTATTGTTGCTTGTGTTCTTGATGGCTGCCATTCTGACTGGAGTGTAGTGAAATCTTAGAGTAGTTTTGATTTGCATTTCTCTAATTGCCAGCGATGTTGAACATTTTTTCATGTATTTGTTGATTAATCGTGTATCTTCTTCTGAGAGGTGTCTTCTCAATTCCTTAGCCCATTTATTGATTGGGTTATTTGTTTTTTTAGTGTAAAGTTTTTTGAGTTCTTTATATATTCTAGAGATTAGTGCTCTCTCTGATGTGCATGTATTAAAAATTTGTTCCCAATTAGTTGGCTCTCTATTCACCTCACTGGTTGTTTCCTTTGCTGAAAAGAAGCTTTTTAGTTTAAATCTATCCCATTCATTAATTCTTGGTAGTAATTCTTGCGCTACAGGATTCTTATTAAGGAACTTGGGGCCTAATCCATTATGTTGGAAATTGGAGCTTACTTTTTCTTCTATTAGGTGTATTGTCTCTGGTCTAATTCCTAGGTCCTTGATCCACTTTGAATTGAGTTTTGTGCATGGTGAGAGATAAAGGTTTAATTTCATTTTGTTGCATATGGATTTCCAGTTTTCCCAGCACCATTTGTTGAAGAGGCTATCCTTTCTCCATTGTACATTTTTGGCACCTTTGTCTAATATAAGATAGCTGTAATTATATGTATTAGTCTCTGTATCCTCAATTCTGTACCATTGGTCCACCAGTCTATTTTGGTGCCAATACCATGCTGTTTTTGTTACTATTGCTCTATAGTATAATTTAAAGTCTGGTATGGTGATGCCCCCTGCTTCACTTTTCTTGCTCAGGATTGCTTTGGCTATTCTGGGTCTCTTATTTTTCCAGATGAATTTCATGACTGCTATTTCAATTTCTTTGAAGAATGACATTGGGATTTTGATTGGAATTGCATTAAATCTGTATAATAGCTAAGCATTATTTTTATTTCCCCTTTGTAGTCTGAGTTTATTACACCTGGGGTCACTTGCAAACCTAATAAGCTTTTAGGACTTCGCCCGATAATAAGTCCTACAGTCCCTGATGGAAGAGGTCCCCTGACTCCTGTGGGAATCAGTTGAACCCCTATTTCAGGTGTTAACACTATTTGGGCGGTGGAACAGAGGTCTAATCCTGCATTTCCTCTTGTTCCTCTGGCGAGGGAGTGGATTGGTAGTAGGGATTGTGTTGGGGAAGCATCTGAGTGGATGCTTGAGGATACTCCTCCTCCAATGCCCCGTACATATGTGGGCCCCGGGGTATTGGGCCCCGTGCCCCGTTTTTTGAATTCCTGAACAAAGGATTTCCATGGATGTCAAATTTTGAATGGCATTTATTGGCCCAATGATTTCCCTTTTTACACCTGGGGCAGCGGCCTGGGGCACGGTATGAGCTTGGTCTTATTTCTCTTTGGGGATTTTTCCTCGAATAGCCTGATTGATTATGATAATTTTGCCTGGAATATCCTCATTGATTATAATGTCTAGGTTTAGCCTTTGTGAAATTTCGAGGGGAAGCACCTCTCATTGAGGCTGCAATCACGTTTCCTGTGACAAAGGCATCATTTATATCTTTACATATTTGTATATATACGGAAAGATCCTTTTTAGTTCTCCATGGCCTGATGGCTGCTTGGCAGCATTTATTAGCATTTTCATATGCTAATTGAACAACTAATGGCATAGCTTGATCAACAGCTGCAAACATACTACCTGCAGTTCTCAAAAGTCGATCAGCAAAATCAGCATATGGCTCATTAGGTTCTTGAATCACTTTTGACAAGCTACCTTGTAGATCCCCAGGTCCTTGTACAGTTTTCCATGCCTCTAAGGCAGCTGTAGTTTATCTGAGCATATACATCTGGGTCATAATCTTTTTGAGCCTGTAAGTCTGCGAATTGCCCTTCTCCTGTGAGCATTTCTATATTATAGTTTCCAAACCCTGCAGCTGCGTTTCTTTTAGCCGTTTCTATACAAAGTTCTTGGAATTGCGATCGCCAAACCAAGAATTGTCCCCCGCTTAATGCTGCTTTACATAGACTTTTCCAGTCTGAGGGGGTTAAGCTAAAGGTGTTAAGGGACTCCAGCATACTCAACATGAAAGGAGCTTGGGGCCCATAAGTCATTACTGCCTCTTTGAGATTTTTTATTGTTTTAAAATCTACTGACTGATGGACCCTCTGTCCATTTTTCTTTTCAAATGCTGGCGGTTCCCAATGTATCTGTGAGTTACCCTCAAGAGCGCATAAGCGATCAGAAAGAGTTTTTATTTCTGTTTCTAGGGTATGCAAATGCCTAGTAATACCCTTCATATTTTCTGTAATGGATTCCACCATGGGGGAGTAGAGGACACAAGTGATTCCTCTACTTGACGGTCCTTTTTCTTGGTCTTTTTTAGTTTCTTTTCCCTCATTTTCTCAGGATCACGTTTACTAGATTCCTTACCAATGCCAATTTCACTGACAGCAATATCCTGAGGCCCAGGTTCCATTAAGAGCAAGTATCCTTCAGCTATCTCCAATAACTCCCGAATAGCTCTAATAGCTTGGATTTTTGTCATTTTGGGGACTCTTCTAATACTCTCTTTACTGGTCCTAGTTGGCCCAGTGGAAGCTATGCTTTTTTGATCACTTTCACTTTTTTCTATATCTTCCTCACTGAGAACAGAATCAGGTATATCAAGGAGTCTTTGCATAGCCTCTATCACTTGGGATTCAGTTATATTTGAACCCATCTTTAGAGACCTTTCTGTTCTTACCTGTCCGCTCCGAAGTCTCCATACGGGCTGCCACCTGTTGCCACCTGAAGCGATGGCCACTTGGAGCAACGAAGCCGTGGGAAGAAGTTCAGAGGCAAACTGGAAACAAATAGCTTTTTATTCTGATAACTTTTCTCTCTGGCTCTAACAACGACTAACACGTGCCACACACACCACCAAAATGGCGCTGACCCGATCAGCAATCTCGGCCAAGTCACTTGAGATCCCAGGCCAAGTCCCGTGAGACTATGGAAGGCAGCAATGCCCAAAACTCCATGGCCCATAATTAACCACAATTTAAGCTATCTCCCCAAACAGGGCTCCTGCAGTCAATGCTTTCAGTATTTTCTATTTTACTAGAGTACAAGTTTTCAAAGTAATTTCTAATTATCTTCAGTATATCTGAGGTGTTTGTTGTGATATTCCCTTTTTCATCACGAATGTTAGTAATTTGTGTTTTTTCTCTTCTTCTTTTTGTTAGCATCACTAAGGGTCTGTCAATTTTGTTTATTTTTTCAAAGAACCTACTTTTAGTTTTGTCAATTCTTTGAATTTTTTCCTTAGACTCAATTTCATTAATTTCTGCTCTGATTTTAATTATTTCCTGTCTTCTACTGCTCTTTGTGTTGATCTGTTCTTCTTTTTCTAGTGCTTTGAGGTGTGATGTTAAGTCATTTATTTGTTGTCTTTTTTTCCTTTTAAGGGATGACCTCAGTGCAATGAATTTTCCTCTAACTACTGCCTTCATAGTGTCCCAGAGATTTCTATATGATGTATCTGTTTTCTCATTTACCTCTAGGAATTTTTTAATCTGCTCTTTGATGTCTTCTTCTTCAACTCCTTGTTCATTCAATAGCATGTTGTTTAGCTTCCAGTTGTTGGAGTAGTTTTTCTTATTCTTTGTTTTGTCATTGATTTCCAATTTCATTCCTTTATGGTCTGATAGAATGCAGGGTAGTATCTCTATTTTTTTTATATTTGCTGAGAGTTGCCTTGTGACATAATATATGGTCTATTTTGGAGAAGGAGCCATGTGCTGCTGAGAAAAAAGTGTATTTGTTTACTGAGGGATGAAATATTCTATATATGTCTGTTAGGTCTAAGTTATTAATTGTTTTAAGGAGGCCTAAAGTTTCTTTGTTTAGCTTTTGTTTGGATGATCTATCCATTGGTGAGAGAGGTGTGTTGAAGTCCCCTAGATTAACTGTGTTGTGGTGTATTTTACTCTTGAACTTGAGAAGAGTTTGTTTGATGAATGTAGGTGCTACATTATTTGGGGCATATAGATTTATGATTGTTATATCCTGTTGATGAATGGTTCCCTTAAGTAGTAAGAAGTATCCATCTTTGTCCCTTTTGATTAGCTTTGGCTTGAATTCTAGTTTTTTTTGAAATGAGAATGGAAACCCCTGCTTGCTTCCACATGCCATGTGAGTGATAAGACTTTTCCCAGCCTTTCACCTTCAGTCTATTGATGTCTTTTTCTACGAGGTGTGTTTCTTGGAGACAGCAAATTGTTGGGTCATTTCTTTTAATCCATTCAGATAATCTGTGTCTTTTAAATGGCGAGTTTAGGCCATTAACATTCAGGGTTGTTATTGAGATATGATTTTTATTCCCATCCATTTTTATTTATATTATGGTCTTTAGCTTGATTTGGTTTCTCTTCTGGTTGGTATTTCCCTTCGTTTAATATCTCCCTCTGTTGATTTTTGATGTTATTTTTCTCTTCTTCTTCATGAAAAATTTTGTCCAGGATGTTAGAAGTGCTGGCTTTCGAGTTGCAAAATCTTTTAACTTTTGCTTGTCGTGGAAGGTTTTTATTTCATCTTCGAATTTAAAGCTCAGTTTTGCTGGATATAAGATTCTTGGTTGACATCCCTTTTCTTTCAGAGCTTGAAATATGCTATTCCAGGATCTTCTTGCTTTTAAGGTCTGGGTTGAAAATTATGAACATAGTCTGATTGGTTTCCCCCTATATGTAATCTGCTTCCTTTCTCTTGTGGCTTTTAATATTCTCTCCTTGCTCAGTATATTAGGCATTTTCATTATAATGTGTCTTGGTGTGGATCTCTGTTGTGATTTTGTATGTTTGGTGTTTGGTAGGCCTCTTGAACTTGGTTTTCCCATTCATTCCTCAAGTTTAGAAAATTTTCTGTAATTATTTCATTAAATAAATTACTCATTCATTTGCCTTGAAACTCTGCTATCTCCTCTACCACAATCACTCTTATGTTTGTTTTTTTATGTTATCCCAAAGTTCTTGAATGTTCTGTTCTTGGTTTCTTATCATTTTTGCTGTGTAATATAGATTTTTCTCTAGGATATATATTTTGTCTTCATTGTCTGAGGTTCTTTCTTCCAAGTGATCTACTCTGTTGGTGATACTTTCCATTGAGCTTTTATTTTGATTTATTTCTTCTTTCATTTCCGGAATTTCTGTTTGGTTTCTCTTTAGAGCCTATATCTCCCTATTGAAGTAATCTTTTACTTCCTTTATTTGTTTATGGAGTTCTTTGTCCAAATGATCTTTTACCACCTGTATTTGCTCCCTCATCTCATTTTTGAGTTCATTCTTAAGTTCCACAAACATTTGGAATATGTAATTTCTAAATTCCATCTCTGGCATTTCACCAACTGTGCTTGCTATGGAATCTACTGAGGAGGTATATTGATTTGTTTGTGTCACTTTCTTCCCTTGTTTCTTCATATTGCTTGTGTGTCTTTTCTTCCTGTTCTGTGGGACCTTGACTATTTCAATTTACCTTAAAGCCTTATGTTGCTCCTGTTGATCCTATCAGATCCCCTTATAACTCCTTTACACTTTAAAATCAAACACTTTCTATTCAGAAAATCCCAGTTTGATCACAATGTACAGATTTATTTAACCCAGATATTGTTTCCAATTTATTCTGTACGCTTCTGATGGGGTCTTATAGTTTCAAGTATTGGACACAGAGGTGATATGTTTAGGAAGAAGGAAGTGAGTGTATTGAATTGTTCTTTCTTAGAAAGTATGAAAAGAGAGTTCCATGGAAGTGGTTTAGTATGATGAGAGGAAAGAGAATGGTGTGAATTATTAGGTGGAAAGACTGATTTATATATAAACCTAACTTATGCAGCAGTTGAGAGAAGAAATAAAGAAAGATGGATGAAATAAAAGAAATTAAAAAAATGTCAAAGGAGTAGAAATTATTGTATGAGAGAGTGTGTCAAGAAAATGGAGAATAAACTATATATAACACTACTTTGCTATATATTTCAATTGCACCCTTTCTAGAAATCCCAATTTCTGTGTATAATTTGTTTTTGCCTCTGTTGAGTATGCAATGGGAGGGTGTATATAGGGAAGATGAAGGAAGAAGAAAAGATACAAAAGTGAGAAGGAAGAAAAGAAAGAAAGAAAAGAGGAGCAGAAGCAAACAACCACACTGTCAATCAAAACAAAAACAAAAAAAAACCAACAAAACAACAAAAGAAAACAACAACAACAAAAAAAAGTTGAACCCAGGAACGAGTCTCAAACAAACTGGACCCTGGGAAGCCCTTCTTTTATCCCTTCCCGTTTAAGTCAATTGAACCGGATCACGTCCAGTCAGCGATACTGTTATTGGAGTCAAGGCTGCACCTTTAGGCAGTTGCAGAATGGCACAGTGGAAGAGTGGTTCCTGGGGATTTTGTGTCAGCAGCTGAATGGCACCGGGAAATGGACCCTCCAGAAGGCACCCTTTCCCCAAGCCCACCCACAGTTGTAACTTCTTGGGGCCACTGCGCTAGCCTCAGACACGCCCTCCACTGTTGGTTGCCAGAGTCTCACCCAGGTGTGTGCTGTTCTCAGAGCGCTGGCGGATCCCTGGATGTCTGTAGCTACTTTTCCTTTCTTCTTTGTTTCTTTGTCCTGGTCAGCCTCTGCTTTCCTCAAATATGGTGGTGTTCTGCTCAGGCTCAACAGTAGTTCTGCAGTCCTCTTTTTCAGGTCACAGCTGGGCAGGTCGCACTTCCCCCGAGAGTGGAGGGGACTTTTCCTCTGGTCAGGCCCTGTGTGCAGCAGCAGGGTGCTCCTACTCTGGGCCCTGGAGGCCAGGCAAACTGGCGGCTGGGTCTCAATTTACAATGAATTTTTGCTGGGCCAATTCACTCATAATTTCATCCCCACATTTTGTATTAGTGCATTATAGTTGTACATACTGATGGGATTTGTTGTTACATATTCATACGTGTACACAATACAAAATACGACAATACAATTTGGTCAATATCATTCCCAGCACTTTCCCCTCTTACCACACCTCCCATCCCTTGGTCCCTTCCTCTACTGGTCTCCCTTTGATTTTCATGTCATGCAAGCTTTTAATTTTGTGGGTCTGATAGTATTCGGTTTATGCTGGGAAATTTAAAATGATGTCTAATTCTTCACTGCAGATTGCTCTAGAACATCAATGATTATGTTGTAAATCTCCTGTTGAGAATTGCCATCAATTCCATATGGAATCTGTCCCCTCTGCATTTACTCTAATGTCATAAGATCTGTTGGGTCATATTCCCTGAATAGCAGGGCTGCTAGTACCCCAATTTGAACCTGGTACAGTGTCTTTTATTGTTTTTGGCTGGCCCTGTTCAAAGTTGGTAGCTTTGCATGCCACTTAGTCAATGAATGAGAGCAATATTCCCAAATTGGAATATGTTGCTCCACAATCTGAAATGGTGTGATGTTTCCTACTTATAGTGGATACCACAAAATCCTATAATGTGTGATGTATTTTATTGTGGCTTTCCTAATATGTGGAAGACCACTGGACCTTTAAAATCTTCACTGACATAAATCTGGAATAGTTTTTTTTCTCTCATTCTCTGGAGCACATGTGGTTTACTAAGAATTCAAGTGTACCTATAAATTCTATCTCAATTGATCTAATTAGATGTTGTTATCTACATAGTGTACCAAAATAATGTTCTACAGAATGTCCACATGGTCTGCATTTCTTTAGACTGTGTTACCACAGAATGAGAGTGTTAATACATCCTTCAGAATAATAATTTTTTTTGGTAGTTTACTCCCCTCTGTAATCCCTCTAGACTTTTTATAATCTAAAGGGTGAATTAAATGAGAAAATGGTGGACATCACTACCACTACATCCTTCAAGTTTTAAAGGGTGGCACAGATTTATGTCACCCTCTGCAAGACTTTGTTTGCTTTTATCTTTATTTTCTTGGCTGTAGTATTTGTAGCTTCAGAGGTTTCTACTTATATATCACTAGAATGATAGCCATTTCTTCACAAGTTAAGGAACAACTGTGAAGGTTCCATTACTTGGCATGTACATCAATTTAATTATATATTTGAAGATCAGGGAAATGACAAGCAGATTAGTTCATGAACTCATTAGAATGACAGCAAATCAGAGCTGGATGACTCATCTTCTCCTTCTTCCAGGGCCATGAAGATGTCTCAGGTCTTCAGATATCAATGTCAACTAGAAGTTTGTGTCCAAAGGCCTAATGATGTCTGTGCATTTCCCTTCCTGTGTACAGTTAGCTAAGTAAATGGCCATATGTCCCTTTGTGGAAGGATTGTGAGAACCATTACTATACAAACTTGGTATATAGTTGCAAGTTCTTTCCTTCTAGGGACCTCATTTCTGTGCTATCCCTAGAGACTGACAGGACAAAATACTCAGTGGGGTAGGCCTGTGAGATGGAATACTGAAGTGAGAGTCAGTAGATGTGTGTCCCATAGTCAGAAACATCAGTCTCTAGCATCTGAGAGAGGTCACTTTCTCTCTCATCATGTTTGTTGCCCAAAAAATGCAGCTCTTATTATAATTAGTCACATTTGCTATGTTGCTTTTTGAGTGATTTTGGAATACTAGAGTCTGTACAAATGCTCAGACCCTCATTCAAACACTTATAGAATAGAGTCATTTTAAAAGACAGTCTCCTAAAGAAAAGACTTACAGTGAGTAACTCTGTCAAAGTGGAGTTCAAAGATGTGGATCTAGTTTATTTAGTACCCTCATGTGTGTGCACACACCCCCACACACACAACAGATATCATCAAGCTGAATTTTCAAATAATTTCTGCAACAATGAAATCTTACTTTGTATAGTTGTGCTGAATCCTTTCAGAATGCCCATGCAAGAAATATACCTTTTAGCAAATAACAAAAAATGACTACAGTGATTTGTTCTGATATTCTTTATATCTAGAAGATAATTTTTAGCTAGGTTTAGGATCCTCAATTTAAAAAAAAAATATATTCAAATCCCACAGTAATGGATGTGCAATTGCTTTTATTTAAATTATTTGTTACTTAAATTCAGAGAATAGTCTCCAGTAAAAATATAACACTAGACACCACCTGTGAGGATAGGTGATGTCTCTTAAAGCAAGAGCTGCATGATGATGTAAAGAAGATGGATAACATAAAGCATAGAAGCCAGAGGACATGAAAGCATATGAAACAAGAGATAATGGAATGATTCAATTATTTCTTGACTGCGTAGTCCAGTGTGACCATTAAGTGACTAATGCATAACATGTTTTCCTTTAACTAATATTAAAATACAAACTTAAGTTAAAGGGGAAAAAAAATTCGATATAGTTGAATTTAACAAGTAGAATTTTCTGGAACTTTTTAGATGTTTATGTGGCACAGGAAGCCTTAAGCATGATTCTAGCAGAGATTTGGATGCTAAATTACTAAAGAATGTTCCCTTGAGATTCTCTCTAGGCGGTTGAGGTGTGTGTGTGTGGGGGGGGGGCGGTGGGATCTGTGTGATGAGAGTTTGGAACAAAACAAGAATGAGAATACAGGAAGGTTCATACTATGAGACAAATAAATCAGGAATAAACAGGCAAATTCTTATAAAAACTCTGGATAACCTCATTTTAATTAAAATATATATTTGATAACTTTTAACCAGTAAAGATTCATTTCTATAACATCAATTTCTAACCAGACACATACTATGGTATAATAATTTTATCTAGTATTATCTTTTAAAAATGTAAATATGAGTTAATTATCTCATATTTTGATCTTAATCATGATCCACCATAAGCTGTCTACTCTTAGTATTTTGTATATATTTTTATATATACAAACATTTGAATTATATGTAAATATATAAAAATAAATATATAATTTATATATATAAATATTATATATATACAATTCAAATGTTCTATCTGTTCATATGAGTAAAAGTTTTTGTTCAAAACTCAGTCACTTTATACACACTGCTATGATCTGAATGTCCCCCAAATTAATGAATTGAAACTTAATTGCCAATGTGATAGTATTAAGAGGTGGCACATTTAGGAGGTAAGTCATAACAGCAGAACCCTCTGTTCTATTTACGTCCATTTTTTATGTCAATTACTAGTTATATGCCACAAAATTATGTTTTAATTATTTCTTTCATTTTCTGATGTCTTTAAATGCATTATGTTTGGTAATAGTGGGCTTTTAAATGTGCCCGTATCATTTCAAATGAGGCATGTTATTTTGCACTGTAAATTTAGTGAAAGGATGCCTGATATTCTTTTGTTTTTTCACTAATTTATCTTATATGCAAAAGTATGCTTCTTGTTTTAGCACTTATGACCTTCTCTTCCACCTTATACCTAAATTTCCTTTCCCACACCAACTCCTATCTTCATTCTATGACTTGAGGGATTGGTAGTTAAAATTCATTCAAATCAATTCAGTGTATGCCTTTTGGTCCAACGGTATAAACAGACCATTTTCAATCACTAAGTTAAAAACCATAGATCAGTTAGTTACATTCATGAGACTGAGTTATTCATTCTTTAAATGGATTAATGAGCTCAATATAACAACAACATTGTGAGATGAACAGGAAATTATGGGAAATGTCTGGCCCGTAATAGGCTTTTACAATTATTATTCTTTACAACATTCCATGTATCTCCTGTGAAAGAAATTACTTTAGCATTCATTTAATAACATTATAGTTATATAGAAAAATGATAAGTATAAGAGGGAGAAAGGAACGTGTGTAGGATTGTCATAGTATATGACTAAAACCTGGTGACATTTTCATGTTATAGTGTAAGAAGGCAGTGGGTTCACTCCTTAGGGGGTACAAAGCTAATTGACTATAACCAAGGAAATTAAAGTGTGAAGGTAGGTTTATTAATTGAAGGAAGAAAGGAGAGCACTGGGGATCATTCACAAAGCAGTATTTCCCTAGGCAAACAAAGCAAGGGTTTTTGTTTGTTTGTTTTTAAGAAACTCATATATTCATGCACAATAGACTCATCATCACATATAGAAGCAGGCACATTCATTTTATTAAAATTTTTTTCATTTGTCAATGGACCTTTATTATTTATTTATTTATTTATATTTGGTGCTGAGAATTGAAGCCAGTGCCTCACACATGCTAGGCAAGTGCTGTACCACTGAGCTACAAAAGCAGCCAGAAGGCACATTACTGAGCTTGCTGTTTGACATCCTGTCTCTTTCTACATTGCATGTTCGGAAAATGACAGATGGGACCACCAATGGGCACAGAATTTAATATTATAGTGAGCAAAATTCACTTCTTGGTCAGCTAAATGTGGGGCAGGATAGCTGGGCAAGTTTAATTGACATATTGTTCACTTCTAGGTGACCTTGGAAGTTTCTCTTGCAGACCTTGTCTGACCCAAAAAGCAACTTTAGAGGCCATTTTACAGTTATTTAAAGGCCCCACAGCCTTTTTTCCTGAAAGCTTAAGTGATTGTGCTTGTAAGTACTGGCCTAGCATGTGACCAAATGGAGATGAAGAATGGGGAGAAAAATCACTTTCTTTCATTTAATGTATTACCCTTTCTTGTATTTTTACTATTTGATTGAATGGCAGATACAGAATTTTCCATGTAGTCTCAGGAGGAAGAAGTTATTCTATAATTTAATAAATATTTGTTCACTACTATAATCGTTATTGCCACACAGGTCAGAGAACTGCTGAGTATTTCTGCTAATCTCACAGATCCTCAAAAGCAAGTCACAGAAGGATGCTAAGACTGTCCCCCAAAATTCATATTCTTTATCTGCTGAATTTCAGGGTAAATTGGCTTTTAAATTCTCCATTCTATATAAAAATATCATACATATGCATACAATTGTTTTACTCTTCTAACCTTTCTTATTCCTTTAAGTACGTGATTCCTACATTAATTTTCTTTTCTGTTTGAAAAACCTAGTGCAATTTCTTTTTTGCTGACTGAACGTTGACTGACACACATTCCCCCAGACATTCTGAGTGAATATTTCTTAAACAAGTAAACTGTGATTCATATTTGGAGGGGCAATGTGTTTGAGGGATTTATTCCCTCATATTGGAAGGGATAAAATCACACTCCATTTTTATGTTTACTTTGTCCTACTGGCTATTTCAGCAGAATATTTCTTTTGCCTGGCCTATCTAATAATTTCTTCCAATGACCAGAAGTTACCCTAATTACAGAATGCCAGGGAGAAACCACCCACTCACTCCAGTATTCTTGGGTAAATCTGAACATCAACAAAATCCCATAAAGATACATTCTTATAAACCCAGCACTCTAAGTCTTTGAATTTGTTATTCACCTTCAACTAATTGTTTCCATTCAGGAATGTAGAGCCACAACTGACAAATTCCCAAATGTTTTCAAGTATTTTTTTTTTTTTGTTTGAAACTTCCCTTTCAAACTTTGAGGAAGAATAAACAATTGTGCAATGAAAACACACATATCTGTGGGCTAGAAGTAGGGCTTAGGAACCTGGACCTAGGGGGGAATCACTGCTTTTGTCTTAGGAATTTAGTGGGCTGGGGCATATGCAGTCAAAAGTTAAACAAAATACCTTTAGTCTCAAAATGGCTCCAGGCTATCAAGAGGGGAGGCAGAAAATACGATTAATTACAATACAAATTTGCAACAGGTATAGGTGTAGTACATAAGAGGTGGTGATTAACTCTAAGCAAAGACAAAACAGGTTACCAGGAGGAGGTGATTTATTATCTCATCTTCTGAGTTCATGTGGGTGGAAGGGTATATTAGGAAGAAGGAAGAACATATATAATAACACTGCATCATGAAATAACATGGACTTCACAGGAATCTGTAACTAGTATTGCTGAATCATAAACTAAAAGAGTGGAGGGGTGGGGGCCGTGAAAAGAAATGAGATCAGGAGGCGAGGGGGAGATTAGTAAAGGCAAAACTGTGACCTTTAATTTTATCTCATAGGTAATGGGGAGCTGGTGATTAACGGCAGCAATATTGAAACATGTTGGAGGCAGTGAGACCTGAGGAAAGGAGATTAGTGGGACAGATACCATAGATCTGACAAGACATGATAAGGACTTTAATATAGTAGTGAAAGTGAGCCTTTTGCATACTTGTAGCAGGAGGTATGTTCATCAAAAAGGCAATGGATGGGATGTTATAAAACGCTGATAGTGAATAACTACAACTCCAAGTGACAACATGGGTGCATCTTTGAATCAAAATGCTGAGTTAAAGAAACAGTTCCAAGCCGGGCATGGTGACACACGCCTGTAATCCCAGCAGCTCGGGAGGCTGAGTCAGGAGGATCACGAACTCAAAGCCAGCCTCAGCAACAGCGAGATGCCAAGCAACTCAGTGAGACCCTGTCTCTAAATAAAATGCAAAATAGGTTTGAGGATGTGGCTCAGATGCCTGGTGTCCCTGAGGTCAATCCTTGATTATCCCCGCCCCCGCCCAAAAGAAACTGTTCCAGAATGCTACCCCCAAAAAGATATAGATTTTTGTGAAATTTGGAAACAATCAAAACTAAGAAACATTAGTTAGGTACGTATCTATGTGAAAAAATGTTAAAAGAACAAGGAAATAATAAGCATAAATCAGGATTGGGGAGTAAGGGAAGTTGAGAGAAAAGAAAAAAAAAATATCAGTAATATCCCCGTTGTTTGGGTACCTGACTGATAGAACTTCACTGTATTTCAGATGGGTAGATGGCTATATAAACAGTCCTTTAAGGGGCCATGGGGAAAAATGTGTAGTGCATATTTCTATTCTCTTCACTAAGGGCTGTAAAACAGAATAAAATATACTTTAGAGATAATTTGGAGGTGGGATCAATACATTTCTAGACTTACTTTTTATTATTATTAAATTGGTTTTAGATAGGTGCTCCAAGAGAAGAGGCCTCACTGTGTGAGGTCCACGTGCTTTTACATCCCGCGCTTTTTGACCTTTACCCTTGACTATCATCACGTTTCTTCCAAAGGGAGGCTGGTGACGCCAAGCAGGAGGAGGAGGGGAGAGGCGTCCTGTGGGTGTACAGCATTCCCATTGGCGGGCAGAAGGAGCGAGAACGAGGCTCCAGTTGAAGCGAGGAAAAGAGGGGCGAGGGGGGAGGAGCTAAGAGGAAGGCGGAGCTAAAGAAGCCTACCAGGAGCGGGGCGCAAGTGCAATTGTACCCGTCTTGTTGTGCGATGGCGGCGGCGCCGAGCACAGTCATCCTGCTGGCGGCGGAGTCTTCCCCTCAGGAAGCTACCATCTCTGCCGCCTCCTCCTCCTACGTCGCCTGTGCGGCGGCGGCGGCGGCGGCGGTGGCAGTGATTGTGCCTGCCTCCTCCGTCACCTCCACCCCCGTCTGCCCGCTTGCCGGTGGCTGTGGCGACGGCAGCGGCTTTGGCGGCTCCACTATGGCGGCGGCGGGGAGGGGGGGCAGTAGTTTTAAAGTAGACACCCGCCCTTGCCTCAGAGAAGGTGAGTTCCCGTCCCGGGGTGCGGGGGCGGCCCCATCTCCTTCTCTGCCTCTCCAGCTTTTCCGAAATAGGACTGGGCGCGGTTCGCCTCTGCCCCACCCCCCACCTGCTGTGGCGCAGTAAAGGCCAAACTCGCCCCGCCCCGCTGTATTAGCCCTGAGTGTGCAAGATGGACTGAAGCAGAGGGGCTTCCCTACCTCTTCCCCTTCCCCGCAAAGGACTGGGGTCCTCAGGCAAAGGAACTGCAGGTACTCACAAGGCAGGAGTTAGAAGGAAAAAATATGTATATATAACACATAATTTCTCTCCCAGCCAGACGCTTTAGTATGATGTAGGACACTGAGATATGATTTGAGAAAAGAGGAGGTAAGGTAGAAGTGCTGTGGACCTTGAGGGTCAGGGAAAGGAAAGGGGGGCTGATGGAGGAAGGACACAGAAATCAAAAAAAGAAAAGAAATGAGGGAGACCCCCCTCCCTTTCGGTGAAATTCAATGTCCTGAAGTGTAGAAACTCACAGTAGGCTATTAACAGAGATGGGGTTAGGATTTTGAGGTTAGCTTGTATACTTGGATCCGTTGTATTTTAGGATCCAGCGTATGGTGCAGAAGAGTACTGGAGAAAGACACGGAGAGTTTGGCAGAAGTAGATATTTCAGAGACCACTGGGGAGTTTTCTGTGGCTATTTGAAGTTGTATACTAGTAAAGTAAGGTATCCAGGCCCATCTTTAAGGTGCTTTGGTTTTGAATCAGTGATGTATTACTTATCAACACATACAACTCCTAACAAATATGTATTTCTTGACTATTTCATCATAAGTGGACTTTAGTTCACACGAAGTACTATATACTTGTAAACAGTCTACTAATATCAGACTTATAAAATGTGCCTTTGAAATGTGTTTTAAAGCAGTTTTGGAAATGTTCTGAGATGGTGGGAGACTATCACTGTAGAAGATCTCAGAGAATCTTGCCATTGTAAATTTTGTAATTTCCACTTTGTGCTGTTACTTTATCTTGCTAACTTACCTCCAAAGTGAAAGATTATGTATGCCAATATTGAATAAAATAATTTAAGTTCCTTTTTATTGTAAAAGGACACCCCATTAAAATCACCCCCATAAAAATTTGCTCTTCACATTTGTAAATGATATATATTCGTCTGTGCTATTCCACAATCTTTCATACCTTTCACTTTGGTGGAATGGCAAATCAATAAAAACAAATCCCTCACAATAATTTTAATAGGCACATTACATAAATGCCACTTACTAAATATAGATGTTAGAAATACACTGTAATATGGTGGGGTTTTATTTATCAACTCTCTTACTAAAGGTAACCTTTGAAAGATGGTGATGGCTTCAATCAGCTTGGATTTATGTCATTGTCCTAGGATGAAACTCCTGGATTTTTAAGTTTTATACCAAACTGTCCAAAATCAGCAGGTAGGTGAGAGCAGTGTTATAGGCATCAAAATCACCACTCAATTTGGCTCTCATGACCTGTTCACAGGTTTAAGGTCATCATTTCATGGGAAAAAGTGGCTTTTGCCAGGCTCTCTAACTGGTTTGACTGTAGTATCTTTAATATATGCAAATATTAAAGGCTTTAGGAGATGTAAGTTCACAAAGTAGCAGCAACACCTTATCTGTATGAAGAGAACTTTGGCTTAGAAGTCCAGTGCTGCTAACTATTCCACTAGACTTTGTGACCCAGAACCAGTCCTAAGCTTCCTGGATTTGGGTTTTGTCATTTCTGAAATGGGGGAATTGGACTGTCCAAACTTTTTAGTTTAATTTCATATCTAAAAGCATGAACCATGATTTTGGAGTTCTGCATTGATATTTCTTTGGGGGTCATTTCCATGGCTATGTACTAGGACAGTAACACACAAACCATAAGAAACCTTGACCAATAGTTATCATCTGACATTCACAGAATGGTGAATTCTGTGTTAAATTAGTGTTGAGGCAATTTACTAGAATATGAAAAACCAAGTATAATTGTTACCTAAAAAGCATTTATTGTTTCTTTTTAGCTAAATATCCTTCATTAACTATTCAGTCCAAATTAAAATTTTCTCACCTTTTCACTTAACAAATGGTGAATATTTGATATATCACACTGCCCAAAACACTGTTAGGCCTCAGTGGTTTTGTGAGGTTGTTATGAAAGTAGATAGTTATAAAAGTCATAATGGCTGACAGTTATAGTGGAGAAAGGAGAAGAGAGAAAAATGTTACTTGGTTGTGTGCCAATATCTGTTGCCCATTTGGTTTTTTGAAGTTCTAGTTAGGATACAGCTCTAAAAGACACCAAAGGATTGTCAGGATTCCGATTATTATAAGTCCACTCCTGATAAGATCATTAAATGTGATTTGAAAAAGCCTTTGCTAATAAGATTTTTTATTTCCTTTTTTTTTTTTTTTTGATAGTGGGGATTGAGCCCAGGGGTACTCTACCGCTGAGCTATATCCCCAGTCCTTTTAATATTTTTTGTGGGTGGAGGGACAGGGTCTCACTAAGTTGCTGAGGCTGGCCTCAAACTTGAACTCCACCTACCTTAGCCTCCCAAGTCACTGGAATTATAGGCATTTGTCACTGTGCCTGGGGCTGATAAATTTTCAACTGCTGCCAAGATTCATGGATATCATCCCTCTTAGGGTTGGTAATGAGCAAATGTCAGTGGGGATCAGAAATTGTGAAGTAAGGAATATCAGAAACTGCCAAAAATGGGATATCGAGAAGTAAACTTCAGAATGAAAGAAATAGGAAGTGAACAGACGTATGAAAAGATTCAATCATATACATTCAGAATTCATGGTAAGGGGAGTCATGAGATTTTATAAGAAACATATTTCATTAAATGAAGTTTTTAAAAAATGTACAATGGCTCAAACATGAATTTCCACCCAGTAATGATGTCACCTACATCAGAAAAAAACAAAACAAAAAAATAAATGAGACTCCCTTGCTTATTTGCTATTTCCTTTTAAGAAAAAGAAATTATTGCTGTTTTAGATTCTGGCTTTTTATTTAGTTATTACTCCTTTTGCATAGCACTAGGAGGGTTCTCTTTGTTTCCATAGTGTTCAATAGAGTTTCAAGTCATATGTCAGTAAGTCCACCATAAGAAAACCTAGTTACTAACCTTTCCTTCATTTATTCAGGAATCATTTATTGAATACCTGTGTATGTGTGCAAGCCACTAGGATTAGTGCTTAAAGGTACACAGACAAAAGACACAGCTATACTGAAGAGTTCAATAGTATTTCTGATATTAAAACTACAAAATAAACAAGTGGGAAACTGTAGTTTTAAATGACTAGTCAGACTCCTGCACTATCAAGACTGTTGCATTGTTTATTATAAATCAGCATTCGGATCATGATGATTTATATAATAGAGGCACACTAAAGCACATTATATTATAAATCTGTTATGTTTGTGAAGAATAATTAGTAAACTATTAGAAATTATTTTTAATTTTGTATTTCACAGGTTGGGATGTCTGGAGAGAGGTTAATGAACATTTGTTAGTTTTTGGCCCTCTCAGGTGTCAATATAAAAATATTCACTAAGCTTATAAAGAATAACTTAAGCAAGCTTCCTACCATATTCATTATATCTGTAAGGATAGAACTTTGATTCTTTCCCATCTGTAACAAGTCTTAAAGATCCAGTCATGTTTATTAACCTGTTGGAACGAATGGCATGTATTTGGTGGCTTTCTGATGCAAAGTAGCTATCATGGGATCAAGTAAGTTAATGGATTACACAGGACCTTAATTCAGTTTCTAACTTCAGAAGCATGAACCCTGAATTTACTAGCCACAAAGGTTTATGGTTATGAAGGTCAAGGTTTAGTTGAAATAAAAATGACATAAGCTTTTAAAATTATATCTAGTATTTTCCAATTATTTTGTTAATCCCTTTTTATTTTGTAATTATTAATGTGCAATGGGAAACTTCATTATCTGTTTGATTGTGATAATCTGTGTAAATTAGCCAAAACTTGGAAAAACTCATGAGTCAGACACTAACCTAATAACCTGAAAATTTAAGGATATTAGATAGCTTTATAGCTTTGAGTGTTCATCATGTTGACCAGTACAGATCTGCATTTCTGGCATAATTAATGTTTCTGAAAACCCCTTAAAAGGAGTATAGCCTTTAAAACAACTTGGCAAGGTTAATACAATTCCTCATTCTGCTATATCTTAGTATTGTTTTGCTCTGGTCATTCTTTCCTAAGGTTATGATGGTATTCAAAAGACTTTGAAGGTCAAGCCAGCTTTTACCAAAAAAATCCTGTTTGTTCAAGAATGTTTGAGAGAGATTATCTCTAAAGATGTAATCATGGAGAATATAGCACATGCACTCTTTGCACAATTAAAATGCTTATTTCTCAGACTGCTCTGTGACTAAGAATGAAATTTATGTTTATAGTATTGCAGCCAACACTTTTGAGGTTTGCACCATTTTGGTCACTGTATTAAAACAGGATGTACAAGAAGTTCTTTACAATCCTAGATTTCTTTGCATCAAGATCAGTTAGAGTGTGAAATTCCCACTTCAGCAATGCATTAAAACAGATAACAGCAAGTTCCTGCCATAAACATTTTGTGATTTGTCCTTAGGAAGAAATTTGATGTTTGTATAACTAAACCTATTGTCATTTAAGAAATGCAAGTAAGATTCATTTTGTTAATACAGCCAGTTATATGTAGAGTCACCTAATTTGAGTAAGTTTAAGCTTATTATCAGTCTAATCAAAGAACATTTCATAAAACACAGAAAATTATATTGCCCCACACTGAATAAATATGGTAATCTTCTGTTTCCTTTCCTCAGATATCCTGTATCATTTATAATTCCATAAACAAGTGTGGACCAAATTAATTTTTCTTTTCTGATCCAAGCCATAAGTGTTATATTTTTGTCACAGAAAAATCTGTTTCATTTTAAATTGTCTGGTCATCTAGTAGTATTAAGTAGGAGAACATTTCAAATATGATAATTTGGATTTAATACTCAGTTGCATTTTTAGAAGCAGAAGTTAGTGATATTTTGCATTTTCATAATAGTGCAACTGTTCAAAATAGGCCCAATCTACAAAAGTGACCAAAATTAAGTTTCTATCAAATGATTCCATCTTATTTTATTTCATTAAAGGCATATATTCTGGTACTAGCTGAATCAAATATTTTTATGTCATATTTCAGTAATGTCCAAGTCCATACAATATGAGCTATTAGTATTCATAATTATAGTTTATTGATTTAGCATCTCTCTGGTATTACTATTGCCTTTCCCTGGACTACCACAATTATTTTCTTGACCAAATCCAACTGAATCTAGAATTATATATTTAAAATTTTAGTCACCCCATTCATTTATTTCTTATAACCTCTCTGGTACTTAGCTTCCTCATTTATGAAATGAAGATATTAGGTTGGATTTGTTCTGAATTGGAAGCAGTTTTGCCCCCCAAGGGACATCTGGCAATGTCTGTGTATAGTTTTGTTTTTCACAACTAGGGAATGCTACTGATGTCTTATTGATAGAGGCCAGGGATGCTGCCAGATATACCTACAATTCATAGGACAGCCTCTCACAACAACGAATTATCTGACCCAAAGTGACAATAATATCAAGAATGAGAAATTTTAGACTAGATGATCTTTCAAATAACCCTGACTTGAACTAAGATGATTATGCATAATATTAAGTAAAAACTCAAAGTTTTGTTTCTGGGTTGGTAAAAAAGTGTACATGTGTTGAGCATTTAAAAAGTTTTATCTCATTTAATATTTGCCAAATTCTGAGAATTACATATGTATTTCTGTACTTCTTAGATGAAAAATCAGTTTAGAGTAATTAAATATTTTCTTTAAGGTTGTATAGTTACAAGTACAGATGGGATTTGAATATATTTAAACAACTCAAAATCTTACTTGTTTTCTCTTACTACCCAGTGAATAGGTCATAGTTCCCTCCCATTCCAAATTATGATGAAAGCTTTATTTTATCAGATGATGTAAACATTTCCTACAGAAAAGAAATAAAGAGATAAAACACTTTTATTTTTGCAGTGCTGGGGGTCAAACCTAGTGCCTTGTACATGCTAGACAAACACTCTGCCCCTGAGCCACATCCCTAGCCCAACACTTTTATTAATACAACATTGGGGTTGATTTATTCTCCCACCAAAGTCTAAAGCCACACTTAAATGTAATCAAATACATTACATTGAATTATGAACATTCTTGTCAGATTCCATTTATAATTTGTCACAAAATTACTCTTTCTTTTCCAATAATCCTCATAAATATTACTCAGGAGGATCACTTACACTGTGGTAGCAAAAAAAAAAAAAAATATTTATCACTCTTGCATTTTCCTCTCAGCAATTGGTTGACTCTGGGGTGCCTGTATTCATGCACTGATTCCAGTAGAAGAAGGTGCTTTTATCTTTTATTTTCTCAATATTTTAAAAATTTTGCAAAAAAAAATTGCCTAAGTATTTTAAGTGTGCCATTTAGTGCGTAAAGCACATTCACAGTGCAGTGTAGGCTTTGCCCATGAACCATCTCCAGAACTTTTCCATTGTCCCAAACTGACACTCTGTACCTGTAGGTAATAGTTTTGTTACATGACCATGTTTCCCCAATCTGGACAACTTTCTGACGTGTCTAATTTCTGGTAAATAACATTTAAAAGTTATGCTTGATTTGTTAACAGTTGACAACCTGAGGAAATACAGTTTATTATGACCACAAGGCACAAAGCAAAGCAGTTTTACCCTCTTTACCATAAGTATAAATGGGATGATCCGTTAAATATTATTTGATCTTTTCCATATCCTATCATTTTAAGCCCTTATTCCATTGCAGATTTATCTTTTTTCCCCATTTCAACTCTACTTTTTGTGACAGTTATTTCCTATTTCTCATTACATGTATGTTAAAATGTAAAGAAATTATATTAGCATTAAACCCCTGTTTCAAAGACAGTATATCTCAGACAATATTTGAGAGCATCCTGTTGTATCATTAAGATCTCATTACCATTTCACGCAAGTAGGCTTTTATTCTGAGAATAAAATCTTGCTCTGCTATCTGTATATCTTTTCCAAGTTCATAGTAGCATAAAAATTTTTAAATACCATGGAATGAAGAATAGTTCAGAAGTGCTATGCAAGAAATATTAAAATAACATTCCAGAGATTGGGAAGCATTTACCTTACCACATTCAATGACATTTATTCAATGCAAATGAATGATGAATTTATACTTTGCAGCATTTAGTATATTGTAATTTGATATTCTAATGTATAATTGATATTTTTACCCTACATCTCCTAACTTCATACTGAATTTGATTGAAAGCTGCATGAACCAACATGCTATGAATTTTGTGTATTTGTTGTCAGAGAAGAAAACTGAGCTATTTATACCCAAACTATAACAAGAATGGTAAATTTGCAAAAAAAAAAAAAGTTTCTTTTTTGACACTTGTATTAATGACTAAAACAATATATTTGGTGATAGAAAGGTTGTATGTGTTTTTGCAAAGAAACATTTTGGAGAGAGCCAGCTTTAAGGTTAGGACATAGACAAGAAAATGAAGGGAATGAAGGAGTAGGGGGAGAAATATTGATTTTTTTAGGCCCTTAAAGTTCTATATTTACAGTATGGCTTCTTAAAATGTTAAATCATCTTTTTTGTTTTTGATTGTCTTATTATTTGGAAGCAGCTAAAATTTAGGTCCTTTGTAAGTGCCCCACCAAAATTCTGCTTCTATATGTATTTCTATCAGAAAGAAAACTTTTTCCCACTGATCACCATAAAACATATAAAGTCAATCACAACAGAAATCTGAAGGTTGTGCTATGTTCTTAGTCATACAGCAAGTAAATAGCAGGATGACAACAGCAATGCAGTCTCTTACTCTGGATGTGTGTGTGTGTGTGTGTGTGTGTGTGTGTGTGTGTGTGTATACACACACACACATACATACATATACATACTTGGGATTGAATGCAGGGTTATTTATTTTGATTTGGGAGCATCTCACTAATTTGCTGGGGCTGGCCATAAACTTGTGATCCTTTGGCCTCAGCCTCCAATTTGCTGGAATTATAAATGTGCATCACTTCTCCCAGCTACTCTGGTGCTTTTTACAACTCTTACTGTTCATGGAATTAAGAAACAATATAAAGCTGAATGTAACAAGTAACCAATAAATACATTTGTTTAATATTCTAATCAGTTAAGAAAGAAAAAATCTTAGAAAAAAGAAGAAAAGGAAAGACGAAGACACAAACCTTCAAACCCTCAGGTTTCCTCATTTTTTCAGCTATGCTTTGGTTCCCATCACTAGCAGAATTAGTTCCTAAGTTCCAGTTCTTTTCTTTTATTAGACAGGGTCTCACTAAATTGTTGAGGCTGGCTTTCAATTTGTGATCCTCCTGCCTCAGCCTCCTGAGCCACTTGGATTACAGGCACGCACCACCTCACCTGACTCCCAATTTTTACCAGAACACTTAATTTGAGGCACATGATAAGTGTTTAGTAAATAATAATTTCTTTCCCCATCATCTTCCTCACAGCCAACATCATCTGCTTACCTGACTTCTAATTCAACATCTGTTCTCTGAAATTATCCTTCTCTCTAGGCCTTTACACTGAGACAGGCTGAGAAACATCTGTACTATGAGCACCAGTTTCCTCTCCCACTTTCAGAATTGGCTATTACCTGTTTATTTCTGGGAGTTCAAAAGTCAAGTCTCAAATAGTGGGGGAAGGGGGTAGGGTGGGTCTAAAGAAACATTTATTTAGCATCTTATGACTGCTGAGCTTAGAAAGGAAGTTTCCCATTCCAGACTTTGCCACCTCTTGTTTGTTGTTGTTGTAATTGGGCGTTGGACCCAGAGCCTTATACATGCTAGACAAGAATTCTACCATTGAGCTACATGCCCGGCTCAAGACTTTGGACTTCCTGAGAACAACCTCAGGGAACTATTGGGTCAACATATATTTGAATCCTGGCTCTGACACTAAATGTTTGACTTTGGGAAAACCACTTAATCTCTTTAAATCTCATGTGTCACTTTTAGAAAGCAAAGATCATCACATCCATGTCAAATTAGGGGCAATGCAACTTGAGAAGAATTTGGCAGTACATGGTGACCTCCAAGAAACAATATGTAAATTAGTTCTTAATAGAAATTCACCACCCACAATCCCCCAGACAACAAATTCAGAATCCAGAAAGAACTTGAAACGCTAAAATGATAAACTGAATCTAAGAAGATGAAATTTAACTGGAACTAATATAAACGTTATGGTTTAGATAATAGGTGTACCCTCCCCCCAATCTCATGTGTTAGACAATGCAAGAAAGTTTAGAGGTAAAATGATCGGATTATGAGAACGATCATCTAATTGGTGCATTAATCCACTTGAGTGGATTAAATGGATGGTAACTGTAGGCAGGTAGGTTGTGGCTGGAGGATGTGGGTTACTTGGGGCATTCCGTTGGTTTCCATATTTTGTTCGTGGTAAGCAGAGCTCTGTCTGCTTCCTGGTGGCTATATACTGAGTTGCTTTGCTCCACCATGTTTCCACTATGATGTTCTGCTTCACCATGGACTCAAAAGCAATTGAGTTGGCTGTCTATGGACTGAGACCTCTGAAACTGTGAGCCAAATAAAAATTTCCTTTAAAATTTTTCTTGTTAGGTCTTTTGGTCACAGAAACAAAAAATCTGATTAAAACAATATGTATCTACTGGGTCTGTTTTGGGGTCCAGAAAAGTTTTTGATTATATAGCAGTGTCCTGCAGGAACACAGATTAATCAGCCCGAGGTGAAATAGAACCAGATATTTGAGTCAAAAGTTAACTGAGCATGAATCAATTGATGTGACCAACACAATTAGTGAAGCTAACTTAGACTACATTGATAGAAGATAAATATTCAAAATAAGGTATTAAATATACTTAATGCTACTGAACTGTACACTTCAACATGGTTGAAGTGGTAAATTTTATGTTTTTTACGATAACTTTAAAAATGAAGATAATCCCATTTTACTTGTTATTGTGTTAGTTATGAATGGCAGGGACTTAGGCAAACTAATACTAGGACTAGAAATCATGCCATATGAATTAACTGGGATTAACTCACAGAAGGGGTAAAGATGAAGGAAAGGAAGAAAAAGCAATAGCTCTTTTAAAGGATTGAAGGAATATTACAAGAGGGGTCATACTTACCATGTCTTCAAGAAATGAAACTAGGTCCAGTGGAAGCTATAGATAGTCCCTGCACAAATAGCATTAGCATTTCCAGGGAACTTTTTAGAAATGTAATTCTTGGGCTCAATCTCAGAACTACTGAATAAAAAATTCTGGTTGCAGGAATCCAGTGATCTCTCATAATTAATTCTCCAGGCAATCCTGATATACACTAAAGTAATACCAAATGTTTTCTCTGATACAAGGAGGCTGATTCACAGTGGTGTTGGGTCGGGGTACATAGGATTAGAGGAATACTAGAATGGTCAAAGGGGAGGGAAGGGAAGGAAGGGAGCAAGGGAAGATGGAGGGGAAAAAAGAAAAGGTGGATGAATAAGATGGATATCATTATCCTAAAAGCATGACTCAAGATTTGAATGGTACAAATATACATTGTATAAAACAGTGTTATGTAAAAAGATGCTCTATATGTTTATTATGAATTATATTGCATACTACTATTATTTTTTTTAAAAAAAAAAGAACACCTATGCTAGGAAAACAAATTTCAGTTCAACAGAAGCCTGGAAAATCCTTAAAAGATAGCATTAGTTCTCAACTCTCGCTATGCAACTGAATCACCCAGGAAACTAAACTAAATAATGAATGTGAAAGACTTAGATTCTGAGTAATTAATGTGGGATGGAGCCTTGGAATTGGCCTGTTTAAATTGGTGATTCTGATTGGCAGCCAAGGTTGAGATGATGGAAATCTGAATGAGGTCAATAGTTTTGCTCTTTTAGAGATTATAGTCAAACATCAGCTTCTCGGGAATCTGCTTAAACACAGATTCTTGTGCTTCAACCATGGAGATTTAAAGAGATTTGAATAGTGCCAAGGAATATGTACATTCACTCATTCATCCTTTTTTCTTCTAAAACTTTTACAGATTAGACTAACATAATTTAGCTTGATAAGTAACATTCTAAATGACAAGCCTTTTTACAGGTCATTTTACTCACCAAATAAATATTGGACCATTATTATGTGTAAGAATCTGAGCCTGTTCTTTAAGAAAGGGTTCCCATCATGTTGATCATCAGAATCACTTGTGGATAAATTGAACCACCCACAGAAATTTTGATTTTAATTCAGTATGTATGATTTTGAAAAGCTTCATGTGTGAATTTGATGTGAAACACTGATTAAGAATAATTTTACATGAACAATTGTTGCTGAAAATTAGAGTAGACTTAATCATTTGAATTAAGGGAGTTGCTATTTAGATAAAATTTGGGTAAAACATTTCAAGTACATTTTAAGTGTGAATCGTCACTCCAACATCATCTTTTATAATTTTATGTTTTCATATTTGATTCACTGAAGTCGGGACATCAGCACATTCATATAAAATTTTCCCACAAAGAGAATTTGTCACTGACAAACAGTTGTAGATGAATTCGTTGGATGTATTGTCAAAGTACAACCTCTTACATCAGAAACAACATTAATGATGTTTAATTGTGATAGATGTAAAGGCTTATAATATTCACAGAAAGTTCTTATCTTAGTCTTTAATATCCTCTACTTTTGATAGACATGACTTTTCTTTACTTTGTTTCTGTGCCCACTGCCCCTCTTCTAGTTCAAGACTCAAGTCTGCAATGGACTCCTAACTGATATACTCCTAACTGATATACCTTTTGTCTATTGTTATAGAATTAAATCCAAATGCCCTAATGAAGCTTGTCATTATTTGACTCTATTCTGAGTTTTCCAGTGTTACACTTTATACTCTTACTTTCCCTGAAATACTATATTCTACTCTTTTAAATTTTGCATATCTTTTAATGCTTAGTTCAAATTCTGTTCTATGAAGTATTCCCCAAATTTTTCAGAAGAAATACACTATACTTTCTTATGCCATATAGCATATAAAATATTCTGGTCTTCATATTATAGCTCTTTCCATACACATATTATCTTCTTTACTGAATTGTACATTACTTGAGATTAGGAATCACTCAGTTTGCGTTCCCAATATGTGAAATGGTTATGTATTTATAATGAGAAGAGAGGCAAGATAAAACAAAATTTACACTCCAGCTTGGTCATATAACACGAGACAGCTTAGCTTTGGTTCACTGAATCACCATTCCCAAACTTTTGGAATGTTGAAAATACCACTTGCCATATGCATTTGTCTTTAAGTTCAAAAGAGATAACCTGTCACCTTTTTTGACACACAGAGGATCCTCAATGTTCAATCGTTTTTCTACCTCTTTTCAAAACACCTACCATAATACTTTAGATCTAAACTCAATAAATATCAGTAAAGCTAAATTATGTCCAAAGAGACTTGAGGGCCTGAACTAGGTGGTGTTAAGTGGAATTAAGAGGTAGATAGGAAAGGATGTTACGTTAGAACTGAGATGAATTAGTGATTTTATAGGGAGAATGGTTGGAATTTTGAGCCTGAGGATATTATGCCATTTGAGAAAGAAAAATAGACCAGGCCTTGTTTGAGGAAATGAATCAAAAGCAGTAAGTCTAGGCAATACTATCCTAAAGGAAAAGTTATAGGGGCACCAGGAATTTCCTGGACTTCATGGAACTGATCTGGAACACCAGTAATGAAAGACTGGGTAGAAAAATCCAGCCTTTTTTACAAACTTGAGTGTCAATTTCAGATTTTCTCAGTAGTGGAGAAACCTGGAATTAAGGGTTGATCTAGAAGAGAATTCAGTGTAAAATTTTTGGAATTCTTGAACCTCTAAATTAGTGGTTACCTACTTCTGAAAAAAATGCTTCTGCACGATGTGGTGGCCCACTCTTATAATCTCTGCGACTGGGGAGGTTGAGGCAGGAGAATCACAAGTTTAAACCAGCCTCAGCAACTTAGCAAGGTCCTGACCAACTTGGTGAGACTGTGTCTCAAAATATTTAAAAAAAGGCCTGGGGATGTGGCTCAGTGGTTAAGCATCCCTGAGTTCAATTCTGGGTAACAAAGAAAAAAAGAAACACTTTTTCTATAATGTTATAATGCCACCACAGGATAATTAGTGATACTTATTATATATTTTAATGAGAAGATTATGCTACTATGTTTACGTTGCATATAGCAGTTATTACTGAAATAAAGAAAGTCCTGAAGTAGATTTTAGTTAACCTTTTTACTTTGCTGATGTTAGAGACAGATAAATCATATATTTTAGGATAATCTCAAAAATAATTCAGAGGTGATGTGATAAATTATAGGGATAAACTTGTAAACATTAACTCTTTTCTTTTTTTTTAAATTTTTATTTATAGTAGTATGTATTACAGTTCATACTATACATATAGAGCATCTTTTTACATAAAACAGTTTGTATTCAAAGTATATTCACAGCATTCAAGTCTTCAATCGTGCATTTAGAATAATGATATCCATCTTATTCAACCACTTTTCCCCCCTTCCCCCCTTGCACCCTCCCTTCCCCTCCCTTCCCTTTGACCATTATAGTGTTCCTCTAGTCCTCCTATGTACCCCGACCCATCAATACTGTGAACCGGCTTCCTTATATCAGAGGAAACATTCGGTATTTGGATTTTTGAGATTGACTGATTTCACTTAGCATTATGTCTTCCAACTTCATCCATTTACCTGCAAATGCCATTAATTTGTTTTCTTTTATTGCTGAGTAAAATTCCATTGTGCGTATATACCACATTTTCTTAATCCACTCATTTACTGAGGGACATCTAGGTTGGTTCCACAACCTAGCTATTGTGAATTGCGCAGCTACAAACATTGAGGTAGCTGTGTCACTGTAATATGCTGTTTTTAAGTCCTTTGGGAATAGACCCAGGAGTGGGATGGCTGGGTCATAGGGTGGTTCAACTCTTTTCTGATATGTTTCTAATTATAGTTATTCTTATCTTGAACATGCAATTTTAAAGTAACCTGTTTGGTTCATATAAAGATATTGAAAATTAAGCTTAGTGAAAGATATCTTACATAATTTTAAAAATAAGTATCTTTAATACTGATCCATGAAAAATTACTAGTTTAAAAAATGCTAGAAATGAGAAGAAAAACATATGAATATGTATAAATGTCCACGAACCATTAAAGTCACACTTAAACAGAGAAAAGGGGAAAAAAGAACCTCAATAAAAAGTTAAAGAATTCTGTCAGTTGGAGTTCAAAAGATTCTCATTTTCAGCCAGGCACGGTGGTGCATGGCTGTAATCCCAGCACTTGGGAGGCTGAGGTAAAAGGATTGTGAGTTCAAAGCTAGCCTCAGCAATGGCGAGGCACTTAGCAACTCAGTGAGACCCTGTCTCCAATAAAATATGAAAAAGGACTGGGGATGTGGCTTAGTGATTGAGCGCTCCTGAGTTCAATCTCTGGTACCAAAAAAAAAAAAAAAGATTCTCAGTTTCCCTTCTCAGCAGTGTTAGGTGGGGTTGCTGGAGAAAGAAAGAGGTAATCCTGTTGGTGGAACTCCTGTAGGCAGAGTTTAGACTTAGGTGACTTCATATTCTTTGCTGAATGCCAGTTGGTCTGGAGATTTTAAATCTGTGCCCTCCATGGCTCAGCACTTGCTGGTCCACACTGAAACACTGCACTGCAGGGATCTCTCCTGGGTTCTACTCCTGTGACTGAGGAGCCAATTCTTAGTCCACTACATCACCTGCAGACCTGTTTCCTGGTCTTGGGTTCAGTCTCCAAACTCAATCTCTGCTGCTCCCACTCTTTTGAATCCCTGGCCAGATGTGTCTCTCCCCAGCTGGTTCTGCTAGCAGCCTGGTTGGAGGAGGAGGGGGACAGCCAGGTAGGTTTCCACGACCTGTTGTCCCATGTGTAATCCTCTCTCCACGTTTGATTTTCTCCTGGTCACTTAGGCATACTCTATGTTGTGCAGTGTGGGTTTGCCAGGACTGTATTTCAGGCCAAATTTGGGTTTGCTAGGAATCAGCTTCCCCAGCTGCCAGCTTCCATTCCGCAGCTGCGAATGGTTTTTTCCTCTGTACTCCACACACAGCCGGGAGAGATGCAGTTTCCTTCCTGTACAAGGATATTGTGCAGCACGCCTTTCAATTTAGTCAGGCAGTGTCTTTGAACTCTAAATTCTGTGTACCTGGACATGCCTCATTCCTCCTAAAAATGTGGGTTCCTTTAATTCCCTTCTCCTTTCACTTTGCTCATGGAGGGAATATTGCGGGTGGTGCCTCAGGCCACAGTTGAGGCTGTGATGCTATGGATTTCTTCCTTATTTTATTATGTCCAACCTCCTGACTCCCCAATCTGCTCTGAGCGTCCAGTATTCAATTCCAATAAAGTCCTCCCTTTTTTTGTTCACCCAACTCACTGAGAAGCTGCCTGTTTGCTTTCTTGGTTTCACAGCCAAGAAAGGAACCTTCTCTATTCCACCATCTTTAAACACCCCCTAATTTGTTTTATACTCCTTTGTCTTTCTCTTTTCCTTCTTGAACACCCATAACCTGAACATTTGCTTTTTGATGCTATCTCCTAAATCTTAAAACTTCTTGTTCCTTTTTATTCTTTTTTCTCTTCTGATTGTGTATTTTTAAATAACCTGCCTTGGAATTCATAGATTGTTTCTTTCACATGATCAAGTCTCCTGTTGGTGCTATGTATTGGATTTTTCATTTCATTCATTGTATTTTTCAGATTTTTAAAATAATGTCAATCTAGTTAAGTTTATTATTTTTATCACATTGTTTTCTTGATTTCCTTAAATTGTTTCTCTGTATTTTCTTAGAGTTTTCTGAGCTTCTTTAAGAAAATTACTTTGAATTCTTATCAAGCAGGAGTCAGCTATAGGGAAATTTTTGTGTTCTTTTGGTGCTGTTATGCTTCCTTGGTTTTTCTTTTCTTGTTGCCTTACATTGACATCTGTGCATTTGAAAAAATAGGGACTTATCCCAGTCATCGCATACTATATTTGTCTGGGAAAGCCTTCAAGAGTCAGACTGTCCAGAGCTTTTGGGCAGGCCATCTGATGTAGTCCTCAGGAAGGCTTGCTGCCAGAGGCTTTGAGCAGTCTACCTAATGCCCAGGTCAGTAGGTGGGCCGGCCTGTCACCTGAGTCCTCAGGATTGGGCCTGAAACCTAAATCTCGTGTGGTAGACTAGTTTATTTGAACCGGGGCCTTGGTCCACAAAAGCACAATTTTGTACCTCTGCTGGCCAGCCTAAAGCCTGGGCTCACAAAGGCTGAAATGGTGCTAGGGTGGGCCATAACCTGAACCTGGAGGGGCTGGCCTAGCTCTTGGTCAGGCCTGGTACCTAGAACCATTGGGATGAACCTGGCATCTGAGTCTCTAAGAGTGATCTTTGGATCTCAATCCAAGGAGTCTAGCCTGGCATCATGGTCTACTGGAGTGGTAATGGGCCATTGTTCCTCTGAAAAAGACCCAAATCCTAGTTCCTCTGTAACCTGGGGCACAAGAACCAACTTGGAGCCTGAGACAGGCCTGATGCTGGGGCCACTATAGAGCCTGGGTCCACAGGGACTAATCTGGAACTTAGGATCATAGGTACTATCCTGATTCTTAGAGCACCTGAAGCCTGTGGCTGCTGGTGCTTGCCTGAAGGCTGGGTATGCAGATGCCCCACTTAGAGGTTAGATCCCAAATAATTACCCTAGGTCCCAGGGCTTCAGTGGATAGTCTGGGTCCTGGATACCCAGGTGATCTTGGAATCTAAGTCTCTGTGTGCATGGTTCAGAACTGGGATCTAGTGAAATATGCCTGGATCTTTGTCTGTGAGAGCATGAGGATGGATAGGCCAGCCTGAAAGGTGAAGCTGTAAGGGCTGAAGGATCCTGCCTTGTGCTGGGTCAGGCTTGAAGGCTCAACTCACAGTACAAACCTGGAGCCTGTATCCACAGCTGCCCTGGACAAGAGTCCACCTCAGCATTGAAACAACCTGGAGACTGAGTCTATTTTATAGATCTGGAGCCTGGGTGGCAGAATCTGGACTGGTACAAGAATAGGCCTACAAGCTCAGTCTACAAGCACCCGCCTGGAATCTGGGACTATGGGGACCTGCTTGGTTTTGGGTTTTATTGTGGCAGACCCAGTGTTGGGGTTCAAGACAAAGTCTGGTTCTAACTTTCCCCTTTTTCCCTCACACACAGGGTATCTCTCATGCTGTACCACTTGGGATTTGGAGAGGGGTGATGCAGGTAATGTACAATGGTTCTTCCTTTATACTTCAATGCATTGTATTTCTGTGCAATACCCAGAAGCTATTATCTCTCAACTGATTTCCTTAGCTCTTGAAAGTATTTTCATGTGTGAATAGTTGTTCATATTAAGGTTTTATTTTATGGTAGGTGAAACAAGCACCACAGGGTCTTATTCTTCCATATTTCTGACAGCTATCTTAATTATTTTAATTAGAAGACACTACTTACTTTTTGCAAAAATTAAGACAGTTGTACAGAGAGTTAAACATTATTTTATTTCCCTTTGTTCCTTTTCTTGCTTAACTTCCCAAAGTTAACTACTTTTAAATTTAGTTTATATCATTCCATATATTCCTATGCATATATGTGCATATATTTAATTTTTTTAGTGTTGGGGATTGGACATATTATATTTGTTCTACAATTTTTAATTTAATACATCAATGGAATCTTCATTAAAGTACATATGGTACCAAATTATACATTAATTGCCCAAATAATAAACACAATTTTGATATTTTGTGATATATGCCCTATAGATAAACTAATAAATTTGGGTAGAATACATTGAAGCTGTTAAGGACTTTAGATTTAAGTGTGAATACTAAGTTTAAATACAAAATTACTTGGCTTGTGTTACTTATCACAGTGAAAAATACTACAGCATAAATTTCTGTATCAGTGTATATACTCATACACAAACACAATCTTTGGGGGTTAATATGAAATTTGTTTGTCCAAATGATTGTCCTATGTTTGTACAGTGACAGAGGATATTTGCCTATCATGGACAAAGACGATTTGTAGTTCCAGGTGATTTTGTTGTTGTTGTTGTTGTTTTGTTTTGCAGTACTGGGGATCTAACCCAAGGCCTCGTACATGCTAGGCAAGCACTCTACCATTGCTCCACATCCCCAGGTCCCTCCATGTGATTTTTAGATAAGATTGGAGTCATATCTTGAGATAAGTCACAGTCTTAAAACATTGAATATCTAAGAATTGTGTACTATAAAACTTAAAATATCAGGCTAGGTTTTAAAATTCAGTTTTTCATTATTGATTGCCCAAATCATTCTATGAAGCCCATGAAGTTACTGATGCCCCATGACTATTCCTTTAAAATGTCATTGACTAGACTTATCATACTAAATAAAGGCAGTTTGTCATATTAGACATTAGAGGCATACTTAATATCTGCATATTAAGTTGAATATTTGAGAAGCAGCTATTACTACAGCCTTATAATCAGTCAAATTTGAAGTAGTAGATGAAATATATAATTGAGGAAAGAAAATGGTACCTGTATGTATCCATTAAAGTGATACATTGTCTTACTTCCCTTTATTTTATTCATAGATGCCACTTGGAACGAACAGGGAAAGGCTGAACTTTTTACAGATAACTTTTGTCGAGTATGTGGAGTGATGCTACAGTTCAAATCGCAAAGGATTTCACATTATGAGGTTGGTTAAATACAATGGGAATAGGGTTGAAAGCAAGTTTTTAAATATAGCAAGTAAGTTTCAAATAAGTTATCTTATTTGATTATTTCAAGAATCCTGTGAAATGGGTGGTATTATTTCCCTGTGATGGAGAATACTGGCTCAGAGAAGGATAGTAATGTACTACCTTAAGTTTGGGGAATCCAGATTTAAACTTAGTGATTTTGACTGCAAAGTTGATTTTCCTTTCTTCACATCATTCTCCCTCCTGTTATTTCCATCAAGCAACTATACTGTTCATCCTTGTAGAAAATATTCCAAGTGGTGTAGGAAGCTATTAATGCAAATCAAGGGAAACTGTAGAACTCCAGGTGTTTCCTTTTACAATACAAGATGACTATAGAAACAAAATTAACCAGTTATTGACTTGGTCACATGTTTTTAGCTACTCAACCATAAAATGCTTCAGGTGGAAGAGAAAATGTTTGATGTTCTTACTCTTTTAGTTATTACATTAGGAAACAGACCCAGGGTGATTATTTATTTATTTATCTATTTATTTTGTATTAGGATTGAACCCTGGAGTGCTTAATCACTGAGCCACACTCCCAGACCTTTTTAAAACTTTATTTAAAGACAGAGTCTCATTAAGTTGCTTAGGACTTCACTAAGTTGCAGTGGCTGGCTTTGAACTTGTGATCCTCCTGCCTCATCTTCCTGTGTCACTGGGATAACAGGTGTGTGCCACAGCGCTTGGCCCAGGGTGATTCTTCATAGCTATTCATTGACATGATTAAACCTAAAATGATTCTTTCTGATTTCATATTTAGTGTTCTTCACTTTCATTGGATATTGATCTGCATTATACATCATTTGATGAACTACTGAATTTCTTTCATATCTTATATCTAGATTAGCAAAAGTACTAGATATATTTACTTTAAACAGTGTAATGCCCATATGACTTTTTTAAATACTTAATCTACTTTTTTCCATTACTAATCTTGCTGGAAACTACATTTTTAGTCCTTATGTTGACTAGGATTAAATCATTATAATGACTGATAGGAAAATTTTGTTGGTTGTAGATGAAGAGCTAGGTTCAAGTCATAGCTCCAACATTGAATACTGGTATAACCCTAGGCAAGTCACTTGACCTCTCTGAGCATGTTTCTTTTTTTAAAAAAAAAATTTATTTATTTGCTTTAGTTGTACACAATGCATTTATTTGTACGTGGTGCTGAGGATCGAACCCGGGCCGCACACGTGCTAGGCAAGCGCTCTGCAACTGAGCCACAATCCCAGCCCCTCTGAGCATGTTTCTTGAATCTAAAAAATGTGGGTAGTAAAAGTTTTGAGGTTGCATTTATCAATCTCCTTTTATATCTTTGCTTATATGTTTAAGAAACCATTCTATACACTTTCTTCTAAAACTTCGAAAAGTTCTACTTCATATGTCAAAGTGTTTAATCCATCTGGTATTGATTTTTATGCGTGGAAAGTGGATAGTATTTTTTCATATGGATAGCCAGGTGATACAATAGATGATGTCTCAGAACTGTCTATTGTATAGTCCATCTTTGCCCCACTGATTTGTGGTGGACTCTTCATTGTATACTAATTTCTATCCAGTGGTCTGTTTTGAGGATATTCTTCTGTTTTATTATATTGGTCTGTTTCCCTATATCTACAGCAATTTCACCTTTACATTACAGCGTTGTAAGTAAGTCACAGTATCTGTAAGAGAAATTTATATTATCTGCAAAAAATGTCATCAACAAAGTCAAATATAAGCCACACATCGGGTGATGTCTATAACTCACTAACAAAGGATCAGTGTCTAGAATATATAAATGATTACTACTCAGTTAGAATAAGAACCCAAAATAAAAATGGGAAAGGGATATGAACTGGCTATGGAAGAGATGCTGAACTAGTGATCAAACAGAAAATGCAGTTAAAGTAATACTGAATTACCATATAAAAACCATAATACTGGCAAAACATAAAATCTAATGATACTTAACACTTCAGAATATCAGGAAACAGAAACACTACCTTCAGAGATATAAATTGCTTCAGAGTGTTATAATACCTCTTAAGGTTGAAAATCCATGTACCTTAGAAGCCAAGGATTCCATTTGTAGTTATCTGTTCAAAATAAACTCTTAAACATGTATGTTAGGAGATATATTCATTGCAGAAATGCTTGTAAAAGCAAAATAAATTCAAGCATAACTGCACTTGATAGAGTACTGAATGGGTAGAATATGGAGTAGAAATTTATATAGTATATAACATGAATGAACTAGAACTATATGTATCAATATAGATAAATCTTTAATACTGAGTTTTAAAAAGCAATTTGGAAAGTGTGTATATATATATGTATATGTATATATATACATATATATGTATATGTATATATATACATGTATATATATATGTATATGTATATACATATATATAAAGTGATTCAATTTTGCAAGTTTTTAAAGAGCAGTATATAAACTTTATATATGCATGTAAATGTGGTCAAAGAATAAAAGCAGGAAAGGAAATACCACATATCAGATTTGCCTATGGGGAGGAAGGGAGGAGGAAAGGATTGTGGGCATGAGGGCATAGGACTGTGTCTATAACCTTTTACCTCATAAAAAGAAATAGAGCAAATCCTAGACATCTATTGAAACTAGATAGTGTTACAGGCTTCCAGTATGTTCTTTCTTTTCCTATTCTTTATGATGGGTTACTTAAAATTCTATAAAGAGAGTAGTTTATCATTAACCTAGGTACATGTATGTTTGCACAAATGGTGCAACTCTACATCGTGTACAACCAGAGAAATAAAAAGTTGCACTCCATTTCTGTACAATGAAATGAAATGCATCCTGCTGTCGTGTATAACTAATTAAAACAAAGAATGCATACAAAACCCTCACCCCAAAAACCCCAAATGTAGCATTTCCTTCCCTGTTAAAAGTGTGTATGTTGTGGTCTTCTTTCTTTCATTATTTTAGCATATTTATGTTTCAATCATAATTAAAGTTTTGGTTACCTCTATTAATAAAAAGAGTAGTTGCCTCAAGCAGTGTGTTCATAAATTGTTAATTTACCCTCTCCCTGCACTAACATCTTGGTTTTTCTTACATATTAGGTTATGTATTTGTTCAGAGATTTTTTTTCTAATATGGCTTGAATCCAGAAAGGTTTAATTCCTCACATAAAATATTTTGAGGAGTAGGCAGTATTGGGATCCTGTGACAGCCCAGTAATATTAGGAGCAATGTAGGCATTTATGTCTTTCTGATCTGATGAACTGGCTTGTGTCCTCAAAGTTACCTGTGGTCTAAGATGAACTCTATCCTTTTTAACTTAATTCCAGAAGCATAGGGGAAGAAGGATAGAAGAAGGTTTATCCCCGGTCCTCTTAAGGAAACTTCCCCAAAGTTCCACCAAACACTTCAGATTATAACTGGCCAGAATCTAGTTACATGGCTATATCTTTTAGAAAGGTAGGCTGAAAAATATACTCTTTTGCTGGGACCATTGATGAGGGTTTGTAACTAAGGAAGAAGACATTTGATATTGGGTAGCAACTAGAACTCTGTCAAAAATGAGAACCTAAAAATGATTGACTTCTAAATTGTAGCATTATTTTTATTTTAAGTGAGATTTAGAGATTTGAAAGTATGTGAAGTTTTTTTAATAACAGTACAGTTAAAATGTAATAAAACTTTTGAGTACTGTTCTCAAATTCAGAAAGGTGTAAAATTTTGGTGACTGTTATTGAATAAACAAAGTCATATTATCTTTTTTCAGAGTGAAAAACATGCTCAAAATGTTAGATTTTATTTTCAAATGCATGGGGAACAAAATGAAGTGCCTGGTAAGAGAATGAAGATGCATGTTGGGAACTTTAAGGTGAGTGGTCTATGTTGATGTTATAATTCTAAACTTTGGGGCTGGGGTTGTGGCTCAGTGGTAGAGTGCTTGCCTAGCATATATGAGGCACTGGGTTCAATTCTCAGCACCACATTAAAAAATAAAGATATTGTGTCCATTTACAGCTAAATATATTTGAAAAAAATAATTCTAAACTTTGCATTATTGAATCATTCTAACATGATTGTTCTTATTTCAGGTGCATAGGAGTGGAGTAGTGGACAGAAACAAATTTTGTGATCTCTGCAACATGATTTTTAGCTCTCCAATTGTTGCTCAATCTCACTATGTGGGGAAGGTCCATGCTAAAAAACTGAAGCAGCTAATGGAGGAACATTATCATGTATCTCCATCAGGATTTCAACCAGAGATGGGTAAGGTTCTACTCACCTCTTTATCTTTTAATAAAAGATCTAGCCATGTTTTCCCCAACTCTGCCATCCAATTTTTATTAGGCAGACTTTCACTTCAGTTTAAATAACTTGATTATTTTTCTTCTACTCAGTTATTCTCTTTCTGTGTCCTTGTCAATGGAGATTATAATTGCTAGCTGAATTTAAAAGGAGTTATGACTTCTCACTTTCAGTTTGCTAAATCCAAATAAAGCCAGTGATTTGCTATACTGCTATAAATATTAACAAGCAGCTAGAGCTCTATCAGTTTATAATCAAGTCACAAACTCTTAACAATTTCTTATTTCTTCCCCTTGGCATCTTCTTTATTGCTGTAGTACTTTCCAAAATGTTCTCTTAAATGTGTGTTAAGAATAATGTCTTCACCATAATATAATTACAGATGCATTCTTTCCTGACTATGACTGCAGGCCAAAAAAAAAGTTATTGACACTCCTTCTACCCTGACTGTCCATTTATTTCTTCCTATGTATATAAACAAAAAGTAGCACTAGCATCAATCAGTTGTTGCTGAATAATTTTATTATGTCAAATTCAAAAGATACAGAAAATTGTAAAACATTGTTTCTTCCCTTCTTCTGGAGATGTTGGGCTACCAGTGCAGAGAGATCTGACCCAAAATTACCAAAAAAAAAAAAAAAAATGCAGAACACACTCTGGAAAACCAAACTCCTATTTTGAAAATCTTTTGTGCAAAAACAAAAAAAGGTGATGAGTAATCCTCTGAAATAAATATTTTTTTCACATTATTAGTAGCTTCCATCTTGTAGTACTAAGGTATACCTGACATGGAATATTTAACTGCATTAATTCCTAATAGGCATCACCCAGCAAAGTCAGTGCTACAAGAAGCAATATTAAAACTTACTTTATAAAGGCAAGAGAGAGGGAATGAGAGGAATGAAAGAGCTTTAAATAGACCAAAGAGGTGGGAGAGTGTTGAGGGGGCAAGGGGATAGGAATAATGGCAGACTGAGTTATCCATGATTACCCTAAATACATGTATGAAGACACAGTTGTTGTAAAAATACTTTATATTAAACCAGCAACTCGAAAAATTGTGCTCTTTATATGTAATATGAAATGAAATGTACTCTGCAAACGTGTATAACAAATTAAAACAAGAAAAAAATTGGTGGTTGAATGAGATGGATATCATTATCCTAAATGCATGATTGAAGATCTGAATGGTACTTATATACTTTGTATACAAGCAGTTGTATGTAAAAAGATACTATACTTGTGCATGATGAATAAGTAAATAAATAATAAAAAAATTTTAAAAAAATAAAAAATAAAAAATAATATGAACAAACTTACTATTTTCTTAACAAATGAAATCAGAATTTGTTTTTCAATTTATTCTAGTCTCTTTAATTGTTGTATGTTTTTATGACTGCCAATCTAAAGAGGGACAGAATTAGTGTACCTTAAAAGAGAAAGTATTTTGTAACAACCATATCTTCAGTCACCAATATTCATTGGTTTGGCTTCGAGGAGAGAAAGTGAAATAGCAATGAAATAACTGGAGTTGTGGAAACATATATAGTTTCATGGTCCTAACTGCATCAATTTTATTCTGATACAAACATTATAAGTCTAGGTAGAATAGATGCATTGCCATGTTACTTAAGAAAGACATCAACTTAGAGGTTGGTACCATCTTTTTTTTTTTTTGGTACCGGGGATTGAACTCAGGGGCACTCGACCACTGGGCCACATCCCCAGCCCTTTTTTGTATTTTATTTAGAGACAGGGTCTCACTGAGTTGCTAAGTGCCTCGCCATTGCTGAGGCTGGCTTTGAACTCACGATCCTCCTGCCTCAGCCTCCCAAAGTGCTGGGATTACAGGCGTGCACCACCACGCCCGGCTCCATCTGTTTTATGCTAAGACAATTGTCATACTTTTATTGGTTCTTCAAATGAACATAGTTAGGCAATATCTGATGTGGAAAATTCCTTCCTTCCCATGTCTTTATTGGTGAAACTTGATGATAAATGAGTGTTCAAATTTCCATTCTCACAGAAGGAAATTCTTTTTACTTGAGTTCCTCTATCCAGCAGCCCTGAAAAGGTCCAAAGATGCTGGGTTTTTAAAGAATTCTAAATGTCTGTAACACTTAATGAATGCACCTCTAATATATGAACACATACTGATCACTTCTCATTATATTTCAGCAGGTGTGCCTATTCGTACTTCTACAGAGTCAAATTTCCTGAAGCCTTTTGCTGCAAGGCCTCCTCCAGGTGGGACTAAAGACAAGACTATACCTTCCTCTTCCAGCAGTGCTTTGGATTTGAATAATCCAAACAAATACTGCAAGCTCTGTCCTACTTCCTTTAATAGTCCAATAATGGCCCAACAACATTATGTTGGGAAAAAAAACACAAAAGAAATGAAGCTAGGAAGATGTTTGTAGACAAGAGAGAAACTTCTTCCAGAAAAATAAAATGAAAATGGTAAACAGGAAAATTATCCCAAAACTCTTTCATAGGAAGTTCATTTCATAAAACATACTGGTTTATTTATATACCATTTTATTCTTATTGAGTGAGGACTGAGGGTATTCAGGGAATCATGGAATTTTAGATAAGTAAGGACTTTGAAGTCCATCTGCTTTGATCTGTTTGTATTCTAGAAAATGAAACCCAGAATGGTTTAGGTGACCCTTATTAATTCAGAAGTAAATATAGGTATTCACATGGTTGCATGTTATCTTAGGTTCATGAAAAGTACTTTAAGTTTGTATTGTGATGATATTATTCATTCACTATATATGGCTTAAGTTTCTTGTACGCTAGGCTAGCCGTTCTTGGGAATACAAATGAGAACATATCATTTTCCCTGAAGGACCAAGTATGTAAAACTGGTTGGATTAATAACACTTAATTGCATGAGGATGATAGATAGATAGATAGATAGATAGATAGACAGACAAATACACATACATACTATATATATATATATATATATATATATGTCATTTGTATATATGTGTCATTTATCTACATACTTTTGGTAACTAGGAGTGTGAAGCATTATGGTTTATAAGATCTTCATAGTCTTCTGTGATTTCAGTTGACAGAAGTGGGAAGGAAACATGATGAAAGGAGGACTTGGAACTAAGAAATTCTGGCAAGAGTTCAGGCACAATATAGACTGATCCTGACTGGAGTGATCCACTTGCTCTTCTAACCATGGTTTTTTTTTTTTTTTTTTTTCATTTTCCCCCACAGGCACCTTCTCACTACTAGTGTATTTTATTGCCCTTTCATACTTTCTCTTCCACCCACTTCTTTTCTTCAACTTGCTGTTATTTTTCGATTCTTCCTTTACTAAACTTTCCTGTTTCATGTGGATATGCTCATTACTCCCACCTTCTTGAAGCTCTAGTCTTTGTCATATGCAATTCCTTATGCTCTAGTTCTTCTCCTGTGTTTCTATTTCTTACTTGTTTTCTATATGGGCTCTTTCTTTGTGGTTGTCCATTACCTGGATATAATTCCATTCTTGACCTTACTCCAGAAAACACGATTCAAATCTATTCCTCTGGTTTCATCTCTCATCTGTAGGCTTGTGATCTTATTGTCGAACTTTAGACACATATTTAAATGGCAGGTGCTGTTTTACCTGGATACCTTAAAGCCATTTCAAATGCATTCATCCAAAGCATAAACCTGCAGTTAACTGTGAACTCGCCAATGCTACGTTCTTCACTTTCTATATCTAATCAGACACCAAGCTGTCCTTATCTCCAGCCCTGCTCTTCCCACGTGAATTTAGGTCCTTAACATTGTTCCTAAATTTGTGCTACTCAGACTGTAGGTTGTTGATCAACATCATTGGCATCACCTGGGAGCTTATTAGAAAACAGAATCTCAGGCCCCACTGCAGACCCACTTAGTCAGAATCTGCATTTTAACAAGATTCCTAGGTGATTTGAACTCAGTGAATTTTGAAAAGCATTATCCTTCCATAACCTTTTAACTACTCTCCCTCTCTCTAGTTTTGTCTGCCCAAACCCACCCTGAATTAAACCACTGGAGTGTTTTAGTTAAAATGCAAATATGTCCTTGTCATTCCCCTTCTTAAAAATCCTTCATTGTTTCACATCTTCAATAAATACTAAGCTCCATAGCTATGTACCTTCTTATTCTTGCCTGCCTTCTCCAGGCTCACTCTTTACTACTCCCTGCCATGATCTATGTAGGTCAGTGCCTGCAAACCATTTGTGGTTTCCAGAAACCATTGTCTTATTTCTTGTCTCTATATTTTTGTTCATGCTGTCATATTGCCTGGAATAATTCTCATAACCCTCTTCTGGCTAACACCTACTCATTGTTTACAAATGCTGCTGCTACCTGGAAGCCATTTTACTTCCTTCAAGACTAATTTTCTATGCTTTATTAACTTGAATTTCCAAGTATCTCTCCATGTGTTTTTTTTTTTTTTTTTTTTTTTTTTTTTGGTGGTACCAGGGATTGAACTCAGGGGCACTTGACCACTGGGCCACATCCCCAGCCCTTTTTTATATTTTATTTAGAGACAGGGTCTCACTGAGTTGCTAAGTGCCTCGCCATAGCTGAGGCTGGCTTTGAACTCGCGATCCTCCTGCCTCAGCCTCCCAAAGTTCTGGGATTACAGGCGTGCGCCACCGCGCCCGGCTCTCCATGTGTTTTTATCTCCCATTACAATGTAAGGTCTTTGAGGGAAGGAGCTTCATCTAACTCTTTAATAATTCCAGTACTAGAAATAAAAACTGGCACAAAATTAGTCCTACCTTGACAGAGATTGGTATAATATATAAATCAGGGAACAATTAATTAATATTTATCAAGTGCTTACTCCATGTTTGTACTATTTTTTCCTACTTAAAGTGATTCAACATATCCCCAAAAGTTCCATGCAGATGTGGTTTTATCTATGATCATATTTTATTTCTTTTTATTATTTTGGTACCAGGGATTAAACCCATGGGTGCTTAAACACTTAGCCACATCCCCAGCCCTTTTTATTTTTTTTATTTTGAGGCAGGGTCTCACTGAGTTTCTTAGGGCCTCATTAAGTTGCTGAGACTGGCTTTGAACTTGTGATCCTCCTGCCTCACCATCCTGAGCTGCTGGGATTACAGGTGTGCACCATCACATCTGGATATTTATGCTTTTATATGTTGATTTAAGCAAGTGTAGAAATAGAAGTGGTAGGGCTTCTGAAGGTAGAAGATATTCAGAGAAATGACAAACTTCCTGTTGTTAAGGTATTTTTCCTATCTCTGAGCTGAGAGTATCTGAAATAAGTGTCTTATAGTTTAGTGGCATAGAATAAATTTTAACTGAGTCAAGTATGACTAGTGTTTGCACTTTTGTCATTACTAAAGGGGAAATTATTTTAGCACTCTGAAGTTTCAAGGTTATTATAATAAGGGATAAATAATTTTGGTTAAATTTTCATATGATGAGGAGGGAGGGGGATGATCATCAATTTAATTTAATCCAGTCATTGAAGTCATTTCACACTAGTTTCTGAAGCTAGAACTCAAAGAACAGACTTGTCCTGTCTTGACTATTGCCTGCAGAACAGTAAACATTTGAGAATTTAAAAATCACTAGAGAAATTAAATTAACTAATGAGGATTTCAAAGAACTGTGACAGCAGAAGCCCATATTGCAAGTAAGCAAATGGTAAGAAAAAAACAATTTGACATATGCCACCTTAACTCTTTCACTCTTTACCAATTTTCTCCTTTCTGTTTCAGCCTTCCTCTCCATATGCTGTTGCTTGTATGTGTTTCTTCCATATCTAATCTCTTTTCTCATTTTTTTCTTCATCATTCTCACTGCTTTCGTTATGTCCTTCATCCAGCCCAGGCCTTCTTATTAGCACAGGAATGGCTACCATAACGATATGGAACTAAAGTATGTATGTATTTTTATTTATTGTATTTGTTTTGTTTATCTTACTAATTTCTTGCTCTATTATTACACTTAATATCTTGCCTTCACATGCAACTCAACATATCTAAAAGTGAATCAATATTCTTATCTAAAACCAACTTGAATTTCCCAAGGTTTCTGTCTTTGCCAGTAGGATCACTATTTATTAGCCATCTACACTTGAATCTTTGAGGCATCTTTGACTACTTATATGCTGTCCATCAGCAAGTATTATAAAATATTAAAACTGTTTCTCCTTTCTGTAGTCCTTCATTGCATTTCCTCTACCATCATATTGTACCTTAATGCTGTAAGAACATTTTGGAATGGCTTACTTGTACCTCTTAGACTCTAGTAATGAAATATTAAGCCCGGATCAATTCTGTTATCCATCTTTTCTATTTCAGCATACAGGCTACTGAGTGATGCTGTGAAAATTATATAAGTTTAGAGATTGGGTACTTCTTCAGAGTCTTGGTATCTAACCTCTGTGGGTCATTAGTCCTACTTAACATTTTCCTTTTCCTTCACTTTTCCCCTTAGCAATCATTTTAAAACTGTATCACTTTCCAAGACTCCCTTCCCCTGCTCTATGCTCCCCTTCCTCACACTTCTCAGACAATCTTCTTTATTAATTTCATCAACAAGAAATTATCCATCAGATGTGGATTACTAAGTATCTTGCCCTACCCAGATCCTTTTCCTCCTCTAATCCTGAGCACCCCCTGAAGATACTCCTCCTCTTATAATGCTGAGTTCCCTTTTAACTACTGTAGTCTCCTCAGCCAAGTTTTCTGGTTTTTAAAAAACTTACTCTACCCTTACTGTCTTAATTTGTTATTCACTCACTCCTCAATTCACTGCCATTTGTTGGTATTCACCCAGCCTTCATGCTACCACTCTATCACTCCACTGAAACTACTCCTCATTGGGTCATAGTGATCTCCAAATTTCTAAATGCAGTGGACATCTTTATTTAGCTTCCCAAAACATTGCTTTCTCTATCATTATAACCCTGTCCTTTACATTATGGACTTTGCATAGGCTCCTCCTTCTCTACTATCTTGGTTTAAAGAGTGGCATTCTCTTTAAATAATGATAAAAGGGTTTTATCATTATGTTGCTATTCCTGCGCCCACCAATACATTATCTTCAGGAGATTTTACCCATTCTGATTATTTTAACTACCCCTATGTCCTGACATCTCCAAAATCTCTCTGGACTATCTTCTGTTTATTGAAACTCTTATTTATAACTGCCTATTGGATACCTTTACATGAATGTTTCAAGGGTATCTCATATACCCTTAAGTATTCAAACTTATACTCACCATTATTTACACTTCCACTCTGTAAAACAACACTTCCTTCTGAAGTTCCAGTTTCAGTCAGTAGGATCACCACCTACTCAATTACCAAACTAGGATTCTGGGAATTATTTTACATGCCTCTAGATTCCTCTCTATTTCTTTTTTTTTTAATTATTATTCTAATTTGTTATACATGTTTGCAGAGTACATTTCATTTCATAGTACATAAAAAGAGTACACTTTTTCGAGTTACTGGTTTAATATAAAGTATTTTTACAACAATTGTGTCTTTATACATGTATTTAGGGTAATCATGGATAACTCAGCCTGCCATTATTCCCATCCCCTTGCCCCCTCCCCTACCTCCTCCCTCTTTGTTCTATTTAAAGCTCTTTTATTCCTCTCATCCCTTCTCTCTCTCTTGCCTTTATAAGTTAGTATAAGTTAGTATCTTCATATTAAAGAGATCATTCAACTTTGTTTTTTTGGGATTGGCCTAACTTTACTTAGCATTATTTTCTCCAGCTCCATCCATTTACCTGCAAATACCATGACTTTATTCTCTTTTAGTGCTGAATAGTGTTCCATTGTGTATATATACCAAAGTTTCCCTATCCATTCATCTGCTGTTGGGCATCGGGGTTGGTTCCACAATCTAGCTATTGTGAATTGTGCTGTTATAAACATTGATGTGGCTGTGTCCCTGTAGTAAGCTGTTTTTAAGTCCTTTGGGAATAGGCAGAGGAGTGGGATAGCTGGGTCAAATGGTGGTTCCATTCCAAGTTTTCCTAGGAATCTCCACACTACTTTCCAGATTGGCTTCACCAATTTGCAGCTCCACCAGCAATGTAAGAGTGTGCCTTTTCCCCCACAACCTCACCAGCATTTATTGTAGTTTGTTTTTTTGATAGCTGCCATTCTGACTGGAGTAAATGAAATCTTAGAGTTGTTTTGATTTGTATTTCTCTAATTGCTAGAAATGTTGAACATTTTTTATATATTTGTTGATTGTTTGTATATCATCTTCTGAGAAATGTCTGTTTAGTTCCTTAGCCCATTTATTGATTGGGTTATTTGGGTTTTTCTTTTTTTTTTTTTTTTTTTTTTTTTTTTTTTTTTTTTTTTTTTGGCGTTAAGGCTTTTAAGAGCTTTATAAATCCTTGAGATGTTCTATCTGATGTGCTTGTGGTAAAGATTTGCTCCCATTCTGTAGGTCCTCTATTCACCTCACTGATTGTTTCTTTTGCTGAGAAGAAGCTTTTTAGTTTGAATCCATCCCATTTATTTATTCTTGTTTTTAGTTCTTGCACTATAGGGGTCTTATGGAGGAAGTTGGAGCCTAAACCAACATGATGGAGATTTGGGCCTACTTTTTCTTCTATTAGGTGCAAGGTCTCTGGTTTAATTCCTAGGTCCTTGATCCACTTTGAGTTAAGTTTTGTGCATGGTGAGAGAAAGAGATTTAATTTCATTTTCCTCTCTCTTTCTTATCCCTCACTTCTTCTAGTCACTAAGTTTTGCCAATTCTGATGCTAAATATTTCACCAACTTGCCTGTTTCTCTCTACACCTACTGAGAACCTTTTTGTCCATGTCTTCATTTTCTCTTGCCTGGTCAATTGTATTTACTTCATATCTGTGGTCTCCTTACATCTAGGCTTGCTCCTCTTAAAACCATATTCTATATTGTAGCCAAAAGAGACATCCTTCTAAAACACATAGTTGAACATCCATGTCATTTACTACTTTAAACACTTCAAAGTTTCCTAACATACAGAAAAAAAGTTTTAGGTCTGTCTTTGATCTGACCCCTTTTGCCTTGCCCAACTTGTCCCTTGGCATTTTACTCTACAACAATTCCAATTTTTAAAAAGTTCCTATAAACATATCAGTGTTTTTTTCTATTTCCTATATATACAAGGCTCTTTGCAACTCTTTTCATCAAGTTATTTTTCATTTTTCCAAGTTTAGGTAAAGCATTGTCTTTCCCGGTAACCCTCTTTAGATCCATATTTTGGAAGTTTCCCCACAATTTTTATTATTTATATATTTATTTTTGTAGTATCAATAAGAGTAAGGAGTTTAATTCAATCATTAGAAGAAAAAGATTTTCAGAATGGATCACAAAGTAAAACAATTCTACAATGTATCAATTCTCAAAATTTTTGCCTTAGGACTTACCTCATATGACTCAAAAATTATAAAGAACCACAAAGAGTGTCTACTTGTGTAGATCATTTCTATTGATATTCACTGGGAAATTAAAACCAAAATTTTAAATTTTTTAATAATTATTAATTTCTCTAAAATAACAAAATAAGCCCATGGCATATTAACATAAATAACATTTTATGGAAAAAACTACATTTTCCAAAACAAGCAAAAATTTAGTGAACAAAGTAGGTCCGTGCTATGTAGTTTTCAAGTATCGTTAACACCTGGCTTGAGAGAACAGCTAGATTCTCGTATATGCTTTACATTCAATCTGTAAATTCCAGAAAGCAAAAATAAAACAGACAAATCTGACCACTATGCAATAAAACTAGAAATTAATAAATTTGGAAATTTAAAAGGTCCTTTCATCTGAAAATTTTTATTGGTTCTTTTTAGTTATACATGACAGTAAAATCCATTTTGATATAATTATATAAGCATGGAATATATCTTATTCTAATTAGGATGCCATTCTTGTTGATGGTGGGATTCACTGTGGTATATTCATATGTGTAGATAGGAAAATTATGTCAGATTCATTTAACTGTCTTTCCTTTTCCTTTTCTTCACTTCATTCACCTTTGTCTAATCTATTGAATTTCTGTTCTCTCCCTGTCTTATTGTGGATTAGCTTTCACATATCAGAGAAAATATTCAACCTTTGGCTTTGGGGGATTGGCTTATTTCACTCAGCATGATAGTCTCCAGATGTATCCATTTAATGGCAAATGTAATAAAGTCATTCTTCTCAATGGCTGAGTAATATTTCATTATGTATATATACCACACTTTCTTTATCTATTCATCTATTGAAGGGCACCTAGGTTGGCTCCATGGCTTAGCTAATGTGAATTGAGCTGCTATAAACATTGATGTGGCTGCATCATTGTAATATGCTGATTTTAAATCCTTTGGATATATGCTGAGGAGTGGCATAGCTTGGTTAAATGGTGGTTCCATTCCTAATTTTTTTTGAGGATTCTCTATACTGCTTTCCAGAGTGGTTGGACAAAATTGCAGTCCCACTAGCAATGTATGAATGTGCCTTTTCCCCCACATCCTCACCAACATTTATTTTTACTTGTCTTCTTGATAATTGCCATTCCGACTAGAGTGAAGTGAAGTCTCTGTGTAGTTTTAATTTACATTTCTCTAATTGCTAGAGATGTTGAACATTTTTCATACATTTGTTGACCATTCATATTTCTTCTTTTGAGAAGTGTCTTTAGACCCTTATACTGTGCTAAGTACCTTTGCTTCATTGTGTTCCCATAACTCTTAAACATACCTTTCTTACTTTTACCATATGAGATTGAAATCCTGTGTTCATTTATCTGTTTCTTGCACTGGTCTTGTTGGAAACCTGGCTGTTTAATTCATTTTGTATTTCTAGCATGTAGCATGATGCTTGGTACCACATAGATACTCACTTTTTGTTGAACAGATTGTTCAAATTTCACACATCATGCTCATTTCTGTCTCTGCCATTGATGATGTTGTTTTCATCCCCTAGTAAGCTTTCCTTACAATTCAAATCCTTCCTGTACTCTGTGATCCATCACAACTTCCTTACTGCTATAGCTCTTGTTATTATACTTTTTCTCTTATAGTCTTTACTGTTCATTGACAATTTCATCAATTATAGCCACATAAATGACTCACTCTCCTTGAGACAAGGAGTTATATTTCATTCTGCAATATACTTCTCAGTGCTTTATATGGTAATGAGTTTTTATCAATTTATATTTGCTAATTGCTTATTTTAGGCACTGTCATGTAGAGGGATAAATATAGATTTAGATATGTGTTTGAAGCCACTATGCCCATTTGCACCTTAAATCTGTGGGATAAAAAGTGAAAATAATGTAACTTCATAGGATTGAACAAAGGTGAAGTGAAACAATATGTGTGTGTGTGTGTGTGTGTGTGTGTGTGTGTGTGTGTGTGTAATTTGGATATTTTCTGTTTTTCTTCACAAGTTCCAAATTAAGCTTCTTTTTATTTCTTTACTTTCATATAACTCTCAATTGCCCCCCACTATTTAATATATTAGACCAGGGTTTCTCATCATTGACTGCACATTAGAATTATTTGAGGAGATTTTAGATATCCCAATGCTCATGTCATTCCACTGATCAATTAAATTACCATCCCTGGATCCTACATATCAGTGTTTTTTTGTCTTTTAAAATTCATTGAGTGATTCCAACATGGAGCCAAATTGGGAACTACAATGTTAGATTATAAAGACATACCCTCCCCAATCCATGTCTTAAAAATAATTGAATGAGATGGATATCATTATCCTAAATGCATGATTGAAGATCTGAATGGTACTTATATACTTTGTATACAAGCAGTTGTATGTAAAAAGATACTATACTTGTGCATGATGAATAAGTAAATAAATAATAAAAAATTAAAAAAAAATAAAGACCTTAGTTCAAGGAGTTCTGAGATAGGGCTATGATTAGGAGAAGACTGGAAATCCAAGTGCTGGGTTGTAGAAGACTCTGCAAAGTACAAGATGCAAAGAAACCTCAGTTTCTGGATGAACTCAGATACAAAGGATCCTAGCAGGGACAAGTATATCAAATCTGAATGGGGCCAAGGAACAGTTTCTAAGATGATGGAGAGTGTAAAAAATAATGAAGATTTATTACAGGATTAGACCATCAGTTCTGATCTTTAGATCAATGAGTAGATTTCCTGTCTTCACAGAAAGTGTTTACACAATTTTTATACATTATTTTCTGAGATGTCTATAGATGAGAAAAATAAAAGAACATCTGTGGAAAAGCCAAGGACTAAGGTAATAGTAATCACACCACAGTTCTAGAACTGACTCTGGATACATGATTGGCAGCTCTTCTGAAGTCCTATGTTATCCTTATTAGACTTGTAATTATGTTGTAATTGTGGAGAAACAAAAGAGAAATTAAAGAAAAAACTACATACAGTTTATTTTATAATTACAAGCACTAAGTAAGTGCACAAACCCTCTGATATATAATTTGAGTTTATAATCACAATAAAGATCATTGGCTCAGTCTAGGGCAGGTGCTCAACAATAGCTGAAAGTACAAACATCTGAAAAGCTTTCACAAAGTAAGAAAGTCATGTTCCACCCTGAGAGAGTCAGATTTAATTGGTCTTATGTGAAGCTGTAACATGAATATTTCCCCCAAATAATTCTAATATAGCCAGCATTGAGGACCACTTATCTAGAGGAAGCCAGGATTCCTGCTTATCTTGCATAACTTGGGTGCCTTTGAAATGCATGATATTATCCATGTAAATCTGAAGCTTCAAATAAGGACAGTAGTAATTTCCTGTAAAAGTTTTTTTTTTTTTTTTTTTTTTTTTTTTTTTTTTTTTTTTTTTTTATTTTTGTGAAGAATCACTTTAGTCCCATGTTTTGCAGGAAGTCTGGAATCTTCAGTTGATCATTATCAAATCTGGGAGCCACTAATCACAAACTTGATAGAGGCTGAGATTAACCAAGGAACAGGAAAAATATTCCCTTGGTATATTTCTCATGAAATCTCAGATAATAATAACTCATGATATGCATTAAAAAATGAATTTCCTGTCCCTGCCCCTAAAAGAGTGAATTGTGTTCTGCAGGATAACACCCCAGGTGATTCTTATCAGAGCAGTTTAGTAAACATTATAGTTTAAGTTGATGTATTGTCATTCTGGCACTGATTTATGATAGGAGGATATATATACCACAATGGTGTGTGTGTGTGTGTAATATAACCCCAGGATGGATATGGATATATATGTGTATATATATACATACACATATACATACATATATATATATATATACATACACATGTACATACATATATATATGTAAAAAACCTCAATACCTAGTTTTTTTATGTTTGTCATCTAGATTGTACTTTTCTTGGTATCAAAGAATATGGGAAAAATTATAATCACAAAGTGATGTGGTGAGCCTGAAATTAGAATACAGAGATAGGATGACAAATTTGGGGAATCATTTATTAAAATTTTTACATGACCTGTTGAGCTCTTCTGGTATCACACTAAGAGTATATCTTAATAGTGAACAGAGTTTCATGTCTTCAAAGTCAGCATCTTTCTTTCCACTTGACAGTAGTCTTTTATTTCTGTGAATAATCTTTACTCAGACAAAGCAAATACACTTTATAATGATTAATTTATCTTCCTTTCCATGATTAGCTTGTTGTTTGATATAAAAGAAGGTGACCTTAGTCATCCATCATATCTCTACAGCACCAATTTATTACCTCATCCCCTAGTATGGGACTGTTTTTATATTTAACTTATGAAATTTATTAATTTGCTTCTTCTGACCAAAGACAAAGTAGAAGGATGGTGAGAGTAAGACAATGAAAATTAATTTATCCCCCCACTTCTATCTAAGAAGCAAACTATTAAGGTAGCTGTTGGATATTTCCTATTTTATAGTTTTTGACTCTTTTAAAATCGTAACTAGCAGTTTTGTTTTAGAATTTTGCTTTCAGCTTTTATCCTGTGAGTGGGGCTCACTGAACCTCTCTCCTTTCTAAAATATGTGGAAATTACTTTTGATAACTAATGCACTACAGTGATTTCAGTAAGAGTGTAAAAAATTGCTTTTGTTTATCTTTAGTTTTTTGGGAACATTTCAGAGCTTGGTTGGGTGGAAAAGAAATAGGATCACACAAAAAGAGTTTTGTCCAGAGACAAAGAGTCAAAGGTTATTCAGGCATACTAAATTTGAGCTGCCTGCTATACCTTCATGTAGCAACAGTAAGCAAGGCAGATAGCATATTTTTAGGGAATAAGTCAAGGCTACAGATGCAGTGTGGTATAGTGTAAAGAATTCTGGGCATTAAATTAAGAGACATGGGCACAGAGGCTCACTACTATTCAATGGCTCTGTGACTTTGACTAAGTCATTTTGCCACTCTGGGCCCAGTCTTTATTGGGAAATTTCAAGTAGATCATCTATAATAAATTCTTCTCCAGTTCTAATATCAGATGATTCAAAATGTATGTATACTAACGTTCTTAACTTGACTTTTATATTTTTTTCAGCATTTAATATGAGAACCTACATTTGCCATATTTGTAGTATCACCTTTACATCCTTAGATATGTTCCGGTCCCACATGCGAGGGAGTGAACATCAAATTAAGTAAGTGGTTTTTTTGATAAAATGTTCCTGATACCAAATATATATTTTACAAACTTCTCTGGGCATTCATTTCCTTATGAGTTGAACTGGATGTGGTTAAGAGTATTAGTAACATTGTCCACTAGTGTCCCCAAGGTGTTCTTGTGTCATGATAGTGTGCTGGAAGAGCTGACTAATTGATATCCTTCCTGACCAGAGAGTGTTTTTTTCAGAGAGATGCTAAAGGATCATTCTCAAGCTAGCCATATAAATTCAAAGCATTTCTAGAATTTGGCTTAGTCCCAAGGTTTCAATGATCCAGTCAACATCCAGTGAGGTGTAGTGGTTAAGAACAAAGTTCTTGCTGTTAGAAAGACCTGGGTCAGAATACCAGATCCATCTTTCTATGGAGTGTGTAATTGTGAAGAGCTCTTATGTAAGATTGTTAAAAAGAAAATATAATAACATATGTAAGGTGCTTGACTTGGTACATAGGTGGAACTCAATAAATGTTTAGTTAACAGTTATTTTAAGGAGATGATAATTGAATGTACAATGGAGGAGTGGGTGATTTAGGTAATACATCAGAGGGACATTTAACTGTTATATAATTGGCTTATTTTTTTAAATTAAACATAGCATTTCTGTTAATTTATTCTAGATGAAAGTATTTATATTATTTGAGTCTGAATATTTCAGACCTAAATTGTCTGACTTGCCAAAATTGACCTACATTTAGACATGTTAAAAAAAGAAATTCAGGGTTCCAGAATAAATACTTGTCACATTTGTAGATCTATACAAGGAACTGAATAATCAAAACACAAATCATTCTAACATTCAGATCAGACCATTATTAGGGCATAAAATATTAATGGTCCTTACTCACACATCCTAATGTGTCTTAAGGTTTTTAGTATAACAGCATCTGATATATATATATATATATATATATATATATATATATATATATGTATATATATATATATATATATATGCATATATATGCTCCTCCCTTTAATCCTAGGCTTGAGAAAGTTTTCTTTAGAGCAAAAATTGTGAGAGGCCTGGGAGATATCTGATTATTCCCACTGCATCTTTTTACCATGAAAAGTAATTCTTTATAGCTTTTATCCTGAGGTTGATTTTAAAATTCTATTTGGGTTTTTTTTAGAGCAAAGATTATATTCAGATTAAAATATTCTAGTAACAAGAACTTTCTGTCCTTTTTGCAGAGAATCCCTTGTTATCAATTTAGTAAAGAATTCAAATACACAAGATTCTTATCAAGTTGAATGTGCAGATTATATCAGAATGCAGAAAACCAGAGAACTAGACTATAGGACTTGTTTCAGAAAGATGGAAGAGAATTATTTGGAAACCCTTGGGTACAGAGAAATGGTTGATTCCAGACCCAGACCTAAAATGTATGAACAGAGACTCCCATTTGAGACTTTCCAGACATACCCAGGATCATACAGTAATTCACCAGCAGTGGAAAACCAATTACCCCATTGCTTACCAGCTCATTCAAAGAAGACATATGACTCTTTCAAAGATGAACTTGAAGATTATATCAAAGTGCAGAAAGCCAGAGGACTAGATCCGAACACTTGTTTTAGAAAAATGAGAGAAAACTCTGTGAACCGAGGGTACAGGGAAATGGTTGATTCTGGACCCAGACAAAGAATGTGTGAGCAAAGATTTTCTTTTGAGCCTTCCCATACCTACCACCAATCATACAATAGTTCACCAGTGGAAGGCCAGTTACCTCATTGGTTACCAGCTCATTCAAAGAGAACATATGACTCTTTCCAAGACGAACTTGATGACTACATCAAAGTGCAGAAAGCCAGAGGATTAGAGCCAAAGACTTGTTTCAGAAAGATAGTTGATAGCTCTATGGAAAGTCATCCGCACAGAGAAATGGTTGATAGCAGAATGAGATGTAGAATGTTTGAGCAAAGACTCCCATTTGAGACTTTCCAGACCTACACAGAACCATACAATAGTTCGCAAACAGTAGAAAACCAGTTACCACATTGCTTATCAGCTTATGACAGCAAACAGAGACTAGACTCTGTGAGGTACTGTCAACTTCCAAGAGACTATTTCTCAGAAAAACCAGTACCTCTGAGCCTTAGTCACCAAGAAAATAACTCTGGCCCATACAGTGTAGAATGTGAAGTTTATAAGCACCTTTCCTCAGAAAACAACACTAGTGACTATCAAGCAGTTCATAAAAGGCGACACCAGAAGAGAAGACGACACCTGGAAGAAGGTGAAGAAAGGCCAGAGAAGGAGCAGTCCAAGCATAAAAAGAAAAAGAGTTATGAGGATATGGATTTAGGCAAAGACAAGAGCATCCAACAAAGTAAAAGAGAGGAGGATAAAGTCAGGATCAGTTCAGGAAAACTTAAGCATCGAAAAAAGAAAAAAAGTCATGATGTATCCTCCGAGAAAGAAGAATGTAAGCACAGGAAAGAAAAAAGAAAATCTGTTGAAGAAAGGACAGAAGAGGAAATGCTTTGGGATGAGTCAATTCTTGGATTTTGAACTTTTAGTTTAGCAAAAGATGATTTGAAGAAAACAGCATGGATTAAGATAAAGACAGGAGAATCCAATGAAGAAAAAGAGAGTTTGATATGGTCATTGTTGGTGCAGGAAAGCTTAGTTGTTTTGTGTGTAAAAATTAAAAGTGAATTGAAAGAAGAAACAGATGAAAAGCCTAAGTCCAGTCTTTGAGAAAGAAGAAAAGCAGAAAAATCAAACCTGTGGAGAAAAAACAGAAGAGCCAGTGTTTGGGATGAATCTACTCTTGGATTTTAAAGTTTTAGTTGTTTTCTCAAGGATGAATTTGAAGAAATCCATTAAGAAGATTAAATTAGACAAACACAAGAGCATCAGATGAAAAGGAGAGGTAGATACAGCCATTGTCAGTTAAGGGAAACTAGTTATATCTTTCCTTTCTTTCTTTCCTTTTCTTCTTTTTGTAAAACTTGAAATTTAATTGAAAAAGGAACCAAAAAAAAAAAAAAAAAAAAAAAAAACTAACCTAACCTCTGAGAAACAAGAATATAAGAACACAAGAAGAACATAACAGAAAAGGAAACCTATAAAAGAAAACAGAAGAGTCAATGCTTTAGGATGAGTCTACTCTTTAATTTCAAACTTCCTAATTTTGAAATAGGTTGAAAAGTTTGGTTTTATTAAATAATTATTTGATTTTTCACATGGACAGTTAATGTAATCTCTATAAAAACCAAGTGAAATGAAAGTATTCAGTATGCCTTTTCCTCAAGTTACTTTCCCTCAATTTTTTAGAAAAGAAGAAGAAAGAAAGAAAAGAACAAAAGAAAGAAAGAAAGAAAGAAAGATTATTACATGTATCTTACATAAAATGTAATTTCCCTAAATGGGGTTGTCTCTACTTTGTCCATCAGATTGCTGTGATAATGGATTTTTTACCCATCACAGATAATTTAATAATTTTTAATGAGAAAATTATCAAGAGTTGCAGTGTATAGCCATACCACCCTGAACTCACCTGATTTTATTTGTTCTTGGAAACTAAGCATGGTCAGGCCTGTGGGAGATAAGGCATTGCTGAATCCATTCCTTTTTGGGTTTATGTTAGTGTTGGTGGTATTTTATTATTGATGTGTTTGTTTATGTTTCTTAGTTTTCTCAAAAGAAAATGTATGAAACAATTTACACTGACTTTTTTCTTTGTTAACTCTAATTTGCAGTGTATTTTTGTACCTTCTAGTTTGGAAAGTGAAAAATTAAATAGTCTATAACAAACTTAGAAGATATATACTTTTTAAAAAGTTCTCAAAAAGTGCTGATACAAAATCACTCTGTATTCTGGAAGTGTTTATATTAAAGTGTTCTAATTTCTATACATTGTTTTATTTAAATGATCATTTTCCATCCATAGATGATTGATCCTGGAGTGAAGGGGCAGTAATTAAACAGTTTTCACTTAATACTTCTAGGGAGATCACACTATAAAGCTGTAATGATTTCATTGCTTTTACATCTTATCTAGTAGAAGCTGGTACTTTGTCTTGAGCTCAGTGTTAGCTTAGAAAAATATGAACAGCTAAATACTTGAAACTGAAGAAGGAAAAATTTTAACTGATAGGAGCCCATGAGGGTTTATTATCTTTAAATTGTTTGATTTTGATGATTTTTTTTTTTATTCTGGTGCTCCTTTTTTTATCATCAGCAACTCCTGTAAGCATTTGAGTATCACTGTGGTATAATAGAAAGTATAATGGCCTGGGAATCCAAATCCCAGGGTTGGATTCCAGTTGTACCATCAAGTTGCAGCATGATCTTGAGAATGCCATCAGAATCCAACATGGAGTCACCAGGAATAGGAAAAATAGGCTATAGTAGTCCCTTCACGTGCTAAACCTATTCAAAAAGTAAGTAAATTTTCATGGTGGTATATCTGCATTTAGGCAAGCCATTTCATAGTTGGTTTTTATATTTGAAATTTAAATAAAATGGTAAATATGTGCTAAAGCATGATATTATTGGTTGGGCTCATACCTAGTTAAATAAATAATCCCAAAGAGTTGGATAGTCCCCAAACATTATTTTTCTTTCAAGAACCTGTTAATATAAGATTATTTTATGCTATAGTATCATCCTCCCCTTTTAAAACCATATTTGGTATACTAGTGAAAGGAGAGAGAGCTCTAAGTGCCAAGATAAAACAAGTAGTCTGAATTGTCAGCCGCAAAATTGGCAAATTGTCTTTTCTAAGTAAGATGCCAAATTACTGTTATTCTCAAAATGTATAGATACAATGTTCCTCTAAAATTAGTCATACATAACTTTATAGTGGATATATCATGCGAATTAAAAAAAAAAATTAATTGGGTAGTGTGGCTATTGGAGCAAATAGGGTTTGGTTTTGATTACAGTCTTAAGGAAGTTACTTAGGCTTGTCCAAGAAAAGTGATTTTCAAAGATTTTAGGATAAACATTTTTGGCAAAAGTAAATTATTTGTTAACCAGAAAATTTAATTTTATGGTTGAAGCTGGTGAGAAGCACTTGGAACCCAACTTTTGCATATTTGCTCTGCTCCCATCTTCTGCCTCTAAGCATCTGGGGGTAAGAATATATCTAAGTCAAAATACACACACACACACACAGAAGATACGAAGTGATCGCCACTTCTGGAGTTGACTGCTGAATCTATTAAGATGAAATTTAGTAGTAAAAGTAAAAAAAAAAATCCTGCACGGGGGGGTTTGGAAGACAATGTAAAGACTCATTTGAGGAGAGGTAATTTAAGATATTACATGTGAAAGCAATGTTTGGGAATGTATTACATGTTTGTTTTGAAAGACCAATATCCAGACATAAATTCACATATGATCTGAGACAGTATTAATATACTGAAGACAGTATTCAGAACAAGTAAATTAATAGTACCACATTTCAGAGATGTGCCCTGAACTGGATAGTAGAGGGAAGCAAACATAGGCTTAATTTGAAAAAATATTTTTCAAAAATTGGAGTTTTAGAAAAAAGATATAACTGGCTGTCCTGTTATATACATGCATTGAGCAAATAATAGCTGACTATCAGCATTGTGCCAGAAAGGGACCTGAGGAAGAAATGAACATAGGTTCTGTTCCACAGAAAGTCCACACAGTCCAACAGAGGAGATGGACCAATAAACAGGTGATTGTGATATGAATTTGATAAGGGCTACAACAGGAATGATGATGAAGGGGAAGATGGCATTCAGGAAAGGCTTCACAAATAGAAGTGTTCTAAATAAACCTCTCAGTTCAAAGTTTTGTCTCTTTAATATATCCATGTGGCTAGCAGGCACCTTAAACTTAATGTAGCCAAAATAGAGAGCCTGCCTTTGTCATTATTAATCATTCATTATCTAGTTTACCCATTTATGTAAAATCTTCATTCAGTTCCTCAAGCAAAAAGAAAAGAAAAACATTTTTGAGCATCTTTTCTGTGCATTAAACCAAAAAATTCCTCTTGACTATATGACCAAAAAAGGAAAATATGTTTGAGAGCAATTGAAACATTAGAAGTCATTACAGTTCTTGAATTAAAGGTAAGTGAAGAAAACTGCATAGAATCATCAAAAGAGAACTGTGATGAACTAAGTCCATGAGGATCTCAGAACCATTCAGCATATATTTTCCTCCAGGAAACATCCATGTAAAAAAAAAAGGAAACTTCTAGTTTCAGAAATCAGATTAAACAGAGCAGAAAGATTGTAAGGCAAATGTAAAATTTATATGTTAGAGAATAGGAGAAGAATCTAGAGAAAGCAGATCTCAGAAAGTATTATGGCACCAAAATAAATATATAAACATGAGATTAACACATTAGACAACAAGACCTGTTGAATGTGAACACCAGAAATGCAGACACAAAGCAGATGGAAACTCTGACCTACTATTTTTCAAATGGGCTGAATGGAAGAAAACATACAAACCTTTGAAACAGAATGAATCAGAAAAATAATCCAGAAACAGTCAACAGAAGAGTGTGAAACAAAAACTGATGGAAGGAAACAATTACAAAAAACAAAATCCATAAATGAAAGACTTGCAAGGTAGGAGAAACACTGATTAAAATGGTAAGGAAGATAAGAGGAAAGTGAAGACAATTTGTAATTATATAAAAGATTGATTGAAATAATAGATAAAAGAGCCAATGGAGATCAAATTAGATATGTTGTATTGGATGCTATATTTTGCTAACCCAAACTATCCTCCACCTGTCACACCTTTTTAGGTGAGAGGCATTCATTTCTCCAATTTCTAGGGAATTGTCCTTGTCTAAGGAAACTGCCCTTTCTTTTTTTTAATTTATTTTTTATTTATAATAATTACAATTCATAGTGCACATATATAGCATCTTTTTACATACAACTGCCCTTTCTAAGGCCACGCCTCCTGCTTCAATTTGGGACACCTCCAAAAGGCTATTCTAGTTACAGAGCCCCCTATGGGATGAGCTGAGGTCTTCATCGTGACTGTATCATAGTTCCATTTATCTGCTACTCCTATCACTGCCTTAAAAGTATTTTTCTTTTGAGCTACCCCTTTAAATTGCCTTCATCAAATTCCTACCTCATAATAATTTCTTCCCAGAACCTTACCCAGGGCAAGAGGATCCAGGAATGTTCTTAGGAAATAGACACCAAAAGGCGTTATTTGGAGCAGGCAATATGGATTCTCTCATTTATAGGAGGTAAAATACTGATAGTAGGTAGTTCCTGTCATGATATGGCAGTATAGTTTTAAAAACTTTTACCAGTAATGCTAGTGGACAGGAATATACATGCATGTGTAATATCTCAAGCAGTTGAGAGGATCAGGGGACATAGCAATTTTATGAAAACTGCTAAATTTCTGAGTGTCATTGTTGCATTGGAAAAAGAAAATGAAAGGCTGAGAGAATCACCAATTTAAGGAAAAATATGAAAGTTAAGAGGTGTTATGGTTTAGATACATAGTATACCCCAAAAGCCCATGTGTGAGAGGCCAGATGATTGGGCTATGAGAACCTTAACATAATCAGTGTGTTAATTCCCAGATACGGATTAATTGAGTGATAACTGAAACTGGGTGAAGGAGGTGGGTCATTAAGGACATGCCTTTGGGTTTTATATTCTGTGGTTGTGAGGAGAGCGCTCTCTCTCTCTCTCTCTCTCTCTCTCTCTCTCTCTCTCTCTCTCTCCCCCCCTCCCTCCCTCCCTCCCTCCCTCCCTCCCTCTCTCTTTCTCTCTCCCCTTCCTGGTGCCATGTCCCCAATGGCTTTCCTCTGCCATATACTTCTGCCATGATATCCTGCCTCATCTCAGGCCCTGAGAAATGGAATTCACTGTCTGTGAACACTGACCTCTGCAGCAGTGAGCTCCGAAATAAACTTTTCCTCCTTAAAATTGTTCTTATCAGATCTTTTGTTCACAGCAGCAAAAAGCTGACTAAACTGAAAGTATCCTTGGTAGCATATAAAGAGATTTTCATCTCTTCTTCATCACACCTTTCCTGGACCCTCTGAGCTCTAGAATTGCCAGATAAAATACAGGATGACTAGTTAAATTTGAATTTCACATAATGAGCTAATTTTAGTATAAATATGTCCTATGGAATATTTGAGATAAAATTACAATTAAAAATTGTTTATATAAAATCCAAAATTAACTGGGTGTCATTATATTTAATTAGTTTGATAAATGTGGCAGCTTAGCACATTTCTAACAATTAATGGCTAGCAGCATTTTCTTGCTTGAAGATAATATTTAGTCCTCTGCCTTGCAAGATGATAAGGCCCATCCCCAAACATTTATACCCATCACTCCTACTGGCCATCAGACCAATTTCTGTGATCAAACCACAGTTTAACCTAGACTAAAAAGTGCTAGTCTGATAAGGGGAAAAATAGAGACTATGTACTCTAAGAGAAGGAGAGAACTAGGAAGAGGTTTGGTGAGATTGGACTCTAAGATTAGACAATTTGTGGCCAGAATATAGAAGGGCTAGAGGTTTCTAGGAGGAGCTCCAGGGGAAGAGCGAGTCAGGGGAAGGATAGAGTAAGGGTGGGCTCTCCAGAAATGGCACATGGAGGACTTTGATGAACAGAACTATAGTTTTGTTCTGTTAGGAAGCAGAGTTTGCTATGGTTTGAATGTATTTGTACTCTCTGTAATTCACATGCTAGAAACTTAATTCTCAATGTAACAGTGTTGGGAGGTAGGATATAGTGGGATGTGCTTAGATCATGAGAGTCCTGCCCTCACAAGTGGATTAATGTCAGTATACAAAGTACATGAGGATGTGGCTTCATTCTCATCAGCACTTATGCCATATGAGGAACAGTTTTCATCACTCCTCTCCCACTCCTAAGAATAAGCATTCAAGTCACCGTCCTGGAAGTGGAGAACAGGCCCTTAACAGACACCAAATATGCAAGCATATTGATTTTGGACTTTGCAATCTCTAGAACAGTGAGAAATAAACTTGTGTTCTATATAAATTACCCAGTCAAGTCTCAGGTATTCTGTCATAATAGCACAAAAATAGAATATGACAGGGATCATGAAATATTTCTAAGCAAAAAATAAGAAATTAGACTGTTTGATCTCTTATGGTCTTTTTTTTTTTTTTTTTTTTTTTTTTTTTGTGGTACTGGGGATTGAACTCAGGGGCACTCGTCCACTGGGTCACATCCCCAGCCCTTTTTTGTATTTCATTTAGAGACAGGGTCTCACTGAGTTGCTAAGTGCCTCGCCATTGCTGAGGCTGGCTTTGAACTTGCGATCCTCCTGCCTCAGCCTCCCAAAGTGCTGGGATTACAGGCGTGTGCCACCGCGCCTGGCTCTTATGGTCTTTCATGAGTCTAATGTGCTCATAAAAACAATTTTAGTGTGAAGCTGGAGGCTAGGCAGGGAAGGAGGCACAACACAGGATCTGTACAGTATTCCAAGTGTGATATTAGGTAATAGGGTAGTATCAGAGAGAACTGGGAGTGAGACACGGAGAAAAACTGTAGGATTCCTTGACAAGACTGAAATGCTAGGCTGGGTCATAGACTCCTGATGAATATTTGAACTGAGAGACAAGAAATTGAAAAAGCAAAGCCCTATTCAGATGGGCTAATTTCAGAAACACTGATACAAAGAAAGTCAAACTGAGATCATGCTGAGATTAATGGAAAGATGCTTAAGATTGAAATAAAACCCAATAGTTTTTCATTACAAAACTAGGTTTCTTAGGACCTTTCAACTGAGACCAACGAGGATTAAAAACTTTAAGTATGTTATAATTGACCCATAACACTTGTGATTGGTAAAGCTTCACCCTGTACCTCAATTTAAGATAAGCACTTTGTATAAAGATGTTTGGGAATAGCAAGGATCAATCATATTATGGAAAAGTAAAAAAGGATTCCCCACATATCTGTTATTCTACAATATATCATTATTGGCTCAACCTCACCAGATGTTTGGTGCATTTGTTTTCTTCCCTATTTTCAATGAGTAGTTCATATAATTCTTAAGCATATTATGATAAGGTTATGGAGGAAGATTTCATAAAATCTTTTAATATTTTTTTTATTTATCTGTCTTTAATTGGCACATGGAAGATAGAACAGTGTAGCTAGGAAATCTAATTGTGTACTTCTTTTCAAAATATTAGCTGTACATCAATCTCACCTCACCAGCTGGATACAAATGTAAAGGATATTTGTTAGAAAAAAGAAAGCATAAGTGCAAGGTAACCCCAAAGAGATGGAGAAGAAGGAAGTGTGCCGTACTTAGGTGATTTTCACGAAATGGTGTATCTATAAATATAGAAATAGGTATAGGCAGAAGTGAGAGTCATCAAGCTCTTCTGTATCCTGAAATGCTGCATAAAATAACTAAGAAAGTAATTATTTATTTGACTGTATATACTGCACATAATATTTCTCTTTTGCAGAGCTGATAGATCCCTGAAGATGTTGGGTGGGGCAGAGTTTATTTCCATCCCAGAAAAAGAGAAAATCCTGGCCTTATATATTTCTGCATCTTACATCAAATAAAGTCAGTAGGTGAAACTAAAATTTTCCTTGAATTCACTTCTATGTAATATATCTTATTCAGTAACTGGAAGTAAACTACCAAGTACCAATGTAACTCACAGTGCCACAAGGGGAGAGAAAACCCTATATACCATGGGGAGGTAACATGTAATGGTGCAAGCAATGGATTTAGATTCAGAAGACTGTGTTCAAATAAGCACTCATGCTTATTTGTTTTGGGTCACTGAAGCCAAGTCATTTAGCTACTTTAAACATTTTTCTGATTTGTGACAGGGAGACTTTTTAAAAATTTTCACTTAGTAAGGTTATTTGAGGATTAAATAATATAATATGCCAATACAGTTTCTGATATATATTGAACTCCAATAAATGTTAATTGAATTAGAATGCCAAGTAGAGTAGTATTGGGGGGAGCATGACTAAATTGGCCAAAATTCAGTTATTAAACTACATGATGGTAACCCTAAGAAAAAAATCCTTTCCCAGTGATAATAGATAGCCAAAGGTAAAATAGATTATCTCAAGAGTTATGGAATAATGAAGTGTTCAAAGGCTGGAAGATTATTCAGCTAGATTGTGCGTGGGGGGGGGAGTCTGAAGCATTTCTTGTGTTGTTTGATACCAAATTCACCCTCGTTTCTCACTCAACTCCAATCTTTATAAATTTCATCAAGCCTATCTTTTTAAGCTGCCTTGAAGTTTTGTTATTTAACAAAGCCTGGTATAAATCAATACATAAATTTCTCAAAAATGATATGTAGCATTGGACCTGAGAATTCAAAATTTTGTGTTTTCATTATTTGTGCTGAAAGTAATTTGGTAGTGAGAGTCTGCTCTAAAAAAGGCTCAGGGAATAAATGCAAGAGAAATTTCTTGTGTTAATACAGTTTTGGTGCTAATGCTTTGTGGTTAGCATTTATTTTACTAATAGCTAAGTTTATATAATGGTTGATCTGTAAATTAATAATAATATTGGCTTACTGGTTACGTTCAATTTTGTAAATTGTTTTCACATGTCACCTTCATTATCCCTGGTTCATAGAGGAGCCAAGCAAAATTTTGATGTTTACCAAATCTCACAATTCCTTACTTGCAGATAGTTAATACATACATATTCATCTCTAAGTCGTCTAACTTGTTAAACATCATATCCTTTGATGAAAAAGGTATTATCTAGATGAGGCATCTAATAGAGCTCCTCCTTCATTAAAAACATTTGAAAAGATAAGACTAGTCCTTCTTTTCAAAATGCACTTCTCCCAGAAGGAATGTGACTTTCAATTCCATTGAGATTTAAATCCTGTGAATTAATGAGCATCCTTTGTGAGCCATCAGACATTCTTCAAGGAGTAACTTATTCAGTTATTTCCAGCTACCAATTTCCCTTGTGGAAAAAACAGCAAATGATTTCCTATAAGAGAGAAAATAGAGTGATCAAGAAACATTTGAACCTAAGGGGAGGGAATTGGAACTAGATTTTTGAAAACCTGTATTGGGCTAGGCACTTATACAAATTATCTCTTTGAAATCTTAATTCTGAGAACCAAGTGAAAAAAGGAAAGTGAGTCTCCGAATAGTTAGGTATATGGCCTAAGATCATAGAGATGGGGGCAGGACTGAGAATGCGATCCCCATTTTTCTAACTACTGAAGCTGGTCCCTGGTGAGTTAATCCATTAAGTACAGTAGGCATTCACAGTACCTAGGACTCATGATGCTTTTAGGGACCTATAAAAATGGTTTAATTTAGGGGAGTGGTATCACTAAAAATGTCAGAGTGGTGGGTTTCTAGATCCTGTCTGTCTATAAAAGCAAGTAATAAGCTAAAAAAAAAACTGTCAAACTCACAGAACTCTTTAATGTAGTCGAAATTTAAGTTTCAGTGAAGAAAGAAAATGCAGAGTGTTGTGGGAAGAAAGAGCTATGGCATTTTAAATAACTCTTTTACGATCATCATTCCCCATATCATCAGCAGCCATGATGATTCCTAGTGCAGGTGGTGAAGAGCAAAATTGAATAGTACAGACCTTTCTCTCAAATAATTATAGTATGTGTGTATAGTATATGTGTATACTATAGTGTATGTGTATAGTATATGTGTTTCAACTCCTCTGGCAGCTCTGTGAAGGACTGTCTGTGAAGGGCTTCCCTTTGTTTCTATTTACTTAGAGAATTCCCACCGATGAGGCAACTTCCCAGGTAATATTGGCCAAAAGTATTTGTGATAGTTAATATTATGTGTCAACTTAGCTAAACTAAGGTTTCCAGATATTTGATCAAATGTTATTCTGGATACTTCTATAAAAGGTTTGTTTGTTTGTTTAGGGGGGATTAACATTTAAATTGATGGACATTTAATAAAGCATATCACTCTCCATACTATGAATGGGCTTCATCCAGTCAGTTGAAGGACTCACTGGAACAAAGACTGATCAACCAGGGCAAGAAAGGGTTCTGTTAACAAACTGACTTTGCGTTTGAAGGGCAACTCTTCCCTATGTCTCTAGCCTTTAGTCCTACCATGTAATTTTTTGACTCAAGAAGCCTCCATAATCTCATAGGCTAATTCCTTAATATCTATCTATCTACTGATTCATTCATCTACATACTGTTATTTCTGTTTCTCTGGAGAACCCAGACTAACATGAATTTTGGGATCAAGAAATAGGGTGCTACCATAAAAAATGCTTAAAAATGTGAAAGTGATTTTGGAATTGGGTAATGAGGAACTGGAAGGTTTTTGCAGTGCATGTTAGAAAAAGTATAGATTACCTTAAAGTTAGACTGTTGGTATAAATATGAATATTAAAGGTAAATTTTGTGTTTTTTTATTTTTAAATATCTTATTTGTTCTTTTTAGTTATACATGATAGTAGAATATATTTTGACATATCACTTATACATGAAATATAACTTCCCATTTTTACAGTTGTACATGGAGTTACACTGGTCATATATTCATATATGAAATAGGAAAGTTATCGCTGATTTATTCTACTGTCTTTCTCATTCCCAGCCCCCTCCTGACCCCAACTCATCCCTGTCCAATCCAGTGAACTGCCCCTCCCCCCACCCTGTTCTTATGAGTCAGCATCTGCGTATCAGAGAGAACATTTAGCCTTTGGGTTTTTGGGATTGGTTTATTTCACTTAGCATGATAGTCTGCAGTTCCATACATTTACCAGCAAATGCCATAATTTCATTCTTCTTTATCACTGAGTAATATTCTATTGTGTATATATACCACATTTTCTTTATCCATTCATCTGTTGAAGGGCAGCTAGGTTGGTTCCGTAGCTTAGCTATTGTGAATTGAGCTGCTATAAATATTGATGTGGCTGTGTCACATAGTATGCTGATTTTAAGACTTTGGAGTATATGCCAAGGAGTGGGATAACTGGGTCAAATGGTGCTTCCATTCCATGTTTCTGAGGAAGCTCCATACTGCTTTCCAGAGTGGTTGCACCACATTGCAGGCTCAACAGAAATATATGAGTGTACCCTTTTCCCCATGCCTTCAAAAACATTTAGTGTTACTTTTATTTTTGATAATTTCCATTCTGACTGGAGTGAGATGAAATTAGTGTAGGTTTAATTTGCATTTCTCTAATTGCTAGTGATGTTGAACATTTTTTCTTATATTTGTTGACCGATTGTATTTCTTCTTCTGTGAAGTGTCTGTTCTGTTCCTTTGCTCATTTATTGATTGAGTTATTTGTTGTTGTTGTTGTTATTGTTTTGGTGTTAGTTTTTATGAGTTCTTTATATATCCTGGAGATTAATGTTCTATCTGAAGTATAGGAGGCAAAGATTTTTCTCTCACCTGTATGTTCTCTGTTCACATTCCTTTTTTTTTTTTTTTTTTTTTTTTTTGGTACCGGGGATTGAACTCAGGGGCACTCCACCACTGGGCCAGCCCCCTTTTTTTTTGTATTTTATTAGAAACAGGGTCCCACTGAGTTGCTAAGTGCCTCACCATTGCTGAGGCTGGCTTTGAACTCACAATCCTCCTGCCTCAGCCTCACAAGTGCTGGGATTACAGGTGTTTGCCACTGTGCCTGGCTCTGTTCACATTATTGATAGTTTCCTTTCTTGTGAAACAGCTTTTTAGTTTGTTATCATCCCATTTATTGACTCTTGATTTTACTTCATGTGATTTAGGAGTCTTGTAGAGGAATTAGGTACCTAAGCTGACCTAATGGATAGTTGGGCCTACTTTTTCTTCTAATAGGCGCAGGGTCCTTGATCCACTTTGAGTTTTGTGCAGGGTGAGAGATAGAGGTCAATTTCATTTTGTTATATATGGATTTCCAGTTTCTGCAGCACCATTTATTGAAGAGGCTATCTTTTCTTCAATGTATGTTTATGGCGCCTTCATTTAGTATGAGATTACTGTATTTATGTGGGCTTGTCTCTGTGCCTTCTATTCTATGCCATTGGTCTTCATGTCTGTTTTGGTGCCAATACCATGCCATTTTTGTTACTATAACTCTGTAGTATAATTTAAAGTGTGGTATGGTGATGCCCCCTGCTTCACTTTTCTTGCTTAGGATTGCTTTGGCTATTCTGGGGCTCTTATTTTTCAAAATTAATTTCATGAAGAACATCATTGGAATTTTAATAGGCATTGAATTAAATCTGTATAGTGCTTTTGGTGGTATGGCCATTTTGACAATATTAATTCTGCCTATCCAAGAACAGGGGCGATCTTTCCATTTTCTAAGGTCTTCTTCAATTTCTTTCTTCAGAGTTCTGTACATTTCATTGTAGAGGTCTTTCACCTTTTTTGTTAGATTGATTCCCAAATATTTTTGAGGTTATTGTGAATGGGATAGTTTTCCTAATTTCTCTTTCAGTTGATTCATCACTAATGAATAAGAACAGAACTGATTTATGGGTGTTAATTTTATATCCTACTAATTTACTGAATTCATTTGTGAGTTCTAGAAGTTTTCTGGTGGGTGTTTTTGAGTCTTCTAAATATGGAGTCATGTGGTTGGCAAGTAGGGATAATTTGAGCTCTTCTTTTCCTATTCATATCCCTTTAATTTTTTTCTTCACTGTAATTACTCTGGTTGCAGTTTTGAGGACTATGTTGAATAGAAGTAGTAAAAGAGGGTATCCCTTGTCTTGTTCCAGTTTTTAGATGGAATCCTTTCAATTTTTCTCCATTTAGAATGATGTTGGCCTTGGATTTAGCATATAAAGCTTTTACAATGTTGAAGTATGTTTCTGCTATCCCTAGTTTTTCTCGTGTTTTGAATATGATTGATGCTGTACTTTATCAAATTATTTTTCTGCATCATTGAGATAATCATGTGATTCTTGTCTTCAAGTCTATTTATGTGATGAATTACATTTATTGATTTCTGTATGTTGAACCAAACTTGTATCCCTTGATGAACCCCACTTGATCATGGTGCACTATCTTTTTACTGTGTTTTTGTATGTGATTTGCCAGTGTTTAAAAGTAAATTTTGTGAGTGCTTAGGAAAGAGGAAAATATAATAGAAAACTGGAGAAAAGGCAGCCCTTGTTGTAAAGTGACAAAGAACTTGACCAAATTGGGTTCTAGTGTATTATAGAAATTAAAACATTTAAGCTTCAAATTTGGATATTAACAAAAGATATTGCTAGGCAAAATTGCTGAAGATGTAGCCTGGTGTCTCTGTTGCTTTATAGTGAAAGGAGAGAGATAAACTTGAGAAGGAATTTTTAAGCAAAAATTCACCAGAACTTGAAGATTTTCAGTCCATATATATTATAAAAATTGACAAAGCATGTTCTGGAGAAAGCCCCAAGGGTATGGCTGGGCAATCACAACATGAATAGATTAAAGGTGTGACTCATGTCTAATCAGTCATCTCAACAGAATCCAGGAATAGAGATGGGGGTCATACCAGCAGAAACTCTGCCAACTTCTATTGAAATTAATAGACATGTAACAAGATGAATGAAGACTATCAGACTTTTAAGACTCTACAGGATGTGATAAGTAGAACTATCTAGCTGTTGATATCTTTCAAGAAAAAGTAAGAAATGACCATGAAGGTAGGAATGGCCATTCTTTGTTTCAGAAAGCAGAGGCACCTTATCAGTTTCAGCAGGCTAGGCTAACATGCCTAGGGTCTTGATGCAAGGCTGCTACCGCAGTGAGACAAAAAAGTGAGGCTACCACTCCTGTGGGCCCAGAAGACAGAGTATTGGGCCAAAGAAGATTATCTAAAGACTTAAACTTTAATGGAACTTGCCTTTCTATGTTTTAGACTTTTTTTGAAATTGTGGTCCTTTTCTTTCCAATTTTTCCAGTTTGGAATGGAAATATCACTCTTATGTTGGTCCCACAATTGTATTTTGGAAACAAACAACTTGTCTGGCTCCACATGTTCAGAGTTGGAAAGGAATTTTGCCTTAGGATAAATGATACCCCTGTCATTGTACAGGGGTTCTGAGGAAGTCCCTCTGAGGGGGAAGTGGGACTTCAACTTGGCCTGGGTAGATTTTTGACTTATGCTGCTGAAAAAAATCTCAGTAAGGTAAAAGCAAATATTTATTAAAGGACAGCACAGCAACGCTATACACATCCCCAAAGCAGGGTACAGATGCCCCTCTCCTCTCAGAGAAGACAAGTGACACAGCCAGAGTTGAGCTTTATGATTACATAAAATATTTTCCTTGGAAGAAATATGCAGGTTCCCAGGCAAGCTTTTGTGAAAACCAAATCCCATGTAAATCATTTGATATTTAGAGTTCAGAATGTTTCTCCTTGGTTAAGCATTCTAGCCATAAATCAGTTGTGGGCACATTGTATAGGTTTTTGAATTTGATCTGATATAAGCATATGTTGAAGGTTTTATTCACCTAACTAAATAGATGAGAATGGCTTGTCATGCTCATAGATCTGGGTCTCCATCTAGTAAAGGCATCTTTTCCTTTCTCCCTGAGAACCCACCTATCTCAATACCCCAAGTCTCTTTCACACTTAATTTAGATAGTTATATTTGTGACTTAGAATTGATGCTAAAATAAGTTAAGACTTTGGGGATATTGAGATGAGGATGAATGTATTTTGCATGTAAGAAGTACATGAGGGTTGGGGCTGTAGTTCAGTGGTAGAGTGCTTGCCTAGCATGTGCGAGGCACTGGGTTCGATCCTCAGCACCACATAAAAACAAACAAATAAATGCATTCTGTCCATTTACAACTACAAAAAAATTTTTAAAAAGAAGTAAATGAATTTTGCAGGTCCAAAAAGAAGAATATTATGAGTTAAAATGTTTCCCCTCAAAATTCGTGTGTTGAAGTTTGAATGCCCAATTCCTTAGAATGGGACTACATTTGGAAATAAAGTCTTTACAGAGGTGATTGAGTTAAACTGAAGACATTAAAATGGCCCCTAGACAAATATGACTGTTGTCCTAGTAAGAAGAAATTTGGACACAAAGAAACACTATGTGTACATATGTACACACATAGGAAAGAACATGTGAGAAAACAGAAAGAAGGCAGTCACCTATATGCAAGAAGAGGGGCTTCAAGAGAAACCAAGCCTGCCAAAATAAATTTTTGTTATTTACCCAACCTATTCTGTAACTCATATTTTTTCTTGGTGGTACTAAGGATTAAACACATGGGTTCTCTACCACTGAGCTGCATTATCAGCCCTTTTTATTTATTTTATTTTAAAAATATATTTTACTTATAAATTGACACAGTACCTTTTTATTTTTTATGTGGTGCTGAGGATCAAACCCAGTGCCTCACACGTGCTGAGCAAGCACTCTACCACTAAGCCACAACAACCCCAACCCCTTTTTATTTTTTATTTTGAGAAAGGATCTTGCTAAATTGCTGAGGCTGGCCTCAAACTTCCAATCCTCCTGCCTCACTGGGATTAGAGAAACCTGGCCTACAGCACTTTTTATGCTGTAGGCAAACTAATAGAACATTTATAGGTAAAGAGATTAGCTCCAGTAGCCTGGAGCAAAGCATAATAATCAAGATCAATGATAGACAGACAAAAACCTTAGAAGGAAAAGTTGATAAAAAAAAATAAAAAAATAGATACATGAGGGGAATGAGATTCTTTGAAAGCTCCTTGTATGTTAAGAAGTCTAGAATTCACTTAATACTACTGATATTATTAGCTGCTAGATTTTTTTCCTTTCAGTTTAAAGAGGTTCAATTAATATAATCTAAATTATTAGGTTGGGCTATAATTTCCCACAATTAAGACATTTTAAATATAATGTGTACGTGTTGAAAACTCACCTATAGACATTTCCACGTTCCATACTTTATTGAATAATGCCTATTATTTTATTTTAAGAGATATACTGTGATATAATAATTGCCAAAATAACTAATCAAAATAAAAAAGCAGCAGCAACAGCAGCAGCAGCATCACTTTCTCAACCTTTTCGTTAGACAACTCTCACAAATATACTGCTTGCTCTTTATTCCTGAAGATCAGTTGTATGAGATGTTTCATTTAGTGATAACTGTGGCCCATCCACGTCACTACTGAGTTCCTAGCAGGGGACTGAAAAATCATGTCCCTATCCATGTATATTCTGGAGTTGTATCTCCACTTAAAAGGAAGCAAAATTCAGCACAATGGGATCTCACATTGGTGTATATTTGATGAGAAATCTTTTGCTAATTTATCCTGAGTGGCAAGAAGGTTATGACAGGAAGACTTTTTATCAGAATCAGACATAAAGTAATATCTGTTAGGCAACAAACACAATGCCTGGCATATAACAGGTCCCCAAAGTTCTTGAGATTCCTTAGAAATAAAAACATGACATATACCCACAGTCATGTCTTGCACAAGAAGGTATTTAATTAATTCATTCAACAACTATTTCTTGAGCACCTTCTATGTGGCAGATACCATCCTTGGCATTGAGGACACAGCAGATAACAAAACAGACAAGTATCCCTGTTTTCATAATTCAGGGAGAAAGAAAATAAATAAGTACATTATCTAGTAAATTAGAGAATGTTAGATGGTAGGTAAAATTAAAGAAGGAGTATAGAGTGTGTCTCAGGGTTCAGTTATGAATAGGAAAGTTAGGGAAGTCCTCACTGATAAGATGACATTAGTGTTTCATCTCTGTGACCAAAATACATGACAAAAAAACTTAGAAGAGGAAAAGTGTATTTGGGCTCATGGTTTCAGAGATCTCTTGTCCATGGTCAACTGACTCTATTGCTCTTGCCTGAATCCAGGTAGAGCATTGTGGTGAAAGGGCATGGCAGAGGAAAGCTGCTGTGGCTCATGCCAGCTGGGAAGCAGAGTGAGAAGGAGAGAAGAGAGTCAGGGACAAGATATATAATCCAAGCCAAACCCCAGTGCCTACTTCCTCCAGCCTACAGTTATCACCCACAAGTCATTCAAATTATAAATACATCAAATGGATTAATCCACTGATGAAGCTATAGCTCTCATAATCTAATCATTTGTGAATAGCATACACAAAGTTCCAGAGGCACAGTTTGTCTGGTGACTGAAATATTCAAGAAGCCTCACAGAGGCCAGCTTGACTGGCATAGATTGAGGGAACAGAAGAATAATATGAACGAATGTTAGTAAGGAAACTAGGATTATTCAACAGGGCTATTCCAATGTGCTGGTTCAAAATCATGACCCAATATTTTAGCTACTCTCCTGTTAGGTTTGTTGATTCTCTCACCCCACTCTCTGCCCCAAATAGTATTTAGAAAATCTCACCCAACTATATATTCCTTGTAATAGAAAAACCTGTAAATAAGTATTTCTTCCAAATAAATTCTCAGAAATGGTTCTATGGCTCTGTATATTTAAAAATAAGTAAATGGAAAAAATAAAACAGTTAAATGGAAGAATATTTTACAGTATAATAGTTTTTCCAATATGAAAAAAATCTCCAAATTTCATAAGCATGTGTTACAGTCAAGGGAACCTGATCCAGCTCCATGTCTGCCCTCTCCAAGGAGTTGCAGAAAATGGTACAGACTTTCTCCACCTAGTCTGAGATGAACCTCAAGTGGTCTGAGGAATCAGTGCTCAGGGTGCTCAAGAATAGGATGGGCTCAGAGAAGCATGGGCATTAATGATTGGAAATAGCAGGTAATTATTTAAAATCTTTGTTTTATACAAAAGTTTCCCTGTGAAAATTTTTAAAATTTTATACTAAAGCATTTAAATATACTATACAAATAAATATTTTCCTACCATGTGTACTGTTTTAAACTTCAGGTTTATTTATTAACAAGCATAGTTTTCTCCTCAATATACATTAAACTACCTTGTTCCTTCTAAGGGTTCTTTGTTAAACAATGAATTCTAGTAGGCCACAAGCAGATATACATTTGCCTTTTCACTACTTTCTCCCCCTTATATGCAGTGCCACCTGTTTTTCTGATACATATATCCTGGTAAACCTGAAAGCATGTTTCTGTAACAAAGATTTATCAGTGGAATTGTGTCGTCAGAATTTCTACATTTTCATCCCAAAGGAGGTCATTATACTCCTCAGCACAGGTACCTCAGTACAATGACTGGACTATAGAAGGACTTCAAAATTCTTCACTCTTATCAAAATGTAGTCTAGGAAACACAAATGTAAAAAGAAATAGGTTTCTAGGCTTTCAGGAAGGTCAAGTGGGCAGAACCCAGGTGGCTCAGGGATGAAATTCAGGGATTCTGTCTCTGTTGATCTCTCAACTCTTTCCCTTCACTTTCTTCAAAGATATCTTGTCCCAGAGGATGACATGGACCTTCCAGTGACCTAGAATATTAAAAATAAGATGCCTTAGATGCTTTTATTTTGTTCCATAATATTTATTTTTTCTTTCTTTCAACCTGAAGCCATACCTGTGACTGAAATTGGAGCTTGGCTTATCAGGAAGCTAAAGTTTACCTTGTAAAAGCTGATAGGTGTTCTGTGTTTTTTCCCCACTAAAGATCCTGTTTCTTTTCATAATAAAGAATGACTTTGTACATTGTATATTATATGTCCTGGATTGTTTTTCCCTTACCCCAACCATGAGTCAGCAGTGCTAGGACCAAAAGAGACCATCTCTCCATCCCTGAAAGTCCCTAGCATTTACATCAGGCATTCATAGTGCCTGAAAACTACACAGAAGGGACTCAAATTCTGGACAATTCTGAAAACCACATTTTGCTCCCCCTATCTATTTTTTGTTTACTGGGAATTGAACCCAGAGGTGCTTTACCACTGAGCTATATCTCCAGTCCTTTTTATATTTTTACTTTGACACAGGGTCTTGCTAAGTTGGTGAGGCTGGCTTTAAACTTGTAATCCTTCTGCCTCAGGCTTTGAAGTTGTGGGATTATAGGCATGCACCATCATCCCCAGCTTCTGCTCCCCATATCTTGATAACTGTGATAGTCAACTTTTTGTCACTGTGACCAAAATACCTGACAACACTAACTCACAGAAGGAAATATTTATTTTGGCACACAGTTTCAGAGGGTTCAGTGTATGGTCTGCTGTCTCCAAGGCAGAATTATCATGGGGGGGAGGGAGGGAAACATGGAAGAGAGGGGGGAGGACCCAAAAACAAGATAAATCCTTTCAGAATATGCTCCCAGTGACCTATCTCCTTCAACTAGTTCCCACCTCCCACCAGTCCATCCAGTTATCAATGGATTAATCAAATGGATTACTACGTGGTGAATTCAAAGCCCCCATGTTCCAATCATTACCTAAAAGCCTCATGCCTGAACTTAGCTGCATTGAGCACCATCCTTTAAAAACATTCCCTTTGGGGGAACATTACTATCAAAACCATAACAGCAACCTTGGCCCATCACTTCATAGTAACTCACAGTGCCAACCATTCTCATGCTTATTTCTAAAACCATATTTACTGTGGTATTTATGGATCTCTTATCAGATCTAAAACAGGGCAATCATTTTATTAAGTATTTTAATGTGCTACTGATGAACTTATTAAATGTTGTGACCCAACCTCATTTTCCCCAGGAGTCCAGTGATTTTTTTGAAACATGATCAGTGTTCAAAAAGTTGCAAAAGAATGTGTATGGATGTTGTGTATACCCTTAATGCAACTTCCTCTAATTATTAAGTTTTTCATTAATATACTATATTATCAAAACCAGAAAATAGACATTAGTACAATCCACAGAGCTTCCTGAGGTTTCACTAGTTTAATATGAATTCATTTGTGTGTATATTAATATCTGTGTGAGTATACATAATTCTATGCATTTCTAGTCCTTTCTGCTCAATTCTCTAAGTACAATTTTCATGGGTTCAAACAAAACTGCCATTTTTGAGACATCTGAGTTTGCTCTCATTAGCCAGACTCTGGCTGGATAATCATGACTTAGCATACATATATTTAAGTCACTTAATTCTTTCAACAAATATTTATTGATTACCAACAATATGCACTGTCCTGTGAGGGGTACTAGAAACAGAGCAGATAATTTGAATGACATGGCCCTACTTCTTATGGAACTTACATTCCAGAGGGGTTGATATACTCAAGAATTAAGGACCACAAAAAATGGGGAAATATGGTAGAGAATAACTTTAGTGGGGAGGGAAGTAAGGATTATTTGAGGAAGTTATTTTGATCTGATACTCAAACAGAAGTCAATAGTGGGAAGATATAGGAATTCAAGTACTCTAGACAGAGGTAATAGCAAGAAGAAAGGCCCTGAAATATGAACAAGCTTGGCACATTTAAAGAACAGCTTGGATGCCACCTTGCACTATGGAACAGTGGTAATAGGATGGAGTGGTAGGCTTTTTAGGCCACAGTAAGGATTCTGGGTTTGGTTCTTATTATGATAGAACAACTAAAATTTTTCAGAAAACAAGAGATATCATAATAATGTACTTTGTTAGGAGTTCACTTTGGAAGTTCTTCAGAGTGTAGACTAAAAGAGAATAACAGTAGGAACCAGGAGTCTAGTTAGTGGGTTTGTTAGTCAACTTTTTATTGCTGTAACAAATACCTGAGATAAGCAATTAAAAAGGAGAAAAGATTTATTTTGGCTCATGTTTTCAGAGGTTTCATCCTATGGTCTCTTGGACTGATTGCTTTGGGCCTGTGGCAAGACAGGCAGGAAGTGTATGGTAAAGCAAAGTAGCTCACGTTGTGGCAGCCAGGAAGCAAGAGAGAAAGTGGGGAGAGAGGGAGGGAGAGAGGAGCCAAGATACCAAATCCTCTTCCAAAGTATGCTTCCAATGACATAACTTCCTTTCACTAGACCTCACCTCCTAAAGATTATACCATATTCCAATAATGCCACAGGCTGGCAACCAAGCCTATAATATATGAGACTTGGGGAACATTCCACATCCAGAGTATAACAACAACATTGCAGTCATGCAGGTGAGCAGATACAGTGTCAATGTACAAATATTAGCAATGTAGAACATGAGAAGGGAATGAGCCTTGGGAGTGCTGAGCTTGCTGATGAAGTAGATGTTTGTGGTAAATGATAGAAATGAAATCAAGTGTTTCCCTTGGAATGTCTATCTTTGCAATTGAGTCAGGGGAGTTTGTTAAGATGAGAAAGTGAGGGAAAGACAAGGTTTGATTTGAGGCCCAAAAGGTAAAAGCTGATTTGGCTGTGTTATTTGTGGATCCTATAAAGAATCTTGGAAGGGCCATGTGGTTGGATATATAAGTCTTGAAGCCCTTGACTATAGCATAACAACAAAACAAAAAAAAAATCCTATATTGCTTAACATAATAATATGGATAAATTGACACATGAACAGGATACAGTTCTAGAGTCTGGGAGGAATTCAAAGATATTTTCAAAAACAATTTTAATGAAGAAATGATATTGTTGTCAAAGAGATATCTACTCTCCACATTTGTTGCAGTATAATTCACAATAACCATGATATGAAGTCAACCTAAGTATTCATGAATGGATGCATGTATAAAGAAAATATGGTACATAAACAAAATGGAATATTATTCAGTCATAAAAAGAAAGAAATCCTGTCATTTGCAGCACTGTAAATGGAACTAGAAATAGTTATGTTAAGTGAAATAATTCAGGCACAGAAGACACATCACATGATTTCACTTTGAAATTGAATCTCTATCTTTTTTGTGCTCATGAGCTATCCAGCATAAGGAAGGAGTCACCATCCTGCCAGGGGTAACTGACTCTGATTATTACAAGAAGAAAGGATGCTGTTATTCATGGAAGACGGAGAAATAAGTATGAATCCCAGGTGATCTATTGAATGTTTCTTGATACTCTTCTGCCCAGCATTGTCAGTAAAAGGACAAGGTAGCAACCTAGGCCAGGGAAGGGTAAGATGACCAGGGATGAGGTATGGATAATTCCATATAAATCACTAAGACTACCTGTAAGTCCTAAGGCTTAGGAACTGAAGGTGAAGCGATTGTACAGTGAATTGTGGAAGAAATAGTTGAATACTAGTTGTGGCCACAAGGCCAGGTGCAATGGTATTGGCTAGTATTTATCTTCTTCTAAGTTTCCTTAGTAATTCAAACCAAACAGATCCTAGAGAAGCTGATACTTGAATGTAATGTGGAAACATGAATCCAGTCACAGCAAAAGGTAAGCTGTGAGAGACAACAGAGGTGTGTTGCCTACATTTTCCCCGAGTGAAGGAGTTGTTGCCCACCTGCTGGCATTGATGTCATCAGACAGCCCTCAGTTGTGTTTTCATGGCTAACCTCTGCTGCAGAAAGCAATATTTCCCATGGTTATTCTCTACCTATGTGACTGAAGGAAGTAGTATATAAAGTCCCAGCCACTTAGGTCTAATACTTGGCAAGTCTAGTAGGACATTTTAGCTCCTCAACTTCATATGGAGTTGGCAAAAGCTGTCACTAGACCTGTATTGCAGATTGACTTTCTTCTTAGTTCAGTTACTCTGCCCATTCTTACCTACAAATGTTGATCCCAGTGAAACTTCATAATAAACATCCAGTGTAGTAAGTTCAGTCTCAGAGCCTGTTTCCAGGAGGGCATCTTGTAATACCCATTTAGTTTTTGGGAATGGGGAATTGCATATTAATCTGCTTTCTTCAAGGCTGTGCCAACAGTGTCCAGAGTATTGCCTGGAACACAGTAGAACCTCAATAAATATTGGTTAAGTGGAGATATAAAATAGTACAAACATTTTGCCAGGAATGAAGGTTAGACAGTCTAATGAAGCAAGTTTGATAAGGTTTTACTCTTTACTCTGCAGTGTGCCAGAGATTTCCCTCCTTTGTCTCTCTGAAGATGTCCATAAAAAGTACATTGATTATTTTTATAATTATATATACCCTTGGCAGAGAGATAAGGATAGAGTTCAGTGTGCACTCTCAAATTTGTGGCAAGAGAAAAGATTGCCCTAATGTCCCCATAATATTCTGCATCAATAAGTTACTTGCAGTCATAGTAAATTATTTAAGCTGAAGTTGAGTGGTTAAATATGGGTTTCACTCAGATAAATGGAACAATTCTGAAGAAGTAGAGGGAGAAGATTCAAATTTGCCACAAGCACATATGCAACAGGTTCTCCAGTTATCTTCAGAGGGGTTTAGCTATTAAAACATTGGGTGATTTTGGCAGGTGCCTGGTGTTTTTCATACCTACTCTGTTCTTGCCCTTCAGTCCTATTGTTCTATTAGCTACCTGTCAGTCTTGAGAAGAAAAGATATAACATGGTATGATCTTATTTTGGCAATTTGATATTTTTATCTTTATTTACTTATTTTTATGTGGTGCTGAGGATTGAATCCAGTGCCTCATACGTTTAAGGCAAGTGCTCTACCACTGAGCCACAACCACAGCCCAGCAAGTTGATTTTTTAGAAAATGAATATTTGACAACTTTATGCAACCCCAGTAACAACAGAATGGAAGGACAACTGAGGTGCAATGGATGTTATAGGCACTAGCACAGTATAATGAGGATGTAAAGAAAACTTGAGTTCATGTTGAGGCTGAAATAGGAATTCTGGCTATTTAGGGTGGTGGACAGTAGAGAGGTAATTGCTTTTTGAAAGATGTTTTCCTTGAATCATCCAGTAATTATGTATACTCTCCAATCTCTGCCTTGGATATGACTTGATATCTCCAATTCCAGAGTTTTGAATTTGTTTCTTGTAAGTTAGTTTTCATTCTTTGTGGCTGTCTAAGGGCTTATAGTTTATCCACCTGTTTTCTAGCTCCTGCCATTTTACTCACATATTTTTCTTGGCCTCCATACCCTATTTTACCCCTTTACCTCTTTATCAGCAGTTTTCTGAAAGGAAAAATGTGGCATGTGTATTCATTTTTTTCAGGCATTATTAGAAATCCATTGACAGGTTTTCTAATATTTTACTATCCTTTCATTTCAGGAACAAATATTTTGTGACTATGCATTGGTTAGTTCAGGTTGATAATATTTTATTTGTAATTTTTACATTTACAATTATACATGTATATAATTTTCCTTGCTTATATTTTCTGTAATGTTTAGTGTCCAATTTTATTATCCTCATAAGAGTATTTTTATCTTGTTGATTTTAATAATTAATGTCCTCTCATCTATAAATTGTATTGGAGGTAGAACCTGGACAAATCAATAAATTGGAATGTACCAGGATGAAAGAAAAAGAAAAACACTCTTAGCATTTGCTAACAGTCCATTAGTATTTTAAAAGCACTGCTCTGTGAAAGGAAGCAAAGAAAATCTCATTACATTGACTATTACCAATAGGATTGGGGTAAAGAGTTGTTTGGGGGGACAATTCATTAAAATATCTTTATTATTTATAATGTTGATTTAGAGGAAAGCCAGTGAATGAATCAATTAATACTCTCTGAACCCCAACAAAGTCATAAGTAAACCCTGAAATAATAATTTTCATCTAAATTACTTAGTACCAGGATCTGGCAAACTGAGGCCTTACATGGGCCCAGAAATAACTGTGTATTTCTAGTCATTATTGCCAGGATGGAAGGAGTGATGTGAGAGAACACTGGGGCTCTCTCCTGAGTCTACTGCTATGAAGAGTTGTCCTGACCAGACCTGGGAGAAAGTCTAAGCACTGTGAAGATTCATTCAGGGTTTCTGTTTTATCTCTCACTGGTTTCGTGGAGTTGAGCAGACAAAACACTTAGTTGTACATTCCCTAGAGAAGTTTTCTGTTAGTTTCTTTTCTAAAGCAAGGTAAAGTGATATGGAACTACAGGGAATGCAGAACCAAAACATGTTCCAAGTTCCTCTGGTATGCAACATGAAGTTTGAGAAACTTTGAAGTCATTGCTTGGAGTGCCTTAGAGTAGAAAGTACTTGATGTAGGTAGGAGCTGAACATATATTTTTGTGTGGTGCTGGGGATTGATCCCAGGGATTCATGAATGCTAGGCCAGTGCTTTACCACTGAGTTATATCCCCAGCCCCTGAATTTAATTTGAAGTACTTAAGCATGTTATTTAATGTCATTATGGTAGTGATGCATGACTGTATGAGAAGTGGAGAAGGATCTGGGAGGATAACTGGATAAACCAGTGCCATGGCAGGAATGGCAAGTGGGTATTAACTATGTTGGTGACAGGAAAAAGGACCAAAGAAATGCCTCTTCTGGGGATCCACCACCACTGCTCCTATACCTGCCCTGCAGTACTGAACTGAAAATAAACATTGCAGACCTTCCTTCCCCATAAGAGGTTGAAGCTTTGGAGTTTGAAATTAACTCATGAGTTGGTAACTACAACTTAGAGGAATGCATTGAGACCTCATCTGCACTCATTGGCATTATTCAAACATTGTCAGAGACAGAGGCAGACCAGCTCATAGCCAATCCTAAATGAATTTGTATGAGTCTCTATTTAGAAAACAAATGATCATACTACTTTTGCATGATCAGGATACTATGGCTATTAAACATATGTCACTGGGGCAGGCAATACTTCTAAAACTAAATATGCCAGAGGTGATGTTTTTGATAAACAGGTGGGGTTTGTGTTTGTGGTGTTCCTTTTACTTTTAAAAATCTTTCCTGTGAAAATACACATGAAATTTCTTTCAGGTGGTTGATTTAGTTTCTCCTTACACATTGCAGAGATAGGAGGAGCACCAGGGACTCTGTGACTTCACTATAGGGCATTAGTCGGTGCCCATCTTCCATCCTACAGCCTTGGGTAAATTAATGGAATACTGGAGCCGTAACCATTCTAAGAGGTAAGCTTTCATTATTTGACACAGTTCTAACTCCTGTTCTTTACTTCAGTATAAATTAACAACTAGGGAAATCATATATGATGGGCAATATATCCAAGCCTTCTGACTTCTTCCTGTAGAATAAGTCACATCATCTCCAAATGTTTCACTTAGGCTTGCTTCCCAGAAATTCCTTACCTCAAGAGTTTAAAAGGTTATAGCAGCCTCTCGGAGAGGTGGATAACTAAAGGAACACACTGAAATTCAATATTGGACAGTAAAGGAAACCTGAGAGACACAGTATTAGAGTAGTTTGTGCAAATATCCACAAGAGGCACAGCTCTGAGTTCAAGCAAAGGTTTATTGACAGAGAATATCAGCCAGGATGCCCTTCTGTAAGGTGTAACAGCCAGTGTCACTTGAATGGAAGTTTATATATCTTTTGGACAAGGAACAAGAGCAAGCTAGAATTGACCTTGGGTGCAGGTGGTCTTGGGTCAAGATGGGGTCCCAGAACCAATGGACTTTCTAATGTCTACGGACCTAACATTTTGGCCTTTTGTCTTATGATGATAACTGGTGTCATACATTCTGGCTTCTTTGAGTTGAACAGAAGTGAAGAAGGGTTTAGGCCAGGGGTGTCAGGCAGTGAAGAATGGAGCCTCCCTCCACAGAGGAAGAAGATGCCAGGTTGGCTCTGGAGTGGTTGAGTGACATTGTAAATTGTATTGCATAGGGAACTGTTCGGTAGCATGTCAGAATAGAGAGAGAGGGTGGGGGAGGGTGCAGCAAAGTAGGAAATATTGGAATAAAGTGGTCCTGAGGAATTACATGAGGAAGTGGTGAAGATCTTTATCTGGTCCATCTGGAAATTTTGGTGGCAATTGAAAATGCAAGCACCTATAATGATTACTAAGAGAATCATTAGTGAAGGCCCGATGAGGGGGCTCTCCTATGTCTGGTGTGTGCTGTTATTAGAATGGGTAGACTTTGGTTGTGAGGTTAAATGTTAGTTTGAGAAGTAAGGAAAATTGAGGTATAGAGGACAGTTTATGAGCCTCATAAAGAATAAACCTCAGGAGTTTGGGAGCATCAGGGCTGTGGGACTGACATAAATATACATCTTAAGTTTTATTTTTAAAAAGCTATTTTTTTTAACATCCATGCGTGGCTGTGTTTTGGGTGTACTCTCTTGCCAGGTGTTCAAGACCAAGTTGGTAAAAAATTAACCATGTTCGTATCTGTTGTTAAGAGTCAGCTGAGTTCCCACAGGGTTTACTCTTGGAGAACTTGAGAGTAGCTTCTTAGCTCTTTTAGTGCCATCTGCTAGTTAGGGTCTACCTTGATGAGGTGGCTTCCCTTGGAAACATCGGGTATGTCTCTCTTCTCCAATAACCCTCCCCTTTTGTAGCAGGTGCATGGGTTGGCTTTCCATTCTCCAGTGGTCCCACTGATCTCCCTGATCAGGAAGTCACGTGGCCCAGAGCTGGAAAGCTCCTTAAAGAACTTCTCTCATTCTCTGGGTTCAGGCTGACTCAGAGGGCAAGAGCCAAATATTGGTTTTCTTGGCCCTTTTATTTTAACTTTAATATTTAAGCCTTGGTGTTAAACATCTAGCAAGCCAGTCTCACCAATCTTAAAGTAAGAGTGCTGGGCTTTGACTTCAGTGTCCATAACCTTACAGTCATTTACCCTATATTTAATTGGGGTCTGTATTAATATTGAAGTTATCTTTATATCCTATTTGTCCAGTAGATGATGGCTTATTATCTTAAATAATAATCCATCTCTGTGTGTTCTTGAAGGAGTACCTCTACAAAATATTAACAGTCAAAAGTTATGAAGTTTACAAGGAAAATATAAAATGAAGTCAACAAGAGTAACAACATATTCAGTTTGTATAATAACTTTGAACCAAGAATTATAGTCCTCATGAATATTTGATATCAATTTAGTCCCTAAAAAAACCCATTAATTTGTGAGCTTAATTACTTATGAAATCCTTCACAAGTTTTATTTTCTTTTTAAACTCTCTTACAACCTTCAATACCTTTTATAATTTATCAAAATCTTTACGTAATTTTGTATTATGTCCCTTATTTGTCTTATTTATTTTGAAATCACAGTTATCTTTATAACAAAAATTTATCCTTTGAACATAACTTTAAATTAGCTTATGTTTATCTACTTAAAGATTATCTTAACATGGAGTAACATGAGAGAAAAGAGTCTTAATTTAGGCGAGGTGGGGCTCTTGGTTAATTTTAGGTTAAGTATTCTAGTTCTGAAATTGATCTTTGTCTCTTTTTTAAATGTCATTTAATAAAATTTGTATATATTGTTTCCTGAATTTATGTGAACATTAGTTAACACATATAAGATTATATTTAAAACATGAATCAGAGAAAGACTGAGAGAACTTTTAACTTTCCTTTTGTGTGGATAAGTGTCAAAATGTTTTATGTTTCATGATATTACCTTTAAGTAGATCATATTCTCCTCATTATCTTTCAAAAATGCATTTAAATTCCAATTCCAATGTGAAGAGTAACATAAAATTATATATATAACTTATCAACAACAGGTTACTTTAGCTATAAAAGATTAGATGACATGAATACATACTGACTTAATTTGTTATTCTACACAAATGTGAGAATCTTGCTACAGATAATTTTAGTTTGGAGAACACCAGTGTGGCAAAGTGATCTCCTAAGCTTTACACTTAACTAAGTTTACCTTTTAAAGTATAATTTAAAATCCAGAATGTTTGGTAACAATAATAATAGGTCTGCATAGGTTAACAAAAATCAAAGGATAGCATTAAATCTCTTATACATTTAGGAAACCATGTTAATCATCAGAAATTGACTTAGTCAAATTACACCAATATAAGACAGACTTTCAAATGACAGTGTAGCCCTGTTATGACCATGTACAAAAGAGAGCACATATTGGTTATCTTGCTCATAAACTTATAAAAATTTTCACTTTATTAACTTTTACATAACACTTAGATAAGGCTTAGACATATATAGTTCTCTGATGCATACATATACCTAGTCACATATATTTTGGGGGTCAATTATATTGTTATAACCTAAATAATAGCTGTTTGCTTAACCAGTTGCAAAGTAATCATTTAAGACCTTAAAATAGGTATAAACCCTAATTCCTTTAAGATTTAATTTCCCCAAGTAATAAAACCTAACAAATACAAGAAAATTATGAATAGATAAGAGCAGGTCAATGTTTCATACTTTACTTCATATCAGTACATTGAAGTTCAAGTAACTTTAACTGAGTGTGCTAATTATAGCCAATTTAATTGCAAACACAAATTTTTTTGAGATTTACCTTCTGCAAACCTCTGTGACTTACTAAAACATTCACAATTTCTTTATATACTTTACCAGACAAAATACTTTTTCATTCAAAACATTTTTACCTTCTAATTTTCCATACTAAAATATATTTCTATCTATAACCATCTTTTATCTCTTTTAGTTTCATACCCTTTCTTCTGGTACCCTGCTATCCTTGCACATCAGAGGCAGTACCTTTTTGTACCTTCAACTTACTGCCTGCCTATTTAGACTCCTTATCATATAACTGAATAAAGGTCTATACATACAGAATTTCTTTCATATGTTTTACCTCTGATAGACCAACTTTAACTGTATCACTGTATAATTATCCAGAAAACTATTTAAAGACCAGATAGTGACAGTGAGACACCTTTCTCTTAAATAGGTCCATACCTATAGGTGGCCCATGCAGCCAAGTTTTTTAACAGACTATTGGTAAAATCAATGTAATATGGCCCATATCCTAAAGGGCCAGTTACAAATATGAAAAACAGATAAACAAGAAAAGATCACCAAAACCAGGGCTAACAGGTGAAAACATTTAAAACAGAAGAATTTGGACATATGAATTCCTTCCTTAGCTTGGATAGTGAAGGATACAGGACAGATGGAGGAGTAGAAGCCATTGCAGTTTGCTGGGACGATTCTTCCCTCTCATTGCTGGCATGATTCCCAGAGTCAGGAGTCCAGAGCAGTTGGCCTTGAGGGGCCAAAAGCCTGAGTTAAAATACTGAGGATTCTTAGGTCTAAATAAAATAATAATATATTATCATCCTTTGAGGTTTCTTTTCTTGCATGTAGAACATACATGAAAGTAGAATTTTAACCCTTAATCAGCTTGCTTTTAGTGAAGATCAGAAACAAAGCAATTGTAAACTTTTCATTGAGCAACAATTCATGAAAACCACATATATAATGTTTGTCCCATTTGTGTTAAATCTGACTTATTAAATTTTAACTTAGGTTACCCATGAAAACCAAGTTTGGTTAACATTGTAAGTTATCCTTTTCTGTTTAAGGAAAATCCTAGAAGCAATGGACATTACACTTTAAACACTTTATAGAAAAAAAATTCATTGTCTGATCCTCTGGGATAAATCATGTGGGTTAGTGATTTTAAAGACAACATCATTTTTATTTATTTATCCAATTTGAGTTGAACCTTCGAATTACATGAATTAAAAATATTTGGATGAATATTTTGAATTTTAGTTTATGAGTGCTCTATATATTGGTTTTGATACATAAACACATGTAGACAAGACCATACACAGAACAAACAAGCAAAGGCCTTATAGCTTTTTGAAACTTATTGGATTATGAATCAACCTTTGTCAATTGGCCTCTGAGCAAAGCAGAATGCAAAAAAACGTGTTCATAGTTGGATAAAATAGGTCTGATCAGAAATTTTAGGCTCACAGGATCAAAATCATGAGCTCAAAAAATATAGAATTTTAAAAACAAGAGTCCTAGAAAATCTGTTATGGTCATTAATTATTTTGGTAAAGCAGCATGAGAGAATGAGAAAGGGAGAGAGATAGAAGGAATGAAAAGGAGAAAGGGGGAGGGCTTTTTAACCCTATTTCCCCCAGCTGGTAATCAGGCTGGGTTTGGATGCAGAAAATTATGAAACATTGTTTTCCATTACTTTTGAGGAATGAGGCTGTTATGTTATGCTCCTTAGTGAGACATGCCATTAGCTATTGGGCTGGTCATGGTTAAGAGAGGTCATTTACCAGCTAGTTGTGCCCTTAAAATCTCTTCATAAGGGGAATATTTGTCTGCTGCTTGGCCATTTATCATCTCTGTAATTGGTGCTCCTAAAATGTGTTATCTGAGATGACAGGGATAGTGGGATTTGGGTCCTCTCATTCCAGCAATTCAGTGTATGGGACTTAGGAAGCTGGCTGCATTGAGGGGAGAATCTGAAGGGGAAGTGATGGGACTTTGGGGAGGGGAACCTGAAGGAGAGGGGGAGACAATGGGTCCCCAGGACCTTCAGGGAGGGGGTTTATCAGCTGTCTCCATAGGTGTGAATGAAGAAGGGGATTGTGGGTCAACTTTAGTATAGCGTTGAAGAATCTTTGTAAGACAGGAGAGAAATTGGGCTGGATTCTCATTAAGGTCATGGGTAATTTCCCCAAATTTATCAAAGTTAACCACTTTCTGAGAGGCTGTCAGGAGACAAATAACCATCTGGTCTCTTAGTGTGTGACCATTGGATTCATAATCCCAGTTAGGCTCCTCTAGGGGAACTGCTGTAGCTCCAACAGGAGAACTGGGATTGGTTCTATGTGTCTCATCTGCATGTGCTTGGGTGACAGCCCAAATCCTCTGTCTCTCCTCCCAGAGAAGGGTAGAAGAGAATCATATAGATATTGTGCCCTGTCAGATCATAGGACCTGGTAAAGTATTCGAATTCTTTAGCATAGGTATCAGGATCAGTAGAATAGGAATATAAATGTTTCTCAATCTGGGAGAGGACATTGAGCAAGAAGGGAATGTGAATACACACAATGCCTTTGGCTCCAGCTATGTCCCATAATCGTAGAAGCGGGGCTGCTGAAGCTTCAGGGTGGGATCCATGGGAGCAAGTATGAGGAAGGGAGAAAGAAGGAGAAGGAGAGGTGGGAGTAAGAGATGTGGTGTTGAAGTCAAGAGAAGGTGAAAGGGGATGAAGGACAGGCCTGGACAGGTAAAATGGCTCCCTATTTAGTGAAGGTGTGTCCGAGTGAGGTGATGAAAGTGTGGCTGGGCAAGGATGATGGAGAAGAATAGGGTGGAGGTCGGGAAAGTGAAGAGTGAACTTGTGGGTCAAAAGAGGGAAAATCGCTAGGATTGGGAGGTGAAAGGGTTAAGGGAGAGCAAGCAAGGAGGACTTGTGCAGGGGAGCAGGATTGACACCAGGAGGGGTGATAGCAAAGAAAAAAGAATACTTGAATACAAGGAATCTCTGCCCAGTTGCCACTGTGGTGACAGAAGTTGTGTAAGTCCTGTATAATGGTGGGATTGAAAGTCCCATTCTCTGGCCAGGAGGAATCATTATCTAATTTATATTGGGGCCAGGCTGTATTATAATAGAAAATGAGCCGTGAGGTTTGAGATCCAGAGTCAAATGGAGAGGTTTTTGAGAAGACAGCTGAAGGGAGGGGGGATTTGCAGGGAATTGTAGATCGAGTAGAGCCCATGGCTAAGAGTTCTCTGGAGCCCAAAGAAGGCAAATGAAGGAGAATCCTCACAAACTTTCTTATTTCCCACATAGAAGTAGACCATCAGTGAGGGTCCTCATCATCCCTGATAGGTCTGTGACCAAAGCCAAGGGAGGCCCTGATCCAGCACTGGGATTTAATGTGTGTGTGTGTGTGTGTGTGTGTGTGTGTGTGTGTGTGTGTGAGAGAGAGAGAGAGAGAGAGAGAGAGGGAGGGAGAGAGAGAGGGAGGGAGAGAGAGAGGGAGAGCGCACACTCTCAGGGCCACCATAGATGTGTTCTGAGAACTCACTGCCAGTAGAGGGAAGGCTAGTTGAATTCTCTGTTGGTCGAGGAGGTCAGCAACACAAGAGGCAAAAATGCCCTATCATGGATACTGGCCAGGGAGCAGGGGACACGATCAAGGTGATCAAGGCAGCTCAGATCCCCGTGAAGGGAGAGCCAGCAGGCAATGACCGTGGACCCCCTCCCAGGTTTCAGCACAGAATGTTAGAGTAGCTGGTGCAAATATCCGTGAGAGACATAGCTCTGAGTTCAAGCAAAGGTTTATTGACAGAGAATATCTGCCAGACGTTGCCTTGCAGCCCAGTGCTAAATCTGCTACAGTGAGACCCAGCACCAGGTAGAGGCTGAAGACCCTATTCCCAGTAAAATGCTCATAAATACAGCCTCTAGACCTGCATCAGGTGGAGATCTGTGTCCTTGTGGGAGAGACTCTTGTTTCAGCCTGCATTACTACCTACAATAGAATGGGTCTTGTGCAGGCCCCTGCGACTGTATGACTCAGGTACAACCCCGTTTTAATTAAGCCTGGGCAGCCAAGGGATTGATTCCACCAATCCTCCTCCAACCTTGAAAATGAGAGAGAAGAGGAAGACTCCTTCCATTTAGAGACAGAGCGAGAAAGCAAGCACAGATTTTGCCTTTGAACTCAGTGACATACTTGTGAAACCTAACACTGGAAAGATCCTGAAAGGCCCTGTTCATAGATCATACTGCCTCCAGATGAAGCCTCTGAATTTACCCTGGTGCTTGGTAGAGACTTGTGGCTTCATCAAATTGGACTTATATTCTGGTGAGCAACTCCCATGTCTGATTGCCATGTTCTTGGACCATACATCTACCTCATAGTAGGCTACTCACTCAAGTGTGGGCGTTGGTCCTATTCCTATGCTGTGGGCTGAGGAATTCAATTGTGACCAAACACTGTGGCATTTGTGGCTCTAGGATTTTCACACTGCTTTTCACCTACTATGAAGTAAGAAGCTCTTCTCTACCACATTACCCTGATCATTATGTTCTGCCTTGCCACAGGACTTAAAGCAATGCAATCAGCTGACTATGTACTGAGACCTCTGAAAGTGTGAACCAAAAATTTAATCTTTCCTTCCTTTAGTTTGATTTCTATTCAGGCATTTGGCATAGAATTGGAAAACTGCCTAACACAGAAATTTGGTAACAAGAGAGGGGTCATGGAGCTGGGGGTGTAGCTCAGTGGTGGAGTGCTTGCCTAGAATGTGTGAAGCACTGGGTTTGATTCTCAGCACTGCATATAAATAAATAAAATGAAAGTCCATCAACAACAAAAATAAAATAAAATTTAAAAAAAGAGTGGGGTCATTGTCTTTGGTACTTGTTTTCTAGAGAAATTTGAAAAGATTTGAAGATGCATGCCTAAAGAAGTCCTAGAATGCTGTAAGTAGAGCCTGATTTGCAATGATGGTGAGGATTCAAAGACCCATGATGCTGATAGGAATGCAGAGAGTTAAGATTGTTCTCATAAAGTTTCAGATGGAAATGAGGACCATGTTGGGAATTGGACTATATGACTATATAACATTCATGTTATATTATGGCAAAGAACCTGTCTAAATTTTGTCCTTGCCCTGAGACATCATGTGAGGCTTTGTTTTAAGATGATGGACTAATTAATCTTGCAGAGGAAATTTCAAGGCAGCAGAACATTCAGGCTGGGGCATGGGAAGCACAGCATTCAGGCTATTTTCATCCAGATTTACAGTGAGAATTATGAGGAACAAGTAAACCTGGAAAATTTGAAAAAAATTTGCAGTTAGGTAGGAAAAGAAGTGCATACAAAGTTAGTTCTAAGGAAGATGTGGTTGCTGAAGAGACTAGTACCATTAAAACAAAGCCAAGTACTTTGCATCAGTACAATAGGAAAGATGTCTTAGGGGCATCTCAGGAATTAGCTGGACCTCACCCATTGCAGGCTCAAAGTTGTGAAAGTGAAAATTTGTTTGAGATCTTTGAGGAGAGAGTTCTGGGATGTTCTGCTCCCACAGGGTCACTTAGAATGCTGTTACCCCAAAATTTGCTTCATTGTGCTCAGTCATCCAGGCACTCAGAGGCAAACAAATAACAAGTACTGCTTGGAAGTATGTAACAAGGGCTTTTTTTTTTTTTTTTTTTTTTTTTACAAGGGCTTACATGTAAGAGTTTTTCTTGAATCTTAGAGGAAACTTTGGACCTGGACTTTTAAGCAATGCTAAAACTGTTAAGATTTCAAGACTCTTCGAGATGGACTAAATGCAATTTGCATTATGAGGAGGATATGAACTTTTGGGGGCCAAGGGTAGAATATTATGGTTTGGATCTTGTGTTAGTCAACTTTTTGTCATTGTGACCAAAATACCTGAAAAGAACAACTCAGAGGATTTTTTTTTTTTTTTGGTTTGTATGTGAGGCATTCCCCAAAAACTCATGTGTGAGACAATGTGAGAGGGTTCAGAAGAGAAACTATTTGGTTGTGAGGCCTTAAACTAATCAGTGAATCGATCCATGATAGGATTAACTGACTGGGGGCTGAAGGAAGGTAGGGTGTGGCTGGAGGAAATGGGTCATTTGGAGGTGTGTGGCTTTGAGGTATATATATGTATCAGGCAAGTGGAGTATCTCTCTTTGCTTTCTGATCATCATGTGAACTGCTTCCCTCTGTCATTATGTTCAGTCTCACCTGGAGTCCCTGGGGAATGGATCTGGCTGTATTTGGACTGAGACCTCTGAAACCATGAGCCCTTAAATAAACTCTCCTCCTCTACAGTTGTTCTGGCTGGGTCTTTTAGTCACAGCAGTGAAAAAGTTGACTAAAACAGGAGGAAAGACTTATTTTGGCTCATAGTTTCAGAGGTTTCAGTCTATTGTCAGTTGGCTACATTGCTTTGGTCTTGAGGTGAGACAGAACATCATAGTGGAAGGGCATAGCAGAGGGAAGATGCTCCTCTCATGGCAGCTGAAAACAAGAAAAAGAGAGAGGGAGAAATAGAGAAAGAGAGAGGGAGGAGGGCCCAAGGAGAATATATAGTCCCCAAGGGCATATCACCAGTAACCTATTCCCTCCAACCATGTCCCACCTTCTTATAATTTCCACCATCTTCCGGTAGAATATTCAGCTGACAATAGATATTATTAAAGCACTGATGAGGTGAAAGTCCTCATGATACAATCACTCCGTAAAATCCCCAACTCTGAACATTCTTGCACATGAGTCTTTGGGGGTTGCTTCACATCCACAGATATGAAATGTCCTCCAAAGGCCATGTGCTAAATTATTGCTTGCCAGCCTATGACACTATTGGGACATAGTGGAACCTTTAGGATGTGGGAACTATTTGGAAAAAGTAGGTTACTGAGACATGACTTTTAAGGGTTTATTTTGTCCCTTCCTCCCTCTCTCTCTGCTTCCTGACCACCACGAGATAAGTGGCTCTGCTCTGCCGGGACTGCTGTGTTATTAATGGGGCCGAGGTCTAAAGCTACCCCCCTTTTTGGGCCCTAAAAGGGGGTTCTTTCTGCCCGCAGAAAGAACATAGCTTACCTGGCGAAGATAGGCTTAGCGGGCAAAAATCCCCGGGCGACTCACCCCGCCTGATTGACAGATACCACGCCACACCCGGGGAGTTTTGTAGAAAGCAAGAGCCAAAACTCGAATTTATTAAGCAATGAACTGCACTTAAATAGGCCCAGAAATAACCAATCCTCGACCTGCAGGGCGGTTCAGACTCTCACGATAACGTCATAGCCACACCCCCTTGCTTAGCCCCGGTCCTCTAAAGGGCGTGGTAAGCAACCAGAGCTCATCCCCTTGGCAGACAGTGTCCAGAGTCCCAACACTGCTCCACCATGATCCCTGACATAATGTTCTGCCTTGCCACAGGCCTAAAAGCAATGTAACCAGCCAACAATGGACTGAAATCTTTCACACTGACCCAAAACTTTCCTTCCTTTAAGTTAATTTCTGTCAGGCATTTTGTCACAGTAATAGAAAGCTGACAAAATCTTGTACATAGAAAACCCCAAAATTGCCACTGTAAAAACGATATTGCCACTATAAAAACGATTAGGGCTGATAAATGAATTCAGCAAAGTTGCAGAATACTAAATCAGCATATAAAAACAGTACCATTGCTGTACACCAATAGCAAATTATCTTTAAAAGAAATTAGTAAATCAATCCTATAACTAATAACCACACACATTTGAAAACAAAATACTTAGGGATAAATTTACCAAACAGTTGAAATATGTCTATAATGAAAATGATAAAACATTAATGAAAGAAATTAAAGAGGCCAGGTAAGGTGGCACACTCCTGTGATCCCAGCTACCCAGGAGGCTGAGGCAGGAGGAACACAAGTTTGAAACCAGGCAATTTAGCAAAACCCTGTTTCCAATTTAAAAAATATAAATGGGGATGTAGCTCAGTGGTAAAGTGTCCCTGGGTTTAGTCCTGGTACAAGGTTGGTAGCTAGGTAGGTAGGTAGATAGATAGATGGCTAAGGTGACACAAAGGAATAGAAAGATATATCCCATTATAGATTGATTGGATAAAACAATATCATTAACATATCTGCATTACCCAAACAATCTACAGACTCAATGTAATTCCTATCAAAATACTAAGGAATTTCTTCTCAGAACTAGAAAAAAATCCTAAAATTCATATGGAACCACAAAGAATCCTCAATATCCAAAACAATATTGAGCAAACAGAATAAAGCAGGAGGCATTACACTACCTGACTTCAAAATATACCACAGAGCAACAGTAATAAAAAGAGCATAGCATTGGCATTAAAATAATTAACTGAAATAAGCCAAGCACAGAAAAATTATAATTAAGATCTCACTAATATATGGAATCTAAAAGCATGTAGATCTCATAGAAACTGAGAGTAGAATGGTGGTTTTTTGTAGGATTAGAAGAGTACAGTAGAGGAAGAGATAGAAAAAGTTTAAAGGAACCAAATTATAGTTAGATGGGAGCAAGTCTGATGTTCTATTGAGTATCAGGATGACTATAGATAATACCAAATGTATTGTATATTTAAATTTTTTTTTGGCACCAGGGATTGAACACAGGGACACTTGACCAATGAGCCATATCCCCAGCCCTATTTTGTATTTTATTTAGAAACAGAGTCTCACTGAGTTGCTTAGTACCTTGCTTTTGCTAAGGCTGGCTTTGAACTCATGATCCTCCTGCCTTAGCCTCCCAAGTCACTGAGATTTCAGGCATGCACCACCACTCCCAGCAAATGGTATTGTATATTTTTTAAGTAGCAAAATAAAGCTGCGTGAAGTGGTGCACACCAGTAATCCCAGCTACTCATGAGGCTGAGGCAGCAGGATCTCAAGTTCAAGGCCAGCCTAGGCAAGTTAATGAGACTCTGTCTTAAAATAAAGTACTGGGGATATAGTTCAGTGGTAGAGTACTTGCCTAGTATGTACGAGGACCTATTCAACTTCTTCCCCCCCCCCCCAAAAAAAAAAGCTAAAATAAATTACTTTGAATGTTCTTATGATAAATAAATGATAAACATTTGATTGGATATATTTACACTGATATGATGGGTATGTTTACACTGATTTGAGCATTACACAATTATATATATATATATGTATATTATATATATCACATGGTACCCCCAAAATATGTATAATTTAATGTATCAGTTAAAATATTTTAAAGAGAATGGTAAAGTATCTTGAAATAAAATGAGTCCTACTGCTAATAAGAGAATATTAGACCTTATTGTATAAGTTATTAACTGGAGCTATGGTTTTAATGTGGGTTTATTCTCTCTGAAATTCAAGTTGAAATTTGATTTCCATTGATGAAGAGGTGGTGGGAACTTTTAGGGGTGATTAGGTCATTAAAAGGGATTAACGCAGTTCTCTTGTGATTGCATTAGTTGCCTTGAGAGTGGTTTATTATAAAGGGTAGTCATTCCTCATTTTTTCCCCTCTTCCTCAATGCCCCCATACCCTTCTGCTTTTTTCCCTCCATGTTATGATGCAGCATAAGAGCCTTATCCAATACTGAGCAGATGCTGGTAGCATGGTATTGCACTTCCCTGCCTTCAGAAACATGAGCCAAAATAAGCCTCTATTCTTTAAAATAACCTAGTCTCCAGTAGTATATAGCAATGGAAAATGAACTATGACAACTATTGTGAGACACTGGCTCTCATCCTTCAGGTCCAGTCTTACAAAAGAACAATGCAAATTTCCCAGTCTAATGTTCTGAACCTTGAAGGTTCCTAAGGCCGCTGGTTACGGGATGCTCCCATCATGTAGACACTAAAATGATGTGGCAGGCCCTGGTCTACTAGTCATGTCAGCACCTTGAGCTCTTAAAGGCTGAGATAATTTGACCTCTGTGGTTACTTTTCTGTTATGGTCATGTAGTAGAGCCAGCTTTTCTAGTGACTAGAGAGCATCCTTCTGGTGATCTGTATTCTTTCAACATGTGGCCACTGCTGGTTACCAGATTATTGAACTTTCCACCGTCATGTCATATAGGTCATCTACAGTTTAGGGTTATGTGTATCTATGGTCATATACACCATTTGCCCCTTCAGGATTCCCTCCTTCACAGTGTAGGGCTCAGCCTTCAATCTAGCAAGGATTACAAGCTATTGAACTCTGCAGATCCAAGCTCTACAGCCAGGTGGCTCTCACTATCACATGGAAGGCAAAGACCTTGCAGTCATGTGAGCACTGTACCTACCCTATCGGTATTGTTTGTGTGGTCATGTGCCACGGTATGGTCACGTGGTGCTCAGCCCTCTCAGTCGCTTGAAGACAGAGCTCGCCTGATCCCTGAGGGAGCTGGGATCTTGCTATAATGCGGCCCACTTCAGATAAGCGCCAGGCAGTCAGGTAAAACCCTACAGCTGTGGGTTATGTGGATCTTATGGTAATGTAACTGCCCCTTTGATCAGGTATCACCACCCCCTCCCCCCACCCGCCCCGTACCTCCATCGACCACTGTCACCCCTCCTCCGCCCCCACCCCTACCTCACCACCCATCCCCCACAGCGTGCTTGGCCTTCTGAGGAGACAGCCCAGTGTGTGCAGATCTTTAAAACTGCAATCAATGGCGGAGCTCAGGCTTAAGTTTGATCAAACTCTGCCTCAAATCCCAACCTTCCCACAAACTTTTATATTCTGCCACCATGGACAGTTTTCTGGTGGGAGGAGCAGTATCTGGTAGTAGAATTTTACTCAAGGAATCGGGCTTCGAAGGGTAGCCAAGTGTCCGCCACATAGCCAGAGGTTGTGAGGAGAGAAAGTTGGGTGGAAGTAGGGAGATGACTTTCTAATGGGGGTCAAACTCGTGTACACGTGGCAGAGAAAGTGTGCACATGAGTGCTGCCCCCATCAGGGACTTAGGAGAATTGTTGATGGTGGAGAGTGAGGCAGAGGAGAACAATGCACGGCACTGGGGGTGGGGCAGATAGCTGGGCAGAGTGGGGGTCGGGGGTTCCTGGACGAGTCAGTCATCTCAAGGGCGGGGCTCTCAAAGCCTGATGGAACCTTGCTCCCCACCTCTCACCCTCGCCAAAACCCCATCCAGGTGCATCACGCCACCTGATCTGTCCCATTGTTTCTAAAATGACCGTAATTTTCTAGATGCCAGTTTTTATTATTGACGATTCCAGATCCAATCTTAATTTCCTTCTCATATTTGATTCTCTGAGGAAAGAGGAGGGGGCTGAGATTGTGGCTCGGTGGAATAGTGAGTGCTTGCCTAGCATGTGCGAGGCCCTGGCTACCATCCCAGTTCCTCCACCACCGCCGCCGCCGCCGCCGCCGCGCGCAGATACACACACACACACACACACACACACACACCATCCCAGTTCCTCCACCGCCGCCGCCGCCGCGCGCAGACACACACACACACACACACACACACACACACGCACACACCCCAAGGGGAGGGAGGCTTTTTGAAAATAAGAATTCGGTATATCGATAAAAATGTGGACATAGCCATTATGTGACAATTCAGGATTTGTTTCTTGTATTTACTTGAATTTCAGTTGTTTTCTGAAGTGCATTATGGAGTGCGGTGCCATAATCTTTATTGTGCTTGAAATCTCTAAATATCTTAAACTAGTTCAATCAAACATTATTTCCTTGTGGTGCCCTCCTTTCCCTCCAATTTTCTATTATTTACTCCACTCCTTGAAAACTCCATTCCAAAGAAATAGTGACTTAAGAAAATGTATTAAAGTAAAATTATACATTAAAGTAAAATTATATTTTGACATGATACATGTCAAAATTCATGAAGATAGTTGAGTAAAGTTTGGCAAATAAATGAGTGTTCTTACATTTATGGAGCACTTGATGGATGTAAATAGTAGGTATTTAATGTAGACATAGCATGAACTTTGGATATTAACTCAATTATCGCATTTGCATATTGGGACTATAGAAAAATTGCGTTATATGCTCTACTTTTAAAGTTATTTACAGTCAATTTGTGTTTGAAATTATTAAATCTTTTATGTTTTGTATCTTGATATATATAAAATATTCTGAATCTTGTAATTCTCTACCACCACAGTGATAGTGCTTTAATTGCTTTGACAAAACAATTAATTTTGGGGGAAATGTAAAGTATTATTTCTCTATTAAATAAATAAATATTCATTGAAAGAATGTTTAAAATGTTATAGCTTGTGATACTTTATTTTATACGAACCTTAAATATTCCCTTTTTAAATTCTTATCTCAGTACTTCCAAGGTTATTCTGCAAAACACTAAGTCTGACAGAGAGCAACAACAAAAATGTGATCAACCATTAGAGAAATTTGGGACAAACAGAAATGAAGGTAAAAAGATTTCAATATTGTAAGAAATTTTTAGATAATTTACTGATATGAAACACGAGTCTTGAAAGAAGGGTTAGTTTGTACAATTTATGCCTGAATGGAACAATTCTCCAGAGTTGAGTAGTTGAAGTATCTCAACTTCAGAAAATATTTTGGGAAAACCTGTTCAAACTAAATATTTTCTACTACATTAATATTTTGTTCTCATAGTTACAAAGATGTTTACTAGTAATTATAATATACTCTCATTATGAAGTTACTTATTGCTTTTCAGCCCATTTTCTTATTTGACTAGTCAGTCTCTGTCCTGCTGTAATATTTCCACGTTTTTGTTCTTTACAAATATCCCCCCAAAATAAACATATTATTTTTTAAACTTTTTAATTATATGTGGACACAATACCTTTATTTTTTATTTATCCATTTTTGTGTGGTGCTGAGGACTGAACATCATGCCTCATACATGGAAGGCAAGTTCTGTACCACTGAGCTACAACCCTAGCCCCATATATTACTTTTTAAATTTTTTTAGTTGTTGATGGATCTTTATTTTATTTATGTATATATGGTATTGAGAATTGAATCCAGTGCTTCACACACCACTGTGCTACAACCTCAGTGCTATAAAGATATTCTGACAGCATGATGGCAAGAAATGCATGCAAAAGTTCAAGTCATTTGGAAGTATTATGTGTAGCAATAAATAAAATGCATAACTTTTCTAAGCAGGATAAAATTTTATCTGTCAGGATAGGCAGGCATAATACCTTTAATTTTATACAATTTTCCCATATTTTCCAGAATTGTTTGGTTATTATTAAGTATACTGTCATATTTTGAGATCTTATTATATGTTCATCAATTACATCATCATGAAACATCCTCAGAAAAAATCCTGTGAGACTGTTACTTAAATTTATGATGAGATATATGAGTTAGTATGGGCTGGTTAATACTGTGGTTCCAGGCAACCTCCAAACTTTGGTGGCTTATTTTTCACTCCTACTACATGTCCAAGGTGGGTACACATCCTTCACAGGGTGGTGGATGTAGGGGCCTGAATGATTCATACTGGAATGGCTGAGAGACAAACTGATGAAATAACCACCACTTAGAAAATGGTCTTGTCACTGTGCCAGATGTAAAGAGAGCCCCAGTTTCAAACTAACAAGATGTTCTGTCCCCAGAAATAGCACACATCACTCCACAATGGTTTGACCAGAGCTAGTCACTTACATGGCACCACCCAAATGAAGGCAGTTAGTAAGTTCAGTTCTATCAGGTAATGCCTAGAACAAGGGAGAACACTTGGCAGACAGCATCACTTGACTTCATCATAGAAGAATGGAATCCCAGAGAGGTTCAGAACTTGCTTAAAACCACATAGGCCATAAGTGACAGAGCCTGGATTTGAATCCAGACAAGTATGATTTCAAAATCAGTGTCATTTACACTTCTTTCTACACTGTATGCTATTCTCTTAAACGAAATTCATATATTTTCATAATAATGATTCCTTTACTTCAGTGATGAAGTTCCCTCTTCCTTAACCATCTGCTATTCCAACAGTTGAATTGAACAGACATTATGACATTTGTTAAAAAACACTAACATTGAAAAGCCACAGGTCTTTTATGAACCATTGAAAAGTATTGGATATTTGAATGTTCATTGCATTCAAGGATAAAAGTTATACTAAATAAAACCTAGTTGTATGTTAAAAGATTGTTACTTCATTATTGACTTAAGAGAAAATAACCTCATATCTTTCCACTTTGTCAAGGAAAAGTAACAAAAATAAGCACAGACATTAAATGAAACTGATAACAGAGATAATATAATTGAACAAAATGTAGAAGTCAGTGCTTTAGAAACACAGGATAATGATACATCCTCTGCAAGATGGGTGAAAAAAAATTAGAAGGTACAGAAAAGCCACTTTTGGAGTGAAGAAGGTGTCATGTTTGCAGTCACAGAAAAGGTGAAAAGATAATATGAAAAAGATATGCTGATAATTATAAATTTCAGATTAAATAGACAAATGCCACAAAAATATTTTTCCAAACTAAATGTATAGAAGAATATTAACATTTTTAAAAGTATTGTTGACAAGGTATACATGCACAAGCAAAATTACTACTCAACATCAATTAGTTGCATAAATGCAAAAGCCCACCAAAATAAATCAATAGCAAACTAACTCCAGTAATAGCTAAAATAGATAATGCAACATGACAACGTTTTGCTTAATATCAAGCACAAGAGGTTGGTTTAGAATTTTAATAGGTCCATAATGTAATTTAACACATTACCTGAACAAAGGTAGGAGAGGGAGATTATGACAAAATATTCAGCAAAGACATATTCAATAAATTAATCATTCAGCATTAAACCACAATAACAGTAATTCTCAGCAAATTGAAAACAGAACTTTATTTCTGTGACCTGACTTCCAATGTTAAAACAATAAACTACATCAAATGCCACCCTTAATAGTGAAACATTAGAAGCATTCCCATTACAATTAGAAAAGAGACCAAAACAACTCCTATGGAGACCTCTGTTCAACATAATGCAGAATGGTATGCAATAAGCTATACATTGTACCAGGCAGTGCAGTGATATATAATACATACCTGCAAACATACATACATAGATTAATACAAATATTAAAGTGAAAATAAGCAAAGTTGTCCATATTATTATCTTCATATAAAACTCAAAATAAGCTAAAGAAAATTAAAATTAAAAAACAGATTAGCAAGTATGTTGGGTAGAAGACTAAAGTACACAAAACCATTTTAACAAATAGAATATATCATTTTCATTGTGATTACCATTTACAATAGCAAACATTATATTGGTTTTTGTTTTTCCCATTTTTTATTGGTGCATTATAATTATAGTACATAATGGTGGCAGTCATTGTTACATATTCATACATGCACATGATATAACAATATAATTTGGCCAGTATCATTCCCCAGTATTTCTACTTTCCCGCCCCTCCCGCTTCACCCTAGTTTCTTTCCTCTATTGATTTCCTTCCATTTTCATGAGATTTTCCCACTTTTCTTTTTTCCTCTCGAGTCTCCACATATGAGAGAAAAATATGAGTCTCCACATATGAGAGAAAAATATGACTCGGCTTTCTAAGTTTGACTTATTTCACTTAATATAATGTTCTCAAGTTCCATTAATTTCCTACAGATTACATAATTTCATTATTCTTTATTGATTGAATAAAACTCCATTCTTGTATATATACCACATTTTCTTCATCCATTCATACATTGCCAGACTCCGAGGTTATTTCCATAGTTTTGGCTGTTGTGGATTGTGCTCCTATAAACATGATTATGCATGTATTGCTATAGTATTCTGACTTTAATTCTTTAAAATAAATATTGAGAAGTGGTTTAGCTGGGTCATACAGTGGTTCCATTCCTAGTCTTTTGAGGAACCTCCATATTGATTTCCATAGTGGTTTTATTAATTTGCAATCCCACCAACAGTGTAAACTTGTTCCTTTTTATCCACATCCTCTCCAGCATTTATTATTGTTTGTATTCTTGATGACTGCCATCCTAACTAGAGTGAGATTAAATTTCAGTATATTTGGATTTTAATTTCCCTGATTGCTAAATATGTTTGACTTTATTTAATATATTTGTTGTCCATTTATATTTCTTCTTTTGAGAAGTGTCTGTTTAGTTCATTTCCCCATTTATTGATTTATTAGGGGTGTTAAGTTTTTTTAATTCTTTATATGTTCTGGATATTCATCCTCTGTCTGAAGAGTAACTAGCAAAGACTTTCTCCCATTTTGTAGGTTCTCTCTTCACATTCTTAATTGCTTCCTTTGCTGTGCAAATTTTTAATTTGATGCTATCTCATTTATTAATTCTTGATATTATTTCATTAGTTGTATGAGTCCTCTTTATAAAGTCATTGCCTGTGCCAATATGCTGGAGTGTTGACCCTACATTTTCTCTTAGGAGTTGCATAGTATCTGGTCTGATGTGTAGGTCTTTGATCCATTTTGTGCTGAGTGAGGGACTCTCACTCTTCTATATATGGAAAACTAGATTTCCAAGCATCATTTGTAAAAAGGCTGTCTTTTCTCTAATGTATGTTTTTGGCACCTTTGTCAAGGATCAGATGATTGTATCTGTGTGGGTTTGTTTGTCTCTCTCTTCTGTTTTGTTCCATCGGTCTATGTGCCTGTTTTTATGTCAGTACTATGCAGACTTTGTAGTGTAATTTGATGTTAGGCATTGTGATGACTCCAGCATTGCTTTTTTTTTTTTTTTAGAATAGAATTGCTTTTGTTATTCTGGGACTTTTCTTCCAAATGAATTTTAGGACTGCTTTTTCCTACTTCCGTGAAGAATTTAATTGGTATTTTGGTGGATTGAATCTTTATATTGCTTTTGGCAATAGGGCCATTTTAACTATCAATTATGCCTATCCATAAATATCTATGTTGTGTCTTCAATTTCTTTCTTCAGTGGTCTATAGTTTTCATTATAGAGGTATTTCATCACTTTAGATTTATTCCTAAGTGGTTTTTTTTAGGCTAAAGTGATTGGAATTGTTTCCCTGACTTCTTTCTTAATTATTGGTGTAGAGGATAACTATTGAACCTTGTATGTTGATTTTGTAATCTGTTACTTTGCTGAATGCTTATTAGCTCTTGAAGTCTTTTGGTAGAGCTTTTTGGATCTTCTAGTTATAGGATCATGTCATCTGCAAACAGTGATAATTCCTTTCCTATTTGTATCCCTTTTATTTCCTTCACTTGTCTAATTGTTCTGACTAAAATAACCAGTGCTATATTGAAAAGAAGTGGTGAGAGTGAACATCTTGTCTTATTCCAGTTTTTTAAAGGAAATGTTCTCAATTTTTCCCAATTCACTCTGATGTTAGCTTTGGGTATATTGTATATAACCTTTATGATGTTGTGGTAAGTTCCTTTCATCCCTAGTTTCTTCAGTGTTTTTTTTTATCATGAATTTTGTCAAAGGCTTTCTCTGCATTTATTGAGATGATTATGTGATTATTTGCCTTAATTCTATTTCTGTGGTGAATTACATTTATTGATTTGCATACATTAAACCATCCTTGCAAATCAGGAATAAAACCAACTTGATCATGGTGTACAATATTCTTAATATGTAGTTGAGTACAATTTGCTAATATTTTATTAAACATTCTGCACCTATGTTCATCGAGAATGTTGGTCTGTAGTTTTCTTTCCTTGATGTGTCCTTAATCTGATTTTGGTATGAGAGTGATACTACCTTTATAGGATTAATTTGAAACAGTTTCATCCCTTTCTATTTCAAGAAATAATTTGAATAGCATTGGCATTAGTTTTTTCTTTAAATATTGGATAGAATTCAGCTAAGAATTTGTCTGGTACTAAGTTTTTCTTTGTCAGAAGACCTTTTAGTACTACCTCATGTTGCAAGTCAGTGGTCTGCTTAGGTTTTCTGTACCTTCTTGATTTAATTTTGGCAGATCACCTAAGTCTATAAATATATTCATTTCTTCTAGGCTTTTAATTTTTTGGAGTATAAATTTTCAAAATTGTCCCTAATGATCCTCTGAATTTCTGTGATATCTATGGAAATTTCTCTATTTTATCTTTAATTGTCTAGATTTGGGTCTTCTCTCTTTTGGTTAGTTTGTCTAAGGGTTTATTAGTCTTGCTTATCTTTTCAAAGAATCAACTCTTCATTTCATTGATCCATGGTGTAATTGATTTATTCTCTATTTCATTGAGCTTGGCTCTGATCTTAATTATTTCATTCCTTATGCTATTTTTTTTGGAATTGGTTAGTTCTTGTTTTTCAAGGGCCACAGAGAGATGTGAGATTCTGCCCTTTTCATAGTCACCCTCATTTCAGTGGGGATATTGGGATCCTGGAGCCAGAGGGTGAGTTGAAGCATGTAACCTCCTGATTGAAATGGAGTGATAGCAAGGTTGGAAAAGTAATCATAATGGTTTGACCTACAGTTATTTTCAAAATTGGGTAGTTAATAAAAAGATTCCATGGATATTGAAATACGTGAACATCCTATAAGATTGTTCCTATAAGATTATGTTATGGTTTGGATCTTTAATATCCCTTGAAAAAATCATGTATTAGGCAATGTAAGAACTATTCAGAGGTGCTATGAATAGATTATGAAAACTGTAACCTTGTCAGCACATTAATCCATTTGATGGAGTAATAATTTGAATGTACTTCTGAGTGGTAACTGTAGGCAGGTGGAGTGTAGCTGAAGGAAGTAGATCACAAGGGACATGCATGCCCTTAGAATATATGTTTTCTCTGGCACTCTCACTCTCTCTGCTTCCTAGCTGGCATGAGCTGAGCAGCTTTTCTCTACCATACCCCTTGTACCCTATTATTATGCCTCACAATCAGGCCTAGAGCAATGGAGTCAGCCAGCTAAGGAATGAACCTGTGAAACTGTGAGCCTAAAATAGTTTTTAGCTGTAAGTTACTCTTTTGCCAATGATGTCCTGGGAGGTCAGGTAAAGTATAGCAGGATTGAACTTATTGTGAATAGCCCCTAAGAAAGACATGCATGAAGCTGTGAGATTAAAACCAAAGCTGGGATGGTGGCCCCAGGAAATAAGAGATGCCAGAAACCTGTAATGTCTGCCAGTGAAAACTGTAGGAAGTGATCAGAGCCAGGTCAAGAGAGAAGCCTTGTGGGCTGAATTCAGGAAGGCCAAAGTGGTAGGGATGTCCAAGTCCTTTGGGGCCCACATCTTGCTACCATGTACCCCAGGTGCTAGACATGAAGCTCTAGAACTTAATATTTGCCCAGATAGGTTTTGGTCATGCTTTTGTCCCATTTCTTCATTCTATGCTCCTATTCCTCCCTTTTGAAATGGTAATATTTACCTGTGCCATTTTATATTGGATATATGTAACTTGTCTATTTATTTTTACAAAGGCTTATAGGAGATTTAGACTTGGACTTTTGGGCAGTGCTGGAACTGTTAAGACTACAGGGACTCATGGAAATGGACTTAAGGCATTTTTTACTATGATATGGACATGAGGTATGGGGAGCCAGTGGTGGAATGTTATAGTTTGGATCTTTAATATCAGTTGGATCTTTAATATCCCCAAAAAGTTCATGTATGAGGCAATGCAGAAATGTTCAGAGGTGAGGTAATTAGATTATGAAAACTGTAACCTTATCAGTGTATTAATCTATTTGATGGATTAATAATTTGAATGGACTTCTGGGTGATAACTGTAAGTAGGTTAGATGTGACTGAAGGAAGTAGATCAGTGGGAGCATGCTCTTGTACCATATCTAGTCTCTGGTTCTTCTCTCACTCTCTCTGCATCCTGGTCACCAGGAGCTGAAAGCTTTTCTTTGCCACATCCTTCTTCAATGATGTTCTTCCTCAACTCAGGAACAGAACAATGGAGTTGTCTGACTATGGACTGAACCTCTGAAACTGTGAGCCCAAATAAATTTTCTGTGACTAAGTTTTTTTATGAGGTATTTTGATCTCAGCAATGAAAAGCATACTAACATAGGTTATATTTGATCCATTTCAAAATAAATACAATATAAAGAATATTTCTTTATAATAAGATATAATTTAAAAATATACAAAGAAATTAAAGTTAAACTCAACTTCAGGGGAGTTGAACAATCATGATGATGAGTGGTGGTCCCTTACTCCATTTCCACACCTATCCTATAGTGCCTTGAATGAAGGGATTACTACAGAAAACCCTACAATGAAGTCACACAGGACTCCCCAAATCTTTCTTGGCTTAGCCAAAGGGACCCATGGCCATTTACCAGAGTTACTGTGAGCTTGTTCTAAGCCAGAGCTCAACAAATTTGTCTTGAGAAGGGCTGAATTGTGAATATTGGGGGCTTTGCAGGCCCTTTTGTCCTAACTAGAATTATTCAGCTCTACTATTCTAGAACAAAGGCAGCTATAGGCATAAGCATGAGCATGGCTGGGATCCAGTGTACCTTTTTGGATGCAAAAGTGAATTCAAATGATTTTAACATATCTGGAAATATTTTTTTCCCATATTTTCCAACCTGTTAACTATGTAAAAGCCATTCTTAGCTTTCAGACTGCACAAAAACAGGCTTTAGGCCAGATTTTGCCCACGGGCCATCATTCACTAACTGTTCCTTTAAGTTCATAGACTCATTAGACCTCCAAAACAACACTGAGTGGAAGTCAGCAAAACGAGGTGGCAACCATTCCAAGAAATCTTTCAGCAAGTGTAAATCAAAAGTGGAGGCTTGTAGCTGCCTGATAATATTCTTATTCTTCTTTTTGCTGTTGCAGCTACAACACCGCAGGAAGAGATTCGGTGGCAGGAATCTTTTATTCTCTTTTCTCTTTGGCTTCTAAGCTAAATTCTTTTTCTCATAATATTCTTCTTTTTACTAAACTCTTTTCCTTATCTTACTAAAACTCTTTCTTCTTTTTCTCTTTGGCTTCTCATTCTTTCTCTAGCTTCTTTCTGACTCTTATTTCTTCTTCTGACTATGTTCTGATCTCTCTGACTCTTTTCTTCTTCTCTGACCCGAACTCTTCTTCTGACTGACTGAACGACGACTGACTCTCTGACCGCTTTCACCCGATTATATACCTTTAGCTTTGCAGGTGCGTCACGTGCATACTTAATGTATGATTATTATCAGGTGGAAACTAGAACATCTTTTATGGCTCCCAGGTAACCGCAATAGCCATCTCCCTGATTAGGGCTTCTTCAGAGGCTTCCTCACAATAATTTGCAAGCTCAGTTGCACACCACAGTACCTGATGTGGAAAGTTTAAAAACTGTGCTTGTCTGGTCAGACCCCAATTCTTCTTTAAGGGATCTGGGTGTAGCCTGATTCTGATGATTTTTTCAGACTCCCCAAGCAGCCATAAGGTATAATCAAAGTTGACAACTACCTGAACAGTTTAAATGATGAGAGTTCAGGTATTGTACAAGATTTAATTTAAAATTTTTATAATTCTCTTTTTGAATGATAATGTTCCAATCACAATAAATGCACAGGTGAACTGGAAAACATGAAGCAAAATTCTCATGTAGAAAATAGAGAAAAATGTCTTTTTAAAAGAGAAAGGAAATGGGAAATCATAGGGATAAGGCAAAGACCAACACAGTTTGGATCTGAGGTAAAGCTAAACTGTTTGCAAGGCCAGAACAGGGTCTGGATTAAAGCCAAGTATCCACAGGCCCAGGACAAGAGACAGTCACAAGTCAGGATCAACAAGGAAGGGATGGCATAAACAACAAATCCAGTGATCCACTGTGAGGGAATAGAAAGCATGGGAAAACCTGAATGGTCTTGAGTTAATATTTCCCCAGAAAGATAAAGGAATGAAAAGGATGAAGTTATAACCATTATAAAATGGTACAGACTGTCCAAGAAAGATGACTGGAACAAAAGCATTTACTTTCTCTCCCTACTCAAACTACACTAAAACAACATCAAGGGTAAATAGATTGTGATCTTTCCACACGATGGAATATGTCTCAGCAATAACAAGTCAGAAGCATGGATGGCTCCCAAAACATTATGCCAATTTAGGAAGCCAGACACAAAGCAGGAGAGGCTATATGATTCCACTTACATGAATCTCTATAACAGGAAAACTAATATATAGTAATCTAAAGCATATCAAGGTCTGTGTGGAGCCACAACCTTGGGTTGTGATATTTTTTGTATACCATGATTGAGGTGGTGTTTAGCCTTAATCCTTGAGTTTTACATATGAGGTACCTGGCATAGAAGTTGGGTGCTTTGTCCTAAGTGATACTGCTTATTTATCAGTGAAAAGATACTCACATATAATAATTTATTTCCATTATTTTGTACATTGGGTCCATGGAAACAGTGTTGTACCCCCAAGCACCTATCAAAACCCCTACTTGGCCATCAGCATGCTTTTATACAAGTAAATCATAGATATTATAGCACAGTTTGGATCTGAGGTGAAGGTGAACTATTCTGCATTATAACCATCCATTCATACACACAGTTGACATTCCATGTGTTCATTTTCCTAACTTATTCATATTCACACACAAATACTGAAAGTCTCATTAAATGCTAAAATTCTTATTTCTTTTCTGAGAAATAATGCCATAATATACAGTTTTGTAAACTGACATGTGTCTCTGCACAAGTATTACTTCCTGCTTCTTATAGTCTACCACTTAAACCTGAGCCATTTCTTGAACGATAATATGCTTTTTGCCCAAAGATTGAAAATGGGAAGGTAAGCCCCCAACTTAATCCTTTCCCATACTTGTTTTAGTCTTTGTGATTTTTATTTTGTTTCACTCAATCTGTATATCATATTATTTCCCATGAGAGCCACCATGATTTACTATTGCCATTTTGTAAAATACATTAATAGCTGACATGGCAGCCTGCCCCATTCACCCATATGTTTTTCTTCTTGTTGCTAGGAGGACTAATAAGAGCAAATGCAGTGAGCACATATGTATCCCTCACTAAACACCAGACGTTGTACTGAGTGCTTGACCTAGTAGTAGCTAACTTACTTATAGTGCTTATTAGGTTACAGACATTTCTCCAAGTGTCTTCCACTGATTTCCGTTTGTTAACTCACATACTTTTCAAAATGACCCTATAAGGAAAATGATAACATAAAAAAAACCAAACCAAAAAAACTTTGAGTGACACTGAGGCCAGAGTTACATGCCCTAGAGCATAGAATTATGCACTAGGATTCATATAATGATCGATCTAATATCAGTCCCTGTGTCCATAACCAATAGCATATGACTCTGTGTTTGGATTTGAAATGAACACTGGACAGGACTCATTCAAAGTCTTGAGGGCAGTGATGAGTTGTTGGCTGGAAAGCTGAGGCCCCAGCTTTCTGACTATGAGACCCATCAATTAACATTGTATCCCTGCAATGCCTCTCCTTTCACAGACTCTATGGGAACTCTTTCTCTGGGGTTCAACTTGAAGTAACAGGGACAGACAATATATGTGTGGAAAGGAAGGTTTTCAGAGGAGTGCATATCTCCAAGATGAATTCACTTCCTCAGAGGCTTTCTCAGTGTGTGTTTCGTGGTCTTTCCAACACTCAACCTCATCTTCATGACCCATGTATCCATCCCTTGGCCTTTTCATTCTCTATCAGGTACTCTTATCCCTTCTTTCCCATCTATACTTCATTCCAAGGACAGTCATTTCTACTCCTCTCTTGACAACATCAGCCACTCTCCGATCTCATCATCCTTCTGTTCCAAAGAGCCTGAAAGCACAGACATATAATCATGTGGATATATTAAGGCAGATATATTTTGCATGATAAATTCAAAACTTGAAGTGTCTTCATCAAAGTGTAAGAATGACTTCTGGATCGTTAAACATATTGTAGTAAATTAGTCACACATGATTAATGGAATTGTGTCTGGGTGTAAACATCATTTAATCTCCTTGAGAAAATATTCCTTACATTTAAAAATATTCATGTGCATTTCCTGGGAAACTACTGTACAGCAGTAACATAAATTCCTGAGCCCATTCTGAAAATCAAGCTGTGCTTCACTGTGTCTTTTAGCCTTCTCCAATAGGGATGTTTTCTAACTCTGGCAAAACTATGGACTTTGCTCTGCTATATTTTGATACAGAAAACTATATTACTTTCTTAATTAGAGACAACCTAAATATTAAAACACCAAGATTTTAAAACCACACCAAAATTAAAGAAAATAGCACTAGAAAGCACATTCACAATCAGGAACATACTGGGTGCAGTGGCACACGCCTGTAATCCCAGTATCTTGGGAGGCTGAGGCAGGAGGATCGCAAGTTCAAAGCTAGCCTCAGCAGATTAGTGAGACACTTAGCAACTCATGGAGACCCTGTCTGTAATTAAAATATGAAAAAGGGCAGAGATGTGCCTCAGTATTAAGCACCCCTGGGTTCAATCCCCAATACCAAATGAAAAGAAAAAAACAAGGAAGACAATTTGGCCATATATAATATGTAACACATAAAAAGAAATTATGCAATGAGATTCAGTTCTGTGTGGCAATGCAGTTACCAAAATGATTTAAAATGAGAATATCTGTAACCTACGTAGAGAAGCACATCATACAAAGCATTCATACATGCCCATGTGCCCATATGCATACACACTCATACACACACACACACTTTCCTTCTCTGTAACAAAGGTGGTCCTTCATGTCTGTCATGAGGCTGAGTGACCACAGACATGCCTGTGGGGCCAGAACATTCTTCTTACACACACCATGTGTTCAGAAAGCTATGTCTACTGTATTCAGGGAAAGCCTCTCCTCATTTCAGTCAGTACTGTTTGCAAAAGCCTCCTTCTCTGGTATTGTCAAAGCTGCAGTTTTAGCATTAATCTATAGAGAGTTACTTAGTTCTGTTTTTCTGGGTACACTAAAAAATGTTAATTTTTCAAAATAAAAATTTCAATGTGTGCTAGATTTCCAAACAGGTTATGAAACACTGCAGCCCAAATTTGTGATAGACAAACAGATGTAGGTAGAAACAGGTGTGATATATGTAATCTTTTCAAAAGTGGTTTTGTTGATGATGCCAAATTTACATCACATACACTCATAAAATAAATATTAGTTTGGGTCCTACTGCATGACAGACAATGCCAGCCCAAAGTGACTCCTAATCTGCAAACCTATGGCCCAAACAGATTCCTCCCATCTGGTCCAAGAGTGCTATCTCCACTTGGCCCAAAACATCTGGTTCTCACCCCAAGAGGAGTGACTAGAACAAAACCTCATCCCTCACCTGTTCCTGGAAATCTTTCCTTGAGACCTGGAAGTTCACCATTAAGAACAGTGAGTGCAGTTGTTGGAGAAACACTTAAAACTGTGGAGGCAGGCCAGAAGGTCCTGAGGATACAATACTGGTTCTTCGCTTGCTGGGCTAGAAGTCACAGAAATGTTACTCATGTCTTTGGGTTTAATATTCATGATCTGAAAAGGGACTGTGGATATAATCTCATGGAATTTCTGTGACGAGGTCGAATCAAACCTAAAGTCTGCACAACACTGAGAAAATGTTGGTTGGCACTGGGCAAGTGCTAGTTTACTTCTTGCTCCATTTTCCCCTACCACAGTAAGATGAAATTGCCACATATTCGGGGAAAGCAGAGCAGGGTTGGTTTTAAAATGACACAATAAAGGATCCTCACTAGTGTTTCTGTGTGGGTGGTGCCACCTGAGGGGGACCCAGGCAGAGAGGCTCAAGCTCCTTTCTCATACTCCTGTCAGTGCCTTTGGTTCTGGCAGCAGGGCCGTGATCCAGGGACTGTGCTGAGATGTGGGAGTTCAGTAAGTGGATGTGCACCTATGTGTGTTTTGTCTGCAACATCTCTGACTGTCGGGGCCCACAGTGGCTTTTTATCACATGCTCACTTTCCCCTGTGATTCACAGCACAGAGCCTTGCCTGAGATTGTAGCTGTAGGCATTTTCTAGCTTACTTTTACACTTTCCCCTCAGTGCTGTTATCTATGAAGTCATGTTCTCAAAAATGACTCACACTCTGCCTGAACTCCATACCTGGACAAAGTACCCTGTTAACCTTCAGTTTAATATCCAGTGTTTCCCTTTTGTTTATGAACTTTCATGGAAATGAGCTGGTTTCTTGGCATTCTCCAAATGTCACCAATAAGGTTCCCTTTTGTTGTCATTTCGGACTCACATTTCTTTAATATATTGATGGGCTCCAAATACCTGTTATAGGATTTTGAACAGAGGAATGACAAGATCTGACTTGTATTTAAAAAAAAAAAATCACTCTGGGGTCAAGTGCAGTGGAGCATGCCTATAATCCCAGTAACTCAGGAGGCAGAGGCAGGAGGATTACAAGTTCAAAGCCAGCCTCAGCAAATTAGCAAGGCCCTAAGCCATTAGGTAAATCTTGTTTCAAAAATATATAAACAAACAAATGGCCCATGGATGTGGCTCAGTGGTTAAGTGGCCCTGGGTTCAATCCCTGGTATGAAAGGAAGGAAGGAAGGAAGGAAGGAAGGAAGGAAGGAAGGAAGGAAGGAAAGAAAGGGGAGGGGAGGGGAGGGAGGGGAGGGGAGGGAAGGGGAAGAAGGAAGAAAGGATAGAAGAAAAACAGGAAAATACCCAAACATTTGGGAATTTTATTTGAAGCTACTTATTCCAGTTTGTTGTTCAGACCCTTGTTACATAGGAGTAGAGTTTAGGAAGAGTCCTGTCCTGGGCTGAAAGTATCATAGGCTGTGCAAAGGGAAAGCTTGCTCTGAATATTTCGAGCTGAGTATGGTTGAGGGCGAAGGTGGAAATGTCAGGGAAAGCGTAGCAGGCTGTTAAATTAGTCCTAACTCTCATTAAAACTTTTACTATACCAGCAAAGGAAGCTCAGCTAGCTGATTGTTTACAGTCAGTTCTGATGGCTGATTGGAATCAGGGTGTGTGACAAAGGTTGCCTCCCATCAATTGGTGGTAATTGGAGAAGCTTCGGAGAAGGCAAGTGTAGGACACTTGCCTGGTATGCAGATGGTGTCTCACCTAACCCAAGGGCAGACACATCCTTGATCCTTAACAATCCTGCTCCACTTATTAAAAGGTCCAAAAGAGTTGCTTCTATAGTATCTCCCTTGATTGTGTCACCTGTGAGATAAGGCTCTCATATCTGAACAAAGGAGTTTGCTTTCTGGGGTTTGTTTGATTGATCCTTGGGGAAAGTTGGCATTTTTTTTTTTTTTTTTTTTGCCCTAACTCACTGTTGGGCCATGACGGGGTAAATGGATCATTAATGTATCCTTAAATTTGTATTTTTTATGTTTTTATTAGTACATTATAAAGATACATAGTGGTGGGGTTCATTGTGACGTGTTCATATATGCACATAACATGATTTACTCCAATTCATTCCCTAGGACTTACCACTTCCATTTCTCCTCCCTCACCCTATTTTCCTTCCTATATTTTTCTGGCCTTCATTTTATTTATTTACATGTGTGTATTTTTTATCAGTACATTATAATTACACATGAAACTGGGATTCATTGTGATATGCTCACACCTGCATATAGCATAATTTGGTTGATTTTATTCCCAAGTTCTTTCCCTTTCTTTCCCTTCCCTCTTCCCTCTTGTCCCACTACCTTTCCTCTTCTGATCTCCCTTCAAATTTGCTGAGATTCCCCATATTTTTATTCCACCAATCTTTCTAGCTTCTGCATATAAGGGAAAACATTGGACCCTTGACTTTCTGAGTCAGTCTGGCTTATTTCACTTAGCATGAAATTTCTTCTCATCTCAATTAGAATGGCAGTCATCAAGAAAATAAATAATAATGCTGAAGAGGATATGGGGAGAAAGGAACTTTTACACATTGTTGGTGGGATTGGAAATTAGTACAAACACTGTGGAAATCAATATGGATATTTCTAAAAACACTAGAAATGGAATCATCAAATGACCCAGCTATTCTACCCCTTAGTATTCATCCAAAAGAACTGAAATGAGCATACTATACAGTTACATGCATTCCAATGTTTATAGCAGCACAGTTCACAATAACTGTGAACTGTTCCAAATTATGGAACCAGCCTGATTGTCCATCAGTAAATGAATGGCTAAAGAAAATATGGTATATATACACAATGAAATTCTACTCAGCAATAAAGAAAAATGAAACTATGTCATTTGCTGGTAAACAGATGAAACTGGAGAATATCAGGCTAAATGAAATTTATACTTGTATTTTTGTTACCACTTTCAGAAAACAGTTATGATAGCAGTGCTGATCAAGGAAAAAAGAAAGGTGGGAAATTTTCCCAGGGTAATCTTGGCAGGAAGAATCTTCATTATGAGCATACTGGGTATGAACTGCTTCCTTCAAAACTCCAGGAAAGTGATCGAAATGTGGCAATAAGGTATGTCCACAAAGACCCACAATAAGACAGTAAGTGATCAGGCAGCCTGCTTTGTAGGTAGCAGCCCCTGGGACAATACAACTCTTACTCTCTGTGGTCTTTTTTTTTTTTTCCCTCTCTTACTGGAAAACTGAAGACCAGTGGAAGTAGCATACTGGTGGAGCAGTCCTCATTGTGACCCCAGTATCAGTGAGGGGAGGGAGTGTAGAAGGCTTCTTAGCATTTATAGACACCCTCCTTCTCTCCATTCACCAGCACTCAAGCCACCCGCCGCAACAAGAAGAGAGGGAAATGGCGTAATGAAGAGCAAATCCATATTACTGTGTGGAAAGATACAAAACCTGAAGAGAGAGGAATGGGAGAGGACCCACAAGGAGAAGCAATGGGGAACTGGTTCAAGGTCACAGTGAGTGTCTTGGAAAGGTCTGCATTAAGTAGGATATTTTGGAAACTAGTAGAATGAAGATGAAATTAAACACCACAAATTGGTTATTTGGAGAAGAGCTTCTGAGAAAGGAGGTTTCGGAAATCCATATTTGGCACAGAAAAAAGGAATCATGTCAGTGGGCACTTTAGAAGTACTTTAAAGCTAGATAGAAGGTCAGAAAATAGCACTTGGCTGGGTCTGTTCTCTAACCTAATTCCATGTTGTCTCTCTCTCTTCTCTTTGGTTCCTTCTTTTTATCTTTAGATTCCATATGGGAGAAAGTATGACAAGGCATGGCTAATGAATACAGTCCAGAGCCGTTGCAGTGTCCCTTTCACCCCGGTCGATGTAAGAGAGGATGGTGAAGCCAGCTGAGTGGGCACAGGGGAGGGGGAGAGGCCTGGCTCAGCAGGGGCCATTGGCATCTGACACCATTGCTTCTACCTTCACTGCCTGTAGTTCCACTACATCAAAAATCAGGCCCGGTTCTTTGTCCAGGATGTTAAAACTGCTTCTGCATTAAAGGATATCAGCTACAAGATTTGTGATGCTGATAACCGAAAGGTGTGTGCTGGGGGCTTTCCCTTTATCGTGTTGTCTTGGGGTGGGAAGATAGACTAGGGGCTGGTTGTCATCTTTAGGATTAGAACTCCTGGTGTTTACCCCACCTCTCTTTCCCACAGATATCTCTCTTTGTCAATACTTCTGCTGTACCCTACTCTATACAGAATAAGTTCACACCAGAACAAATGGAGCAGCTAAAGGTAGTGTAGACTCAAAGTATGTTATGTGCCCAGTTCTCAGAAACTACCTTAGTTTCCCCCCACCATGTTGCTGTCACCACCATCCCCATAGACTAAGAGCTGCTGTTTCCATCTCTATCTCTGCAGCTGACTATGAGCAAACGGTATGATGTCTCCCAGCAAGTTCTCAACCTCCAGAAGATCCGTTTTGACTCAGGTATTGCTGACCATTGTAATCCTAGGGCAGGGGAAGGCAGAGTGTTTTCCTAGGAGGAAGATGTAGGGATGGAAACTTGGGGAGGGGTTTGTGCTGGCACTGGTCCAGTTGGACCCCTCTTAGCCTTCTGATTCCCTTGTCTTGGCTTCCCAAAGACTTGGTGGGCTGTGACATTGACATGATCCTGAATCGAAGAAACTGCATGTTTGCCACCCTGCAGATCATTGAAAGGAATTTCCCTGAGGTGAGACCTTAGGCCCAGGGCTGGTATTTGGGTAGAGGGGTGGAAGGGATGGTGTTCAGGGCAGATGTGCCTCCCAGGCGCTATGTAGTCCCCATCATTCTAACACTTCCTCCCCAAAAGCTGCTGTCCTTGAACTTGCAAAACAACAAACTGTACCAGCTGGATGGCCTTTCTGCCATTGTAGAGAAGGCTCCCAAAGTCAAGATCCTGAACCTCTCCAACAATGAGGTGAGAAGAGAGAGCCAGATGAAATTTGGGTTGAGGGTGGTGCACAGCAGGGTGACGGCAATTGGCAGACAAAGACACCTGCAAGTGAGGGTCCCAGGGGCTGGGGTTTAGGGTCCCAGGTGTCCCTCTCTCCCTGGCTCTCCTTAACTGGTTCCCTCCCCATCTTTCTCAGCTGAGGACCTCCAAGTTGTTGGTCAAGCTAAAAGGGCTGAAGCTGGAAGAGCTGTGGCTAGAAGGGAACCCCTTGTGCAGTGCCTTCCCAGACCAGTCTGCCTACATAAGGTAGATAATGCCTGGTAACACCTGTCACCCTTCCCGGGGACCTTTGCGCCCTGGGAGCCTGAGCTGCCCCTGACATCCCCCTCTGCAGGAGGATGCAGCTCTGGTTCTCTGGAAGGACCACAGGTCACGCCCTCTCCTCTATCTGTGTCCCTCAGCTGTGCCCAGAGGTCTGCTTTCCTTCTTCTCACCTGCTTCCCATTTTCAGCTGGACTGGGGTGTGTTTCCCGCCTCTCTGCACTGGCCTCCTCCAGCAAGCCCTCCCAAGATGGAGCTGGGCTTCCCTTCCCCGTCTTAAGAGTGGCCCTTCTCCCCTTGTTCCAAAAATGTCCCCCTTCCTGTCCCAGGCTGACAAGGAGAGATTTTCATGCCCCATGCTAAGGCTTGTGGCCCTGGGTGGCTACTGTCACAACATCTGTTCCTTCAGGCCATTGGTGGGAACTGTTTTCTCCTTGGGAAGAAACTTCGGTTCCCTGAGTCAAGGAGCCAAAAGTGGGCCACTGCCAGTGAGCAGAGGGCTTCCCCAGACAGGAGGGGAAGGCAGAGGGCAAAGGAGGGGCAGGAGGAGGAGCAGGAGCAGGAGGCAGGAGCACAGGCCACTCAGAGACACTGCTGCTCCCTCCCCCACTCCACGTCATACATCCAACCTGATACCTCAGAGGAGCCCTGTGTAGCCCAAGTCAAGATGATTCCTCGAGCAAGATACTGACTCAGACAGGCACAGGTGCACAGCGACCACCATGAGAGAACCTGGTGATCATAAGAGGGGCCACTGACCCTCTGTCACATGCTGAACTGGTGCCTGACCCTTCACTGCTGGTGCTGGGAATGACACCTCCCCTGGGGACAGCTCCTTTTCCCATACCTGGCCCCCTCTGGGCTCACACAGGAGACAAAGGCTGGACCTGCATCCAGTGGGCCCCAGCCCAGCAGGTACATGGTTGCATTCCTGCCTCGGGCCCCAGGGCCAGCCTAAGGCAGGTGAAGGAATGGGCTGCAGTAGGGGAGCTGGTTTCTTCTCACTTCCACCTTGACCTCCAGCACCAGGGTAGAGCATCTTCCCCTTCCCTTTGCTTTGATTCCTCTTTCCCCATCTCTCCCTCCCCTGCCTTCACTTCCTTTCAGTCGCCATATCCCTGCCTTCCCCTCCCTGCTGCCTTCCCCTCCCTGCCTCACTCGCCAAACTCCCACCCCACCCCAGCATCCTATCCTGGGAGGCAGGGGGATGGCCTGGTCTTGGTCTGCCCAGGCCATGCCCCACGGAATGCTGGACACCCAGCACAGTAGCAGAGCCCTGGTCTCCCACCCCATTCCCTGCTCCCTTCAGAGCCTTCCATGGGGGGACCTGGAAGAAGGTAATGGAGGCAAGGGTGGGCCCTGGAGGAGGGTTTAGGGCAGTGTATGCAGGAGCTACCCAGTGGGAAGGAGAGGGAGGAGAGCAAGACAGAGAGAGTCTGCACAGCCCTCAACTGTCACATCACTTCATTAGATTTTTCATTTGCACAGCGCCGTCCAGGAATGTTTCCCGAATTTATTACGCCTGGTAAGTACGTACTTCCGGTCTCGTCTCCTCTTACTCACATACATGACCTCCCCACTGCCCCCAGGCCTTGTGGGTCTTGCCTAGATTATGTGTAAACCAGACCCTAATCCATCATAAAGGGCATGAATTCTCCCTGGCATGGACATTTTTGCTGGGAAGAACACACATATGCACACCCACCCACAGGGTGCTTATAATGGTAGAAATTTCCAGGAGCTCATGATGTAGATACCCAGTGTGATCTTATCCACAGAATTTCCAGGGCCAGTTTTTACCTGGCCTCTGGCCCTTGTTTCCCCTTGAGCCTGTTCAACTCCTTGCTCATGCCACCACTCTGAGCTGCACTGATTTTCTCTTCCCTTCTCAAGGATGGCCAGGAGTTATCCACACGAGTTGTCGTTGACCCCGATGCCCCCAAGTTAATAAAATCCTGCACGGTGAGGAAAAAGGACAAGAGAGATGTGGGTGTTGCAGGGGAGGCTTTATCCACCACAGAGTCTAAAATGACTTTTTATTTCAGGAAAGCTATAAAGGATCTGAGACCTTAAAGAATCTAGTTCTGCAATTCCTACAGGAGTAAGTTCCCCTGGGACCTTGAGGAAAGGGAGCCTTGTGACAGGCTGGGCTACCATAGCACAGGTCTGCTCATAGGAGTTTTCTGGTCTCATTGGGGGGCTAGGCCACAGACATAGCCTGTCCCCTTTGCTCCCCAATAGGTATTACTTGATCTATGACTATGGAGATCGACAGGGTCTACTTAGTGCTTACCATGATGAGGCCTGCTTCTCTCTGACCATTCCTTTCAACCCCAAGGACCCAGCCCCGTGAGTATCACAGTTCAGGCTCTGGACCAAGGCAGTGTGACCTCCTCACAGACACATATGAGTTCTGGAAATATCCACAGAACTGGCTGACCCACTCTCTTGTTCCCCTTTTTCTCCTAGAAATAGCTTGTGCAAGTACTTCAAGTATAGTAGGAATATGAAGAAGCTCAAGGATTCCAGTAAGTATGAGAGGGGGAAGACTGGGCAACATAAGGGGGTATGACAGGCAACAATTATAAGGACCAAGGGCCAGGGAATTGTATTGTCCCTATCTTCACTTCTCTTTCCTCTACAGACATGCGGAGACAGCTGCTGAAACACACAAAACATGACATTGTGAACTACCTCAGTGTGTTGCCCAAAACTGAGCATGACTTTAGTTGCCTTATGGTAGATATGTGGTTCCAGACGGTGAGCACCTGTTTCCTCCCTGAATCAGGAGCAGAACACTGGAGGTGGGTAGGAGATTAAGGAGAATTCTGAGCTCCTGCATTTTCCCCTTTTAGGAAACAATGCTCTGTTTCTCTGTGAACGGTGTGTTCAAGGAAGGTGAGTGTCTATACAACCCCCTCCTTAGATCCCCTACTGCTCCCTCCTGAGTGGGTGCCTTCTCAGAATTCCTTCAGCTTTTCTGATTCTGGGCCTTTCCTTCCTATTCTTCCTTCTGTCTTCTCCTTCCCACACTATCCCACAAACCATCCTGGTATGAACATTATCCATGATTGTCTGCCCCTTAGCTCAGGTGTTAGAGACACAGGTGGTGGGGATTGATGGATGTCCTCCAAGGTCCTTACTTGATTCTCTTGGACTGGTTATTTGACCTCTCTGCTTCCCCATTTGCAAATTGGAGCTAATAAAGCCCATTTCTCAGGTAGATGTGAGATAAGAATCAAGTAAACTTTTGAAGTGGTTTTTACATGGCCCAACATGTGATAGGTGACTCATCACTGGGAATTAATTGTTCCAGTTGTTGTCCTCCATTCCTGTCATGCCTCCCAACTCCAAGTCAATGATTGTCTGAGTCTGGCCCCTTTCAGCAGAAGACCCTGATTGGGGAACATTATTTGAGTTTGTAAATATGTGTAGCTCTAAAGGGGTATTGTTGCTGTTGTCCTTAAAGCAGAAGGAAAGTCTCAAGGATGTGTTCATGGCTTCACCCGGACCTTCATTGCTATCCCTACCAACAATTCCAGGTAAGTTCTAAGTCATGGGTGGGAAAAACCATGCATCCTGGGGCCAGAAATATAGTACTGTGATGGTGCAGTCCTCAGAGTAGTCTTAATATTGGGGAAAGTCAACTGATTCAAGGATAAGTCTAGCCTAGTGTTTAAGGGCATTGACACTGGGGATAGACCTCTCTTTCTGACCTCAACACTTACTACCTTTATAACATTGGTCAAGACACATGACTTGTCTCTGATTCAATGTCATCCTCTGAAAATGGAAATTAGAGTGTTGTGCAGAATAAATGCAGTGTAGTTAAGTCTGAAAGTCTTGTCAGGCTGCTGGATAGTCCCTCCAAAAGTGGGCTGTGTGGGAGGGATAGAGGCTACCAGACAAGAAAGCTATGCAGAGTAGGGATATTGAAAGAATCTGTTTACTGAGTGGCAGTGAGTATAGGATTGTCATTGGTAGTGGAGGATTGTCCATCTCTACTGTTTTCTGAGGGTCCATTTTTCCTCCAGTATATGCATCATGAATGATGAGCTGATTGTGAGGAATGCCAGCCCTGATGAGATCCAGAGCTCTTTCTCCATTCCAATGCCTGCACTGTTTTCCACCTCCATGCCTATCCTCTCCCAGGAGCAACAAGAAATGGTGAAGGTTTTCTCTACACAGTCTGGGATGAAACTTGAATGGTCTCAGAAGTGAGTGTTGGGTGTGTACAGGAATGGGTTGAACTGGAGACTGGATGAGTGAATCATGGGAACTAGCAGAAAATTAAGAAAAGTATTGGGATATTTTACCCTCCCCCCAAAAAAATTGGTTCATAAAAATGTATCCTAATTTTATACTGTAAAAGAAATGTTAAAACATTTTAATGTTCAGCCAGCATAATCTTACATATGGAAAATCCTAAAGAATCCCCTAAGAAACTATCAGCATTGATTTAAAAATTCCACAAGATTGCAGGATAGCATATCTACATGCATATATCATTTGCATTTCTGTGCAATTTCATCGAACAATCCAAAAAGGAAATTAAGAAACCAATTCCATTATAATAGCATCAACAAGGAAAAATAACAAAAGATGATGGGAGTTAGAGCAAGATTACAGCCTAGTAAGATGCTCCTGTAATCTTTCCCCATAGATACACCAAGTTGAATAGCTATTAATGCACCAACTACCAGGACAAGAACTAATGAAACCAGTTGAGAGGCCACAGTGTGCCTTGTGTTAATTTACTATATATACTGAAGAAGGCAAGAAGGAAGGAGGATTTAAAAATTCAACAAGCTAGCAGGATATTAGACAAAGGGGAATTAAGGGAAAGGAGGGGGATAGGAAAAGGAAAGACAGTAGAATGTATCCAAAATAACTTTCCTATGTACTTATATGGATATACCATAGTGAATCCTACCATCATGTACATCCATAAGAAAGGGGTCCTAACTAGAATAAGATATATTCCATGCTTTCATCAAAATGAATTCTACTGTCACGTATAACTAAAAAGAACCAATTTTTGAAAAGGTTGCAGGATATAAGGTTCATCCTTACCTTCCTCCTCCAACTCCATGCATCTCAGAGCACCTCACTTTGGGGAGGCAGAAAGATGTCCAGGCCTTTGCCTTGAAAACCAGTACCAGGCCTTCCACAGTGAAACCCCATGCTATGAAGAGCTCCATGACCCCCTACCACCAGGCCAGTACCCCTGGATTGAGCCACTGAAACTACATTAGGCAAAGAAACTGCCTCCACATCCCCTCCTTCATTCTTGGACAGCAGAGTGGAGAGCAGGACTTCACCTGCTAGGGAGCAAGACAGGAAAGCTAGCATAGGGCTTTGTCTCAAGGCCCAGTGCCAGGCCTGCTATAGTGAGACCAAGCACCCAGTAGAAATTGAAGGTCCAATATGCAGGCCAAAGCTCGCAGACAGAGCCTCTAGACCAGTCTGGCATCAGGAAAGTACTGTGTGTATGCATGACAGACTTCAGTTTTGACCACATCAGTTCAGCCTTTGAGTGGACCTAGGGAGCATCCATCCTCCTGAGACTGTGCAGGCCCTTGCAGCTGTAAGACTCAGGTGGGACCCGGCTTAGTACCAACCTTGGTGGCCAAGCGACTCTTTCTACCAACCATCCCAGATACTGGGCAGCACAGCTATCACCAGGACAATGCTCACAGACAGAACCCTTGAACTGCCCCAATACCAGGTAGATCTGTCTCAGTGAGACAGACTGATGTTTCTGCCTGTATTACCACATTGGCTGTGCCATTGGACTTGGTGTACCCCTGAGACTGTGTGGATTCCTGTGGCTGTGAGAATCTGCCACAGCCCAGCTGAGAATCCACCCAGGTGGCCAAGTACCTTGAGCAACACTACTCTAACCTTGGGCATTATAGTGGTGGAAGACCCCATTCACTTTGGGTAGGAAAAGGCAGAAAGCACAGGACATTGTACTAACTCTTAGTGTAGAACTGATGAAACCTAACACTGGGCAGATCCTAACAGCCCCCTCCTCAGGCCTGCCTATGAACGCAGCTTCTGGAACTGTTCCAGTGCCAAGGAAAGAAAGATGTCCCCACTCAGTTAGAATTCTATTTGAACAAGCATTACCTATGGATGGTTCCAGCAGTCTTAATCCATGAGTCCACCTCAGTAATAGCCCAAAACATTGTGAGCCTTGATCCTAACCTAGTGTCATGGTGGTCTTAGTGAGGTGTAGTCTCAGAGTATGATAGAATTTGGTGGCTTTGATGGCCACAAGTATGACATAGGAGCCTGGGGCTGATTCATCCATGGTGACTGCCTACAGCTGGGAAGAATTTTGCCGTGTCAGACTACAGGCCAGTAACTATGGATGAGGCATATATGCCTAAACACACACATGCCCACAAACACATATACACACATGGCATTTTACACATCCATGAAGAAGAATGAAGTTTTGTCATTTGTCTGTAACTGGATGAAATGGCGGAACATAGTATTAAATGAAATATGCTAGCCTCTGATAATCAGGGTCATATTTTTCTCTTATATGTGGGGGGAAAAAGGCAAAGAAGATTTTCATGAAAATAGAAGGGAGACCATTAGAAAAGAGAATGGCGATTTGGATGAGTAAAAGACAAAAGGGAGGTACTAGGCAGTGAAATTGACCAAATTATGTTATGTTCACGTACAAATATATAACAATGAATCCCACCATTTTGTATAATTATAATGTACCAATTCTAATATTGTGTGTTGCAAAAATAATTTATGACTTTAATATAAATACTAAATATATTAATGTGTTAAGTGATAGGAAATATTGAAAGATGTAAAAATGGGATAAAAAGTTTTAAAATATGGGGAGGAGTGGAATGCAATAGGAGAGTTTTCTTGTGAGTATATTGTCTCCTCTTCTTTTCCCATTTTGTTTCTTTCTCTTCTTATGCTCATGATAAATTGCTGTAATTCAAGCTAGATCAGAAAATTTTGTTGGTGAACCTTATGGTAATCACAAAACAAAAATCTAAGTAGACAAAAAAAAAAAAGCAAGGAATCAAAACTTACCAGTTAATTCACTTAACCACCAAAGAAAAGAAAACTACAAAAGAGGGAGAAAGAAAGAAAAAACTACAACGAAGCTAGAAAACAAGTAAGAATTTAGGTATCCATAATTACCTTGAACATAAAATGACTTAAGATTTCCAATTAAAAGACATAGAGTGGCAGAATGGATTAAAAACAATGACAATATGTTACTTAAAAGAAACTCATTTCACTTATAAGGACACACATAGATTGAAAGTGATGGAATGGAATAAGGTATTCTATGCAAATAGAAGCCAAAATAAAGGATATGTATCCATATTTATATTGGAAAATATAATTTATATCAAAAGCAGTAAAATGAGACAAGGAAGGTCATTATATAATGATGAAGCAGTCAATTCATCAAGATGAATGAACAATTCTAGACCGCAGATAATCAGGGGTCATTTCCTCTAACCCTTCAAAGAGCTATTAGGTGCCCAGACATGCCAAGGAACTGGAATCCATCTCTGCCTTGGCTTTGAGATATACCCCCAGTAAGAGATCTCTCCATGTTAAATAACTCAGCAAGTAATATTTTTAGAATCTTTAATGTAAGTTTTTTACTTCATTGTTATTTTCTTCTGTGTTGATTTCACAGTTTTCCCTCATTGTTTGATATTGCATACTTTAATCCAATTTTATGTATTTTAATGTTTTAATTGAACTTACTCTTCTGTCTTCTTTCTCATTGTTATACTCTGCCCTCTTTTTTCTCTCTGTTTTAGTCTTCTGCCTTTTCCTCAGCATTTTTTGTTTACTTCCTCTTAACTTTTCCTTTTCATGCCCTGTATCATTTAATGGAAATTTTTGTTTCTTTAATACTTAATTATTCAGTTTATTCAAAATCAAAGAAGAAATAAAAACCTTCCAAGATAAGCATAAACTAAAGGAGTTCATAATCATTAAGCCAGCATTATAGAACATGCTCAAAGAATCCTACACAGAGAAGAGCAAGATAAAAATAACAAAGAATGGAGGAGAAAGAATAAATCACATTAGAAAAATAAATGAGCAGATGAGAATTAGAAATTATTCCAACCTTACAAATAAAACACAATTACAGGAAGTAACATATACCTCTGTATAATAACATTAAATGTAAATGGTATTAATTCTCTAAGTACATGACCAGAAATTTTGGAACTTTTAGAAGGAAAAACAAACTGTGAAAACACTTCAGTATGGGTGCAGGCAAAGACTTCATGAATACGATCCCTATAACTCAAGAAATAAGAGAAAGAATAAATGGGATGGCATCAAATTGAAAGTTTCCACATAGCAAAGAGAAACTACTGAATGGGAGAAACTCTTTGCCAGTTACTCCTCCAACAGAGTATCCAGAACACACAAAGAATTAAAAAATCTCAACATTAAAAAAATACAATAAATTAAGAGATGAGCTAAACAATCATGTCTCAAAAGGAGAGTACAAATGGCCAACAATTACATGAAAAATATTCAACATTTTTGGCAATCAAGGAAATGCAAATCAAATCCATTTCATTCCAGTTAGAATGGCAACCATCAAGAATACAAATTACAATAAATGCTGGTAAGGATGTGGTGAAAAAACAATCTTATATACTGTTTTTGGCAATGTAAATCAGTACATCCACTATGGAAATGGTATGGAGGTTCCTTAATAAAGTAACTATTTTTAGTTCTATTTACTACCACATTATCCAGCTTTACCATTCCTTGGTATTTATCCAAAAGAATTAAAGTCAGAATATTTTAGAAATGCATACATATCCAAGTTTATAGCAGTACGATTCACAATAGCCAAGTTATCTGTCAACAGATGAATGGATAAAGAAAATGTGGTGTATACACAATGGAGTTTTATTCAACCATAAAGAATAACAAAATTATGTAATTTGCAGGAACATGGATGGAACTGAGATCATAATTCAGAGTGATATAAGTCAGACTCAGAAAGAAAGCTATCATGTTTTCTCACATATGTAGAAACTGGAAGGGGAAAATAGGGATGTCATGAAAATAGGAGACCAGTGGGTTAGAGGAAGGGGATCAAAGGAGGTGAGATGGGATGTTGGGAAATTATTAGGAAGTGCAACTGATCAAATTATGTATTTATATGTGCACCAATATGCCACAATCAAATCTACCATTTTGTAAAATTAATATGCAGCAATACAAATACATAGATCATCTTTGAAACATAAAATATGTATGTGTTCAGTATTACATTGAACTCTATTAATAGGAACAAATAATACATGTTAATAAAAATAAAATAATTAAAAATAAAATTAAAAAATTGGAAAAAATGAAATAAAAATGTCACAGTTACAGATGATATGACCTTAAGTTACAGGATACAAAATCAGTAGTGTTGCTATATACGAATAGAGAATTATACAGAATAGAAATCCAGAAAGGAAAACCTTTTACATTTGCTACAAAAATTAAAATAACTAGAAATAAAATTAACCAAACAGGCAAATAATCTCTACAATGATTATTATAAAGCATTGATGAAAGGTGCAGAGGACAAAATTAAATGGAAAGACATACTGTGTCATGAATTGGAAGAATCAATATTGTTAAAATGCCCATGCTACCCTAAACAATTTATGGATTCAGTGTGATTTCTATTAAAATGCCAATGGAATTATTCACAGAACTAGAAAAAAAAAAACAATTCTAATATTTATATGGAAACACACACACACACACACACACACACACACACACGCACATAGCCAAAGCCATTTTGAACAAAAAGAACAAAGAAGGAGGCATTATGCTACCTGACTTCAAAACATGGTCTCAGAATAGCCAAAATAGTCTTTAGAGAGAAGAGAAAATTGGTAATCTCACACTTCCCTGTTTCAAAACTTAGTACAAAGTTACTGTAATCAAAACCGCAGGGTGGACTGGGGGTGCAGTTCAGTGAGAGTGCTTGTGTACCATAAGAGAGGCCCTGGGTTCAATCCCCAGCACTTCAAAACAAAATAAATGTTCTAGTTCTGTGAATAAAAAAAGACTGCATGGTACTGGCATTTGAATAGATATGTAGATCAATGCAATAAAATTGAGAATTCAAAAATAAACCCTGACATTTATGGTCAATTGAGTTTTTAAAAATTTTTCCTTTTAGTTGTTGATAGAACTGAATTGAACCCAATACCTCACACATGCTAGGTAGGCACACCACCACTGAGCTACAACCCAAGCCCTCAATTGACTTTTTAAAGAATTTTGAAAAAATGAAGAAAAATCCTCCTTTCCAGAAATGTTACATCTACTTGGTAGACAAATAGACATTTATATGTATATCAAATTGTAAGATAGAATATTTTGAACCCTACCACATACCACATATAAAAACTGACTCAAAGGATCAAATATAAAGATCTAAAAGCAACACTAAAACTAAAAAGCTCTGAGAAGGAAATAGAAGTTTATATCCTGATGACCTTGGATTAGGCAACGGTTTCTTCCATATGATATCAAAAGCACAAGTAACCAAAGAAAAATGGATATGGTTAACTTCATGAAAATTAAAAAGTTGTTTGCACCAAAGGACAATATCCAGAAAGTAAAATACAACCCAGAGAAAGGGAGAAAATATTTGGAAGTAAATATTACTATCCAGAATATATGGAAGACACTTACAACTGAACAATAATGAGACAAAAAAACCAATTTGAAAGTGGGAAAATCATTTGAATAGATGTTTCTCCAAAGAAGATATACAGATGACCAAGCAAATCACATAAAAATATACTAAACATCATTGGTCATTAGGGAAATACAAATCAAAACTATGATGAAACACTGCTTCACACAAAGATGACTTTAATCATTAAAAAAGAAGATAAGTGCTGGTGAAGTTGTAGAAAAACTAAAAATCTCATAAATTACTGGTGGGAATGTAAAGTGAAGCTGTTACCATTAAAACATTTTGGTGGTTCCTCAAAATGTTAAACATGGAGTGGCCTAGTAATCCCACTCTTAAGCATATACTATGAGCAATGATAATGTATATTTTTCAAAAATTTGTATGCAAATGTTCATAGCAGCATTATTTCTAATAGATGAAGAGTGGAAAGAACTCAAAGGTCTTTTAGCTGATGAGGAGATTAAATAAATGTGGTACATACATGCAGTAGAATTTTATTCAATCATTAAAAAGAATATAGTCCTGATACATGTTATAACATGGGTGAACCTTGAAAATATCATAATAAGTGAAAGAAAGCAGTCACAAAAGGACACATATTGTATGATTCCACTTATATGAAATGTCCAGGATAGAAAGCAGAGTAGTTGCTGCCAGGGTCTGGGAAAAGAGAGAGAATAGTTATCTCTAACAGTTTATTTTTGGAAAATTAGATAAGATGAGGAAATCACACAATATTGTGAATATGCTAGAAAATCATCAAATTATACACTTGAAAAGAGTAAATGTGTCTTTTATCTACAAAGGGATTGGAATTTTTTAATTTTGAATTTCAGTTTGTTATTTTCTTGAGCACCTTTTTTTAATCATCGTGATTGAGCTCCTTTATGCTTTTTTAAAAAATATTTATTTATTTGTTTTATAGTTGTACACAATGTCTTTTACTTTTATGTGGTGCTGGGGATCGAACCTGGGCCGCGCATGTGCTAGGCGAACACTCTACCACTGAGCCACAACCCCAGCACTCCTTTATGCTTTTGAACACCTCTCTTTTTCTGCTTTGAATTAGGGTGAACATGCATGTTCGTGATAGACATTTTGGTTTTCACAGATCTTTCTTCATCATTACAGTGGTCCTCATTCTGGTACATGCATACCAGAAAAAGAGTAGTATAAGTTAAGAGACGGCATTTTGTGGCCAGCGTGTCTGTACTGTGGTAATAATGGAGATCACCTGTTCTTCTCTCACCACAGGTGCCTTGAGGACAATGAGTGGAACTACACCAGAGCTGGTCAAGTCTTCATTATGCTTCTGGTGAGGCCTGGGGATCAAGTGGGCAAAAGAAATGGATGTCTCTGGGCCTTCAGAAAAGTAGAGATTGGGTGGATGGAACTCTGGGCACCTAGCTTTTCTGACTTTAATACTCATTCTCTCCAGACTGAGGGCAAGATCCCAGAAGAGGCCTTCAAACAGTTACCCTGAAAGCAGCCCTTGAATGCCATCCTCCTCTTCATCCACATTATTGTTTCTCTGTTACCAACTTAAGTTCATAATGCTTTGGAGATCTGGCTGACCAAGAAGCCAAAGTTAACATATAGGCTAGGTAAACATAGCCTTCCAAAGGGCCAGTTATTCTGTTTCCCCCAATGAAGATGGCTGTTTATTTTCATAATAAAGATTGATATTTCACTTTACATGTTGTTGTGCCCTGGATTGATCTTCTCTGCTCTAGCTGTAAGCCAGTGAGACCAGGACTGACAGGACTTGGGCACCCCTGCTCCCACCAGAAGTATGGTGAATATATTTTGTTCAACACTTGCCTAAAATTTGAACCGCTAACTGCCAGTCATCAGGAAAGGTCCAACAGAACTGACCACATTATGTGAGATTCTGTGCTATTGTTGTCATTTGGATGTGAAAATAAGTGGCTGAAGCCCTTTAAGCACATGAACACAGAACACCAATATTAGTTCTGTGAGGGATGCGGTCCTGGCTGTCCTTAAGCAGATTCATTAGGCTTGCTTTCCTCCATGGGTACTTTGTGAATAAATTCTCATGAGAAAGGACACACATTACATACCATGATTGGCCTTTGGAGATGTTGAAACTGTGAGATGCTCTACCCAGAGCTCTACAGAAGCAGGCATATGACTTGGCACAACAGGAGCTTCTCAAAAGATGTTTCCTGGCTATTAGGGGCTGCAGATGGACAGAAGGAAGGAAATTAGGTAGGTGAGGGCTCACGTATTTTACTTCTCCTTCCTAATCATTTGAGCATTTTCATAGACCATACCATGCTTAGCTTTGTGAAATGCACACAGGTAAATGGGAAATGGGCTTTTCCACAGCTTTCCCCACCCTCCCATCTGTCTCCCTACCCAACTGTCCACCCTCTCCCCTTCCTAAAGGCACTCTGAGAGGAGTATCAAGTCAGCATCTGTAGGGGAAGTGTCAGCAAGTCTGCCAGTGCATGCCTCACAGAGATGCTAGCAGGTGCTTTAGGTCTTTGTTCTTGAGTGGCATTAGCCACATGTGTTCACTGCCAAACAACAACAGCATGGTCCTATGGGACTTTCCTAATGATTGGCAGTTAGAAGTTCCAAATTCCATGCAAGTTTTGAACACGCCATCTGCACACTATATTCTCCACACTTCTGGAATGCTTGCACTTTAGAAAATAGGCATAATTTTTTAAATTAAAATAATAGCAGTACAAGGTTTTCAAGTTACTATCCTATAAATGACATGGGTGAAGCACCACCAGTTGGCAATAATTGCCTGCACTTCTTGGGTGTTTGGCAGAAATAATTTCCTACCACTTGACTCTCTTAGATTTTTTATGTATGCTTACAATAGGGAGCCAGATATTAAAGTGTGGATTTCTGAAAAATGGGTACTAAGGTAACAGTTGGCATTACATGAAGAATAATGACAACTATTCTTCCAAATAGGACCCCAGTGGTCAGAGCCAAGCTCCTGTAACTCACTAAGCCTCGGCCTTCTCACATCGAGAGCAGAGATTACACCACACAATTCTTGGCCTCATAGGGAGGAAGAGATATGGTCTCAGATGGGATTGAACAATTGCAGTGTCTGGCTCAACTCAGGCTCTCTCAGCTGCCTGGGTTCCCTAGTAGGCAGGGGCCAGGGAAACCATGGCATGGCCCCTCTACTTCTTGTATACCATCAGGCTTCCACATCCTCAACCTCCTTCCCTAGCCAGATCAGACAACAGGGTTTCCTTCCACTCACCCACCTGCCAATTCCCACAACTGCCTTTGGGTCCATGCCACCAGGCAAGCAAATGCTAACCCTGAGATGCCCCCCAGATGAGTTGGTATATAAATGTGTACACACACACACACACACACACACACACAAACACTTCTGTCTACAAATTTTCTCTTAGGATATTTATTGGAAGAATAAATGATGATTCAAAACTATGGTTTCCAACATTGTTGCTGAAATTTGTGGTTTGGGGATAGCAGGTACACTTATACATTGTTTTTGAGAATATACTTAAGCATATTCATTTTTAGTGCCCACACAGAACAAATGCATCCTATATACACTCATATATATATGCATATATACATATTTTATAGAGATAATCATAATGCAGATACCCATTTATATCCATTTATTGACATAAAGCTGTTTACAATCACACATGCTATCAATTTTATAGCATCTATGTGATGATTTTCTTTTATTATTGACATTGTTAATTTGGGGTTAATTGCATGTAGTGTGGGATGAGAGAGATGATTAGTGTAGGAGTCAGCAAATGGCAGCTCTGGCCAGCAATGTCCATCTACAGCTTCTCTGTTCATTTCCCTGGGCCTTTGAACAGTCTGCTTAGGGATAAGGTGGGAAGGATGCTGAGACTACAATATTCACATGAGCTTAGCTCTAATAGTGATATTATTTCCCATATGTCACTTCCCTTCCTGTCCATCATGTAAAAAAGCATCAAGTTCATGGACACCTCCAACAAGGCACACACCTCTTAAAAAGGTTACATGTGAGGGTAGGTAGTGGACTCCTTCCCATGATCCATCAGGGCCCAGGAGCCTCTGTGGGGAAGGGGACCCAGGAGTGGCTGCAGGAACATCAGGGACAGTGGCCTTGATGATGCCCTTTTCCAGAACTCATCTCCAACTAACTTGTGTACCTTTCCTCAGAATACCTCTGGATCCTGGTTATTACTCTTCACTCCTAATACTTTGTTCCAAAATTTGTTTCTGAACTGACCCCTATACTCCTGGGATGCCTGCCCATAGCTCCAACCCTTAGCCCTATGCTTAACTGCTGATTGACATCATAATCATGGATCCCATTGATCCTAGTTTGCTTCTCAGAAAGCTTAATAACATCATTCTCCTCTGCACAGAATTCCCCTTCACACATTACCCCTTGTGATTATACCCTCCCATAACCTTTGTACTGGAGAAAACCACAAGGTAGTTGTGAAACTTCACTCCCACAGTGAATGAATATACAAAGGCACAAAACTCAGACCCAGAACAGGCAAATTAACACTAGTCCCCACCCTCACCAGAATATAAAAGCAGTGAGAAAGTGTCTGGGTGTTTTTAGCATCCTAAACTGCATCAAAGGAATGTGGTGATGAAATGGTAGGAAGGCACACTTTCTGGGGGTTGGGAAAGTTGTGGCAGGGCCTTAAAGCTTCCATTTATAACAGGATCCGGGTGTGATACTTAATTTTATATGTCAACTTGTGTAGGCGACAATACTCAATACTCAGATATTTGGTAGAACATTTTTAATGTTTCTGTGATGGTATTTTTAGATGAGATTAGCACTTAAATCAGCAGGCCTTGAGTAAAGCAGGTTACCCTCCATAGTATGGATGGGCCTCATCCAACTTCCTCCAAAGATATTGGAGGAAGAAATGACTGACCTACCCCAAGGAAGAGAGAATTCTGCTACAGACTGCCTTTAAACTCCTCCAATTGTAGCTGTTTGTTGCATGTTCAGTCTACTGGACTTCTCTGCAGATTTTGGACATTCCAGGCTCTACTCTTTCATGAGCAAACTCCCAATACACACACACACACACACACACACACACACACACACTTTATTGGTTCCGTTTCTCTGGAGAACCCTAATAAAGCAAGTAATTCTGAAACTGCTATTTAATGGGTTGTACTTTTAGTAACAAGTAATTAGAGAATATCTGGCATGTGGGCACATGGTCTGACTCATCTATAATAATATTCATTGTTGTATTGTTGTATTGTTTGTGAAAGAAGGACAAACAAAAGCATCCATCAACAGTTATCCAAATAATACATTGAGATGAATTCTTTGAGTATAATATTACACAGCAGAGAGAAAGAATGTCTTAGACCTATAAGAATAAGAAAATATATAGGGCTGGGGTTGTGGCTCAGCGGTAGAGCACTCGCCTAGCATGTGCGCAGCCCAGGTCCGATCCTCAGCACCACATAAAAATGCATTGTGTACAACTAAAGCAAATAAATAAATATTAAAAAAGAATATATATATATAATACACATATATATGTGTGTATGTATGTGTGTGTCAGAAAATGTGATATTAAATCAAATTATCAAATGAAAGATAAGAACACCTACAGTATGAAATATATATATATATATAACATATATATGTATATATATATATATATATATATATATATAACATTTTAAGGAGCTTTTCATTAACAATATAAATATAAAGCAACTTTTGGAGAAGATGAACAACTTATTCTGGTTATGTTATATCTTCTGGGTAAAAGAAAAGACAATGTACAATTTAAGGGATGGGCCCAGAGCATTTGTCAAGTTTAGTACTTAATATGACTATTGGGTACATAAGCCTTCATTTTATAGCTCTCTGTAACACTTGTATATTTGGTTAAGATTTTAGAGGCTAGTTTTTATTATAAATTGAATGTATCTCATTTTGCCAACTGATTAAAATATGGTTAATTATAGAGATGAAGATATCAATAACCAGCACTCCCACCATCACTGGAAAAAAAAACTATTAACATTTTGCTGCATTTCATTCCTTTATTTTTTGTCTCCTTGAATATGTGCTAATACATGGTGTATACATTATATCAAAATTTCATGGAACCATGATATATATATAATTTTTATGCTATCCTTGTCATGTTCACTTTTAATATTAAATCATGTGACATGGGAAAAATATTGAGCTTTGATTTTTATGCACCTGTCCAATTTCTTGAACTATGCCTCTGAATGCACTGGATGTCAATGTACATCAACCAGTCTATTCCCAACAATGAAGAAATTGCCCCGCCACAAAATAATTGCACTACCTGGCAATGCAAACCCCACCCATAATGATTCACCTTTGAATGTCTGGGAGGGGCAATGATAATCATAATGAATGATCAAACATACACTTAATGCTAGAAGGCGCTAGACATTGCTCTGATTGCCTTCAATGTAGTCATTCATTTAATCTTCACCACAACCTCAAGGGACAGGTACCATTACAATTCCCCTTTAGCACAAGAGGAATTTTTGTTTTCTTTTATAATAAATGTAATGTATACTTGTTTTACAGAGAGTAAAGAAAGGAAATTACTTACTAAAAATCACAAGTCCCACAACATAAGGTTCCATCACAAATCTTGCACCCCTAACAACTGTTTTTAATTTGAGTGTTCTTCTGTGTTAGGTCTAAGGCCAGTGCAAAAGGGGCTCACCCAACATCCTGTGGTTTTGCATGGGCATGGATATTATTTTGTTCACATTTATACTCTTATCTAAAAAGTCTTAAATGGAAATTGTTCAAACAAGGAGGAAAATAAGGAGACAGGAAATCACCTAAAATAAAACCATGAGAAGTTAAGCAAATTTCCTGGAGAAAGAATCTTGTCAATTAATGCTCAGGAACTCAAAACCTGTAATTACACAGAGCCAATGTTTTTCTGCTCTGTTATCTTGGCAGACAATCAATGAACCTAGGTGTATTGATTAGGATTTCTCTTTAATGATGAGCTTTACTGCTTATCTATCATCTACCCATTTACCTATCATCTACCTAGAAATTACTAAGTACATAGCAAAATTTGAAAGTGCAAAGTATATAAAAATCTTTGCAACTTTTACCACAGATATGAGGTTAATATACTCAAACTCATAACAAAGAAATAAGTCAAAACTTACAACAGAGAATGCACATAAAATGTAATATAAAAACCCAATAAAACACTTGAAAACATACCCAATGATAGAACTGATTAAATGCTAAATAAGCTCTCAGACTATATGAAATAGGTAAATATCAACACAGTATTAAGTCACAAGTTTGTAAAAGAATATTGGTTTTACATTTGAATAAATATATCTGTATTGTATTAAGATATACACAAAAATCAAACGAATATACATCAAATTATTATTAATGAATATCTTCTGTTGGGGTGGAAGGGTAGGCAGGATGATTAATATCCTGAGGTATGCATTTGGCCAAGTGAATAAACCCAAAAATATCTTTTTGAAATACTGATTATGAAATGCTATTCAATAAAACAATGATTACCCCTATTCTGAAATAACCATTTTTTTCTTCTTTATTCTTTTAAATATATAATTCATAGTAAGAGATACTATATTTCAATGGCTACAAACCTGTTCAGATAGTTTTGGTGAACAAAACTGCCTAGGATCAAAGAGGTCACAATGTACAGAAGTGTAATATTCCTAGAGCAGTGATCAGGATCTCAAAATAAGCAGTGGGTACCAGTATATGTCACCTCCCTTATACACATCTCAGCAGTTATAAGTCCAGCGTGAATGCCAGAGTACCCCTTCCCAGGAGAAAAGTGTCTGTTTATATTAGGATACCAGAAGGAGGGTCTTGAATTGGGCACATTTGTAACATAACTTACAGATATAATTAATCTGCCTGACATAGGGAAATCTGACTAGCCAAAAGAGTCACGTTCACCTATGACAACAGGTAATTTAAGGAATAAAAATGAATGGCAATCAACATATGTTAAATTGTTCAAATACACTGAAAATTCAAGAAATATAATAAAAGTACTGAGGTATATAAATATATAAACAAGATACAAAACACATTGTACAAAAAGATCTGATTTTGGGGCTGGGGTTGTGGCTCAGCAGTAGAGCGCTCGCCTAGCGCGTGTCCGGCCCGGAGTTCGATCCTCAGCACCACGTAAACATAAATGCATTGCATTGTGTACAACTAAAGCAAATAAATAAATATTTAAAAAGAAAGATCTGATTCTGGAAGAATGCATATCTTCATAAGAATATATGTATATTATTTTTAAATATAAAGAAACCCACATAAACATCTGGAAAGTATTTAAAAATCATTTGAGTGCTTATTTTGAGGCAAGACATAATAAGGTGGTAGGCAAAGATAATGCCTCTTTTACATATATACTTCTCCAGTGTTGCCAAGGGTTGAGAGAACACTTACACAGATTTTAATTAGCAAATTACTAAGATAAAATTATGACAGCATATGATAAACCTAATTGTAGCTTGATTTTTTAAACTAATGCTGCAAAAATATATGGATAGTAAAAGATGCTAAATATATTGTAATGTAAAAAGGAACTTTATATTTATAACCACACATGCACATGAACTTAACTGCATTGAATCTGAGAGAGAGGCCTAAGGAAACATCCTATCACAAGATTAAATGTGGGCCCTGATGCATCATCACTTAATGCTTCATTTGTCATACAACTTCGAGAAAGTTTCTCTTTCCCGCCTCTATATTTCCTAAGTCTATTTTAAATTTTTTTCTTTTTAGATATACAAGATAGTAGAGTGTATTTTGACATATTATACATACATGGAGTATAACTTACTCTAATTATAGGTCTCTTGGAGGCAAGGAGAATAGCCAGACAGAGTGCCAAGCTGCAATCTAAATCTGATCACAAGATGGCACTGACGACCAATTTCAATCTTATTTTTCCATGAAAAGATATTCATTTGATAAAACCAACAAATTCTGCTTTGGAAGTTATTTAGAAAATATGTGAAATAAAATAATCATTAATTAATTAACTCAGCAATTAACACTTTATATCTGCAAATTATTTTAAGAGTTTTCAGAGTATGGGTCTCAAACTTCAGTTTACATCAGAATCACATGAAAGGCTTATTAAAGGATTACTAGAACTCATCCCAAGAATTTCTGATTCAGCAGTTCTGGAATGGAGCCTAAGAATTAATATTTTCTAGAAAGTTCCCAGCTGTTGCTGGTGGTGGTCTGGGGACTACACTTTGAGAACCATCAATGCAGATCAACAAACAAAACAGTATTTAGCCTTTACAGAGTATTTAGAGAATCACACTGTGTTGAGAGTGCTGGTGGAGGCACATGATTTTGGTTCGAGGCAATGGAGTTGTAGTGTGCAGTGGGACCACAGACTGAAGCAGTGAATGTTGTAATGTCATTCTCTCTAAAATATAAGGGGACTAGTCATGGATGATTAGGACAGAATAGATCCCCACGTGGACATTGGTAATTTCATCACAAGTCCAAGCCCAAGAAGCCCTGTGGATGAGGGATTAAGCTCCATCCTCCAAAGATAGACATCCTGAAGCATAAGGATTTATAGTCAGTATCCAGACCATACTCATCCTAGGCCCAGCCAAGGATGGCATCTAATTCAGCTGTTCTTTCCATTCCATCTCCCAACCTGGTGCTTTTTATTGGTTAAAAATTAAACCCTTTTTCTAGGCTCTGTTCATTATTACAAAAGCATCCAAACTCATTTTGGACCAAGTGGGCAATGCTGTTAAAGACTGAGAAAAATGAAAATATAATTAACCAGCACTCCAGTCCTTTCATAGTTAACATTTTGGCATCTTTTGTTATAGTAGTTTTCATATACACACACACACACACACACACACACACACACACACACACACACACAAAGGTAGATAATTCCATTTCCAAAGAGACTTCTACTCCTGGGGAAGTGACATAATTGCAATCAGGTCACAGGTGTTCCCTTACTGTAGCCTTCTCTCCTGCAGATGTGCTATTAGGACTGGTTCCCTGTACTGTCTCTTCCTTGAAAGGAAATCTTCTCTTATACCTCTTTTTTAAAAGCAATCTTTTTTAAAACTTTATTTAATTTATTTATTTTTATGTGGTGCTGAGGATTGAACCCAGAGCCTCACACTTGCTAGGCAAGCATTCTACCACTGAGTCCCAGACCCAGCCCCTTCTCTTATACCCCTTACAGTCTTTCTTCTCTTACAGCATAAAAGGCAAAGTGCAAAGGACAGGAAAGCATGTTAGATGATAGAAAATGGTATGGCAATTTTCTGTTCTCTTCCCAAGTCCCTTAGGTAATTTATCCTACAAAACTGGAGTCATCAAGGCTAATACATTAAGAAAGTTTGCACACATTTGCCTCCCTAATTCAGGGTCCCAACTTCTCTGAGAGTTATGCCATTTAGTTTCTATCACAGGCATCTCTACTGCATGAAAGAGAAGGCAGGGTGGGGCAGACACAGTAATCACTAAAGCCTCTATGAATTTTTTCCCCAAAAATAATTGTGTGAAGAAAGCACTTTTATTTCTATTTTACTGATGATCAGCACCAAGATTGCCAAGGATAAACCACATTTCTAGGAAAGTGGCAAGTAAGGTGTTCATGGTATTTCCAAAAGCCTTCATTACAGAAGATACCTTCCAGGGAATATGAACTGGCCATTGTAAACTTTTATGGTTTTGTTCCTGAATTATATCATGCACATAGTGTGCATACTAGACTCTGAAACCCAAGCTTTGCCCACGGTGTTGTCTTCCTGGGCTTTGAATGATCTCTACCTTAAATCTTCCCAGAAAGTGGCAATCACTGCACTCCTACAATTCTTCAAAACTTTGACAATGAACTATATTGGTTTCTTCATTATAAAAATAAATTACATTTAAAATTCAAAAGATGTATAAAAATTATTCACATGTACCTCAGAAAACACTTTGTATAACAGGGACTCTAACCAGGAGAAAGAAAAATACATTAAAAAAATAAATCTCATAGAAAATTACGGGAATGTAATTAAACTATGAGGTGTCCAACATAAATGAACACAAAATAAAAGTCAAAGTAACTTTATCCTGAGCTAAAAACGGTAACTTGCATATACAGTTTAGAGTCATCATATTTTTACAATATATGTGTGTATACATATATACACGTTTCCCATATAAACATATTCTCATGAAAAGTTTTTCTCTGTGGAGAAAAAAAAATCATCAACAGATTATGCCCCACATGATTAACAAAGGATACCTTAGGTATGGGAGAGGAAGTAGACACAGGATTATTTCACTTTCCACATGTACAAGTCTTATTGTTTGATTTCTTTTGATTGCAAACATATTTTAGTTTTGTGATTTAGGAAAGTAACAGATAAATTTTGTAAATAAGGAAAAAACCTTGTTATGATTTGACTTCAGAAACCAATTTCATATAAATCTACTAGCATGAAAAAGAATTCATAGTTAACAGTTAATTTTTTTAAGGACAAATTACACGCCATATGTACACTGAACATATGTGTATGTTCAGTCACATTAATTGTTGATAATACATATTTGTCTGAGTAGGTGCATATTATAAAGCAAATGTGTCTAAAAGGATATGACCAAGTATACAAAATAACCTCCCCCACTTACACACGCGCATAAGCACACACACACACACACACACACTCCTTCAGATACACTAACACTGTTTTCTTTTTATGAGACAGGGGTGGAACTTCCTGCCAGGAACTGTGAGCCAGACAGCAACTGATTCTGCAGGAAAAGCTGCATGTGCCATTCAAGTCTCCAGCAAGCCCTGTTCCGTGGGTCAGGCCTGAGACCCCTCCCTCCCCCCATTTCTTGCATAAGGGTCTCCAAGATATTCAGGGTTGTAGTTCTAACTTTGACCAACAGGTGACGACAGGCTCACTTGTCTACCTTTGTTGAAATAGAAAAGTATCGATTTTTGCAGAGACAAAGACAATATGCAATGAATCGTCCTAAATATATTTGAAATTTTCATACGGAGAGACAAAACTAACAGTGTCTGGGCCGTTTCATTTGTTGATAACAACTCCCAGAACTAAGTCGTTCACCATCTTTTGTTTATTCAGTATACATTCATTAGCCACCGCCAGGTGGAGTCTATTTGTCCACCTCGTTCTTATCTCTGATGCCCAGACACCCATTTCCAACTGCTTATGAACATGTTCCTTTGAAGAAAGATGACTGCACTTCCTTTCTACATGTGTAGAGTGGACGTGTATTTCTCTGTCACACTGAAGAGTAAAGAATCTGACAGGATAACGCATTAAATAATAAAAGGAAATGCATATATCTCTTCTCTTTCAAACTCCACCAGGAGACGTATACTAATAAATAGTCCCAAGATCTGGGCATGGTGGTGCACGCCCGTAATCCTAGCAGCTCCGGAAGCTGAGGCAGGAGAATCAGGAGTTCAAAGCCAGCCTCAGCAATTTAGCGAGGCCCTAAGCAACTCAGCAAGACCCTGTCTCAAAATAAAATACAAAAATAGCTGGGGATGTGACTCAGTGGTTAAATACCCCTGGGTTCAATCTCCAGTACAAAAAAAAAAATAGTTCCAAGATCATAAATTACATAAATGTTTGTGTAGGGCATGTCTTGTATGTATACCTTTAATATACTTATGCTATTTATTTTACACCCAAATACCCTCATTTATGGAAGAAAGAATTCTGGGACTAGCAATTCTGATATCTTAAAGGCCATATAGTATATTCCAGACACTTTGTATAGTTTATCTGATATTCTCCTTTAAAATTCTGTTAGGCAGTATTTTTGCTGCTTAGCAATAATCTATTTCTTTTTTATATTTATTTTTAGTTGTAGTTGGACACAATACCTTTATTTTATTTATTTATTTTTACATGGTGCTGAGGATCTAACCAGGGCCATGCATGTGCTAGGTGAGCACTCTACTGCTGAGCCACAAACCCAGCCCCAATAATCTATTTCTTGTGTCATTATTTTACATTTATTTGGACAAATATTGTGTGTGTATATGTATATGCATATATGACAATAAAGAGATAATGTACTCGTTTTGAAAACATTGTGGTGATTAAAGGCCAGGGCCAAGATCTGTTATACCTCAACATTCACTAGCGCAGGGAACTGCCTACTGCCACAGGGACAAACTACCACTGTTCCTTGTCTGTCCACTCCACAAACACCCACGTGCCCAAAACCTTGTAGTGCAGAATGTCAAAATGGACGGCAAGGTCAACCAGAGAAACTTTGTATATTCTCAACAAGACACAGATAGTGCAGATGCAGATGGAGCCAATGAAGACAGTCTGACAAGTCAAACAGAGATAAAGGTACTATGTAGTTTTGTACATCTGAGTACATGGTGGGCAAACTTTGGCACCACTGTGCTAAAAGATTATCAAATCAGAATTCTCAGTTTATTGCTCAGTGTGTAAGTTCATCTTTTCAACTGAAAAGTCTATTGCCTTTCCACGTAGACATTCACCTCTTCGCTTTAAAATAACACTCTCTGCCAAACCAATTCTTTTCCCAGTGTGTGAAAATGGATTGTCTCAACAGGAGAACAAGTATTCCTTTGTATTCAGCCATATTTATTTTGAGAGCTTAATACAGAGTATTTACAATGGTTCTGGGATTTTTTTTTGTCACACATTCCTTATCTAGGAATCAAGGCAACCTAATTTTGTTCTTAATTTGTATGACTTGAATTTACACTACTCATAAGCAAACATATTGTTGTGCAGTCTCATATTGGTGGTTGGATTAAAATAAAAATATTGAATTTTGAGAAAAATCATTCAGTAGGAAATTATGTATTGTGTATGATTTCTTTTTTCGTTTTTTATTCTAATTAGTTACACATGCTTGCAGAATGCAATTCATTTCATATTAGATATAAAGAGCACAATTTTTCAAGTCACTGGTTTTACATACAGTATTTTACACCATTTGTGTTTTCATACATGTACTTAGGGTATTGATCTTTAATTCATTCTGACATTATTCCTACCCCTTTGACCCCACCCTCCCCTTTGTTCTATTTAAAGTTCCTTCATTCCTCTCATCCCACCTCCCTTGCAATTATATATCAGTATCATCATAGCAAAGAAATCATTCGACCTTTGTCTTTTGGGGATATTTTTTCAAAGTCAAATGATATGTAGATTTCTCTCTTGAAACGCTATCCATGTGTTAATAGGTAAAACTTCACAAATGCTGTTAAATTGAGTTCTGTTTCTTTCACATTAATAGAGTTTTAAAAATAGTATTGAAAGCTCAGCACAAACTAGTACTGATATTCTGAATTTAAACATCCACTTGACATTTCCTCCTTCACTATGTGAAGTTGTAACTGAGATTTGCATGAAGAAAAGACAACTTACTTCCTGCCTTCTCTGTAAAATATGTGTATGTCCATGGTTTCTTGATGTATGGAATGCAGATCATCACTCATTGCCATAAGAGACCACGGTCATACAACAAGAGTCCATATAAACTGAAAATCCCTGTTTAAAAAAAAAAAAAAAAAACTGGTATTAGTGTGGCAGGCCAAAACAGCTGTTCTTTTTTAGGATGTCTCTTGGGACCTGACCATAGTGTCCCCGTTTTTCTCATTGGATATTATATTTAACCTTAATCATTGAGACTTTTTGGTAAACATTTCCATTAATGTCCATAATAAATCAAGCAATAAATAACTTCTCGTTTCCTATATCTGGACAAAGCATGTAAGGTCAGTTTCTTTGTGTTTCTGCTTTTAATTTAATTCCCTTTTTTCTACTTCTGAATTTTTATTGGATTTTGTTTACATAAAGATATTTGTGAAATATTAATCATATTTCTATTTCATTTTGATTTTAGTTTATCTGGCTTTAGATGTTATATCTTTCAATAAATATTAGTTTACAACCATTAGAAGGTAAAAACTGATGATTCAAGGAACACAATTTTGTCTATATACTGTTTAATTTTTAAATAGTTACTAAAATTAAAATTGAAAGATTTCTCTCTCTCTCTCTCTCTCTCTCACAACACACACACACACACACACACACACACACACACACACACACAGCTTCCTGGCTTATCTTGAAAAATGAAAAATTTCAGCCACATGGGAGGACTACATTCCCACATGCCATCAAGGAAAAGGACTGACTAGAGCTGAGTAGCAGCTTCTTTATCCTGTTCACCACTATACTTCCCTCTCCCTATTGTATGACTGCCCAAATGACACAGAATGTTGCTTTTCATTGTACTATTATTACTATTGCTTTTCTTACCGTAAAAAGAAAAATGAATTATTTCTTGCCAAAATAGTATATTTTAAACATTCTCACCATAAAAAGTAAGTAGGTGGGGGCATGAATATGTTAATTAGTTTGTTTTAATTATTCCACAATGTATTCATATATCAAAACATCATGTTGTACCCCATAAATATATACAATTATTATTTGTCAATTTAAAATAAAATTTGTAAATGGGCAAAAGAAGACACAGAGTGAGATCACTTACTTGTGGTAGCAAAGGCTTTTCCTATGTTTTTAAAATCTTCCTGCTTCCATTATTTACATAATCAATTTAGCTCCTGTGTGCACCACACAACCCTTCTGAGAATATAATAAATGCACACATTTTTATCATTTTGAAACAAATAAAGGAAAAGTATATTTGATTCAACACTTAATGACCTGTTAGAAAAAATGCTCAATAAAACATGAGGAACTTCCATTTGCCTTATTGGTGCTGACATAGTCTTTTATGTGACCTCCAGCTGGCAGATCATAATGGAGTATTGGAAGATACTACATCTTAGATGAATTAATTTCTGTGCCAAGTTACCTCTGGCCGTGGTATTTTCCTATGACCCCAATGAGTGATGTGGGTACAATATTTCAATCATACCACCTCACATTAGAGATAGATAGTGGTCTGGACTACATTTGCCTGTTTTCAAAATGATTTGCTTTATGCCCTTATGTGAATTGTATGGCAAATATTCAACATGACTCTAAGTGCCTGAAAGCTTAGGGAATGAATTTGATGGATTTAGATTGCAGGTAACCAAACCAACTCCTGCTGCCTTCTACATTTGTAATTTTTATTACTGAACCATAGGAAAGCATTAACTTAACTGCTAAATGTGCTCTTTCAAAATTTCAGGTATTTTATTTGTCCATACTACCTACAGGTCCTTGCTCATATAGAGCCATTTGGTCATACTATGAAAAGAGGGGTTTTTTGTTCATTTGTTTTTAAGTTTTGTTTTAAATTGACACATACTAATTGTAGATAATTATGGGGTATGGTGTGATATTTCAATACATTTATACACTGTGTAATGATCAGATCAGAGTAACTGGCATGTCCACCACCTCAAACATTTGTAGTTTCTTTGGGTTGAGAACATTCAGAGTCCTCTCTTCTTTTTTGATATACACACGACAATATTGTTAACTATAGTCACTCTACTGTGCTATAGAACACCAAAACTTACTCCTCCTATCTAACTGTAATTTTTTACATGTTGAACAATCTTTTCCTATTATCTTTTTTTTATTCAGTGTTGTTGTATATATAACAGTAGCATGCTTTACAATTCGTAATACACATAATGAGCACCTTTTTACATATCACTGTTAGTATACAAAGTATATTCATATCATTCATGTCTTCAAACATGCATTTAGGGTAATGATATCTATCTCATTTTACCCTCTTTTTTTTCTTTTTATCCCTTTATACTCCCTTGCTCTCCCTCCCCATTGGCCTTTCTAGTGTTCCTCTCCTATTATCTTTTAAGTGGGCAGAACTGTGATGGATCTTGGCTTCTCTCTACTCTTAACTATTTCTATGTGGTGCCTCTTCAAATTACTTACACCATTTCACATACTCTATAGTTTACTTTTTGTTTATGTTTTGTTATCAACACCACCATAACATGAATTCCAGAAGGGCAAGGACTCTGTTCATCGGATTCATGGCTATAACATGAGGCAGAGGTACAATGTCCTAAAGCCACCAAGTAAAAAACCTGATATAAGCATAATTACTCACCTTTCCTATGTTTAATGTTTGTGTGATTCACCTTTTGCTAACCTTTAACTTTCAGCCTATTTGGCTGAAATATTTTAAAATACATTTCTATAGACAATGTGTATTTAGATCTTATTTTGTCCATTTTCATAATCTCTGCACTTTGTGTGGTCTATTAACATTCAATAGTCTATTATCAATAAAATTTTATTTAATACCAACATTTTACTATTTTTGAATGTCTTCTTTTAAATTTTTTGTTTTTCCTCATTGACTTCTTCTGTGTTAAATGAGTTTATTCTAGAATTCCATTCTACTTTATTGACTTTCTAGATATACCACTTCACATTTTTAAGTGGTTACGTTAGGGTTTGCAATGTAAATCATTAACCTGTCACAGTATTCTTAGAGTTCATATTGCACCACCTTACATAAAATTAAAGAAGCATGATGTCATACATTTCCTTTTACCAGCCCTCTCTTTTATGCTACACAGATGGTCCTTAACTTGTGGTCTGGCTTACAATTGTTTTTTTTACTTTACAATGGTTCTAAAGCAACATGAATTCTGTAGAAACTTCACTTCAAATTATGAATTTGATCTTTCCTGATTGTGTCTTGTGATGCTAGACAGTGATAGTGAGACACAGTTCCCAGTCAGCCATGCCATGTTAAAGGGAAACAATTAATACTCTATAGCAAACTGTTTTGCTAAGCTCTAATATTTCATAGGTTAGTAGATCAGATGTATTTTCACTTTAGTATATTTTTCATTTACCATAGGTTTATTGGGGCACAACCACATTGAAGTCTGGGATCATCTCTCATTGACATATTATTAAACACACATGCACTAAACCTCAAAATGTAATCATTTTTGCCTTAAACAATTTTTATATTTCAAATAAATAGAGGTAAATAAAAAATAGTGTTTTATATTTACTCACATATGTTTTATTTATTATGTTTTTCATTCTTTCCTATAGAGTTGATTTTATACCTGGTATCATTTCTCTTCAGCCCAAAAAACATCCTTTATCCTATGTTTTATTTCAAATATGCAGACAATGTACTTTCTTTAATTTTATGACACTCTCTTTTTAATATTGACTATTGATGTATATTTGTTCTAGAGATATTATCGATTGATAGGGTTTTATTTTCCTTTCTGTCCTTTAAAAATGTTTTCCCACCGGCTTCTGGCTTCTGTTGTTTCTGATAAAAAGTTAGTCACCATTTGTATTCTTGCTATTCTATATACAATGGGTCATCTTGATCTGACTGCTTTCAAGATTTTTCTCTTTATCTTTGGCATTCATCTGTGTTTAGGTGATGTATGTAGGTATGCTTTCTTTATTTTTTCTTTGTATTGCTTGGGATTTTCTTAGCATCTGGAATCTGTAAATGTATGCTTTTCACCAAATTGTGTCAATGCCCATCATAATTTTTTGAAATACATTTTATTCCCCATTGTCTCTCTTGATTTCATATGAAACTCCAAATACATGATAGGCCTTTTGGCACTGTCCACAGGTCACTGTGACTTCTTAAATATTTCAAATATTTTATACCTGTTTTTCAGATTGTATAATTTCTATTGATCTAATTTTAAGCTCACTGACCTCCCCACTATTTTCAGTCCTCTGTGCAACTTACCCAAGAATTTTTTCCTCTTGGATATGTTTTCCAGGTCTCACATTTTTATTTAAAAATTGTTCAGACTTCATATGCTTACAAAATTAAGTGTTGTTTTCATTGAAAAAGAAGCAGGGATGTTGCAAAAGGAGCTTAAGTTTTAGGCTTGGATTAGCATTACAGAAGCTAACAGTATTTGTCCTTGGTTTACTTTTCTAATCTGTATAACAGGGATTATACGTTGGGCCTCTGTCAGCTATGATTAGGATTAAAGGGTCTAAAACATGCCAGCATGAGGTGGGACTCTAAAATTGTTGATTTCTCACCCCTTACCCTGATCTTTCCCCACTGTAAAGTCTGTGGTTTTACAAAAGTATTTCAGGAACTTGGGGACCAGCTTGATCATGAGGCTTCTTGCTGCTTGTCTTCACAACTACCCATGAAGCAAACACAGCAAGTTAAGACTATCAGTATTTGATCCTGGAACCCATGAGACTCCCAAATGGGAGACATGTGGCTATTGTAAGTCAAGATTTGAAGTCCTTCTTCTGTTTCTTAACAGGATGGATGACTCTGTGTACCTCAGATGGATTATATATAAAATAAGACTAATAGCATCTTTCTGATAGTATTGTGGTGAGGGAAAATTGAGAAAATCCTTATAAAGTATCTATCATGCAGAAGATCTACAAAAATGACTGGCCCAGGCCTTAATCTCTCTCCTCTCTACTCCCATAAGAGATTCTTAACAACATAATTCTTTGGGAGTGTGTCTGGAAATTTAACCATGAGAAATAACACAAATCTATTGTTAATGGTTTGGGTGTGACATGTCCTCCAAAAGCTCATGCATGAGACAATGCAAGAAGGTTTAGAGGGAAAATGATTGTGTTCTGGCAGCCTTAACCCAATCAGTGAATGAATACCCTAATAAGGATTAACTGAGTGGTAACTGAAGGCAGATAGGGCGTGACTGGAGAAGGTGGTCAGTGGGGGCATGCCTTTGGGGGATATATATATGTATATATATATACATATACATATGTATATATATAAAAAATAAAGGTATTATATATGTATACATATATAATATATATATATAATACCTTTGTTTTATATATTTTATTTTTATGTGAAGCTGAAGATCGAACCCAGTGCCTCATACATGCCAGACTGAACCACAACCCCAGCCCCTGGGGTATATATTTTGTATCTGATCTCTCTCTCTCTCTCTCTCTCTCTCTCTCTCTCTCTCCCTCCCTCCCTCCCTCCCTCCCTCCAGATCATCAGCGAGCCACTGCTGTGATGTTCTGCCTCACCTCGAGACCTGAGAAGTGGAGCCCAATGCCTATGTATTGAGACCTCTGAAACTGTGAGCCCCCAAATAAACTTTTCCTCCTATAAAATTGTTCTTTTCAGGTATCTTGGTCACAGAAGTGAAAAAGCTAACTAAAACACCCATTGATCAGCATAGGATTGTTTCCATCTTTTGTCTATTATGAATGTTGCCATAAATATTCATGTATAAACTTTTAGTTGAACAAATGTTTTAAAACTCTCTGGGTATATACCTAAGAGTGTAATTGCAGACCATGTGTTCATTTTTAAATGAAGCAGATATTACCTATACAAACATTGTAAGCCAAGCAAAGACAGATACATACTTCATGATTTCATTCATTCATGGAATCTAAAAAATCTGATCTCATAAGAGTACAGTCATGATTAGTAGAGGTTGTGGAGGGGAAGGGAAAGGATGATGGAGAGAGATTGGTCAATGGGTAAAAAATTATGGCTGTATCGGAGGATAAATTATGATGTCCTATAACACAATAGGGTGACTAAAATTAACAATATATCAGTCTGTATTTCAAAATAACTAAGAGAGGGTTCTTACTGTTCTTGCCACAAAGAAATGAGAAATGAGGTGATGAATATACTAAATACCATGATTTGATCAGTACATAAAGTGTAGAGGCATCAAAATATCACACTATACATATTATTATCATGTGACATTAAAAACAAAATAAAACCTTTAAAAACCAAGATAAAATAAAAAGCTAACTGACCTTATTATGGAAGCTACTTAAACCTCTCAGTGTCTCCCTTTCCTCATCTCAGAGATGAAGAAATGATGATGATGATGATGATGATGATGATACCTCCTCTCTCTAAATCTTGATATGAGAAATAAATGTGTTAATGCACATAAAACACTGAGAAAATGCATGGCTATGAGTAAGAATTACCTAAGTTTATATTATCATTTTATTATATAAATATTAAAGCTGGGAAGAAGGATGAGGAGTGCCTGGAGGAATGTGAACTTTCCAGGCAGTGTAGGCATTGAAGTTCTCACTGATGGAGGTGACACTTGAGCAAAGACCTATTTCTACACAGAGGATTCTTGAATTTTTACAGCAGAGACCAGCACCAGGGAAATGACTCACTAAAATTTCTACGATCAGTGATAGATCCGGTATTTGGGGCCTAGATATCTTTCTTTCTTTCTTTCTTTTTTTTTTTTTTTTTGTAGTACTGGGGATTGAACTCAGGGGCACTCGACCACTGGGCCACATCCCCAGACCTTTTTTTGTATTTTATTTAGAGACAGGGTCTCACTGAGTTGCTAAGTGCCTCGCCATTGCTGAGGCTGGCTTTGAACTCGCGATCCTCCTGCCTCAGCCTCCCAAAGTGCTGGGATTACAGGCGTGCGCCACTACGCCCGACTCCTAGATATCTTGATGCCAGCCTTCTAGCCAGTAAATACATGACTGCATTTCTTTCTCAGAATTAATGGTGAACTGCTTCTTTACTGTGCATCTAGAACTTGAAATCACAGAGGCAGAAAACCACATAGAATAAAAAGAAAGTTCCAGGGATGAATTCTGTCTCACTGGCTTTTTGTTTTTTGTTTTTTGTATTTTTGTACCGGGGATTGAACTCAGAGGCACTTGACTACTGGGCCACATCCCCAATCCTTTTTTGTATTTTATTAGAGACAGGGTCTCACTGAGTTGCTAAGTGCCTCATCATTGCTGAGGCTGGCTTTGAACTCGCTATCCTCCTGCCTCAGCCTCCCAAGTGCTGGGATTACAGGCATGCGCCACCGTGCCAGCCCTCACTGGGTTTTTAATAATTTCATTCTACTTACATAATACTCTTCTTTACATTAGCTTCTAAATTTCTCCTTCTTAACACTCTCAAAAACATCTTTACTTTGCAAATTTAATTCTAAAATCTACCACATCACACACTTTTAAGAAAAAATCCTCTACTCATGTAAACTATCAGTGGAGTCACAATTTTTTAACAATGATCATAAGTGGTAAATACACATTAATTGGTTCCAAAATGTGTACAGTGAGTTATAGTATGAATTTAATTATAAATATTAAGGGTAAGTTAAAAGAGACATTATGTGTCCAAAAAACCCCAGAAAACATAACTTTAAGGAGATACTAATTTGGGGGGAAAATCCAAGTATAATATACAGAAGGATATTTAACATTCCTAATATGTGTCTAAATACCTAAAAATCCTTATAAAGACTAAAGAACAAGCAATTATAATGAATAGAAATAAAAAGTGATATTAAAGAAAACAATGTACACATATATGCAGTATTCTACATGTACAGTGATCAACATTTTGAAGAACAATATATAAGTTTATGTGAATTTAACTACATATTACTATACACACAGAAATAAAGCTAGAAAATATAAACTAAATTATTAAGGATGGATATCTTACTATGTAATAGGATAAAAGATAAAAAAAGATTTTCTCCAAATATAATGCTAAGTGAAGTTAGCCAATCCCCAAAATCCAAATGCCGAATATTTTCTCTGATACAAGGAGGCTGATTCACAGTGGGTTTGGGACAGGGAGCATAGGAGGATTAGAGGAACACTAGAATGGCCAATGGGGTGGGAGGGGAAGGAAGGGGGCAAAAGGGTAAAGAAAAAAAGAAAGATGGTAGAATGAGATGGATATCATTACCCTAAGTGCATGTATGAAGACACGAATGGTGTGAATATACTTTGTATACAACCACAGATATGTAAAAATATGCTCTATAAGAACAATATGAAATGTAATGCATTCTGCTGTCATTTATCATAACTTAGAATAAAAAAAATTCTCCAACAAATGAATATACCTGTAATTTGTTTACTTGGGTAATAAGTGCAATAATTGTGAAATCAGAAAAAATAAAACTTCATAATAGGCTGGGTGTGGTCGCACAAGCCTGTAATCCCAGCAGCTCAGGAGGCTGAGGCAGGAAGATTGCAAGTTCAAAGCCAGTCTCAGCAAAAGCAAGGTGCTAAGAACTCAATGAGACCCTGTTTCTAAGTAAAATACAAAATAGGGCCGGAATGTGACTCAGTGGTTGAGTGTCCCTGAGTTCAATTCCTGGTACCAAAAAAACGAAACAAACAAACAAACAAAAAACCTTTATAGCACTGTATCATTGCTAATTAGAATTTGATCACAAAAATAATTTTTTCAAGATGTTCTGGACATGAATATGTATGAATATATACACATATTTTAATACACATACACACAAATAATTTTTAAATAAAAAAATTGATACTAGAAATTAAACCCAGGGGTGCTTTACCTCTGAGTTATATCCCCAGCCCTTTTTCATTTTTTATTTAGAGACAGGGTTTTGCTAAGTTGCTTGGTTTTTTTTAGGGCCTCACTAAGTTGCTGAGGCTGGCCTTGAACTTGAAGTCCTCCTGACTCAGCCTCTTGAGTCACTAGGATTACAGGTATGTGCAACCATGTGCACACACACAAATAATTTTTAAGAAAATACAGTTTTTCCACACAGTAAATTGCTATTTAAATAAAGCATCCCGAATAATTGTGCATTTTCAGTAGATTTGGTTTAGGGAACTATAGATTTTTATGTTAATGAAATTTTAATGTTAAAAAATAAAATGCAATGTTTCAATACATGTCTATATGCAGGCATTATGTCTGTCTCTCTCTCTGTATATATATATATGTATATGTATATATGTACTTATATATACACATACACACATATACGTGTATACACACACATGCGCACACACACTCTCACATACTCAAACACACATACACAGCTTTCTTTTTATCATGGGTGATGCCAAATAAAACTTTATGTCACATAGTTTAATATGATTAAATATTCATAGGCTCTGAGTTGCTTCACTTGCCACATAAACTTCCAGAACCTTTCTTCTTATTGGGAAGAAGACTCCTTCCCATTTCCAATTTTCTCCAGTGAAAAATATTATTTGGAAAAGTGAAACAAACATCTAATAGAAGTTACTTTGCATTCTTGAGTGTATAAAACAAAATTATAATAAAATTTATTTATTCAGCATCTTTTTTCTTTTCTGTAGTTCCACAAATATAAATCATAGTAATAATGGTAACATGATGCAGACTGATGGATATTACAGGCCTGAGGCCAGAACGAAGAAAGAATGTATTCAAACACTTTCTCCAATTGTCCTATTAAGTTTCACATGGTTTTCCAGACATGCCAAACTGCCTGGTAGTGGGTTTCCACATAGGATTTCCCCAGGGATGAACTAGGTCAATAAAGCATTTCCTGTCTGCATATCTGGCTAGAATATGGGCATAGTTCCTTTTTCTACTCTTTTCCTGGCTGGTGCATTATTTTCCTTGTAGTCTCAGTTTAAACATCCATTTCTTTGGGAAGCCTCCAGAACACACTCAAATGGCTTGATGAATTTAATATTCTAGTAAGCCACCAGCTTCTCTATTTTCAGGTACACATTTTCATTTAAAAGGGTTCCAGTGAAATTAAGTTCATAATTTCTCATGGCTGTGGTTTCACATGGTGGAAGGCTCTAGAACTTCTAAATATCTGATGACTGGCTCCAGAATTCGCCTCTTCCACTTTAGAGGGGAATGCCTGGGACATAGGTCAGTTGTGCGATAGAATTCCAGAGCTGTTCCATAGAGAACAGCTGGTGTATACTACAGAGAAGTTATCAAAACTGCAGAGGACTGTGGATTAATGCTTCCTCCTCTGAAAGATTCCATGAGAGATTGAAATGACAACCTCGTTTTTTAGCAGATATGGTTTTGCATAAGAAAGTCCATGTGAACTTTCTAGAGATGTAATCATAGAATTGAAAGTTTTTAAAAGATTTATTTTGTGGAATTCTCTTTTAAATATAATTCTAAAATATTTACATTAATTTTGAAAAAAAGGAAAAATTTTTAAATCAAGCAAAAGTTTTAACTCCTCCTTAGATATTCTCATGAACTATGTACATAATTAAACTCTCACTTATCTTTGAAACTACACAATATTTAATCCCTTTGACATACCTGCAAGGTCAAAATGGTGTTTATTTCTTTGCAGATAGAGCCTCACATCCCAGGCATGACTGATAACAAAACATCTGTGTAACTTTGGCTGCCCATTTTTATCAAATTCCAATAAGGACCCTACAAGGGAGGGAATCCTCACTCACTAAATGCAGAACCAGAGGTTCAAGGTGCTTGCAAGTTTCAGATTACCATGCCTATTACTATTACTATGCCTAGCCATTGGCAGAGTCCAGATTGAAACCTGAGTCTTTCTTGCTCCAAAGCTTTTAATCTTCCCCCTGTTTCCTTGACTATGGGCTACACTGTTATCATCTTTGTTTCTGAATATAAGGGGAATTCACCCTCAATTTAAACAGTATGGAGATACAATCATACATGTAGGAAAATGTACAATTAAGCAGCAACCTCACAACTGAATCACAAACAGTTTTGGGGGCTTCCCTTTTTTCATTTTTAAAAATATTTTTCTTTTAATATTCCTCTTTTATTTGTCAATAGACCCTTATTTTATTTATTTATATATGGTGCTAAGAATCAAACCCAGGGCCTCACACGTGCTAGGCAAGTGCTGTACCACTGAGCCACAACCCCAGCCCTTGGGGTTCCCTTTTTGATGCTTGAAAACTATTTTCAATTTATTGTGATCATTTGGGAAAATGCTGAATTTATTTCTGCAGCTGTAAACCATATCACAAAGATATTACTTTTGCAGGGTGCAGTGGCACATGCCTGTAATCCCAGTGGCTCCGGTGACTGAGTCAGGAGAATCACAAGATCAAAGCCAGCCTCAGCAACTTACTGAAGTCCTAAGCAATCTCGGGAAACCCTGTCCTTAAATAAAATATAATAAAAATGCCTGGGAGTGTTGTTCAGTGGTTAAGTACCCCAGGGTGTTCAATCCCTGGAAATACTAGAAATACACACACACACACACACATATGATTTTTATATTATTATTTTATATATTTTTTTATTATTTTAATATAATATATATATATTACTTTTAATACAGAAGGAAAAGTATGTATCATTTGCTTTGAAAGTGAACCATTGCAGGAAAGTAGAAAAACATTACAGACACATTCAAGGAACATAATTCCTTTCTCTCACAAAAATAAAGATTTTCATCTTAAATGAAAATGCAATTAGAGTCTGCATATCAATGTATTTGGTTATAGTTAATGCAAATCTAGGCTAAAGAAATTGAGGCCAAAATTCATGATCAATCTGAAAAATAAAACTTTGAATTTAATTTGATGATGCATGAATATATGGTAAAATATATCCATTACACTCTCAAAATAGCTGGATACAAAACAATCTTTTGATGAAAACAAAGTATTACTTTAAATTGCAGAGATATTGATAAGTATGTTAGATAAAGAACATGTTAATTAGCTTGATTTAGCCATTCCATAATGTATATGCACTTCAAAACAATTTTGTAATATATACAACTTTTGTCAATTAAATGCAGAAAGTGTCCACAATAATAGGGAAATTGACTTTATATTGGAAAATATAATACATTTATTCCTTAATACATTGAGATTAACAAAGCATGAGAAGAAAAATGTTAAAAACTTCAAGCTTTCCCCTGAAGAAAATCCTAGGTATGTGTGATATGTGTGTTTATAAGCACAAACATCCACAACTCACTTTCCCAAAACTTAAGATTCTCAGCCTTAACTTGCTGCCAGTCTAGGATCTACCTGCTGTCTCAATTCCTTACCTAAAAACTTCCCACAGATGAGTTGAATTCCTTCCCTTATGCTGGCCTCATCAGTACAGAAGAATAGCATCAAATCTTAATGTTCAGGAGTAGATACCAAGGAGTATAGCAAATCTGGGTTTCAACTCTTGTTCCATTACCATCAAGCCAGTGGTATCCATATTTCCTTGCCATGAATGTATATGTGCAAAAATATGTAGGACCTTTGCCTCTATAATTGTACTGGTTGTCCTTATTGGCTCCATTTACACCTGGATTTACCTAGTTCAGCATTTTCTGGCTGTCCTTTTAAGAGTACTCACAATCTCTCAGGTTTGCCTTGCCCTCCACTCAATCATTCTCCATCATAAGGTGGCCTCGTATTCACAAGTGGGTAGTGGTATCCTGCTGTTGAACATAGATGATCTCAGAACACCAACATTAGATGATGTCATTCTGTGACTGTGATAAAGTGAAATGAGAAACAAGACTATAATAAAAAGCACAAAAATGGCTAAATATCTCTTGGCCAATTAGGGTGGTTGTTTCTTCAATACTAATAATAGTATTAACCTTGTTCCATTTTCTCCTTCCAGATAAAATTCATTAAGATGCCCAATAACAGAATTATTCCAATTTTCTGAAAGCACCTAGTCTTAACCAATAGCCCACTACCTTATATCCTTTCCAAAATCTCAGCACAAACCCAAATGTTAAGTCATTCTGAACACTGTCTCATTGGGATCCTCCACTGAGCTCCATGGTATGCATTTTTCCTCATGCAATGAGTAAAATCCCAAATTTTTTGGCTTTAGGTGTGTGTTACGGGTGAACTTTTGGCTAAAAAACACTGAAAGCAGGATTTTCCTAAACTGGTTTGTCACTAATTCATGGTGGCAATGCAGTTTATCTAAGCCCAGTCATTCCCTCTTTCCAACACCTCTATACTGACCAGTTATCTGCAAGGTACAAAGTCACCACAATGACTGTACCAAGGCAGGTAGATGGTCTGTGATATGGTATGGTATGGCATGGAGTGTGGGGTGAGAGATCTGATTAGTACAGGAGTCAGCAAATGGAAGCTCTGGCCAGCAATGTCCATCTACAGCTTCTCTGTTCATTTCCCTGGGCCTTTGAACAGTCTGCTTAGGGATAAGGTGGGAAGGATGCTGAGACTACAGAACTCACATGAGCTTAGCTCTAATAGTGATATTATTTCCCATATGTCACTTCCCTTCCTGTCCATCATGTAAAAAATCATCAAGTTCATGGACACCTCCAACAAGGCACACACCTCTTAAAAAGGTTACATGTGAGGGTAGGTAGTGGACTCCCTCCCATGACCCATCAGAACCCAGGAGCCTCTGTGGGGAAGGGGACCCAGGAATGGCTGCAGGAACATCAGGGACAGTGGCCTTGATGATGCCCTTTTCCAGAACTCATCTCCAACTAACTTGTGTACCTTTCCTCAGAATAACTCTGGATCCTGCTTATTATTCTTCACTCCTAACACTTTGTTCCAAAATTTGTTTCTGAATTGACCCCCATGCTCCTGGGATGCCTGCCCATAGCTCCAATCCTCAGCCCTATGCTTAACTGCTGATTGACATTATAATCATGGATCCCATTGATCCTAGTTTGCTTCTTAGAAAGCATAATAGCATCATTCCCTTAATGATCACAAACCTCACAACAAAGAAAAGCCTCAGGCCAGACGACTTCATTAGTGAATCATACCAAATACTTAAAGAAGAATCGATACCAATCCTTATCAAGCTCTTCCAAAAAATAGATTAGGAGGGAACACTTGCTAAATTCCATAAGATAAATATTAATCACATACCACAACGAAACTGTAGGCAAATATCCTTTATAACTATAGATGCAGAAATCCTCAACAACAATACTAGCAAATGTAATCCAACAGCATGTTAAAAGAACAAAATACTATGATAATGTAAAATCCATCACATGAATGAAAAAGTAGTTCAAAAAATAAAAATCAAACAATATGATACACTGTTTTAATAGAAAACAAGGGGGGAAATGATCATCTCAACACAGAAAAGCATTTGCATTTCATTAAGGAATGAGATACCTCTTCATTCCTAGAATAGCTATACTTTAAAAAATAAACAGAAAATAACAAGGGTTGGCAAGGATATAGGCAAATTGAAACTCTCATATATTGCTGGTGGCAATGTGAAATTGTGCAGGTGCTATACAAAAACAGTTTAATGGTTATAAAAAAAGTTAAATATAGAATTACCATATGATACCAACCATTCTACTAATAGATATAGACCAAAAAACCCACTGAAAATAGCTACTCAAATACCTGAATATGAATATTCATAGCAACCTTATTCATAATAACCAAAGAGTGAAAACAGCCTATTTATCAATAGATAAATTTATAAAGAGATAAAATGTGTTATATGCATGCAATAGGCTATTATCCACAAAAGAAAATGAATTATTGATACATGCTACAATGTATATGTGCATGAACCTCAAAAATATTATATCAATGATGTTACTCATATGTGAAGTCTAAAAACATTGATCACATAGGAATTGAGAGTATAATAGTGGTTATAGAGTCTGGGGAAGGGGTAGAGAAGGCAAAGAATTTGAGGAGAGGATGGTCAACTGCTACAATGTCATAGTTAGAAGAAGTAAGCTGTGGTGATTTATTGCATAGTAAGGTAGTCACAGTCAAGAATAATGTATTGTGTGTTTCTAAAAAGCTAGAATATTTTGAATGTTCTCATCACAAAGAAATAATGTTTAAAACGATGAATATGCCAATTACCTTTATTTGATCATTACACAAGTATACCAGTACCAAACATCACATTGAGCCTCAAAATTATGTACAATTACTATGTGAATCCAATTTTTTAGAGCTGGGGATGTGGCTTAGTGGTAGCATGCTTGCTTAGCATGTGTGAGCACCTGGGTTCAATCCCCAGTACGACTGAAAATCTTTTAAATAAAAGGAAAAAATATATTATTCCAAGTGAAACAAGCTGGACAGAAAAATTCACATTTTATTATTCCCTTTATATAAAATTTCTAGAATAAGTAAATCCATAAGGACAGAAAACAGCTTGTTGGTTGCCAGAGGCTGGGGAAAGGGACATAGGAAGTTACTGCTTAGTGGGTGCAGGGTTTTCACTTGAGTGATGAAAAAATTTTAGAACCAGATAGAGGTGCTGGTTGAAGAATATTGTGAAAGTACTGAATGCCATTGAACCGTACGCTTCAAAGAGTTAATTTTATGTTATGTTACATAATTTCATTTAAAAGGGGTATATGAAAAACTTGGAAGACAACATATTTCAGACATAAGGTTAATACCATGTCCTTTAATGTAACTCCATTTGAGAGAATACAAATCTCATTAAAAGTAAGATAAATGCCAAATATAATCATCAATACCTGCCCAGCTACAATATGGTGACTATAAACTACAAAAATACATTGTATATTTTTAAAAAGCAGGAAGGAAAGGAGTTTGAATATTTTTACCTTAAATAAATGGTAAATGTTTGAAGAGATATGTTTGCCCTGATTTGAATATCACCCAGTGTATTCATGAATTAAAACCTCACATGTATACTATTAATATGTCCAAATTTTATGTCAATTAAAAATAATTAAAATGGGGGTTAGTATAAAATCTGCTCAACCACAACTACAGAAATACAAATGCAAGTTTTGACATAATATAATAAATAAATATTCTGAAGTATGAATTCTGGGCAGAAAATAAATTATTGTCCTGTATTTTTCAATTGACAGTACTGGTTGGAATTCAAAATGGTATGACTTTGGAAAACAATTATGAAGTTTTTATAAACTCAAGCATAAACTTAGCATACAACCCACAATCCCATTCCTGGGTATTTACTCAAAAGATAACAAACATGAGTCCACACAAAATCTTGTACTGTTTTTGAATACTTGCAGTGCTTGATTCATAATATACAAAATGTAGAGAAACTAAAATGTCGATGGATTGATGAATAGATAATCAGCATATGGTGTATCTATAAAATAATATATTCAGATTTCAGAAGAAATGAAAAATTGATACATGCTACAATGTGGATGAACATCAAAACTTTATACTTAGTGAAAATAGATAAAAGATAAAAGGAATATTTATTGTATGATTCCATTTATATGATATTGGGGAAATTTAAAACTATAGGAACAAAAAATCAGATCAGGTTGCCAGGGACTGATGGGAGTGGGGAGGAAATTTACTACATAAAACACAACTGAACTTTGCCGATGATAGAACTGGTTTTGACTGTGCTATGATAGTGATTGCCAGTTGTATTCATTTTTCCAACTTATAGATCTGAATACCTGAAAACAATCAGATTGACTATTGGTAAAGCATATCACAAAAACCTTAGGTGGAGAAGGAAAGGACCACATTTCAGGCCAGTGCAGAATTGATGACGCTAGTGGAACACTCAGAGAAGAACACATATCAGAAGCCACAGGAAACATTTAAAAATAGCTAATACAACAACTGTTCACATCTGGTTATTTCCTTCTCCCTCTGTGCAAACGTTTTTGTTTTAAAATAAAATGAACATATTGTAAAATAAATTCTTAATGAATAAAATGAGTAAGTTAATGCATAATTTTTGAAGGAATAGAATTAAACTAAGGACTTAAGGGGGGGAAGCCTAAAACAGTGCAAAAGATGTTACGAAAGTAGGGGGAAAAGAGGATTAAGGGTAGGAAAATAAAAGACACAAAATAAAATGACAGGAAGAAATACAGATATACATAAAATCATACTAAATATAAACTAATCCATCCAGTTTTTCAAAAGATAATACCTGATTGATGTAATTTTCAAGAGACCCAGCTAAAATACAATGATATAGAAAGGAAAAAGTATTTCCAGATATCTGGAGTTGATAAGATTTACAACTGAAATAAGACACCATAGAAATGTTGAAAGTTAATGGGGCAGGAAAAAACGATATACTAGGGCAAATACAGAACAACAGAAACCTAGTGTAGCTATATCATTATCAGAAAAAAAATAGTCTTTACAGCAAAAAGCATTATTAAAGATAATGAGGGTCAGTATAAAATAATGAAAGGTATAATTCTCCAAAAAAGTATCTCAGTTATATGCTTTTATGCCTCCTAATAACACAGTTTCAAAACCTACAGAGCAAAAATTGACGAATTACAAAGAGAAATTGACAAATCTACCATTACAGTGAGAGTTCTTAACATTCCTCTCTCCGTAATTGATAGATCAAGCAGGCAAAAAATCAGTACAGATATAGAACATTTGAAAAACAAAATTAACAAGCTTGATATAATGGACATAGAAGTCTACACCAACAATTAGAGAAATCTATTTCTACTCAAGCATTTTGTAAATGGAACAGTTATAAAATTGACATTATACTAGCCCATAAAACAAGCATCAAAAATGTACACTCTGTGTCAGCCCTCCATATTTGTGAGTTCTGTATATGTGTATGTAACTTGCAGATTGAAATATTCAAAAAAAAACTACATCTGTACTGAACAAGTGTAGACTTGTTTCTTGTCATTATTCCCTAAGCAATACAGTATATTAACTATTTACTTAGTATTTACATTGTATTATTATAATATAAAGATTATTTAAAGTACTCAGGAGGATGTGTGTAGGTTATATACAAATGCCCAGCCATTTTATATATAGGTCTTGAGCATCTACAGATTAGGGTATCCAAGGAGTGACTGGAACCAATTCTTTTGGCGAATAACAAAATATGACTGTATTAAAAAAAAAAAAAAAAAAACAGAAATTCCAGGAGCAGCCAAGATAATACTGAATCCCAAAACAAGTTAGGGAGACTTTCACTATAGGACATCAAGGCATGTATAGGCACAGGGACAAATAGAATTACCAGATAAAATACAGGAAGCCAGTTAAATTGGAATTTCAAATAAACAATTTATGTGCTAAATCTGGCTACTCTATAAACAAACAATCTAGTGGAAACTAAGAGAGAGCATAAAAATAGAACCATACACCTATTGAACCTCAACATATCACATGTCAGGTCAGTAGGTAAAGCAGGGTTATTCAGTATGTGGTATTAGGACAATTGTTTATATGTAAAAACTAAGCAAAATCACATGTGTTGTCTCACACCAATTAAAATCTGGTTCCAGGTGGATAAAAGATATAAATGTGAAAAATGAACTTGAAACTTTTAGAAGTAAATATAGAGATTAACTTTCTAACCTTGGGGTAGGAAAACTTTCTAAAATGAGACGCAAAAAATACAAAACATAAAAAATGATTGATAATTAAGCTACAATAAAATATAAATCTTTGATATATCAGAACATTCAGTTTAAAATACATAAAACAGCACACCTAAACAAGAAAAATACATTTGCAATAAATACAGTGAACAAAGGATTAATATCAAGAATTCATGAAGAGGGCTGGGTTGTGGCTCTGTGGTAGAGTGCTCACCTAGCACGTGTGAGGCCCTGGGTTTGATCCTCAGCACCACATAAAAATAAATAAATTAATTAATTAAATAAAAGTATTAAAAATGCTGGGCGTGGTGGTGCACGCCTGTAATCCCAGTACTTGGGAGGCTGAGGCAGGAGGATTGCGAGTTCAAAGCCAGCCTCAGCCATGGCGAGGCACTTAGCAACTCAGTGAGACCCTGTCTCTAATAAAATACAAACAAGGGCTGGGGATGTGGCCCAGTGGTCGAGTGCCCCTGAGTTCAATCCCTGATACCAAAAAAAAGTATTAAAATATTTTTAAAAAAGAATTCATGAAAAGTATACAATGTATTACATGAATCAATAAGAAAGTGATACCACCCAGTCTATGGAAGTTTCTAGAAAATTCAAATATTTTGACTGCTTCTGATCTTAAGGTGACTCTTTCTTTATCATCTAAGTCTGATCTGGAATGGACTCCAAGAAGTACTTTAGACTGAAGAAGGATGGAATGAAGAACTCTCTTCTGTGAATAGCTGCTATGAGTGGGAAAAATACCTTCATATGGGCCAGGGGAAACATAAGTCTCCACTTCACTTTTGTAAGCAAGAAATACTTTTGCAAAGTAGAGTCCTTATAAAAAGAGTCTGAATTAGTCAAATGATTTTATCTGCAGGCTTTCCAAAGCAGACATATAGCATCACACAACAGGGTCTTGATAAGCAATGGATACTCCGAGATTTTAACTTTATAGTCTTTATTTTTTGAGTTATTAAAGACACACCTAGCAAATAATGTGATGGTTTTATAATTAATTCAATATAAATATAAAATTACCTTATCGTGTATTTCAAAACTTCCCTATTCATCTTTTCCTTCTAACATTCTCCTTTGTCCCCCTTTCAGAATGTGCATTTTGCAAGGTATCTCGCTTAAACACATTTAACTACTAGGTCCCTATATATTTAGTGGATAAACATAGAAACATAATGCTGTATGTCCAGGCATATTCAGAAATTTATATTTCATTTAAAAACAGAAATAATTCATCATATATGAGGGTCAATTCTGTAGGGTGGCACACAGCAGTCCAGAATGATTAGGAACATAGGAAGACCTTTATAAATTTTACTTTAAACATGTCTATATTCTTGACAATTAACAGGACAAGTACTGTTTTATTATTAAAATATGGATATAAAAGGAAACAACAATCAAAATTCTAAAGTTATAGTTTTTATCCTTTTGGAAATGGTCTTGTTTATAACTTCCCTCAGCTTTTATTTTTTTCCAACCAGAATTTTCAAGCCCAACCAAAACCATTTATTTTCTATTTTTTATAAACTTTCCATGTCTTTTATAAACATGCCCTTTACAAGTTTTGCTTGGGTTGTTTCCAACATCCTGGCACTTTTGATTTACTTCTATATGTATGTGTTCTGCATTAAGAGAACTCCATATATGGAAATGTGGAGCCTATTAAGTAAAATAATGAAGGGTAAATCCTTTACATAGCAATGCTACCAGAGGCATCTTCCAAAAACAATACCCTCCACCATCCTTACAACCGACCCTGGCCCCTGACCAGAACATATTAAGGGAATCTTTGAAAATTGTACTGTAAGTAAAATAGGTGGAAGTCAGAGCAACAGAAGGCTGAGTGTCAGGCAAGTGAGGATTTTAGAAAATAAAATATGAATGACTTCAAGTGATTCTGATTTAAGAGTCCATTTCTTTTTTTTTTTCCTTTAAAATTTTTAGTTGTCAATGGACCTTTATTTTATTTATTTATATGTGGTGCTGACAATCAAACCCAGTGCCTCACATATGCTAGGCAAATGCTCTACCACTGAGCTACAACCCCAGCCCCAAGAGTCCATTTCTTAATATTTAGAGCTCAGGAAAACGTGACACACAGACATGTAGTGACTTTTTCCAGTTCACACAACCACTATTCAGGAGGGAAAACCAGCAGCTAGCTAGCAGAAAAGAAGATAAATATTTCTATCGTACCATACAAAAGGACAATGGGAGAAGGGGACATTGATTTATACAAGTCTAACTTATTATGTAGGTTTTTTTATTATGGCCAAAACATGGAAGTTTGATATCAGAAAGAAATAGATTTCTTCAATCTCAATCTAAGCTATTATTTATCACTGTACCCAAGCTATTTCAAAGATTCTAAAACACTTTGTTTTCACCTTTTAATACCTCAGTCATTGGTGTGTTACCATTAAAATAATTTTATTAAAATAGCAAGAGTTTTGTCTCCCTTAATATTACCTAAAATAGCACGTGTCTGAAGAGTGATAGCATCTTATTGTTAATGAAATACAATTCTTCTCTTGTCAGAGCCTCAGTTTCCTCATTTAGGAAATGAAACTGAAAAAATGTTTCCTTCACAGAACTGTTGTGAGGATCAAAGGAGGTAAAAACTGCATATGGTAGCAATCTTAGTGTGTGATACAGAGCAGTGCCCAGAGTTCAGTGGTGGCAGGGCAGGAGGTGGCAGGGGGTCAACCTTCCCCGGAGCCTTTTATTTTTTCCCATAGTGTCAGGTCCCTTAAATTTGCACTCTCTTTTCTCATCCAGCCAAGAGTGTCATGACTTATTGTTTCACCTGTTTTGCTTCAGTGAACCTCACCTCTCTTCTCCCCTGGTCCTTCTCCTTCACATGCAATATATACTTTTGTACAAATTATCCTGGTGGACAAAAGGGAATTACCAAGTCAAGTGTATAAGCTCCCTTCTAACTGATGAGAGGACCATTGGGAAAGAGGAATGGTCATCCATTGTGAGTGGGACTAGAACTTGAGATTGAATATTTTAAATCTACATTTGGCAATGCCACATGCTTTGGTTGACATTTTCCCTTTCAGGAATTTATCCTACGAACAATCTAACACAGGTTCCAAAAATATATGGACAATAACCTATTGTTCCAATAGGAAATTCTTGAAATGCATTTTGTTGTAAGATAAATTCCTCAGGATTCTATGGTTGAATCAAGGCTTCTTGGGATATAAAATATTTAATTAAATAGACAAAAATAAGAATCAAAATTCATTCTTTCACTGCCAGGCAGAATCAACCACCTCTTTATTTTCTGAGGACATATAATATTTATGGAAATAATTATCTGAGGGGTGAGTGATATTCTGGCACTATGCTTGAGAGCTAATAAGCATAATATTTTAAAATCTATGTTAACATTATTTAAAGATGAAGAAACTGAGATTCAGAGGATAAAGTACCTTGTGGAATAAACAGTAGAGCTGGGATGGTATCCCAGGTATACTTAAAACTAAAGCACATCACATTAATCTGTATGTCAATAATTCCATCCATTTATTTCAAGAACCCATTAAAGAAAGGAATACTTTCCTCTTTTTCAGAACAATGAAATAGAAGCTTAAGGGGTTAAGTATCTTAGCTTTGGGTCGCTCTCTAGTAATGGGCAGAGCACTGCAGAAACACAAGGTGAATACGACACCAGAGCCTTTTCTCTTTCCAACTCATTACACTATTTTGTGTTTTTGTAACTATAAAAGATTTTATGGGTGTTACTTCTTATTATAAAATTAATTTATGCTTCATTACAAATAAATGACAAATATTTGAGATAATGGACATGCTAATTACCCTGATTTTATCATTACACAATGCATACATGTATCAAAACCTTACATTGCACCCCATTAATTTGCACAATTACTGTGTCAATTAGAAAAAAAAATTTAAAATATGAGTTACTCTGATCTTATTTTCAGATTTGAAAGTATAGTATTTTTTATAGTATTCAAAAATTTTTACTGACTGGGAATAGTTATATCCAGAATTTTGAAATCAAATGAAGATGTAATACAGTCAGAATAATATTGATGTATGGAATGAAATTTTAAGTTAAGTATCTGAAAAATGTTATTGTATTGATTGAAACTATAAGGCTCTTAGCAATTCAAACAATACTTCTTGTGACTTAAAAATTTTATATATTTTTTTTAAAAAATTAGTTATACATGGACACAATATTTTTCTTTATTTTTATGTGGTGATGAGGATTGAACCCAGTGCCTCACATGTGCAAGGCAAGCAATCTAGCAATCTGCCACGAAGCCACAACCCCAGCCCCCAAATTTTATAGTTTTGATGAGTTGTTTTTTATTGTGTTCATTAGTCCTAAAGTCTTTTAGCAATTTCCATGCTACATGAAATTTTATCCAGTTACAAAATAAGATCAAAAGAAGATCCCTATGCATTGTTTTTAATAAAATGAAAATGACTGAATTTTACAGCACTGCTAACAATATGAAACAAAAATTCATTCTATAGTCCATAAAATAAATCACTATTAATAATAATTAAAGTTAATATTTTATACTGTTGTGAAAGAATAAAAGAATTTAACAGTTTTAAAAAGTAATTCATGTTTATTTAGGATATTATCAAAAGTACATACAAGTATGAAAAATGCAAGTAACCTCCAATTAATACTTGACTTGCATTATATCATATGACATAAGGATAAGATGTCCCATTCTTTTTGATAAACAATTTAAATGACCCAGCACCAATTCTTTTTTTTATTTTTTTATTTTTTCTTTCTTTTTAAAATTTATAATAGTAGTATGTATTACAATTCATAATGCACATATATAGCATCTTTTTACATACAACTGTTTGTGTACAAAGTATATAAGTACCATTCAGATCTTCAATCATGCATTTAGGATAATGATATCCATCTCATTCAACCACCAATTTTTTCCTCCCCCCCCTTGCTCCCTCTCTTCCCCTCCCTTTCCTTTGACCATTCTAGTCTTCCTTTAATCCTCCTACATACCCCCATCCAACAACACTGTGAACTAGCTTCCTTATATCAGAGAAAACATTCTGTATTTGGATTTTGGGGATTGGCTAACTTCACTTAGCATTATATTCTCCAACTTCATCCATTTACCTGCAAATGCCATTATTTTGTTCTCTTTTATTGCTGAGTAAAATTCCATTTTGTATATATCCCACATTTTCTTTATCCACTCATCTACTGAGGGACATCTAGGTTGGTTCCACAACCTACCTATTGTGAATTGTGCTGCTATAAACATTGAAGTGGCTGTGTCACTGTAATATGCTGTTTTTAAGTCCTTTGGAAATAGACCCAGGAGTGGGATAGCTGGGTCATAGGGTGGTTCCATTCCCAGTTTTCCAAGAAATCTCCATACTGCTTTCCATAGCGGTTGCACCATTTTGCAGTCCCACTAGCAATGTATGAGTATGACTTTTTCCCCACATCCTCTCCAACATTTATTGTTTGTGCTCTTGATAGCTGCCAATCTGACTGGAGTGAAATGAAATCTTAGAGTAGTTTTGATTTGCATTTCTCTAATTGCCAGCGATGTTGAGCATTTTTTCCATGTATTTGTTGATTAATTGTGTATCTTCTTCTGAGAAGTGTATTTTCAATTCCTTAGCCCATTTATTGATTGGATTATTTTTTTGTTGTTGTTAAGTTTTTTGAGTTCTTTATATATTCTAGAAATTAGTGCAGTATCTGATGTGCACATATTAAATATTTGTTCCCAATAAGTTGGCTCTCTATTCACCTCACTGATTGTTTATTTTGCTGAGAAGAAGCTTTTTAGTTTAAATCTATCCCATTCATTAATTCTTGGTAGTAATGCTTGCGCTACAGGATTCTTATTAAGGAACTTGGGGCCTAATCCGACATGTTGGAAATTGGAGCGTACTTTTTATTCTATTAGGCGTATTGTCTCTGGTCTAAATCCTAGGTCCTTGATCCACTTTGAATTGAGTTTTGTGCATGGAGAGAGATAAGGGTTTAATTTCATTTTGTTGCATATGGATTTCCAGTTTTCCCAGCACCATTTGTAAAAGAGGCTATCCTTTCTCCACTGTACATTTTTGGCGCCTTTGTCTAATATAAGGTGGCTGAAATTATATGTATTAGTCTCTGTGTCCTCAGTTCTGTACCATTGGTCTACCAGTCTGTTTTGGTGCCAATACCTTGCTGCTTTTGTTACTATTGCTCCATAGTATAATTTAAAGTCCAGAATGGTGATGCCCCCTGCTTCACTTTTCTTGCTCAGGATTGCTTTGGCTATTCTGGGTCTCTTATTTTTTCAAATGAATTTCATGACTGCTTTTTCTATTTCTTTGAAGAATGACATTGGGATTTTGATTGGAATTGCATTAAATCTGTATAATGCTTTTGGTAGTATGGACATTTTGACAATATTGATTCTACCTATCCAAGAGCAAGGTCGGTCTTTCCATCTTCTGAGTTCTTCTATGATTTCTCTCTTTAGTGTTCTATAATTTTCCTTATAGAGGTCTTTCACCTCTTTCGTTAAGTTGATTCCCAGGTATTATATTTTTTTGATGCTATTGTAAATGGGGTAGTTTTCATCATTTCCCTTTCAGAGGCTTTGTCACTGATGTACAAAAATGCCTTTGACTTATGGGTATTGATTTTGTATCCTGCTACTTTGCTGAATTCATTTACTAGTTGTAAAAGTTTTCTGGTAGAGGTTTTTGGGTCTTCTAGGTAGATTATCATGTCATCAGCAAATAGTGCTAATTTGAGCTCTTCTTTTCCTATCTGGATCCCTTTAATTTCTTTCATCTGTCTAATTGCTCTGGCCAGAGTTTCCAGTACTATGTTAAATAGCAGTGTTGAAAGTGGGCATTCCTGTCTTGTTCCAGTTTTTAGAGGGAATGCTTTCAATTTTTCTCCATTTAAGATAATGTTAGCTCAGGGCCTTGCATAATTAGCTTTTATAATGTTGAGATATGTTCCTGATATTCCTAGTTTTTCCAGTGTTTTGAACATAAAGGGGTGCTGTATTTTGTCAAATGCTTTTTCTGCATCTATTGAGATAATCATATGACTTTTATCTTTAAGTCTATTGATATGATGTATTATGTTTATTGATTTCCAAATGTTGAATCAGCCTTGCATCCCTGGAATAATCCCCACTTGATTGTGGTGCACTATCTTTTTGATATGTTTTTGTATCCAATTTGCCAGAATTTTGTTGAGGATTTTTGCATCTATGTTCATTAAAGATATTGGCCTGAAGTTTTCTTTTTTGGATGCGTCTTTGCCTGGTTTTGGAATTAATGTAATACTGGCCTCATAGAAAGAGTCTGGAAGAGCTCCCTCTTTTTCTATTTCTTGAAATAGTTTGAAGAGCATTGGTATTAGTTCTTCTTTAAAAATCTTATAGAACTCGGCTGTAAATCCATCAGGTCCTGGACTTTTCCTTTTTGGTAGCTTTTTGATGACATCTTCTATTTCTTCGCTTGTAATCGATCTGTTTAAATTGTGTATAGCCTCCAGATCCAGTTTAGGAAAATCATACGACTCTAGAAATCTGTCAATGCATTCAGTATTTTCTCTTTTATTAGAGTACAAGTTTTCAAAGTAATTTCTAATTATCTTCTTATATCTGAGGTGTTTGTTGTGATATTCCCTTTTTCATCATGAATGTTAGTAATTTGAGTTTTTTCTCTTCTTTTCGTTAGCATCGCTAAGGGTCTGTCAATTTTGTTTATTTTTTCAAAGAACCAACTTTTAGTTTTGTCAATTCTTTGAATGGTTTCCTTAGTCTCAATTTCATTAATTTCTGCTCTGATTTTAATTATTTCCTGTCTTCTACTGCTCTTGGTGTTGATCTGTTCTTCTTTTTCTAGTGCGTTGAGGTGTGATGTTAAGTCATTTATTTGTTGGGTTTTTTTTTTTTTTTTCCTTTTAAGGAATGAACTCAGTGCAACGAATTTTCCTCTTACTACTGCCTTCATAGTGTCCCAGAGATTTCTATACGTTGTATCTGTGTTCTCATTTACCTCTGGAATATTTTAATCTCCTCTTTGATGTCTTCTTCAACCCCTTGTTCATTCAGTAGCATGTTGTTTAGCTTCCAGTTGTTGGAGTAGTTTTTTTTATTCCTTGTTTTGTCATTGATTTCCAATTTCATCCCTTTATGGTCTCATAGAATGCAGGGTAGTATCTGTATTTTTTTATATTTTCTGAGTGTTGCCTTGTGACATAATATATGATCTAATTTGGAGAAGGAGCCATGTGCTGCTGAGAAAAAAGTGTATTCGTTTACTGAGGGATGAAATATTCTATATAAGTCCGTTAGGTCTAAGTTATTAATTGTTTTAAGGAGGCCTAAAGTTTCTTTGTTTAGCTTTTGTTTGGATGATCTATCCATTGGTGAGAGAGGTGTGTTGAAGTCCCCTAGGATAACTGTGTTGTGTTCTATTTTACTCTTGAACTTGAGAAGAGTTTGTTTGATGAATGTAGGTGCTCCATTATTTGGGGCATATAGATTTATGATTGTTATATCCTGTTGATAAATGGTTCCCTTAAGTAGTAAGAAATATCCATCTTTATCCCTTTTGATTAGCTTTGGCTTGAAGTCTACCTTATTTGAAATGAGAATGGAAACCCCTGCTTGCTTCCGCATGCCATGTGAGTGATAAGACTTTTACCAGCCTTTCACCTTCAGTCTATTGATGTCTTTTTCTACCAGGTGTGTTTCTTGGAGACAGCAAATTGTTGGGTCATTTCTTTTAATCCATTCAGATAATCTGTGTCTTTTGAATGGCGAGTTTAGGCCATTAACATTCAGGGTTATTATTGAGATATGATTTTTATTCCCATCCATTTTTATTTGTACTATGGTCTTTAGTTTGATTTGGTTTCTCTTCTGGTTGGTATTTCCCTTAGTTTAATATCTCCCTTTGTTGATTTTCGTTTTTATTTTTCTCTTCTTCTTCATGAAAAATTTTGCCCAGGATGTTCAGAAGTTCTGGCTTTCAAGTTGCGAAATCTTTTAACTTTTGCTTGTCGTGGAAGGTTTTTATTTCATCTTCGAATCTAAAGCTCAGTTTTGCTGGATATAAGATTCTTGGTTGGCATCCCTTTTCTTTCAGAGCTTGAAATATGCTATTCCAGGATCTTCTTGCTTTTAAGATCTGGGTTGAAAAGTCTGAACATAGTCTGATTGGATTCCCCCTATATGTAATCTGCTTCCTTTCTCTTGTGGCTTTTAATATTCTCTCCTTGCTCAGCATATTAGGCATTTTCATTATAATGTGTCTTGGTGTGTATCTGTTGTGATTTTGTATGTTCGGTGTTCGGTAAGTCTCTTGAACTTGGTTTTCCCATTCATTCCTCAAGTTTAGAAAATTTTCTGTAATTATTTCATTAAATAAATTACTCATTCCTTTGGATTGAAACTCTGCCACCTCCTCTACCCCAATCACTCTTAAGTTTGGTCTTTTTATGTTGTCCCATAATTCTTGAATGTTCTGTTCTTGGTTTCTTACCATTTTTGCTGTGTAATCTAGATTTTTCTCTAGTATATATACTTTGTCTTCATTGTCTGAGGTTCTTTCTTCCAAGTGATCTACTCTGTTGGTGATACTTTTGATTGAGCTTTTATTTTGGTTTATTGCTTCTTTCATTTCCGGAATATCTGTTTGGTTTCTCTTTAGAGCCACTATCTCCTTATTGAAGTAATCTTTTACTTCCTGTATTTGTTTATGGAGTTCTTTGTCAAAATGATCTTTCACCTCCTGTATTTGCTCCCTCATCTCATTTTTGAGTTCATTCTTATGTTCCGCAAACACTTGGAATATGTAATTTCTAAATTCCATCTCTGGCATTTCACCAACTGTGCTTGCCATGGAATCTACTGAGGAGGTATATTGATTTGTTTGTGTCACTTTCTTCCCTTGTTTCTTCATATCGCTTGTGTGTCTTATCTTCCTGCACTGTGGGACCTTGACTATTTTGATTTTACCTTAAAGCCTTATGTTGCTCCTGTAGTACAATGCTATCAGATTTCCTTATATTTCCTTTACACTTTAAAATCAAACACTTTCTATTCAGAAAATCCCAGTTTGATCACAATGTACAGATTTAGTTAACCCAGATATTGTTTCGAATTTACTCAGTATGCTTCTGATGGGGTTTTATAGGTTCAAGAATTGGATACAGAGGTGATATGTTTAGGAAGAAGGAAGTGAGTATATTGAATTGTTCTTTCTTAGAAAGTATGAGAAGAGAGTTTCATGGAAGTGGTTTAGTATCAGCAGACGAGAGAGGAAAGAGAATGGAGCGAATGCTTAGGTGGAAATTCCGCTTTATATATAAACCTAACTTATGCAGCGGTTGAGAGAAGAAATAAAGAAAGATGGAAAAGAAAAAAAATGACAAAGGAGTAGAAATTAGTGTAAAAGAGAGGGCAGAGAGAGTGAGTCAAAAAAATAGAGAATAAACTATATATAACACCACTTTGCTATATATTTCAATTGTACCCGTTCTAGAAATCCCAATTTCTGCGTATAACTTGTTTTTGCCTCTCTTGAGTATGCAATGGAGGGTGTAAATAGGGAAGATGAAGGAAGAAGAAAAAATACAAAAGTGAGAAGGAAGAAAAGAAAGAAAGAAGAGGAGCAGAAGGAAACAAACAAACACACTGTTAATCAAAACAAAAACAAACAAAAACCCCCAAAACAACAAAACAAACAAACAAACAAGCAAAATGTTGAACCCAGGAACCGGTCTCAAACAAAATGGACCCTGGGAAGCCCTTCTTTTTTCCTTTCTAGTTTAAGCCAATTGACTTGGTTCACGTCCAGTCAGCGATCCTGTTAGTGGAGTCAAGGCTGCACCTTTGGCCAGATGCAGAATGGCACAGTGGAAGAGTTGCTCGGAGGGTGCCTACTTCTTGTTCTGGTTGCAGCTGGGCAGGTCGCACTTCCCCCGGGAGTGGAGGGGGCTTTTCCTCAGGTTGAGTCCTGCGTGCTGCAGCAGGGAGCTGCTACTCTGGGCCCTGAAGGCCAGGCGAACTGGTGGCTGGGTCTCTCCTTCAGGGCGGGTGCGCTGGCAGTCTGAACTGGGAACTCTGTCCGCTGGCCACAGGGCCCACAGGCTGAACGGGAATCTACCAATTGTTATTGTCTATGAATTCTCAAGTAATAGGAAATATTATATTTATGAATTACTCAATGTTTCTACGCACTTTATTCTGCTTCATGTTTTTCAGTTCTGTCCCATTAATACATATGTGAGTTCTCGCACTAGCATTGGACTGTTTTTATACTGTTTCTTCATAGAATGATGTTGTCTAAGGTGATACACTACATTCTTCCTAGTCTCAAGCCCTTTTCTTCTTCTCCTTTTTGGCTTGAAAGGGTTATTAATAAAGGAACATGAAGATGACATTTATTGAGCACTTAGTGCCAGATATTTTACTAAATATTTACATGAATTTTCTCATTTAATTTTCAGTACAACCTAATCAGGTCATTGCTGTTATAACAGCATCTGAAAGATTTTTTAAATGGGGTTCAGAGAAGTTTCAAAATTTGCTAAAATCATGAAGCCAAAAAATGGTAGCACCCAAGACCTAAATCCCCTAACCAGGGCTAGGGTTGTGGCTCAATGATAGAGCACTTGTCTACCACTTATGCAGCCCGGTTCAGTCCTCAGCACCACATAAAAATAAAGGCAGTGTGTACAACTAAAACAAATAAATAAATATTTTTTAAAATCCCCTAACCACTTATAGTGCACGTTACTTCGTGTTAGAGGTGAGGCCAGCTCAGGGGAAGTGTGCTATGATCCTATGGTCTGTTATACTTGTTTACCCGGTATTTTTCCTTTTCTGGGACTTAGCACAAAACTGTTTCTATGTATATTCAATTAGAAAATAAAGTAACAAGAACAGAAAATCACATGGAATAAAAGGAAATAGTACCATGTTGTCTTTTCTTTCTCCAAATTCTTCAGATGAATCATCCCACAACTCAAAAAAAGCACCCAAATTAATAACATTTCTTTTATTGTTGGTACACTTTCAAATTCTGATGGTTCTGCTCTTTGTTTTGTGTCAAAATCTCTTTTATGGTGGAGATGAGTCATGGTGAGCAGAACATTTGTTGAAGTGACATTATGTGCCAAATATTTCTTTAAGTTTTCTCATTTTTCCCACACAACTTTGTGGGGAAAGTATCAATGTATTTTCCCCCATCCCCCGTGATCAATTTCAGGCTCACAAAGTAAATCAGTTTTCCAGACTAACACATCTAGGAAGAAACAGGAATTGAGTTCCATCCTTCACCCTCCATAGAGGTCACTGACCAAAATCCCAATTAGAAGATGAGCTTCTAGGACTTGAGATGTGGTAGATTACACTCCCCTTCTATTTTTGTCCTGTGGGTGCCACTTGAGAACCCAAATTGGTGATGAAGATGATAGAAGAGAAAAAATCCCACCCTTTATACCAGGACACCTGGGTACAGGGCCACATAAATAGCTGAACACTGCAGTGGTAACTCTGGATTTCCTTATGGGAAGCTCAGAATTTTAAAGACTGAGAAGGAGATCTGGAATATGGAAATAAACATAAAAATCATTCAATATCATGGTAACTTTATGTTTCATCCTCTTTAACCTGGGAAACAAACATTCCAGGTAGAGATTACTGTCTTCTTCCTAACCTACAGTGCAAGCCAATAGACTCAGGTCACCAATACTGTAAATTATAGGCCAGGGACTCTAAGCCTGGAATTGCTCTAAAATGCAAGCTTTTACCATGGCATCCTAAGGTCTCATGGGTTTTAAATGCTCTCTGCTTCTAATCTTCCAGTAGGCTGGCAATTACTCCTCTCCCATGTGTTCTTTAAATATTTATAATTTATAACATTTTCTTTTAATAATAAAATCAATAAGAGTTTAAAATACTCACATTGTAAAAATAATACAAAGAAATACAAAGTTCCCATATATTATAGACATCAAGTTAATGATACATAAGAAGAAGAACGTACAATTTGGTATGCTCCCAATTTACATCTATAGTTTAACAGTGCATCTTCCATTTTTAAAAGTACCTAGTAAAAAGAAAACTATAAATAAATTGAAGTAAGATGAGCAGAATAGAGAAAAGAGAACAGGGGGAGGAAGGAGGGGAAGGAAAATGGTAGGACTGGGGACTGAAGTAGAGCAAATTATATTCCATGCATATATGTTTATCTCAAAATGAATGCCAATATTATGTATAACAATAATGCACTAATAAAAACATTAAAAAGAGCATCAATTTGAATAATAAATTATATGGTCATTTTCTAAGTGAATAATTCTTTTTGATTAGTAGAAGATAAATGAATGATTATTTCCAATTTCCATAAAAGCAACACCTTTTATTCCCAACAAACTTATGCAATAATAACCCAAATGAAAATCAGTTCAATTAAAAATTATAATATTTCATAAGTGAACAAATGAAAGGGGCAGATTAACATAATATCAGTTTTTTGTTAAAGAATAAATATGTAGAGGTGTACATCTATATCGTGAATGTAAATATATTTAGTACTTTTTCCATTAAAATACTTGCATCTAAAAATATATGCTGCTACATTATATGGTGATAGAAACACTTCTAGAATACTGTATATAGCATTCTACTAGGAATGTTTACCTTGGGAGTGTAAACAAAGCACAATTTCATTTTCTATTTCCACATTGCTGTGTGGTTTGATGTTCTTAAAGCACAAATATGAATTAATTTTGTAATTTTAAAAAATAATCAAGATACAATTTTCAAAGCACAGAAAAAATTGTTTACAATCTGATTCACACAATTAATAGTACAGAAGTATTCACTTGGAAATATATTCATCATTAAGCATAAAAAGCAGATTACACACTGTATGCACAATATGATAAGTAATACTCCTATGTGTATGATGAACAAGTGCATGTTATAAAGCAAATCTGCTAAAAGAATATGATCCAAATAACCCCCCCACACACAAACACACACACACACACTTCAGAGACACACTAGCTGTTTTCTTTTCATCTGAGACAGGGTTGGAACTTCCTGCCAGCAACTCAGAGAGCCAGGCAGCAACTGATTCTGCTGGAGAGGTTACCTGTGCTATTCAAGTCTCCAGAATGCGCTGTTTGGTGGGTCCAGCCTGAAGCCTCTTTCTCCCCACCCAAACCCTGCATAACCGCCTCCCAGAGACATTCAGAGATTTAGTTCTGATTTTGACCAGCAGATGGCGATTAGCTCAATAGTCTACCTTTGTTCCAATAGGATATTGATTTCTACAAGGAAAAACACTAGTTATTACTAGTGTTTTCTTGTGCACAAGAAAAGTAAGTTCTGTAGTATAATCAAGTGTTGGTGACTATAGGGACTCAATGTATGGTGACATTAAGATGTAGCTTGTAGGTAATTACTGCCAATGACAACGGCCTTGTTCTCAGCCCTGGGTACCAATAACAGATGAGATAGAGATGAAAGTGTTTTAAAGTCCACTGAATTAATGTTTTGGGGTTTCATTTTACTATAAAATAAAACTTACATGAGCATTATATTCAGTTGTAATTCACTCAAGTCCCCACCAAACCCAAGTATGTCCATTGCCTTAAGAGATGCCATCAGGCAATCCTCCCATTTTATTTATAGTGTCCTATATTTTTCAATTTAATGCCCCTTTTCTATATTTATTAGGTAGTAGCTAGCAATGAGCAGTGAAATGCATGGCAATGTCACAAGTGTTCTTTAGATTACTTTAGGGTCTTCTTTAAACTATTCTTAAGGTGGACAAAAAAGCAAATGGTGGCAGTTAATTTGAAATAAATAAACAAACAGAAGCCAAAGGAGCTAATTGGGAAATAAATCAAAAGAAAAGGATTAATGGGACTAAATCTTGACAGGGTCCATTGAGATTGATGTGAAGGTAGGAATTATGGCTATAGGTGTCTCTATTTGTCTGGAAAGGAATATTTCTTTAGTAGTACAGCTGCACTAAGGTAACTTCTGACAAGCTACTGACCCCAGTGCTCATATTAACATGGGGTTGGCTTGTAGATGAAGCCCCCCCCACTCCCGAATAGGATGGCCACCATGACATTTCCAGAGAGGACCAACTAAGGTAAAAAAACTCCACCACCCAGCAGGGTGTGGTGGCACATGCCTGTAATCCTAGTGGCTCAGGAGGCTGAGGCAGGAGGATCACGAGTTCAAAGCCAGCCTCAGCAATGGTGAGGTGCTAAGCAACTCAGTGAGACCCTTTCTCTAAATAAAATAGGATAAAGGATGAGAGTTGAACATCTGATTGGTGAAGGTTGCTGAAGGAAGAGCCCAGTTCTGCTAAACACCAAACAGTAATAAATTTGAAGGCAACATTGTCTCCTTTGTCATTCTCTGCTTGGAGGTGGCCCACTTTCTCTTGAGAGTGCTCTCTGCTTAAGACTTTACTTTGCTTTCACTTTACTTTCACCTATAATAAAGTTGTCTTGTATGACTTCTGGTATCTGACTTTAAATTTTATTTCATCAGAACACAAGAATCAAGGTTTGGAGTTGCAGCTCCCTGCTTTTCTGTGACATATTCAAATGGCAAGGGGTAAAGAGGTATAGTTATGTCCACCCTTAACAACATCAAAATTTAAAACAAAGGACATGAACAATAACAAACACATGACATCCCAGTGACTCAGGAGGTTCAGGCAGGAGTATAACAACTTCAAGATAGTCTAGCAATTGAGCAAGACCCTTCTCACAAAATAAACAAACAAATAAATAAAAGTGTTGAGGATGTAGCTCAGCTGCAGAACACTTGCTTAGCAAGTGCTAGGCCATGGTTTCAATCCCTAGTACTTCAAGAAATTAAAACAAAGACCAGGATTGCTTTTCAAAATGTACTTTTATTGTCATGAAGCAACACACTTGAGCAATGAGTTTTTCATTGATTGAAATATTGATATCTGGCTTCACAACCAGTTTACTATCCTAACAAGAACACCACAGTCCTAATTTTTATAGTCACAGTCAATATTCTGGGGGTTTCCTTGATTCATTCCTTAACCTTTTCTTGAACTTAATTCTAACTCAAACAATATTTCCTATTTTCTGAACATTGTGAAAAAATATATCCCTTATTACTCCGTGTTTATATATAATGGTAAGTTATACAAAATGGATGGCTTATATTCATATTTTTATTAATTTACTTTAGAGGCTTCTTTCAAAGAATCTTATTCCCAAAGCATTTATGGGCATCTATGCACATTTTTGTAGACTTCACATGAGAAAAGAGGCAAAATAAACACAAAGCTGAATAGTATATAGAATAAAATAATAAATTATAGGCTGTAAAATATTTGGATTTCTTCTCAGTGACATCCAACTTATTTTCACAAGTGACAAAATGGAACACAAAGTGACTTGCCCAAATTCAGACAGCTAATGAATGAGAAAGGACTAAGATTTTTGTACCATGTCAGAAATAAACACATGCATTTCCATTTTGTTACACATTAGCACAATATGAAAACATCACTGTCAAGAAGTTGTAGAAAAAGATTTAAGGATCAGACAACTATTTGGAGATCTCATCCTTGGTTTCTCTCATGGACGTGAACTACAGAGTCCAAACACTTTATACAATTTTCTAAGTTTTACACAGTTTTCTGGACATGCCTTCCTGTTAGGTAGTGGATTTCCCAAGAAGATTTCCCCAGGGATGAACCAGGTCATAGAGCACTTCCTGCCTGTTATATCTGGATAGGATCTTGGATTAGCTCCCCCTTTCACTTTTCCTCTGTCTAATAATTTTTAATCCCTCAGGCCTCACTTTAAGCATCACTTCCTGTGACAAGCCTCCCCAGCACACCCAAGACCAGTTGGATGCCTGTGCTTTTCACTTTTGCTCCCCTAGTACCCTGACTTCCCTCATCATGGTACCTGTAAAATTTATCATTATTGCTGGCTTCACTGTATTTCTCCTTAGATGGCAAGCTCCAGGAAGACAGGAATCACATTCGTGTATTGTTTACTGCCATGTTGTGTTGCACCTCTAAGATTTCTTATCTATGCTTTTAGTTAATTTCAAAAGTGATGTTGATTCTTAGTGATGAATTTTTGCTATACCAAACAGCCAGCTCACACGTTTACAATTTCATTATAATTTAAATTTATTTAGTTCATACCAAATGAGTTTCCACATACTATTAAAATTGCAGGGACTTGTGTCCTTATGTTAATGAGAACCTTACAGTTAGCTGGGCACGGTGGTGCACACCTGTAATTCCAGCTGCTTGGGAAGCTGAGGCAGAAGGATCACAAGTTCAAAGCCAGACTCAGCAATTTAGCAAGGCCCTAAGCAATTCAGGGAGACCCTGTCTCTAAATAAAATATTAAAAAAAGAGAACCTTACAAGAGAACCTTGATTGACAGGCCTTTGTTAATTAAGTTGTTTTATTTCATAAGTAACACCTATCCATGAAATAAAAAATAATACCAAAGATAAAAATATACATATTTTAATCCTACTTAACTAATACACATTCCTATAATAAGCAATGATATGCATAACATTTAGATTTTCAATTGCTAAAGGTGTATTTCATATTTGCATTTAGAATAGATCTACATTATTTATGAGTTTGCTCTCTTTGTGCCCCTTAAATTCATATGGGTATGTTAAAGTTAAGTTTAATGCATAGTACTTGATGACTAGTTTGATGTGTATGCACATGAGTGCATGTGAATGTGTGACCCTAGAATACTTATCTATGTGTCCACATACCCTATTCAGTGATAGATATTCTTTATGTTCTCTTTATCCTTCAATAAATATGCATTTGAGGTAAAGACCAAAATCAGGTATTTAAGTTGATGCATTTTATTGTTTCCATACTCTTGTTCACATCCTTAACTATTTCCTTGGGGTACATTTCAAGACATAGAATTGCTGCCTCAAATGGTATACACATGCTTAATTTAATTCCCCACCTGCCACCCAGAAATGTTGCACCAATTTAAAGTCCATAAACTGGAATTAAGTGCAAGAAAGCCTCAGGGGAGTGAGAATCATGGCTGTACTGTGTCCTGTTATAAAGCACAGCCCTTAGATTTCACTGAGCAGAAGCTTTGAGGCCACAATAACAGTAAATACACTTCAGAGTGGTCAGTAGTAAATGGCAATATTAAACCTAAACTCATTGTGAAGCAGCATGGGGGCAAGACCACAGGATTGGGAGTCAGTATCTCTTGCTTATAGTTACAGTTTCATGAATAATATATAAAACTGATTTAAAATCCTCATGTTATCATTATTATGAGACAAACTATACTCCATATAAGCAAAGTTAATCCAAATTCTCATTCAACCAATGTTATTCTAGGAGATAGGTCCTTCCCACCTCCTCAGCAGAAGATTATTCTGCCCACTGATCACAGGGCCTTCTAAAATAACTTATTCTCCTCATTTCCAGAACACTCATTGCCAAGGATCCCTTGGCAATGTTTAGACTTTGCAAGAAGCTTCTGATTCTTGTTTTAAAAACTAAAATATGTTTTGGTGTCCAAGAGAAAGAAAGGTTCATATAAATGGCTAGGTAGAGATTGCTGATTTTGATGCTGGCTTTGGCCTGGCTTGATCCCCAAGAGAAACTACTGAATAGTAAATGGTTTATATAAGTAGTGACTGATGCAGAAAGCAATTAAGCAATTCCAAACACTGTGTCTGCCTTAGACCTTGGAAAGAGAGGGTCATTTATTTTCTTACTTGAATGTAAGCACCTCTTTCTCTATTTCAACAGATATAGTCTGGCACAGCAGAATCCCTCTGAAAACAGTATGACTCAGCCAGCTGCTGTAGAAGGAGGCCTGGAAATGCAGGTTTGTTCCATTAAATTACATGAGAATTTTCAAAGGGTAGATGGGCATTACATAATGCTGTTTGGTTGTGAAAGATTTGACTTTTATATTTTACTTTAGATATTCCTAAATTAATTCAAAACTTTCACAGTTACCACCAAGATTTTTGGTACTTTATTACATATTAATTTTCTGTGACTTTGGAATTTAAAATAAAAAATTTTTAAAGATCAAGATAAAAAATTAAAAGGAAAATAAGGAGGAAAAACACCATAATGAACTGGGTTTTATGTCAGTTTTCTCTAACCTTTTTATTTTTTTCAAAGTAAAATTTCAGCTTAACAATTTCCTGTGCTCTCATTGTCTGTTTTACACAGACGCACTATGAAATATGATATCTCCACGCATGGTATTTGGAGTAAATTATTACATCCTGGTTTTCCTTAGTACTTAAAAGTTCGTACAGCAAAGATTTCTTATAAAGAAAGTCAAATCCTTAAGTTTAAACTATTGTTCAGTCATTGTTCATCATTCTAATAATGAAAGAATTACAAAAACAAAATTTTATGGAAGGTCACTGAAGTCATACATCAGAGGATATAAAAGTGATAGAGGAACCAGGACAATCAGTTAATTCCCTTATTTTTGTGGTTGAGGAAGCAGGAGCTGTGAACGGTTCAGTGACTGGATGACAATAGAATTGATTTGTGGATCAGAAGGGATTCAATATCAGAAAGGGAATACAGCACTTTTAGTTATTCTTAACAACAGACAGGTATTTTCTATCATCCTGCAATATACAACGAGTTATCTTTAACATTCCATCACCACAAATTTATCTTTGCATGTTTTCCCTTATTTGGTTATATTTTTTAAATGGCGATAAGGTATACATCCTGAAGTAGGTGCTGGATTGTCAAACTTGTGTACTCTTGGTATGACCATGCACTTTCATACTGATTTCCAGATTGCATTTCTATCAGTAGCGTATACAGGTCCCCATAACTCCCAATATTCATCATTATCTAGCATTTATCTTTGTCTATAATATAATATTTTATTTTTGGTTAACTGGAAACCACTAATAAATTTGGTGATAAATACTTAAAATACATACTGTGTAATTTGGTGACATTTATAGGGTATAAAATTTTTGTTATTTACTAAGCTGTGTATTAGTTTTTGTACTATGACCATGGTGATTTTTTTTATTTCATATTTTATGGAGTGAGAAAAGGATAAAAATTTATGTTTTTAAATGAAAAATTTTACCAAGTGACTTAACATCATTTCCTGAATAATTCATGGTACTCACTGATAAGAAATATCAAGTTTATCACATTTTAAAACCTTCTTGAGACTGAGCTTTTATTCTGTTCCACTAACTGTATCTCATATTTTCTGCCAATCTTATTTTGTTTTAATATTATTGCTTCATAAAACATTTTCATAGCTGAAAATACAATTTTCCCTCATTTCTTGCTCTCATAAAGTTAAGAATAATAACAACAACAATAAGTATAACTAACATTTATTCAACATTTGCTGTGTATTCAACACTTTACATTATCACATTTAACCCTCAATTATACATAATGATGCAGACACTCTTCTTATCCCCATTGAAAAGATGAGAAACTTCAGGTACAGAAGATTCAACTGATTTGATATGGCATCTATTCTCAAAACCAAGTCTTATCATAGGAATCCCATATTCCTAACACTATTATATTAAAATGAACAATATAAAATAGTTAATATTGAGGCATTTTGACCAACAACAGTTTAAATTCCTTATTATTAAAGGTAACATACACTATTTTGTATTTTAGAAATGGGAGGTAATCACAGAGAAAGAAGATATGCACCCAAGGTCCTGTAATTGGTTATGATTCTGGTATCTAATATTGGTATTCTAATCTGCAGAGCCATTACTTGGACTCAATAGAAAAGCATTTCTCTAATAATACAATAGAATATAATGTCAGAGACAAGAATGCACAAGAACATAAAAGAAATGGAATATAATTATTTTCGCTTTTTCTATATTCACACATCCTACAAAACAGAATTGACAGTGAAGCTCACAGAATATTTTAAAAATGTATTTACATTTTACTTGTTGCTGTTGCATTTTCAAATATCCTGCATAATAAATTTTCCTTTTAAGTTATACTAAAATCATATCTTTAGTTGGATAAAGAAAGGATATAGGAATAATGTTTGTTAAGTCTACTATATGCTAGGCAATACTAATGATGCTGCCATTTTCATCATATAATAGCTCTTAGAGTGAACGGTTTACCATAGCTACTAAGAGTATAATTTTCAACAGGAGAAAGGAAATATATTTTGCTTTATTTACAAAAAGCATTTCTGAAACAGCATGTTCAAAATTATCTCAATTCTGTTTCATATCATATGAATAAAAATGAAAGGTATTCATTCAGTTTTATTGGCTGATTTGATGATGACTAACAAAACAAATGTACACTTTTTTCTCTCTTATTTATTTAAGAAATATTTACTGTATACCAAGTAAGAGCAAGGAACTTTCAGACCAAACACTTCCAACACAGAACTTTTCTTCTGAGCTTTAGACCTTGTTATATAACCACAGCATGATTAACATTAAATGCATGACCAGATACAGACACTTTATCAAGCCAATTCAAATTATAATATTTGAGTTCTGAAAGAGGACAGTGTGATCGAGTAGGGAGAGTATATGGAGTTTGGAATCAGGAAAATGTGGGTTAAAATTCCTATTCTTTCATTTATTTAAGGTGTATAAACATGAAAAATTTACTTAGCATCTCTAAGACTTAATTTCCTGCTTTTTACAAGTTGATTGCTATCTGTGTTTCAAAGGAAAGCCAAGGAAATGTAGTCCACCCAAACATTCTGTTTGAAAATTCAACACATGTTCATTTTTTTCCTCACTCCATTTCTTTGCCTCTTAGCAGGAATGACTCTGCCATGAACTCAATAGCATAACTACACCAGAAAGAACATGCAGAAATATAAGCAAAAACAAAATTAATCATATGTTTACATTATGAATATGATCCAATGTAATTTCTGTGGAATAGAACAAGGTGACTGATAGAATTTGATCATTGTGCTTTTCCTAACCAATTTGGACCTTCTAGATGGTTATGATGCATGTGTATGACTTGGTACGTTCTAGTATTCTTTGAGCCTCCAAATGTTAATATATAACACAAACTTAATGCATAATGATGGGTCTTCAGGAGACATTACAAGAGCAGGAGTTAGGAGTTGTGTCTGGGTCCCAGGTCCTAAACAATCCTGATGCAGAAAAAAAGCACTCCTATGTATTCACAAATATCAGGGATATAAATGAGACTGCCATTTCTGCATGCATTCTGAATTCTCAGAAAGGAAGGATACAGCTCTGTTATGTTCAAGGTATCAATTTAACATGAATTATCTGTAACAAAGTCAGGCTTCTAAATAGTATTTACCCAACATATATCTTCTATTAATTTTATCTTATAACTGCCAATGGTGTTTGGTAAAGTATATGGTAGAATTCAGAGGCCACCTAAAAACACATGGTACCTGCCACTGAGGAACAAACTAAGGGACTGTCACTGTGATAACTTCTTTATATTATGTCAGCAAGCCTCTGAGATAGAAATTGTTCTGAATGAGGGATTGTTCTATGACAGCATGTTCTATAAATACATACAGACAAACATGTATGTATTGTTTGTACCTCTGCTTCTGCTTGTAAGGAATTTTCTGCATATCTTTCTGTTGTTTCATTGCTGCCCTTCCATGGTAATTCTATTTTACCTCTGAATTTGCACCCTTATCAAAATATTTAAGCTTGGCTTTTAGGTGAATCTATAAAATCCGACCTGAACTGAGTTGCCTGTCAGCTCTGGTTGTGCTGACCCTGATACCAAGGGCTTTGCTAACAGGGGAGTGGATCTGTTGAATGTTAATGGATGTTATTGTGACTGTCTGGAACAACTGTACATTCCATTCCAGAGATGTAATCATGACAACAAGGTGTCCAAACAACTGATATTCAAAATCCTTGCTCCCTAGTAAAATGATATGGTATATTTTTATTATTCTAAGGTTTATTTCCTTCTTTCCTCTCTCCCTCCTGTCCTGGAACAAATTTAATCGTGGAATTTGCTCATGCACAGATTTTTTTCATTGGATTTGGTTAGTGAGGGTCTATTGATAATATGGAACAGTGTAGCATTGCTTGGGTGTTGATCAAATTCTCCATTCTGAAATGGAAGTAGTCAGCTTAGGATATGAAATACCCAGAGAAAAAGAGGGCATTTTACTCCTTAATTCTGTTTCAAAACCAAGGGACCTTTCTTACCACTTTAAAAAAAAAAAAGGATTTGAGAGGCAACTTAGTTCAGGTGTGATTTTATATGTTTGCCTAAAAGCCAAGTTTTCAAAACTAGATTGCTTCATTTTCTTTTTGAAAATAAATTATTTTAAAAAGCAGCATAATTCACATTTTCAGATAATCAATATCATATTTATAGTCAGTAGCTTTTCTAGGAATGAATATTTAATAAATGGCAATAAGAGGATTCTAACTCTTGTTTTCACCATCTGCCTCTATTAGATGTGTTTTCAGGGTTCAGAGACTGATTGTTTCAAACTTGCTAGCCATGCTGTTCTGGCTGCATGTTAGAGATGAAGATGAAAACGATGATGAAGAAGAAGATGATGATGATGTCAATGGAAGATATGAAATTATGTTCCTTAGCCTAAAGAGCTAGAATAGGAGAACTACATAGGGCCAAATTTATTTTATATATTTTAATAGTAGCAAAAACTTTAAAGGCTAAGAAAAGTTAAATATTTTTCTTGGATCATTAAACTGGATTGGTACTGAAGGCCCTATCCTTTACACGAAGTTCTGCATTTCTCAATTTTTAATCTTTTAGACTTCTAACCACTTTTTTGACTTGCTTTCAGGTTTAAATAATAAAGGGAATGGTGATTGCACTGTTATTCGTTATAAATTTGTTTATGTAAGTCTTTGTACATAAGGAAAAGTTTAACACCTTCTATGTGACAAAATCTCTGTGAATAATATTAAAGGTAAAAAAAAACCTAAGAGAAAATAATATTTGCAGAATGTATTATAAAAGTGGTCAACATTCTTAATATATAAGTAGAACTTACAATAAAGAGTGGAATTATAGGCTAAGGAATTACAATGTGTGTGTGTATATTACTATAATCAATGCAAAACGAAAAAAATTAAAGGATTTTAAAACCAAAGGGTATTTTTGGAGGAAGGAAGAATGCATGCAGATTTGCTTTCCAAATTATTCATATCTGCATTATTTAAAATTTTATAACAAGCATGTGTGTGTTTCTGTCACATGTCATAGAGAGTTCTGAAAATGACTTGGGATTCTGGAAATATTTTCTTTTTAGACATCACTCTCCAGTAGGTTAAGGCAGTGACGCTTTCCTTACTTCCTTTTTCCCTCTTTTGTCATTTGTGTTTAATTTCTGAGTCTGATCAGTGTTTAACATTTTTTTTCCAGTAAATAAATATGGTATTTATAAAAAAAATGGTAGGCATGAATTTTCAAGCCACTATCAAGCACTCAAGAATACAAGAAGTAGGCTGGATTTGTAGCTTAGTGGTAGAGAGCTTGCCTCACATGTGTGAGGCCCTGGGTTATATTCTCAGCACTGCATATAAATAAATAAATAAATAAAATAAAGGTCCATCAACAACTGAGAAAATATATTTTAAGAAAGAATACAAGAAGTGTCATTCTGTGTAATTCTCTATATCATAATAGAAACTAATTTCCATTTTGAACCTCAAATTGGCTGTGAGTAGGAAGTATAATGTCTCAAATTGAGTGAAATTCAGTTCCTTCTTGATTTGCTCAATCAATTTATGATAAACATAATCAATTTATAATTCTCCCTCCACCCTCTGTTTCTCATATGGTATCTAAATTCTCAGGGCTTATGTAGTATCTTAATCTTTACCTGTCCTTTCTGCCATTTCCCAAGATATTTCGATTATCAACTAAACCTCCAACATTTGGTTCATATATTCATGCTGCAACTTCCCATTCTGTACATGAGAGTGGTTTAGGATTATAGGCACATATGCTTGACTAATTTTGTGCCCTGGAACCCAGGAAAACAAGACTATATTTCCACAACTCCAAGGGATATAGAAAACTGAGTGGGGCTCCCTCAGACCTTATAGGACCATCATATGAAATGAAGCCATTTCAATTAGACTTTACCCACACTTTCATGAGACATGGAATTGTTGTGAGGCTGTGTCCCAAGTATTCAGACAAGGAGAGTATCATAGGTTAAAAGGAATTTGTGAGGGGGATATGTCAGGTAATATTTCATCTTGTCCATTTCTGAACCCTACAAACCCCTTGTTTCTCCAAAAGAAAATGTATTTCTCATCTGGGTTTCACCTCCTTAAAGAAGGTAAGAACAGAGTTGCCTTCCAAAATTTGTCTAAAAACATAATTGCCATACTCAAATCAGCAAGTGGGTTCTATCTTTCCCAGAACCCTTTATTGTTAGGTGGATGAGGCTGGTTAGTAGGTAAAATTTTCACCTCCCTCATTTAAGGATTGTTGCTTCTTTTCCAGGCCTATTGCCAGATAAATAATTCTTATCAATCCTATGCACCCAAGATTCCATGATACACATCCTGCAACCCTAGGATTTAGATTCCAGTTTAAATTGATTCAACTCATGCTGAACTGGTTGTTCAAATCCTGAAGTGACTAAATTTACCTTCAATTGGCAAGATTAGATTTCTACAACAGGAAGAATAGTATTTTTGATACTAAGCTGAGTTCTATAAAAACAAAGAGATACGTTCCTTTACCAGCTGAGCTAGATATACTGAAAATTCATACCCACCACAAAATTAATAAGTTATTTTTAAAAGATTAAAAACACTTTGTACATTATCTCAAATACTTTGAAAGTGGATATACATAGAAAAAAAAAAGTTAAAAGGATAGACTCAATTTTACTGACCCAAAATGTATCATTCATCTAATAATTCATTCATTCAAGACATTTATTGGGAACTTCTAGGTGTCAGACACTAGAAATTCAATTCTGTAGCTTTATCACACAATTTACTTCTCTTAAATTATATACTTATATAGAAAACTGCCTACTACACATGCTCACTTGAAAAAGATAAATCAACCAAATGTTTGTGAACTCACATGGACAACATTCAACAAATTTAGAGCTAGCTGGCCCTGAACCTAAAGCTCACCATGCAAAACAGGCCATGTGGTAGAATGACAAGAGTATGAACTTTAACACAGACACAATTGAGTTAGACTCCTGCTCTTCCTTTTATTAACTATAATTTTGAAAAAATTTAATTAACTGCTCTGAGTCTTAAGCAAACAGTGAAAAGATGAGTGATAAAAGAGATCTTGATATCTACTTACAGGATGTGTGAGCATTTAAAGAAAAAATGTAGGCAATGTGCCTAACAGAGTTTCTGGCCAATACTAACTACTCAGAAAAAGTTTTTTTTTCCTCATCCCTCCCCTCTATTCTATAGCTTAGGAGATATTACCATAATGCAATTGCACAATTTTGTGATGAAAAGAATTTGGAATGTGCTAAAAGAGCATAAAAACCAACACACATTTCCATAGTTTAGTAAATACAGTGAATTCATTATCATATTTGGCTACACCACATGAAATTGCTAACATTCACTCCCTTTTCACCAAAAAGCAACAAATTCATATATTTCAATGTAATAAGATGATTTGTATGTTGAGGTAAACTAAAGAAGCAGTCTTCATCATTTATCTATTTGACTTGCATTTTTTCCCTTCTCCTCCTTTTAGTTCTCAAGGTAAACATCAGGCAAACACTTACTACAGGTGAATCTGCTATCCTTATAGCCCGAGAAAGACTATGGAATACAAATATATACTGATAGATTTTGGGAGCAAGATGCTAGAGTGAGGGTCAAGATTGTTGCCTAGGTCCCAAGAGCAGGGACATCAATGATGACAGGCCTTTGGATGAGTCACTTCTCCTCTGCTGTCCTGGACTGAGCACCAGGACGAAATTGGGGAGCTTATCTAGTTGTCCTAAAGTGTTGTGGGGACTCACAAGACCCCAGCTGAGCAAACATTCTAGGTTCTCAGATGAGATATATCAAGGCCTGGGAGGACAAGTGGCCAAATTTAAATTAGAGAGGTGAAAAATCTACCCACTAACCAGAAGATCTGTTAAGGTCAACAAATTAACAGAGATTAATTTGCCGATATAACAGAATTCTTTACATTAGGCACCCAAAAGAAAATTATTTATGAAATGTCAAAAACACTTATAAATTACAAATGATATTCACATAGACATAGATCCTAACCTCTGCAGAACCAAGAAAATGCATGCAAACTATACCTGCTATGTGATATGAACTGTTAATATGCTGTATTCCTTAATACTTAAAGTAAACCAATAAGGCAACATTCATTATTTCAATTTGACACTTCATTAAGTGCATCTCACAGGATATACATGGCAGACAACAGAACTCACATGTGGTCTTGTTATTTCCTCAATCTATGTTCTTTCCACTTCAGGGCTTTGCTATTAGGGTAAGAAATTCCTGTAGTATCCAGCCCTAGACTTCTTAACACAATGAAAAACATGGCATGTCTGTTATTACCACCACCAAGAAACCAATAAAATGTTTTGAGTGAGTGCTTTTGTATAACACAGGATGGAACACAGAGAACATGAACAAAGATATGACATTCAAGTGGATACTTGGCTTGTATAAGAACTGAATTTGGGTTGCTAGGTCTGGAGACTCTGCAGAAGGAAGTTCTTTAATCTAGAATGGTTCCATCAGTCAAAATCCCATCTATATATCTCAAACAACAGTATAGTACAAGTGGAAGACAAATGAGTCATAAAATTACTTGAGGCTTGATGGTTTCCATTCAATTGCACAGCCATAAGTTTGTCAAATTATTTTAAAAAATTGTATAAATAAAAGTAAGTATACCTCAGATACTCCACTGGGTGCTTTTATCTTTGTTGCCAACCTCTAGCTCAAATTTTAGGTTGAATTTTCTTATAGAATTACAGAACAGGTCCTTGTTCCTCACAAAGCTCCCCTGGGTTAATAATAGGCTGTATGATAAAAGACTCATCAATGTAGGGATTGCTTATTTCTTCAACTGTTTGAACAAGTCCTGCTGCTTATTTCCCGACCTCTCTCTCTTCTCTCTCTCTCTCTCTCTCTCTCTCTCTCTCTCTCTCTCTCTCTCTGTGGGGGGGATGTTCCTGTCTTCCTAAAGCAGTTAGGTATCTTTCTATTTCTTCATTGCTGCTATTCTCTCAAGGTTTCACTCTTGTTCTCGAATTCAAGTCTTTATCAAATAAATTAAGGCAATAATTTAAGTGGATAGAATATATCATACTTGGACTGCTTCTCTTGGAAGTTATGTGTAATATGGTGATATCAATCATTCCTTACTAGGGGGTGGACACATAGATTGTTGATAGACAATATACTGACAAGCTAGGACATTTGGCAGATGACACATAAAATTCTAGAGATACACATTCAAGAATAAAAGGAAGAGCTGTAGGGCCAACATGATAAAGTTTCCAGACAGCCAATATTTGAATTATGACTATCCATTTGAGAAGAATGATCTATTTTTGTTTGTGTTTTTACTATTCAAGGTATACTCTGTCATTCATTCATTTATCTCTTTATTCATTCTTGTATTATTCCCAATCCTGGTAGTGTCTTGTGTTGGCTACTTTTTGATAAATATTCTATTGACATTGTTAATTAGTTTAAGTTGCTTCATCATCCCTTGTATATTGGTATTATTTTTCCTTAACAAATGGAAGAAAAGAGTCCAAAACACAAATTAATCAATGAGAGAAAGAGACCTTTTACAAACTCACTCCAACAAACAATTTATAATGATCCTGGCAGTCAGAGATATCAAATGCACATATTCAGCTCCAAACCCACCACCTGTCCCTGCTGTGACTCATAATATAAACATAGACCCCTGTGTAGCATCTTTTCTAGAACCTTAAAATAAAACCCACAGCTGGTTTCTTTCCTTCTGAAAGGCCTCTATGACTGAGCAGCACTTTCACGAGGTGGACCAGAGAACCCAAGGTCTAACAGTCTTGCATTTTTTTTTTAATCTTTAGAATGTTCACAAACTTGTGTTTTTCTTCAAATGTAGTAGTACAATGTGAAGCACCATCTCTGCCAGAGTCCTTCAAAGTCTCTGGCCATTTATCCACTTCAAGCTTCTGCCACAAGAATCCCACCTCTTTTTCCTCACCCAGAGGTTGTCAAGCTTCCCTTCCCCTAAACATCTGTTGAGCAGTTATCAGATCTCAGTCACCCGTTCCTTTGAATTGAGTACTGCTTGACACAATGACAGAATATTCACAGTCAGTGATCTCTTACCCAGTTTTGATAATGTTTTTCTTTTTCTTTGCTTGTTTTGAACATATTCTTTTGAAAGAAATAGAATTCTATGAATCCCTTACATCTGCTATCCCTAGGAAGACTGTAATTCCCTGAGAATGAAGACCTCCAATTCTCAACTTTCAAGAAAAACATAAGGTGGACAGAAAGAAGACCTAACATAGAATCTGACAGTCTGACCAGACAGTAGACCTACTGAAAAAATTTTATTAGTTGTCCCACATCAGTTTTACACAGGAGTTTGCAAACATTTTCAAGAAAAAGGTCAGATAGTATTTCAGTCTTTATGGATTATGCAGTCTCTGCCTCAACTATTCAGTATTGCTGTTGTAGTGCAAAAGCAGTCAGAGGCTGCTTTTATCAGCTCTAGAAGTCTTCTGGTAGAGTTTTTTTTTATCTTCTAGATATAGTATCATTTCATCAGCAAACAGAGATAATTCAACAGATGGATGAATTGAGAAAATCTGATATATATGCATGGAGTTTTACTCAGCCATAAAGAAGAATGAAATTATGACATTTGCCAGTAAACGATGGAACTGGAGAATGTCATGCTAAGTAAAATAAGCCAAACTCAGAAAGAAAGGTTTTCTCTCATATGTGGATGCTAGAGGAAAATGAAGGGAAATGGAAAATCAGTGGAGTAGAAGAAGGAGTTTGAGAGGGAGAGAGAGATGGGGAAAGGGTGGAAATGCAGAATGAATTTGACAAAATTATGCTATGTACATGTATAAATATACTGCAGTGAATTTTACCTTCATATATATATATATATATATATATATACATATATATATATATATATATATATATATATATGAAGCACCAATGTTAAAAAGCAATAAATAAATAGAAGGAAGACCAGTAGAGTAGAGGAAAGGGAAGAAGGGGAGGAAGGAAGGGAAAGAAAGAGGAAGCACTGGGGACTCAAATAGAGCAAATTAAGTTCAATGCATGTATGATTATGTCAAAGTGAACCCAAATATTATATATAATGCAGTAATAAAAACATTTTAAAACAGTGTGAGCTAAATTTGACTTATAGGCCATATTACAAACCCTTAATGTAGCATAGAGTGTAGTTCATACAAAATATTGAATTATGAAGAATGGCTTTGATGCTTATGTACCCACATGTCTAAACAATCAATATTCGTGTCCTAAAAGTTGGTTGAAATAAGAGGTTTTTATTCTTCAATTCTGTGCTGTCTCTCATGGTTCATATTATAAATGGACTCTTATCATTAGTACTCTTTAGCACTTTTCACTAGAGAGTTGATGTTAAGCTCCATAGATATCTGCAAATCACTAAAATCTCTCTTAAATATGGAAATATTTAACTCTTACCAAGTGGGAAAATGTTCATAATACTAAAAGATAGCAGGGGAAGAAAAAGTATTCATTTCCTAATGCTTAACAATATTCCTATAAATAGCTCTAGAGTATGGTAACAGCTCTCAGAAGTAATATTGCAGAACAGCCACCTGTTTCTGCTGCTACAACAAAATGCAAACATACACAACCCTTAGTTTAATTTCCTTCTTAGCATTATTATTAACACCTTTTAATCTATCAAGGTGGGTAATGTAATGTTAGTGGTAAAATAGAACCTCAAATTTTGAATGTCAAATAAAAATAAAATAACCAAAAATAATAAAAATAATATTTTATTTTCTGATTCCTTCCATTTCCTTTGTGCTCTCAAGTTAGGTAATACTACCTTTGACATTTAATTTTGCTGACTGATAAATAAATATATTATTTATTTACAAATCTCCCTCTCTCTCTCTCTCTCTCTCTCTCTCTCTCTATATATATATATATATATATACACACACACACACACACACACACGTGTGTGTGTGTGTGTGTGTGTGTGTGTGTGTATTTTACTTCTTTGTATTTCATTTTAGTTTGAGGTTACAGGGAAGATGATTGCAAAGGGATATTATCCCCCTTTATTTTCTTCTTTAACAGAACTTGTTTTGGTCTTGACTATTCACTGATAAGTTTTCAGTCTGAACATTGCCTATGTTGGAGCAGATGGATACACAGTTCTCTTTGGTTGCTTTACTCAGGCAAGTTCTGAGATATGGGTTCTATATAATATGACAACATTGTTAGGGAGTACCTTCTGTTCTAATGTCATGTTCAAATAAGAATCTACTGGTTGGTCCTCTGTTCATACCAGCAGCCCCACTCTGCTTTAGAATTAATCATAGCAAGTGGCTCAGTGGTCAAGTGCCCCTGAAGTCAATTCCTGGTACCCAACCCCAAAAACAGAATTAATCATACCAAATACATCTTTTGCAACAAAGTTCCACTGTCTCTGTACCAGGCTTCCTCTGATTACGTAGTAGTCTCTTTCCATTACAAGCCTTTATTTATTTAAAAAAAAAAAAAAACTGTGTAGCATGATTCCTCAAAATGGCCATCTTCCTTTGAGCTACCCCTTCCTTAGAGGCCAGAGATCCAGTGTACCTAGATATGCTTGGGTCATTTTGTAATTCATTTCCCTCTTCTTTTTTTTTTTAAATATTTATTTATTTGCTTTAGTTGTACACAATGTGTTCACCTGTATGTGGTGCTGAGGATCGAACATGCTAGGCGAGCGCTCCACCGCTGAGCCACAATCCCAGCCCCATTTCCCTCTTCTTGTATCTTTCCTAAATTCTACCACCTCATATGTCATACATATGCCATCTATTCCTCAGTTCACTTCCAAAAATATCTTTCCACATTATCCCTAGGACTTCTGACATCTATATTTATCAGAAATCTCCTATTTTGTCTCCTGGACAGAGCTTAGATTTAGATCAATAAATTCAAGTGCCTTTCATCCCTGCCACCATTAGATTCTTGCCACATCTCCTTTGGTTGCATGGGCAAGACACAAATCCTGTAGTAATACATGCAGTGATTATCTCTGGCTTTAGTCCCAGAATGTGATAACAATCAACATTGCCAGCAGATGGTTATTCATTAATTATTAAGTTGTATGTTTATTTCCAAGTTATTTGGGGGGTCTGGGAAAGTACCTCATGACAGATCCTCAGGATTTAGATTGTTCCCTTTATTGTTGGTCTTCATTTTATTTTATTTTGGGGGGTGCTGGGGATTGAACTCAGCTACATCCCCAGCCATTTTAATTTTTGACATAGAATCTCACTAAGTTGCTTAAAGCCTTGTTAAGTTGCTGGGGTTGGCCTCAAACTTGCTGTCCTCCTGTTTCAACTTCCTGAGCTGATGGGATTATAGGTGTGCACAACCATACCTGGCTCATTTTCTTTTTTTAAAGAATTGGTTTATATTAAGCACATGGCCAGGAGCATTAAGTTGTTTAGGAAATGGTCATATTTTCCTAGTCAATAAAGGTAGAGTTTGGGCAAGTATTACTATGCTTACTGGGTAGGTTTCCTTATTACAGGTTCAATCCCAAATCCACCATCACATGCTCATTCTCTTCCTATAAACTATTTTCTCTTGCAGGGGCCCTTTTTCTCAGATGGAAAGCAGGGCATTTGACAAGACTGATATAATGCACCCGTTATGCAAAGGCTGCTCCAAAATGTCAGTGTTGAATGTCAAAAGACTGTTTTTTATTACAAAGCTATGTACGGAACAGCCATCCCTGACCCTCACCCTATCCTTGACATTTTCCTTCAGAGAACAGACCAGCTTTTCTCTTTTAACATTTTCCATTTCCAATGTCTGTGGTCAATACGTCTCTGTAGGATCTGAGGCTATTATTCAATCATTCTTTATCCAGTCATCTTCCCAGTGGAAAGTCTTACATGAGATATCCCTTACCATTTGCATCTTGATGAGACCACTAACATTGCTCCTGAATCTGATTTACATAATCTGGAGGAGTTACACTTCCTTATCTATTTTTTCTTTTGTTTTCTGAAATAATACCAGCTCTTGAAAACTGTTTTCAATATATATTTCACTGCCACCAAGGTGTGGCTATGCTCTTTTTATATTTCACATATAATTTCTCTAAAATTATACCTTCATCTGTATTTCATGGAACCGAAAAGAAATTTACAGCATGTAAAATGTGTTGTCTATTTTATAACCTAAGTTTATATTAATAGGCCCTAATAATTTCTGATGAAGATCTATCCTCACTCTCAATTTTTTTAGACAAATAGTATCTTTCCTTATAGAAATTTAGGAAACATAAAAGCAAACGGGAGAAAATTGCTTATTTCCACTTTTAGTTAAAAACATTATTATTTTATGTATGTGTTTTATTAATTTGAGTGTGCACATGAGTTTCAATATATATAATTTTACAAAAACAATTAAAACTTTGTGCAAAACCTTTCCCCACTTAATATATCCAGAATACCTTATTATTAAGGTAGCTTTCAAATTAATAAAAGCTTCTTCATTTCTCTTTATATCTGGAATAATTTATTGTTTAAAAGTATTATGCTGAAATATACTTATCCTTTCTCCCATTGGTAAATATTTTATCATTTCTGTTTTCTCATTATTTTTCTGGTATTTCACTGTTCTAATTTTTCAGTGTTATAATGCTGCTACAATTAAGTTTTGTATGTACATATTTTATTTTTAAAAGAAACATTTTGTATGATAAATTCCTATAAATGCAATTTCTGAATCAAATGATATGAATATATTTTATTGTAGTAGTGTAAGATTATCTTCCAGAAAAAATACAGCAATTTATATGCCTACCACACAGTATTAAAATGTCTGTTTTGACATATCTTTACATGGTGTTAGTTGTCAGTTTTATTTTTCATCTTTGTCACCCTGATAGATACAAAAAGTAATTTTGTTTTCATTTACAGTTTTTCAATTATTAATGATATTTAGCATTCCTTTATATTGATTTTTCTATAAATCTCTTATTTATATTTTTTGATCATCTTTCTGCTGGGGTTAGTGAGAAATCTTAGCATATCAAATATATTAACTGTTTGCCTGTAATATGTGGTGAAAAAAATTTTTTTTTGGTACTGGGGATTGAACTCAGGGGCACTCGACCACTGGGCCACATCCTCAGCCCCCTTTTTTTGTATTTTTATTAGAGACAGGGTCTCACTGAGTTGCTAAGCGCATCGCCATTGCTGAGGCTGGCTTTGAACTTACGATCCTCTTGCCTCAGCCTCCCAAGTGCTGGGATTACAGGTGTGCACCACCACGCCAGGCTAGATTTTTTAAACATTTTTTTTAGCTGTAGATGGACATGATATCTTTGTTTTATTTATTTATTTTTTTAATGTGGTTCTGAGGATTGAATCCAGTACCTCACGCATGTGAGGCAAGCACTCAACCACTGAGTACAACTCCAGCTCGCAAATGTTTTATTACTGTGTTTTTTATGCCTTTCAATGGTGATTTGAGTAGAACAAAAACTGTTTTTATTTATTTAATTTCAGACTAAAACAGCATATTACACTGAAAAATACTCAATCATGTACTGACATATATTAAAGAACAATGTTTTTGATATAAGCTTTGTAGTGCTTTGACAATCCCTACATGAAAGTTCAACTTAATCCAAACCTGGTGCTGAACACAATGAGGACTGCTGAGGACTACACTAACTTTCTGAGAGTCTGTGGGTATCAGTCCATTGAGTTGCAGAATCAAATTTAATATTAATTTCTTATTCATTCACCTCCTATTTGGGTGATTAAATCAGATACTTGATTTTTCTAAGCTTTCATGTTCTTATCTACTTAACAAGGATAATAATACCTAGCTCAAAAAGTTCCTTTGAGGGCTGGGATTGTGGCTCAGTGGTAGAGCGCTCGCCTAGCACGTGGGCGACCCGGGTTCAATCCTCAGCACCACGTACAAATAAAACGCATTGAATAAAACGCATTGTGTACAACTAAAAGCAAATAAGTAAAAATATTTTTTAAAAATGTTCCTTTGAGAAGAGATAATATTTAGATGCTATATACGTGTTTGGAACTTCACAAATGTTAGATTCCTTTCCTCCATGACACCTTCCTTCCTTAAGAATTTATATATCTGAAGGACTGACTAGAGACCATCGACTCCATGTGGACCACAGATCCAGATTTCTTAGCCCAAAAGGCAGGATTATAAATCCACCAAAGACATCAAGAGGTGCAATATTTATTGGTCACCATCTATGTGTCAGGTACCATTCTAGGTGCTAGTGAAAAAACTGTGGAAGACTATCTGCCCTTTTGGAGCTTGGATTATAGTTGAGAAAAGCATACAATAAGTAAATTGCTATTTAATAATACATTAGAGAGTAAGGCACTTTAATATAGTAGCAAAGAGAGTAAATTATGGGTTGGGGGTTCAATCTCAGAAACATGACTATAGCCGCCAAAAGCATGATTTGATAAACAGGGTTGTATGGTAGCAGTGTCTGGATAGCTAAACTTACTAAAGAATATCTACAAAGATCTCTTAGTTTTATACCTCTTCTAGTACTCAGTTGTTGATACATTCAGAAACATTTACTGAGTGCCTGCCATGTTCCAGGCACTGGGGATATACAGAAGGGATCAAAATATACCTTTCTGTTGGGTGTGGAGGTGTACACCTGTAATCCCAGTGACTTGGGAGGCTGAGGCAGGAGAATCGCGAGTTCAAAGCCAGCCTCAGCAATGGCAAGGCACTCAGCAACTCAGTGAGACCCTGTCTCTAAATAAAATACAAGAAAAAGGAATGTGGCCCAGTGGTCAAGTGCTCCTGAGTTCAATCTTTGGTGTGTGTATATATATATATATATATATATATATATATATATATATATATATGTGTGTGTGTGTATGTTTTTGTCTAGCTTCTGGTATGTGGACATAAAGTGAAACAAAAAATTTAAAATAAAATTAAAAACCAATAATTTCTATGAAGAGCATAAAACAGAATAAGGGCTAGAAGTAATATTGGGCTACTTTAAGTTATATTATCAGAAAAGCACTCTCTGAGAAAGTGAGATTTAAACTAAGTCCTGAGTGACAAGGAACCAGCCAAATGAACATCTGCATAAAGAGGGCAAAAACAAAGCACAAGTTATGGAAGAAAGAAGGTCTGAGGGCCTGCATATACAGAAAATACTGGAAGGAAATATACCAAAATAGTAGTTATTAATGAGGATGGAACAATTTGTAATGTATCTTTCCTTGTCTAAATTTACATGATCGTTACAGTTTCATAGAAGAGAGTGAATTACTTTCATAATTGTAAAAATTTATAAAAGTATTAGTAGCAAGAAGATGTGGGAAATGTAATCTGGAAGGAAAATCAAAGTCTTTGAAGTCATATCCAGGTTGGAAATTCAACTCTGTCATTTTCTCACTGTTGACCCAGGACAAGATACCTAAACTCTGTTTGACCCTTAGTTTTTCAATATAAGGAATTGGGAAAATAGTCCCAGTATTGTACATTTATAGATGTACAGCACTTTGACCAGAAGGCTAACTCTATTATCTTCTAGTCTTGCAATCATCAGTAAGTTTCTTCATCCTTTCCAAGATTTTCTTCCTTCATCTATAAAACTGAGTATAATAATGTTGACCCTTCAGGATTGTCAAAGAGGTTAAATGAGTTAATGTATATAAAATGATAACAGAATACCACCATAGACACATACTAAATGACAGACAAATCTGTTTTATGTATGAATAGGAGATTGGTGGTGATTTTTATTTTCTTAAAACCTTGATGTATTATTACCCAGACTTCTAAATAATCATGTATGTATACTAAAATAAAAATTATCCTGACAGCATTACCATGTTTTAATAATAGCTCCACAAATTTGTCTCATTGAAATATTTGCACAAGTGTCTAAAATGTTTACTGCAACATTGTAATAGAAAACATTGGTACACATTCATTAAATGAGAGTTCCATGAATTGTAGTAAATCCTTGTCATAAAAAAATGATAAAGCACTGAAAGGAAATGAGATAGAACCATATGGGCTGGAATGGAAATCAGTTCAAGATATATTGTTTAAAAGGAAGCTGCAAAGACTGTGAATAATATAGCTCTTTTCATTAAAAATTATCATTATATACTACACATTAGCTTTGACATAGAAAAAAACTAGAAAAATAAACACTGAACAATATTAACAGACCTAATAGCAGGGGCATGGCATTACATGATCATCCCTCTTTGTATGATGTATTTCTAAAATGTTTAGATTATTTTTTTTGGTACCAGAGATTGAACTCAGGGGCACTCTACCACTGGGCCACATCCCCAGCCCTTTTTTTGTATTTTATTTAAAGACAGGGTCTCACTGAGTTGCTAAGTACCTCACCATTGCTGAGGCTGGCTTTGAACTCGAGATCCTCCTGCCTCAGCCTCCCAAGTGCTAGGATTACAGGCATGTGCCACCGCACCTGGAGCAAATGTTTAGAATTTTAAGAAAGAATCATAGATTTTTCTTAAATACAGAAAAAGAAACATCATTTTGAAAGGAATAGATTATTTAAATGTAAAGACTGTCTGATTCACCAACAGTGAGATCATTTATGGCCTTGGTGAAAGCAATTTTATAGGAGAAGTAATGATATAACTCAGATAGTCAAGAATGGTGGGTGAGAAAATGTAAATAGAATTAATCAAGTCTGTCTAGTAGTTTGGAAAGGACAGGAGAGAAGTAGAGCAATAGCTGGAGATGGATGTAGGGACAATGAAGCATTTTCTTATTGAGTCTTGCCTTTTGATAAGAACAATTTGAGTACATTTAAAATCAATTGGTAAAAGAGCTGGACAAGAGGTTAAAATTATAGAAGATACAGAATAATTGATGGAATGAGATCACAATGGAGGCAGAGGGTAAGGGAACCAAAACAAAGATGAAGGGCTTAGCACTGAATAAGAAGAAGGATAAGATGGTGAAGAAGGTTACAGTTTTGAGAAAAGTAGAAAAATTCTGACTTGGTCAACATGAAAATGGTCTCAAAGATGATAACAGTGAAATACTGAAGAAAAATTGGGCACAACAGCACTTTGAACCAGATCATTTTGATTTGGTGATTTTGCAACGTGTTTTTATTTTTATGTTTTCAGGAGCACTCAGAAACAATACGAACAAAAAGGGAAGAAATTGGAGTGATTCATTAATAAGTTTTTACAGTGGTTTCAGATAAAAGCAAAGAAACAAGCGAGTAGAACAAAAATGACTTGTCCAGGAGAGGAATTGCATTTGTACAGAAAGCATAGTTCATCTTATATCTTAAAAATGGTCCCTGTGGCTAGCATGTAGAGAGTAAGAAGAGTAACAAGATAAGAGGAATATTTTTCAAAGATCTATTGTGGCCATAGCTAATAATAACATAATATTCTTTAAAATTACTAAGAGTGGATTTTAAGTGTTCTCACTATAACAAAATAAGTTTGTGAGGTTGTGAATAGATTAAATACCTTGATTCAGTTATTACACAATGTATACATATTTCCTTTTTTCCTGTATCTTTATAATTTTATTTTAAATTTTTCTGATACATACAAACATATTATACACATTAATGGGGCACCATATGATATTTTGATACATATATATGGTATGTTTAAATCAGGTTAAGCATATGGATCTTCTCAAACATTTATCATGTCTTCATGGTGAAAACACTCAATCAACTTCTTTCTAGATTTTTAAAATATACTTTGATTTGCATTTATCTACATTTCTATCATCATGTTATACACAATAGATACAACTTTTATTTGTCCATTCATTAATTAAATTTTAAAAGTACAGTAATATAAAATTTAAGAAAAAGAACATGGAAGAACTTGTAAACCAACAAAAAGAATTTAGATTTTTTTTCTATGTAAGATAGAAATCCATTGGAATGCTTAGGAAGTGTAGTGACTTGGTATAAATTAACCTTTTAAATTATTTATTTGGATTAAGAGTGAATCAAAGGCAAGATTAAATGAATAAGCCGGGTGCGGTGGCGCACGCCTGTAATCCCAGCACTTTGGGAGGCTGAGGCAGGGGGATCGCGAGTTCAAAGCCAGCCTCAGCAATGGCGAGGCACTTAGCAACTCAGTGAGACCCTGTCTCTAAATAAAATACAAAAAAGGGCTGGGGATGTGGCCCAGTGGTCGAGTGCCCCTCAGTTCAATCCCCGGTACCACAAAAAAAAAAAAAAATTAAATGAATACACTAAGGTCTAAAACAAGCCAAGGATGCAAGCTTTCACCATTTCTAGTCAACATTGTATTGATGTTCTAGCCAGAGAACCTAGGAATAAAAAGAGATAAAAGGCAACCAAATTGAAAAAGAAGTAAAACAATATCTATTCCCAAGTTCCATGATCTTATATATAGAAAATTTTAAGGAATCCAAAAATATCAGAGTTAATAAACAACTTTAGTAAGACTACAGATAAAAGATCAATATACAAAAATCATTTATATTTTTAATACACCATCCATAAATGGTACAAAAATTAAATTCAGTAAACAATTTAATTTACAATGATATCACTTAGACATAAATTTAACCAAGGACATGTAAGAATTGTACACTGAAAGCTACAAAACATTGTTGTAAGAAATGTTAAAGACATAAATAAATGGAAAGATGTCCGTGTTCATGGATTGGAAGACTTACTATTGTTGAGGTAGAACCACTCCCTAAAGTGACCAATAATTCAGTACAATCACTATCAAAACTTCAGCTGAGATGCCATGATATTATATACCTATAATCCCAGCTACTCAGGAGGCTTGAGCTTAAGGATCACAAGTTTAAGGCCAGCCTCAACAACTTGTGAGACCCTATTTCAAAATGAGGCAGGGGTGAACTGTGGGGATGAAATTTGGTAGTAGAGTACCCCTGGGCTCAATCCAGATACATATATCAACATAACAGAATTGAGAATTCAGAAGTGAATTTTAACATTTGTGACCACTTAAATTTCCATAAGATTTCCAAGTCCATTCAATAGGGAAAGAATAATCTTTCCAACAAATAGTGCTGGGACACATGGATATCCTCATGCAAAAGAATTCCTTTGAACCCCCACCTCACACTTTATATCAAAGTTAACTTAAAAATGGATCAAAGACACAAATGTAAAAACTAAAATTATAAAAATCTTAGAAGAAGAGATAGGAAAAATCTTCATGAATGTGAAACAGGTGATGGTTTCTTAGACATGACACCAAAAGCACATGTGGGCCGGGCACAGTGGTGCACGCGTGTAATCCCAGCACTTTGGGAGGCTGAGGCAGGAGGATTGCGAGTTCAAAGCCAGCCTCAGCAATGGCAAGGCACTTAGCAACTCAATGACACCCTGTCTCTAAATAAAATACAAAAAAGGGCTGGGGATGTGGCCCAGTGGTTGAGTGCCCCTGAGTTCAATCCCCGGTACCAAAAAAAAAAAAAAAAAAAAAATGTGACCAAAGAGGAAACAGATAAATTGGACTTCATCAAAATTAAACTTTTTGTGCTTCAAATGTTATCATCAGCCAGGCACAGTGGCACACACCTGCAATCCCAGTGGCTCAGCATGCTGAGGCAGAAGGATTGTGATTTCAAAGCGAGCCTCAGCAAAAGTAAGGTGCTAAGCAACTCAATGAGACCCTGTCTTTAAATAAAATACAAAATAGGGCTAGGGATGTGGCTCAGTGGTCATGTGCCCCTGAGTTCAATTCCCGGTACCCCCACTCAAAATAAAGCTTATCATCAAGAAAATGAAAAATACAATCCACAGATTGGGAGAAAATATTTGCAAGTTATATATCTCATAAGGGTTTAGTATCCAGAATATTAAAAGAACATTTACAGCTTGACAACAAAAAGAAAAATATCCTAATTAAAAGTGGGAAAAGGATTTGAATAGATATTTTTCCAAAGAAGATATACAAATGGGTAGTAATCACACTAAAAGATGTTCAATGTTATTATTCATTAAACTGTATTATGAAAACCGCAAGTAGGGTTGTGGCTGTGGCTCAGTGGTAGAGCACATGCCTAGCATGTGTGTGGCACTGGTTTCGATCCTCAGCACCACATTAAAAAATAAAATAAAGATATTATGTCCACCTACAACTAAAAACATACATAAATATAGAGTTACCATATGACCCATCAATTCTACTCCTACATATATATACCTAAGAGAATTGAAAACATGATCACTCAAAAATATGGACATGTATGTTCATAACACTGTTATTTATAAGAGCTCAAAAGCTGAATAACACAAGTGTCCACCAGTTGATGCATGGATAAACAAAATATGTCATATCCTACAATGAAATAGCCTTAAAAAGAAATGAGGTATACTGACATATGCTATAATGTAGGTTAACTTCAAAAACATTATGCCAAGTGAAAAAAGCCAGACTCAAATGGCCTTATATTGTATGATTCTATATTTACATGACATATTCAGAATAGGCAATACAGAAGGGTAGAAAATAAATAAAGCATTACCAGGGAATGGGTAATGGAGACAATGGGAGTGACTGTTAATGGGTATGCATTTATTTTTGGAATAAAGGAAATATTATGGAATTAGGTAGTGATGATAATTGCCAAATTTTTAAATATACTGAAAACCATTTGACTATGCAATTATACATGGTACATTGTATGGATGTAAATTATATCTCAAAAAAGAAGAAATGTGGAAGGAAAGGGAAATGAAGAAAAGAAGAGATTAAGAAAGGCAGAGAAGAAAGAAAATGAAGAAAGGAAAAAGGAGCAGGATAGAGAATTTTGTCAAAACCAGGGGTAGAGAAATGTTAGCATTTGCTCTCTTTAGTTTCTTGGTTAAAAAGATTCCATCCATATACATTTTTTTCATTTATCAAACATTTTAGAATCAACTTGGGAAATTAATTCTTATACAGTTTAGAAACAAATTAGGAAATTTTAAAAATAATTTTATTTTATTTATTGATTTTTATGTGGGCTGAAGTTTGAACCCAGTGCCTCAACGTGTGCTAGGCCAGTGTCTACCACTGAGCTTCAGCCCCATCCTGCAAATTAGGAAATTGCTTCTTTGTTTCTAGAAGTAGAAAAACAAAACAAAACATTAAATTTGCATTCTGAATTCTAGATCTCCTCCAACCTGCCATATTCATGGTATTATCAGAATAGTTAATATTGGCACATGACCACATGGTTACTGAGATTTCTAAAACTTTAAGAGAATTTCAATTCGTTTTATTAGCCACTTTGAAAATGCCTAGTACTTTTCAGAAATGAGGCTATTATATATTTTCCACTATCTATTCTGATACTTTGTGTATTATTGGCATCTGGTTTCAAAAAAAGTGAAAATCAGTGTCTCAGTCATTTGAGGCTGCTGTAACAAAATACCATAGACCGTGTGACTTAAACAATAGAAATTTATTTCTCACAGTTCTAGAGGCTGGAATTTCAAAATCAGAGTGCCAGCATGGTCGAATTCCAGTAAGGGTTCTCTACCAGTTTGCAGATTGCCAACTTCTCTTTGCTTCCTCATGAGGTAGGGGGCAGAGAAGGGAAGCAAGCTCTCCCATGACTCTTACAGGGGCACCAATTGCATATATAAAGGTTTCATCCTCATAATTTTATCTAATCCTTATTACTTCCAAAGTTTCAACCTCTCAATACCATCACATGGAGGATGTAGAGTTTCAATATACAAATTTTGGGGGGATACAAACATTCAGTTTAAAACAGTGTCTCTTGCAGATTTGATATGCAAAAAATAAATCAAGGCTAAATGTTAAGAACAGTGTGAAATGAAGAAACACTGTTTCTGTATAAAACTGTGAATAATAATATAAGTTGATCGGCACTTTATATTCCTGAAAGTTGATATAATAAATCCATTTGCTCTAGCAAAAACATGTATAGCCAGTTAGGAGGACTTATAATATCTGGGCTAAGAAAAAGATGTTTGCTTGAACTAGTGTGGGTAACAACGAAGTTGGAAAAAAGCAGACAGATTCAAGATAAATTCAGAATATAGAATCAAAAGGACTTGAATGAATGCTTATCTCAATAAACATCTATTTTCAATATTTTGACAAGGACCTGAATTTAGAGGAGTGATTACTACAACCACACACACACACACACACACACACACACACACACACACACGAAGATCAGCAAAGTACTGTACTACACATTCACTCAACACAACACAGAAAACTTTGTGACTAGTCACCAAAATATGTGGGGATTTCTCCCCACCAACAATCAATCAATTTTGCAGCAGACACCACCAGCAGGGCATCCTCAAATTCAGTTCACTTCTGACATTATCCACCTGATTTCACAGGTTGAAGGTTCAGTCTCACAAGACTCCCCGCCCCCCACTTCATACATCAGGCCTAAAAATAGACTGTGAACTGAGATTCTGACTAACCAACTATAAATCAGAGGTTCCCACAAGCCCCTCTGGAAGTTTCAATTAATTCTTTAGAAGACCTCAGAGAACTCAGGAAAACACTTACATTTGCTATTTTTTTTTGTTTGTTTGTTTTTGTGGTACTGGGGATTGAACTCATGGGCACTCGACCACTGGGTCACATCCCCAGACCTTTTTTGTATTTTATTTAAAGACAGGGTCTCACTGAGTTGCTAAGTGCCTCACCATTGCTGAGGCTGGCTTTGAACTCACGATCCTCCTGCCTCAGCCTCCCAAAGTGCTGGGATTACAGGCATGCACCACTGTGCCCGGCCTGCTATTTTATTATAAATGATATTACAAAAGATACAGGGGAACATCCAGAAGTTTTACATAGGGTGAAGAAGAGGTTCACAGGGTAAAATATGGGAGATAGACATGAAACTTTCAGACCTTCCCTAGATATACCACCATCCATGAATCTCCATGTGTTCAGCTATCAAAAAAGCTCTCTGAATTGTGTCCTTTTGGGTCAGAATGAGATGCAGCCACCAAAAAGAGCTGGTAAGGTGGGGAAAAATGGAGAAACTTTGGATTGGGCAGAGGGGGATGAGGGGAGAAGAGGGGTTTAGGGGTAAGAAGGATGGTGGAATGAGATGGACATTATTACCCTATATACATACATGATTGCATGCCCGGTGTGACTCTGCACCACGTACAGCCAGAGGAATGAAAAGTTGTGCTCCCTTTGAGTACAATGTGTCAAAATGCATTCTGCTGTCATGTAAAACTAATTAGAACAAGCCAGGAATGGTGGTGCATGCCTGTAATCCCAGCACTTTGGGAAGCTGAGGCAGAAGGATCACCAGTTCAAAGCCAGCCTCAGCAATGGCGAAGCACTTAGCAACTTAGTGAGATCCTGTATCTAAATAAAATACAAAAAAGGGCTGGGAATGTGACCCAGTGGTCAAGTGCCCCTAAATTCAATAACCGCTACCACAAATAAATAAATAAATAAATAAATAAACTAATTAGAACAAAGTTTTAAAAATAATTTTTTAAAAAGTGACACAAAAGGGCTGGGATTGTGGCTCAGCGGTAGAGTGCTCACCTGACACATGGGCGACCCGGGTTCAATCCTCAGCACCACATACAAATAAAACGCATTGTGTACAACTAAAAGCAAATAAATAAAAATATTTTTTAAAAAAGTGACACAAAAAAAGAGCTAGTGAGCAGCTTGAGCATTGCAGAGGAAAGTTTCTTTGCTTTTCTTGAGACATATCTGTTTGTTTCTTTAGTGAAAGGCAAATGATATTTGAGGTAATAAAATGTAATAAAATGAGATTTCATTACATAGTCATAACAAATTAAATCACAGGCCACTAGTGATCAATTCAACCACAGTCCCTCTCCCCTCTCTGGGGCTGAAAGTGCCAACCCTCTAATCATGGCTTGGTCTTTTTGGTGGTCAACCCTCATCCTGAAGCTACCTAGAGGCCCTCAGCCACCAGTCATTTCATTAGCATACACAAGATACTCAAAACTCAGGATTACAAAGATTTTGGGGGGCTCTGTGTCAGAAAACTGGAACAAAATCAAATACATATTTCACAATATTGTGGGGAGAATTTTTTAATATGCTGATGATACATATATAGCAGGGACTTGGGCTGCTATTCCTAAAAGCAGTAACTATTCAGTTAGGCCTGTAGATGCCCAATAGGTAACTAAAATCAGGATAAAGCTTGGCATCTTCATCTTCATTTTGTATCTGTCTCCTTTGTTACTTTAAACTTGGCATCAGGTCCCCCTGCTCAGTTCCTCACATAGGCATGTTAATCACTTAAGAAGTATTCACCCAAAAACCAGTAATACAATGTTTATTGCCCTAAAAGTACATAACCTATCTTGTCCCCCTTCATGACTGAGACAATATTTGTGGGACTTAGACTGTCAGTTTTTACAGTATCATGTCCCTGGAATGGTGCCTAGAAGTCTTCAGTCATTGTCAACATTACACCTTCTAGAAACAGCAGTATAAAACTACCCTTCCCCAAGCAGTATCCCCCTTCCAAGATCACATGTCTGATAGATAAACATTCTGAGCAGCAAGTGGAAATTTCCCCCCTCAAGCAATAAAGAACTTCACTGGGGCCATCTCACAGAATCAGAACTGAAAAAATGATAAATAAGACCACAATTTGAACAAGACTGCTTAATTATGAATACATCTTACCCCCTGCCCCAATTTTTCCTCTATTTAAACATATTGTTCACATCAGCGACTGAAGACAGGGCTGATAAGTTGGATTTTACTTTGCCTTTCTAATATTATCATATTGACTAACGGTTCCTTTTCTTGCTTTCCAGCATGACTTTTTTGTTTGGTTTTGGGAGCAAGTGGCTGGACCTAGTTTGTTGGAACCCCCAGAATCAGGCCTCTGGCCTAAAACTCCAGTAACACAAAATATGGAAAAAAAAAACTGGCATCATCTTATGCCCTTCATGGGGCCATAAATTGCTTCAGTCTCTTCAAGGCAAATTTGGTGATATGTATTAAAATAGGAAATGTCTATATTCTCTGAGATAGCAATTTACTCCTGAGAATTTAGCATACAAAAATAATGGCACACATAGGTAAAGGTATATATATAAATTGTCCATTTCAGAGCACGTTTTGTAACAGTGAACAATTTTAAAAGAGCCTAAGTGGCATTTATAGCTGATTGGTTACATTAAAAAGTATACACTCACCAGGCATGGTGGTGCACACCTGTAATTCCAGGGCCTCAGGACTCTGAGGCAGGAGGATTGCAAGTTCAAAGCCAGCCCTGGCAATGTTGAGATGCTAAGCAACTCAGTGAGACCTTGTCTCTAAATAAAATACAAAATATGGCTGGAGATGTGGCTCAGTGGCCCCTGAGTTCAAGCCCTCATACAAATAAAAAAGTATATATTTGTGCAATGGAATTCTCTGACTGGTTTAAAGGAAATGAGATGGAGCTATATGTACTGTCATGTAAAGATATATAATATATATGTTAAGTTTTTATAAAAGAACAAGTTGGTATACAATATGCCCAGTGTGATCCCATCTTCTTCAAAAGAAATGTGTTTGTGGGTGGGAGTATTGTTTTTTTTTCAAAATGGAAGAATAGATAACAGTATCCATCTTCACAGGGAAACAGAGAGAAACAGGGAACTTTTACTTTCTAAATTATAATCTATATTATTTGAATTTTGCAACAAGCATATATAATCAGAAAGAAACTACTTAACATTTCAAAAAATGGAGGAAATCTTAATGAATACTGAGTGATTCATAAAATGATGTAAGAATATATTTTTGACCTGAAATATGTTCTGAATTTGTTCTTAGTGATAAGAGTGCCCTGTATATACAGTAAGCATAGGATAATATTGGAAAGATATATACAGTGTAATATGATTTTAATATGGTCCCACTTTTGTAAAAGGATATATATATGTATATATGTATCCCCAAAGAAAAATTTCTGAAGAAATGCTCTCCAAGCTATTAGTAGAGAACATTTATACAGATTTAAAAGTAAAGGAGATGCAAGATGATATTTTTATGTATTTTGTATATTACTGTGTTGATTTTACCTTTGAAATCAGAAAAATAGAAATTAAAGTTTGAAACATGAAAAATCTAATTTTAAAATGGCATGGAAAATAGGTACAAAGCTTTTACTGACATTGAATGATACTCATACATTTAAGTTAAAAATGGTTACAAGTTGTGTGTGTGTATATGTATCCATCCATATATATATATATATATATATATATATATATATATATATATATATATATATTTTGAACATAGAAAAACTCTAAGTTCTACCAGCAAAAGTAGAAAGACACAACTGAACTTTCATATTTTATATATATATATATATGTATATATATATAACATATATTAGTTGTAGATGGACACAATACTTTTATTTTATTTATTTATTTATTTTTGTGTGGTGCTGAGGATTGAACTCAGTGCCTCACACATGCTATGCAAGTGCTCTACCCCTGGGCTACAATCCCAGCCCCTGAACTTCTTAACTACAGGATTCTAAGTGATTTTTACTGATGCATTATAATTATACATAAGAGTGGAATTCATTGTGATACATTCATATGTGTACATAACATAATTTGGTCAATTTCATTCCCCAGTAACACCCCTCTCCATCCCCTCTTCTCTCTCCTGGTCCCCTTCCTCTACTCTACTGGTCTCCGTTCTATTTTCTTGAGATCACTTTGCTATTCCTTTTTTACCTACCCTAGCTTCCACATATGAGAGAAAACATTTGACCCTTGAATTTCTGAGTGTGGCTTCTTTCACTTAGGGTGATATTCTCCAGTTTCATCCATTTTGCTGCAACTGTCATGATTTTTTTCTTCTTTATGGCTGAATAAAATTCCATTTTATATACCAAATTTTCTTTATCAAGTCATCCATTGACAGGCACCTAGGATGGTTCCATAACTTGGCTATTGGGAACAGCACTGCTATAAAAATGGATATGTGTGTATCTCTATAGTATGCCCACTTTAATTCTTTTGGCTAAACTATGAGAAAGGTATAGTTGGGTCATTTGGTTGTTCTATTTCTAGTCTTTTACAGAAACTCCATACTGATTTCCATAGTTGTTCTAGTAATTTACAATCTTACCAACAGTGTATAAGTGTCCCTTTTTTCCTGCACCCTCCCCAGTATTTATAATTATTTGTATTCTTGGTGATTGGCATTCTAACTGGAGTGAGATGAAATCTCAGTGTAGTTTTGTTTTGCAGCTCCCTGATTGTTAAAGTTGTTAAACATTTTTCATATATTTGTAGGACATTCTTCTTTGGAGAAATATCTGTTTAGTTCATTTGCTCATTTATTGATTGGGTTATTTGGGTATTTTGGTGTCAAGTTTTTTGAGTTCTCTTTTATTCTTTATGATTTCTGAATCTTACAAAGTTTTCTGGATGAGCAAGCATAAAGTTTATAATCAGAAAAAAATGATCCTATGTTTACTTTAAACTCGTTCATGTGTATGCACACATGTGCATGTACATGCGCACATTCATACACAGAAGAGCTTCTCTTTAGCTGAAGGTGGAAGATTCCATAGGACTGAGATGACTCCCTGACTGCTCAGGACAGACCTTGGCAATTGTTCCCAATCTACTTTGTGTGTGTTGTAGGAAGAATACACTAATGAGGAAGCAACAAAAGGAAAGAGAGAAGGGAGATGAAGAGAAAGAGAAAGAGAAGGGGGGAAGGATGATAAGGAGGTGGGAGAAACTCAGGAAGCATAAACTGGTGACCTAGCTGACTTGCCTGGAGAAAATCTAAGCAGAAGCTGCCTGCCACTGATGTGCTTCTTATGCCACGAAAACTTTTGGAAAGCTGTCTGGAAGTTAGAGAAGGAACTCCTCCTTACTCCTTTACCCCATCCTTCATACCTTTCCTCCTTGGATTTCTAATCTATGATGTTCAGCCTGCAATTCTAACTCTGGACTCCAAGTGGCAGTCATCTGTATTTTTGAAAAATTTCCAATGCACATGTATGATTAGCACAGGGAAAAAAAAGAAATATTGAAAGTTATTTCCTAAGCAGGCTATGAACCAATATGTACTGAAATATTCAAATTTGCTTTAAACAAACATAGAAAAGAACTAGAAAATAAACACTGCTTCAGTTGATCAATAGAAATTAAAAAGAAAACCAACAAAAAGTACCTAATTGAGTATCTGGCACTTAGCTAAAGTTAGTGCTCCTAATGTTGGGAAATCTTCCCCTCCATGAATAGACAAACTTTCAGTCAAATAGCTAACCTATGCCATAGAGAATATTTGAAATGTAACAGCAAAAAAGAAAAATCATCTACATCAGATGTACAGGAAAGTTAGTGACATTTCTATAATTTATAGTGTATTGTCTAATGGAGTTGAGGTGAGGGTAAATTCTCAACCATTTCCTATTGAATAAGCATTACTTTCTGTTCCCTTTAGAAGATGTATATGAAATAGATGTCTATGTTGTCTTCAGATTACAGAATAAAAAGATATTATAGAAGGACAAATCACAATACCCAATGGAACGGAACGAAAGTCAGGTGATATTACTCAAAGTCCTTGAGTGTTTGAGAATGTCACTATTATTTTACTGTGAAAATTAGTTCATACTGAAATTTTTCCTGCAATTCATTTTATTCCTTGCTGTATATAATGTTTCTTCATGTAATTAAAAGACATATTTCTGGTGCTTGAAAGAATAAAATTAATTACACCACATTACTAAAAATCAATTGCTTCTATAAAGCTGTCCACAGGACAAGGATTCCCAAGAATCAGGCAATGGCCTGCTTCTCAAGCATTACTTGTTATCCATGTTAATGACTAGGTAACCATGGCAACCCTCAGGTCTCTAACATCAACCCACGCTCCTCACCACTAGATTATGCTGCCTCTTAATGTACATGTCTAAGAAGTCCCCATTGGCAAGCTCTGGCAGACTGAGCTGCACAAACAACCTGGAAAAGGAAAGTATCTTCCTTTAAAGAAGAGAAATACCAAGAGCCCTCAAAGGCCTGAAGAATACAGAATACTAAAAGGATAAAAACCTCAACTCCCTCCACCCCTAGAAACACAGACACACAGTAAGTACAAAACCACAGAAATAAGGAGAGAAATAATATTGCTCCTGGGGTGTTGTAAAAATTCTCCTTCTTGGGGCTGGAGTTGTAGCTCAGTGGTAGAGTGCTTGCCTAGCATGTATGATGCATTGGGTTTGATTCTCAGCACCACATATAAATAAATAAAATGAAGGTCCATTAACAACTAACAAATTTTTTTTAAAAAAATCCTCCTTCTTTTACACACCATGTGATGAATATTTTGTCTCTGTTATCTTAATCCCTAGATTTTCCCCTTTTCTTTTCTCCATTTTCAAGGTCTGCTTTCCTCCTGCTAGCAGATCCACTCATGCGGTTATAAAGGCTGACATCCCACAACACCATCTCCCAGAATAGACCTCACAGCCCAACTCCAGATCCATATGATCAATGGGTCACAGGAGAGCTCTATTTGGATAACTTGCCAGTTTTTACAGGCCAGCTTTTCTCAGCTTGGGCTCCTACACTTGCTCCTTGCCCCCATCTCTTCTAAGTGTTCTCATTCTCAGCACAAGTATACAAACAACACACTCATTGCTCAATCCAGCATCCCTTCTCTATCTCATCTCTCCATCTGACCTGTTAATTCATGAATGTTGATGTCCCCCAAAGTTCATGTGTTGGAACTCACACCCAATGTGACAGTAGTAAGAGGTGAGGCCTTTGGAAAGCAATTGAGTCTCAACGGTTCCACCTCCAAGAAAGGATCAGTAAGCTTCCTTAGCCCCTTCCACCATGTGATGACATATCAACAAACTGCCATCTATGAAGCATCCTCACCAGATGACAAATCTGGTGGAGCCTTGATCTTCTTTTTCTCAGCCTCTGAGCAAATTTCTGCTTCTCATAGATTACCCAGTCTACAGTATTGTGTCAGAGGCTACTGAATGGACTAAGATGCCACCATCCACCTCCAAAATGCCTCTCATTAGAACACTTCTCCTGGATGCCACTCTTGCCTCCCATTGCTCTGGCCATTTCTCTCCTGAATGACTGCAGCAGACTCCTCTGTTGCCAGTGGGTGGGACTGGGGGCAGGAATGGCTCTAACACAATGCACAATCAGAGAGCTCTTCATAAACTCTGAGTTCTTTCACATCTGACTAAAAATATCTCAATAGCTGGCTTCCCACTGTTCTGGGAAGTCCAAACTATTGGTAGTCCAAACTCTGGTAGTCCAAACAACCTTAGTGTGGGAGGCAAGACCTTCCACAGCCCAGTTTCTGCTGACTTCTCCACCTTTGCTGTTTGGGCCAAACTAAACCTTTAAAGGTTTATGAATGTACCACCCCCCACCCCCCCCACACACACAGCCTTCCTGCACATGTTGGGCTTCTGCCTGGAGCATGCCCTTTCATCTGCCTGGACCCACTCAGTCAAGACTGGCCTGTTCAAGCGTGCATATTCTGCTATCATGCCTGGACAGGCAGCCCTTTCACTGTGTCCTATAATGTACTCTTGAGTCCATTGTGGCTGGCTTTTACTCGTTTAGCTTTCAAAGGGAAACTATTTCCAAACGCTCTGTGTGTCTGTGTGTGTGTGTGTGTGTGTGTTTCCCTCCTTTAAAAATAACTTAGTTGTGGCTGGGCATGTAACTGAGTGGTAGAGCACTTGCCTAGCATGTATAAGGCCATGGGTTCAATCTCCAGCACCATAAAAAAGTAACTTATTTGGAAGATGATTTAATAATTTCTTGACAGAGACTGAGTAAACTCAGTCCTGTATCTCTAGCCATGCTTCTTCTTAATTATGTATGATGCTTTTCCACTACTGATCTTTACTGGTACCCAAGAACATTTGTGATTTTATATTTCATGTAAGAATTGTATAAAAGTTATGGGTTTGAGCTTTCTACTCAGGTTGTGTAGGAACAAATCCTGATTTTGCTGTGACCTTAAGCAAGTCACTTAACCTCTATGCATTTTCCTTATGTGAAAAAATTAGGATAACAAGCAACCTTTTTCATAGGGTAATTGTGAAGTATACATAAGATGATGAGTATAAAATGCTTAGATCAGTGCCTAGCACATAGTAAGTGCTCAGTAGATTTTAACCAAAATTATCATTCAAGTTGCTGCTTTCCTTTGCATATACCTTTTCTTTTCTTTTTCTTTTTTCTTTCTTTTTTTTCTTTTGAAGAAAGGAAGTTTATTTGGCTCATGGTTTGGGAGGTTCAAGGACATGGAACCTGCATGGACATTCTGGTGAAGTTGTCATGGCGGATGGCAGGTGGAGGAGGAAAATAATGGGGAGCATGTGTCAGAGTAAGCAGTCACATCTGGAGGCAGGCAGCAGGTGAAGACTGGGGTTTCACAATGCCTTCTCAGGCCATGTCCCCAATGACCTAAGGATATCCACTAATCCTCACCCCTTAAACGTCCACACCATGTTCCAACAGTGCCACCCTAGGAGCAATCTCCCACACACAGGAACCATGGGGGGATATGAACCACAGTCCAACCATAGCATCCTGTCTTTACAAATGGAGAAATTAAGCTCAAGAAGGACTAAAAGTTGACCAAGAGCATCGAGAGAGGATATACTTTTTCTTCCAGAGATTAGAATAGCTATTTTCTCTGCATTTTAAAGTCTCTATAGCCATTAGGTCTCTTCCAATTATATGTTTTCAGATATACCTTTATCTCTCAGCTTCCCGCTTGTTTATAAATTGAGTGTTAAATATATGTGATGATAGAGCTTCAAGGACAAAGGAACTAAAGGAATTGGTCAGTACTTGAGAAAACACTAATTGTAATTAATTTTTCCTATGATTTTGGACATTTTGAATCTCTTGCCTGGCTAAGGTAAAAGTGATAGAAATTCCATCTTCATATAAAATTAGTTATATAATATATTTTGGCTTATTTTATTAAACCATAATAACAATCACAGCAAGGTCTAATAAAGGTCTAATAATATAGTCTAAGTACTCAAGCAAATGTTCGCTCTCTCCTATCATCTTCTAATTAGCTGACATTTTAAGGTAGGATGGTTTTGAATGGCCAGCCAATTGCAAAATAGGTTTCCTTTGTTCCTTCCATTCCCTGCTAATTGAGTTAGAATAATCACATCATTAAGTAGCTTCTACGGTCAGTCAACCCACAGGAGGGGGGTGGGTGAGTTTGTGCCACAGGAAAGGGCATTTGAAAGCATGGGCATTTAAACTATTCCCCATATTCTGTGTCTCCAAGTATTAAGATATCAGAGATTTCTGGAAATAAGAAACTCCTAGCTTCATAGTGCTCCCTAACTAATCAACCATATTGCTTCTTTCAAGTTTATGAATAGATTGAGGCCATATTCATAGAAAGAAAGTCTCCGAGATTAAGAGGAAAGAAAGCAAGTGACAGGTAGAGAGAGAATGAGAAAGACAGAAATTGGAAGAAAGAGGGAAAGAAAGATAATAGAAATTCATGATGTATACATTCTTTATCCTTTAATTTGGCCCTGTGTTTTGTCAACACCTAATAAAATACTCTGATTACCTGCCAGAATTTATGAATTGAAATATGTTATGGACTTTGTATGGTTTAGTAAAATAATTTTTTTAAAAATTCCCAGGGGAGGTTGGGTGCAGTGGCCTTCACCTGTAATCCTAGCAGCTCAGGAGGCTGAGGCAGGAGGATCTTGAGTTCAAAGCCAGCCTCAGCAATGGTGAGCTCCTAAGCAACTCAGTGAGACCCTGTCTCTAAATAAAATACAAAATAAGGCTGGGATGTGGCTCAGTGTTTGAGTGCTCCTGAGTTCAATACCTGGTATCAAAAAAAAAAAAAAAATTCCCAGGGGAATAGTTTTTAACAGAGAAACCGGCAGTGAATATTGGGAGTACAGTAGGTGAATCATAAAGTGAGAAATATTTGACAAGCCAGGAAAGACTGATATTAAGATTTATATCATAAATATTGTAAAATGTGACGGTCATCATTACTGTAAGTACATGTATAAGACACGAATGATGTGACTCTACTTTGTGTACAACCAGAGATATGAAGAATTGTGCTCTATATGTATAATATGAATTGTAATGCATTCTGCTGTCATATATAACAAATTAAACTTTAAAAAAAGACTTGTATTATGGGGCTGCAAAGGTCTTGGCATTGAGTACCCAAGTGTCCATCCTTTTATGGGTATAAGATGAATGGATTGAAAGGGGATGGATGAAATCAGCTGGAATTCTGAGGCAACCACTGCCTCCTCTACTCTGTGCTACTTATCCTATCTCTTCTGGCTGCCCCAGAAATCCTTAATGCCATACTCTGTACATATGTCTGCCTATGGAAAGGATCTCTCACTCTTGTCTCCCACCCCTGATTACTTTGTTATGCTCAGTCAGTCCATACCCCCACATTCACAATTTTCAATCTGTTGAGTAAGTGTTTCTAGTCAATGGGATATATGAAGCAGGAACATGTTAGAGGAGCCATGAAAGAAATAGACTTTCGAGTGGAGAAAGTTTGATGAGCATGTCCATGAATAAAGAAGTACAAGTATTTGTCATTCCCCTAAGCATTTAATACTCAATAATTGGGGAAGGAGCTCCCTTAGCTTCTCCCATTACTTCTTTTCCCATCTCTTCATATTCTTAAAATTTCTGTCTAGGACTGGGAATATAGCTCAGTGGTAAAGTGCTTGCCTAGCCTGTGTGAGACCAGTGGTTCAATCCCTGACACCACAAAATATATCTAAACTTTCTTACTATATGTAGATCTGTGTAGAGAGAGGGATAATGGAGAGATAATGTAGATGGAATTACCTAGGAACAAGACTACAAAGTAGAAAACAGTGGAAAAACAGGGCCTTAAATCAGGAATACCATTGGAGACAATGGCTAAGAAAGTCCACAAAGCAATTTCCAGTGTCTTGTACTGTCTATGTGTTGGTAAATTAGAAAAATCTGGATATCTCTACATAGTTTCAGCATATATTTGGAACAAATTCACCTTTCACATAGGAAAACAGAACCATGACCCAAGCTGACAAGACCCACCAGGGCTCAAATCCTAATCCAAAGTAGGGACTGGGAAAGAGAACAATGAGGACAGATATTCAAGGGAAATGGAATACAGATATATTGGGTTTTGTTTTGCTGTCAGGTCCCGTGCTGGTCCCAACCCACTGGGCCACTGAAAATCTTCATAACCTTTAAGATTCCTGGTTCATAGGTCCAGATAACAGTATCCAGCCATATCCTTAAACAGCTTCCTCTCCTCTTCCTTCCATCTAAAAGCACTAGGTTTTCTTCTCTGAGGCTTCCCCACTCTTGCTTCAAGGAGAGTTTCACTAATATATGTTCCCAGACTGCTTTTGCTTTTTTCTCCCTATGGCTTTGAATATGAGTGTCTAAATCCATGATGGTTCTCATTTACTTTAATACCAGCTGCACTGACCAACCCAGTGACAACAGGATACATCTCATTTGATTTTTGCATTGCTACAAAAAATATCTGATGCTGTGTACTTTATAAGTAAATAGTTTTATTTGGCTCATGATTCAGCGTCTGGAAGATCCAAACATCATGGCACCAGCATCCTGATGAGGTATCCCTTAACTGCATCACAATGTGACAGAGAATTAGAAAGGGAAATGACCACATGCAGAAGAGAGGAAATGCATGGAATGACCTCACTTTATAACAACCCACTCTCAAGCGAATGCACTCACTCCTGTGAAACCCAACCCACTCCACCAGCATTAATCTTTTCATGAGAGTAGAGCCCCCATGACTTAATTACTTTCCAGTAGGTCCTGCCTCCTAAAGGTTCCACCACCTCAACACTACCATACTGGGACCAAGCTTTCAACACGTGAAACTTTAGGACACAAACCATATTCAAATCATAGCAGATGCCAAAGCAGTTTAGCAGGTGTAAATAAGTATGAATGAGAACAAATTAATTCCACATTAGTCATCTACAATCTAGGGGTCAATTTACATAGTTGAAATCATTCTCTATGAACAGTCTCAGTGTCTCTTTAACTGGAAACTTCCCAGGCTTCCGACTAGGAAAAGTACATAACAATCATTACCCCTCCTGTCATTCATAACTTTATGGTTTGCATATGTGGAGTCTCAGATCACTAAACAAAATCAAGAACTGTGAATATTGAGGTCAGTGTTCTGGGCTGATCCTTTCACTGCTTCTGGTCTGGACTTAGAGACATCCACTCTTTTTTCAGGGACTACTATCAATGAGTTGCTAAGGAGGTACAGAAAACTGTTTGCCCCAGCTACATTTGTACCAGTCCATTCATCCACAGGCATCAAGGAAGGCTCCTGTGCCATTAGAGACTTACTTCAGATCCTACTGGGGCCTTAGCTCAGAGTTGAACCAAAAATTGGGGGAAAGTCAGAGCTTACAGAAAGAAGGAAATAACTTTTATTGAGCCTCAGCTGGATGTTAGTTTATCACATCACGACACATTATTGTTTCTTAACCTTCAGGAAAATTACTGCTTTTCACATAATCTATCAAAAGAACCTAGTGGGTTTCTCAGGAAATTCAATAAAAATCCTCCTTATTCTTGTTTCCAGCTGGTTTTTAGTCACAGGAAAGAGATTAACTTTTATAAATTAATCTTGTAATTGGATACTTACTGAACTAGTTTGTCTCCTCTAAGGGCTTTCTAGTTCTTTTTATTGGATTTTTTCCAGATATTAAATCTTATCTATAAATAAAGGTACAATTTGTTACCTCCCATCCAATATTTATGTCTCTTATTTCTTTCACATATTTCATTGCATTGAGCTAGTACTTCCAAAACCATGTTAAAATAAAATGGCAACAGCACTATTACTTTATTCCTGATATTGCTTAAAGCGTTTCTGGAGTATTTCCTCATTATTGATTCTGGATTCTGACTTGAGATATATTTATCAGTTTTGTAAAGGACTGATAAATATATCTCAAGTAAAAATATTGGTACATTCCTTTTCTGCATCTGTGAGAATAATCATACTGACTTCTTCCTTTAACAGTTGTCTTGGTCCCAGTTCGGCCTGCCCACATAATTCAGTTTGGCCAGCCAGCCCCGCAGACTGCGGACAGAGCTCCCAGTTGGGCTGGCTGGCTTAAGTTCCCAGTTCGGCCCGCCTGCGTGAGATCCTAGTTCGGCCTGCCAGCCCTGTGGCCTGCGGGCGGAGCTCCCAGTTCGGCCTGCTAGCTTAAGTTCCCCAGTTCAGCCTGCCCTTGTGAGATCCCAGTTCAGCCTGCCAGCCCTGCAGACTGTGGGCAAAGCTCCCAGTAAGGACTGCCAGCATGAGTTCCAGTTCGGCCTGCTGGCTTACGTTCCCAGTTCGGACTGACGGTAGGAGCTCCAAGTTCAGACTACCTGCGTGAGTTCCAGGTTCGACCTGCCGGTGGGAGCTCCCAGTTTGGACTGCCAGCCTGCATTCCCAGTTCGGCCTGCTGGTGTGGGTTCCCAGTGGGCCTGCCAGGTGAGTTCCCAATTTCGCCTGCAGGCTTGCCTTCCCAATTTGGCCAGGCATCAGGAGCTCCCAGTTAGGCCTGCAGGAGGGAGCTCCCAGTTTGGCCTGCCAGTGTGGGTTCCCAGTTGATCTACCCCTGTGGGTTCACAGTTTGGCCTTCTGGCAGGAGTTCCCAGCTGGATCTCCCAAAGTGAGTTCCAGCTGGGCCCACCTGCAGGCTTTCCAGCTCTGCCCACCCACCTTGGAGAGGCCATTCCTGCTGAGGACAGCAGGGGAACAAGCTCCACCCACCTGCATCCATTCTAGCTTGGCCCACCTACTAAGGAGCCACAGCGACAAAACTGTAAATATAAAAATAGGCACTAACTGATATATGGATATATATTGGGTACATTGAAAGTTCTAATATTGATATTTCCCTAAAAAATGAGGTTTTGGGTAACCTGTAGGGAACTTATAAGACAAAAGAGCAGAAGCTGTAATACCCCAGGCTTACCTTGCAAGAGAGAGAAATACATAGTCATCATGAAAAAACAAGGGAGGAAAATACCCCAAGCAAACCAAGATACTACAACAATAGAAGCCATAGAAAGCACAGTAGGTGAAATGTCAGAGAAGGAGTTCCGGATATACATAATTAAAATGATAAAGAGATTTGAAAAGCGACCTAAGTGAACAGATACAGGCAAAAATTGATCTCTCCAACAAAGAGATAAGAGATCAAATACAGGCAACCATCTATCATAACAACAAAGAGGTAAGAGAACAAATCCAGGTAGCAAAAGATTACTTCAAGAAAGAGATAGTGAGTTTGAGAAAAAAACAAACAGAAATCTTTGAAATGAAAGAAACAGTAAGCCACTTAAAAAATTCAATAGAAAGCATCACCAACAGATTGGACCACTTGGAAGATAGGACCTCAGAAATGAGGACAAAATATATAATCTTGAAAATAAAGTTGACCTCACAGTGAAGATGGTAAAAAACCATGAACACAATATCCAAGAATTATGGGATACCATCAAAAGACCAAATTTAAGATTTATTGGAATAGAGGAAGGTGCAGAGATTCAAACCAAAGGAATGCATAATCTCTTCAATGAAATAATATCAGAAAATTTCCAAAGCAAGAAGAATGAATTTAAAAATCAAATACAAGAGGCCTACAGGACACCAAATGTACAAAATTACAACAGACCAACACCAAGGCACATCATAATGAAAATGCCTAGCATACAAAATAAAGATAGAATTTGAAAGGCTAAAAGAGAGAAAAGTCAGATTACCTACAAGGGAAAATCAATTCACATCTCAGCAGATTTTTCAACCCAGACCCTCAAAGCCAGGAGAGCCTGGAACAACATATACCAGGCTCTAAATGATAAGGGATGTCAACCAAGAATTTTATGTCCAGCAAAATTACGCTTTAGATTGGAGGATGAAATAAAAACCTTCCACGATAGACAAAAGCTAAAAGAATTTACAACAAGAAAGCCTGCTCTACAGAACATTCTGGGTAAAATATTCCACGAGGAGGAAATGAAAAATAATAATGAAAATCTGCAAAGGGAAGAACTACAATAAAGGAACAAACCAACCAAAGGAGAAACCAAGTCAAGCTAAATACCAAAAATACCAAAAATAAATAAATAAATAAATAAGACTGGTAATACAAATTATGTTTCGATAATAACCCTGAATGTTAATGACCTAAACTCACCAATTAAAAGACATAGGCTAATAGTTTGGATTAAAAACACAGACCCAACAATATGTTGCCTTCAAGAGACACATCTCATAGGAAAAGACGCCCACAGACTGAAGGTGAAAGGATGGGATAAAATATATCACTCACATGGTCTACGTAAACAAGCAGGGGTCTCTATCCTCATATCAAATAAAGTAGACTTTAAGCCAAAGTTAATCAAAAGAGATAAAGATGGACATTTCATACTGCTTAAGGGAATCATAGATCAACAAGATATAACTGTTATAAATATATATGCCCCAAATAATGGAGCATCTACATTCATCAATCAAACTCTTCTCAAGTTCAAGAATCAAATAGACCACAACACAATAATTCTAGGTGATTTTTTTTTTTTTTTTGTGTGGTACCGGAGATTGAACTCAGGGGCACTCAACCACTGGGCCACATCCCCAGCCCTTTTTTGTATTTTATTTAGAGACAGGGTCTCACTGAGTTGCTAAGTGCCTCGCCATTGCTGAGGCTGGCTTTGAACTCGCGATTCTCCTGTCTCAGCCTCCCAAAGTGCTGGGATTACAGGCGTGCGTCACCGTGCCCGGCTAATTCTAGGTTATTTTAACCACCTCTTTCACCACTGGATAGATCTTCCAAACAAAAGTTAAACAAAGAAACTATAGAACTCAATAATACAATTAATAACTTAGACTTAACTGACATATATAGAGTGTATCATCCATCAATGAGCCAATACACTTTCTTCTCAGCAGCACATGGATCCTTCTCTAAAATAGACCATATATTATGCCACAAAGCAACTCTAAGAAAATATAAAAATGTAGAGATAGTACCCTGCATTCTATCAGATCATAATGGAATGAAATTAGAAATCAATGATAAAAAAAGAAAGAAAAGATACTCTAACACCTGGAGACTAAATAATATGCTCTTAAATGATCAGTGGGTTGCATAAGACATCAAGAAGGAGATTAAGAAATTCTTAGAGGTAAATGAGAACAACGATACAACATATCAAAATCTCTGGGACACTATGAAGGCAGTACTAAGAGGAAAGTTCATTGCATGGAGCTCATTCCTTCAAAAAAGAAAAAGTCAACAAATAAATGAACTAACATTACATATCAAAACCCTAGAAAAAGAAGAACAAATCAACCCCAAAAGAAGTAGAAGACAGGAAATAATTAAAATCAGAGCTAAAATTAATGAAATTGAAACAAACAAACAAAAAAAAAATTGAAAAAAATCGACAGAACAAAAGGTTGGTTCTTTGAATAAATAAATAAAATTGATAAACCATTAGTTATGCTAATGAAGAAAAGAAGAAGGAAAACACAAATTACCAATATCTATGATGAAAAAGAAAATATCACGACAGACACTATAGAAATACAGAAGATAATTAGAAATTATTTTGAAAATTTATACTCAAATAAAATAGAAAATAACGAAAGCCTTGACAAATTTCTAGAAACATATGATATACCCAAACTAAATCAGGATGATATACACAATTTAAATAGATCAATTTCAACCAAAGAAATAGAGGATGCCATCAAAAACTTACCAATCAAGAAAAGCCCAGGACCGGATGGATACACAGCCAAGTTCTATAAGACCTTTAAAGAAGAACTAAAACCAACACTTCTCAAACTATTTCATGAAATAGAAAAAGAGGGAACACTCCCAGACTCATAATATGAGGCCAATATCACCCTGATTCCAAAACCAGACAGAGACAAATCAAAGAAAGAAAACTTCAGACCAATATCTCTAATGAATATAGATGCAAAAATTCTTAATAAAATTCTGGCAAATTGAATACAAAAACACATCAAAAAGATAGCACACCATGATCAAGTGGGCTTCATTCCAGGGATGCAAGGTTGGTTCAATATAAGAAAATCAATAAATGTAATACATCACATCAAAAGGCTCAACAATAAAAATCATATGATCATCTCAGTAGATGCAGAGAAGACATTTGACAAAATACAACATCCCTTCATGTTCAAAATACTAGAAAAAATAGGGATTACAGGAACATAATTCAACATCATAAAGGCCATCTATGCTAAGCCCCAGGCCAACATCATCCTAAATGGAGAAAAATTGAAAGCATTCCCTCTAAAACCTGGAACAAGACAGGGATGCCCTCTTTCACCACTCTTATTTAACATAGTTCTTGCAGCCCTAGCCAGAGCAATTAGACAGACGAAAGAAATTAAAGGGATATGGATAGGAAAAGAAGAACTCAAATTATCACTATTTGCAGACAATATGATTCTATCCATAGAAGATCCAAAAAATTCCACCAGAAATATTCTAAATCTAATAAATGAATTCAGCAAAGTAGCTGGATATAAAATCAATACCCATAAATCAAAGGCATTTCTGCACATTAGCGACAAATCCTCAGAAAGAGAAACTAGGAAATCCACCCCATTTACTATAGCCTCAAAAATATATATATTTCGGAATCAACTTAACAAAAGAAGTGAAAGATGGGCTGGGGTTGTGGCTCAGCGGTAGAGCACTCGCCTGGCACGTGTGCGGCCCGGGTTCAATCCTCAGCACCACGTACAAATAAGCCCATTGTGTACAGCTAAAGCAAATAAATAATAAATTAAAAAAAGTGAAAGACCTCTACAATGAAAACTACAGCACACTAAAGAAAGAAATTAATGAAGATCTTAGAAGATGGAAAGATCTACCTTGTTCATAGATAGGTAGAACTAATATTGTCAAAATGACCATTCTCCCAAAAGCACTATACACATTCAATGGAATACCAATCAAAATCCCAATATCATTCCACATAGAACTAGAAAAAGCAATCATGAATTTCATCTGGAAAAATAAGAGACCCAGAATAGCCAAAGCGATTCTTAGCAGGAAGAATGAAGCTGGTGGCATTACTATTTCAGATCTTAAATTGTACTACAAAGCAATAGTAACAAAACAGCATGGTATTGGCACCAAGATAGACCAGTTGACCAGTGGTACAGAATAGAAAACACAGAGATGTACCCATACACCTACAGTTATCTTATATTAGACAAAGGTGCCAAAACCGTTTACTGGAGTAAAGACAGCCTCTTCACCAAATGGTGTTGGGAAAACTGGAAATCCTCATGTGATAAAATGAAATTAAATCTCTTTCTCTCACCATGCACAAAACTTAACTCAAAGTGGATCAAGGACCTAGGAATTAAACCAGATACCTTGCACCTAATAGGAGAAAAAGTAGGCCCAAATCTCCATCATGTTGGTTTAGGCCCCAACTTCCTCAATAAAACCCCTATAGCGCAAGAACTAAAACCAAGAATCAATAAATGGGATGGATTCAAACTAAAAAGCTTCTTCTAAGCAAAAGAAACAATCAGTGAGGTGAATAGAGAACCTACAGAATGGGAGGAAATCTTTACCACAAGCACATCAGATAGAACACTAACCTCAAGGATTCATAAAGCTCTCAAAAGCCTTAACACCAAAAAAAAAAAAAAAAAATACAACAGATAATCCAATCAATAAATGGGCCAAGGAACTAAACAGACAGTTCTCACAAGATGGTATGCAAACAATCAACAAATATATGAAAAAATGTTCAACATCTCTAGCAATTAGAGAAATGCAAATCAAAACTACTCTAAGATTTCATCTTACTCCAGTCAGAATGGCAGCTATCAAAAAAACAAACAACAATAAATGCTGGTGAGGATGTGGGGAAAAAGGCACACTCTTACATTGCTGGTAGAACTGCAAATTGGTGAAGCCAATCTGGAAAGCAGTATGGAGATTCCTAGGAAAACTTGGAATGGAACCACCATTTGACCCAACTGTCCCACTCCTTGGTCTATTCCCAAAGGACTTAAAACCAGCTTACTACAGGGTCACAGCCACATCAATGTTTATAGCAGCACAATTCTCAATAGCTAGATTGTGGAACCAACTCCGATGCCCATCAATAGATGGATGGATAGAGAAACTTTGATATATATACACAATGGAACACTACTCATCACTAAAAGAGAATAAAATATGGCAGATAAATGGATGGAGTTGGAGAAAATAATGCTAAGTGAAGTTAGCCAATCCCAAAAAACCAAAGGTCAGATGATCTCTTTGATATGACGATACTAACTTGTAAAGGCAAGGGAGTGGGGATGAGAGGAATGAAAGAACTTTAAATAGAACAAAGAAGGGGAGGGGGAGGGGGCAAGGGGATAGGAATAACAGCAGACTGAGTTGTCCATGATTACCCTAAATACATGAAGACACAATTGTTGTAAAAATACTTTGTATAAAACCAGGAACTTGAAAAAAAATTAATAATGTGAAATCCCATTACCCATCAATTCTTCTGTTTAAACAGAAGCATAGAAGTTAATTTTGGTCAATTATAACTTATTGGTTTCCTTTCTGGTTGTTTTAAATAATTCAGGAAGAATTTTTCTTTCTAAATGTTATTATGTGAAACTTCTAAAATTTACCAAACAGTTATATTGTTTTCTAAGTCTCCATCTCCATGTATAACAGCTCAACTAATAATTTGCACAGAAGAAAATAAACAGTAAGAGATTATTATGATTAAGAATGATACATAATTGTTTAAAGGGTTAAATTTTATAGAAAACTATATCAGATTCACATTACAAAAAGCAGATTTTAAATTCATATTATACAATAATACTATTTTTGTGCAAATAGATATCCACACAAAGTATTTAAGTGATAACACTATAAGTGGTTTTATTTTGTTATTTTTTCTTGTTTTGAATTCTAATACGTATGAATTTATGAACAAATGTATCAATTTTATAATTATCAATAAAAAGTATTTTTAAAGTAACTAAGAAAAAAACAGTTGTCTTGATTAATAATAGCAACAGATTTCTTAAATATTGCCATATGTTTACATTACTGAAATAAAACCAACCACTTATTAGTTTAATGTAGTGTTAGATACTTTTACTGATATTTTATTTGAGATTTTATTTTTAAGAAGATCAAGTGTCCAATTTTGGAAAATTATTGGAAAAAAACATATTTTTTACTGCTTCTACAATTATTCCTTGCTTGATAAACAAAGGAATCTGGAAATTTTTTTCTTTTTTATTCTCTATAATAGTTTAGATAAGTGGGAATCTGCTGTTTCTTTAAGAACTACTTGGAGATTTAATCTGAGAAGTAGCATGATAAAAATCTATTCTTGTGATAACTTGCTAAGGAGATTAAAGACAGAAAAGCAATCTAAAAGTTATTCTGGTATAAGCATGACACAAATAAGGCATGATATAAGGAGGAAGCTGTAGGAATGCTGGTATTGGGGCGTCCTTATGGAAGTGAATGACCTTTCAATGGGTAATGAAAGGATTAGACATTCATTGGATTAGACAAAGCGGAATGAAGGAAAGGGAGGTGGTGGGAATGGAAAGGCAGTATAATGAATCAGGAATAACTTTCCTTTGCTCATATATGAATACATGACCAGTGAAACTCCACATGATGTACAACCACAAAAATGGGATCCTAATTGGAATGGGTTGCACTCCATTTATGTATAATATGTCAAAATGCACTCTACTGTCATGTATATCTAAAAACAACAAATAAAAAAAATGTAGAGAGAGAATTTGGTAGCTGATATCATTGTGAGATAAAATATAGGATGCTAAATATTATATGGGACACAGTAATACTAAATTTTATTTATTGTTCACATGAGATTCAAATTTAGCTGGATGTCTTATATCTTTACTTGCTAAATATGGCATCAATAACTGAATGGCAAGAAAGGAAGATTGTATGATCCAATACATTAATACATTCGTTGATGGGTAAATGCCCTGTTTCTTAAGCAGCTCTAGTAATTGTGTAACTGAAAAATTACCATTTTGAATAATGAGAAAAAGAAGTGGTGGAAAGAATAACTTTTAGTGTTTCATGCATGATTTGTTTTATGAGGTTAGAAGTTTATGTCTGTTTTCTTTTAGAACAGGGACAATGGTTAGAACTTTTAGGACCACTGAGTTTATTTAAGAAAAAAATGCACCTTCCTTTATTTCTTCTTCCCGTTCTGATCCAGTGAGGTAATGAAAGGATGGTAAAATAAAATATATAAAATAATTTAAATAAATTGAGATAATTTCTTCTCAGTTATTTGGGCTACACAAATCAAGAATGTCTTTAGAGAAAGGATATTTAATACTAAAATATTTAAGATGTATTTTGAGCCCTAGTTTATTTTTAAATTGTTGATTGACATTTTTAAAAAATTATTTTACATTAAAATGGGGAAATACAAAATACTATATAGTGCCACTGTAAATTCTAAAATAAAATTTATGTGTTTGTAAAGACATAGTATCTTTCTTAGCAGCAGCATCTCATTGGGAAGTTAGAAGTATATACTCACAACATTTAATTTTTTTTTTTTTTTTTTTTTTTTTTTTTGGTACCAGGGATTGAACTCAGGGGCACTCATCCACTGGGCCACATCCCCAGCCCCTTTTTTGTATTTTATTAGAGACAGGGTCTCACTGAGTTGCTAAGTGCCTTGCCATTGCTAAGGCTGGCTTTGAACTCGCGATCCTCCTGCCTCAGCCTCCCAAGTGCTGGGATTACAGGCGTGCGCCACCGCGCCCGGCTACAACATTTAATTTTTATTTATTTGAACTTCTTTGTTATTTCTATCCAAGATAGAAAAGTATGTCTAAAGAGACTGCAATGAGTTTCTAATATTCAGTCGGAGTAGGTTGAATATTTACTCTTTATTTTATATTTAATTGAGTCACTGAAACCACTGAGCTCAATTTCCATGTACTTTTTATTATCTTCTCAAGTTTCCCAGAGGCTTAAATGAGTACTTCTGTATACTTAATTTGGAAATCAATTAAATTTCAAAAGCATTCAAAACGTAAAATTCCAACAATAGATATTTAGAGACACTAATTTGCTAAAAGAGAGAGAGAGAGAGAGAGAGAGAGAGAGAGAGAGATTGAGAGAGCAGCAGAGCCCAGATTTGACACTACCCTTCATTAAAATGCACAGAACGTGAACTGAGAGACACAAACTGCCATTCTAGATTATATCTTGTGTCCTATGATCAGTTCTGATTTACTCTGTCCACTAGAAGTCAACAGGGCATTCCGAGTTAAATCCCTCACCTCCTTTCTAGAAACATATTGACTCTTCTCTTTACTAGCAAAGGGTTTTATAAAGTAAAGAAGTATTTGGAATTCTCTAAGATGCAGTAGTCACCTGTTATATGTGCTGAATTTAACCCTTAACGCAAGCCAAAACCAGACGTGTTGTCAGTCTGTGTGTGTAAAACGTAGGGCCCATAAATCATAGTCTAGGTCAAATCCAGGTTAACATCTGATTTTGCTGGTAAGCTAAAAATTATTATTTGCATTTTTAATGGTTTTAAAAATGTAAATAATATTAATGACATGAAAATTCTATAATATTCACATTTCAATATCCATTAATAAAGATTTATTGTAGCTCAGCGATGTATGATTGCTTTTGGTGTTACAGTAGCAGCGTGACGTAGTGGCAAGAGAGATCATGTGGTCCACACAAATCATAAAATACTGACTATCTGAACATCTATAGAAAAAATTGGAGGACTCATGATACATATTACAAATATATGTTCATGCTGTTTACATCATTTTAAGTATTTTGGTATAATACATTGTAAGGTCTTTTACAACTAGTTGCAATTTTATGTCAATAACTATATATGTGTTTATATATTTTAATATTAATTTTGATTATCATTACATGTTAGAGATAATTCATTTCTTTTTATTTTCAGTATTCTAAACATTTCTATAAATATTATTTTCTTTTTACAATGAGAAAAAAATGTTTCAACTTTTTCTATCATGAAAGAAAAAAACAAAAAAACAAAGTTTGATGAGCATGTCCATGGATAAAGAAGTGCAAGTATTTGTCATTCCCCTAAGCATTTAATACTTAATATTTGTTTAGTTATCTCTTGGGAGAGGAGTTCCCTTAGCCTTTCCCATTCCTTCTTTTCCCATCTCTTCACACTGTTAAAATTTCATCAAACTTTTCTATCATCATAGAAAGTTGAGGAGCAAACAAGAAAATGAAGTAATTCACAGTCTCACAATTGAGAGATAATTTTTATATACACATGCATATACCCACTTAGTGCCCAGAAAGGAACAAGAAAATATGTGTATAATTTCTTTAAAATGTGAACTGATCATTTATTTACTGTTTTGTAATCTGGTTTGGGGTTTTTAAAAAGTTATTCTTTGTTATGTTTTGTATTTTAATTTTTGAAAATTCAAAATACACAAAGATGATATAATTCATTTGTATGGCCACCAAAGATAAGCAATTTTGTAGTTTTAGTTTAATATTTTCCTGTTTATCCCATTGATAATTTACTTTTTATTGTATATGCACATTTCTACATATCTGTTTTCCAAAATATATAGGCTAGTGGTATGTATTACTTAATAACATTTTTTTTCATTCTATTATAAGCATTTTTTCTATAAAAGAACATGAAAGATTCTTTTATGTCATTGTAATCTTTGCATCTGAATATATATTTTTAATCTTGTAAAGCATAAGCATGATTTTATATCTCTAAATATAAATCTAAATATAATTTAAAAAAAAAAGAAAAGGCATGGCACAGACCCCTGATCTGGCTATTTCTTATACAGGAGCTATTGCCCAATCTAGTAGACTTTTGACAGAGCCCAGAGCCTAGAGAATTCCCCTGCGTAAAGTTCTGCATAGTCTTAGGAAGGAAGAGATATCCAGTATGTTCACATTGGATTAGGAGAGTGAAGGATGATGGAGAAGACTATTATTCATTTCCAAGAACTCTTCCTTGAACCCAGGAAGAAGAAAGTCATTTCCTGTTCTCTTAGAGGATGGAGTGTCATTTGTTTGTGAAATGGAAATGTTTATTGCAGTGGAGATAATAAACTCAACTAGCAAAGAATATTCCAGTTGGCCCTACTGATGTATAACTTATTTACAGCTCTTCCCTTGCATTTTAAGGAACAGTAGTATTAATCCTGTTTTGCCGGAACTGTATTGACAATGAAAATGAGACATGTGACTGCTGAAGTCAAGAGACCAACTTTCTTCTTTAACAAAAATGAGAACATGAAATGCAAACAAGTATTGACCTTCAAAGTAGTCACCTTTGAAAGAAGCCATACACTTTTTTTGTCACTGATGTAAAAACACTGGGAATTGCTTTCAGAAAGAGCTTCAGAGTCATATAGGCAAGGCAAAACAAAACAAAACAAAAAAGTGCCATACCTGTATAGATATATATCATGGAATAGCTATGATTTTTAAAATCTGAATATTCTATTTTAAGGGCTGTTACAATAACCTTCACATTAAAAAAGATAAAATGGAATTAACTCTGGAAATAGCTGTGCTGGAGGATACCCAGTCTCCTGCAAATTTGCTAGCCCTTCTGTCTCTACCAAAGTCCATAAGAAATTTGCATGGAACCCAGTTTAAAAGCACTATTTTGTATGCCTGTTACTCTTAATTTAAAAATGTTACTAAAGAGGGAGAAAGCTCTACCAAAAAGTGATGTTCACAAACTTGAATGTGGAAGTCTGTCACAGACTAAAGTGCACAAGCATTATTTTTTTTCTTTTAAGAATCTAGTGGGCAAAAAACATGACTTATAAACTAATTCAATCTAACTTCTATTTCGAACCTATCACTTGCCGGGGGTAATAAAATTTTAACTCCATAAAGTTTGGATTGTGTTTAAATACCAGTGCAAAAATGCAGAGTGGATGGATAACTTTCACTGGATATTTAGTCCTAGATATAGGTCACACAGGTCTAGGTCATTGGTCCTTAGAGATGGCTGCTTAGAGTTCCTCACTCATATCTGGTGGCCCCTTCAGCTCCAAAATCTGTCTTGGCTGCTTTCTCTCCAGACCAGCCCATAGGAACTCTGTAAGGTTGTCCTGGACCTCATCCTCCTCAACATGACCTTCATTTATTTCCTCCCTGGAATCTTGGTTCTCATCACTTCCTCTCCTTCTCTGACCTCTCCACTGTAGTGGGGGAGGACTTTCTTTAATCTGGGGGAAGGGAAATCCTTCTCCCTGTTAGTCTTGTTTGTGACAAAGCCTCCTAGAATAATGGGCTGAGGTTTTATAGTAACACAAAAACCAGGAAACCCTGCTACGAAGCTTTACTGAAGCATAGATATCTGCTTGAATGGCAGGAAGGCAAGAGAGTGAGATACCCAGCAAAACAACAAGAATATAGGCTATTATCTTAAAAATATTACTTCACACACAGCTATGGCAGAAGATGGTATACCAAATTATGCATGTGTTATTAACGTCAGTGGGGGGGGTATCTAACTGGGTAACACAGCTGTTGCAACAAGCCTTGCAAATGACTTCTGCCATCATAAAAAAGAAGGGTTTGTTCATTTATGAAAACATGAGGGCCCCCTTTTTCCATACATCACAGCACAAAGAGATGACTAAGATATGTAAATAGGTTACAGAGTAGGACTGAGAAGCCAGCTGAGCCTTGGGCTCATGAATGTGTAAATGAAGCCCCTGAACAACCTGGCCACCAGAATTTTTTCCAGTGACTACAACAGGAACAGCAGCAGCATCAGTGGAGGAGGAGAGACACTTGGAAGAGCAAAGAAAACTTATCCAGGGCTAAGGAGTGGCAAAAGCATGTGAATTAAAATGATGATGAGGGGCTGGGGTTGTTTCTCAGTGGTAGAGAGCTTGCCTATCACATGTGAGGCAATGGGTTTGATCCTCAGCACCACATAACAAATAAAAATAAAACAAAGTTATAAAAAATGATGATGAGTCCAGACAATTGAAGGTATTATAGAAAGGGGCATTATACATAGGTCCAGGCTGAGGCAATACTGAAGCTAGATAGGAAGTATTTGCCTGTCTGGGAGAATAGACAGTCTTGTTTAATGGGAAAAATACTGGAGAGAAAGTGTTGAGATTTAAGAGGTAGAGAAGTTGAAGCATTCTCCTTTAAAGAGTACTTGTGTCTTCTAGAACCTTTGGGTAATATAAGTTAAGAGACTATTGGCAAACATTTTTTTTTTTTTTTTATTGTCAGCATCCTTTCATGCTACAGGAGTGAGAACAACTTCCAACCAAACTATCTCAGAGAGGATTATCATAAATATTCTAGTAGTCTTTTTCCATCAGTTCCACTGCCAGGAATTCTGTGCCCACTAGTGCCATACAACTGACAAGTGGGATAAGCATGGGAAGAGGGGACAGAATATTACCAGGAGGCACTACATAATTTAATTTTTGTTATAACCTTTATTTATATTTTTTTCTGAATGTTTAGGGATTAGACTGACTGGTCTTTTTTGTCCAGTGAATGATTCTTACAGTTTTATATTCTATATAAGCCACGACCATATGGATATTCTTTGGATTCTTCCACATAGAAGTTACCAAATACTGTCTACATAAGCACTATAATACTTTATACTTGTATGGTACAGTATGTGAGGCACTGTTCTAAGTACTTTCTATAAATTAACTAATGTAATCCCCACAACAACTCCCTGGGGTACACACTTACATAGTCCTGAGCCATCTCACTAATGAAAACACTGATGCACAGTGAAGCTACCTAATTTATTTAACATCATACAGGGAGTAAATGATAGTTCTGGAATTGAAAGGTCGGCAGGCAGAAACTATGGGTCCAGAGGCCACACATGGAACCACTTCCCCTTTGCTCCCTATGTGCCTGACTAACAAGTTACAACTCTGTAACTAACTCTAAAGCCTGAGGCATGTTTGTATAACAGAAATATTCTAACTACTCTAACTGGGAAGTGAAGAAACAAAAGAATGTCTTATGCAGATGACTGTCCAGCCAAAGCTAGCCAGCATTATATGCCAGCTAATGGGGGAGGGGCAAAATTAGAGAAATTTTCTTCCTCAAAGTTCACTCCCAAAATCACTTTAATAGCAATCTTTCACACAGTGATATTCTGCCTCAAATTATAGCTCACCAAGTGCTAAGAATATATTCTTTAACCAAGATGACAAAAATTGACCCAGAAATAATTTTATGTGGTTAAGTTAGTGTGAAAAGAATTGATTCAGCTAGAAACTGTAAGTAGATGTTTGTAGAGTTTGGCCATTTTGTTATTGGGCAGGGACATTTGCATGGGAAGAGAGTGGGTAGGACTTCAAAGCAATGCATGTAGTATGTGGTTACTAGACAGTGCTTTATGCGAACACAAGTAGACTTTGGTGTTTTGAGAGACTTAATTTACTTTGAAAATTGTTTAGAACTCTTATGGAAAGGGATGAGGAAAAAAGAGCAAGGAAATGAAAACATGGGCAAATTCAGCACAAAGTTGGAATCAGAAAAGGAATAGAAAAAAGAGTAAAGGCAGTGGAAAAAAAGGACAGGTGAAGGTCACCTTTAACATTATAGATTTCTGCATTATGGAATTTTACCACATGAATTACTTTTGGAATTGGTAACAATACTAAAAAATTATCAACAATGTTCTTTTTTAAAAGGTGAATTTTAAAAAAAAAAAGCGATAGAGAAGGATTGCCAATGTAAGTTGAGTTTTTCTTGGACCTTCCCCTTTTTTCCAACTCTAATACCAATGTCCAACCGAACACTGTTTTACATTTTGAATATAGTTTGTAAAGGGCAAAAGGAAGGTTTCTTGTGGCAATTTTACATCCCCACATTTGGTTCCCTGTACTATACTTTCTCTGGGTCTTAGGCTTTTAAGTTTCAGGTTGACTGCCTTTTCTACAGTGACTGTTTCTCAGTGTGAGCAAGCCCTATCCAAGCAACCATATGAGAATGGGGGAAATGAAGACCTGAGCCTTACAGCATCCCAGAAAAACTACCAATTTTGCCTGAATTCTATGGGTTCTCTCACAGGGCATAAGGTTATACACATAAGCTCCTCTATAGTTCTGAAGATGAAAATGCCAGACTAAAAGCCCCACTAATTAAAATACCTTAAGTTTTGGAGTGGATGAAAAATTACAGTGAAATACCCATTGTAATGATAGGAAAAATGGATAAAGGGATCTCAGTGACAAGAAAGTTAAATGAAAATCATTTTTAAAATCTGACATAATTTCCCTATGTATGTTTATGAATACACCACAGTGAATCTCACCACTGTGTGCATCCACAAGGAATTAAACAAAAATAACTATGGGTAAATGGCAGAAAGCTCAGTGGAGTAGAGGGAAGGGAACGGGGAGTCGGGGGAAGGGAGGGAAAGGGGAAGTTCTGGGGACTATAAAATTAGAACAAGATATATTTCATGCTTTTATAATGATGTCAAAATGGATTCCACTGCCATGTATAACTAAAAAAGAATCAATGAAAATAAATAAAACTGGGCTGAATCACACTAATTTTCCCAAATGGTTTTGTAAGTTAATTTTGTAAAACCTTCAAAGAATTTCTACAAATTCCTGAAAATGAGAGAAAACACTTTGATTTTATGAAATTAACATAACCCTGATACAAAATGTTAGAGTCCATTTTCACTTTTCCCATGAACCACAAAGAGCCAGACAGTATGTAATATACAAACGGAGTTTATTTGGGCCAGCTAGCTGGGGTCAAGCTTTCCCACAGACATGCAGGAAGGGCAAGACCCCGAACAAAGGGGGAGTCTCAGGTTTTAAAGCATTACCTACATCATGGGCCTGAGCTCACGAAAGTTAACAAAGGGGGCTTCAAGTTACCTATCTCCCTGTTAGAGCAAATAGCCCCGCCTGCAAAATTCAAATAGCCGGCCTAGCGGCTTAACTTCCTAGCTCACCTGGGGGCGGGGTTACTATCTTAACAAAAACCACTAGAAAAACAGTACAAAACAGCAAGAAAACTACTATATACTCCATGAATATAAGCACAAAAATCCTTAACAAAATATTGTTAACAAATGGAATTAAACAATACATAAAAGAATTATATAGCAGGATCATGTATGGCTTATTCTAGGGGCACACAACTAGTTCTACATTAAAAACTCAATATAATTAACTACCTGAAGAGTTTAAAAGAGAAAAATCATATCATATCAATTGACAGATAAGAAATTTGATAAAAATCTAATACCTATTTATGATGGGAAAAAATTCTCATCAATCTAGAAATACAGGAAACACATCCTTGGCTTGATAAAGAGTATCAACAAAGATCCACAACTAATACCATATTAATGGTGAAAGAGTGAATTCTTTTCCCCTAAAATCAGGAGCAAGGTAAAGATTTTTGCACTCCCCACTCATATCTGACTTAGTGCTAAAAGCTCTACTCATTGCAATAAAGTATGAAAAGGAAATTAAAAGCATGCAGATCAGAAAGAAGTAAAACAGTCATTATTTGCAGATAACATGATTATCTACATAGGAAATTCCAAGGAAATTACATTTTGCTCTTTCACCCTTACACTTATTTGCTGGGAAGTGTTTCAGAAAGATTATTAGCCGGGCACAGTGGTGTATGCCTGTAATCTCAACGACTCAGGAGGCTGTCAGGAGAACCACATGTTTGAGGCCAGTCTCAGCAACGTAGCAAGGCCCTAAGCCACTTGCAAGACCCTGACTTAAAATAAAACATAAAGAAGGCTGGGGATGTGGCTTAGTGACTAAGCACCCCTTGTTTTGATCCCTGATGCCAAAAGAAGAAGGAGAAGGAGTTACAAAAACTAAAAATTATGTGCTGACATAAAGAATTTTTCTCTGTATACAAGTGTATCTTTAGGTTACTTATGAAATGTTAAGATACTTGATTATTTTGACTCTGGTACCAGGCTACAAGCTCAAAGGAGTTCATGTTAAGCTAATGGAATATTGAGGTAATAGAGAAAAATCATCTTGTTTCACCGAGTTGTACATTCAGAACCACAGAAAACAATGACATTTTCTGCCCATGAGGGAACATCTTAAAGGGTAAGAACATATGTGTGTGTGTCATATGGTCTGGGTTTGAGTTTCAGTCTTGCTACTTATAATAAGCCCTAACATACAAGCCCCTTCAGTCTCTATTCCCTCTTTGGTAAAAACTGCAGAACAGTGGTATCTACATCACAGCCTTTTGGTGGGGATTAAATGACACAAATAGAGCACTTGAAACAATCCCTATCATATTAAAGGGTGTTTACATTAGAGGAATTTTTAAAATAAAATCTATACAAAATGAGAAACATTTAGGTAATGTCAAGAAAACAACTAAACATAGACAAGTTTTTGTATCTTTATTGTTTTCTGCTTTTATGCCAAATGTTATGGAGATCCATGGTTCTGTTAAGTTTGGCAAAGGAGTACACAATCTTCTCTCTCTGCATTCCTTACTCACATCTTCTGAACATTGCAGAAATCCACTGAGTTCAAGAAACTTTCATCTTAGAAAGACTGCATCTCCAGGAGTTAAGTTGTTCAAAATTGTTTCCAAGTTTGAAAGGTCATGCATGGCACTAATGTGATGAATAGAAAATAGGATTAATTGCAATGTGAAATGAGATCTGACCAATAACCCACTGTGATGGATACATTCTTTTCTTGCTTAGAAGTGCTACTCTTTACTCTGCTAACAGCAGGGAGTTCATCAATTTGAAACATTGGAAAAGGAGGTTCCCTGTAGCCACAATTTCTGTAGTCCGTCATCTCCTTTATCACTAACTCTAAATTCACATGATGGGTGATTAGGGCCAGAGATTTAAACGGAGTCTGACCAGAGGAGTTCAATGTCTGTTGACCTGGTAACAGAGTGGCTTCATTATTATCTACCTCCAAAACCTGCATTATTACCTTAGTGTTCAGAATTGCCCATGAAATTTTTGGCTTCCAGTTCAGCCATGTGGAGAGAAGCTACTGATAGTTTTCCTAGAAGTCTTATTCATGTGAAATTTATTTAATGTTTCCAATTTTGTACTGCAAAATAACTTGTGATTTATTCCCACCAGCACATGAAGAGGGATGATAAATACTATAACATTCATCAGAAACATCCAACCACTGCTTTGTTACATATGTTTATTTCCTTCATGACCTCACCTTAAATCCTAACTGTTGATTTGGGCAGGTTGTGCTAAACATCGAGTTCCTTATTCCCCAGGCCCTTAAGGAGAGACTTCATCCAAGGGCCCTCTTTCTATTCTACTCTCCAATTACTCTCAGAAAGCAAGGGTAGTTTCTCAGAAGCCCTTCACTTAGCCCTCAATAAAGACAGATCACCTCTCTTTGCCCCAAGGCCCTAGTTAATTCATTGTAGCACTATATTCTGTGGCTAAATATCTCTCTGCCTATAACTGTGGAAACTGAACAGAACCTGTGAGTTCCAAGCTTGTGCCCATAAACAGTGTTTTCCCAAAGGAGGATCCTGCTACCTTCATGCTCCCCTGAACTTATCCACCAGCCTCAGAAAGATGCTTATCAGGAGCTAGACAGTGCCCAGGGAATGTGGGGAGTATACATTCATTGTCTGAGTTGAGGCCTTGTTCCTTTTCTCTTCCAGTCTCAATATGAAAACGGAGGCTGAGCAGTACATTGGAAGGGACTTGCACTTCCTGAAGACATATTTGCCTAGAGCCAGGAATCTATCAGGACTGTATTCTGCTAGTAGTGGATGGGGCAGGAGAGTCCAAACTACAACTGAAAATGCATTGAGAGGGCATAATGATCTAGAGAGCATGTAGGAAAAGAAGGAAAATACTTGCATGTTTCTCTATTCAATGTGAGTCAATGCCATTTCTATGTGGTGGAATGAGTGCCCTAATGGGGCTGAGAGAAGAGAAGGAGACAATTACATCATTTCTATTCAACTGTACTTACAACTCATCCAATTTCTTCTGTTTTCTGTACCCTTATCTAAATCCTTGTCCTGTTTTACATGAGAGAAGCACTTTTTCATTGAGTTTCTGGAGAGTGACATCAAAACCCACATTACAAAATAGCCACTGCAAGAAAGGCAATCAATCCCAAACTTGAAACAAGACCAGGAAGAGGGGGTGGATCATGGAACAAAATCCAAGAATGTATAATTGCAATAGGACAGCATCCTCCTGTGCTTATGAAGTTCTCCAGCATCTCACAAACAGGACAGGCAGTATGCAAGGCACTTCTTGTGTACTTGGTTTCAAGAAGAAGCTTCACTATCTCTATTTTGTGACATTTTGAAACTGAAAATTATAATATGATCCAATTAAAAATTGAAGAAATTAATTGAAAATAGTATAAAGAATAAATAGCAATTTGTTAACGTCAGTGGATAATATTGGGACTTCAGAGAGATTTGATTGCTATTAAAACTATTTGAAATTATTTGTTAGAACAACAGATAATTTACTGAAATTCTTTTACGGCATTTCTTAATTGCATGACATTTTAAAATCTGCAATGAAAGGAAATTTCTCTGAGAAAGCAGAAATAGACCTAAAATTACAAAATTAAAGATACATCTTGTCAGTAAAATATAGGAAAATTTTAATGCTTTTTAAATTTTATGTTGAATAATTATTTTCAATTATAACAAGATTTCTTTAGTAACTGGTTAAAATAGTTTCTTTTAACACACTTTGCTTAATTAAAAGTATATTGATTTTTGATGGCACACATTTTCATACAAAGCTACTTGAAGTATTTTAAAAGGCATTAAATTATACTAAACATATAAATGAAAATATGCTCAAATTCACCAAGTCAGCAATGCAAATTAAAACAATGGATTCTACTTCTTGATTTGATAGGAAAGGTGAAAGGAAAAAAAAAACGAACAAGGAAAGCATTTGTAGCAAATGAGAGAAAAGAGTTAATATCAAATCAGAGAAACAGTTAATATCTTTAGTACAAAAAATAAACTTTACAGGAAGAAAAAGAAAATCGCATGCTGTGGACAATGGACAAGCATATTACAAAAGTGGAAATGCACATAGCCAATAGAGAGAAATGTTCAACTTCACTAATAAACAACAAAGTAATTCTTCTATCTACAGATTAGATAAGATGAAAGAGAATATTATTCCATATTGATAAGAGTGGGAGAAACAAGTTTTCTTATTTTCTGGTTAGAGTGTTAAGTCACACAACTCTTCTGGGAGTAATTTGACATTATGTATCAAAACTATATTATACTGTATGGCATATAATTAAAAAGCAAATTACAAAACTAACAATAATGCACATTAATTTTAATAGAAATAATATTATCAGTATTACTAAATATGCACAGAAGAAACTTGAAAATTTTATACCACACTGTTTATCTCTGCAGGATTATGGGGCCCTTTTGTTTTATACTTATGTGTTTTAAATTATGCTTTGTATTAGCTGAAACAATTTCTAAACAAAAATACTAAAGCTTCTGCCATTGTGAAAAACAGATGGGATAAATGTTAAATGTTCTTTATTGTAGCAGAATTTTAAAAAATGAACACAAACTAAAATAATAACACAAATAGATTGGATTTGTTTGATTGTATTGTTTTAAACAAATGTATAATATTGACAATATTTTCTACTTTTTATTTATTTATAATTAACAGTAATTATGTATACCTATAACAATATGATGTTTTTGTAAATGTATACCTTATTAGTCAACTTTTCTTTGCTGTGTCAAAATACTTGAGAAAAACAACTTTAAAGGGGGAAAGATTTATTTTGGCTCATGATTTCAGAGATCTCAGTCCATGGTTGGCCAGCTTTATTATTTTGGGCCTCACGCAGTAGAGAGATAGAATATCATGGTAGAAGGATGTGGTGGAGGAAAATTTCTCATTTCATGCAGAAGGGAAGTGAAGAGAGAAAGGGGCCAGGGACAAAAAGTACACTTCTGTGGCCTATCCCCAGTGACCCTTTTCCTTTAACTAGACCCTACCTTCTACAGTTTCCACCACCTCCCAATAATGCCATTGGATATGAACCCATCAATGGATGGGTTAATTGATGAGGTGAGAGTCCTCATATGTTCCTGTCACTTCTTAAGAACCCCACCTCTGCTGGGGGTGGTGTCACATGCCTATAATCACAGCAGCTTGGGATACTGAGGCAGGAAGATTGCAATTTCAAAGCCAGTCTTAGCAGCTTAGCGAGGACCTAAGCAACTCAGCAAGACCCTGTTTCTCAATAAAATGTAAAAATGGGCTGGGGATGTGGCTCAGTGGTTAAATGCCCGTGGGTTCAACTTCTGGTATCCCCCCCTTAAAAAAAAAACCACCTCTAAACATTTCTGCCAAACCTTCAACACATGAGTCTTTGGAGGACATTCCAGATTCAAACCATAACATACACATTATAGAAAAGACTCAATCAAGCTAACTATTCATCAGTTCACCAACTTGTACTTTTGTTTGTTGACAATGTTAAAAATCTACACTTTTGACAATTTTGAAATATACAATACATTAACTGTGGTCACCAGGCTATGTAACGGATTATGAAAACTTATTCCTCAAGCCTAATTGAAAATGTATTCTCTTTGATCAACATCTTCTCTTTCCCCATCCCTTTCCCTGATCTCTAAGCCTCTGATAATCACCTTTTTACCCTGTTTATAATTCTTTAGTTTCCATATATGAATGAGATTAAAGGGTATTCTGCCTTTCTATGCCTGGTTTATTTCATTTATCATAATTTTCTCCAATTCCACCCCTGTTGACTCAAATGATGGAGTTTCCTTTTTGCAGGATGAATAGTATTCTATATTGTGTTTGTGTGTATCACATTTTCTTTATTCATTTATCCATCAATGGGTACCTAAACTGATTCCATATCTTAGCTATTGTGAATAGTGCTTCAATAAATGCAGGTATCTCTGACTTGTCCATTTTATTTCCTTTGTATATACACCCAGGAGTGGGAGTGGTGGATCATATGGTAGGTCTTTTATTAATTTTTTGAGGAACCGCCATACTGTTTTCCAAAATGGCTATACTAATTTACATTCCTACCAACAGTCTGCAAGTGTTCTCTTTTCTCCACATACTCATCAACACTTGTTATTCTCCGTCTTTTTTATAATAGCCAATCTAACAAATGTGAGCTTATATCTCATGTGGTTTCAATTTGCATTTCCTTGATGATGAGAAATGTTGATCATTTTTTCATTTATCATTAGCCATTCATATCTCTTCTTCTGAGAAATGTCTGTACATATATTTGCTCATTTTTAAATCTATTTGTTTTCTTGTAATTGAGTTGAATTATCAGGTGTAAGTTTTGAAAATATTTTTCCAAATCTGTGGGTTGTCTCTTTACTCTCTTATTTCCTTTCCTATGCAGAAGCATTTCAGTTTGATGCACTCTCATTTATCTACACAAGAATATTTTTCAAGTATATTATTGACAAGGTATTTTGTTTTAAAAAAACAAACAAAACTATAATATGAAATGTAATGCATTCTGCTGTCATTTATAACAACGTAGAATAAAATAAATTTTAAAAAAATAAGCAAAATACTGTATCTTCAATAAGATTTCAATTTGATGAAAACATACTGGGCAGTAGAATTTATTGAAGTAGCAATTTATTGCTTTGTGATTTGTTCACTATATTTCTTCTCTTTCAACCCCCACTCACAATTCTAAAAAGATAACCAAGCCCATTGTACTCCTTACTCCTGAGGAAGTTGGTGGTATAGGACTGAAAATATGTGTACTCTGCCAACAACCACCCTTCCTGGCTTTTGTTTTCTGAAATCCTGAGTTCTTAAGGAGGATTTTGCTTCAAGAGAAAAGGGTGAGGTGATTGAGAGACAGAGGGTAAGTAACCAGACAGAGAGGGTTTCCCAAGCCTGGGAAAAGCTATAAAAGTATGCAGATCATTTGTTAAGTGGAATGTACACTCCCAAGTAGTAACTAAGTTAGATAGCAAGAGCTCAGAAGAAAACATCTCTGTGATAGAGTTAAAAGGATTAAACTCCAAACATCAAAATTTCCAGTCTCAGCAAAGAGTCCTGGCACTAATCCTGGCACACAATCAGTACAGCTCCTTGCTTTCTATTCTTGGAAACAACAGCAGAGACCACAGTATCTGATTTTCTAGGATGTCTCGAATTCTGGTGAGACCTTAAGGAGGGAGAATATCACCTCAATTACAACAAAAATTACTCAACTTATGCTTAAAATTTTCTTTAAATTTTATATTTATTCTAAACATGCATATTTATATTAGTCCTGTTTTCTGTATGATTTGGAGCAGGGCAGGAAACCAGGATATTAGTTCAGAACATGGACCTAAAAGTGACACAACACACAACTCCACAAATAGCTACCTGTCTCAGATCTCATTTTCTAGAAGCAGACCTGAGATAAAGATTCTTGAAATGTTCCCAGGTGAAACCAGTAATAGAGTAGGAAAAGCAGGACAGGAACAGTAAAGAAACCAACTAAGATTTTAGACAAAGTGGAATCCTCAGCCCGATCCTGAAGGAAACTCATAAGTGTAAATTATGACTCAGAGTTTAGCTTGTCTTGACCCAAGGAAATTGGATTTTTCTATTGCCAAACCAGTTAGTCACTACTTATGATGCCATATTGGGAACATAAACTCCTAGGACTTCTAGCTTTCTTCACAGACAAGTGAAGCAACTCCAGTAGCCCAAGGACAGAAAAGTGACAGGTGTCAGCCTTTGGAAGAAAAGTGCACAGAAATTGGGGGATGGATGCACAGAACCATCAGGGACAAGGGCATGACAAGATATGGGTGTAGCAATGACAATGTCCTGTATGCTACCTCAGTTTTAACCATGTCCATTGTTTTACCCAGAATTTGTCTACACCCAATTATCAGCATAGCTCAATTCCCCTCTTCCTTTAGGTCTGTGAATAAGTGTTAACTTCTCAATGAAGTCTATTTATTCCTTCCTTTAAATTTGCAATCCTTATCCTGAGCTTCCAATCCCTTATAAAATGTTCTATTTTTATTTCATAGTTCTTATCACCTTCTAACATATGTTGTGATATTATTATTAATTACATTTAGTATATAATAACTGTATTTCTCCCCCTAAAATGTAAACTCTGTGAGGGCACAAATTTTTGTCTTTTTTGTTCTTTATGCATCCCAGCACCTATAACAGTACCTAGAACATAGTAGGCACTCAGTATATATTTGTTGAAAGAATTAGTGGATGAATATTGATTGTTTTCTAAAGAAACAATTAACAATGCAAATAAATCAAAGCACACAATGAATACATCCAGTCTATCACTGGATGAATGTGGCTTGATTGACATCTGCCAGTACATGTTAACTCTATTTTCAGTCACAGAATAATTATTTCATGCAGAAAGGGCAATGAGTAGGGAAAAGTTCATAAAATAAAGAAATGTTCAAGTCTTCTCTGTCTTTACTTTTTTTAGTATGCTTGTAATATCCATTACTAGGCAGTATATTACAAGCTCTATTATTATGGATTTGTCTATTTTTATTATACTTATGTCATTTTTGTTTATACTTTTAAAAGATATAAACAAATTTTAAATGGTTAGTTGTTGTCGCCTGAAGCAATGGCCGCTTGGAGCAATGAAGCCGCGGGAAGAAGTTTAGAGGCGAACTGGAAACAAACAGCTTTTTATTTTGATAACTTTTCTCTCTGGCTCTAACAACAACTAACACGCATCACACACACCACCAAAAAAATGGCGCTGACCCGATCAGCAATCTCGGCTCAAGTCACTTGAGATCTCAGGCCAAGTCTCGCGAGATCTTGGGCCAAGTCCCGTGAGACTACAAAAGGCAGCAATGCCCAAATCTCCATGGCCCATAGTCAACCGCAATTTAAGCCATCTCTCTAAACAGGGCTCCTGTAGTTAGTTAGTTCTAGTATACCAGATATGTTATCCTTATGAATGTCCTTTATCCTCAGTAATGCATTTTCCTTAAAGTCTACTTTGCTGATAGTGACATGAGGTTTTCAGCTACCATGTGTTAGATACTTGAGTTGCAAATTTCATGGGAACACCACTAGAGTCCTCAACATCCTAAAAACTTCCCATCTGTTCATTGCTAAAGAAACTTTCCCTGCTGTAAAAAAATTACACTAATACTTTAGCATCACAGCTTTATCAGGAGATATATCCTTTAAGACTATTAAAGAGCTCAACAAAAAAGAGAAATTCTGTACTTTGTCTTTTGTTCTTCAAACCTCATTAGCCCATGAAAATTTGGAATCAAGTTCACTAGTTGGTAAATATCCTCAGGGTACAATGAGTTTCTATGCTTTCTTTACCTATTGCGTTTGGATATTATCTAAATTTTGATCTGGCTATTTATTAAAATCGTGTCAATCCTTTGATAGTTTTAAGAAGAGCTTTTCAATATTTTACCCAGAATTTTTCATTGTTTTTGGTATTAGAGATAGTCTAAATAATAAAAACAGAACTCCACTATTTATCTTCCTTTGACATGGGCTTGAATTCATAGAATAGCAGAGAAAGCACAAGTAGAATCACAGCAATAAATGCAGAAAGAAATGGCAGGAACTTGTCTGAGCATTAATATTTTTCCAGTTAGTTATAGTACCTCCTCAAGAATGATAATAAAAATGGATTAGGAAATACATAAAAATGTATGTTAAGTGTTTTGTACTTGGTGTTGAAGCCTGCAAAAAGCAAGGAGATGATATACAGTATCTTAGAGATTAGGAAAGTGAATTTACTAGGGAAATGTAGTAGGATTGCCAGGAAATCTTCAGTGTGAACTTGTCAAAATTTAAAAGGGGGAACAGGTAGCAGAATTGAGTGAGGTTTAATTGGTCAAAAACTGAAGAAGAATAAGGGGAAATCTGAGTATAGCCAAGGTTCAAATTTTCCTAGACATGCAAGAATAGAGGTAAAAGAAAGTCAACAGAATTAAGAATGCATACAAAAGAGTGATTATGGAACTGAATCACAGATATAAGCCACATATGAAAGTACTATAATTTGACTATGTCCCTCAAAGTTCATGTGTTGGAAATTTAATGCCCATTACAACAATTTTGAAAGGTGGGACCTTGTAGAAGTGATTTAAGTCATGAGGGCTCTACTCTCATGAATTGATTAATGCTGATTATGAAAGGTATTTTAGTCAGATTTTTTGCTGCTGTGACCAAAAGACATGACAAGAAAGAAAAATTTTAGAGGAGGAAAAGTTTATTTGGTACTCATGGTTTCAGAGGTCTCATTGCATGGACTACTTGCTCCATAGCTCTGGGTCCAAAATGTGGCAAAACATACTAGTGGAAGAGTGTGGTAGAGGAAAGCAGCTCAGGACATGGCACCAGGAAGCAGAAAGAGCTCTACTGAATAAGGACAAAATATATACCTCAAAGGCATGCCCCCAGAGACCACCTCCTCCAGCCACACCCTACCTATCTACAGTTACGACCCAATTAATCTCTAATTCACTGATTAGGTTAAGGTTCTCATAACTCATTTCACCTCTATATTTAATTGCATTGTCTCACACATGAGCTTTTGGGGAACACCTCACACCTAAATCATCATAAGACTTTAGGCTGCAAGTTCATATCTCCCCCGCCGCCCTCTCTCTCTCTCAGTGTGTGTGTGTGTGTGTGTGTGTGTGTGTGTGTGTGTTTTGTGTGTTGCCTTTCATTACGTTATGACTCACCAGATTCAGCCCCTACAATCATGATCACAATAAATTTCTATGCAATACAATTTACCTAATCTGTGGTATTCCATTATATCAGTTCAAAATGGACTAAGGCAGGAAGGAAGTAAGAACAGGAGGTGGGTCATTAACAGTGAAACATGGTAATAGGGTGAATGGATCATAGATCCCAGTGTAACTGAAGAATTGTTGGGGAAAGTAAATAGGGGGAAATGACATAAAAAGGTGTTTCTTAAAATCTGCATTTCAGAGATAGTACAATTATTGGTGATGATAAGGTCTAGAGTATGACAAAGAGAAGTATTTAGCTAATATGAGGTGAAAGTAAGATCATGGAGATGAGAAGTGTTTGATAGATTCTTTACATGGTGCTGAAGTCATCAATAATGAGAACAAGACTAACAGGAAGGAGAAAAGTAGACAATGAACCAGAAGCTAAAGTCTGCAGTGCATGAAGAGGTAAAACCCGGGAGGACTACAGATGTCTGCAACAAAGGAAGAGTAGCAGTGGTTTGGTCTGATAACTTAGGGTTGAAAGGAACTGGGATGTGTGAAAGATGAGAAGAGAGACAGTCTGGAGATGGCAAGGAAAAGCACAAAAATAGAAATACCTCACTTCCAGGTACAGTGACACCATGGGAGTAAGAGAAAAAGAGTGAGAGAAAAATTGCCATAATTCATTCATTGTTTCATTTATTCTTTTAACAATGCACTGAGAAACTACTAGTGACAAGCAGTTTTCCAGACCATGGTGGGGCTAGTGAGACAAAACACCAGATAAAATTGGTCTTCCTTTTGTGAAAAAATAATTTGGTGTAGCCCATATGCTATCATACCTAGTTGATTTGTGTCTGGGACTAAAATGTTGCTGCCTAAATATAATAATTGGATTTGGCAACTTTACAATCATAAAAGAAAACAAGTAAGTTATGTTCATTAAGCACACTGTGCAATCAGCTATAGTATTCAAAATAGTGTGATATTGGCATGGTGGCATATGCTTGTAATCCAGCTATTCCTGCTAAGGCAGGAGGATTGCAAGTTTGAGGTCAGCCTCAGCAACTTGGTAAGACCCTGTTTCAAAATTTAGAAGGCTGAGGATATAACTCAGTGGTAAAACACTCCTGGGTTCAATACCCAGTACCAAAAAATTGTTGGGGACTAATGCTGGTATTAGGGTAAGTGTGGACATAGAATTCAGTGGAACAAAATCTAGAAGCAGACACAAATTTATATGGCCAAGTGATTTTCCAGAAAAAGATTAAAGTAAATCCTATGGGGCAAGACACTCTTTTCCAAAAGTGGCATAAATTCTACAATTCTTAGAAAGAAGACAGAAAAATTTAGTTATGCTTAGTTAGACAAAACATTCTTAGATACGACATGGAAAGCATAATCTATTAAGAAATTGATAGAAATTTACCTTATCAAAATTTATAAGTGATTCTCTGTGAGATAAACATTACTGTTGAAAGAATGGAGAGATTCTTGGTTTTAATTCTTGCACTACAGGGGTCTTATTGAGGAAGTTGGGGCCTAAACCAACATGATGGAGATTTGGGCCTACTTTTCCTCCTATTAGGTGCAAGGTATCTGGTTTAATTCCTAGGTCCTTGATCCACTTTGAGTTAAGTTTTGTGCATGGTGAGAGAAAGAGATTTAATTTCATTTTATCACATGAGGATTTCCAGTTTTCCCAACACCATTTGTTGAAGAGGCTGTCTTTTCTCCAGTGAACGTTTTTGTCTAATATAAGATAACTGTACATGTGTGGGTTAGTCTCTGTGTCTTCTATTCTATACCATTAGTCTACTGGTCTATTTTGGTGCCAATACCATGCTGTTTGTTTGTTTGTTTGTTTTTACAATTGCTTTGTAATTTTGTAATACAATTTAAGGTCTGGAATAGTAATGCCACCAGCTTCACTCTTCTTGCTAAGAATTTCTTTGGCTATTCTGGATCTCTTATTAAATGGTATGGATTCAAACTAAAAAGCTTCTTCTCAGCAAAAGAAACAATCAGTGAGGTGAACAGAGAACCTACAGAATGGGAGCAAATCTTTACCACAAGCACATTAGATAGAACACTAACCTCAAGGATTAATAGAGCTCTCAAAAGCCTTAACGCCAAAAAAACAAATAACGCAATCATTAAATGGACAAAGGAACTAAATAGACACTTCTCAAAAGATGATATAGAATCAATCAACAAATATATGAAAAAATGTTCAACATCTCTAGCAATTAGAGAAATGCAAATCAAAATAACTCTAAGATTTCATCTTACTCCAGTCAGAATGGTAGCTATCAAAAAAAAATAATAAATGCTGGCGAAGAGGTGTGGGGGAGGCACACTTTTACATTGCTGGTGGAACTGCAAATTGATGAAGCCAATCTGGAAAGTAGTATTGAGATTCCTAGGAAAATTGGGAATGGAACCACCATTTGACCCAGCTGTCCCACTCCTTGGCCTATTCCCAAAGGACTTAAAAACAGCTTACTACAGGGACACAGCCACATCAATGTCTATAGCAGCACAATTCACAATAGCTAGATTGTGGAACCAACCCCAATGCCCATCAGCAGATGAATGGATAGGGAAACTTTGGTATATATACACAATGGAACACTACTCAGCACTAAAAGAGAATAAAAATCATGGCATTTGCAGGTAAATGGATGGAGTTGGAGAAAATAATGCTAAGTGAAGTTAGCCAATCCCCAAAAAAACAAAGGTCGAATGATCTCTTTATTATGAAGATACTAACTTATAAAGGCAAGGGAGTGAGGATGAGAGGAATGAAAGAACTTTAAATAGAACAAAGAGGGGGGAGGAAGGGGAGGGGGCAAGGGGATATGAATAATGGTAGAATGAGTTATCCATCATTACCCTAAGTACATGTATGAAGACACAATTGTTGTAAAAATACTTTACATAAAACCAGCAACTTTAAAAATTGTGCTCTTTATATGTAATATGAAATTAATTGTACTCTGCAAACATGTATAACAAATTAGAATAATAAAAATTAAAAATTAAAAAACAAAAAGAAAAAAGAATGGAAAGAAAATCCAGAGACTGAGAGAAAATACTAAAAATTATATATCTGATAAATAACGTACTCAGAATACATAAAGAATTCTCAAATGCTATAATAAGATAATGAACAACCCAACACTAAAATGAGAAAAAAAGATCTGAATGAACAATTCATCAAATAAGACTTACAAACAGCAGATTAAGTACATGAAAAGATACTCAACATCATTATTCATTATTATTAAAATGGAGAGTAAAATCACAACAAAATCACACCCCTAGGATGACTATAATTAAAAAGGCTACCAATATCAAGTGTTGGAAAAGATATGGAGCAACTTGAACACTCATGCATTGCTGTTGGGAATAAAAATTGTGCAATCACCATTGAAAAGAATTTGACAGGTCTTCAACATGTTAAACATGAAGTCACTTATGACTCAGAAATTCCACTCCAAGGGAAATGTAAACATGTCTACACAAAAACCTATAGAAAAATTTTCATGTTAGCATTATTCACAATAGGCAAAAAGCAGAAATAAATCAAATGTTCATCAGGTAATAAGTAGATAAATAAAATATGGTATGTTCATATAATAGAATACTACTGGGCAATAACAAGAAATGAAGTACTGACACATAATAAATACAAATGAACTTTGAAAACACCACATTAAGTGAAAGAACCCAATACAAAAGGCTACATATTTTATGATTCATTTATATGAAGTACATAGAATAGGCCAATCCATAGAGACAGAAGGTAGATTACCTAACACTGAAGGGTAGAAGTATGGAGAAATGGGGAGTGACTGCTAATAAGTTCTTTTTAGATTTATGTGAATATCATATATCTTAATTGTGGTAGATTTTACGTTACATAATACATTTTTTCAAAGTTTGTCAAACTGTACATTTAAGGAAAGTTCATTTTACTCTATGTAAATTAGACCTCAAGAAAGCCATTTTTTTTAAAAAGGTCCAAAAGTAACCAATACTGACAAACACCTCTCCATTGGACCTACTAAGTCATGAATGTTGATGTTCGCCAAAATTCATGTGCTGGAACTCACACAACACACAACTCATACAACTACTATCAATGTGATAGTAGTAAGAGATGAGGCCTTTGGGAAGCAATTGAGTCACAAGGGTTCCACCCCCAAGAAAGGATCAGTAAGCTTCCTCGGCCCCTTCCACCATGTGATGACATAGCAACAAGCTGCCATCTATGAAGCATCATCGCTAGATGACAAATCTGGTGGAGCCTTGATCTTCTTCTTCCTAGCCTCCAAGCAAATTTCTGCTTCTCATAGATTACCCAGTCTACAGTATTGTGTCAGAGGCTACCAAATGGACTAAGATCCCATCCATCCACCTCCAAAATGCCTCTCATTAGAACACTTCTCCTTGGATGCCACTCTTGCCTCCCTTGCTCTGGCCATTTCTCTCCTGAATGACTGCAGCAGACTCCTCTGTTGCCAGTGGGTGGGACTGGGGGCAGGAATGGCTCTAACACAATGCACAATCAGAGAGCTCTTCATAAACTCTGAGTTCTTTCACATCTGACTAAAAACATCTCAATAGCTGGCTTCCCACTGCTCTGGGAAGTCCAAACTATTGGTAGTCCAAACTCTGGTAGTCCAAACAACCTTAGTGTGGGAGGCAAGACCTTCCACAGCCCAGTTTCTGCTGACTTCTCCACCTTTGCTGTTTGGGCCAAACTAAACCTTTAAAGGTTTATGAATGTACCACCCCCCCCCCCACACACACACAGCCTTCCTGCACATGTTGGGCTTCTTCCTGGAGCATGCCCTTTCATCTGCCTGGACCCACTCAGTCAAGACTGGCCTGTTCAAGCGTGCATATTCTGCTATCATGCCTGGACAGGCAGCCCTTTCACTGTGTCCTATAATGTACTCTTGAGTCCATTGTGGCTGGCTTTTACTCGTTTAGCTTTCAAAGGGAAACTATTTCCAAACGCTCTGTGTGTCTGTGCGTGTGTGTGTGTGTGTGTGTGTGTGTGTGTGTGTTTTACCTCACCAAAGCTCCTACCTGCCAACTTTATACCTCTCTTTTCAGTTCTAAAATATTGACTATAGGTGTATGACACATCCCATCAAACTGGGTAATAGAATGTTTCATAATTTATTGTTACAAGCAGATTTTAGGTCTTTGTCTTAGTACAAGCATTCCTTTAATTATCCAATGCACTTTCTCATCACTCATCATTATTGATCCCCAGGAACGATATGAATTAATAAGTTGTGTCTGCATTATATCAACATTGTCAGTCTGAATGCCACTTTGTCCAGCCAATGTGACGTTATTCAAGACCCCATACTTATTGTTCTTGTGCAATTTTTACCTTTAGAATCTTTGGCCATCACACCTTTAAGTAGTTTTTTTGTTCGTTTGTTTTTTGTTTTTTGCTTTTCAATAAGCACTCAAGCAAGAGTGTCTCCTGTCTTTAATACCTTGCTAAATAGGTGGAATTGATTATGTATCTGGCTTTTTTATGCTGGGGATAGAACCTAGGGCCTTCTTCATGCTATGTTAACACTCTAACATTGAGTTACATCTTCACCCCAAATTTGATTGTCTCATTGTTGGAAATGCTATTGGGAAAAAATATTGTTTCCTTAGTTTTTTATTTTTTTTATTTTATTTTAGTTATAGATGGACACAATATCTTTATTTTGTTGTTTATTTTTATGTGGTGCTGAGGATTGAACCCAGTGCCTCACATGTGCGAGGCAAGTGCTTTTCCACTGAGCCCCAACACAAGCCCCTGTTTCCTTAGTTTTTTTTTTTTTTTAATATTTTTAGTTGTAGATGGACATAATTATTTATTTATTTTTATGTGGTACTGAGAATCGAACCCAGTGCCTCACAGTTGCAAGGCAAGCACTCTGCCACTGAGCTACAGCCCCAGACCCATGTTTTTAACATGGATAAAGCAAGTTTGACACTATCTTACTCTATCAGTTAAATTTTACCTCTTATGATTTCTTTTAAGTTCAAGTCCCGATTATTTCATTCTGTCATTGGATAGAGGTCAGAGAAGATCCCCCAGAAGGGAGACACTTTGGGCCCTAGAAGGTCAAAAGAGGCTCAAAGATTGATTTAGAAAAGCAGGGAGATTTATTTAGGAATGCAATCAGTAAAGCAGGGTATGTACTTAAAGGAAGACGTAGTGCTGGTGCTCCAGAGCATAACATCAGCCTCAGCAACGTAGCAAGACCCTATGTAACTTAGAGATACCCTGTCCCAAAATAAAAAATCAGGGGCTAGCAATATGGTTCAGTGGTTAAGCACCCCTATATTCAATCCCCAGTACCAATAAAAAGCAGTGGGACATGTTTTGGGGGTATAGGCTATTTTCAAATGAATCTTTGTAAACAGTGAACAGAAGTATGGGGCCAGGGGGAAGGTCACATCATCCTGGAGTGCTCAATGCTCTTAATCATGGACTACAGGGCTGATCATGGTGGTCTTGTTCTCTTTAGGATCTCTAGATTGACATCCTTTAGTCAATAGATAATGTTTGGAATAGACCCATATCACAGGTGTCTTAAAAATTTCTCTTGATTTTATTTAGTCCAAAAAAATATGTTGTGTGAACTAAAAATATATGTAGACATTAATGACCTGCCCTCACAATACTTTAAGATTCATTGGCTTTTTGAGAATTTATGTATAGAAGAAAAAGAATTACAAAATAAAAGTGAGGTTGTTCATGGAGTTTCTTAAATTCATATTTTTCCACTTTTTAAATGTGCATTTCTTTACTTTTTAAAAAATGTATACACAGGAGAAAACTTCTTAAATTTAAAGTTAGTTTCTTTTCCCCTTCCATATTAGTCTCCTTTTAACCTATCATTTCTTCTTCTATTCATTTCCTTTTTACCTATCTTTACTTCTGTTCTGTCTCAATTCCTTTCAGAGTTTATATCCTCACTTGTTTTAGATTGCACTAAATAAAGCGTTTTAGTTTCACAAGCTAGTAAAACAATATTCTCATTAATACAAAAACGCTCTTATTTCTGATTAACATGTTTTATTTCTTTAGTGATTGCTTATTTTGAATCTTTAGTATTTATTTCCCCATTTTCTATATTTGTAGATGTAACATTGACTTTTGGGTTGCCTTTTCCATACGGATAAATGTATATCTCTTGTTCCCAAGCAAAGGTAAATTTATGTACCTCTCATATTTAGAACTGGTGATCTTCCAATTGGGATACACAAGCCCTAGCAGATGTATAAGATGCTTTTTTTTCCGTCTCATCCATTCAAATGATTGTTTTCTGTTTTACAATGTATGTATTAGCACAATATTACATGCTTATTATTTGTGATGAGATAAATATCTGTACATTGGAATGCATGCTATTTTTTGACAATAGAGGCCTATAATAAAAATTTTTGGAAACCACTGAGCTAGACTTTTAGCCAAAAGTTTTGCATATTCTAAGATACAGCAATTTGAAGTATTCTCAGACACTATGGGCTACAAGATATTGAAGTTTCTCTGGATAAAGTGTGTAATACATTCACTGAATGTTCTAGTATACCTTTTGCAAATTCAGGAGTTGTCATAGTCCAAAGCACACTTTATCAAATCTTGCATGATTAACTGCATACATAATTAATTCAGCAGTCCGTGATTAGTATCACAACACTACATTATTAATTAAATACATAATAAACTGTTTCATTAACATTGACTTTATAGGTCTAATATTAAAACTGGTGATTAAAATTTTTCATTGCCTGAAGCAAATAATTATTGTAATTTACAAAATAAGACCCTCAGCATATCAAAAAAATCTTAATAATGAGTTGATTTTGAAAACCAAACTAATAGCAGCTAGGTATAATCTAGCTAATGATTGTCAGATATATTCAAATAGAAGTCTTAGCCTATCTGCCTCCAGTTGTTCTCACATAGATAGGCTTTTAGTTATTTGTCCCCCAAATAAATATAGCCAATACTACCACCATTTGTAGATATTTAAATTTCAACAGTACATTTCTCTAAATCTGAGTTCTAATTTCTCTGTATTCCAACTTGAATAGTATATTTCTAATCATGTTAACATTCCACCATCACATTGAACCATATGTAATGACCATTTAGATAAGTTGAAATGTTGATACCACACTTGTGAAAAGATAAGTTTTATTGAATTGGAATAAGCCTCAGTAGCATAGTTATATTCCAGTGAGAAAGTAAAAATAATTCAAAGCATCCAATTACTACTTCTTGAATGATAAATATTTTGTTTCCTAGAATGAAACCAAATGGTAAATGGAGTCTTTAGAGGGCATTGTATTGGATTTAAAAAAAAAACAATGTCATAAGATGGTTTATGATATGTGTAGTCAAATGTTGTCATGAGGAGGCTTGACTTGTAGCACATGCTTAGCCCCCCACACACATTGTTTTGCAAATATATGTTGCCTGCCAGAACCTGAAAATGAGGACTTCTTAGACATGTACTTTAAGAGGCACCATAATATAGTAGTGGAGAGTAGATTTTGGAAATATTTCAAACACGCCTCCACTAATTTCTAACTGTACCCACACTGGCAAAATTGCTTAACTTTTCTGAATCTCTCTTTCCTCATCTCTAAATTAGTATGTAACCCCAAAAAGATTTTGTAAAAATTGAAATTGATAACACTTAGAAAGCTTTCTTCATATTCATTATGATTACACTTTATTTTTATTACTCCTGCTCTAGGACAAACTAGAGGCTGCAACCCTAGGGTTCATAATCCAGGCGTCAGGAGGAAGGAAGAGTGCTTGAGAAGCATACTGTCTCCATGATCAATAATCAATTTTATAATTTCTAGATGAGGATGTCTGATACTGACAGGGCAGTTCTAGGTGTTGATTCTAGGGCCGAAGGTAAGGGTTCTCTTTCTCAAGCTACCATCTGATCTATTCCAACCTATAACCTGGGAAGTTTACACATTCCAGGAGATTGATGTGGAGTCCCAAAATACTTTTTTATGAGATTTTGATTATATTATCAGCCAGTGAATCAGTGCTATATTCACCCTTTAAAATCAAACTAAAATAGGTGAAAGACTTTTTTTATGGATTTTCAGATTCTTGGGGAGCCCTAGAACTAGATAACAGAAAAGCACTCCTCCACTTAGTAGTCAGAATTGTCATTTTTACCTAATGTTTCACATGACTCACTAGTACACCCTGCTGTCTCATAAAGTAGTATTTGCATTTCAAGAAACTCTGTACTTAACAATTCTCTTGTGAAAACACCCGTTTCAATGATGAAAATGAAATTAAGGTCTAGAAAAGTTGAAACTTGCAATAGCAAAGTTATATTTGCTGTAGGACTTTCATTAATAACGATTTTATTAAAGGTGTAAGTGCACACTTATAAAACAGACTTTGGTGAACAAATTTAAAGTTTGATTATATGAGACGTTTCCTCAGGAGTAATAGCTTTTCTTTTCCTAATCACAACCACCTTTATCATTAGCACAAAGTTTCTTACATATTCTTATCAATTTTTATCACTTTTATCATCCACTGTTAGGATAAAAAACACTTAAAGGTATCCCAACTATCTGTTGTGTCCTTAAGGTTTTTTGTTTTTTTTTTTTTTTTTTTCTTGTACCTGGGATTGAACTCAGGGGTACTCGACCACTGGGCCACATCCCCAGCCCTTTTTTGTATTTTATTAGAGACAGGGTCTCACTGAGTCACTAAGTGCCTCGCTGTTGCTGAGGCTGGCTTTGAACTCTTGATCCTCCTGCCTCAGCCTCCCAAGTGCTGGGATTACAGGTGTGTACCACCATGCCCAGCCTAAGTTTTTTTTTTTTTTTTTTTTTTTTAATGCAGGTGGTAGAGGCTTCTGATTTTGATGGCATTATTAGCAAACATATAATGCAAGTTAAATTTTCTAATTGATCAATCATGTTAGATCTAATTTGAATTATGAAAACATTGTAAGAGAAATACTAGTACTAAATAAAAATGGGCTATTAGCTAGGACATAGAAAACCTTGTTATATAGACACATTTTATAGGCTCTCACATTGTATCACATAATGAGTTGTACTATTTAATTATATCACAACATTAGAAAGTATAATTTTTAATTATAAATGAAACTGATTGGGAGCCAGAGGGTGATTTAATAGAATTACAGTACAATTTCTCAACATTTAATTATTTTAACTGTATATATGCTTTTAAAATGAGAAAAGGCTAATCTAGTAACTCATCATTTTCTTTAGGGTCTTGCTCAATTTACTTATCTTATTCCTACCTCATCTGTGAAGTCGAGAAAGATAACCTGTAATAAAAGTGACAGGTATTTCTATCCAGTCAAAAAATTCCCTGTTCTGGAAAAGGGTCAGTTGAGATGTAGAAATGAGGCTAGTGAACAAGTACACACCTACTTCAACAAAGATATGACAAGCCCCAGACAGGACAGCCATGAGCTGTACCAGGGAGACTGAATCATAAGCCCAGCAACTATAGTTTTGACAAAGATTGTTGTTTCCCTAGCCTACAGTGAAAGCACCAGAGCCATTGAGCCTAAAATGCATTTACAATCTGGGGCAATATGTGTCTCAGCAATAACCCATATGGAATGGCCTGCCTTTCTGATATCCTGGCTCCTAATTTTTTAAAAATATTATTTATTTGCTAAGGCCTTTAATGTAAAAAATGGAAAATATGAGAGAATATGTACTTAAGGGAAATAGAGAAAATTCTTTAAAAAAAGAATTAAAATGCTGCAAATAAAGTTTAATACATTTTAACTACACATCTTATAAACTCTTCTATATAATATCCTTCTATGTGCAGAATTATACTACATAGTAGATTTTGCACACACATACATGCACAATATATATAAGATTATCTCATAATATGTGAGAGTTGAGCTGGCTCCTAAATTTTAACAGCACTCAATGAGTGAGGGAACCACAGAAAGAAATGGAGCTGATTTTTCTTCCATATTAGCAATATGGGGGCTCAAAGTTTAATGTCCTCTAAATCACCAAGAGATCACTTGGATATTGTATTATCACACAGTATGTTTGTCAGTGTAGCAGGGTCCATCTTTGCTTGACTTACCTTGGATTGTATAAGTGAGCAACACCTGCCCTTCGTTAGCAACAACTTCTCCACTAGTTTCAAAAAACTCAGAGGAAAGTTCTATAGCAACCGGTTTTAAAACCTGCCATAACCCATTTGAAATGGATCAAAGCTACACATCTTGTTTCTAAATTTCCTTCAACCTTGTACTAGCCACTAATCTTATTATACACAGAACATACTCTCACTAGGTGCTAAATTGAATTCACAGTCCCTCTCTGAAATTCATACACTGAAGATTTTATTCTAGTTTATAAAGAAGAAAACTAGCCTCTGAGAGGGAGTATTTCTGAGACAACTACTAGAAAATTAGTGAAGCACAAGCACTCTTCCGTTTGCCTTTTTTTATGGAGAAGCTGGCCATTTCCTGGTAAAATGCACACATAAAGAGCCTTTAAACCTAGTAATGCTGAAATTAAGTCTTCCTGATAGGGCATATGGGTAAGGAAGCACATTTTCATTGCAAGAGTACAGTTTGGCTAGTTGTAATAGATGTACATTTTTGATACCCAGTCCAGTGCATCAACAGTTGCTATGAATGTTTACTGCAACATTAATATTTGCACCCTTGTCAGAACTACTTTGTTATAGGATACCTGGGGAATCAAAACTCTCTCCATTCACCCCACCCAAACCATGCATCCTGGCTTGAAATCAGTGGATATAAAATCCTGGCTTTATTTTTTCAAAGTGGGTCAATTCCTTGGTGCCCCTCATGTTTCAGAGTTCCTCAGGGTGAGGCTAGACTTCAGTTGAACTATGTTTATGCCTAGTTTTTTTTCCCCTATTCTATGTTATTCCCCTCACTTCCATATATGTTTCATGTACGAACACTCTCTCAACAACCCATTTTCACAAGAATCCCCATCTTGGGTTCTTCTTCTGGGGAACCCACTTACAAAACTAGTGTACTAATGTACATTTCATCTCTGTGTCTGTGTTCCTCATTTTCCTTTCCTGAGTCAAACCAACTCTGTACTTCCTTTCCTCATAGAGTTTGTGGCAGGACTTTCCAGAATTTGTTTTCCCAAAACCTGAAGTCCATTGTGAAGAACAAGATCTGGGGAGTGAGGGGTTTCCCGTGTACTAAAAAAAAATACTCCCCTTCCCTACACACACACACACACACACACACACACAGCGAAAAAGGAGAAATCTCTGAAACCCCTGAGCAGATGGGACCTCTGACCTGCTTCCCAACAGTCCAAACAGTAAGAACTCAATGCTAATGGCCATGTGATGCACCTGAGAGGCTAAACAAATTTTTGTCCTCTCTATATCCATCATAGCACAGAAGCTGCCTAACTGGTCCATTGAAAGGCTTATGGAAACTTGGGTGATGGGCATCACAGATATAACTAATGTGAAAAGATATCTTCTCATATTTTGGTAATGTGTATCCCCAGGACCTTGACACTACCCCCAAAGAACTGTGACAGGATGTCCTGCCATCCTAGTAAAATGGGGCTTATAGTCTACATACAGTTATTTGTTTAGAAAATAGACATATGATATTTTTTTCACACCCTGAGTCCTGAGAACTAGGTTTCATATATGCTACAAAACAAGACATCAAAAAGGGAAGGTTAAGCCGGGCGCAGTGGCGCACACCTGTAATCCTAGCACTTTGGGAGGCTGAGGCAGGAGGATTGCGAGTTCAAAGCCAGCCTCAGCAATGGCGAGGCACTTAGCAACTTAGTGAGACCCTGTCTCTAACTAAAAAACACAAAAAAGGGCTGGGGATGTGGCCCAGTGGTCGAGTGCCCCTGAGTTCAATCCCCGGTACCACAAAAAAAAAAAAAAAAAAAAAAAAAAAATAGGGGGAAGGTTATAATTATTATATTCTGTTATTATGATGTATTCTGTGAATAGAATGTTTATGAAGCATTTTCATGAACTAATAAGTGTGATACCCTGCAATGTCACCTGAAGGAATAATTCCAGGACAATATAAACTGTATTACTGCAGCAAAGTTAAAACACATAACCACATTTTAACACAGAGAGAAAGACAAGAAGTAGTCATTACTGGTAGCTTATTATTTTTTATTTCTTCCTTACAGCTTTCTGCATTTTCAAAACTTTTTGTGGCTAGGATTAATGTTTTTCCAATCAGCTGCTATCTTGTTCCACTCTCCACCACAGGTCAGTCAGTACATGCACCATAGGTCAGTCAGTCAGGCACCAAAATCACTATCACTACCACTAAGGCACCAGGCACCAACACCAGTCCCTCTGCCACTAAGCCCAGATTCTGAGCATTGACTATGTTGCTGCATTGATGAGAAAATATGAAAGAGCTGCCTTAGGCTAGTGAGTGTACCTTGTGGATGGGCAGGAGTTTGAAGCTGCAGTCAAGCTGGACCTAGGGACAGGAATGTTTTGGGTAGGGAAATGAGGAAGGAAATGGAGGCTTTGGGTTCCTCTTTCTACAGCATCACTAAGCCAACCACTGGTAGATAGACTGGCAGACACAGATCATAGCTAGAACCAGACAGGAACAAACAGTAAACAATGGGTGGTCCAACTTCCCAATGTGGGTCCAAACCCTGACATTTCCTTGTTCAGTGTTCAGGTTGACCAGTCTGTGTCACTTCACAATCCCCTATTGCTGGGCTCCCTGACACTGCTAACTCCCCTTCTCCTTCTCATGTCACCAGTGCCAACCATTTCTACTGATAGCACTGTCCTGCCTTTTAGAAGACATGAAATGAGAATGAGGCTGGATTTGGGAAACCCTGTGGGGAATCAGAAAAGCACCTCCAACCTTGAAAACTGTGTTACCACCCTCCACCCCCATGACAGGAGTTTCCAATCTACAGCCACCCTCACAGGTACCTATAGAAAACAGGACAGGCTTCCTCCTCATCCTCTTCCTTTCACTGCTGCAATCTCATTGACTTCAAGAAAATAGGGAGCTGGTCCCTGAACAAGAACCACTATCTGGACCAAGACTTCAGCACCTCAGCTCCTGATGATATGAGGCCATGTCACTCATCAATTCAGCCCCAGTTTTCCTCTCATTATTAGTAAAGCAGAGGACAACTGGCATTCCCTGACTTCCCTCTTTCTCTACCTGCACTAACACACAGATTGCCTTCCCTCTTGTTCTTTCCACACTTATAGAAGAGTGTCATTCTTCTCTAATTACTAGAAGAGATACCACCTCCTCCTAAGCTGCGACCTTTCTATTTCTTCTCTGGGGAATAGCCTCAACCTGATCTCTCCACCTTTTCATTGAAATCTCCAATGTTCACCTCTGCAGTCCTGAAAATACCTGAAAATGGGGATGGGGGATTGGTGTCAAAAAAAAGCAGCAGAGAGTAGGAATGGATTTTGTTATTTGTTAGCATTCGTTTCTATATTTTTACACAAATGTGCATTCCTTTTATTATTGGAAAATTATAAAACTACTTATTTTTTTAAAAAAGGCATGTGTCATAAACAATAATTCTCAAGGCATAATGTGTTATACATGTCACTCAAAGCAATCTTGATATCTTCTACATCTTGTTACCTGAAAACACCATGACTTACAAATCTGCTAATGTGCTATAACCAACTAGGCTTTATTTCTGGAGTACAAAGATAGTTCACTGTTGGGAAGCCATTCCTTAAATTATTCATTTTCCCACACATTTACTGAGCACTGTTTTTGATGCTGTGGTTACAGCAGTAAATAAAGTAATCTTAAACTGGGCGCGGTGGCGCACGCCTGTAATCCCAGCACTTGGGATGCTGAGGCAGGAGGATCGCGAGTTCAAAGCCAGCCTCAGCAATGGCGAGGCACTTAGCAACTCAGTGAGACCCTGTCTCTAATAAAATACAAACAAAAAAAAAAAAAAAAAGCTGGGGATGTGACCCAGTGGTCGAGTGCCCCTGAGTTCAATCCCTGGTATAAAAAAAAAAAAAAAAAAAAAAGTAAACTTAAATCTCTAATCCCTAGCCGTTAATTCTGGTGAAAGAGACTAGAAATTAACAAAATAAACAAAATATATAGCATATTGTTTCATATAAGTACAAAAAAGAAAAAAAAAAGGCAGGAATAGAGAGCATGACATGAAGTCAAGATGGGTTGAACTTTTAGAAAAAATGACCAGGGAAAGACTCACTAGAAAGGTCACCTATAATAAAGACCTAAAGCCAGTGACGGATGTATGGTGATATCTAGGAGAAGAACATCTCAGTCAGGGGCATAAGCAAACCAAAGGTTCTATGAAAGGAACGTGGCCAGGATGTTCCAGGAATATCAAGGAAGGTAGATGACTAGAAAAAGACAGAGGGTGGGGGGAAGCAATAAATGATGACTCAGAAATGTAACAATGTTCAATAAGGTAAGGCCCTGTTAGTTGTGGTAAATATTTTTGTACTTACTCTAAACAATACATGGAAAGGGTGGAGAGTTTGTACAAGGGGCATTGTCTCTGGAAGTGTTGAGAACAGACTATAGGGAGATAAGGGTGGTCAGGAGAGTGGTCTATCTATATCATTCATTACAACAGCAAAATGATGGAGAAAAGGAGTCTTACAATCAAAGTATCTGATAAAATGTCAGCCAATAAGAATAGAGAAACTTCATGTATGTATTTATTTATGAATCACACGTAATTTAGTGTTTCATTATTGGTTAAATTAGATTTTAAAAATCCATCCCCAATAAAGAATATGTTGGAAGCTCTCTGACCTGGAAAATTCATCACTACCTGTGGGTTACCAAGACCACATAATTATGACTTGTCTTCATTCACTGATACTATTTCTGTATACTACATTTTTGTGATACCAGTAAATATAAGTGAAAATAACCTTGAAAAAAGGAAAATATCAGAAACAGCAAAAGTTCCACTAAATGATGTAACAAAATATGCATTCCCACTGACTTCTAGAACAAGATCAAGAGGCTTGCAAGGAAGTCCTGGTCAAATGCAGAAAAAGAAAAAGATGTATAAATATTGAAAGAAAGAAATGAAAAATCATTTTGGGCAATTAACTATAGTATATACCTAAACAAATTAAAGTATCACCTGAAAACTATTGGAATTGGTAAGACAGATCACAAAAATTGGCAAATACAAAATAAATATACAATAGAACATTTTCTCTTAAGTAGAAAATTTCCTATCAAAAACTGTAAATAGGAAAAGAAATAGTATTTTAGCCTGAAAGACTACATTAAATACCTGAGAAAAACCTAACATATAAAATGAATTACTTAGCTAAATAAACTCATGAAATTTGATTTACATAGTGAAGCAAAATGAAGTTAACATACCTAAAGAGAAAGTCTCAATTTTAAGGTGTTAATGTTCTTCAAATTAATCTGCTAGAGATGGTGGGGTTAACCGTCTTTGGTGCCAAGTGCAACCTGGTGCTAGAATCTTTTTCTTTTCTTTCTTTAGGCAAGCTTTGCTAAATTTTCTGTTTTTCTTAAAACAGTTTCCATCTAGGAACCAACTGTGAGAACCTGCCTGAGTTCCTTCTGGCATTTGGGGAACTCAGCTACTATTTTCTGACCATCCTTGAGCCATCTAGGAGTAGAGTGAGCTGCAGTACCCAGAAACACAGAAGAGGCTGCCTTGGTAGCTTCTGAATTGAAGTGGTCAGAAGACAAGATCACTAGGCCTGTCTGGCAGAAGAGGTAGATGTACCAAATGCAAAGGTAGAATTCTACCTGTAGCTTACTGGCTTGGCTCTGCAGGATTCCAACAAGCCTGGCTGTTCCTGAGAGAGAAAGTTCATGTTTCAATGCAGTGTCCTGATTTGACTATGAACCTGGGACTGGCAGTGTAATTACTGCAACCAGACCTCATTTTTGTCCCTGGAGAGAACCAGTGGATTTTTCCTTATCTGAACATAAGCAGGAAGTGATGTTTGGAGACATTGACTGATTTGCCTAAGTCATAGACCTAGAATGTGGAAAGTTTCACTACAGAGACCACAGTGTACAAAAGAAATCCGTGCACTTTACGAAGTTTTTCTTGATGTTGGAAATAGGTTCTCGCTAAACTGCTTAGGACCTCACTAAGTTGCTGAGGCTGGCTTTGAACTTGCAAGTCTCTTGTCTTAGCCTCCTGAGCTGCTGGGATTTTAAAGAAACGACTGGGAAGAAGAGCAGATGCTGACCCTTTCTGGTGCTCCACCACAGCACAGACAGAAGACACCACCTCAGATAAGAAGAGCATATATTAGGAAGCAGTAGACACTTAAGTAGGAAGAGCCCTTTGCACACAGCGGATGTGGTCATGAAAAAAGTTTTTCTCCACATGGAACGAGCTGTTTCTTGGAGAAAAGATTTCCCAGCAGCACAGAAGTGAGACACATGATGATATTGACCAGACAACAAACTTCTCTGAAGACACTAGTGCCTGTGATAGTGGACATGTTCGCCCAAGACACCTGCTTCCCTAGGCCTATGCTGGCAGGGGCTGGTGAGTGCTGCAGACACCCTGGGCAGCAAGGCCTGATTGCTGTTCTTGTCTCTGATCCATCTCTTCTTAGTAGGAAGGATGAGGACCCTGGGGCCAACTTGGTGACCACAGGCCAAATTACATATCACTCCCCTTTGCTCTAGGGGGAGAATTCCTTGTGGTAACAGGAATATCTACCAAACAGTGTCTGGAGTTTTTCTTGTGCAAATTATCCTTTGAGGTAGAAAGTTCTTGATGAAGCCCCATTTTCTCCACTAGGATCCCTGCAACAATGGTTATGAGCATCTGGGCATCAGCTGCCCCTTGTCTGTAAACTTTGTGCTTGCTACTGACATGAGCATTGGAAATGGCTGATGGGGATTTTTTTTTTTTCACAAAATGTGCCTTCCCTTTACCTTCATTGGGCAATATGCACTTTAGGAAGTTTCTTATCCTGTTCCTGAAGTGCCACTCTGAAGGAGCCTGTCCTTTCTCTGGAGGAAGGTTTGGAGGACTTGTCCCCACAGTGTCTTCATTTCCTTGACCTGGGAAAGGGGCACATCCACCAGCATGGGAGGGCTTCCCTTCTGAAAACCTTCCTTCATGCATTCCTGGCCTGGGCCACACACAGCCCTCTCTCTCTTGTCATTTGGACCAAACATGGTCTTCTTGTTCTTCCATGGGTCCTGCAAGTTTGGGATCTTGGGCCCCTCCAGGTCCTGACTGCTGGTTGCTGGTTGAGAGATTACACATCCCCTGGGATATTGAAAAAAATTAATCTGCTGATTTACTGAAATTACAATACAAATTCCAATGCTTTTCTTTTTACTATTGTTGTTCAATTTGAAACTTGATTAATAAGTGTAAATTAATTTGCTAATATGTGCATAGAAGAAAATTGGAAATTGTTACTAGTAGCAAGGAGTGGAAAAGGTAGAACAAGTTTCTTTCCAAGTCTATTTTATTTCCTTAATTTTTGTGTTGCTGGGGATTGGACCAAGGACCTTGCCATGCCTTATCAGTGTTCTACCACTGAGCTACATCCCTAGCCTGTTTTGAATATTATTACACAAGACCAAAAAAAGATTCTTAATCTGGAATATTATATTTACATGTAACACAGACACTTTAGGACATTATCTTGGCTCTTAACATCTGGCAGAGGAGTCACTGACCCCTTGAGAAGCCCATGAGGTCAAGGACCTCTAATCCCAGCCCCAAAGTATGCTTAATCATACATACAAACACACACACAAAAAAATCCTTGCTGATGAACACAATTTCAGGTGGTCCACAGAGTTGGCCAGGTGAAAATGCCTATTCTAGGCCAATAAGTGTGGTCAGTTGGGATTGTCGCTTGGGTCTGGTGATACATTTGACTGAGGGGACCCCAAGGTGGATATGGACTAGCAAGCAGTGACCTTGCAGCAAGGCTAGTCTCTTCATGGGTGTCCTGGAGTTAAGGAGGAGAGAAGCCCTAAAGCCTGCACCTCTCAGGGCATGCGGTAGTAGTGCAGAGTGATTAAAGCAGTATTCACAAGGGCACTATGAATAAAAACAGACATTAGGCAGGCCTGGGAGTTAGCCCCAGCAATCAGGTGTTCAGGCTGTGTGGAAATTCTCAGCTGCAGCAGCAGGTGGGAACAGCAATCTTTTCTATGCACAGCTAAGTTACCCCTAGAGGAATTTGAAGGATACAGAGTAGGGGCCAAATGCATTTACTCAGGTCACCACCTTGGCTACGTATCCATGTATATTTTTGGAATAAGTAACAGAGGAAGGTGCCTGAATTCAGTGGATGAAAGGCTCTGAAATATGGGAGGGGTAGTAGAACAGCACCTTCCACCCCCCCTCTTGACAGGGCAGGAAGGATTTGACTACCATGTACCCTTCACACCCTTAATTTCCTTCGATTCCCAGCTCTTCGCTTTGCCCTGAGTTGAATCACTAAACTGGAATATAATCCAAGGACAGGTGTTCAAAACTGTCATAGTTATAACCATCAAATTGCAGGATGTTCACACAGCAGTCAGGAGTGGTTTGGTAATATTAAATAAAAGTGTTTCTCTAACAGAACAAGACGGAGTCATTTATTTATCCAATTTAGAATCTATTCCAGAAGGAGGAAAAGTAGCATTTATTTGTCCAAAATAAATAAGACTGGACAAATGAACACCTCTCCATGGATCAATTTACAGATCATATGGAAATATGCTTACCTTGTTGAGAAAAAAAAATCCATTTTTAGATGTTCAAATACCTTTGCATGTTCTGAAAACAATTTCCCATGTGGCCAATGGAATTCATTTTCTATGTGGTAAAATTTAACCAAAATTAATGGTGCCTTCCAATGAAGTGGGAAATCTTGGGTTTTTTGTTGTTGTTGTTGTAGTTGTTGTTAATTTAACAACACATAATGCCCCTTTTTTGTTGCTGTTTTCCACAGTGAATTCTTGTTTTATTGTAATTTTTAGTATAAAAATAAAGTGTGGTTATATTTTAAAAAACAAAATAAGAATATTCTGAAGTACAGACCTCCTTCCCATTTCTTATCTCCTTTCTGATACCCTGTTTTTGTTTGTTTGTTTGGTTTTTGTTTTTATCTATAGGTCTATAGGGGAGTGTGGAACTGCAAGGGAAATGGTGGGGACTAGGTCAAGGCTGGGGGATTGGAGATAGAGGAACAAGTATTCATAGCCCAGAAAATAATAAAAAAAAATTCCCAATGAAAAAGCCCCCCCCCCCCAAACAAAAGATCAATTGCTGTTCCAGAAGATGCAGCCCCTCCCCAGTAACCAGAGAAAAGCAAATTCTTACATAAAGAAACGGGTACTTCTGGTCTCCGGAACTACAAAGGCAAAGAATGAGTGACAGGACCTGATGTGGTGGGGTGAGATGAGAGAGGGGATAAAGGAGGGGGCTCACACTCTCAGTGGGAGTGGAAAGCGGGGACCCAAGCCTACTGGAGATGCAGCCCTCACGTGACTAGGAGCTGACGTGGGCAAAGGTATTAAAGCCCTGGCCGCTGACTCCCTGTCCTCCTCTGGGTACCAACTCTATCACGCTGCGCACTGCCGAGCATTTAACCCAGGCGAAGAGGAGGAGGAAAAGGAGGAAGAAGAGGAGGAGGAGAACATTTCCCCCGATCCCTGCAGGTGGGTGTGAGGGTGGGCAGGTCCTGGGACCATTGAATAGGAGTAGCCTAGGGATGCGGGAATCCGAAGCCGCGCGTGCCTCTGCCTCGCCGCTTTGGGCCTGCTTTCCAGATCAGATCCGTGGCGCCCAGACCCAGTTTGTTTTGGTGGGTAGAGGGAAGAGAGGGTGGGAAAGAAAAGACCTTGATGGATTTTTAGATAAATCCGCTTGCTTCCTTTTCCAGCCAGTGCTTTGTTTTTGTTTTTGTTTTTTATTTTATTTTTTGACACCCAGGCCCCGCACCCCACATCCTGTCCTGTTTTGAGAGGAGGAGGGAAGAGAAATAAACGTGGCAGTGCACAGAAGGCCAGAGGGGAGGTTGGGAACGGGTGACTGCAGGGGCATGCAACTGGGAAATAATCTGGACGGTTCACTCCCACCCTTACTTTGCAGATACCCCCCGCCCTTACCATCACCGTCCTTCCCTCCCCTCCCCGGCCAGCCTTCTGTCATTTGGGGGTACTGGGAAATGGGTGTGCCAGCCTCTGTAAGAGACATGGCAGGTTTGGCGCTGTCTGAGCTTCGCAGGAGAGGGGAACCCTGAAAACCACCGTTCTAACTCCGAGACTGCTTTTCAGACACCTCTGGCTCACGAGGCTTTTCATCCTCATCTTTTCAGTCCTGGAAAAGGAATTCGGGTATGCAGCAGGGAGAAATGGCGGTTATCAGAGGACTGGTGTGGGGGGAGGGGGCTGGAGGCGGAGCCCAGAGCGGAGAAACCATGGAAAATCACGACCCTGAAAGCAAGAAGGCAGACGTTAGGGCTCCTGTTCTGCAGGATAATGCATTCTAACGCTAGGCCTGGAGATTAGGGAGTAAAAAAGGGTTGACCATAGGGGAGTGACAGTAAATCGTCGGGCTGGAATCCCCCATGCTGCGACTGATCCAGCAATTGGTCGAAGTACCCTCTTCTCACCAACAGGCCCCACCGCCTCCCGCTACGGTGCAGAAGGGGTGTGGTGGTGTGTCTCGTAGAAATGGCGGCCGGGGGCGGGGCAAAGAGGAAGGAGGGCTTGAGCGCCTGGGGAGCCTGCGCAAGAGCGGGGATTGGGGATGGGATGGGAGGAATAAAGGAAACGAGGGAATTGAGAGGTGGAATTGTTGGAAATTTTGGGATGCGAATAATACTGAAAGGCGATTAATAGGAATCTTGTTCTGGGTGCTGATCCATCCACCAGGCTTTTAGTCTCTAACGTCTGCAGTCTGTATTTCTGCCCTTTAGTCTGTCGTTAGTATGAAGCTCTAACTGAATCGAAGGAAGAAGCAACCCTGAAACCTCTGAGGTCATGTTGAGGGTGGCAAATGTCTGGGGACCATGGTGTGGGTGTGGCAGAAATCAGAGCAGAGTAAGACCATAACTCCTCCTCCTGCATCTTCTCTCTCTTGAAAAGATACCCCTTGCCCAGGCCAGTGCTTTTTGGTGCAGGGGAAGGGGCGTGGCATTCACCTTAGTGTAACAGTTTAAGGAGGAAAGGCTAGGGAGGAAAAAGAGGAACCCTGGGGAGGGGGCTTTGATCCACAAGAATACAAATCATGAAGGGAACCAGAATATGTTCCACTAAAGACTCAAAGAAAGCCTTTTGTTATCTGTCTGCAGGTCCATTTGCCTCTTAGGCTCTGTGCAACTGCAGGTCCAGTGGAAAAGAGCTGTTTCTCATCCCAGGAAGGTGGTATGTGTACCATCTAGGCACCTACATGGGTGTGGGTGGGGACATCAGGACTGAATCTGAGATTTCTCACTCTCCACGAGCCTTCATACTGTCTCTCATCTAGGGTCAAGAAAATTCTGTTGTCACTGAGAGGGCAAGTTAGGGTGAAGACAGGACCTGTTCTCTAAATCAACAAACACAGTCCTTGGCACCTGTATTTGGTTGCTAGCACACCCACAAAGCATTATGCCCCTAAACTATCTTGTAAGTAGTCCTGGTTAGACACAAAGAGAGCAAAAGCCCTAAATCTCATTTCTAACATTTATCCCAAGGTCCGGCTCAACTCACAGCCTCAGCAAACTCACAAGCCTGAGCTGAAGACCTCACCTTGACGTGCACACATCCCACTTGGGCAAGCCAACTCTATACCCTGGATCAGAGAATCATACCAGCTGCACCATGAGCCGTGTTCGGGATGCTGGCTGTGTAGCTGCAGGGATAGTGATTGGGGCTGGTGCCTGGTACTGTGTCTACAAATACACCAGGGGAAGAGACCAGAAGAAGAAGAGACTGGTCAAGTCCAAGAACCGGGCTGCAGCTGGGACTGGAGCCAGGGCTAGAGCTGGGCTAAGGGCTGGGTTCACTATTGACCTTGGGCCAGGATTCAGTCCTCCAGCCCCAGTCCATACTGGGGCAGAGGACAAAGCTCAGGATGAAGCCTCTGTTCTTGATACTGCCGGAGCTGTGACAGTGGTTCCAGCTGTGTCTAGCCCTGAGGCCCAGAGTGGGGCAGGAAATCAGGTACAGGAGGCAGATGGGGCTGGGGTTGGGCCTAAGACTGAATCAGTAGCCGTGGCTGCAGCAGCCTCTTCAGTGGCACCACCTCCTGTGGTGGCAGAGGCTCCCACAGCTGCAGAGGCCCCTGCAGTGGCAGAAGCTCACAGCACAGCAGAGACTTCAAGGGCTTCAGTACCTCCCAGGGCAGCAGTGACTCCCGGGGCAGCAACACCTCCTGGGGCAGCAGTGACTCCTGGGGCAGCAGCACCTCCTAGGGCAGCAGCGACTCCTAGGGCAGCAGCACCTCCCAAGGCAGCAGTGACTCCCAAGGCAGCAGTGACTCCTGGAGCAGCAACACCTCCTGGGGCAACAACACCTCCTGGGGCAACAGCACCTCCTGGGGCAGCAGCAGCTCCCGGGGCAGCAGTGCCTCCTAGAGCAGCAGTACCTCCTAGAGCAGCAGTGTCTCCTAGTACAGCAGCACCTCCCAGGGCAGCAGCACCTGCTGTGGTGGCAGCAGCCTCAGAGGCTGTGGTGGCTCCTGGGGTGGCAGCACCTACTGAGGCAGTTGAGGCTTCTGGAATGGCAGCACCTGCAGAGGTGGCCCAGGCTCCTGTGCCCACACTGCCTGCTGGGTCAGCAGCACCTACTGGGGCTGCAGAGACTCCTGGAACTTCAGGGTCCCCTAGAACAGCAGTAGCTACCAAGAAAGCAACCCCTGGGGCTCACACTGGGGCTATACCTAAGGCTGCCTCTGCCACTGGAGCTGTGCCCAAAGGTGGAGCCAAGGGTGGGACCCGCTCACGGACTGGAGGCAAAGGCAAAAGCAAGAAAAGCAAGGTTGAAGTAGATGAATTGGGAATGGGATTCCGTCCTGGGGATGGTGCTGCAGCAGCTGCTGCAGCCTCCGCTAATGGGGGAGAGGCTTTCCTAGCAGAGATCCCTGATTCTGAGGAAGGGGAATCTGGGTGGACCGACACAGAGTCTGATTCAGATTCTGAACCAGAAACCCAGCGCAGAGGGAGAGGAAAAAAGCCTGTTCCCATGCAGAAGCGCCCTTTTCCTTATGAAATTGATGAGATTCTGGGTGTCCGAGATCTCCGGAAAGTACTTGCCTTGCTTCAGAAATCAGATGATCCCTTCATCCAACAGGTAGCTTTGCTCACCTTGAGCAACAATGCCAATTATTCATGTAACCAAGAGACAATTCGCAAATTGGGAGGCCTCCCAATTATTGCAAATATGATCAACAAAACTGATCCCCACATTAAGGAAAAAGCCTTAATGGCCATGAACAACCTGAGTGAAAATTATGAAAACCAGGGCCGTCTTCAGGTATACATGAACAAAGTAATGGATGATATCATGGCCTCTAACCTGAACTCAGCAGTACAGGTAGTTGGACTAAAATTTTTAACAAACATGACTATTACCAATGACTACCAGCACCTGCTTGTCAATTCCATTGCAAACTTTTTCCGTTTGTTATCTCAGGGAGGTGGGAAAATCAAGGTTGAGATTTTGAAAATACTTTCCAATTTTGCTGAAAATCCAGATATGCTTAAAAAACTTCTCAGTACCCAAGTGCCATCATCATTTAGTTCCCTGTATAATTCTTACGTGGAATCAGAAATTCTTATCAATGCCCTTACTCTATTTGAAATTATCTATGACAATCTCAGAGCAGAAGTATTCAACTACAGAGAATTCAACAAAGGTTCCCTTTTTTACTTATGCACTACATCTGGAGTGTGTGTTAAGAAAATTCGAGCCTTAGCAAATCACCATGACCTCTTGGTAAAAGTGAAAGTTATAAAACTAGTGAACAAATTCTGATTGCTGTGTGCTCTCAAAAGACTTGAAATTCTTGTTTTCACAGTCTGGAAGCATTGAACATTGAAAGTTACTGCTTTTCCACTTGCTTGTATACTAAAGGGATCCTTTCAGCTGCCAGTTTTGAATAATGTATCATGCAGAGTGATGTTATCTGTGACAGTCCAGCTTTAAGCTGAACCATTTTATGAATACCAAATATTCCTCTTGTACTGAAAACACATTTGTGATTTTAATCGTGCTGCTTGGATGGAATATTTTTACTGGTTCCTCTATGTGACTTGACAGTGAAACTGTCCATCATGAATGGCCTACTCTGCTATTATTTGTTTTGACTTGAATTTATCCACCAAAGACTTCATTTGTATATCATCAATAAAGTTGTATGTTTTAAATGACAAGAAATTGTCTTCGTGCTTTAATTTAAAATCTAGCTGAAGAGATAAGGGACATAAATACAAAAGGATTACTAACAGTACCTGGGCATGCACTTATTATCAAATATATACTCTCTGGTTAAATAAAGCAGAGCTTGTTGAGGAAAGCTTCCATGAGCAAGGGTACATATAAAAGAGGCTAGAAGGGCAGTCCAGGAGGGGGGAATGGTTTGAAGAAAGGCACAAAAGTGGGAAATCCATTCCTGCAATAGGAAGAAAGCTAGTTTGCCTGGAATGGAGTCGATGGGAAGAGGAACAATTTGAGTTTAAGGAGAGGAAATTTTAAGGAAAATCTTGACCCCTAAGCTAAGATATTGAAATATCCTGTCATATTCTGGGAGACACTGGACAATGTTGACAAAATGAACAATCATTTGGCAGCAATATGCAAGATGAATTGGAGCTTGCATGGAGTTGGGGTGGAGACTGGAAATGAGAACATTTGTTAGGAAGTTAAAATCCAAGCATGAGATGATGAAGGGTGAAATGAGATTATGACTAAAGGAAATATTAAGTATTTTAATTATAAGAGACATAAAAATAAAAAAGGTTGGACCAAGATCTGCCATATGCCACCTAATTCCATGATCTTGTGCTGATCCTGACAGCATAACGCCCTTTTTCTTGGTCAACTGTGAAGACTGTTTAATGACAAAAGGAGTTCCCATTTTGCATGAGAAAAAAGCAGTGTGGCCAGGTACAATGGCACACGCCTGTAATCCCAGCGGCTCAGGAGGGAGGCTAAGGCAGGAGGGTCATGAGTTCAAAGCCAGCCTCAGCAACAGTGAGATGCTAAGCAATTCAGTGAGACCCTGTCTCTAAATAAAATACAAAATAGGGCTAAGTATGTGGCTTAGTGGTTAAGTGCCCCTGAGTTCAATCCTTGGTTCCAAAAAAAAGCAATGTGGCAGAAAGAATGAGTATTGGTTTAGACCGGTGGTTGATTTCCTAGGGGTAGATGTCTAGGTGTGCCTTACTTTGGAAGAGAAATAGTGGTAAGGTCTTTTGGGTAGCACCACCACCACTCCTCAGTTCACATAAGAGCAAGTACACCATCCTTCTCCCCCCCACCAGCTCACTGAAGAAATGAAAAAAAAAATGGTAAGGGTCTCAGAGATTTTTCCAAACTCAGCATACTCTTCTCACATTGCTCACAAAATCATTTTTGATTTTGTGTATGTATGATAAGACTATGGCTGGGTTAGAAATAGGGACTCCTAGCCGGGTGTGGTGGCGCACGCCTGTAATCCTAGCACTTGGGAGGCTGAGGCAGGAGGATCGTGAGTTCAAAGCCAGCCTCAGCAATGTTGAGGCACTTAGCAACTCAGTGAGACCCTGTCTCTAATAAAATACAAAAAAGGGCTGGGGATGTGGCCCAGTGGTCGAGTGCCCCTGAGTTCAATCCCTGGTACCAAAAAAAAAAAAAAAAGAAAAGAAAAAAGAAAGAAATAGGGACTCCTGTGATAGAAATAAACAGAAAAAGGGCAGATTGGTATTATATATTGATATAACTTATCCAGAGAACAATTTGGAAATATTAATAAGAAAATGTAAAGATGTACCTGATCTTCAGCAAAGCATTCCACTTCTAGAATTTATTAAGGAAATAATCAGATAATTGTGCACAGAGGAATATACAAACCTGTTCATTTCAGCACTGAATCTAAGAGAGGAAAAACTAGAAGCAACTTACATGTCTAACATTATAGAATTAGCTAAATAATAGATGGTATGTTCATGCAGGGAAAAAATATAATGCAACTATTAAAAACTATTGCACAACATGGAGACTATGGTTAATAACAGTATATTATATGCTTTAATATGGCTGTAAGAGTAGATTCTATAACCACAAAATGATAACCATGTAAGGTAATGCATGTAAGTAGGCTTATTTAACCATTCCACAATGTATACACATATATCAAAACATTGTGTTGTGCCCCCAAAATATATAAAATATTTATTTTTGAATTAAAAATAAAATTTTAAAATTATGATGTACTTCTGCCGGGCACAGTAGCACATGCCTATAATCCCAGTGGTTCAGGAGACTGAGGCAAAAAGGTCACAAGTTCAAAGCCAGCCTCAGCAAAAGCGAGGTGATAAGCAACTCAGTGAGACCCTGTCTCTAAATAAAATACAAAATAGGGTTGGGGATGTGGCTCAGCAGTCAAGTGTCCCTGAGTTCAACCTCCGGTACCCAAAAAAAAAAAAAAAATTATGATGTATTTCTTTATTTACAAGAAAAGACATTCACCATATATAAAAGCGTATGGTATAAGTTTAAAATGTTCACAGAATTGAAACTTGGTGAAAATTCTTGCAGATGTTTATAATGCACACCCTGTATTTTTTACATACAATTCAGATTACATTGTATATCAGTGGTTCACAATGTGTAGCTCATGGACTACTGCAGGTCTCTAACAGTAAGATCTAAACTACATTCAAAACAATACTAGCATATCAATAGATGTTCTCACAAGGTTTACACTTGCACCGATGGTACAAAACAATGGTGGGTAAAACTGTTGGTGTCTTAGCATCGATCAAGGTAGTGTCCTGAAACTACTAGAAGTGATTTTATTCTTTATAGACACAACAGTCAATTTTTAAAGATCCAGTTTCATTTTAAAATGCTTTAAGAAAGTTCTTATTCATAATAAAATTATCATTACTATGGTAACAACATGACTCTAGATGAAGTTAGACTCAAGATTTCTTAAATTCTTAATAAGGAGAACCTGAAAATATGTCCATCCTGGAATATTTATGTCTTTCGGGTGGCATAGAGGTGGAATTTTAGCTTATATATCGAAGAAGGATGCATCAGCATCTCTTGGCTTGATCCCAGCTATTGAGATAATCCAACCATCTTCCTTTGCCCTGAATTACAGCGGAAACTTATATCACATTTAGGTGAAACCTATCCCATACAGAGATGTGTAGACTGGCCTTATAAATGAACAGAGAATCACGTGGTAGACAAGTACTTTATTTCCTAAAGTCTGGCTTTCTGTGTCTTAAGTCACATCACTTGGGATAAATCAACAGCATAGTCCATCTCTGGCTAAAACTTAAAAGAATAGTTCTTTGAAATATTTAACTTGGTAAAATAACAATAGAAACTAAGGATTCAGCATTCACTATATATATTTCTATTCCTGAAATGTGACTCTTGAAACATTCTTTAGACATTCTATACTAGAGTTTGTACCTTTTTACATTGTGTGTCCAGTTCATGGGTGTGGTGGGATAGTTCTCACAACTATATTGTACTGAACAGTCCTGCTCTTCCTACTTTGATTTATTGTTCTGCATGAACAATTAGATCAGGAAGAAGTTAAGAATATGACCTCATAAGTGCAAGGACTGAGAATACAGGGATATCATTTTAGTGGCAGAGCGCAAGGATAAAGCAATGCAAATCCCTGCTCTCGGGATTCCAAGAGCTGCATTTGTTTCTACCTACTATCATTTTAAGTTATTCAACTTTTCACTGTGAGATATATCTCAATATCTTTCCATAAATTCTCCACGTTTAAGTAAAAGGCTACAAACTAAGATTAAGAGTAGAAATAGAATAGTAAACAATACATCCTCAAGAATATTTGGGTTGAGGTGGTCAAAGTGCAAATGAGATTTCCTTTCATAATCTGGGGTTGAATATTAATAACCTAGGTGGGTGTGATGGCACCTGCCTGTAATCCCAGCAACTCAGGAGTCTGAGGCAGGAGAATTGCAAGTTCCAAGACAACCATGGCAACTTAAAAAGGCCCTATGCAACTTAGCAAAACCCTGTCTCAAAGTAGTTAGGGATGTGGCTCATGGTTAAGCTCTCCTAGGTTCAATCCCTGGTACATACATACCTATATAGATACATATGTAAATGCTTTCCCTATGACAATATGTTCTAAGAGACAAAACTGCTGCTCCTTTAAAACAATTTCATAGAAAAGAGTCAGATATTTGTTTCTAAGGACTCTGAACAACTTTCAATGAAAAACATGAGTAAGCTTGAATATGGAATTCAATGTAAAAGACAAAACAGAGCAATTAAGGAAAGAACCCCATTTCACTTAAAGCTGTTAGACCTCTTGAAGAGTGATTTTAAAAATTAACATTGTCTATTGTTTCACTGTAATAGTAGTTTAATTCACCACCTTATCATATTTCCTTAGTGAAACTAGGAATGATAATGACCACAATAGGTGATTCAGGAAATCTTGAACCTCTTTGAGCTTTTTAAAAATAATAGTCAAGCTGGGTGCAGTGGCACATGCCTGTTATCCCAGCACTTGGGAGGCTGAGGCAGGAGGATCAAGAGTTCAAAGCCAGCCTCAGCAATGGCGAGGCACTTAGCAACTCAGTGAGACTGTCTCTAATAAAATACAAAAAAGGGCTGGGGATGTGGCCCAGTGGTCAAGTGCCCCTGAGTTCAATCCCCAGTACCAAAAAAAAAAAAAAAAAAAAAAAAAAAAAATCCATGTGCCTTGCATGTGCCTTGTAAGTAAAATAGCAAATTTTCTCACAGAGTCGCATATTTTGAAATATTAAAATATCTTAGGTTAGAGTGAAATTGCAATATCAGAACAAAAAAGAGTAGAATTGCAGATTTTGAATGTCTCTGACATAAGAACATAAGTTTAAATCAGTCCAAATTTATCACAGTTGAAGGTCTCACCTATTGTCAATATATTGATAATATATTGATTATACCCAGACATAAGTTAGACATGAAAGATAAAATTTCAAGAGTTATCACTAAAATAAAGAAATAGAATGAGTACATAATGTCTATAGAAATAAAGAAAAAATTCAGTAAGAAAAAAAAATTGTGTTTAATCCAGAAGATGAGAAATGAGAAAAGTGAAACCTCTTTGAAAAAGCAAAATAAATAAAAAGCACAGAACTCAAATGCATTAGTAATCACAATAAGTGAAAATGCACTAAATTAACTAGTTAAAATATACCATCAAATTTTTAAAATCTGGCTACATGTTTAAGAAAAGCATGTAGAAACTTTGGAATCAAAAGGATTGAAAAATTTATATCACATAAGCATTATTAAAGAATAGGTGAATGGTTAAACAACTGTATTACATTCATACCATGGAATACTATTAATCAATGAAAAAGAATGAACTATTGATACAAACAACTTGGACAGATCTCAAGGGCATTGTAAAGAGTGAATTACAAAAACCTTAAAATGTCACATACTGTGCAATTCCATTTTAATAATACTCTTTAAATGGAAAAATATGGAGGTGGAGAATAGATTAATGATTGCTAGGGTTTAGGGATGATGGAGCAAGGAGTATGTGTGTCTAGAAAGATGTAGCACAAAGGAGATCATTTCAGTGATAAACTAAATCTGTATCTTTATTGCAGTGCTGTGATAAAATGGCATAGAACTATAAGCACATTTTGGACTAATGTCAACTGCACACTTTAGATTAATGTCAGTTTCCTAATTTTGAAATTGTGGAAATTATAGAAGATGTAAACATGGAGGGGGAAACTGTGTAAAAGGTGCAGAAGACTTCTCTTTATTATTCCTGCAATTCCCTGTAAATACATAAGTATTCAAAATGAAAGTTTTTAAGATGATTATAAAAGTTACAATTCACCAAAATTTTGTAAAAGTGTGAGGATTTAATAAAATAATCCCAAATACATGAAGAAAAAAATCTTATGGAGCTATAAGAGAAAGGAATAAATCAGCAATCACATCGCAGAATTCAACATGCTTCTCTAAAGTAAAAGACAAAGAGAACAAACTAGTCAAGATATCAAATAGTGAACAATGCAATCAACAAATTGATCGAATGTTTGTATACAGAATCTTGCACCCAACAATAGGATTACATGCTTTTTTTCAACCATATAAAGAACATTCATAATAATCATATTGTTGGCCCTGCAGCCAACAAGTTTCAAAAAGTTAATGTTATTAACAAGTTTCAAAGAATCGGTATCATAAAGAGCACATTATTTGGTCAAAATGCAATTAGGAAAGAAACAAATAATAAAATAACATTTTAAAAGCCCATCTGTTTGGAAATTTTTGAATAGGTTTTTTAATGACTAGTGTGTTAAAAAGAGATGTAACAAACTTTGAACTATTGAGAACTTAACAATTAAAATAACAAATACTGAAATGTGTGAGATTCAGTAAAAACAATATTTCAGGAGAAATTTATAGCCTTAACTGTTTATGTTATATGAAGTGTCCAGATTAGGCAACACTGGCCCAGAAGTTATTGATATTACTTTTACTTATAGCACCTTGTCTAGTTTGAGTCATAAAGCCCCAATCTAACTACAAGGCAGGCTAAGAAAGTAAGTACAAAGATGGTTTGTTGAGTATTAGCTGTCCCTGCCATACCATAGTAATTAAAGTAATATGGAAAAGATAAATAGGCTTAGAGTAAGATTTACATAAATGTAGAAAATTAACATACTGTGTAACTGGAACCAAAACTCAATGTAGTGTTCAACACATGATACTGGAAAGAGTAACTGAAGAAAAATAAAACTAGACCCCTCCCTAACATCAAGTATAAATTTGGATTCCAGAGAATGAAAGATCTTGATATGAAAGCTAAAATTATGAAGTTAATAGAAAATAACATAGGAAAATATATTTATAGCCTAGAATTAGATAACAATTCCTTAAACAAAATCTCAGAAGTAGTAGAAGACTGGAATTATAACTCTGCAGAAGCACACCTGCATACACAAGGCCCTGGGTGTGTGATCAATATCACCACAAAGAAAAATCAGAAGTATATGCCATGAGTCCAAAGATTTGATTGCATATAAATAAGAATTTCCATTCAATAAAGAATACCATGAGCCGGGCGCGGTGGCGCACGCCTGTAATCCCAGCACTTTGGGAGGCTGAGGCAGGAGGATCGCGAGTTCAAAGCCAGCCTCAGCAATGGCGAGGCACTTAGCAACTCAGTGAGACCCTGTCTCTAAATAAAATACAAAAAAGCGCTGGGGATGTGGCTCAGTGGTTGAATGCCCCTGAGTTCAATCCCTGGTACAAAAAAAGAAAAGAGATACATAGAAATACACGAAGAGGAGCCAGGTGTTATGGTGCATGCCTGTAATCCCAGCAACTTGGAAAACTGAGGCAGAATGAGGCTCAAAAATTCAAGGCCAGCCTCAGCAGTTAGTGAGACCCTGTCTCAAAGTAAGAATGGCTGGGAGGGCTGAGGATGTAGCTTAGTGGTAGAGCACATCTGGGTTCAATCCCCAGTCCCACAAATACACACACACACACATATGAAGAAATGTTCAAATTATTATTAATCAGATAATTGCTAATTAAAATGTAATCCATTTATAAATTGAAAGCTGGGTCAGACCAACAGTTACTGGTGGTGCAGAGTTAAAGGAACACAGCTGATTAGACTGGATCTGCTATTCCAAAGAGCAATCTTGCAGTACTTAAATTAATTATACATATACCCTGTTGCCCATCAATCTCATTTCTTATATATATTCATTCCAGAACACTTCACACATAGGCCCATAAGGAGATACACATGAGGACGTTCATTACAGTGTTTGAGGTAGTAGGGAATTGGAAGTCTAGATTCCATTTCCAGGAAAATGAAGAAGTAAATTAAGGTGGTTGAACACTGTAGTACATTATTCAACAGTAGAAACTACACTACACAGAGTAACAGATGGATCTTTAAAAAAATACTACTGAGTGGGAAAATAACCAGAATGAGATCCACAGCACTATATTACTACATAAACTCATGCACATAAAATAATGGAAGTTTTAAAAGAAATCAAACAAACAAAAATACACAATAAATATATTAGAACTATGGCCTCTGAGGAGGAAGATAAAAGTGAAGAATATGTATAAAAGGAAACAAAGTATTAAACGAATAAATAGAGAAAGAGAGGGAAAGTGCTTTAATTAGACCAATGAAGAGAGTATGCTAATGAAGGGGGGGGGGAATGGGTAATGTAATTCTCATCACCTTAATTCCAAAAACAAAGGAAGGAAGAAAGGAAGGATGGGAGGGAGGGAGGAAGGAAGGAAGGAAGGAAGGAAATTCATTAACATCGTAACATAAAAATCTAAACTGTTGGGCTTGGGTTGTGGCTCAATGGCAGAGTGCTCACCTAGCATGCATGAGGCACTGGGTTCAATCCTCAACACCACATAAAAATAAAATAAAGGCATGTGTCCACCTAAAACTAAAAAATATATATATTTTAAAAATTTTTAAATCTAAACTGTTATAACAAAAGACTCAAAAAAGGTGTGGCTATTAAAAAAAAAAAAACAGGGGGCTGGGGTTGTGGCTCAGCGGTAGAGCATTCATCTAGTACATGTGCGGACCGGGTTCGACCTCAGCACCACATAAAAACGCATTGTGTACAACTAAAAGCAAATAAATAAATATTAAAAAAAACTATTTTTCATTCACTAGAATCTGAAATTAATGTTCCAGGCCAGCAGGGAGGTTCATTTCACCTGTGGCTCCCTCCTCTTTTAGGTACTCAAAGTTCTCTCCATTCAGCCAATGGATTGGAGAAGAGAAAGCACAAATTATGCATAAGGAATTTACATGAGTGAATCTCTAGAATACAGCAGTTCTGGCACAAACTATTGGCCAGAACTCAGTCTCATGCATGCATCCAATCATAAGAAACATTGTGTACAGTATAATCTACCTGGTTTCCCAGGAGAAAGCAGAGAACATGGATATTAAGGAGAAGTAACAGTCTGTGCCACAATGTGCAAGAGCTTTGTGGAGGGAATTATAAACTGTTATGCAAAGACATCTTTCAGGACTTCAGTGCCCAGCATCCTGACTGGACAATAGTTTTCACTCTAATTTGCCATTCTTGGGGCTATCCTGATCATGCTCCATTCTCAAGACCCATGGTCAGTATTGTCTTCCATTTCCCCTGCAACCATGTAAATCCACCAAAATATAAGGAAAGAGAGACAGGGATGTATGTTAGAGAATGGGCAAGATGTCAGCCATAGAAGCAGGGAATAAATATGAGATTTATACATATTCCTCATATTTTGGGGTACTATTGAAGCCTTACAAAATAAGCACCAGCATGTGATCATTTTTACAATCAGAAAAAAAGACAATAAAGTTATTTTCATTTCAAAAAAATTGACAAGGGATCAATTTTGGAGAAAACTATCATTAAAAAATTTTTCCAAATTAAAAGAGAGGTTTTACTTTATGCATTTAGTTGCCTTAATCCAACTAAATTTCACAGATATGTTGTTTTTCTATGTAAAAAAATGTTTTATAAGCAAGGTACTGTGGCCTAGGTCTGCAATCCCAACAACTCAGGCGGCTGAGGCAGGAGGATCTAAAGTTCAAAGCAAGCCTCAGCAATTTAGTGAGGCCCTAAGCAAATTAGCAAGACTTTGTCTCAAAATTAAAAATAAAACTGCACAGGGATGTGGATCAGTTATTGAGTACTCCTGGGTTCAATTCCTAGTGCCAAACAAAAAAGAAAAAAAAAATGTTTTATAAATATGCTCAGTTTAGGTATTCACCTTTTTAGACTGAATCCTTCTGAACAATGAGATTCAATTCTGGGCAAAAAGATGAACTTTGAGACCAAGGTAGCCATGGGCATGAGGGATGCAGAGATGATCAATCCTCCCTGTCCTATCAAAGGGAGGGGAAGGTGTGCTGTTCCTCTACTCCCTCCTATGTTACAGATCCTCTCATCCACTACATTCAGGAACCTGACAGTTGCTTACTCCAAAAATGTATATGGGCAAGTGACCAAGGTTGTGAACTGAGTAAATTCCTTTAGTTCTTCCCTCTCTCTCCCAAATTCCCTCACAGGTTCCCAGTAGAGTGGGGAACACTATTCCTGCCATAGATACCAGAACAGATCCCTGCATGAATTCTAGAGAAGTAACTGATGAGGATAGAGGTCCTCCAGATCTGCCTGCCATCTGCCCTTATCTGCAGTGATTGGTTGGAAACTTCCTTGGAATCTGTCTACTGTCTCCTACCTAGGCAGAGGTGTGCAGTCTAAGTCCTCCCACCAGAAGCCAAAATTCTGAATCTATGGGGAACCTAGTTTTGCTCCAGGGTTGCTGCCTGCTGATAGCCTTTCTCCCTGGCCACTCCGCAGTAAGGATTAGAACAGTGTCCAGGGAACTATCACCTGCTCACCATACTAAATAACCTAGACCAGCTGAATAAGTCCATAACTCCCTGAAAATTGTATAAATGATTGTGTACTGGGAGTAAGAGAAGGATGCATATGGGTTTTTCAGGAGAGAGAGGGGGGCTATAATTGCCGACAAATTCTTTTCATTTTTTCTTTTCTTTTCTTTCTTTCTTTCTTTCTTTCTTTATTTTTTGGAACCAAGAATTGAACTCAGGGGCATTCAACCACTGGGCCACATCACCAGGCCTTTTTGTATTTTATTTAGAGACAGGGTCTCTAAATAATTTGTCTCCGACAAATTCTTAATGAGAGGTGTGACCCCAAAGATATTAATAACCACTTGTCCAGAAGGCATATGTTTATATTTGTTCTAAATAGAACAATAATTAATTTTAATGTGATTAATTCAGTCATTATGGAAATGTATGCATTAATTCATTTAATAAGTCTTTACTGAGCACCAATGGAAGGCATACAGTGGTAGATAACTCAGACTAGGTATTTGAATTCATGAAGCTCACCAATAGCAGGATATGTACATTAATCAAACAATCACACAAGTGTATAAATAACTATAATTCCACATAAGTACAAAGAAGTCATGGAACACAGGTATGTAAGAGTACATATTAGAAGATCAAGACACACTCTGAGGGGGAAGAGAGAGGACAGGGAGAACTTCCATAAGGAGATAATATTTGAGCTGAAATAAGGAAAAGTGCCATTAACTAGGCAAAAAGGACAATGTAAATGTGTTGTAATCACACATTCCATCTGGAAGCAATATAAAACTGTAATATCCCATGTATTTTTATGTGTGAGTGTGTGTGTGTGTGTGTGTGTGTGAGAGAGAGAGAGAGAGAGAGAGAGAGAGAGAGAGAGAGAGAGAGAAAGAAAGAAATAGAGATATGCTGGGGATTGAACCCAGGGTCTTGTGCATGCTAAGCATGTGCTGTACCACTGAGCTACACCACTGGCCCACTTGTATCTAAGAGGCATGACATGTCACCTACACAATCCAATTCAACAAACATATTTGAGGAATTTTCAATCAATAGAGTACTAAACTGACTTTAAAAGCTTTCCTCTTACCACTTGAAACTCACATAAATGATAGAATATGTACCTTCTCTAGAAACAGCAATATAACCAAATTCATAATCATGAAATGGAAATCACCCAGAAACAAAGAAGAAGCTAAACAACAATGGACTGGAGATAAAGACATACAGGTTGATATTGTCTTTAAGGACTGGGGGAGGCAAGGCTTAATTCCACATGGAGATAGGAGACAATATTTCTAGGCTATGGAAAATTGACAGCTAATACGGAGCAGCTGTCTAAATCCAGATCCCACAGAAGTGTAATCAGCATGGAAATGATAACAAGATAGTTTTTTACCTTGCCAAAAATACATGGCAAGAAAGTTTGTCTTTTATGTGAAGTCATAGTTAGATATAGAGTTCTATGGGAGCAATTAGAACCCCACTTTGGCATGGAATTGAAGTCACTGATCCTATGTTTTAAAGAACCCAAAGGATGCTAAAATAAAAAGTAATATGGAACTAGTGAAAGATCTGGCCTTAGCAGAGGCAAACACAAACAAACAAGGATAATATTAGGTCATTTAAATATAGTAAGAAATCATCCAGAATGAAGTGCACAAAGATAAAATGATACAAATATGAATGAGAAGTTGGAAGAGATGGTAGAAAGTTAGTTTTAAAATACATGTGAAGAAATTCCATAAAGAAAGCCTATGGACAATGAGGATGAGGCAACATTTGATGGGACTGTTAGAATTTTCAACAATTGGAGCAAGGAAAGAATCTTTACATTGAACACAGTGAGTTTTGAGCAGGATAAAAAAATATAAAACTGTAACCAGACAAATCTTTGTGTATACCTGGCACAACATTTTCATTTATTTAGGCCTTAGGAAATCTAACATCTCTCTATAAACCTTTCATAATGTAATAAAGGGGGGAAATGGAAAAGTAAGAGCTATTGTGCAAGGGAAAAACAAGAACAGAAGCTTTTATTTAAAACATAATATTCTATCATTTAGGCACACATGTAAATGTGTATATATCTGCAATAACTATCTTTATTTTAAGAGTCAATAAGAGGGCTGGGGTTGTGGCTCAGTGGTAGAGTGCTTGCCTAGCATGTGTGAGGCACTGGGTTCGATTCTCAGCACTGCATATAAATAAATGAATAAAACAAAGGTCCAACAACAACTAAAAATATATATAATTTTTTAAAGAAAGGGTCAATAAGAAGCCATCTTCTAGAAGGGACACTGTTAGAGAAAAGGAAGAGGATCGGGGAAGAGAGTAGATCAGGGAAAAGGAAGGTTATGGGTATGTGAATATGATCAAAGTATCTTACATACATGTATTAATATGCCACAATGAACCCCATGATTCTGTATAATTAAAATGCACTAATAGAAAAGAAAGCACCTTTAAGAAAAGGAGGAAATAACAATCTGTTTTCAGGATTTCAGTCAGAAAGTACATGACAATGTTTAATAGTTTTCTCTTTCTGTCAATCCATCCCTTAGTAAATCACTGTATATTCTGTTCATTCTTACTATTCAGAGGTTTCCCCTAGGAACATAAACAGGATAAGACCATTGGGAAGTAGAAATAGTATCAGCTGTTGGTCAGGCTACTGTCTCTGTTCACTTTATTTGTTTGTATCCTGCTTTTTCCTAGACAATAAATTCCGAGCTTAGTTCTTTTAAGCTATAACTAAGATAATGTGCTAACGTGAAACACAGAGACTAGGAAGGGGAGGGAAAACAGATAAAGTGAACACATAAATTATGGGTAACAGTCTCAATATACTTTCTGAAAATCTTAAATCTACCACTTAGATAGGCCTTTCTAGGTATGTTTAAGAAAATAGTATATACATTACAATGTGGATACAATGAAGAATAAACACAGATGCATGAAAATGCTTTCAATCAAATCTCAGTTCTGCCTATTTTTCAGAAGACTTTTGAGTTTTCTGTTCTCCAAATTTATCTTACTTTTATATGTGATTATTCATATCTGGTGCCTGTGCATTTCAAAATTTGTATTATTTATATTATCTCCAACTGAAATAGAAGTTTTGGAAGAGTCAGTTATTATCTTCAGCAAAAAAGTAATAATAACACTAAAAAGAAACAATTCAAGCAAAACAATAATTTCACAAAACATGACTTTCACATTTTAAATCACTATCCAATTAAATGAAAAAGGGAATGCCACTGTTGAGAACTGAATAAGTAGCAAGTAACATCATATGAAAATCTAAAGAATAAATGAAACTTATAAAGGAAAAGATTTTTAAAAGTTGGAGGACTGCTCCAAATGACCCAACAAATACATGAATTCCTAGAATGAGAAAAAGCAACAGATTAAAGAGAAGTAAAGAAATAACAAAGAAATTCCCCCTAATCTAAATATAGTCTTATAGCTACAGAGTGAAAGCATATGCCAAATACCAGACAGGATTATGAAAAAAGGTCAAAGTACACTCATAAAATTAATAAGTCCAACAATAGGGACTAGTACAAAAACATACCTATAAAGGAAAAATAAAATTTTTACTTGCCATTCTGTAGGCAAGGAACCAATGAAATAACATCTACACAATGCTAAGATAAAAATAGTAACATCCATAAAGTGTGCCCAGCCAAGTCTTTCTTCAAAAATCAAAGTGGATTAAGATATATTTGAAAATCCAAAGATTCAGAGAGAATATAATCCAATCTAAATTATCATGTAGCATTTACTGAGCACTTACTACTTGCCAGGTACTGGCAGGTACATTATTTAAACTCAGCAGGAAAATAGAGGGAAAATTTGAACATTCACTAATGAATTGTAATGGAGCTAGCAAACCTAAGACCAAAATCAGTAAAAGATGGTGCATAAAAACATAACCAAATATCAATAACAAATATAAAAAAATCAAAATAAAATATTTTTTAAAGTATAAAACATAAACAAATAGAACCCAGAAATATGGCAAGAAAAAAATTACACTATGACCTGATAGGGATTGATCCACAAAGGCAAAATAGTAAAACACCAGGAATTCTATCAATATAATTTATTAAATAAAAAGGATACAGGAGAAAACAATATATTTTCTTGTCAATAGATGTTGAAAAGTCATTAGATAAAAAAAAGTAGCTAATCCTAACAGATACTAATAGAAATACAAGGAAATAACTTAAATGTTGAAAGGACATTTAGCCAACAATCAGCAACAATCCTCATTCTAACCATGAAAGGCCAAAGTCATTTCCATTAAAAGCAGGAACAAGTCAATGTTGCCCACAACCTCCATTTTTATTCAACATATTTTTTGAGATTATAGCTACTGCAATAATATAATAAATAATTATCATAAAATTAAGGAAAGATAAAAAATAATTTCTATTTACAATTGATATGATTGTATTTTTCTAAAACACAGGGACTATTTAAAATTAAAAAGTGAATGAACAAATTAGAAGTGTTGGGACATAAGATAAACAACAAAAAACAATAGCTTTCCTCTAGTCTAGCAAGGTTTTGGGGAGTGAAACACTATAGCACTCGTGAGCTAACATTATTCTTTTATTTCTTTTGCTTACAAGAACATGAATTATTGTTGAATGGGATATCAAGCCAGCCCACGGATTAATTTCATCAATTGCTAGTCCAATTAATTATCTGAATGTCAATATATATATTGACAATGTCAAATATATATATATATATATATATATATATATATATTTTTTTTTTTTTTTTTTTTTTTTTTTTTTTTTGGTACCGGGGATTGAACTCAGGGCCACATCCCCAGCCTTTTTTTTTTTGTATTTTATTAGAGACAGGATCTCACTGAGTTGCTAAGTGCCTCGCCATTGCTGAGGCTGGCTTTGAACTCGTGATCCTCCTGCCTCAGCTTCCCAAGCACTGGGATTACAGGCGTGCGTCACCATGCCCGGCTTTCCCTTTAATATTTATTTCACTTTTCAATTATATGAATTTTTCCATTGGTATTCAAATCTGTTTTATAGATTTAAATCTCATCCATGTTTTAAATAAAAGTGCTAATTTATTTTTTAAGAGTCCACCAAAACGTCTTAATTCATAGTGATCAAGACTTCTGGATCTGATAGTTCATTCCATACCTCAAAAAAGACCAATTTCTTATCTGTGGTTCCAAGGCACAATTGACACTATTCAAATAATCCTCCTGTTTGGAAGCCTATATTGGCCAGCAGACATTCAAACTCTCAAATACACAAATTAGATCTTTCATTGTCACATGTTCAAGGACAACATGAAGATTGCTTTCAGTATGTGTTGTCACATTCACCTAAGCCACCCATTAAGCTACCTTTTAAAATTATGACATTTTCACAGCCCAAAGTTAATTTTATTTAGCCATTTGGTGTTTTAATAACTGTAATAAATGCATAGCACAATGGATTATGGGGATTGCTACAAATCACTATTAATTCCATATTTTATAAAACAGATTCTGTGATACAGAACTTCACTAACAGTACTCAGTGCATTATACTTCAAAGATAACAAACAGAGCAAAGTTTTAATTTACAAAGAAGAATAATATTTAGTAAATAACCCATGGCTTGTGGCATATGAAAAGTTCTGCAGAAAATGAAGGAGAAGATGATATATTCAATGTTTGGGACTCAGAAAAAGAAGTAACATTTATCTCTAATTGACGCTATACAAAAATTATATAATAAAATTATATAATAATTATAATTATATAATAAAATTATATAATTATATAATAAATTATATAATAAAAACATTACAAAGAAGTATTCCTGTGTGCTTACACACACAAACACACACACACACACACACACACACACACACACTTTTTTTTTAAAGCTTGAAGAAAATCTTTTAAAATACTTTCAAAATCTTAGGTGGGAAATGCTTATCTAAGTATTAAAAACTTAGAAACTATAAGGGGAAAGGCTGAGTGATATGACCACCTTAAAATGTAGATAATCTACAGAGAAAGACATTATGAACAAAGTTATATGAGGTAAAAAAAATGCATAGAAAAATACACATAATAAATTGTAAGTGGAAAAAGTTGCAGAATAGAACAAAATATAAACGGTGAGTTCATGGTTTTTCTAAGAATGCATATATAATAATTATTTGTGTTTGTATACACAGAGAAACCATCCAACTGGTAATAATAAAGTAACTATGTAAAGATGTTTGGGAAGAAGCCAATTTTTATATTTTACTCTATATATTCATCTTTTTTAGTTTTCAATAAGCAGTGTTACTTCTAGAAGATCACAATATAAATCACTGTAAAAAATAAACTCAGAGGGCTGGTAACTCCCAAAGCTGTCTCAGGATGTAGTCAAATGCCTAATTGGATATAAAATCCTGTCCTCTAGTGTCGAAGAGTTACATCACCTTCTTTCCTCAATGCTAATTTTTCCCTAAGTTGAAGTAAATATATCTGAAATTTCTATCAGCAGTTAAAAACAGCTGAAAAATAATCCCAGATCTCATTAATACTATATTATAACACAATAATATCCAACAAAATAAATATGATTACACAGGTATGGTATATATTTATAAGCATTAACAAGTTAGGACATTCATAATTAAAAGGTTTACCATTATATCAGATGAAAAGCAACCAGAACTGGATTTTAGTAGCTGACATTGTGTAATTTAACGCTTCCATTTTTGACTATCCATTATATGGATTAACTTAAGAGTTGATGATTAATGATGATAAGCAATAATTGATTATAAAAAAAAATATTTTCCAAGACATTTTGAATGGGTTGAAATTTATAAAATATTTTTAAATTGCTTCTTTGAGTCAGTCTTCTGTATATTTCATCTTTTCTAATATCAAAAGACAATCCATTTGAATCATTTTAACTAATGGAAGATAATTAATTTTTTTCTTTTATGGATTCATTTCATTAGGTCTGGATTTTCACTATAGTTGAAAGAAGGTCAAAAGAAATGAGCATGAACATAGTTAAAATCCCATTTTAACAAACAGAGGAATGAAATTTAGAAAAATAAAAAGGCAACAATTTTCCTCAGGTTTCAAAAATTTTACAGGAATATATTATTTATAATTTCTAAAAATCCAGAAAAAGGGTAGACACATAGGGGAGAAGGCATTGCAAATATTATGGTCTTCTAACCTAAGAGTATATGTCTCTCAGGAAACATAGGGGGAAATTTCCTCAACATTGGTCTGGGCAATGATTTTTTATACAAGATCCCAAAAGTACACAAAACAAAAGAAAAAATAGACAAAAGAAATATCAAACTAAAAATTTTCTACATGGCAAGGGAAACACCCAACAGACTAAAGAGAACAACCTATAGTAGGGGAGAAAATATTTGCAAACTATTCATCCAACAAGAAATTAATATGCAAGATATAAGAGGAACTCAAAGAATTCAGCAGTAAAAAATTAAATAAGTTGATTCAAAAAGCAGGCAAATAATCTGAATAGACATTTTTTTCAAAAGAAGACATAAAATGGCGAACAAGTATATGAAAAACACCCAACATCACTAATTATTAGGAAAATACAAATTAAAGCTATGAGATACTGCTTTACACCTGTTAGAATGAACATTGTCAAAAAGATGAAAGATAAAAAAGTGTTCATGAGGATGTGGAGAAAAGAGAATCCTTATATACTGTGAGAATGTAAGTTAGTACAAAAAAATTGGAAAACAGTGTGTTCTTAAAAACCAAAAATAGAATCACTATATAATCCAAAGTCACACTCCTCGGTAGACTACACATCTGAAGGAAATGCAATCAGTATTTCAAATAGACACACACACATATCCATTGCAACATTATTCAAAATAGGATATTGAAACAACCTAAGTGCTCATAACAGAAGAATGGATAGAGAAAATGTGTTGTGTATACACAATGGAATAGTAACATGAACGAATCTATAGAATATTTTCTGCAGTGCAACAAGTCAGGCACAGCAAAACAAAGATGTATCTCACATGTGTAATATAAAAATGTCAAATTTATAGAAGTATAGTGTGTGGAATGGTGGTCTGAGAGGTAGCAGGATAGACAGGGAAAAGGAGATATTGATCAAAGCATACAAATATTCACTTAGAAAGAATAGGTTCTTCTATTCTATTGTACTGAATAGTAACTATCATTGATAATAATGTGTTGTATATTTTAATATTGCTAAAAGAGTAGATTCTAATTGTTCTCACTACAACAAAATCATCAGTATTTGAGTCCATGTACACATAAATTAGCCTATTTTAATCATTCCACAATTCATACTTGTATGATAATACCACATTGTATCCCATAAATATATACTATTTGTCAATTTAAAATAAATTAATTTTTTAAAATAATAAATTGCATTTCTTAACAAAAAGGAGTATATATTTCAAACTGTCTGATAGTCAGTTTGGTCATACATATTAATATTCATAAAAAGTACCACCCACTGATGCTCTGCTTCTATTAAAGAAGCATCTAAGCAGACAAAAGATACAACTACATCAGAGGAGAAATACTGGATTTCCGCAACAAGTCAGTTCCCATAGCAGAGAAGGACGCACCAGGATCTCTTACTTTGTCGGCACCAGCATCTACCTAAGTTGGCTAAGTTCCCTGAACACTAAGAAAAAGCCTTCTATAATCATTTGGATTCTGATGTAAACTGATCTTAGGGAGAGAATGTTCTGAGAAGCAAACACTAAGAATCTTATCTGCTTGATAAATCTGTTTCTTACAGTAACATAAATCATCATCAAAAAGAAACCCCATTTCACTTGATAGCATGTTATGTTCTCTACAAGCTTAGAAATGCTCAATAATTGAGGAGGCTCTGTGCCCAAACAAAGCCCCTCATGTAACAGTGCCTCTCACTTTTTAAGATGTTAATGGTCAACAGGGTCAGAGAGTGATACTTAGCCCACTCTCAATGAGGAGTGGAATTCCATTTGCATGAATCTGTCAGGATAAAGGCAACTCTGCAGTAGGTCTTTCTTTGTTCCCCTCCCCTCTACCTCCTATTCCTCTCCTCAAATACACACATTGTCCAAGCCCTTAACACAAGGCCTGAGAAGGCCCCAGTGGAGAAGGTGAAGCATGGAGGTGTACTACTCTGAGAAGTCAATATCCCTTATCCTGCTTATACCACAGCCTCAGGCAAAGCAGGCCAGGACCCACAAAAGCCCAGAGACAGCTCTAGGTAAAAGGCAAGGAGAATCAGAGTTTAAACACAGAAAACCTGCAGCCTGGGATGTGATGTAAACTTAACACAAAAAGCTAGCAATGAAAATAGTCATAATCACTATTTTAAAAGCCATTCTCAAGGGAACTAAGCAAAACCAAAGAGAGTCATGAGCATAAAATTTGCCTGAATCACATCAATTTGCCAAACCTACACTTCAAATCTCTTTTGAAACAAGGCAGGTAAAATATGAACATTCAAAAAAGAGAACCTGTTTCCTGAGCCTTGAAATATTATTATTTGGGTAACAATTTATAACGAACTGAAAGCCATCATTGTAAAATTGCCTTTGGACACGTTTGGACTGAAATAGACCCTAGAACTGCTAGATGAGAAGAAACCAAAATAGCAGGATGTGCAGTGAGTTTCCAGTATTGTCTCTAAAGGGAGGGCACTGCCTCCTCCCTGTCCCATGAGCTGCCACAATCACAGCCACAATCCTAGAACTCTGTCCTTCCCAAAATGATTGAGTGAAAACCTCCTAAGTGAAACATTAGGACATCTGGGTGTCCTGCCCCACATCTCTTTCACCCAGTGCTTTCCCAAAGAGCAGGTTTCTTAGTCTAGATGATACCAGGCGTGAGACAGCAAAAGTACATGTGAACCACTGAGAGGGCTACCAAACTAAGACTAGTTCCTTCTCAGCCTCTGTTCTGTTCAACAAGGGTTCCAAAAGTCTTGGCATCCAGTCACACCCAGGGTCACCTTATGAATACAGAAATGACAATTATTATTCTCTATTAAATGCCGACTGGCACATGGCATGGTGTCATGGAAATTAAGTGGTCACCCCAAAAGACACAGAAGCGCAGAGAGAATACCAACAATGGTCTCCTAGGGGAGGAAATAGGGACAAAAGCAAGGGAGGGAGAGCAAAGAAGAATGAAAAGGAACATGGAGGGAGAGAAAAGGAGTAGATGGACCAGCTAAGGCCTGTGCCTGTCACACTTTGTCTTTCTATTCCACGAAGTAACCTCCCCTTCACCCCAGGTAGCAAAAACTTGGTGCCTCAAGTTCAACAAGGATTGATCTGAATATTTTCCAGGGGTTAAAGCAACATATTGGTTAGGAGACAAGTTTGTACTCATTGCCTGTATTTTCTCAGGCATCACCAATGAATATTTATTATTTTTGATGAGAAAATTTTAAATCAGGACCTGAAAATTTACCTACATTAAGACCAATTTTATGTAAAGAATATATTTAAGTCTTTGGATAATAAAAGTATGTGAAAGGTTATACATCGTTTTAATTCTGTTTCTCTTTCCAGTCCTAACCGTCCCTTACGAGGTTCTTTTTGCAGCCCTCTGCTCTTTGTACCTTCTCTATGGGGTATCCTATCTACTCCATGTTCCCAATTATCACCTTTCTCTAACACTAAATTGCAACCCAGTCTTCTCCTGTAGATCTGAAAGCCAATCTACACATTCAAATTAAAATATGGCCTCTTTATCTGTCACTCAGATACCTCAAACTAAATTTATGTTAAATGGTTTCTCTACCTGGCCCCAATCTTTTCCTCTCATCTAATAATTGTACCATGAATCTGTGTGTATGGTGGTGCAAGCCTATTATCCCAGTGGCTTGGAGGATGAGGTAGGAGGATCACAAGTTTAAAGCCAGCCTTGGCAATTTAGGGAGGACCTAAGCAAATTAGCGTGACCCTGTCTCAAAACAAAATTTTTAAAAGTTTATTTTTTAAAAAAGGCTGAGGATGTGGCTTGGTGATTAAGTGGGTTGAAAAACAAATAATCAGAGCAAGAAAAGTGTTCATTCCCTTTATCCTTACCCCACCCTTAAAACTGGTATCAAAAGAGTCCCCATGTGTGTGTGATTTTGTGGGGTCACCATATCCAACAATTTTAAGCCAACTAGTCCCTTGTCCTTTCATCTACTATTGACATTAGAGTACACATATGGAAACCTGGGGCTAAAACTGGATCATAACCAAAGAACTTCACCTTTCCTGGTCTCATATATAAAGCAGGAGAGTATCCCCAAGCCAAATAGTAATATATTACAGAAGCTGGTGAAATCATGTCTGAGGAAACACTTTGAGTCCTTAGAAAAAAGCGAAAACCTTTTTACTTTGAGAAATTATTTTAACACTTGCCTTGCATGAATGACAGAACTCTACACAGTAATAACTTAATAAATGTTAACCTTTATTGTTGTTATTGTTTATTAAATGACACTGAAACTTGGCAGAATGCCCCAGCAAAACAAAGGTCAACCAAAAACTATCAGCCCTGCATGTTAGGTACTTAAGGGTCCTCACTTTTCTTAACAGATATGTGCCAGAATAGTGTATGTACTTAGCATATAGTATTACTTCATTTAATCCTCATGATAAACCTCATTTTCACCACTCAGCTATCATTTTGGAGAAGAAACTTCAACCAATCACATTTTCAATCTAAATCATTTGCCCACTCAGTTCACATTCAAATCAAATCACCTGCTTCATTTCCAATACTTTCCTTTTTTTCAAAAATTTCCTGAAAATCAATATTCATTTTATTTGAAAAAGAATAGATGAATAAAAAAAGTAAAGTAAAAAAGTAAAGATCACTCATAATCCTTCCACCCAAAGATAACTATTGTTACTATTTGGAAATATATAATTCCAGAGGTTTTAGTGTGGTTTTAAACATGATTTAATATCCCCCTCATGCCAGCAAAATGGAATGATACTGCTAATCTAATTTACCTTTCTCACTTAACAATGCATGATGAATATCTTTTTCTGGAAATATAGATTTCCACTAGAATATTTATCATATCCTATTGTGTGACCACTCCTTAATTTATTTAATGAATCTAGTGTGCTAGACATATTGTCTCCAATTTTTACTACCTTAGTGTTAAAATGAACATCCTTGTACATGCAATCTTTGGCCAATTATTGAATTACTAACTTCGGATAAATGGTTTACATATTTTAAGGCTTATGATATGAATTACCAAATGGCCACCACCAGGGTTTGTAAGGGTTCATTTTGCCACACCCTCACTGATACTGCACTGGAGAGAGGGATTCATTAATATGGATTCCAATATTTTTTTAGCCATAAATATTTAGTGGCTTTCAGTGTCCAGTGAGATAAAATTGAAACAGCGTTCTACAACTGGCTTCACCTAACTTTCCTGATTTATTTACTCCTATTCCCCATGTTATCCACTGCAAGCAGGCTGCTCTCTGACTATCATAGGAAGAAGGTTCCCACCTTAATGCTTTATCTCTCCTGGATGCTGTATCATGGAACATCCTAACCACCCTACCCCATTCAGGGTTCATTTACAAAGGCCATCTCCTCCACAAAACTTTAGCTGACTGGCATATCCCACAGAATCCTTTGCCTCCTCTGTGCTCTGAGGGCACACATCTGACAATGAGTGTCTGCTCTGGATATCCTCAGTTATCTTTTGGTTTGTATATTTCTTATCTCTCCAACTAGATTATAAACCAAAGGACAAGAATGCTTTCTTTCTCTCTTCTTTCTCTTTTTTTTCCAGCATTAACACATAACTTTATTGATAATACACAAATGAAATCATTGCAAATGACAGAAAGGAGCTTACTTATGACGAATTGGTTCACTGTCACTTACGTAGAGGAAATAGTAAAAATACTTCAATCTAGGCAGCGAGATAAAAAGCAACAAACATGTTTTCAGAACAAGTGGTGATATTCATTTATCCAGCTTAAACCTGAAGACCAACGTGGTTAAATATCAGCATTGATGATACAATATGATATTCATTACTTAAAATTGGCAGCTGAAAGGATTCCTTTACCATATAAACAAGGTAGAGAAAAGGAATAGTATGTTGCTTCTAAACTACAAAGTCAAGAAATTATTCCTGGCTCTTTGGGAACATATGCTCAGTCAGTTTGGCCATGAATTTTCCAACTTTTACTTTCACCAAAAAATCATGGTGACTTTCTATTCCCAGAACCTTATCAGCACACACTTGAAATTCTTTTAAAAAGAAAAACAGTGAACCCTCACCAAATTGATTTTGAGTAGGTTCACTTTCTTCCCATTTAAAATTGTCATTTACATTCTCAAGAATGACCAGAAGTTTAAGAATAACCTCTTTGTTCTCTTTCTTATTAAAGAGGGAACCCAATGAAGATGGCACTTGGGCCCTGAGCAATTCTTTAGTCATAGCTGGATTTTCAGCCAAATTCAAAAGGAGTTTCAAAACCTGAAGTTTAGTTTCTTCATTTCCTGCTGAAAATAAACGGAAAAAATCCGAAATGGAATTAGCAAGCATGTGCTGATACTCATTAGTAACAGTCATATTCGTAAGCAATCTTAGTCCAGCCAGCTGCACAGATGAGTTCAAGCGAGAAGTGATTGTGTCATCACACACTTGATTCATGTATATCTTAAGCCTGCGCTGATTTTCAGCATTCACACTCAAGTTATTTAGGACAATTAAAGCCTTTTCCTTAACGATGGGATCCCGAGTATTAAGAATCTTTGCTACAATTGGGAGACCACCCAGATCACGAATAATATCTCTGTTAAATGCATAAGCAGCATTGTTACCCAGAGCAATTAAAGCTGCTTCAAGAATATAAGGCTTTTCAGACATCTCAACCAGACAAAGAACTTTTTGTAGCTCTTGAGGGGACAAAACAGTATCATCTGAATTAGGGGAAGCCCGTTTCTGGACAGCCCGACGTGCCCGGGTAGCCCTTGCCCTTGCCCTGGCTCTAGCTCTGGTCCCAGCCTCTGTCCCAATCCGGGCCCAAGGTGGGTACCACACTATACTCTTGCTCTCATTACTGTCATCATCATCATCAGACCAGTCATTATACCTGGCCCCAGAACAGTCCCCGGAATCATCCACATCCCCAGAGCCACCCTCTGCCATTTTCTCCTTGTTTTGTTTTCTTCCCCGGGTCAGTCTATAAATGCAATAGCAGGCGCCAGCCCCAATCACTAGGCCTGCAGTCACCCAGCCTACTTTCCTGGCGTAGCCCATGCAATCGTCCCTGACAACAGCAGGGACTAAGGAACAGAGTAGTCAGTCACTCAGGGTAGGGAAAGAGGGCTGTGGGCCTGGGAGCAGGTCTGTAGAGGGTGATCTTCAGTCACTTCAAGAGCACAATATCTGATTCTGGAGGTGGCCCTGGAGGTGGAGGAAAGAAACAGTTTCAATTTCTCTTCTCTTTTTGTTGTCCCAAGCAGAAAGTTGCACAGAGGAACAGAAGAATGGCAGTTGAATGCCGGGTAGGGAATATAGATCATTGACAAAATCTCTACCTGCCTCATTTCACGGGCTCCCTAACCCCTGCCAGCCCACCCTACTCCAAGCATAGATAAAGGCAAGGAGTCCACAGATTAGGTTGGGGCCTCAGGCACCACAATCTCTGGTATCTCCAGGGAGTAGCACCCTTGAACCAACCTCCTTGAAACAGGCAGTTTGCTCCTTCTTCCCTTGGCTGGGGGTGTGTGCCACGCCCAATAATCTTTGAGATCTGAGGAGAGACCAGAGCCAGTAAGAAACGAAGACTTGAAGGATTGTGCGTTTGTCGCTTTTCTGAATCACCATCCAGGTTATCAGATATTTTTAACGTCACTATGCCATCTAAAACATGCCCCCTCCCTAGCCTAAAACGCAGGGATGTAAGAAAAATAAAGCAGAATTGGGTGAGCCTTTCCAAGCCGCTGCAAATTTCCAAACCCTCCCCCATTCCAGACAGCCCCATGCCCACACCGACCTTTGCCGATCCTGGGAAACTTCCTCCCTAGCTTCAAACGGTGCCACCTGCTACAGCAGACCTGTAGGATGACAGAACGAAAACATGGGGACTAAGTGCTGTTGAGAGAGATTGATTATGAACAAACTACCTGATAGATTTCCTTGCTGTCATTTCCCCCTTTCCCCCTCCCTCCCCCCCGCGCGCGCACGCACACACACACACACACACACAGCGCACGCCATTTCAACACAGTCCAGGGAGTGTGAGGAACACATTCAGACTCAGACCTGAACCTAGATTACCTTCTCTGGTTTTCCCCCACCTTCACCACTGTCCCTCCTAAGGTCCCCAGATGGTCTTACCCTCAAATCGACCTTCACCGATCAGGATTAATTTCCTTCCTCTTCTCTTGCCTGGCGTTGTGCCGCAACCTACGGAAAGACTGGCCACCCAGGAGAGGCTCAGACCCACTAGACACAGAGCAGTGGTCAGGAAGACACAGCTACAGGCAAAAAGACGGGAAACAGCCGCTACTGAGTGCTTGGTGGACGGACCAGTCCCCAGAAAACGAAACTCTCCTAATTCGGAGGCCTGGTTGTCAGAGGCTTCCCAACCCCGTTACCCGTCTCGGGATTCTGCTGACACATCTCGTTGCACCCCACTACCCCCCGCCCCCATGTCCAGCCTTTCCCCTCCAGCACTGTCCTGGTGGACTGGGGGGCAACACCCAGGCCACAGCTCCCTTTCCGGATTGCGGGCCTTGCCTCCTAGCAGATTCGTATCTCCCTATTTCTGGGCTCTTCCCCAAACCCCCCTCTGCTCACCGTTTCACAGCATCTAAATGGGCCACAGGCAGGACATATGTCTGGGAGATCGGGTGGCGACTGGGAGAGACGACGGAGGCACCTCAGGACCCACGACGGTCTCCACCCTATGCCCTCCACCACCCCCACTTTATGGAATCTCCCAGGCACTGACCTGCAGGGATCCGGGACAATTTCCTTCTCCTCCTCTTTCTTCCCTCTACCTCCGGCCCGCCCGCCCTCAGGGCAATGGGGAGCTGCTACTCAGACGGGAACAACGACCAGGACAAGAAGGACTTCTGCACACGTCAGCTCTTGGTCACGTGAGAGCTACGTCATCCACCAACTCGGGCCCCCAATTTCCCCTCCCACCAGCAGTGCGGCAGAAGAGGGCCCGCCCCCCTGTATTCCCACCCCCATACTAGGCCTTGTTACCCTTTCTTCACGGCTAATCCCATCGCTCTGTAGTTGTGTTTCCCTTCCTCAGATTATCAAATAGGGACAGCATATTCCCCTGGGGCTACTGGCCACTTGTGCTTTTTTGAAAAATCAACTCTTCTTTCCTTAAGCTCCTGGGACTGCAGCCTCTCCCTCCACCTCCCCTCCTCCCTGCTATTAATGTCTACCATTTCCTCTGAAATCTAGTCCTAGATATGAAATGAACAAGCATCAGAAAAGGAAGCCTGGAGTGAAAGTGTGGCTTTTACTTTCTTAATGCTTTGTCATTTTTGTTCTGCCCTCTCTCACCTCCAGTCTGCCTTCTTTTATGAGGAAAAAAAATACTACAAAGCTATTTTCATTTTAGGAAAAATGAAGAGAGTGTAGGTGGGAGAGTGATGTCGGGTGATGGCCTCTAAAAGTCTCACATTTCTCATTTGGTGGAGAGTGTTAACCACTTCATTCAAAGTAATCTTAATGTCTTTGGGGGCTTAGCACATAACACAAACCTGGATGAATCTGAATGAGCTAATAAGTGTGTCTGAGAATATGTAAATCTTTGATTAGGCCAATCTTCTGAATAGAAGAACAACAGACTTTCACTTGCATAAATTAGCAAGGAGGCATTGAGCTCTCAGAAGCCAGTAACAAAAGAATGAGAAGAAATCAAATCTGTGTAGCCACTATCTACAAGATAAGAAGTCATGTACACTGACAAAGTGAATGATATACGAAGAACATTATAAAATATGCTTGGTAACAAAGAGAATATCTGCAAACAGAATAACTATTAGGGGAACCAAGACAAAGTTGGCCAAACTTGGCATCTAGCACTTAGTGTGAAACCATTTCACTGGTTTGATGAGCTCAATAATTCACCTGGGATTGAACTTTCTTAAAATAAGAAAAGGAATAAAATAATTACATTCCCTCATTGTGTAAGTTACATAGGTTTTATTTCAGTTGCTTGCAACCCAACAAACTTAGCTAATACACAGCACAAAAACAAATAATAGTACAAAAAGTTTCAGCTTTTCTGAACACAAGATCCTTAATGACATGTTTCCTAATAGCTTGTGTGTAAGGTAGTCAGTCATCTGAGTATGACTTTAAAATCCACAGACAATATGGAAACAAGCAAACCTCCAGGAAATTTTGTATGAATGTAAATTCTGGGAAGCAGTACTGGGACATGAATGAAATTTAGTAAACAGAAGCCAGATCAACAGTATAATTCTATATTTAGAGAAAGATCATGTGCAGCAAAGGGGCTCATTCAAGCACAGGAATATGAAAAGGAGAGTCACAGGAAAGTGTTAGTAGTTCCCACCCAGCACTGTCTGGAGGAGAAAGACTGTTGGCTAAGATGAACGGAACATTTAGCTTTTCTTGGAAGAATCATCCCCATAATGTGTAAGAGTACTTCAAGCTCTCTTAGCAGAAAGCCACTTCTTCAGGTGAACAAATGTCTTTGCTCTGATTGCAGGTTCACCAAGCAACCTTCTGGGGTTGTGGCCTCCCAAGTAGTAGCTTGTCTATAGAGAGAAAATGGGCAGGTAAGACTGACAGAAACCTCTAGTACCCCTGACAGTTGTATTTATCAGGAAAAATTAGTTTCCCTTGTGGCCTACTTAAAAGGAAAAGAATGCAGAGAACCATGGGTTTGAGCATTCAGATCTAGATTTATATATGTCTCTATAAATGAGTCTTTCCTTGACAGAGGCATCTATTCTCAGTGTGAAGACAGAATCAGGGTTGGATCACATAGTGATGAGGACAAAACCATGAACTGTAGATGCAACCTTGTAGAATCCTGTCAGGGAAGCCAGGTGGTCTTCACTCAAAGGACAACGTATATGTTGCCATTTTATGACTGTACTTTTCTAAAGTTTAGTTAATGTGGAAGTTACAACTAAGACATACTATAGCAGACAGGACCCCAGCATCTCAGTTATAGCTAGACAAAAGGTTAATATCCAAAATAGTGAAAGGGCTTCTACAAATCAACAACAATATTTGAAACAATTTACATTTCTCTCTAGAAAACAAAAAGGAAATGCATTTTACATTTTACATACCCTACATTTCCCTAGCAAAAGGATGGACACTGTGACCAAAACAGACCAAACTAAAATAAGAATCGTGAGCAGAGAGATAAAAACCTGAAAGTTGGTGGATTTATGGTATCCTGAAGATATCATCTAGTATTTCCCCCTTTCTTTTTTAAAATTTTTATTTGTTCTTTGTAATTATACATGACAGTAGAATACATACATGGCATATATACCATACATACGTGGAGTATAACTTCCCATTTTTATCGTTGTACATGATGTGGAGTTACACTGGTTGTGTATTCCTATGTGAACATAGGAAAGTTATGTCTGATTCATTCTACTGTCTTTCCCATTCCCATCCACACTCCCATATTTCCTCCTATCTCTACCCATCAGATTTGACACTAGTCTTCAGCCTTCCCTCCTTATGTTAATGAGGTTAAGTTTTGTTACTTGCAACCAGACTACCTTAGAAGAGATAATACAAAAAGGAATATAGTTTTTCAAGGTAACAACGTTCTAGAAGTTTTTCCCCCACCCTCTACAATTCCATTTAATGTTACCATCCACTGATTCATTTTTTGTTGTTGCTTTCAGGTACTTTGTAAGTCACATATCACATGTGGCCACACACTGACATAAGCCAAAATGTTTCTTTTGGCAGTGAGATCACAGAGTCTTTTGCTGGTTCCGGAACTTTTAACAGTCTTATCCTGAGGATTCACTTGAGCATTTTCTTATTTTGCTTTTAAGATGGAATGTCAAGCACTAGACATGTCCTTAAATATATGGTTGTTGGTGTGCTTATAATGAAGAACAAGTTAGTTTTTAAATGCTAGTCCCCAGATTCCATGGTAGGAATTCTGGATTGAAGTGACAAAGAATTAAAAGAACTGAAAGGGTTATAATGTCCATGGGGATTTAGAGAGGAAGTGGATTCAAACCATGAAAGGTCTGAAAGAGAATGGTGGTCTTGGGTAATACACTGGAATAATTGGAGGATACACCAAAGAAGGGAGAGGTAGGAGTGAAGTTTTGTCCTTGAAGCCAGGCTAAATGTTGCAAAAATGAATCTGTATTACAGAACCATGTGTAGGACAGACACCAAGGCATCCATGTTTGTTAAACTTTACATATGCCTTAGCTCTTTCTAATATATACATTTAAAACAAATGAAAGTCACTTTTGTAGGTACCTAGCAGCCAAAAACTGAATGATGAGAAGTCGAATCTGAGTGTTCTGCTTGTAAAATTTCAGAAATAGAATTCACTTGTCTAAGAGAAGTAAAGCATCACAAAAGAACAGTGTAAGGGGATGATGGTGAAACGAATGAGACAGAGATTCAGAGAGATGGAGGTATGATATTAGTGAGTGAGTTTGGACTATAAACATTTGGGGAAGATGAGGAAGACAGGAAAGTCAGGACATGTTCCTAACTTCTAATATTTGACAGCATGGCATTGTGAGCTCCCTGGCTCATCTCGCAAAAGGGCCTCCTGCACACCAGGCCCTCTGGCTGGGGCGTCATATTTCAACATTCTAAGAGGCCGCCTGGAGGGTCTGTATTTAGAGTATGACTCCCCAGGAGAGACAGGTGGGTATTTGAGGACTAACTTCTACATACTTTGTCCCTGAGTTCTGGGATTATTCTGAGGGTCTTGGACAGGCGGGTGGTACAGTGAAGTTGTTAGAACGCAGAGAGTGAAAAGACCTTTCTACTGGCCACTGTTTAGGATCTATACTTGGTCCTTCAATTTGTGAGGGGAGAAAATGGCATGGGCAGGTAGGGTGTCCCACTGATTCAGTCTTCCACAGACCCTCACCATTATTGCCAGTGGAAAATGATAAACATTGGTCAATGCTATGGTAACAATATGTGGATGACAGATTCCAGAGGTATCTCACTAGTGTCATGATGGAATGAATATTCCACTGGTTAAGTCTCATTTTTATCAATAGGATAATGGAATTCTCTAATTCCCGAATGATTTATGGGTTGCATCATGAAACTTCAGAATAGATTTTATACAGTATCCTTTAAATGAAAAAGCAGGCTAATCTGTGAAGTTACTAATTTGTAAACTTCATCTGAAGTTGTAAAACTCGCCTGAACTTAGGGTCTGTATGAAAGCTGTCCTTTGAAGCCATGGTGAAAGCTATTCAGCAGCCTTCTACAAGATCTCAAGAGCCTGACATCTAATACTATGAGTTCAGCCAGGAGGAAGTTATGGACTTCCACTTATCTAAAATGTTTCACTCATCTAAAATGGTCACAATCAGAACACTGACCTTCTCATTCATTTGTCAATTTATAAATCATATTGAAAGCCATGAAGAGTGGTTTCATTTGTAAAGATGTGTTTTTAAACTCTAATGTGATGTTTTAAAGCTGTAATTTAGAAAACAATACTTTCAATGTGGAACAAATTAACTTTGCCAATTCAATGAGGCCCTCTTATTAACTGGAAAATCTTGTTTATGTTACATACCTTTAAAAATAAGATTAGGATTGTTTTTTCTCCAAGTGGAAATAGCTTTATTGTATTTTCTGATTACAAAATAGCATAGCATGAGTCCATTATAAAAGGGGGGACAATAGAGAACATAAATGGATCAAAATATTAATAAAAATCTGACTACTACCTGAGCTTCTTTTACTGCTCCTCCTCAACCAATTTTGATGCAGAGACTGAACACAGAAAGGGGAAGAAATTAAGGAAGGCGATGCATGAGTTTCAGAGTCAAGAAAAGAATGAGACAATTGTCCAAGAAGTGTAAGGGCAGGGAAGACCCAGAAAAGATGCTGCCCCTAACTGAATAGAAATTCAAATTCAAACGCCAGAGAGATAGGGTCACTTCTGGTTTCTGGAGTTTTTATAGAGGAAAAGACTGACAGAGCCCAGTGTGATGCGGAGGTGGGGGGCAGGGGGGTGAGGTACGGGGCAGGCTGGCGCCTGCCGCACTGCTTGTGGGAGTGGAAATTGGGGACCAGAGCTCGCTGGTGACGTGGCCGTCACGTGACTAAGAGCCGCCTAGAGCAGAAGTCCTGCTTGTCGCCTCCATCTGGGTACCAACCCCTTATTACTCTGCAGGCGTGTGAAGGAAGAAGGAAACTAGCTTGGACCGTGCAGGTCGGTGCTAGGGTTGGCGCTGCTTGGAAGGAGATGGGGGGTGGGAGAAGATCGAGAGCGCGGCGGGTCCAAGTTTGGGCCGACGGAGGCTGTGCCCCTTTCTCGCCTACTTTTTAAATGCCTTTCCCCACCCCCATCCCCACCCCACCCCGTACTCATTTTACTCTACAGAAGTGGCGGGCTTCGGGTGGGGGTGAGGGGAGTGAATGGCGGTTACAGAGAATCCAAGGAAAGAACGGTTCCACAATCCGGGCACCAAGTCCCGGGTGCTGGTCCGTCCACCAAGCACTCCGTTCCCCTCAGTCCCCTGTCTTTTTGCAGGTCTGTAGGTCGCAGTGCAAGTATTGGCGAGAAAAGGAGCAAACTGCTTTGGGGAGAACCTTGCAGGGGAGTGTGAAGGTGGGGGATTGACCCGGGACCGTGGATGGGGGTGGCGAAGGAAAGGGGCTGGGATCTTTGCGGGCCAGGTCCGAGTCGCCCTCTCCTGGCCCCGTCTTTATCCACACCCCGTCCCATTTCAGTGCAGGGAAAGGGGTGTGGCGGCCTTTGCTGGGGAAATGGCGGACGACGAGGGGGGTGGGGGAAGTCACTGTTAGGAAAGTCAGAAGTGTGTGAGAAATATTTTAAACTTAAAGGCCCAAAATTCAGAAAAGCGGATATTGGGACCAGTGCGCTCAGGGCTGATCCTTTCACTACACTTTCAGTTCTCTATTGCCACCTACCTGTCTTTCCATTTGTCCTTCTGCCAGACTCTATCCATCTATCACTGTGGAGGGGACACTGACAAAAGAAGACAAAGGAAGAAGAAGGAATTTGTCTGACTTTGGTAGAGGTTGGTTGGAAAACTGCTTGTGAAATTTTGGGGGTGGAGATTTGTGTGTTTAAGGAGGAAACTACCTGAGAGAGTTAGATCTTCTTGCCACCCTCCTGGTTATCATAACAAAAGCCCCATCTCCCGATCTTCTATGAGGATCCTAAAAGAGAAATGGTATGTCCTGAGGGTAGATGGGGGAAAACAGAAAAGAACAAGGAAATAGTTCCTTAATAACCCAACTTTCACAACAAGATCTTAAACTCAAATCTGCCTGCCTGGAAAGGTACAAACCCAGGCACAGCCCAGAGCCCTAATATTCTTTCTCACCCGTAGATTCATCAAAAGAACTACAGCAGCCTAGGAGAGGCTGAAGATTACTACTCTGCACTATCTCTCACGCTGGCCCTAAGAGTCCTCTTCTATCAGGTGGACCAAGGCCCTCCAGATCCTGCCCCAAGGCTGGCACAGACTTAAACATGGGCCGGGCCAGGGAAATGGGTTGGATGGCAGCAGGACTAATGATTGGGGCTGGTGCCTGCTACTGTGTTTACAAACTGACCATAGGAAGAGACGACAGTGACAAATTGGAGGAGGAGGATGAAGAAGAATGGGATGATGACCAGGAGCTGGACAAGGATGAGCCTGAGATTTGGTTTGATTGCACTACAATGGCTCGCCCATGGAGTGAGGATGAAGATTGGACAGAACCTGGGGCCCCAGGTGGCACAGAGGACAGGCACTCAGGGGGTGGCAAGGCCAACAGAGCACACCCAATAAAACAACGGCCATTCCCATATGAACATAAAAATACGTGGAGTGCACAAAGCTTTAAAAATGTCAGTTGTATTAGTGACCTCTCCAAGTTTCCTTCTATTCAGGGAAAAAAGTTGTTTGCTGAGCCCAAGGATGCTGTTTCTTCACTTAGCCAGGATATCAGTTGTCATTTGGCCAGCCTTTCCATCTGTGGAAACACGATCCCCACCCCCCACCCCACTGTGAGGGAGGAAGCTTTGTGTGCCCCAGATAACTTGAATGCCAGTACTGAAAATCAGGGCCAGATTAAGATGTTCATCAATGAAGTGTGTCAGGAGACTGTGCCACGTAGCTGCAACTCATTTCTGCAGCAGGCCAGATTAAATTTGCTAATAAGCATGACAGTTATTAATAACATGCTTGCCAAGTCCGTTTCAGACTTGAAGTTTCCTTTGATACCCGAAGGATGTGGCTGTGTTCAGGTTTTAGAACTGCTGATGGGTTTGTCTGAAAAGCCAGTCTTGGCGGGGGAGTTGCTGGGTGCCCAGATGCTGTTCTCATTCATGTCCCTCTTTATCAGAAGTGCAAACATAGAGGTTCTCCTGGAAACCCTAGCCCCTTAAATGGCCTTCTGGGACAGAATGGGACTAAGTTCACACAAACCCTGCTGGGTTTGCAGTTGTCAAAGAATCTGCAGTGGGTGCTACTGAGGATCCTGCCCTAGGCAGTCACCCCATCATTGGGGTTGGGTGCACGTTCCAGAAGCTAGATTGAGGACCACACTCTTATTGGCCAGGCAGGCCCCGCCCCCACCCACCCACCCCCCGCAGAGCTTTAGGTAATTCCTTGGTTTTGCAGTCCGCAGGCATTGTGCATTGTAAATTCCTCCCTTGCAGCCCTCTTCATGCAGTAAAGGGATCACTGTGGCACCTGCTGCAGATAATGGACATCAAATTAGAGTACCACCAGTGCTCTCATTGCCTGTGATGGTCCCCCTGCCCAAAGGGGACCGCTTTGCAGAGGCCAGGCCCATCTGGGAGCTCACGCTGAATATGTATCTGCCACTGCCTAGGTTGAAGTATTTTCCTTTTCTCTTTCTTCGACACCAGCCGATGGATGGCGAACCTGTTCATCCACAAAGTGCACTCCCCTTGTATCCATTGTACCGACTTAACTTCCTCCGCCCAAGTCTGCATCTGTGTGTATCATCAATAAACTTGTGTGCTTTGATTGGCAAAAAGAAAGAGACATGGTCCTTGTCCTTGAGCTTGTAGTCTGCACGAAGAGAAAGGCTGACATGCACAATAAACGCCAGCTGACTGGGGGTGGGGGCTGCTCCCTGACAGATGCACACTTGTCAGTGCTCACAGGAGACAGGGGCAGAAAGGGGCCACTGTGCTCAGCATATGCTCCAAGAAAGGAGATGGGGCAGGGTCAACAGGTGGGGGACAGGGAGGTTGGGGGAATGCTGATGGAATGTTGAGTGAACTGGGAAAGACAACACCCTCAAAGCAGGACACGTGGGTGCCTGATGCAGAGGAATCCCGTGATAAAGGTGATTCCTTTACTGCCAGCCTAGAGAGGAAGGGCAGTGTCCTTGGTGTTTGTACACTGCTTAGTGGTGGTGGCCGATGGTGGGGGTTGTGGTGGGGGGAGTAGGGAAGGCTCTCTGTCACGCACCCAGGCACATCCAATGCATAATTAGTAAAGATTGCCACTTGCCCAGTGCCTACTTTACCTCTCTCTCTCCTGCAAAGCTGCTGTCAGACCTGCTTTCAGCCCTCCTCCCTGTCTTGGGAACCCAAGCACTGCTTCTTGGCAGGGTGAGAGGGTTGTCTGGACCCAGGAAGGAAACAGGGAGCCCTCCATGAACTCCCTGTGGGGGTGGTAGGGCAAATGTGAGGGGCACTTGGTACAACCAGCCTCGGCCTGTCCATCCATCTGGACACACCTCCATGCCATTCCTCAAAGGTCCCTGCACCCCTGTGAGGAAAGGAAGTGCCCCTGCGTGCTTGTGGAACCATGGGTCCACAGGGTTGGTCAACTCATTCTGCCACACTGTCACCAACATTTCCAGGCTCCTCCCGGGGATCCTTAGCCCCTGTCGCCAAAGTCATGTTCTCTGTGGGTTTGTGATGTGTCTGGCAGTGGTCTCTTTCCTCCAAAGCCACGGTTTCCTTTGGATGGTGCTGCTTCTGTGCCATGTGCCCACTCCTGGAAGGTCTCTCTGGGATGTTGCTGTGGGTCACCGTGCCCTGGCCAGCAGTGGTCTGTCTGCCTGCAGGGTGCTCTGCCTTCTGCCTGCTCTTTTCCACATAGAACTTCACTTCCTTTTCATTTCTTCTTTTCCTTTCCACTGGACTTTGGGTTCCAGGTGGGTTAGAACTTTCCAGCTTGTACTGTGTGCCCCACACTCTATGCTGACCTGGGAACCTTCCGGTTCTCCCTACCAACTCTGGGAAGCCCTCCAACTGGGAATGGGGATGCTGCACCTTCCCAACCCTGTGCCTGGGATGGCCAGCAAGAGACCTGTGGTCGCTGCTACGCCACAACCCCATGGAGGCTCATCCCACCCCTCACCCTGGGCCTCCTTGGCTGACCCTGGGGCCCTGTCTTATTTCCCAACAGCAGCTGACAGGACCACCCATTCCTCCCAGGCAAACCACAGTTGGGCCAGGTCTTGTGTTTGACAAGAAGGATTTCCCTGCACACAGCACTTTCATCCTCTTTTCCCTGTCCAGCCTGCCCTGCCAGTGCTGCCTTCAGTGACACCTCCTTGCTAGGCCTCTACTTGCTCCTAGCTTGTGGATCAAATGAGCATGTGACTCCCCACTCCCCTGCATGCTACCACATTCCCAATGCCCGTTTGTGTACAGTTGTCCCCCATCTTCTGGGCACTGGAGGCTTCCAGGCTGCAGCTGACTCTGAACTCAGAGAGGGCCTCAGAGGCTTCCTACCCATCTCCTGAGCAGCTCTGTCACAGGGAAGCCTGCATGCATCCAAGCACCTCCATGAGAGGCCTCGGCCCAAGGCAAAACCTTCCTTGTCCATTTACAGGTACTGCTCTCCCCAAAACAATCCTCGTGCCTGGAGGTGCAGCACTCTGAACTCCCCTCATCCCTTGACAGTTTATAGGGATGCCAGGTAGGAGCCCAGTTCCATGTGGGTTCTGTCTCCTCAGGGAGGCCAGTGGAGCGGAGTGGGGAGCATGCCTGCTACCCAGGGCTTGATTAAGACACTGAGAGAGAGGCTTTCAACAGTGGCCAGATCACCAGTGCCCCACCCATAGGTAATGCACAATAAAAACGGCCCTGAGCCACCAATCACAAAACACACCTACCTGTCTGCTTCAACGACAGGACAGTGTTTCTGGGCTTTCCCATGGCAAACACTGGGCAGGCTCATCCATGCTGGGCTTGCCAGGTACTGTGGGGAGAGGTGCCCTGTCAGGAAGGTGCCGCCCCAGCCTGAGCTGCCTCTTCTATAAAGATGCAACTGCCACCTCAGACTGCCTTCCAGCTCCAGAAAGGGCCCTGGTTTTGCTTCTTATTCATCTCATTAGTACCTTTACATCGGGTGCCCGAAGGCACTGGCTTCCACACTATCACCTGTGTTGCCCCCTCTCCTGGGGATCCTGTGGTTTGAAGCCCCTCACTCCCACACCCGTGAAAGTGCATGCAACATTCCGGACATCCAACTTTCCCTAGGCCCATCCAGTGCCAGGCCCTGCTTTCTCACTGGGGCCCTATGTGTCACTCTCAAAGCAGTTTCCACCCCACTTTTTAGTGGCACACGTGCACCAGCACAGTCATCACACACCAAGTCAACCCCTGTGCCTTAGCATCGCTAGGCTGGGCTAAGAGGTGGGCAGCTGTGGGCAGGATTTGCTCCTGCCCACCTTCTAGAATTCACAGACAAGACCTGAACTGCAGGAGGGCCCTGCCCCAGAGCCCAGCACAGCCCTGCAGAAGTTACAAAGCCCCACACCTGCCTGTTACACATGCTGCATGCATCTTCTCACAGTCTGCCACTCCCCTCCTCGCTTTGCTCATGGCCTCCTTTTCACCCAGGAGGTTCATTTACCCTGACTGCCTCTGTCTTTGTGGGCAGCTTAGGATGCCACCCCCCCACTCCCTGATTACTAAAAGGGTCTCTTTTATAGCCCTCCAGTGCTTTCATACCTTCCCATTTCAAGTTTCGTCTCATGGGTCTGTCTGCTGGGCATTTCCTTTTGGGCAAGATCTGCAATAATGAAGTGATTTGCCTTCTTTTCCCTGATGGATAACCACTGGTTTTCCAGCACCATTGGTTGGGCACTCCATTCCTGGGCCACTGTGTGGCCCACTGTGGCACCCTCATGCACCCAGCCCAACAACTCCTCTGTGCCTTCCTGGCACTGAAGTCTCTCCTGAGGCACAACCCTTTCCTCTCAGGAACTTCTAATGGAATTGGGCAGCCTCATCTCCCTGGGTGGCCCCCGGGGCAGGTGGTGTGTGTGTGTGTGGTGGGGAGGGGCTTGTGGTTGCTTGTGAGCAGCCCTCAGCCCCAGTTACCCTGATTGAAACATTAATTAAAATGGTGGATGGTATAATCCCTCACCATTGTTTCTCTGAAAGAGGAAGGAAGTGGAATAAAATGAAATGTTCAGACCAAGTTTTCTAGAAGTATTTTTTACAGAACTCTGTTTAAGAACCCTTTACCTTCTTTCATTTTACTCAAATATTTTTCTTCCTTCCCCATGTCTGACAGTAGAGTAGCCCAAACTAGTTTTTCTGGTTTATTCAATCATACTTTTTTTTTCCCCAATCCCTGGCATGGTCTCCATTAGTCTAGCCATCAGTATTCTATTGTTCTTTGTTCTTGTATATCTGTATATGGGATGAGTTTGAATGAAGGGAAGACAATTTGATCACTCAAGTCATTACCACAAACATTCACTCCAAATAACCGTGTCACGTAATCCCTGTATGAATAAATATTTGAATTCTGCAAAGATCAGTTGTTAAGGTATGTATTTGTCTCAAAAGTTCTTTATTTTTTCAGTATCTAGGCCTTTAATTTTGGCAGTAGATAAAGTTGCTGACTTTCTCAACTGAAAGAAGGAATGGAGGTAAGGGAAATGATAGGAGTTGTAATTACCAGCCTTTTCTGTGAGCTTGAGCCATCCTAGGTTTGACCTTGTACTTTTGTAGTTTGTGCTGAAAGACATGTGAAAACTATCCTCAAGGCTCATACATTTCCCTTATTTGGTTATATCTAATAACCAGTCCCATCTGGAATTTCAGTCTGGGAATTGATTTGAGGCAGGAAACATGAAGTTGGTTGTTTTTTCCTTCTTGTCCTGCCTCTCCTCTCCATAAATTTTTTTGATGGACACTTCCTTTATTTTGTAAGTTCTCACTACCTGTGGCTTATAGTAAAGATCTGTGTTCAGAGTCTTCCAGGCTTGGTTCCTGATATGTAAGGGGAGGTTTGAGAAATTAGTAAAACTCCAAGTTGATGGCTACAAATCTTAAAAATTAGCTTTGAGCAATCAGTTTCCTGAGCAAAGTACAAGAAGTACATTGTTTTTCTTTGTGTAAGTATTTGTTCTAATTATTTGATATTAATGCAAACAATGAGAATGGGCAGGGACACAAGAGGGCCAGTTTGGCAACCAAGACATTGTTTTGTATGTTTTTGGTCTTTAGAGTGATAGAACAAAGGAAGATTTATGTGAAGTGTGGAAACTATAAAGCATGTGTTGGGCATCTCACATACCATGTTATATAAAAAGCTGGGCAAAGATTGGTCATGTTTACATTCAAAGACTGGTATGTTTTACATTCCATCTTAAGTTTAAAGTTAGTTTACTTAATAAATAGGTAACATGTCTTAGTTGTTCAAAATCAAAAGATAAGAACTGGTATACATTAAAAATTCTCCCATCCAGGTATGGTGGTGCATGCCTGTAATCCAAGGTACTTGGGAGGCTAAGGTCAGGGGATCTAGAGTTTGCAACTAGGCTGGGAAACTTTGGGAGAACCTGTTTCTAAATAAAATTTTTTAAAAGAAAGAAAATATCCTTTTACTTTTCCTCTCTGTTACCAACTTCTCAATTCTCTCCCATCAGAGGCATTTTATCAGTTTCTTGTGCATTTTTTCAGAGACATAGTGTGAATAAACCTATACATACATAACATGACAGTATATGAATAACCTTGCCAAACCACAGATGTCACTATATAAACATTTCTGTTTATAGCTGCATAGTATTTAATTCCAACACTGTGTCCTAATTATTTAGTGTCTTATTTGTGGATATTTAGGGATTCCCCCCATTTTTGTTGCTATTATAAATAATGCTTCAATAATTAACTTTATACATACGTCATTTATTCCTTGTAATTTCCCCAATTTTAGTTGGTTAAATTATATCTCTTCTTGTTTACTTTGTAATATTCAATATACTTATGTATTTATTGCCATACTTGTCTGCTTTAGATAGTATCTTTTGACCCCAATGATTAAGAATAAGCAAATCAACGTATGGACATTACCTCCTATCTTAATTTTCTTTCCTCTTCCAATTGTTGTTAGTTATATAATTTCCACTCTATCTGGATTTATTACGCTTACATTTGTTCTGTAACCATATCACTATATTTGTTTTGGTTTTAGTCCTGAACTTACATAGATTTGACACTAATTGCTATACTTTTCATGTATATCCTTTCTTCCCTGTGATCCTGCCATTTTTGCCTTCATCTCTGTGATAAATTTATTTTTCCACATTCTCCTTGGGACCTGACAGCCCACATTTCATCTTATTCTTATCTTACCATCTCTTTCTGAGGTCTTGCTTAGTTGCATCATTAAAACTTCAAATTCATTTGAAGTATTTGATGACATTTTTAATCTACTTTATGGAACATTTTTTCACATGAGTTTACTTCATCTACTGTCCATTTTTCATGTCCACTTTCTCCCATTTTATGTGTATTGCCTGTGTTTATCTCATACCAGGTACATTTTTATTCCCTGCCTTAAAGGGATATCAAGTTTTCTTGAACCAGTTATTTGCAGAAATTTCTTCTAGGACAAGGGTCAATAGTTGTCTTAATGATACCAAGGATTTTCAAGAGGTAGTTGCAGGGCTGTTGAAAGTGTTGCCTTTCCTCTTCCCTGCTACTAAGCAAGAGTCATTTCCAGAGCTCTGAAAGGGACAGACTACTTCCTGAAAATATGTCCTGTCTCTGTGATTTCTTCTTTAGCTCAATGTCTTTCTGCTTATTATAACCCAATAGGGCTCATCAAGTTTCCTGTTCTCAATGTTGTACTTGCTTCTTATCTTTAAGAAATGCATAAACAGAGGCTGGGTGCAGTGGCACATGCCTGTAATCCCAGCAACTCAGGAGGCTGATCCATGAGGATCATGAGTTCAAATACAGCCTCAGCAATTTAGCAAGGCCCTAAGCATCTCAGTGGGACCATGTCTGTAAATAAAATGCAAAAAAGGGCTGGCATGTGGCTCAGTGGTTAAGTGACCCTGGGTTCGATACCTAGTACCAACAAAACAAAACAAAAAACCACAAACAGCTTCTTCCTTTTCTGGCATTTGCTGTTTTCTAGTAGCTGACTGAGAGTGAAGCTAGAGTTTCTGGGAAATAATTTGAACAAACTGTCAAGCATAAAACTAATTTACAAACCCACAGAGATATTCCCTGTGAAAGAGTCAGAACCTAATATACTAAGAGCCTTGGTTTGGACAAATCCTCTAGTCAGTCCCAGAAAGGCAACCATCTCTACTTTCATTGTGAGCCTTCCTGAACTTGTCATACCTCATAGAACAGAGAGCAAAGGAATTCAACAATAGTTTCTTCTTGTTTGTGAAACTGAGCTCACACTTACTAAGAGAAAAATGGATGACATCAAATGTGCTTAAATCACACCCCATTGCATCATTAGTTGAAGTGACTTTCCATTATTAATTTTCATAGCACTCATCACATTTCATTGTATTTTCTGTTACCTTTGACTGTATTCCCTGTTAGATGATAAGCTCTTTGAACACAAGGATATTGCCTGTTTTGTTTACTATTGAATCTCCATCTGTCTGACGAATTAGTGCTCAGCATCTACTCAATTTGATCATTCAAGTTACAATTCTGTTTCTGCACAACAGTTTGTACTTCTCTATGTGTTTTTGCAATAGTTTTAACAAATGTGTAATATTTTTGCAAAGATAAAATTTGGTTTTAGAAATATGTTAATTAGTATTTACAGTATGAACAAAAATAATTTTAAAAATCAGATGAATGAAAAAGACTGGGATGTTATATACTTAGTATTTTGCTGTTCCTTGGGCTTCTCTTCTCTTCTCTTTCCAACACTGTCATTCACTGCCATGACTTCAATTATCATCTATATCTTTTCTTTTTTTTTTTTTTTTTGTACCAGGTATTGAACTCAGGGGCATTCGACCACTGGGCCACATCCCAGGCCTTTTTTGTATTTTATTATTAGAAACAGGATCTCACTGTGTTGCTAAGTGCCTCGCCATTGCTGAGGCTGGCTTTGAACTCGAGATCCTCTTGCCTCAGCCTCCCAAGTGCTGGGATTACAGGCGTGCGACACTGCGCCTGGCTCTTTATCTTAATGTCTCACAATTTTATAAGTTCAAGTCTTGACTTCAAGATTAAATTATTGATGCCTACAGATTGCATATCCTACAGATATTTCATGTTCAACATATTTGAAATAGTGTCATCATTTCCTGGTCCTATACCAAAACTGTTCCCTCTACTTTATCTCCTGTTTCAGTGAACACAACCACCATCTACAGCTGTACACACACTAGAACCCCAATCATTATTGATTCTTCCTTCTTCTTCATCCTACCTTGCTAGCCTTTCACAAAGCTCTATTGATTCCACCTCATTAATTTCTAATAAATGTTATTTATCAGAACAATACATATATGACAACAAAACATTTCTTGTCGATTTTATGATGAAAATGGTTACTCCTCCTACTTTTCCCTAGACTCAGTACCACTCTACAATGGAAACATTTTACTTTTCAGATGCAATGATTCTCATTTAGGAGTGATTTTGCTAACCAAGAGGACATTTTTCAGTGTCTAGATATATTTTTGGTTTTCACACATGGGGATGAGGGTGCTATTGGCCTTCTTGTGGGCAAATCTAGGGATCTTACAATGCACAGGATAATTCTTGGCCCAAAATGTTAATGGTTCTGAGGTTGAGAAACCTTGTTTTTGTGGTTATCTTAAAAACTCCAAACATACACTTGTATCAGTAAAGACCTTCTAATAGGAAAATAGGATACTTTAGCTCATTTATATTATCTTTCTCCCTCCCCTTCTTCTATTCTCAGTGTTTATAGTGTTATTCTTGTTTTAGTTTAACTATATAGTCCACAAATATTTATTGAGCACCTTTGTGGACTGGGAAGTATTCGAGAGATTTGGAATTTAATAGTGAGCAAGACAGAGATAACTTTTATTATTACTTTCTTTTGAAGGAAGTGGAAACTTAAAATCAATTAAAATAAATAAGGTAACTACATTTAACTTTTTAAAAATTTTAGCTGTAGATAGACACAATACCTTTATATAATTAATTAATTAATTTATTTTTATGTGGTGCTGAGGATCGAACCCAGGGCCTCATGGGTGCTAGGCAAGTTTTCTATCACTGAGCTACAACCCCAGCCCTAAATTTTAACTTTAAATTATATATATGTATATAAATATATACATGTATACATATATATATATATAAAACTTTGTTTTTATTTCATAAATTTCCACTAGTATTTATTCAATTTTCACTTTGTAAAATGAAGGTAAAGTCCCTGTTATTCTTCATTCTGCCTTTTATCATCTTCTGTATTCCATATTTTGTCAGCTAAATTTTTATTATCTTATACCTATTTGAAATCTCATCCCCAAAGGTGATCTGTGAATTGTTTTTTAAAACTATAAATGATGGGTTCATGTGCTAAGATACTACATGGCTCAGCAATGAGTGGCATTTGTATAGTCACAATCATCTAAATAGAGTTCATGATTATCAATGTCTGCAGGTGAAAGCAGAAGGCTTTAATAGAAGAATTGGTTGTTATAAATCAGAATGTAAAAGAAAACTGACACTTAGCTGCATGTAGATGGTTATATGAAGTAAAAATCTCAACTCATTCTTTCTATTAGAAGGCCAAACTCCCCTTTATTTTAAAACCTTATGTGGTATCCCTTTGACAGTAATAACACCTGATTAGTTCTCAATCCCTCAGGAATGTTCACAAGTTCAATCCAGGCTTTTATTGAGTTGTGGGAAGATTGCTTTTATATCCCTTTGATCACTTCATGGAGTTTTATCAGTATTTATCTTCTGGTGTGGTAGTTAGGGGCATATCAGGTTATGAATGCATCTTATCCTAGGAATATTTACCTGCATCCATCTTAGTAACTTTGGAGCTCATTCAAATCAGTACCATCTCATGTTGCACAGTCAGATCCTAGGGACACTTGAGATTAGCTTCTAATTTAATCCATCCCATTATAGTTGCTTAGAAATGTTCTAGGATCCAAGGTCAAGTCACTTGTGTCACTAAAGGGAGACTATTTTCATATTTAGGATTCAATAGATTCTTTTCCCTTTCATTTCATCAAATGTTGACTGACTCTGTACCTTAACTAGTTGTACTTTTTAAGCAAGGATACAGTTTTGTTTTGTGTATCTGTGATCCATTATTTCATAAAAAACATTCCAAAACTCAGTGGCATTAAATAGCCTTTTTAATTTTTTATTTTGTGTATTATTGATTTGTACTAGTTAACCTAGTTGGTTCTTCAATTAGTCTTGCCTGAGGCCACTTATATGAATAGAGTCAGCTGATAGTTCATCTGAGGAATGGTTTTCCTATAGCTAGGGTTGCCATATCAAGTATGATATGGCATCATATCTAGTATGATATGCCATATCTAGCATTTTGTTGCTGTGAAAAAATACCTGAGGAAAACAACTTAAAGGAGGAAAGGTTCATTTTGGCTCATGGTTTCACATTGCTCATGGTCCTGTGGCAAGGCATAACATCACAGAGGAGAGCATGTGGTAGAGCAAAGTTGCTCACCTCATGGAGGAGGGGGGGAGGAGAAGAAGGAGAAGGGGGGAAGAGAGGAGAGGAGAGGAGAGGAGGGGAGAGGGGAAGAGGGGAGAAGAAAGGGTCCAGGATCTGAATATCCGCTTCAAAAGAAACATCCCAGTTGTCCTCATTTCCTTCCACTAGACCCTACCTCCTAAGTTTCCAACAACTTCCTATAGCACCATTAGCTGGGGACCAAGCCTTTAACACAAGAGCCTTTGAGGACACCTAAGATCCAAACCATAACAACTAGCAAATAAAAAATATAGGGTACTCAGTTAAATTTGAATTCCAGATGCACAATTAGTATTTTAAGTATATATGGGACATACACTAAAAATACGATGTTCAACTGAAATTCAAATTTAACTGGGAGAACTACATTTTATCTGTTAAATTCTTCTAAGGGTTCTCAATTGGAAAAGTTTGTCTCTGTTTTGCAGGGTCCCATCTTCTATAGAATTGGCCTAGGCAGCTCCACACATGATGATTTCTGAGCAGGAAGAATGCAAGCCATGCTGTTTGAGCTTCTTCTTGCATCATGTTTGCTAACGTTTAAACTACTTATAGCAAATTATATTGCTAGACCCATGTTCATGTGGGAGGGGACCAAACAATGCTGTAGATACCAGAAGTCATGATTCACTGGGAATCATTACTGTAATGTTTTCTTAGAGATTCATCTAATTGGTTTTCCTCCTCCCTAATTTTCCTTTATCATATCCTCCAGTTTTCTAATATCTCAATAATTTTCTAATGTCTCAATTCATTTTACCAGGTCCCCTGTTATTCATGAGTTCACATGCTACCCTAAATCTTCTCTCAGGTTGCTCCACTTTGGACTGGTTAATCAAAACCTGGTATTCGGCTGTCTATAAAAAAAAAAAAAAAAAAAAAAAAAAAAAAAGCCAAAGGTTGAATGTTTTCACTGATATGTGGAAGCTGCCCACAATAATGGGGGAGAGGAGAAGAATAGATATTCAGTAGGTTAGACAAAGGAGAATGAAAGAAAGGAGGGGGATAGGAAAAGGAAAGAAAGTGGAATGATTCTGAAATTATTTTCCTATGTACTTATATGAATACACCATAGTGAATCCCACCATCATGCCCATCCATAAGAATGGAGTCCTGACTAGAATAAGATATATTCCATGCTTGTACAATTATATCAAGCTGAATTCTACTGTCATGTATAATTAAAAAGAACCAATAAAATTTTAAAAAGAAAACAAAAGTAACCTTAACTGCTTTCTCAAGTCAGGATCACTATTTCCAACATTCCGTATTTACTTTAGACTTATTACCTCATTTTGTTGAAGTACATGTTCAAGTACTTTCTAAAAGAAGGTCTACCAGAATTAAAATTTCTTAGTACTCTCAGTCCTAAAAACTTCTTTTGTTTTATGGTGCTGGGAATTAGACCCAGGGCTTTTTGCATGCTGAGCACGCGCTTAAATAACATCTTTATTGACAAAACAAACAACCTTGATAGTGTATGTAGGCATAGAATACTAGAGGGGTGGCATATTCTTTAAGGATGTAAAGACATTTAAAATATGTGGACATTTAGAGTCAAGTATTATGAATAGCAAGTCTGATGCCAATCTGATTGGTAGATGACCTTCCCTCTCCCCAGAGAAGCTCTTGGGGTTTCCTTGCAATTCTTACTGTTATAACAATTTTGAGGATATGTTTAGGTGAAAATACATTGTATTGATTGTATCAGATGCACAATACACCTTTCTTTTAATTAAAAAAGGAAAACAGAAAATAGTGAAGATTTATGTAAATATCATCTGTAATTAGCAATAAAGTTAATACTCTCCTGTGTTTTATCATAATCTTTTTAAAAAATCATTTATTTATTGCTTTAGTTGTACAGAAAGTTTTTATTTTTACATGGTACTGAGAATTGAACCCGGGCCATGCAAGTGCGAGGCGAGCGCTCTGCCGCTGAGCCACAACCCCAGACCCCATAATCTTTTTCTTAATAAATAAAATTAAATTACATATATTGTTGCATCACATTTTCATCCATTCCTTTCCAGAGGCAATTAGTATTTCAAAATTGATGCACATCCTTTGGTGACCATTTAAAAATTACATATATATATGTACATATATATGTGTGTGTGAGTGTGTGTGTATGTAATATATACAAACATATAATATATATGCACACACATGTATATATATAGACACATATATACATATACAGATATATTAAATAATATATAGTACCATCTGAGATATAATTATATAAATAGTATTTTACAGTATCTTTCTGCAAATTGATACTTCACTCATGATAGCTTTCTGAGAATAATCTAGACTGATACATACAGGTCTAGCTCACTCATTTTTACTGCTTTATAAATTTGATTACATAAATATATGACATATTATTTATTCAGAAACCTCCAGCAGACATCAACCTTACATTGAAACATAGGCTATTAAAATCAGAAACAAGAGAAATATGCATTGCATAACCAGTATTGCTATTCTGGAGGGCCTTGACAGTGCAAGAGAGATAAGTAAAAGAAATGAACTATGAACTATTGAATAGCTGGAGATAAAACTGTTATAATTTGTAAACTATGTTAGTCTACTAGAGAAGTCAGATAGAAAAAAAGGCAAAATGATAAAATTAATAAAAGAATTCCCAAAAAGAGCCTGACTGCAGAGTGGCAATGCTATATCAATAACTTTTCTACACACCAGTAAAAACTGTTTCTTACTAAATTTATTTTTGTATGGGAAAAGCAGTCATACGTCTATCACTCAAAAGGAAAATAAGACAAAAATACTGCACTATTGATCTTTTCCCTCACTACTCAATATATTTGCCAGGAGCAAAACCAAAACTCATCATGCTAGAAATATTCTACAATACATAAGAATATGTAAAATCACAAATGCTAATGAATGATATTATAACATACAAAATATTTATAATTGGATGCAAAACACTCTTCAGAAACTTAGTTTTGCCTTGCACACATACTGTGATTTGGGAGGAAAAAAAAGAGATCAGTGCTTAGATTCAGATCGTGTTAAAGTCTCAGGGGTTCCTAAGCTTTATGTGGGTCAGAAAAATATCCTGAGAAGGTACCTGGGGCTGAGGGCTGCTCACAAGCAACCACAAGCCCCTCCCCACCAACACACACACACCACCTGCCCCGGGGGCCACCCAGGGAGATGAGGCTGCCCAATTCCATTAGAAGTTCCTGAGAGGAAAGGGTTGTGCCTCAGGAGAGACTTCAGTGCCAGGAAGGCACAGAGGAGTTGTTGGGCTGGGTGCATGAGGGTGCCACAGTGGGCCACACAGTGGCCCAGGAATGGAGTGCCCAACCAATGGTGCTGGAAAACCAGTGGTTATCCATCAGGGAAAAGAAGGCAAATCACTTCATTATTGCAGATCTTGCCCAAAAGGAAATGCCCAGCAGACAGACCCATGAGACGAAACTTGAAATGGGAAGGTATGAAAGCACTGGAGGGCTATAAAAGAGACCCTTTTAGTAATCAGGGAGTGGGGGGGGTGGCATCCTAAGCTGCCCACAAAGACAGAGGCAGTCAGGGTAAATGAACCTCCTGGGTGAAAAGGAGGCCATGAGCAAAGCGAGGAGGGGAGTGGCAGACTGTGAGAAGATGCATGCAGCATGTGTAACAGGCAGGTGTGGGGCTTTGTAACTTCTGCAGGGCTGTGCTGGGCTCTGGGGCAGGGCCCTCCTGCAGTTCAGGTCTTGTCTGTGAATTCTAGAAGGTGGGCAGGAGCAAATCCTGCCCACAGCTGCCCACCTCTTAGCCCAGCCTAGCGATGCTAAGGCACAGGGGTTGACTTGGTGTGTGATGACTGTGCTGGTGCACGTGTGCCACTAAAAAGTGGGGTGGAAACTGCTTTGAGAGTGACACATAGGGCCCCAGTGAGAAAGCAGGGCCTGGCACTGGATGGGCCTAGGGAAAGTTGGATGTCCGGAATGTTGCATGCACTTTCACGGGTGTGGGAGTGAGGGGCTTCAAACCACAGGATCCCCAGGAGAGGGGGCAACACAGGTGATAGTGTGGAAGCCAGTGCCTTCGGGCACCCGATGTAAAGGTACTAATGAGATGAATAAGAAGCAAAACCAGGGCCCTTTCTGGAGCTGGAAGGCAGTCTGAGGTGGCAGTTGCATCTTTATAGAAGAGGCAGCTCAGGCTGGGGCGGCACCTTCCTGACAGGGCACCTCCCCACAGTACCTGGCAAGCCCAGCATGGATGAGCCTGCCCAGTGTTTGCCATGGGAAAGCCCAGAAACACTGTCCTGTCGTTGAAGCAGACAGGTAGGTGTGTTTTTTGTGATTGGTGGCTCAGGGCCGTTTTTATTGTGCATTACCTATGGGTGGGGCACTGGTGATCTGGCCACTGTTGAAAGCCTCTCTCTCAGTGTCTTAATCAAGCCCTGGGTAGCAGGCATGCTCCCCACTCCGCTCCACTGGCCTCCCTGAGGAGACAGAACCCACATGGAACTGGGCTCCTACCTGGCATCCCTATAAACTGTCAAGGGATGAGGGGAGTTCAGAGTGCTGCACCTCCAGGCACGAGGATTGTTTTGGGGAGAGCAGTACCTGTAAATGGACAAGGAAGGTTTTGCCTTGGGCCGAGGCCTCTCATGGAGGTGCTTGGATGCATGCAGGCTTCCCTGTGACAGAGCTGCTCAGGAGATGGGTAGGAAGCCTCTGAGGCCCTCTCTGAGTTCAGAGTCAGCTGCAGCCTGGAAGCCTCCAGTGCCCAGAAGATGGGGGACAACTGTACACAAACGGGCATTGGGAATGTGGTAGCATGCAGGGGAGTGGGGAGTCACATGCTCATTTGATCCACAAGCTAGGAGCAAGTAGAGGCCTAGCAAGGAGGTGTCACTGAAGGCAGCACTGGCAGGGCAGGCTGGACAGGGAAAAGAGGATGAAAGTGCTGTGTGCAGGGAAATCCTTCTTGTCAAACACAAGACCTGGCCCAACTGTGGTTTGCCTGGGAGGAATGGGTGGTCCTGTCAGCTGCTGTTGGGAAATAAGACAGGGCCCCAGGGTCAGCCAAGGAGGCCCAGGGTGAGGGGTGGGGATGAGCCTCCATGGGGTTGTGGCGTAGCAGCGACCACAGGTCTCTTGCTGGCCATCCCAGGCACAGGGTTGGGAAGGTGCAGCATCCCCATTCCCAGTTGGAGGGCTTCCCAGAGTTGGTAGGGAGAACCGGAAGGTTCCCAGGTCAGCATAGAGTGTGGGGCACACAGTACAAGCTGGAAAGTTCTAACCCACCTGGAACCCAAAGTCCAGTGGAAAGGAAAAGAAGAAATGAAAAGGAAGTGAAGTTCTATGTGGAAAAGAGCAGGCAGAAGGCAGAGCACCCTGCAGGCAGACAGACCACTGCTGGCCAGGGCACGGTGACCCACAGCAACATCCCAGAGAGACCTTCCAGGAGTGGGCACATGGCACAGAAGCAGCACCATCCAAAGGAAACCGTGGCTTTGGAGGAAAGAGACCACTGCCAGACACATCACAAACCCACAGAGAACATGACTTTGGCGACAGGGGCTAAGGATCCCCGGGAGGAGCCTGGAAATGTTGGTGACAGTGTGGCAGAATGAGTTGACCAACCCTGTGGACCCATGGTTCCACAAGCACGCAGGGGCACTTCCTTTCCTCACAGGGGTGCAGGGACCTTTGAGGAATGGCATGGAGGTGTGTCCAGATGGATGGACAGGCCGAGGCTGGTTGTACCAAGTGCCCCTCACATTTGCCCTACCACCCCACAGGGAGTTCATGGAGGGCTCCCTGTTTCCTTCCTGGGTCCAGACAACCCTCTCACCCTGCCAAGAAGCAGTGCTTGGGTTCCCAAGACAGGGAGGAGGGCTGAAAGCAGGTCTGACAGCAGCTTTGCAGGAGAGAGAGAGGTAAAGTAGGCACTGGGCAAGTGGCAATCTTTACTAATTATGCATTGGATGTGCCTGGGTGCGTGACAGAGAGCCTTCCCTACTCCCCCCACCACAACCCCCACCATCGGCCACCACCACTAAGCAGTGTACAAACACCAAGGACACTGCCCTTCCTCTCTAGGCTGGCAGTAAAGGAATCACCTTTATCACGGGATTCCTCTGCATCAGGCACCCACGTGTCCTGCTTTGAGGGTGTTGTCTTTCCCAGTTCACTCAACATTCCATCAGCATTCCCCCAACCTCCCTGTCCCCCACCTGTTGACCCTGCCCCATCTCCTTTCTTGGAGCATATGCTGAGCACAGTGGCCCCTTTCTGCCCCTGTCTCCTGTGAGCACTGACAAGTGTGCATCTGTCAGGGAGCAGCCCCCACCCCCAGTCAGCTGGCGTTTATTGTGCATGTCAGCCTTTCTCTTCGTGCAGACTACAAGCTCAAGGACAAGGACCATGTCTCTTTCTTTTTGCCAATCAAAGCACACAAGTTTATTGATGATACACACAGATGCAGACTTGGGCGGAGGAAGTTAAGTCGGTACAATGGATACAAGGGGAGTGCACTTTGTGGATGAACAGGTTCGCCATCCATCGGCTGGTGTCGAAGAAAGAGAAAAGGAAAATACTTCAACCTAGGCAGTGGCAGATACATATTCAGCGTGAGCTCCCAGATGGGCCTGGCCTCTGCAAAGCGGTCCCCTTTGGGCAGGGGGACCATCACAGGCAATGAGAGCACTGGTGGTACTCTAATTTGATGTCCATTATCTGCAGCAGGTGCCACAGTGATCCCTTTACTGCATGAAGAGGGCTGCAAGGGAGGAATTTACAATGCACAATGCCTGCGGACTGCAAAACCAAGGAATTACCTAAAGCTCTGCGGGGGGTGGGTGGGGGCGGGGCCTGCCTGGCCAATAAGAGTGTGGTCCTCAATCTAGCTTCTGGAACGTGCACCCAACCCCAATGATGGGGTGACTGCCTAGGGCAGGATCCTCAGTAGCACCCACTGCAGATTCTTTGACAACTGCAAACCCAGCAGGGTTTGTGTGAACTTAGTCCCATTCTGTCCCAGAAGGCCATTTAAGGGGCTAGGGTTTCCAGGAGAACCTCTATGTTTGCACTTCTGATAAAGAGGGACATGAATGAGAACAGCATCTGGGCACCCAGCAACTCCCCCGCCAAGACTGGCTTTTCAGACAAACCCATCAGCAGTTCTAAAACCTGAACACAGCCACATCCTTCGGGTATCAAAGGAAACTTCAAGTCTGAAACGGACTTGGCAAGCATGTTATTAATAACTGTCATGCTTATTAGCAAATTTAATCCGGCCTGCTGCAGAAATGAGTTGCAGCTACGTGGCACAGTCTCCTGACACACTTCATTGATGAACATCTTAATCTGGCCCTGATTTTCAGTACTGGCATTCAAGTTATCTGGGGCACACAAAGCTTCCTCCCTCACAGTGGGGTGGGGGGTGGGGATCGTGTTTCCACAGATGGAAAGGCTGGCCAAATGACAACTGATATCCTGGCTAAGTGAAGAAACAGCATCCTTGGGCTCAGCAAACAACTTTTTTCCCTGAATAGAAGGAAACTTGGAGAGGTCACTAATACAACTGACATTTTTTTTTTCTTCAGTATTGCCCCTCTTCAAATTATCCTTTTTATTCTAAAATAAAACATGTGATTCTTATTTATTGGTAATGTATCATCTTTGTGAGATCTTGGATCCTTTTTTCCCATGATTCAAGTTTACTTCATCCCCTGGACTTGGCTTTTCTTGCACCTTAACTCCTGATCAAAGACTGTACTTGTCCTCTCCCCTTTCTGAAGTGACCCATTCTTCTGGTCTTTTCTTACTGGATTCCATCTTCTTCTGTTTAGTGTGGAAGTACTGTAGCAAGTTTTAGAGCCTATTTTTACACCTGCTTTCTGTAATTCATCAATTTGAAGGCATAGTACACCTATAACAAGGCACAATTGGGTCTTATTCTTGAAAAATTCATCTAGGGGTGATATTGTAGGACTCATATTGCTGTCCCCTTCTCCCCAGTCACAAGCTTTGTATTTTTATCCCATATGGCTTTAGAGGCTTGTTAATATACATGGAGCTTTGATATGAAAGTACATGTCAGAAATACTTGTCAACACACAAGATACAGGGGTATCTGTATCTCTCTTTCTTGAGTTAGAATCTTAATTTTCAATTGTTTCTCCTCTGACATTTACTTCCTTCTAGCTCATTTCCACAGTTCTCCTGAGATACAGTACATGCCTTTTTCCAGCACCAGAATAAAAAAGAGTAGTATAAAGCCTGGGAGAAGGAGAAGCTCAGTTAACTCTGGACCCTGTATTCTGACTCTGACCCCCACACTCACCCCTTATCTCCAGGTATATCACACTATATGGAGCAATTTCCTCCCTCCCCTTCCTATATTTTTGTGTATGGGTAGACAGACAATAGAGAATGGGGATTTTAGATGCACTGGTACATAAGGCTCAGGTGCAAGCTGGCTAAATGGTAGCTTTGAAGTCTAGCATTTATTTCTCAAGCACACCATCTACCTTGTCCTTCTGCTACTTTATCATTCTGTCCCTGCACAAAAGCCCACTTTTTTGCTCTACCCTACCCCATCCCCATTTCTGCTTTATAAATATTGACCCTGCTGGGGCTGGGGCTGTGGCTCAGCGGCAGAGCGCTCGCCGTGCGCGGCCCGGGTTCGATCCTCAGCACCACGTAAACATAAATGCATTGCATTGTGTACAACTAAAGTAAATAAATAAAATATTTTTAAAAAAAAATATTGACCCTGCTTACCCAGAGCCAAAACAGATGTGATTACGGGTTTTCTGAAAACAGTAGAAGAGTAAGTTTTGGTTTAGCACTTGCCCCTACCACCCTACGTGACAGGTTCAAGCCTGACATTTCCTTAAAGGAACACAAGTTTCTTCAGTGTGTACCAAATAGCCTTTCATTGGCTTCCCCTTCCTTTCCATTGGGTTGTGCTGCCCTCTACAGATAGAAAGGCAAAACAACCTCTTTCAGTAGATTGATGAACTTTTTCTTTTTTTTTTTTCTTTTTTTTTTTTTTTTTGTGGTACCGGGGATTGAACTCAGGGGCACTCGACCACTGGGCAACATCCCCAGCCCTTTTTGTATTTTATTAGAGACAGGGTCTCACTGAGTTGCTAAGTGCCTCGCCATTGCTGAGGCTGGCTTTGAACTCACGATCCTCCTGCCTCAGCCTCCCAAAGTGCTGGGATTACAGGCGTGCGCCACCATGCCCGGCGATTGATGAACTTTTAATGTGGGGCATTAGGCCACCATTCTTACCTTGTATTGATTCAAGACTGTCTGGATGTTTTCCATCTCTCACTCATGGATCCCTAATAACATCTTTCCTCCTGGTGCCATGTACCCTTTAGAGAACTGAAATGAGCCTGTAGATTGGGCAGGGCTGTAGGAGAAGCTGATTCTATATAATATTGATCCTGTCCTTCCAGGGCATCTTCATTCTTATACAACCAACTTGCACTTCATAACCAGAGCAGAATCTTCTCCACATACCTATTAACACAGCTTTCTGCAATTAACAGGGAACTGACAGCAGAATCAAAAATACTTCACTTCTGAAGTATTCTTGGTCACCTGAGACACATGTCAACAACATCACCAATGAGCCATGGTCCCCAATTTCCCCTCCTACCAACAGTAATGCAAAAATGTACCTGCCACTTTCTCTTGCCCCCATCACACTAGAAGTGCCACTCATTTATTTCTTTGCCAATCCTAGAAACCAAAAGAAAACACATTTACATTTGGTTAGATTTTACCTTTGTTTGATTTCCAGGGAGAAAGCATCTTCTCTTGGAGTACCTGTTTATTTCTGTTTCCATGTCTTCTCTTAGAATACAGGAGAGCAACACATCTCCTTACTTCCCCTACCGTCAGCCACTAATATGCATCATTCTTCTTGGACTCACAAAAATGTGAGATAGATATATTTTAAATATTTATTTCTTGTCCCTGTTTATTTTTATTGGAAATATAGGCCTTTTAAAAAGGCTTGTTTATGCTTTGATGTGTATAGGGAGTTTTCTGGAGTGATGTTTGCTAAAATGCCACCACTGGTTATTTCATAGAGTAGGATTTAAGACAAAACACATTGTAGTTACAATATCAAATATTAAGGTCAGTAGGACATGATGAACACAGCTGTTTCTTGGATAAGACCCCCCAAAAGTAGCATTTACCTTGCAGAAATCATTACATTCCAGGCTCCAAACACAAATTTTGTTTTCAGAGCAAAAACATATATAATTTATGACTTAACAGAAATGCATACATATGTTCACCAAAAGACTTGTATAAGAATGTTCATAGCAGCACTTTTTATAATAGCTGTAAACTGGGAGCAACCTAAATATCCATCAGTAGTAGGATAGAAAAATAGAATACAATATGTTTATAAGTGATATTTATATTCATAAATGACAGTGAATACTATATGGAGCAGTAGGGATTAATCTCACACAATGTTAGCAAAAAAAAGCCATTCTGTTTATCTGAAGTCTAAAAGATCCACAAAACTGAACATGTTGTTAGAAGTTCACACGCTGATTCATTTTCAACAAGGGCATCATGAACGTGCAATAGGGAAAGGACAGTATCTTCAAAAAAAAGTATTGGGAAAACTAGATAACCAAAGCAAAGCAATGAAATTGTACATTTATCTTATACCAGAAACAAAATCATCTCAAAATATATTAAAGATTTGAATATAAAAAGAAAACTCTAGCTGGGCATGGTTGCACACTTCTGTAATCCCAGCCACTTGGGAGGTGAAAACAGGAGGATCACAAGTCCAAAGCCAGCCTCAGCAACTTAGTTAGGCCCTAAGCAACTTAGCAACAGCTTGTCTCAAAATAACTTTTTTAAAAAAGGCCCAGGATGTAGCTCAGTGGTTAAGTGCCCCTGGGTTCAAGCCACAGTACAAAAAAAAAAAAAAAAAAAAAAAAAAGTCTAAAATATCCAGAAAGAAAAGCTTCATGACATTGGGCTTGGCAATAATATCTTGGATATGAGACCAAAAGCATGAAGAACAAAAGAAAAGTTAGAAAAGTGGGACTACATCATACTAAAAAGTTCTGCACAACAAAATCACAAATGAATTAGACCAACAAGCATATATACAATGCTCCACCCAACAATGATAGAATATATATTCTTTTCTATTGTGGAATATTCTTCAAAATAAGCCATATGTTAGGATAAAACAAGTCTAAAAATTACAAATATTGAAATCATACAAAGTATCTTCTTTGACTACAAATGGAATGGAATGAAGCTAAAAATCAATAACATAAGAAAGTGGAGAATTCACAAATCTGTGAAAAGTAAACAACGTACTCTTAAATAACTAATGGGTTAAAAATGTTAAAAGTGAAATTTAACAAGTATTTTAAGATGAATGAAACTAAAAACACAATACACCAAAATTTGAGAAATGGCAAAATCATAGATTAAAGGAAATCTATAGCATTAACTGTTTACATTAAGGAAAATATAACAAATTAATAATCTAATTTTACACATTAAAGAATTAGAAAGAGAAAAGAAACTATACTCAACGCTAGCAGAAAAAAAGGAAGTTACAAAATTACAGTGGAGATCAACAATAGAGAGAATAGTAAAACACCAGAAGAATCAATGAAACTAGAAGTTGGTTCTTTTAGAAAAATAAAATTGACAAAACTTTTGGTAGACTGACAGAAAGAGAAGACACAAATATTAATAACCAAAAATAAAGCTGAGGATATTGTTGTAAATATTATATAAATAAAAAAGTAGTATAAGCGAATATTTACAGCAATTATATACCAAAAACTTAGATAACTTCAGTGAAATAAAAAATGCCCAGAAACACAAATCGCCAGTAAGAATTTGGTAGTGACTCAAGACATAGAAAAAAATCTCACATAAACTAATAAATCACATGTACTAATGTTTTGTATTTAAAAGAAGAAAAAAGAAAAAAAAACTCAATTCTGTAGATAACAGACCATAATAAGTAAAGCTGTTGAATCAGTGATTATATTTTTATAAACAACCACCCTAGCATATGTCACCAAGATGGTAGCATAGGATTTTCCAACTTTTATACTCCCACCACCACCTCTGTCCACAGAAACATTCACTTGAACTATCCACATATGAAAATAACTCCATAGGAGCTAAAGAAAACAGGTGAAGAATTAAAGCACCTGGGTGTAGTACAGAAATTTAAGAAAAGACTCTTTGAAGAAAGTAGGAAGGATATTTTTACATTATTCACATCACCCCAGGTCCAACCCTAGGACATACAGCATGAAAAGAGTCACCCTCTGCTTGGGGGAATGAAAGAGAAGTAAGCATTAGATATTGTCTTGGACCCCACACTGGTCCCACTCCAGTAAAACTCAGTAACAGGCAGGCCAACATAGCTCTGGTCTCCAAGCCTGCCTGGAAGACTTGTCTCTGGGCCTCCTCCACCACCAGGCTAGCCCTAGCAGCTCCAGACTGGCTCTAGTACCTTGAAGGAGCCCTAATTAGGAAGGGCTGTTGTAGCTAGCTGGAAGCCATAAGTTCCACCTGATATGTATGTGACGCACCTGTAGGCACCCGCAAACCTGAAGGTATATAACCGGGTGAAAGCGGTCCGAGTTAGGAGAACGGAGAATTCAGTCAGCCGGGCAGTCACTCGGTCGGTCAGAAGAATCAGAGCGGCCAGAACGTAGGCAGAGCGGTTACAGAAGAGAAACCAGACAGAAGAAGTAATGACTGGTCAGAGTTAGGCCGAGACTCCTGAGGAAGACAGAAGACAGAAGAAAGAAGAAGGAAGAAAGAAGAGAGAAGAAAGAAGCTCTAATCTTTCTCTAAGCTAAGCTCTATCTTTCTTTCTCTCTAAGACTCTAAGCTAAGACTCTAAGCTAAGAAGACAAGAAGAAAAGCTCGCTTTAATCTTTCTCTCTAAAAATCTTTCTTTCCCTCTCTAAGCTCTAAGAAAGTAGAAGTAAAAGTAGTAAAAGCTTCACTCTGCCTCCGATAGTTTTTCCTCCCGGTTTTCGGTACCAGGCAGCTTACAGTACCTAGCCTCTACAACCCTAGTCATCAATCCAGCCCCTGTGACTCCAGGCTCCAAAGCAATCCAGAGTCAGGTCAAACCACACAGGCCTAGACTTCAGGCCTACACCAGCACCAGGTTGGCACAAATGGCCACAGGCCCTAATGGACACAGTTTCCAGGTTTGCCCAGTACCAGGCCAGTCCCTATAGTCTCAACCTTTTGGACCCTGGTGCCAAGGCTTGACCTGGGGGTCTGAGACTCCAAGCCACCCCTGAAGTTCCAGGTTCCAGGCCAGCCCTCATGGACTCAGGACTCAAGGATGCCCCTGTAGAATCTGGCTCCAGTCCCACCACAGGACTAGCTCAGCTTCTGTAAACACAAACTTCATGTTAGTTTGCACAGATACAGGCTGTGCTTGTTGGCCTGTATCTGAACAGGCTAATAATGAGTAACAAGATACTAAATTAGTAGTAAAAAGTGTCCAAAGAAATGCCAGAACCTGATGGTTTCACTGCTGATTTCTTCCAAACATTTAAAGAATGAATATCAATCCTTCTCAAACTTTTTCAACAAATTGAAAAACATAGCATACTTCCAAACTCATTTTAGAAGAACAACATGACCCTCATCCAAAGCCATACTACTATAAGAAAAGAAAATTATAGGCAACATTCCTATTGAACATAGCTGCAAAAATCTTAAACAAAATACTAGCAAGCTGAATTCAATAGCATACTAAAAAGATCATTCAAATGATCAAATGAGATTTGTTTCCCAAGTATGCAAAGATGTCTCAGCATATACAAATCAATAAAAGTAATATACAACATTAACAGAATGAAGAAACTAGGTGCAGTGGTGCATGCCTATAATCTCAAATACTTGGGAGGCTGAAGCAATGAGATCTCAAGTTGAGGCCAGCCTGGGAAACTTAACGAAACCCAGTCTCAAAAAAATAAAAAGGGGTGAAAATATAACTCGGTGGTAGAGTGTCCCTGGGTTCAATCCCCAGTATGGCCATTAAAAAAAATATGAAGGACAGAAACCACATGATCGTCTCAGTAGATACAGAAAAAACCATTTGACATTATTCAATCCCCTTTCACTATAAAAACTCTCAAAAATTATATATAGAATGAATGCAGGTCAACACAATAAATGCCATATATGACAAACACACAGCTAATGTCAGAGCCAATGGTGAAAAGTTGAAAGAATTTCCTCTTAGATCTGGCACAAGATAAGGATATCCATTCACACTGCTTCTATTCAACATAGTATTGGAAGTTCCAGTCAGAGCAATTAGGCACAAGAAATCAATAACATGAAACCAATTGGAAAGGAGGAAGTTAAATTGTGCCTGTTGACAGAAGACATGATCTTATCTGTAGAAAACCTTAAAGACACCACCAAATATTGTCATAAGTAATCAATTAAACAATAACAAAATCAGTAACATTTCTATATATGAACAATGAACTATCTGAAAAAGGAATCAAGAAAATAATTTCATTTATAATAGCTACCAAAAAATTGTATTTAGCAGCACATTTAACCAAGGAGATAAAACATTTATACATTGAAAACTAAAAACATTGATGAAAAAAATTAAAGAAGACACAAATAAATGAAAAACCATCATATGTTCATGGACTAGAAGTGTTAATAGTTAATAATGTCCAGACTACTTATAGCAATCTACAGATTTGATGCAATCTTTATCAAAACCCCAATGTCATTTTTCACAGAAATAGAAAAAAAGTCCTACAATTCATAAGAAGAAATTAAATACCCCCAACAGCCAAAGGAATATTAAGCAAAATATATCAAAGTTAGAAGCATCATAGCACAGTTACAGTTATCAAAATCACATGGCATTGGAATAAAAACAAACACATGGACCAAAGGAATAGAACAAATACTAGAAATACATTCATGCATTTAGAATTTAGAGTCAATTGGTTTTTGACACAGGCACCAAGAACACACAATGGGGTATAGACACACTTTAATAAAATGTGCTGGGGAAACTGCCTATCCATATAAAGAATAAAATTAGACCCTCATCTCACACTATATACAAAAATATACTCAAGCCAGGTATGTTGAATCAGGAGTGTTGGTGCATACCTGTAATCCTAGCTACTCAGGAGGCTGAGGTAGGAGAACTGAAAGCAAAAGGCCAGCCTGGGAAGCTTAGTGAGACCCTGTTTCAAAGTTTAAAGTAAATAAATAAAAGGGGCTGGGATGGAGCTCAGTGGTAGAGTGCCCCTGGGTTTAATCCCCAGCACTGCAGAAAAGATAAACTCAAAACGTATTAAAGACTTAAATGTAAAACCTGAAACTGTAAAAAACAGGAAGAAAACATGGGGGAAAAGCTCCATAACATTATAACATTGCTCTGGGCAATGACTTTTAAAATATGAGCTCAAAACTTCAGGCAAAAAAGAAAAAGAAAAAGACAAATGGGATTACATCAAACTAAAAATCTTCTGCACAGCAAAGGAAACAATTAATAGATTGAAAATACAAACTATATAGTGGGATAAATTATTTGCCAACCATACATCTGATAAGGCATTTATGTCCAAATTATGTAAGGAACTCAAACAACTCAGTAGAAAGTAAACAACCCAACTTTAAAAAAAATGGACCAAATTTTGAAATTTGATTGGACAGAGTTGAATCATTAGGCAATAGAGAGGTACAACAAATCTGTGGGAAGGAAAAAAAATGTCTTCTCTGTAAAAATAATGTGTAGAAGTTTTTTGAGTCATCAATAAATTAGGCTATCTATTTGTGGCCAGCAGTGTAAAAAAAAAATGGACCAAAGACATGAATTGACATTTGTCAAAAGACATAGAAATGACCAACAGGTATACACAAAATTCTCAACATCACTAAGCATCAGAGAAATGCAAATTAAAACTACAGTGAAATATCTCCACCACCACACATCTGTTAGAATGGCTATTATCAAACAGATGAAATGTTGGTAAGGATTTAGAGAAAAGGGAATACTTGTACACTGTTAGTGGAAATGTAAATTAGTACAACCATTTTGAAAACAATATAGAGTTTTCTCAAAAAATTAAAAATAGTGCTACCACATGATCTAGCAATCCTATTGCTAGGAATATATCCAAATTAAATAAAATCGCTATGTTAAAGGGACATCTGTACTCCCATGTTTACTGAAACACTAGTTACCATAAGCAAGATCCATCTAAGTGTCCATCAACAGATGAGTGGATAAAGAAGTATATATACAATGGAATACTACTTGGCCCATAAAAAGAAATAAATCTTGTTTGAAGCAACATGGATGAACTTGGACAAATTACATTAAATTAAATAAACTAAGCACAGAATGACAAGTACTACATGATCTCACTTACACGTGGAATATTAAAAATATGGTCTCATGGAAATTGATAGTAGAATGGTGTTTACTAGATTCTGGGAAAGTAGGGGGATGGGATGGGGAAAGGATGGTCAATGTACACTAATGTAGTGAGATAGGAGTAAGAAATCCTAGTGTGCTGTTTACACAGTAGGGGTACTGTAGGTAGCAAATGCATACTGTATAATTCAAAAGAAGAAATGATTCTGAATGTTTCTAAAATATAGAAGTGATAAATATTTGAAGAGATATGTTTATCCTGATTGTACAATATGTACATGTACCAAAGCATCACATGGTATCCCATTAATAAATGCAAATTTTGTGGAGGGATTTTTTTTGTATCAGTAAAAATAATTTTAAACAAAATTTTTAAAAAAAACAGCTATATTCCAATATATCAGCAGCAAACAATATGAAAATTAAATGTTAAATTACACACCATTAGAACATTGACAAAATCATGAAATCTGACATCTGAAGACTACAAAACATTATTAAAAGAAACTAAAGAAGTCCTAAATAAATGAAAGGGCAGACCATGTTAATGGACTAGAAAATTCGATATTGTAAATATGTTAATCTCCCCAAATTAACCTACAGATTCAGTGCAATCAGTGTGAGTGTGTGTGTGTGTGTGTGTGTGTGTGTGTGATTTGTCAAGCTTGTTTTCAAAATCTACATGTAAATGCAAAAAAGTCAAGAACAACTAAGATAACCTTAGAAAAGAACAACAAAGATGATTTCTACCAGCAAATAAGTTATGTTACAAAGCTACATTATTTGTGAAATTGTGATAGGGTGCAAGGATATTGGTGCAAAGATAAATAAATAGACCAATCAACAGAATAGGAAATCCAGAAATAGATCTATTTATATATAGTAACGTAATTAATCACAAAATTGACTCTGTAGTATGGTGGGGTAAGAATGCTCTTCTCACGAAATGATGTTGGGTCAGTCAGATAGCCATATGGGGGGAAATGGAATTTTGACTCCTACTTCACATCATACACAAAAATGAATTCCAGGTGAAATATAAATCTAAATGTGAAAGACAAAACAATAAAGTTTCCAGGATATAGCATATACAATCTTCGTAAAATTATAGTATTAGAAATTTTCTTTAAAATAATAAAATCAAATTAAAGAAAATATTGATAAATTTATTTTTCTCAAAAGAGACCATTATATAAGTGAAAAACTATGCCATACAACCTTAATATCAAAACTTGATGATGAGGGGCTGGGCTTGTGGCTCAGTGGTAGAGTGCTTGCCTTGTACTTGATGGGCACTGGGTTCAATCCTCAGCATCATATAAAAACTATAAACAAAATAAAGTTATTAAAAACAATTTGATGATGAAAAATTCTTGATACCAAAACTGCTCATGTCTTCAAGATTTAATAACTTGATTTAGCACTTCAATGTCTGTTTTCTCCTGGGTTGCAAGGCACAAATGACAATATGAACTTGGAGAACAAGATTAGTTGGCATATTTTTTAAATGCTCAAATGTGGGCTAGAGATATAGCTCAGTTGGTAAAGTGCTTGCCTCACATGCACAAGGCATTGGGTTCAATCCCTAGCACTACAAAAAAAAAATGCTCAAGTGCACTGATTAGCATACTTATTGTCATATTTCTTTTGACAAAAGATATTATGAATACTTCAATTGCTGACTCCACATTTTTGGTCCAGACCCCCTTTTACAAATCATAGACTTTTCACAGCCCAAAGTATATCATATGCTAATCCATGGTGTCTTGGAATTCTTCATAATGGACTCATAACACAATATGAGTATCACAACCTTTCCTAACTCAATTTATGTGCCATCCAGGGCCACTTGACCCTACCTCCAATCCTAGGCCTTGGTCAACTGCCTTACTTCCTGGTCAGAAGAAATACAACAATGATTCATACTGCCTCTGTATTCTTAAAACCCAGGCCACTGTCACTGCCACTGCCACTGAGGTTCTAGTTGTAACTTGAGAAATTATATAACACAGTATTATCTAACAAGGAGAGAGTATTGCAGCTATAAACTAGCCAGATTAGACCCATGGAGGTAAAAGAAAGTTAACATTCTGTGGAGTACCAACTGTCCTTTCTTGAGAGCTTACAGAGGCCTGGGAATATGACTTAGCGGTAGAATGCTTGCCTAGCTAGTACGAGGCCCTGGGTTTGATTGCCTGAACCACAAAAAGAAATAAAAGAGAAAAGGATAGAGAGAAAGCTGACAGGAAAAAAAAATATTTTTCAACTCCTTCCACCTCAACTGGTTTTAGATGCAGTAATTTTGACATCCTTACTGAAGAAATCACTTAAGATAATTAGTTGTGTTTATATTTTGTTAAAAATTTATATCCAGATGAATAACTCAACCTGTTGTTTGCTTTTGATATTCCCCTGCCTATTTCCATTTTGATGATTTGTGTTGTATAGCCCCCAAAAGTGACACCCAGTAAACATCTGCACAGGCTCTGTTTTCTAGTCCTGAGCTAGAAAACCACTCAAATGATTAATTTTAAGTTTAATAAAATGAGCTTGGTAATATAGGACTTCACCAATATTAATTCAGTGAACCATATCTCAAAAGTAGCAAACATAAAAATTATGTTTATATTCATGAAGAAAAATAACCAAAGAAGAGTAATTAGAATGCACTCTTCACAAAGTATGCAGTCTGGAAAGATGTGTTGAGAAGAGATGCTTACTTTGTAATATGCATTATTGTATATAACAGTACATTTTTTAAGTAAACACATTAAAATGTGTTTATAAAAATACTGAAGAGAATGTGAGTCGAGTTTTATAACCTAGACATTCCTCAGTAAGATCAAACACCTAGAAGTCATAAAGGAATGATAAATAAGATTTGATTACCTGCATTAACCATTTATAAAGAAAAAAAAATAAAGAAAACTAAATGAATTAGATATCCATCAGGTACTTCTATTTTTAGGGCACCAGCATCTACCTAAGTTGGCTAAGTTCCCTGAACACTAAGAAAAAGCCTTCTATAATCATTTGGATTCTGATGTAAACTGATCTTAGGGAGAGAATGTTCTGAGAAGCAAACACTAAGAATCTTATCTGCTTGATAAATCTGTTTCTTACAGTAACATAAATCATCATCAAAAAAAAACCCCATTTCACTTGATAGCATGTTATGTTCTCTACAAGCTTAGAAATGCTCAATAATTGAGGAGGCTCTGTGCCCAAACAAAGCCCCTCATGTAACAGTGCCTCTCACTTTTTAAGATGTTAATGGTCAACAGGGTCAGAGAGTGATACTTAGCCCACTCTCAATGAGGAGTGGAATTCCATTTGCATGAATCTGTCAGGATAAAGGCAACTCTGCAGTAGGTCTTTCTTTGTTCCCCTCCCCTCTACCTCCTATTCCTCTCCTCAAATACACACATTGTCCAAGCCCTTAACACAAGGCCTGAGAAGGCCCCAGTGGAGAAGGTGAAGCATGGAGGTGTACTACTCTGAGAAGTCAATATCCCTTATCCTGCTTATACCACAGCCTCAGGCAAAGCAGGCCAGGACCCACAAAAGCCCAGAGACAGCTCTAGGTAAAAGGCAGGGAGAATCAGAGTTTAAACACAGAAAACCTGCAGCCTGGGATGTGATGTAAACTTAACACAAAAAGCTAGCAATGAAAATAGTCATAATCACTATTTTAAAAGCCATTCTCAAGGGAACTAAGCAAAACCAAAGAGAGTCATGAGCATAAAATTTGCCTGAATCACATCAATTTGCCAAACCTACACTTCAAATCTCTTTTGAAACAAGGCAGGTAAAATATGAACATTCAAAAAAGAGAACCTGTTTCCTGAGCCTTGAAATATTATTATTTGGGTAACAATTTATAACGAACTGAAAGCCATCATTGTAAAATTGCCTTTGGACACGTTTGGACTGAAATAGACCCTAGAACTGCTAGATGAGAAGAAACCAAAATAGCAGGATGTGCAGTGAGTTTCCAGTATTGTCTCTAAAGGGAGGGCACTGCCTCCTCCCTGTCCCATGAGCTGCCACAATCACAGCCACAATCCTAGAACTCTGTCCTTCCCAAAATGATTGAGTGAAAACCTCCTAAGTGAAACATTAGGACATCTGGGTGTCCTGCCCCACATCTCTTTCACCCAGTGCTTTCCCAAAGAGCAGGTTTCTTAGTCTAGATGATACCAGGCGTGAGACAGCAAAAGTACATGTGAACCACTGAGAGGGCTACCAAACTAAGACTAGTTCCTTCTCAGCCTCTGTTCTGTTCAACAAGGGTTCCAAAAGTCTTGGCATCCAGTCACACCCAGGGTCACCTTATGAATACAGAAATGACAATTATTATTCTCTATTAAATGCCGACTGGCACATGGCATGGTGTCATGGAAATTAAGTGGTCACCCCAAAAGACACAGAAGCGCAGAGAGAATACCAACAATGGTCTCCTAGGGGAGGAAATAGGGACAAAAGCAAGGGAGGGAGAGCAAAGAAGAATGAAAAGGAACATGGAGGGAGAGAAAAGGAGTAGATGGACCAGCTAAGGCCTGTGCCTGTCACACTTTGTCTTTCTATTCCACGAAGTAACCTCCCCTTCACCCCAGGTATAAAAGTCACTGATGTCTCAAGTTCAGGTGACAGAATATGGAGCCATTATTATTTGGTCCATATCCCAATTACTCATAACACCTGACACATTGGAGCAACAAGATAAATAGCAATTTCTCTGTTCCTCATCTATTGGCAACACCTGAACTTTGCTCTTTCCTCTATACCTTCGTGTGTGTGTATGTGTGTGTGTGTGTGTGTGTGTGTGTGTATAAAGTTATGAACTCAACATAAGAAACCTATCTCCATTGCCACCAAAGAGTAATTATATAGAAGTATTACACAGATATTTGGCTTCATACATAGTTGTTTTAAAGCAATTAATTGCTCAAGTTTGGAAGGCTACTATCCCTGCCTCTTACTAATCAAGATATCTCAAAATTTTTCCCTACCTTATTATTGTTCTGACTTTATGGCATTTGCCAGTAAATGGATGGATCTGGAGACTATCATGCTAAGTGATGTAAGCTAATCCCAAGAAATCAAAGGTCAAATGTGGATGCTAACACACAATAAGAGGGTGTGTGAAAAGAAGTTCATTAGATTAGACAAAGGGGAATGAAGAGAAGGGGGGTTAGGAATAGGAAAGACAGTGGAATGAATCTAACATAATTTTCCTATGTATACATATGAAAACACCTAAGTGAATCCCATCATTTATGCCCACCCATAAGAATTGGTTCCTATTTAGAATAAGATATGTTGTATGCTTATATAATCTTATCTAAATGGATTCTACTTCCATGTATAACTAAGAAGAACCAATAAAAATAAATGAAATAAAATAAAAATTTTATCTAACTTCTCCACGTCTCATTTCCTCTACAATTAAAATATTTACTTGAAGGATTGCTACAGGTATTAAGTGGAGGACAAAAACAATGCAAAATGCCAAACAACACTAATATAGGTACAGACCACCCCTTTTATTCTATAATGTACATGCTATAATAAAAATGCACTGCTTATTAAATTTGAGTACTATAATATTATTCCAAAAAAGAAGAAATGTTCCTCAAGGGCCCCTAGCATTATCTGAAATTATCTTTATTATAATTGAACTTAAATATTTACATACCTAAAGCTAGACATAAGTGCCTTTGCTTATAGCTCTCATACAATATATAAAAGATACTCACAAATTAAAAAGAAACCAAACTGCAAAACCAAAAATTTATGATTTTAACAATTCTGTAAGACCAACAGTATTGCTTTGGTGGCCCTTAATCAAGAATATGATACTGATGACAATGCTGACTTTCTTGATATAATCATTCCTTCATTAGGGAGAATTTGATGACCTACTCTCAACCCTCTGCTAGTTTCCTGACTCAAACAGCTGCTAAACCACTGTAAGTATAAAGTGATGTATTATGGAGCAAGTACATCCTTTCTATATTATGTACATTCTTTTTTCTCATTGATTAGAAACAGAATTTCATTGATCTTCAATGTCTTTGACTATTAAATGAATCATTTTACATACTACCAAGAGAGGAAAAATACTACTTCTGATTAAACTATGACATAATGCTAAAGTGTCATCAACTTTATGATGCATCATATCTTTACAAATATTAAACTGGGCCAGGCATGGTGGTACACATCTGTAGTCCTGGCTATTGAGGAGGCTAATGCAGGAGAAGCATTTGAGGCCAGAAGTTCAGGGCCAGCCCAGGCAACATAGCGAGGCCCTGTATGTAGAAAAAAGTTAATATTAAATTGTGGAAGAAAATATTCATCTTATAATCAATGAATACAGTAATTTTCCCTATTACCATGATAGTAAACCCAAAATTTGGCTCCTAAGTCATTAAGTAACACATAAAGATATAGAATATATTTACAATGTATTTCTTTAAATTACCAGAGAATGAAAAGAGAATATTTAAAAGACATAATGGGGTTCTTGAGAAACCTAAAAACATGTATATTTGTTCCCAGAATTCCACCAAACCTAGTTTGACAAAATTGACAGACTTTATGTTAAAACCACAATAATGTCACCCAGAAATCAGGAATGTTGTAAAAATTAACAATAGCCCATCAAAGAACCATTTTCAGTTCTTAGAATGAAACAAATAACCTATTCCTCAGAGGAATCGTTTTTGAAATCTCTTTATTAAATGCCTCATGTATGGTAGAATAACACCTAATGAAAAAATGGTAAACCAAAACTATCAGTGCCATCTTTCAACCGAGGGTGTCCACTTCTAGTAACTTGTTGCAGCCGGAAAAGGATTTGTAGCCCGAAACGGCAGCGCCGCGGGAAGGAGCCCAGAGACAGGATGGAAATGAAAAAATTCTTTTATCTTTATCTCTCTGTCTCTTGTAATTTCTAACACCACATACACACTCTCACAAGAAACCAAGGCACGTACTCTTACAAGAAACTACAATATATATACACAATAGCGATAACCCTGTCCGTTCTCTCTCAGGTCTCATCTCACACGCCCGAGCAGGAATGGCGCTGGCCTGATCTGCTGAGTCATGGCTCAAGTCTCTCGAGATCCTGGGCCAAGTCCCGCGAGATCCCTGGCCAAGTCCCGTGAGACTACGGAAGGCGGCAATGCCCAAACATGTCCATGGCCCGTAGTCAACCACAATCTTAGCTATCTCCCCAAACAGGGCTCCTGCAGTAACTAACTTGTATGTTCTAATACTATTTAGCATGTTTCAATATTCCCACATTTAAATTGTATACTATATAATTTGATGTTATATTATCTACAGCATATATATATATATATATATATATATATATATGTCATTTTAACACATTTCTCCTTTTGGCCTAAAAACTTGCCACACAGTGTGTGCTTCAAACATATCCATATAAACCCCTCCTATTTTCCCATTTTATCATCCCTTTATTTCCCACCTAACCCCTACCCAAGACTATTCCTTCCCATGGATTACACAACAAACTCAATATATATTTCATATAAGAAAATATAGTTGAGAAAAAGATTAAAACAATAAATTCATATATTAGCATTTAATCATAGATAACCATTCTCATTGGGTATACACTCTCAGAAGTTTTAATGCATGTAAAAGTTTGTTCTTCTCAAAAATGGGATGTACTGTGGAAAGAGTAGTTTAAGCAGCTTTTCCTCTCAAGATTACATGCTGAATTTTTATGTAAATAAATGCAGATGCCTATTAACATTTTCAACAGCTACAGAATACTTCAATGTGTAGATCCACCTTAGTTTGTTTAGTCAAATGTCTGTGTTGAGACACTTGGGTCAATTCACTTTTCACCCTTCAAAACAGTTTGAAAGATGCACAGCTTCATCCAAGCCATTTGATGGATTGGTTCCCAAGGATAACTTTTCACAAGTGGAATTATTCAGTTGAAGGGCAGGCACATCTTGAACATGTATCTCAATGGACCTAGCACCTTGTGTGCTCCCAGCAACACAGTTTGAGAGTTCTCCTCAACCAACACCATGGGGTGGGAGAGAAGTGGGTCTTCTCCTCTGTGGATCCTAACAACACCCTCCATGGTTCCATAAAGTCCCCACCCCAACCAACTAATAAAACAAATCTGGTGCAAGCACTAAAAAGCATTCTTTGTATTTTATTATGATTTCAAGGCAGCAACTCTTTTATTCACTTACATATACAGTACAGTTGGCCAAGAAAGAGGACGTGTTCCCACCAAATGCCCCTAGAACCATAAAAGAAGATTGGCCTTAGAAATCTGTTACCCTGCACCTAGTGGCTCAAAGGGTCTCTTGCTTCCATCCTGTCCTTACCATCCCCAGAGACACCACTGAAATGTCTTACCTTTACCATCTCATGCTTGGACTATGGTGGTAACTTCCTAACTGGTTTTCCAATCTCCAGTCACCATTCATGGCCCCACCCCAACTGGCACCCATCCTGCACACAAATCACCATGTGGTTTTCCTGGCATCCTGTCATTCCTCTGGTCATGAAAGGCTTTGTTGTCTCCCAGGGTCAGATAGGGTACTATTTGGAGACCCCAGTGTGGCAATCAGGGGTGTTCCATGGACAGGACTCAGGCCAACTGTCAGACCCGCCCCTCACTCGCCTCCCCACACATTGCACTACAGGCAGGTCAGCCTGCTCCTTGCCTTTCTTCCACCCTCTTCCCTCCTTGAATGCCCTTCTGGCCTTTCTATCTTATCCTTCAAGCCCAGCTTACTTATAGTGTCCTAGTGTCCCTCTCCTCTGTAAAGCCTTCTCTGAGCACTGGTGGATTCAGCAGTTTATGCTGCCTCTAAGCACCAATGGGGATGTATCTGGCTGTGACTGGATGGTCCTGGTTTTGTTAATATATTTTTGTTTCCATGTATCTTGTCTCTCCAAACAGATCATAAACTCAAGGAAAATGACAATGTCTTTTTTCTGCTGCTTAAAACACACAACTTTATTGATAAAACACAAGTTGTAGGTTAATAAATGTAAACCAACACAAAAGTATAACTAATCATGATGTATACTCACTGTATACAGACTTACAGAGTAAAAATAATGTAGGTATCAAGATCAGATCAATAAGTACTTTCTTTGTACAAGCTCTAGTATTCATTTGGCATCCTCAGAATGGTCCATTCTAAACCCAGCATCAATTACTGTTAATAATCTGTTGTATTCATTATTCCAAAATAGCAGCTGAAAGCATCCTTGCAATATCATACAGCGAAAACAAAGAGATTACAAAACACATTGTTCCCAAGTGCAAACTTAAAAATTCCCACAATAATTTTGGGGGCAGACTGCAAATTAGAGTTTGGTTAATACTTTTAGAACTTTTACTTTCACCACCAGATCATTGTGATTTGCTAATGCTCTGATTTTCTTAACACATACTCCAGATTCTTTGAACAAGAAAAAGAGTGAACTTCTACTGAATTCTTTTCTGGATGATGCAAGCCCCTCACTTTTTATGTTGTCATTTATATTCTCAAAAAGGGTAAGGATATTAAGAAGAATCTCTCTATCCCATTCTTTATTAAAGAGGGAAATCAATTCTGATGGTACTTTACAACTGACCAGCTCTCTTGTCATGGCTGGATTCTCAGTAAAGTTTATAATTAGTTTCATAATCTGTATCTTGGTGAAATGATTTCCCAGGAATAACAATGCAAAAAAGTCTGGAAAAGAATAGGAGAGCAAATGTTGGTAATGATTAGTCACAGTCATGTTGGTTAACAGTCTTAGTCCAGCCATTTGCACAGCTGAGTCCAGGCGACAGACCATGGTGTCATCACATACTTGACTGATGTATGTCTTAATCTTGCCCTGATTTTCTGCATTCACACTCAAATTATTAAGGGCATTGTAAGTCTTTTCCCTAATAATGGGGTCTTTCGTTTTTATCAGTTTTGCAATAATAGGGACACCACCTAATTCACGTATGGCATTTTGGTTAAATGAATATGCCGCATTATTACCCAGAGTGACCAAGGCTACTTCTTGAATAAAAGGATCATTTGTTCTCTCCAGGATATTAAGGACCTTTTGAAGGTCTGGAGCACTCAGAATATCATCAATTTTATAGGGAAAGTTGAACTTGCCCTTGCGGACGGGCCACGTTGTAGCTGGAACCCTGGTGCTCTTGCTTCGTGTCTTTCCCTTGGATTTTCCACTTGACCTGCTCCCCGCCCTAGCCCTAGTGGGGTGGCAGCCTCCACCCCTGCCTCCTGGGCAGGGCAAACTTGGTGCAAGAGTCCTGTTGCCGGAGATGGTGCCAACCCTAACCCCTTTGCCTGCCTTTGCACTTGCCTGTTCCTTCAGGATGTTAAAAAGGGCCTTGGCCTTAGCCTCTAGGCCACCTCCAGTCTGGGATCCCAAGTGGGCCTCCTTCTTTACATCTGGACCACTCTCAGGACCCAAGTTTACCTCAGGCCTGGCCTCTATGTCACCCTGAGATTGGGTTCCAGCCCCCACTCCAATATTAGTCTTAGATCCTTTCTCAGGCCCCACCCCAATTTCTGATATGTCACTGGATTCTTCATCATCATCATCATCATCATCATCATCATCATCCCAGATTTTCTCATTCTCATCTTTGCCCCAGGTCAGTCTGTATACACAGTAGCAGGCACCAGCCCCGATGACCATGCCAGCTGCCACACAGCCAGCTTCCCTAGTTCGGCCCATGGTACAGTAGAGGTGAATCCCTTAACCCAGCACAGAGCAGGCTTGCTCTGGCCCAGAAAAATTCTTCCAACTAGAAGGTGAAGTCTTCAGCTGCTGAGAGCACTCAATGTGGCAACTGCTGATACAGGGGGACCTAGGAATGAAGGAAAGATTTCAGGTCATGGGCTCCTCCACCTTTTGTGCCTTTTCATGCAGACAGACTGAACCACCTATCTGCAAACATATAAACTTATGAGATTATTGGCCAGGACTTAGGGCCTAGTATCTAGATCACTGATTGCTTTCCTCTAATGGGAAGCTCATTTCGGAAAATTTCCCCATATCCAGACTTTCCCACCCCATGTTCCACCAACTCATCCAGGACTGTTAAATTCAAAGTCTTTGATGAGTTCCATATGACCTCTGCCCTACCAGATGTCTTGAGGCAGTGGTGTCCTCACGTATACAAGCAGGGGTTGGTGCAGTTACTTTCTTCTCTTTGTAGCCTCCAAGTTCACTAAGTACTGTAGATCTGCAGATAAGAGAATAGGGAGGGAGGTGCTGAGAGTTCAGGAGACAGATGGTCCTCACCTAGGACAGTACATAATGTCCCTGTTCTGAATCACTGGCCCTTGTCTCTCCTTCCATAGTGTTTTCCAGCTTTTGTTACCCTCCTCTCCTCACAGAGTTGGAGGCTTGAAATTATCTTCCTTCCCCTCCTCCTTAGATGATCCCACCTCCCTTCAATCACTTTCTCCATGTGATGCCACACCCACTTCCTTATAATGATAAGGATGATGTAGGAGAGTAGCAACTAGAAGCTAGTGAGCCTGAAATACGTGAAGATCTCACACTCCGCCCCTGATTCTCCAACCTCCACCATCTCAAAGGTACCAGAACAGCCTCCCCACTCCCCGCCCAATTATACCAATTTCCCCTGCTCCAGATCAATTTACTTTCTTAATTTCGGTTTCCCCCTCCACCAAACTTAAGGACTGACAAGCTTTAAGACTGAGGGCTTGGTGGACAGGTCAACACCAGGGACACTGTACCCCAGACAGTGAATTGGAGTAAAGTGCTCTCCACCCCACCTCCATACCAGATCTTTCTAGACACTGGCCCCCTCCCAACCACCACTTTGCCAGTCTGGTATCTGCAGAGCACTTTCTTTTGCAAGCTCCCCTTGTAGAGAGAAGGAAAAGAGGGGAGTAAGGAGAAGGCCCACCAGCCCCCTAGATTTTACAAACACTATCTTCCTCCACCCCATAGGTCCCCAGTACCATCACCTTCACTCTGACCTACTTGGATCTGGACAAAATTCTCTCCTTCCTGCTAATAGAGTTGGACAGGCCTTCAGGCGCAGGATTTACAGACGCAGGCGACACAGCAAAGACGGTTGGCGCAGTGGATAGAAGAATACATCGGAGAATCCCAATACCAGCTTTTCCAAATTCGGGGTTCTGAATATCAGGCGGATTTCACCTTTTTGCATCTCACCCACCCCCACTACTGTGCTCTCCGCATACACCAGCCCTCCCGCGCTAGTCAGCGTCCCCCCCATCCGCAGCCCCAGCGGTCGGCCATTTTCTGAGCAAAAACCACACCCCTTGGGAACCACTGGAAAGGGGAGGAAGACGGAACGTGGGAGTACAGAAAACTCTGGGAGTGAAAGAAGACCAAAGATCTCTTCTGTCCCGCTCCCCAACAGGCCCCACCCGCAGTGATAACCATTTTCCCGGGATGGGGTGGGGGGACGGCTGGGAAATTGCTAGAGAGTTAATAATGACCTTAAATTATGGAAAGATCCTCAGTCATCCCCACCCTTCCAGGGGCTGTGGAGTAACCCCTGCTTTACACTGACCTGCAGGAATTCGTGGTGGATTATTCTTTGCTCCAAATCTTACAGTGCCCTACTGAAAAAAGAAAAAAAAAAAAAAAAAAAAAAAACGGGGGGTGGGTGGGTGGAAGAGAATGACAGTCATATTCTGGCTTGGTAGATGGACCACAGCACAAGACACCAATCCTGCCCTTCCCAATTCAAGGCCCTGAGATGCCAAAGATCCCCCTCCTATTCTGGGGTCTTCCCCGAAATCTGACACTCCAAATTTCACCATTTTTATTCTAGGAAGGGCCAGGGATTGTGCGAGGGTGTGGAGAAAGCACTCCAAGTCTCTTTGGTCTCCAACCTCCGCTACCTGAAAAGCAGGGATTCCCAGGAAACGCCCATTCACGCACAGACCTGCCGGGATTCGGGCAGTTACCTCCTCCTCCTCCTTCCCTCCGCCGCAGCCTACCCTTCCTCTGGGCAATGATAGGGGAGCGCAAACAGACCAAACGAAGACCAGTATTAGAACAACGTCTGCACACGTCGGCTCCAGCTCACGTGAGGGCCACGTCACTCGTGAGATCAGGACCCCAATTACCACTCCCACCAGCAGTGCGGCAGAAGCCGGCCCTCCCCCTACCTTCCTTGCCACATCAGGTCCTGCCACTCATTTTCCTCTTTACCAGTTCCAGAGACCAGAATTAGCTTTTTCCCATGGTTGCAATTTGCCTTTCTTTGGTTAACACGAAGAGGCTGCATCTGCTCGCATGTCCATTGGATTTTTATTCCTCTTTGAGGGATAATTTTGTATCTTCTTTATTTCTAATCCAACTGCTTTGCCCTTCACTTCCCACCCCGTCACCTATGAAGTTCCAATATTTTTGCTGCGCACCTACGTCAAATCCGGGCATGGGCAGGATCTCAGAAAAAGATGACAAGTAATGGGAGGGTCTTACTTTCTTAAAAATTTCTGTTCATTTTTAACAATCATTAGTGCGTTGCTTTTCCATTGAGAAAATAAAAAGTGGCCATTTTCAGGGCTGGGATTGTGGCTCAGTGGTAGTGTGCTCGCCTAGCACGTGCGCGGCCCGGGTCCCATTCTCCGGGTTTGATTCTCAGCACCACGTAAAAGTAAAACACATTGTGTACAACTAAAGCAAATAAATAAGTATTTTAAAAAGTGGCCATTTTCATTTGAGTGTAAAATTTAAGTGGGAGAAAAAAATAGGCCTTATTAATTTCATTGTATTTATTTGTAACTCAAGGAAAATATTTGTACTGGTTATAGCCGAATAGTAGTTTCAAGACATGCTAACTTGTTTTAAAATTGAAAACTGAAAATTTTTACATGATCTATAAATTAGTCCATGAAGTGATGACCAGTTGTCTAATGTTGGTCATTTTACAAAGATGATTCATTACTTTTTCTCCTTTTGAGTCAACTTTCAGTTTGGGAAAACAAAAGCAAGAAAATCCTGTCTTGTTTGCTTTAAGAGAAAATGTACATTTAAGTTCCCAAAGTCTTGGCTGACTGCTGTGATCTATGTGATCTTCTTGTGATTTGATGGCTGTGCTGAACAACTGCTCCTGGATCAGATTACAGTCTACTAAGGCTGAGACAGCTGAGAGTGAGGGATGCAGAGATGTCCCATCCTCCCTGCCCTGTCAAGAAGTGGGGAACTAGCTACGCTTTTAACCCTCCCACATTCCAGAGCCTCTCATTTTGGTGTATTCAGGCACCTGTCTTTTACTCAATCCAAAAATATGTGTGGATGTATGATCAAGATGATAAATGCTACCCTACTCAGGTGACTACCTGAGTATATACCCTTGGCTCCTTCATTTCCTCCCCCAAAGTCCCACAGAGGTAACTCAACAATGCATAGAAGAGAAATCTGTTCCCTACCACCTTTCTGCCCTTATTTGCAGTGCTTCTAACACTGCTGTCACCACCTGATCTGAAAAGTACAGCCTATTGAGCTTCTCTGACCTCCTAACTTCAGGTCACCTAACTTTGTTGCAGGTTCACTGCCTGCCACTTTATATCCACCTTGCTACATATTCAGTCAAATGCATACACAGACCCAAAGAACAATCCACACTGACCACACTTAACCTAGAGTAGGCGTTCTTACCTCATCAACACTTTTAACTCTCAGAAATTGTATTAAAGTTGTGTGCATACACAGCATGTTCATTTCAGTAGGGAGAGGAATCATAGCTTTCATCAGATTCTCACAGACATATATGACTAAGACATATATGACTTTAAAAGAATTAAAACTATTCTCTTAGAAAAAAAGATATATCCCCTCAATAGAAAATTAATATCTATTTATTCCCCCTCATGATATACACTTATTTCTTTTAAATGAGTGCAATAAGAAAATGTGTATTGGAAAAGGTAAAAAGGCCCTGCAATGCCCATTCCACTAACAACCACTTTTAACAGTTTCCACCTTGCATCATGCAAATATAAAGAACATTTGTATGAAGATGTGTCAAGTTACAAGATTGAATAACACATAGAATAAAACAGTAAACATTTAGTTTACATTTAATTTACTGTTTACTACAACAAATCTGTACTTTAAGAACTGATATCTTTAAAAATAGAGTTTTCTACAAGGGAGTAATATTCAGAATATCTAAGGAACTCAAACAACTCAGCAGCAAACAAATAATCTGATTTAAATGGATAAAGGATTTGAATAGACATTTTCCCAAAGAACATGTAAAAATGGCCAACAGATATATGAAAAGTCTTCAACACCGCTAATCATTAAGGAAATACAAATCAAAACCATGACATATCACCTCACTCCAATAAGAATGCCTATTATCAAAAAAGACAAAATAGCAAGTGTTGGTGAGGATATGAAGAAATTGGAACCCTTGTACAATACACTGTTGGTGGGAATGTAAAATGGTGCAGACATTATGGAAATCATATAGGGATACCTCCAAAAATTAAACTTCTAAGTTTATATCTAAAAGTATTGAAATCAAGGTTTCACAGAGATGCCTGCACTCTCATGTTCATTGCAGCATTATTCACAATAACCAAGTTTTGCAAACGACCTGAATGTCCATCAACAGATCAATGAGGAAAGAAAACTTTGAATATATACAATAGAATGTTATTCACCCTTAAAATATAAAGAAATCTTGCCACATGTGATAATATGAATAAACTTGAAAGTTATGCTAAGTGAAATAAGCCAGTCACAGAAGAATAAACTGTGTGATTCCATTTATATGAGGTATCTAAAATAGTCAAACTCATAAAACAGTAGAATAGTGTGGTTGCCAGGAGCTGGGTGGAGGAGAGAATGAGGAGTTGCTGTTCATTGGGTATGAAGTTTCAATTACATAACATGAGTAAGTTTTAGAGATCTGCTGAACAACGTTGTTCCTATAGTTAACAAAACTGAAAATTACACATGATACATGATGGCTGTGGCTTATAGAGGAAAACATGATGGGAAACTCTTAATCAAAAGACTTCTACTCGGCGTATTGTCTCAGATCTAATTCCTAGGTCCTTGATCCACTTTGAATTGAGTTTTGTGCATGGTGAGAGATACAAGTTTAATTTCATTTTGTTGCATATGGATTTCCAGTTTTCCCAGCACCATTTGTTGAAGAGGCTATCCTTTCTCCACTGTACATTTTTGGTGCCTTTGTCTAATATAAGATAGCTGAAATTACATGTATTAGTCTCTGTGTCCTCAATTCTGTACCATTGGTCCACCCCTCTGTTTTGGTGCCAATACCATGCTGTTTTAGTTACTATTGCTCTATAGTATAATTTAAAGTCCGGTATGGTGATGCCCCCTGCTTCACTTTTCTTGCTCAGGATTGCTTTGGCTATTCTGGGTGTCTTATTTTTCCAGATGAATTTCATGATTGCTTTTTCTATTTCTTTGAAAAATGACATTGGAATTTTGATTGGAATTGCATTAAATCTGTATAATGCCTTTGGTAGTATGGACATTTTGACAATATTGACTCTACCTATCCAAGAGCAAGGTAGGTCTTTCCATCTTCTGAGTTCTTCTATGATTTCTTTCTTTAGTGTTCTATAATTTTCTTTATAGAGGTCTTTCACCTCTTTTGTTAAGTTGATTCCCAGGTATTTTATTTTATTATTTTTTTTGATGCTATTGTAAATGGGGTCGTTTTCATCATTTCCCTTTCAGAGGCTTTGTCACTGATGTATAAAAATGCCTTTGACTTATGGGTATTGATTTTGTATCCTGCAACTTTGCCAAATTCATTTCCTAGTTGTAAAAGTTTTCTGGTAGAGTTTTTTGGGTCTTCTAGGTAGATTATCATGTCATCAGCAAATAGTGCTAATTTGAGCTCTTCTTTTCCTATCTGGATCCCTTATACACCTAATAGAAAAAGTAAGCTCCAATTTCCAACATGTCGGATTTGGCCCCAAGTTCCTTAATAAGAATCCTACATGCATGATTGAAGATCTGAATGGTACTTATATACTTTGTATACAAGCAGTTGTATGTAAAAAGATACTATACTTGTGCATGATGAATAAGTAAATAAATAATAAAAAAATTTAAAAAAAAACTGAAAAAAAAAAGAATCCTATAGCGCAAGAACTATTACCAAGAATTAAGGAATGGGATAGATTTAAGCTAAAAAGCTTCTTCTCAGCAAAAGAAACAATCAGTGAGGTGAATAGAGAGCCAACTATTTGGAAACAAATATTTAATACATGCTCATCGGATAGAGCACTAATTTCTAGAATATATAAAGAACTCAAAAAACTTTACACCAAAAAAGAAAATAACCCAATCAATAAATGGGCTAAGGAACTGAAAAGACACTTCTCAGAAGAAGATATACAATCAATCAACAAATACATGAAAAAATGCTCAACCTCTCTGGCAATTAGAGAAATGCAAATAAAAACTACTCTAAGATTTCATTTCACCCCAGTCAGAATGGCAGCTATCAAGAACACAAACAACAATAAATGTTGGAGAGGATGTGGGGAAAAAGGCACACTCATACATTGCTGGTGGGACTGCAAAATGGTGCAACGGCTATGGAAAGCAGTATGGAGATTTCTTGGGAAAATGGGAATGGAACCACCCTATGACCCAGCCATCCCACTCCTGGGTCTGTTCCCAAAAGACTTAAAAACAGCATATTACAAGCCGGGCGCGGTGGCGCACGCCTGTAATCCCAGCACTTTGGGAGGCTGAGGCAGGAGGATCGCAAGTTCAAAGCCAGCCTCAGCAATGGCGAGGCACTTAGTGAGACCCTGTCTCTAATAAAATACAAAAAAAAGGGCTGGGGATGTGGCCCAGTGGTCGAGTGCCCCTGAGTTCTATCCCCGGTACACAAAAAAAAAACAAAAAACAAAAACAAAACAAAAACAAAAAACAGCATATTACAGTGACACTGCCACTTCAATGTTTATAGCAGCACAATTCATAATAGCTAGGTTGTGGAACCAACCTAGATGTCCCTCAGTAGATGACTGGATAAAGAAAATGTGGTATATATACAAAATGGAATTTTACTCAGCAATAAGAGAGAATAAAATAATGGCATTTGCAGGTAAATGGATGAAGTTGGAGAATATAATGCTAAGTGAAATTAGTCAATCTCAAAAATCCAAACACCAAATGTTTTCTCTGATATAAGGAGGTTAGTTCACACTGTGATTGGATGGGGGTACATAGGATTAGAGGAACACTAGAATGGTCAAAGGAAAGGGAGGGTAAGGGAGGGAGCAGGGGGGGAAAGGGGGGAAAATGGTGGTTGAATGAGATGGATATCACTATCCTAAATGCATGATTAAAGATCTGAATGGTACTTATATACTTTGTATACAAGCAGTTGTATGTAAAAAGATGATATACTTGTGCATTTTGAATAAGTAAATAAATAATCTAAAAAAAAAAAGACTTCTACTCAAATGAAAATTGTTGGTTCTACATCAAAAGCAGCCAAATGAATGCAAATTTATATATTCTAAATTAAAATAAAATGTCAAACATGTATTTTATTATTTTCTCCCATGTCTCTATTTTTCAATTAGCTAGTCCACTGCTAGTCCAAATTTCAATGGATAATAGGGTTTCTGCTATATTGCCAATAATTTTTATTTGCATATTTCAATGGTGTGCTGTTTGAGAAATGATGTTTCCTGTTATATTCACTTTAGAGCATATTATTTATAAATATAAGATAACTTGTACCTTTTAGTATACTTTACTTTAAATGTATTTTATATCAATCTTATCACTCTTGATTTTTAAAATTTGCATGTGCCTGGATTATTTTTTCATCTTTTTATTTTCAGCCTTTCAGTGTCTGGTTTTAATGCATGCTTTGTAAAGATCATATTGCTTGGTTCTTTTTTTTTTTTTTTTTTTTTTTTTTTTTTTTTGTACTGGGGATTGAACTGAGAGGTGCTTTACTACTGAGTGACATCCACAGCCACTTTACTCCTGTTTAGTTTGAGACAGGGTTGTTTTTTTTTTTTTTTTTTTTTTTTTTTTTTTTTTTTTTTGGTGGGGGGTACCAGGGATTGAACTCAAGGACACTCTGTCACTGAGCCACATCCCCAGCCCTATTTTGTATTTTATTTAGAGACAGGGTCTCACTGAATTGCTTAGCGCCTCACCATTGCTGAGGCTGGCTTTGAACTAGTGATCCTCCTGAGACAGGGTTTTTCTAAGTTACTTAGGGTCTTGATAAACTGTTAAGGCTGGCTTTGAATTTGTGATCCTCCTGTCTCAGCCCCCTGAGCTACAGGAATTATAACTATATACCACCACTCCTGACCATTTGGTTCTTTTAAGCCCATCTGAAAAGTTTTTGTTTATTAATAAAGGGATTTAACCATCCACATTAATTGTGATTGTTTCCTTTTGGTCTTATTCCTGCCATCATTTTGTTTTCTATTAGTCATGATTTCTTATTGCATCTTTTTGTTTTCCTGGCATGTTCTTTTCCCCCCTTTAGTCTCTTGTAAATTCTACATTGTAATGTTATTATACTATTGATGGCAATTAAAAATATTATCAAAGATGTATAAACATGTAAAAACATACCAGTGCTACAATTTAACTGTTCTCAATCTTAAATAAGATATGACTTTAAATATGCCTTTAATCTTACCCTAACTCTGCTTCCAAATATGTTTATGGCATCTTAAATTTCAGTTCTGTTACTTTATTTTTATAGTACGTCAGTATCATTTTAGGAATTCTTTCTTAAATATTACATTAAGATTCACAAATTATTGCTACTATATGTGATTGGTTCTGTACAGAATTCTAGGTTCATGTTCTTTTTTCTTCAGAACTTTAGACACATTCCTCCATTATTCTATTCTTTATTCTAGTATGAAGTTTTCAGAGAAGAAACCCAATGGTTTTCTCATTTTCCTCTCTTTTGTCTCTCTCTGGAAGCTTATATGGTTTTATGTTTTTTTTAAATACTGTTTTAGTTGTCAGTGGACCTTTATTTTATTCATATGTGGTGCCAAGAATTGAACCCAGTGGCTCACACATGCAGGCAAGTGCTCTGCCACTGAGCCACAACCCCAGCACCAACTTTTATGCTTTTTGTATAACTAAGAAATTTCACTAGGATGTGTCTATTCTTTCTATGCATGCCTTTGATTTTTTTCTTATTCAGCATTTGGTGGGTCATTTAGATGTAGAGGATCAAGACCATGAGGAGAATATTTCTATTATTAATTATTTATTTTCCACAATCCTTTGGTAGCTATTGAATTGCCTATATTTAAGCCCCCTTTTACATAAATTTTCTAATTTATTTCTCTTTTAAGCTGGGAAGAATTCTGTGATTAATTCTCCCAATAATCAACTTCATCTCCAGCCATATACATTAGGTTCTTTAGCCCTTCTAGTGACATTTTATGTTTAATTTTACCAATCATAATTTTAGTTGACAAGAACTCATTTGGCTGTCCATTTTGTCTTTTTCAGAACAGTCTGTTTTTGTTCTATGTATGTAGTATCCATTCAAGTTTTTCTGGGAACACAAATTAGAAGTTTCTTCAAGTTCCCTTAAATTTTCTGTAAACTTTGAATAATATAGGATGATTCGATTTGCTTTTTATTTTAGGAGCTATCTTTTATGCTATTAGGTTTACTCTATGTCTGGGGTTCTTTGTTTTTTGTTCATATTTATAATTGAGGCTTTATGTTGGTTATTACTGGTGGTTAATATAGTCTTCCACAACAGATATTTTTATTGGTGCATTATAATTATCCATAATATTGGGATTCACTATGTCATGTTTGTATATGCACAGAATATAATTTGATCAGTTTCATTATTCAGTACCCTCCCTTTCTTTCCTCTCCCCCTCCCCTGAACCACTTGCTCTATTTAACTTTTACAATAGTTACAAAATTCAATCTCCCTCTTTAAGTCTACATCCTCAAATATAATGGATGACTTCAGGACTCTATATACAGTTTACCTCTGGCTGAGGTGATTAGGTGGGATTCATGAGTGGAATAAGGCCTTTAATCTGAGACAACTCCCTGTCCCTACCATAAATTCTGGATTTAATTTTTCAACTTGGAGTTCAGAAAGCACTCTAATGGTTTGATTGGTTGGATGAAATATGGATAAAAAGGTGGTCCACACTAAATTAAGTTGAAATGCCAGAACTTCCTTTATATACAGTATCAGAATGTATCATAGGGCTTGGGAAAATTGAAATATTATAGTGGGTTTATCATACTAGACCTGCTTCCCCATGCTGAAAGGATCTAAAGGGCACATTTTTCATCCCAGCCATGAGAAATAAATTTGTAAGGACAGACCCAGAATCATTGAAGTGCTCTGGGATTAGTCTTCTCTGAAGGGTAGGGATTACAGTAAGATCTGATGCCACTGAACTGGGATCCTTAAATGAAACAGGGATAATCGGGTCCTAGAGTGGCCAGGGCAAAATGACAGCACTCAATCACAAAAGACAAATGAGAACAGATTACCACAGTAAACAGTAGAGTCAAAGAAGTAAACAGAAGAGTCTGATTTGCAAACTTATGGCAATACCTAATTGATCATTGTATCCCTAGAAGTAAAAGAAGTGAACAGGTTGCTAAATTTTTACTTAATTTGTGTAAACTCTTCAAAGCCAGCCTCAGCAAAAGCAAGACACTAAGCAACTCAGTGATATCCCGTCCCTAATAAAATACAAAACAGGGCTGTGGATGTGTCTCAGTGGTCGAGTGCCCCTGAGTTCAATCCCTGGTACCCCCCACAAAAAAAAAAAAAAAAAAAAAAAAAAAAAAAAAGATCAGTAAAACACCTTCATTATCCTACATCAAGTGTCTATCAACTCTCCACCTGTATGTCATAATTTAGTCCACAGTGATCTTTATATCATTTCCCTTCCACAAATTACCATGCTTCTCCACTACATTGATGACAGTATGCTGATTGAACAAAGTGAGGAAGAAATAGCAACTACTCTAGACTTATGAGAAAGGTATTTGCATGTAGGCTGGGGCACCAAAAAAATCAGGGGCTTTTCATCTCAGCACAATTTCTAGTAGTCCAGTGGTGTGGAGCACATTGAGCTATCTCTTCCAAGATGAAAGATAAGTTATCACACCTGTATCCTTGTACTACCAAAAAAGAGGTACAGTGTCCAGAGGTTTTTAGAACAACATATTTCTCATTCAGATGTGTTAATCTGTCACATTTATCAAGTGACCAAAAAATTTGCTAGTTTTAAGGGGGGTGCAGAACAAGAGAAGATTCAGACTGCCTTACAAACTGCTCTGCTACTTGGGCTGTGTGATCCAAAAGATTTAATAGTGCTTGAAATGTCAGGAGCAGTGGCAGGTAGAGATGCCTTTTAGAGCTATTGATAGGACCCTATAGGTGAATCACAGTACAGACACTTAGGATACTGTAGCAAAGCCATCCAATATTTTGAGAATAACTAGTTTCCTTTAAAGAAACAGTTTTTAGTTGTATACAAAGTATATTCACACCATTCATGACTTCATACATGCACTGAGGGTAATGATATCCATCTCATTCTACCATCTTTTTTTTCTTCACCCTTTTGCCCCCTCCCTTCCCCTCCCTCCCCATTGGCCATTCTAGTGTTCCTCTAATCCTCCTATGCTCCCCATCCCAACCCCACTGTGAATCGGCCTCCTTATATCAGAGAAAACATTTGGCATTTGGCTTTTTGGGTGTATACAACCAGAGATATGTAAAAATGTGCTCTACAAGTATAATATGAAATGTAATACATTCTGCTGTCATTTCTAACAACTTAGAATAAAAAATAAATTTGAAGAAAAAAGAAACAGTTTTGGCTTGCTACTGAGTCTTTTTTCTAATATTTATTTATTTTCTTTAGTTGTACACAATGCAATACATTTATGTTTATGTGGTGCCGAGGATCAAACCCAGGCTGCACACATGCTAGGCGAGCGCTCTACCACTGAGCCACAACCCCAGCCCTGCTACTGAGTCTTAGTAAAAACTGGACACCTAAGCATGGACCACCAAGTTTCCAGCCATCCTGAACTGCCCGTTATGAACTGGATACTGCCAATTCTTATCAAATAACCTACTTCACAGCAAGTGAAATGCAATAGGCCCATGTTCATGAAATTCACTGGTTGTATACCATGTTCCCTATTATTCTGAAGCAGCTGACTTGATTGAATGGTGGAATAGCCTTGTAAAGACTCAGCTACAGTCCCAACTATGTGACATTTCCTTATAGGAAATTCCATATGGGAGTAATAGTCTGCAGGAAGCTGTATATGCTCTAAATCAACATCCAGGATATGGTACTGTTTTTCCCATTATCATGATTCACAAGTCCAGTAAACAAGAAGTAGAAATGGGAGTGGTAACACTATCATCCCTAGTGATCTACTAGTAAAATTTTTGCTTCTTGTGTCCATGATCTTATGCTCCTCTGGTCTAGAGTTCCTACTTAAAAATGGAAAAAGCAAACTTAATGATGACTACATTGAACTGAAAGTTAAGATTATCACCAAGCCAATTTGGACTCCTCATGCCTCTAAATCAACAGCCAATGAGGAGACTTTCTGTACTTACTAGGTTGTGTTACAGATCCTGATTAAATAACAGGATTAATAGAAAACTACAACCCATTGCAAAATTACAAATTCAATTCAAGCAGGATTAATAAAGGCCAGATCCTTCAAGATTGAAAGTTTAGATTGTCCAATCTAGTAAAAAATCATTACCAGCTGAGGTACATGTGAAAGGAAAGGGAATATGGAATTTGTGGTGAAAGAAAATAGTTATAAAACCCAGCAATAACAACATAACCAATTGCAGAAATCAATACTTTGATCATTATGTGTATTTCTTCCTTATTTTATTATGATTATGTTTGTGTGTATAGCAAATATCTTTGATTTGTTCCCTCCCTTATTCCCTTATCATATAACATAAGATGCATTAGCTTTACATCACAGTATTTAAGTTGCAGGATATTAAAAAAAAGTGTGAACACTACCCAAGGACTTTGTATCCTCTTTTCCTGTGGAAAAGATTAGTGCATTTCATTTGTACAATAATATTTGTATCATGTTGGGTGAAAGTATTACTTTACTATTTCTTTATTTGGAGATGCATACGAGTGCCAAATTGACAAGGGGTAGATTGCAATGGTTAATTTTATATGCCAAATTGGGTAGGTTATAATGTCCAGTTATTTGGTCAATTCTAGTTTAGATGTTGCTGTGAAGGTAATTTGTAGATGTGATTAACATTTAAAATCTGCTTAAGTAGACCCTCCATTGTGTGGGTGGGCCTCATCCAATCAGTTGAAGTTCCTAATAGCAAAACATGAATCTCCCTGGGGAAGAAGGAATTGTGTCTCAAGACAGAAATCCTACTTGAACTTCTAAGTACGCTACTTGTCCCGTGGATTTCAGTCAAGATTGTAACTAACAACTCACTTTCCATTCTGCCCTAAAAATTTCAGACTTCCAGCCAATTCCTTAAAATCTCTCAAATATATACATACACATACACACACACATAAGTGTGTTTATATAAATATAATATATCAGGTCCATTTGAAATCTCATTAAAATAAGATATATAAAACAAATGATAGCCCATGTGTTATACTAACAAATTTTTGGAAGATAGGTGGATAGTATGGAGTGACCTAGAAAATCAGAAAAAAAAAAAAAAAAAAAAAAAAAAAAAACTGAAACCTACCTGCCACTGATGAGGAGGAAGAGGAGCTTGGATATGTGATTCACTACACAGAACTCTATAAAGGCTTAGGAGTTTGAGGCGTCAGTTACCTCTGAAGTGTTTTCTTTGGGCTAAGGACAGGAATATTGTTTGAAATTTTTAATAAGGGGCAGTTAGATCACCCAAGACTTCCTCTAGTCCCTAGTTCCCTTCTCTAGGAAGACAAATGTTTTAATCCCTGGAGAAATTAAACCAGAAAAGCTCTGAACTCATGAGTTTACGGCTGATGGTAGGTATAATAAATTGTATTGAAAACAGAAGAATTAAGTGAGTTTCATATTGGAAAAAGAAACATTCTCCCAATGTGCAGGAGCCCTGTTTGGGGAGATAGCTAAGATTGCGGTTGACTATGGGCCATAGACATTTTTGGGCATTGTCGCCTTCACTGTTTTCTAAATCCTCCTCACTAACGACAGACTCATCCATATCAAAGAATTCATCAAGAGCCTCGTACACTTGGGTCTTAGTTATTTTCGAACCCATTTTAACCGCTCTGACTAGAGACTCCTGCGAGGTTTCTCAGTTCTTACCTGCCGTGCTGAAGTCCCCGTACGGGCCACCAACTGTTAGCCACCGGAAAGGGATTGCAGCCTGGAACGGCAGCTCCGCGGGAAGGAGTCCGGAGACAGGATGGAGACGAAAAAATTCTTTAATCTTTCTGTCTCTGTCTCTTGTAATTTCTAACACTACATACACACTCTCACAAGAAACCAAGCACGTACTCTTACAAGAAACTACAATGTATCTATACAATAACGATAACCCTGTCCTTTTACTCTCACAAGAAACCAAGCCACGTACTCTTACAAGAAACTACAATGTATCTATACAATAGCGATAACCCTGTCCTTTCTCTCTCTGGTCTCATCCCATGCGCCCGAGCAGGAATGGTGCTTGCTCGATCTGCCGAGTCACTCCTCAAATCTCTCGAGATCTTGGGCCAAGTCCCGTGAGACTACGGAAGGCGACAATGCCCAAAAATGTCAATCTGCTGAGTCATTGCTCAAATCTCTCGAGATCCTGGGCCAAGTCCCGTGAGACTACGGAAGGCGACAATGCCCAAAAATGTCTATGGCCCATAGTCAACCGCAATCTTAGCTATCTCCCCAAACAGGGCTCCTGCACCAATGCAAGCTCTCAAATTAAGTGTTTATATGGAAATATTGCCAGAATGTATTGTTAAATAAAACAAGCAAACAACATAGAAAAATACGGTACAAGACAGAAAATGTTTGAATGTATGTGTATGTAGGTTATCTTTTATATTTTATATAAAGGGGTAAAATAAGAATGTTTATGTTGGTATTTGCTTATATATGTAAGACGGAATCTTAATAACAATGATCATCTGGAGAAAAGGAGCACTGGGTGAAAGGACAACAGGGTGGAAGGAGGTTTTTTGCTGCATTTTTATTATTAATTTAAGCCATGTACATGTGTTATCTATTAAAAATAAACATATAAAAAGAACCAGAGTGAGGTTTGACTTCTCAAGAGCAATACTGAAAGCTAAAAGGTGAAAATTAGAGAAATTCCAGTTCAAAATTCCAACCTTAGCCATGTTATCAATCGAGGGTTAGGTAATATATAATGGCATTTTCAGGCTTAGAAAATCTCAAACATTTGCTTTGCATATGCACTTTTTCAGGGAGCTACTGAAAGATGTGTTCTGCCAAGACGACATAAACCAAGAAAGAGGGAGATAAGAGATCCAGAAAACAGTGAATTCAACATAATAGTGAGCAGGAAGAATCATCAAAATTGTTGTGAAAATAGATCCTAAAATAAACATTGTCTTGCATGCCTAAAGCATAAGCCATCTAGTTTGGAGCATGTCAGAAGATTCCCAAGAAAAACTTTGTCAAAAAATTTATAGAATATCTAACTTCTTTTAATGTAGTTGGAGAATATTTACATCATTAGAAGGATAATTGGGAGATATGTTGATGATAAATAGAAAATGGGGAAGCATGAGATTAAATATAGATAAAACAAAAAGTTGTACAGGACAGGAAAAGTAACCTTAATATACTATGTGAGTCAGCCATCAATAGTACATACATAGTCAAAATAATACTGTCAATATAACTCAATAATATAACAATTGGGAGGACAGGGGGTAAAAAAAACTCTGGAAATGATGAGAATTGGTGGAAATAATAATAGAGATATAAACTCTCATATCCCATGTCAGGAAATCAATTACTAAAGCTTAAAAATCAAGAAATAGAAATATAAGCATGTTATTTAGACACAGATATTACAAAAACAATCAATTGAAAGAGTCATCTCATTGCTCTGAGAGCAGGAAATAGATATAAGGATATTGTTGTTTTTCATAGAAAGCTGTTATTAACTGAACTGTTTTTTCCATATTTTATTGGCTGTTTATATTTGTAAATAGTGGTGGGGTTTGTTGTTACATATTCATACATGCACACAATATATTAACTCAATTGTGTTTCCTCAAATTCATATGTCGAAACCTTAATCCCAAATGTGACTATATTTGGAGACAGGGCTTTTACGGAGGTAATTAACGTTAAATTAGGTCACAATAGTGTCCTTATAAGAGGAAGAGAAATCTAAAGCTCTCTCTATCTTCTTGTGCATGCAGAGAAGAGGTCATGTGAGGACACAACAAGGTGGCTATCTAAAAGCTCAGAGAAGAGGCCACAACAGAAACCAACCCTGATGGCACCTTGATCTTGGACTTCTACCCTCCAGAGAACTATGAGAAAACAATTTTCTGTTATTTAATCAACCTAATCTGTAGCATTTTGTTATGACAGTTCAAGAAAACTAATGCACCAGTTTTGTATAATCATTTGACTTTTAAAATTATTTTCATATATAGCTTTGATTTGAAAGTATTTTTTTTTAATTTGAGGGAAATGTCATCAACCAAAACTTCTAATGTCCAATAACTATTAACCAAGTGTGAAGGTAGAGCAAAGGCATTTTCAGACATGTGACATGTCAAAGTATTTATGTCCTATACACCTGTTCTCAGAAACCAAGTTGTACTCCATCAAAATAAGGACAAAGATCCCGAGACAGAATAAGGCATAGGATTCAGGAAAAGCAAGACCCAAGATAAAAAAGAAACTAAGAAAAATTAAGTATGACGACAAGGAAATATCCCCAGGATAATACCTATACTTTAGGCCTAGAGAGCAATCTTCCATAGTGGAGCAGAAGTACAGAAAGAACCAGAAACTGAAAGGTTACTACTTTGTTTGACCATTTTGAGAGGAGTTACATCTCACCTAAAATGTTTAGGGCTGAATTATTTATTGGTACATTAAAAATTAAGCAAACTAAAAATAAGGCAGTAATTAATTCCAATAAAAACAAATTTTTATTCTAGGAATAACAGCCAAATATATGCCAATTACTAATATACCAAGTTGTACTGAGTACTTAATATTTTAATATTCACCAATCCTATGAGATAAGCATTGCTGTTAATCCCAGTTTAAATATGAGGAAAGTGATGCAGAGAACAATTAAGAGATTTGTTCAAGATCACACAACTAACAAGTGGCAAAACCATGATTTAAAGCTAGACTGTCCAGTGCTATTCTATGCTATCAAATACCTCTCCTTCTAACACTTCAACTGTGGAAATATTTATATAGACATAATAAAAACACTAAATATTGATTTAACATGACAAAATGATGTTGCAACAAAATATTGGGGAGAATGTAGAAGTGAGGCTCTGTATAAGGTAGAAAGTATAAGACAACTGAATCTTTTCACTGTACAAAGGCATGTCATCTATAATTTTTTTTAAATTCAAGAAAAAGAGCTATTTGTAAATATAGAGGTAATACCCAAAGAAATATTTAAGAAATTTGAAAGTAATCATCTTTAGATAGCAGAAATCTGGATTTGAAGAAGGATGAAAGAAGGTTCTGCTGAAATTCATGTTGTTGTTGTCACTATTATTATCCTTAGAGTACTCTATAACTATGAAAATTACATTTTAAAAACAAAGTTCTGAAACTGGTCATAGGCTAGGACCCCAATTTTGTATAAAGAATGTATGGAAGGTTGAGGAACATTGTGGACTGAATTATGTGTCCCTTTTCCCCAAAACTCATATGTTGAAGCTCTAACCCCCAGTGTGGTTGCATTTGGATATGGAGTCTCTAAGGAAGTAATTAATGTCGAATGCTGGGGATGGGGGTCCCTGACATGATTAATGTCTTTATAACAGAAGACACAAAATAACTCATTCTTTCTCCTTTTTTCTCCCACTCCATTCCCCCACCCAATGCATCAAGGAAAGATCATGTGAGGACACAGTGATAAAGCAACCAAGAAAAGAGCCCTCACTAGAAACTGCTAGACTAGACGTCCTTGATTGTGGAATTCCCAACCTCCAGAAAATAAATTCCTATTATTTAAGTCACTCCATCTATGGTATTATGTCATAGCACCCTAAGCAGATTAATACAAGAACATTATTGTAAGTGGAATAAAACAGTCACAAATCAGATGCTATATTCTTCCATTTATGTGAGGTAGCTTGAGCCATCGAATTCCTAGAAACATAACATAGAATGGGAGTTTCCAGAGGATGGGAAGAGGGGAATGGGGATTTGTTTAATGGGTGCAAGTTGTAGTTTGGGAAGATGAAAAGAGTTCTGGAGTTAGATGGTAGTAATGGTTGCACAACAATATGAATGTGCTTAATGCCACTGAACTATACACCTAAAATGTTGAAGATAGTAAATGTTATGTGTATTTTATATAAGTTTTAAAAGTATAGGGATGTGCATTATAATATATTGGAAGCTTTATCCTCAGTCTTAATTCTGTACTCCTCTTTGCCAAAATCACACCTACACCAAGTTGGTGTTCTGTCCTGTTTTTCTTTTTTCTTCTTCTTTTTTTTTTTTCTTTTTTTTTTTTTTGTATTTTATTAGAGACAGGGTCTCACTGAGTTGCCAAGTGCCTCGCCATTGCTGAGGCTGGCTTTGAACTTGTGATTGTCCTGCGTCAATCTCCCAAAGTGCTGGGATTACAGGCATGCGCCACCGCACCCGGCTCTGTCCTGTTTTTCTATCTGTACTCCTCACTGTGGATAGCTGTATTACTTCCCAGCTTCAGTTACCATCTATATTTCTTCAGCCTCGACCTTTCTTCTGAACTCTAGACCTATACCTTTCAAATGAACACTGAGCATCTCTAATTAGGAGTCCCATAGGTACTTCAAACTCAAATCAGAATTCACTTGTTCCCCTTTCAAAATGTGTTCTTTTGTGTTTGAAAAATATAAAGGGAACAAAAATGTTACTTTGCTTCTCCCTTGCCCTCCACTCCTCATTATACTCTTTCCCCTTAAAGGCCAATTAGTTCATGTGATTTCCAGAAATGAACATTTTTGTCCAAGAAGGATTGCATTGCAATGCTGAATTCTTCCTCACTTGCACATGACCCAGCAAGACTACTATTCACAAAATCTTTAACCAGCTCCTGAGCCCTGAGTCTGCTATTATAACAATATTATAATAAGAATAAAATCAGACTAAGACCTAGAATTGATTATAAGACCCCTTAACTTTCCAAAATATCTAGGAATGTTGTCCATTGATCTCCTAGCCTCTAGAATTTTAGAACTGGATATGAGAGACCCTCTAAGTCCCACGCTCTGAAGGGTTTTGCATAACACACACACTCACACACACACACACACACACACACACACACAATAAAGAGAAAATGGGTGCCTGTATCACATGTAATCTGGTACTCATTTTTGGCACATTTCAACTTGTAACCCGAAATATCTGTACTTTGACTAGGAAAAAGCTTCCGCACATCTGTTTCTCTGTGTCCTCTAAACAAAAGACAATTGTGTCCAAATGTCATAAAGATGTTTGCCACTACTCACATAAGAGACAGACATTATTTTGAGCTGCAGGGTGAATATTCAAGTGGAAGATTTAGGAAAGAGAAAAAACTAGCTAACTTGTCAGAGCCTTCTCAGATACTTGAATGCAATTCATTTTTGTTTAATAAATTATCATTTCCCAGTACCATCCAGTGTCCATTTTCTTGAATGCCTGTATTTTCCAGTTTATGATTGCAAAAGTAATCAAAATTAGTGAAACATTCACAACAACTACAAAAGGAGGCTAAAGAACATATTAAACAACCCATGTTACTCCTGATCTTAGGATGGATGGATAGATAGATGACAGATGATAGATAGATAGATAGATAGATAGATAGATAGATAAAATGTAACATTTTATCTATCTATCTATGTGAAGCATTGTAACAAATTGGATTCCCTGGGATGCAGATTCTGAGGTAAGATGTGAATTAAGGAATGCTTCTGGGATCAACACTTGTGGAAGGAAAGGGAGCAGGAAGGAATAGAAGAAGAAATTGAATTTCAATGTACTGTTAATGTAATGCTTCAGCATACCCTGTAGAGAACTGATGACAGCATGAATCTTCAGAATCATCCCAAGTTGGAGAAGAGTCTTGGGCCTTTATAAGGAGAATCAATGAGTCATGGATGTGGGCCACCATAAGAACAGGGTACAATCTTGAATAAGGCAGTTCTCTTCAGCTGAGGCAATATCCAAAAGCTCTCTGATGGCAACATTCCTAACACCTAAAGTAATAAGTCCTATACTGATAGAAGGAATTCTGAGCAGTACGTCATGATGTCCACCACACTTGCCCCACCCTTGTGCATTCTAGATCCTCTTCTTCATTTAGGTTCTAGGATCAGCTCCTCCAAGATTCTTGTGGGCCTCTCTTCCAAAAAAAAAAAAAAAAAAAAAAAAAAAAAAAAAAAAAAAAAAAAAAAAAAAAAAAAAACAGGACAAACTACATCCCACAACACTGTATCTGGTCTCAAAGCTGCAAACTATCATCTCCCTCTTCCTTTATCAATTATATATTTCCATCATTCTTTGGGTCTTGGTGGTTTACCTGGTGATATAATTGTCATTCCTGATCACCATGCCCCTCTTAGCCTGGAGTTGCTACATTTTGCTGATGCCCATATAGTAAACCAAACAACTTACGAATAATGTTTTATTTTTTTCCTCCTCTATCAGTTTGTCATAGGATATCTCCCATGAGGCTATAGGTGCAAGTTGAGGGAAAGGTGCTAGTACAATAGTGGTGGATATCATGGAATAGCTGCTCTACTTAATTGTGCAACTGCTTGTGTCTTCCATTACTGCTTGTGCTTGATCCTGTATATGAAATTTCTATCTGGTTTCTGGGCCTGCCCAAACGTATATCTTGATGAATCTGACATAAACCAATTTTGGGTTGTTCTGACTGTATGATCGTTTGATGTCCTGTAATCAAGCACTCCATCTCTATTAGGATGCAGTAGCATGATAGAATCTCTTTGTGAAAGATATATTATCCTCCACTGTATGCGAGGTAGCTTTGCTCCAGAAACCTCACTACATTGTGATTTTCCCACAGACATGTGATGAAAACTGAACATCTTTTATCATCTTTAACCAACTTAGATACTTATAATACCATAGGGTCTGTCTTTTGTATGGGCCAGTGTCAAGACAGCATCCTAGATTATACAGCCTTCTTCTGCTCTAGGACCCACTTAAAGCTGGAAAATTTTGTGTCACCCAGTAAATGGGCTGAAATAGCAATTCCAGGAGGGAAATGTGCTGCTTTCAGAACCTAAAGAGGCCTACCAGGTACTGAATTTCCTTTTTCATGAAGAAGATTTTAAAAATGCCCTAACTTGTTCTTTACTTTGGAGAGGATCTCCTAGCATTCCACAGACCAGTAAACCCCTAAAATTACCCTTAATGTGACCATCTCCTGGATCTCTGTAAGGTTTATCTCTCACCTTCTGTGGTGTGTGTGTCTTACCAAAGCATCCAAAGTGATAACCCTTCTGAAGTTTATTTAGATCATCCAGATCTCTTCAGACTATATTATGACAGAGATATGACAGTAGAGACTTGAAGAAAAAATTTAAATGCATAATATTGTCTTTGGGAATGTGAGCTTTTTTCTGGTATTCTAGTCTTATAAAGAGAGGAAAACAAACCTATTTTTCACAGCAATAGCTGAATACTAGGTACCTAAGACTATGTTAAGCTCCTATATCCAGAAGAAAAGGAGGGAGAGGAAGATGGCCAACAAGAGGGAGGTGCTCTCTGGACGCAGGTGCTAAAAGACGCGGAGTGGGAAGTTTGAACGCGTTACTAGCAATTCCATTACAAATGAAAGGGAGCCGAGACATTCGTGCACCTCTGGACAGCGAAATACAACATTCTCTGGAGCACGACGAGCAGGGACAGAGTCACAGCGGTCCACAGTCCGAAGCAGCGCTGTCTGTGCTGCAGGCAGGCGCAGCTGCCCGATAACATCCAGGCAAGGAGACATCCACCCAGCGGCTTTGAAACCGATCCGCGAGGAGGGATAGAAAGAGGCCTAGAGGCGTGGGCAGTGTCCACATACAGCTCTTTCGCACAGCTGGCCAAGCCGATCGCGCACGCTCTGGACTGACACAAGGGTCTGCGGAGCTGCTCTTGAGCAGGAGGAGAACACCGCCATCTTTGAGAAGTACAGTGGCTGACCCAGACAAAGGGGAAAAGTCAGAAGGGCAGAACACCTGCAGACATCCAAGGAGCCACCAGCGCTCTGAAGGCAGTGCACACCTGGGTGAGGCTCGGGTAACCAGCAGGGGAGGGCGTGTCTGAGGCCACCGCAGCGGCCACAAGAAGCTACAACTGTGGGTGGGCGAGGGGAAAGGGTGCCTTCTGGAGGGTCCCCTTCCCGGTGATATTCATCTGCTGACACAGAACCCCGCTGAGCCACTCTTCCACTGAGCCATTCTGCCGCTGGCCTAGGGTGCAGCCTTGACTCCACTGACAGGGCCGCAGACTGTCCGGACATGGTCCGATGCAGTTAGCTTAAACTGGAAAGGAAAAAAGAGGGGGGCTTCCCAGGGCCCATTTTGTTTGAGACATGGGGGTTCGACTTTTTTTTTTTTTTTTTTTTTTTTGGTTGGTTTTCTAGTTTTATTGGTTTTCTGTTTTTTTTTTTTTTTTTTTTTTCCTTGTTGTTGGTTTTTCTTTTTCTTTTTTTGGCTTTGTTTTGTTTTGCTTTTTTTTGCATTGATTGTCACTGTGTTTGTTTGCTTCTGCTCCTTTTTTCTTTCCTTCTTTTCTTCCTTCTCACTTTTGCATCTTTTCTTCCTCCTTCATCTTTCATATTTACACCCTGCCAGTGCATACTAAAGAGAGGCAAAAACAAGTTATACGCAGAATTTGGGATTTCTAGAACTGGCACAATTGAACTGGATAGCAAAGCGGTGTTATATATGGTTTACTCTCTATTTTCTTGATTCTCTCTCCTCTCTCTTACAACAATTTCTACTCTTTTATCATTTTTTCTTCTTTTCCATCTTACTTTATATATAAATTGGTCTTTCCACCTAATTGTCTACTCCATTCTCTTTCTTCTCTCGTCTACTGATACTAAACCACTTCCACTAAACCACTTCAATAAAACTCCCTTTTCATACATTCCAAGAAAGAACAATTCAAGACACTTCCTTCTTCCTAAACATAACACCTCTGTATCCAATACTTGAAGCTATAAAACCGCATCAGAAGCGTACAGAGTAAATTGAAAATAATATCTGGGTTAACCAAATTTGTACATTGTGATCAAACTCGGAGTTTCGGAATAGAAAGTGATAGGTTTTAAAGTGTAAAGGAATTATAAGGGGATCTGATAGCATTGTACTACAGGAACAACATAAGGCTTTAAGGTAAAATCGAAATAGTCAAGGTCCCACAGTGCAGGAAGAAAAGACACACAAGCAACATGAAAAAACAAGGGAAGAAAGTGACACAAACAAATCAAGATACCTCATCAGTAGATTCCATGGCAAACACAGTTGGTCAAATGCCAGAGATGGAATTTAGAAATTAAATATTCCAAATATTTAGGGAACTTAAAAATGAACTAAAAAATGAGATGAGGGAGCAAGTACAGGAGACAAAAGATCATTTTGACAAAGAACTCCAAAAACAAATACAGGAAGTAAAAGATTACTTCAATAGGGAAATAGAGGCTCTAAAGAGAAACCAAACAGAAATTCCAGAAATGAAAGAAGCAATAAACCAAAATAAAAGTTCAATTGAAAGCATCTCCAACAGAGTAGACCACTTGGAAGAAAGAACCTCAGACAATGAAGACAAAATATATGTCCTAGAGAAGAATTTAGACTATACAGCAAAACTCGTTGGCAATCAAGAACATAACATCCAAGAATTATGGGACAGCATAAAAGACCAAACTTAAGAGTGATTGGCGTGGAGGAAGGGGCAGAGTTTCAAGCCAAAGGAATGAGTAATTTATTTAACAAAATAATTACAGAAAATTTTCCAAACTTGAGGAATGAATGGAAAAACCAAGTTCAAGAGGCATACTGAACACCAAACAAAATCTCAACAGATCCACACCAAAACACATTATAATGAAAATGCCTAATATACTGAGCAAGGAGAGAATACTAAAAGCCACAAGAGAAAGGAAGCAGATTACATATAGGGGGAAACCAAACAGACTATGTTCAGATTTTTCAACCCAGACCTTAAAAGCAAGAAGATCCTGGAATAGCATATTTCAAGCTCTGAAAGAAAAGGGATGTCAACCAAGAATCTTATATCCAGCAAAACTGAGCTTTAGATTCGAAGATGAAATAAAAAACTTCCACAACAAGCAAAAGCTAAAAGATTTCACAACTCGAAAGCCAGCACTTCTGAACATCCTGGGCAACATTTTTCATGAAGAAGAAGAGAAAGATATCAACGAAAATCAACAAAGGGAGATATTAAACTAAGGGAAATACCAAACAGAAGAGAAACCAAATCAAGCTAAAGACCATAATTCAAATAAAAATGGATGGGAATAAAAATCACATCTCAATAATAACCCTGAATGTTAATGGCCTAAACTCACCAATCAAAAGACACAGATTATCAGAATGGATTAAAAGAAACGACCCAAAATTTGCTGTCTCCAAGAAACATACCTCATAGAAAAAGACATCAACAGACTGAAAGTGAAAGGCTGGGAAAAGTCTTATCACTCACATGGCCGGCAGAAACAAGCGGGGGTTTCCATTCTCATATCAAATAAGGTAGACTTCAAACCAAAACTAATCAAGAGGGACAAAGATGGATATTTCTTACTACTCAAGGGAACCATTCATCAACAGGATATAACAATCATAAATCTATATGCCCCAAATAATCGAGCACCTACATTCATCAAACAAACTCTTCTCAAGTTCAAGAGTAAAATAGACCACAACACAGTTATTCTAGGGGACTTCAACACACCTCTCTCACCAATGGATAGATCATCCAAACAAAAGCTAAACAAAGAAACTTTAAGCCTCCTTAAAACAATTAACAACTTAGACCTAACGGACGTATATAGAATATTTCATCCCTCAGTAAACGAATACACTTTTTTTCTCAGCAGCACATGGCTCCTTCTCCAAGATAGACCATATATTAGGTCATAAGGAAACTCTCAGCAAGTATAAAAATATAGAGATACTACCCTGCATTCTATCAGACCATAAAGGGATGAAATTGGAAATCAATGACAAAACAAGAATTAAGAAAAACTACTCCAACAACTGGAAGCTAAACAACATTCTACTGAATGAACAAGGGGTTGAAGAAGACACCAAAGAGGAGATTTAAAAATTCCTAGAGGTAAATGAGAACACAGATACAACGTATAGAAATCTCTGGGACACTATGAAGGCAGTAGTAAGAGGAAAATTCATTGCACTGAGTTCATTCCTTAAGAGGAAAAAAAAAAACAACAAATAAATGACTTAACATCACACCTCAAAGCACTAGAAAAAGAACAGACCAACACCAAGAGCAGTAGAAGACAGGAAATAATTAAAATCAGAGCAGAAATTAATGAAATTGAGACTAAGGAAACCATTCAAAGAATTGACAAAACTAAAAGTTGGTTCTTTGAAAAAATAAACAAAATTGACAGACCCTTAGCAATGCTAACGAAAAGAAGAAGAGAAAAAACTCAAATTACTAACATTCGTGATGAAAAAGGGAATATCACGACAAACACCTCAGAGATACAGAAAATAATTAGAAATTACTTTGAAAACTTATATTCTAATAAAACAGAAAATATTGAAAACATTAACAGATTTCTTGAGTCGTACGATTTGCCTAAACTGGAAATGGAGGCTATACACAACATAAACAGACCGATTACAAGTGAAGAAATAGAAGATGCCATCAAAAAGCTACCAACAAGGAAAAGTCCAGGACCTGATCGGTTTACAGCTGAGTTCTATAAGACTTTCAAAGAAGAACTAATACCAATGCTCTTCAAACTATTTCAAGAAATAGAAAAAGAGGGAGCTCTTCCAGACTCTTTCTATGAGGCCAATATCACATTAATTCCAAAGCCAGGCAAAGACACATCCAAAAAAGAAAACTTCAGGCCCATATCTTTAATGAACATAGATGCAAAAATCCTCAACAAAATCCTGGCAAATCGGATACAAAAACATATCAAAAAGATAGTGCACCACGATCAAGTGGGGTTATTCCAGGGATGCAAGGCTGGTTCAACATTAGGAAATCAATAAACATAATACATCACATCAATAGACTTAAAGACAAAAATCATATGATCATCTCAATAGACACAGAAAAAGCATTTGACAAAATTCAACACCCCTTTATGTTCAAAACACTGGAAAAACTAGGAATATCAGGAACATATCTCAACATTATAAAAGCTATTTATGCAAGGCCCCGAGCTAACATTATCCTAAATAGAGAAAAATTGAAAGCATTCCCTCTAAAAACTGGAACAAGACAGGGATGACCCCTTTCACCACTGCTATTTAACATAGTACTGGAAACTCTGGCCAGAGCAATTAGACAAACGAAAGAAATTAAAGGGATCCAGATAGGAAAAGAAGAGCTCAAATTAGCACTATTTGCTGATGACATGATAATCTACCTAGAAGACCCAAAAAAACTCTACCAGAAAACTTTTACAACTAGTAAATGAATTTGGCAAAGTTGCAGGATACAAAATCAATACACATAAGTCAAAGGCATTTTTGTACATCAGCGACAAAGCCTCTGAAAGGGAAATGATTAAAACTACCCCATTTACAATAGCATCTAAAAAAATAAAATACCTGGGGATCAACCTAAAGAAAGAGGTGAAAGACCTTTATAACGAAAATTATAGAACACTAAAGAAAGAAATTATAGAAGAACTCAGAAGATGGAAAGACCTACCTTGCTCTTGGATAGGTAGAATTAATATTGTCAAAATGTCCATACTACCAAAAGCATTATACAGATTTAATGCAATTCCAATCAAAATCCCAATGTCATTCTTCAAAGAAATAGAAATAGCAGTCATGAAATTCATCTGGAAAAATAAGACACCCTGAATAGCCAAAGCAATCCTGAGCAAGAAAAGTGAAGCAGGGGGCATCACCATACCGGACTTTAAATTATACTATAGAGCAATAGTAACAAAAACAGCATGGTATTGGCACCAAAACAGACGGGTGGACCAATGGTACAGAATTGAGGACACAGAGACTAATACATATAATTTCAGCTATCTTATATTAGACAAAGGCACCAAAAATGTACAGTGGAGAAAGGATAGCCTCTTCAACAAATGGTGCTGGGAAAACTGGAAATCCATATGCAACAAATTGAAATTAAACCCTTATCTCTCACCATGCACAAAACTCAATTCAAAGTGGATCAAGGACCTAGGAATTAGACCAGAGACAATACGCCTAATAGAAGAAAAAGTAAGCTCCAATTTCCAACATGTCGGATTAGGCCCCAAGTTCCTTAATAAGAATCCTGTAGCGACTGCTATTGTGGCTGTCCCAGTATATAAGGTCCCGCCGGCCCGCCATGCTCCCCACCTTGCCTGCGTCCTCCTGGAGCTGTCCTTTCTCCTTGCATCTAGTATCCAGCGAGACCGTGCACCGCCGGAGCGGACATGGGCGGAGCGATGGTGGTCAGGCTGGGGCTGGGGCTGCTGCTTCTGGCACTGCTCCTACCCACGCAGATTTATTCAAACCAAACAACTCTTGTGACACTTTCAAGTAACTCCTCACAGAGTACCTCTGCTGCCCCCAATTCAACCTCTGCTACACCCAACACAGGTGGCAGTGCCCTGCAGTCAACAGCCAGTCTCCTTGTGATCTTGCTCTCTCTTCTACATCTCTACTGTTAGAGACTCAGGCCAAGAAGCGTCTCTACTTCCCCATCTTCTAAACCCAATCTGAATGGCGACTAGAAGTCCAGCGTGTCAAGGAAGAAGCAGGTATGCATCAAATCTATCAATTCCACACCTGATTTTATTGGCACAGAAAACGTTGAGAATTCCAAATTGATTGGTTTGAAGGACACGTGAAGGGTTTCACAAGTGATGAATGCCAATAATAAATCTGCTGGAGTTTCACATACAAAATAAAAAGAGAAAACATCCAAAATTGAGACATGATTTCCTTGAATGAGGCATAAGAAATATGGACACTTAAAACTCTACCTTGAAAACAAGAATAGATTTTATCTAGCGATAAAGGATGGAATGTGGAATGGAGATTTCAGTTTTCATTTGGTTCATGAAATCTATAAGGCCATAAAACAGTTAGGTAATATAAAAAGCTTCCATGATTCTATTTATATGTACATTAAAAGGAACTTCCAGGTGTTACTGTAAATCCTCAATGTATTGTTTCAGCAGTACTAATTTAATGCTGACATATTCTAGATACAGTTTCACATTGTTAAGCTATTTCTGTTTCTTTGGGAACTGAACTCTTTCCTCTGTGGCTTTTGAATTTGACCTTATGTCTGAACTTTTACGTGGTAATTGACATGTGCCAGGGCAATGATAGATTGAAATCCACCCCAAATCCAGGCACCGTGAGTAAATCTTGCTTAAGCTCTCAAAGTCAAAATGGTAGGCATCGCCCATCTCCTGTTTTCATTCAGTAAGAGTGCCAGATTCCTTTAGCTAAACTGATTCCAAAGAGTAGAATTGCATTGACCTCAACTAATTTCAAAATGCTGCTTTTTATTTCTGTATTTGTTGAATACTTTTCATAATTGGAAATGGTCAGCTTTGAAGGTAAAATGGCAAACCTTGAAATTAGAAAGGCAACTATGCGAAGAAGCCAAATTTATAAATCATCATTTGGGAAGTGAAGACTGGAAGCTAGCTTGCATATTAAATTCACAAAAACTTTTATACTTTTTCTGTAAATACTTGTTTTTTAACTATGGATCAGAATAGTCACATTTGGAACACTTTCTGTGTTATCAGTCAATATTTTTAGGTAGTTAGAACCTGATCCTAAGCTTAAAAGCCGTCTTGATCCTCTAAATCTTTTACAACTGCCTTGATACACAGAAACCTTTTGAAAAATAGACACTCCCTGAGATCCTTTGTTCGCATGGTCACACACTGATGCTTACATGTTCCAGTATCTAACATGGCCACCGTAGTCTTGATAACCAAATAATTTGTTCTCATCTTTAGAAACCTACACGGGAACAACCAGATCAAACAGATCTAAAGCTACTGTGTGTGTGAATGAATGCGCCCCTTTGCTTCATACCTGAATGCTGTACATCTATTTGGATTGTATATTGTGTTTGTGTATTTATGCTTTGATTCATAGTAACTTCTCATGTTATGGAATTGATTTGCATTGAACACAAAAACTGTAAATAAAAATAAATAAATGGCTGAAGGAAAAAAAAAGAATCCTGTAGCGCAAGAATTACTACCAAGAATTAATGAATGGGATAGATTTCAACTAAAAAGCTTCTTCTCAGCAAAAGAAACAATCAGTGAGGTGAATAGAGAGCCAACTAATTGGGAACAAATATTTAATACATGCACATCAGACAGAGCACTAATTTCTAGAATATATAAAGAACTTAAAAAACTTTACACCAAAAAAACAAATAACCCAATCAATAAATGGGCTAAGGAATTGAGAAGACACCTCTCAGAAGAAGATACACGATTAATCAACAAATACATGAAAAAATGTTCAATATCGCTGGCAATCAGAGAAATGCAAATCAAAACTACTCTAAGATTTCACTTCACTCCAGTCAGAATGGCAGCTATCAAGAACACAAGCAACAATAAATGTTGGAGAGGATGTGGGGAAAAAGGCACACTCATACATTGCTGGTGGGACTGCAAAATGGTGCAACCGTTATGGAAAGCAGTATGGAGATTTCTTGGAAAACTGGGAATGGACCCAGCCATCCCACTCCTGGATCTATTCCCAAAGGACTTAAAAACAGCATATTACAGTGACACAGCTATCTCAATGTTTGTAGCTGCACAACTCACAATAGCTAGGTTGTGGAACCAACCTAGATGTCCCTCAGTAGATGAATGGATTAAGAAAATGTGGTATATACGCACAATGGAATTTTACTCAGCAATAAAAGAAAATAAATTAACGGCATTTGCAGGTAAATGGATGAAGTTGGAAGACATAATGCTAAGTGAAGTTAGTCAGTCTCAAAAATCCAAGTACCAAATGTTTTCTCTGATATAAGGAGGCTAGCTCATAGTATTGTTGGATGGGGGGGTACATAGGAGGACTAGAGGAACACTAGAATGGTCAAAGGGAAGGGAGGGGAAGGGAGGGAGTAACGGGGGAGGGAGGGGGAGAAAAGGAAAAAAATAGAAATAAGAAAAGGTGGTTGAACGACATGGATATCATTTTCCTAACTGCATGATTGAAGACCTGAATTGTACGAATATACTTTGTATACAAACAGTTGTATATAAAAAGATGCTAAATACATGCACTATGAGTTGTACATATTAAAAATTATTAAAAATTTAAAAAAAAAGATCCTATATCCAGCATGGCCATTCCAATTGTCTTACTATTTGAGTTTGAAATAGTCTACTTTCACCCAAAAGGCTCTTTCATATTTTTCAAGGACTAAACTGATGAATTAAATGAAAATATAACTGAAACTACACCCCTACATGTTCTCCACGTTTTTAAAAGTGATACTAATTTATGCCATCCTCCCTCATCAGGATACTATATGTTTTCATTTACTATCTTGGCCAGGGCATGGGAGTACAGTTTCAGAAGCATTCACTTGGCTTTCTCATCTACAAATATCTCTGATTCTGTAGGCCAAGAAACTATAATGGGGCTTATACCAAGTATCAACTATGTCTACTCTAATTATACATTCAGAAATCAAGAATATAGCCATGGGGTGAGTCTGTGGACCCAATGGATCCATTGTGAACCAGACCTAGGCCAGTATTCCATTTACTAACTGGCTCCCATATGCCCCATAGGAGCCTTGGGGCTATGATGGTATTTTAGGTCTCTGGGTATCAATATCAACTCAGAACAACTGTCTGTTCTCAAAATGTTTGGGTATTCTTTTTCCTTGGAACAGTTTCCTGAGTCAATGGAAGGATGGAGGAATCATTACTATGCATGATACAATAGTAACATCATTCTTCCTGGGCACCCAGCCTCTCCTTCAGGGTATTGTGGGTCAAAAATTGACTTAAGATAATAAGCAAGCCAAGGAATTTTGACCTGTTTTTTAAAGTAACTTCTTTCAGACTGCCAATTGCCTTTCATTTATTTATTGTACAGATTGTGGATTGTTAACTAATTTCACAAAGGCACCATAGTAAAATGACTGTCCATGTCCTATTAACCAACTCTTAACCATTTATCCACTTTCAGCACTACGTTGTACTAATCATCTCTGTAGGTCTCTGTAGATTAGACCTGCCACACTGACCCTGTAGTACATGGTATTTGCACCCACCTGACTTCGGACAGTTAAGTGCAAGCCATCCTGTCTCTATTGTTTCAGAGTCATGACCATTTCTGTCATTAATCCTTCTTTCCACGACATCATCTTCTACTCTGAGATCTGGCCTGCAGAGGAAGTATCACCACTGAAATTCTTAGTGATGGTGGTGCCTCTCTCACTGGTACATTCCTTATAGTTTGGTAAACAGTATGTTCTGTGGGTCCTCCTGCAGAATATAGACCTCTGGAGGATTTTTTTGGCTTTACATCATACATTTATTCTATCATTCTCACATCTCTGAGTCTTTAATCCTTTATCATCTGCTATAGCCACTCTGGCATTTATAACTCACTTAAAGTAAGGTATTGTTTTTCCATACTTTGAATAGCTATCCTAGTAGTGAGTTCAAATCATCTCCTGGGGTTCTAGCCAGGATGTTAAATCTCATATCCTGGGAAAGCACTCTCAAATTGATTTGTTCTCCTATATTCAATTGTATATTCCAGCCCCACTTATCAAGCTCCTCAAAATTCAGTCTCGTGCTTACTCCCTCAACACCTGATAATACTTGCTGGCTAGGTTAGGTCCTGAAGCTCCTTGTTGGTATAGTCCTTTTCCTTCCTTATTACACCCAGTACATCCCCATGTAGGTTATGCTGTGGCTTGCCACTAAGTTATAGGTCCAGTGCTATGATGGCAGATGGGGGCAGATTCCAAGGGATTTCCATGTTATCTTACAGGGGAAAAAACTCTGAATCCTCAAATGAGATAGAGTGGTATCCCTCAATAGGGAAGTATGATACACTTCTTAATATCCACAGGGTTCAGGAAAATCTGGGGATATAAGATTTTAGGAACATCAATCAGCAGGTCCCTATCCCATGTGTTAGGGTCCCATTCCTTCCTAATCAGGGCCCTGACCTTAGCATAGAAGATGAGTTTTGGTTGGGATTTTAATTTTCTTTTAAGCTTGCTTTCAATAAGTCTTATGCTTGGTCCTCAGATTTCTCTACCTCTACCTTGAAAAGATGAAAGTGTCTTTATATGCTATGCATGAAACCCTCTGTCTTTCATATGTAAGCTTTAATTACTGATTAATTTTATTCACATTTTCATTCTTTTTTCCTAGGGGGTCAATAAAGTTTATTAATAACCATCCAATTTTCTTGCCTTCCTTATATTTAGTATTTCCTTCATATTTCTCAAAGGTTGACACCTGGCACCAGCTAATGCATTCCTTCCACCAGTATGCCACCCCAGTATCCTACCCAGGAAGGTTCTAACAATTTCTTCTTATACCTCTTTTCTGGGGCTTATCTACTCCACCTACCACCAATGATGAGATCCTCATTGCCTGCTGGCCAGCAGGCAATCCATTTCCAAAATTGCATCATGGTGTTTGCTTTCTTGAACAACTGCTTGACCAACTCTTTCAGGTTGGCTTCCTGGGCAGCAGACTCAGAGACAGAATTCAGCATGAAACATTTTTATTAGGGAATATTCTTGGGACCAATACCTGTGGAAGGGAAAAGAAGGAAGCAGGGGAAGTTAAGCTGTTCCAAGTTGAGAAAAGAAGGTTATGACCCTCAGTCATAGGAAAGGAAGTACCCGCAGGAAGCCAGGAAGTGAGAGTGACCTTGAGGGAGGGGGCTCTTTTCAGCTGAGGCAATTCCTGAAGAGGGATGGCAGCTGAGGGCTGTCTACCAGCAGCATTCTAGGCGACTGAGATAATGAGTTCTTTGTTTCTAAAGGCAGATCAAGGAAGAAGATGGCAGAATCCACTACAATATGTTATTTCTTTTCAATAGAAAGTTGGTAGCCACCAAATGCTAGGATTGAGAATAGCTTGATTCTTAAAATAGTTTAAAATATCTAAATATTAAGATCTTTATTTAAAATATTATTTTAAATGTTAAGGTATATTGTTCAAATATTTAGACATAAATATGCAAACCTCCACTCATAATTTTGCTCTAGGCCTCTAAAATATTATTTACAGACCTCCATATCCCAAATCTATCTTTTTCCTTTCAGGTAAATTATGAAAGAATTTCCCATTTACTATGTAGTTATCATAAAATCTACAATAGTAAAACAAACAAACAGAAAGTCACCCATTAGTATAACACCCATAGAGATCTATTAACATTGTCAGAGTATGCACTGGTAAATACAGACAGATCATTTAAAAACATGCATTTTTTCATAAAAGGTATCATATGTGTTTTTACAGATTGCTTTTTGCACTTAAAATTATATGCTGAATTTTTATGTAAATAAATGCAGATGCCTATTAACATTTTCAACAGCTACAGAATACTTCAATGTGTAGATCCACCTTAGTTTGTTTAGTCAAATGTCTGTGTTGAGACACTTGGGTCAATTCACTTTTCACCCTTCAAAACAGTTTGAAAGATGCACAGCTTCATCCAAGCCATTTGATGGATTGGTTCCCAAGGATAACTTTTCACAAGTGGAATTATTCAGTTGAAGGGCAGGCACATCTTGAACATGTATCTCAATGGACCTAGCACCTTGTGTGCTCCCAGCAACACAGTTTGAGAGTTCTCCTCAACCAACACCATGGGGTGGGAGAGAAGTGGGTCTTCTCCTCTGTGGATCCTAACAACACCCTCCATGGTTCCATAAAGTCCCCACCCCAACCAACTAATAAAACAAATCTGGTGCAAGCACTAAAAAGCATTCTTTGTATTTTATTATGATTTCAAGGCAGCAACTCTTTTATTCACTTACATATACAGTACAGTTGGCCAAGAAAGAGGACGTGTTCCCACCAAATGCCCCTAGAACCATAAAAGAAGATTGGCCTTAGAAATCTGTTACCCTGCACCTAGTGGCTCAAAGGGTCTCTTGCTTCCATCCTGTCCTTACCATCCCCAGAGACACCACTGAAATGTCTTACCTTTACCATCTCATGCTTGGACTATGGTGGTAACTTCCTAACTGGTTTTCCAATCTCCAGTCACCATTCATGGCCCCACCCCAACTGGCACCCATCCTGCACACAAATCACCATGTGGTTTTTCCTGGCATCCTGTCATTCCTCTGGTCATGAAAGGCTTTGTTGTCTCCCAGGGTCAGATAGGGTACTATTTGGAGACCCCAGTGTGGCAATCAGGGGTGTTCCATGGACAGGACTCAGGCCAACTGTCAGACCCGCCCCTCACTCGCCTCCCCACACATTGCACTACAGGCAGGTCAGCCTGCTCCTTGCCTTTCTTCCACCCTCTTCCCTCCTTGAATGCCCTTCTGGCCTTTCTATCTTATCCTTCAAGCCCAGCTTACTTATAGTGTCCTAGTGTCCCTCTCCTCTGTAAAGCCTTCTCTGAGCACTGGTGGATTCAGCAGTTTATGCTGCCTCTAAGCACCAATGGGGATGTATCTGGCTGTGACTGGATGGTCCTGGTTTTGTTAATATATTTTTGTTTCCATGTATCTTGTCTCTCCAAACAGATCATAAACTCAAGGAAAATGACAATGTCTTTTTTCTGCTGCTTAAAACACACAACTTTATTGATGACATAAAAATAAAGTCTCAAATGTATAAACATAAGTCCACACAAAGGACCGAAGATTACCTTACTTATGAAGAATCAGCTCAGTTTCTGCTCATGAAGCATACTAAAAATATCTCAATCCAGACAAGATAAAAATCAACACATGTATTTTCAGTACAAGTTTGAATTCATTTGGTGCTCATAAAATGGCCCATCTATAGACCATCATAGGTAACATTAGTTTTGAAGTTATAACACAATTTACAATGTGTATCACTTCCAGGCTGCAAAACCAAAATATTACTCAAATGTGTATAGGAACATATATCCAATTAGAGTTTGCTTACTAATAGCTCAACTCTTTCTTTCACCTCTGGGTCATTGCATTCTGCTGCTAAGGCTCGAAGTTTTTTGGCACAGGCTTTAGGTCGTTGGAATAAGAAATAAAGAGAATTTTTACTGAATTTGTCCTGGGTAAATGTTTTTGATCTTCTTTTAAAATGGTAATTTATATTCTCAAATAGTGAAAGAGCATTAAGAATATTCTCTTTTGTCTCTTTCTTGCTAAAAATATTAATCAGTGTTGTTGGTGCATTGGCAATGAGCAAGTCTTTTGTCATAGATGGATTTTTAGAGAAATTCACAAGCATTCCCAAAACATGATCTTTAGTTTCTCCACTTCCCACAGTTAACAAACGAAGAAATTCTGAAATATAATTTGTAACCATATGCTGATATTCACTAGTAATAGTCAGGTGTCTTATCAATCTTAGTCCAGCCAGCTGCACATTTGAGTTCAAGGGATAGGTGACAGTATCTTCACAAACTTGGTTTAAGTATGTTTTAACCTTTCTATGGTTTTCAGCAGCCACTGAGATGTTATTCAGTGCATTTAAAGCCTTCTGCCTAACACTGGGGTAGGGATTACTCAGCAAACTTTCAATAACTGAGATTCCCCCAACATTACGAACAATTTCATGGGAATAAGGATAATCAGCACTGTTATATAGAGCATTAGTGGCTATTTCATGAACAGAAGGATCTTCAGTCATCTCAATCATGCAAATGAGTTTTTCAAGATCTCGTGGATCCATATTAGTTTCACGTTTACAGCGGCAGGACCAGGGCCGCATTTTCTCCCCCAGACTTGATGTGCTTTCTGAACTCATCTTCACCTAGAAAGCTTCCCTCATTTGTAAGTTGAGTAAACTTAGTTTCTGACCAGATCATAGCTCCATCCCATGACCCCATTCCTGCCCCAGGGACCATGGATGGATATATACCTCTTGACTCAGCTAACTTTTTGCCTTTAGCATTAGGTGTAGATTTGTCTTCATTTCTGTTTTCATTACCAGTACAGAACCAAGTCCTTAGATCAAATCCATCAGCAGCCTCAAATTTATCCTCAATGCTGGCCTTATCCCCAGGCCCAGACTCAAAACTAACATCTTTTCCACTCTTGGATCTGAACTCACTACTATTATCACTCTCAGCCCAAAACAGGGACCTTAAACTGATCTCTTCAATATCAGGGCTAGATGTTCTACTTAGCTCATCCTCATCTACATCCCTAGACCAAGTCCTAGACCAATTCCAAGATGCTATGCCAGCTTCTTCCTCAGTCCCAAACCTAGACCCTTTGGTGGTTGCATCTCCATCCCAGGGCCAAGACCCCAATCTGGCTTCAGCCCCAGCCTCAGCCCCCACTGCCCCAGCCTCAGCCCCCGCCACTGCCCCAGCTTCAGCCCCAGCCACTGCCCCAGCCTCAGCTCCAACCTCAGCTCCAGACTCAGCCCAGGCCTCAGCCCCAGCCCAGGCCTCAGCCCCAACCCTGGCCTCAGCCCCAACCCCAGCTTCAGCCCAGGCCTCAACCCCAGCCTCAGCCCCAACCTCAATCCCAGCCCCAACCCCAGCCTCAGCCCAGGCCTCAGGCCCAGCCTCAGCCCCAGTCTCAGCTCCAGTCTCAGTCCCGTTCTCAGCTGCAGCCTCAGCCCCAGTCTCAGCTCCAACCTCAGCTCCAGTCTCAGCCCCAGCTTCAGCCCTGGTCTCAGATCCAGCCTCATCCCAGGTCTCAGTTCCAGTCTCAGCTCCAGTCCTAGCTCCAGTCTCAGTTCCGGCCTCAGTCCTTGTCTCAGTTCTGGCCTCAGCCCTGATCTCAGCCCTGGCTTCAGCCACAGCCTCAGTTCCGGCTTCAATCCCAGCCTCAGTTCCAGCCTCAGCCCCAGCCTCAGTTCTGGCTTCAGCCCTGCCCTCAGCCCCAGCCTCAGCTCCAGCTTCAGCCCTGGTTTCAGCCCCAGCCTCTGATCTGGCCTCAGCTCCAGCCTCAGCTCCAGCCTCAGTTCTGGCCTCAGCACTAGCGTCAGCCCCCATACAGGAACCTACATAAGCTGCCTCCTCGGATCTGATCCAGGACCCAATACTGGCCTTGTTCTCATCCCCCAATTCAGAATTAATGACAATCTCTTCTCCAGTTCTTGATGTGGATTCAATACTTGACTCATGCTTACAATCAGACCTGGCCACAATAACAGCCTCTTCCCCTGTCCAACACCAAGAACCTATAAAGGCCTCACTCCCAGGCCCAAACCAGAATCCTTCATTGGCCTCCACCTCAGCACTGACCAAGAATCTCCCACTGGCCTGGTCCTCAGACTTAGCCCAAGACCCTTCACTGGCTTGGTCCTCAGAGCCCAGCTTAGATCCTCCACTAGCCTCATTCCCAGTCTTAGACACAGCCCAGGACTCTCCACTGGTCTGATCTCCAGCACTAGCCCAAGAAGCTCTTACACTAGCCTGACCCTCAAATCCAGATTTAGAACAGCCACCAGTTTGATCCCCAGGCCCAATCCAGGACCCTCCACTGACCTGACTCCCAGTGGCAACCCAGGATCCACCACTGGACTGGTCTGTGGGACCTGATATAGAACCTCCAATGACATGGCCACCAGCTCCAACCCAGGAACCTGTTCCACTGGACTGATCCTGAGGCCCTGGCCTGGATCCTCCACCAGTCTGATCTCCAGCACCAGCCCAGAATCCTCCTCCAATGGCCTGATTCTCAAATCCAGGTTTGGAACAACTACCAGCCTGATCCCCAGCCACAGCCCAGGACATTCCACTGACCTGACTCCCAGTACCAGCCCAGGACACACCATTAGACTGGTTCATGGGCCCTGTTCTAGACACTCCAACATCCTGACCACCAGCCACAACCCAAGACCCTGTTACACTGGTCTGATTCCCAGTGTAAGCACAGAACCATCCACTGGTCTGGTCCCCAGTACCAACCCAGGAACTTACACTGGACTGACCCCCAGACTCCAGGCTAGATCCCCCACCAGGCTGGTCCCCAGCATTAGCCCAACATCCTGCTCCATTGGTCTGGTCCTCAAATACAGGATTTGCCCCACTAGCAGCTAGGTCCCTAACCCCAACCTGGGATTCTCCATTGGTCTGGTCCACAGCCCCAACCAAGAACCCTCCACTGATTTGATTCCCCAAATCTGTCCAGGATCTTCCACTGGACTGGTCCTCAGGCCCTGACTTGGACACTCCACCAGCCTGGGCAATAGCCCCAGCCCAAGAAACTTCATCACTGGCCTGATTCTCAAAACTAGGCTTAGATCCACCACCAGACTGATCACTAGTCCCAGTCCAGGACCCTCCGATGGCTAGGTTCCTAGTGCCAGCCCAAGAGCCACCACTGGACTGATCTGCAGGCCCTGGTGTAGATCCTCCACCAGCCTGATCCCCAGTGCCAACCCAGGATGCACCACTTGGGTCTACAGATCCAAGCCTGGGCCCTCCACTGGCTTGATCTGCAGCATCAGCCCAAGACCTTCCACTGGACTGGTCCTCAGGTCCCAACCTGGATTCTCCACTGGCCTGGCCAATGGCCCCTGTCCAGGACCCTTTTTCACTGGCCTGATCTTCAAATCTAGGCTTGGACTCACCACTGGACTGAACACCAGTCCCAGCCCAGGACCCTCCAGTGGCCTGGTCCATGGCCCCAGTCCAGTAACCAATACTAACTATATTTCCAGCTCCAGCCCAAGATACTGCACTAGCCTGATTCTCAGCCACAGTCCAGGACCCTCCAGTAGCCTGGTCCACAACCCAGGAAACACCACTTGCCTGGCCCCCAGGCCAAGACCCCTCACTGACCTGACCAACAACCCAGGGCCCTCCAATGGCCTGATTCCCAGAGACAACCCAAGACCCCCCACTGGCCTGGGTCTCAGCCCCAGTCCAGGACCCTCCAAAGGCCTTGTTCTGAGCCTCTACCCAGGAACCCCCACTGGCTTTGTCCACAGCCCAGGCCCCCTCACTAGCTTGAGCCCCAGCCCACACTCCTCCACTGGCCTGATCCCCAGCTCCTACCCAAGATGCAAGAGCAACCTCATTCTGAGCTCTAGCCCCAGCCCAGGACTTAATGCTGGTCTCATCACAAGCCACAGCCCAGGAACTAACAACACCAGCCTTATCACTAGCCCCACTCCAGGACCCAATACTGGCTTCATTCTCATCATCAGCCCAGGACACACTATTTTCCCAGTCTCCATCCATGGCCTGAAACCTAAACTTGATCCACCGCTCAGCAGCAATCCAATCCTCTACACCAATCCCATTCCAGTAGTAGTCATGAATATTAGTCTGAGTCTTTCTGCAAGCCTGAGAGTCTGTCCCACCTTCACTCTCAGAAGTGGGCACAGCCTCAGACTCAGGCTTTGCATAGACTTCATCTTTTGCTATGGTTTCTGCCTCAGAATTGGACATAGCTTTTTCCCTTGCACCAAGCAAGGCCTCATCTTGGGAATTGGCCACAGTTTGGGGCTGAGCAGAGCTCTTTATACTTGTCCTGGCTCCTGCTTTAGACACAGTATTGGAATTGCCCCTGACCTTATTCCTGGCACCAAGCAAGGCCTCATTTGGGGAGCTGGCCATAGCCTGGGTCTGGGAAGACCCCGTTGTACCTGCCCCAGTCGCTGCCTTAGGCACAGCACTAGAATGGCCCCTTACCTTATTCCTGGCACCAAGCAAGGTCTCACCCTGGGAATTGGACACAGCCTGGGGCTGGGAAGAGCCTGTTGTATCTGCCCCAGCCTCTGCCTTAGGAACAACACTGGGATTGCCCCTGACCTTATTCCTGGCACCAAGCAGGTTCTCACCCTGGGAACTGGCCACAGCCTGGGACTGGGCAGAGTCTCTTGTATTTGCCCCAGTTTCTGTCTTAGGCACAACATTGGAATTGCCCCTGATCTTATTCTTGGCACCAGACAAGGCCTCACCCTGGGAACTGGCCACAGCCTTGGGATGGGCAGAGCCCATTGTACCTGCCCCAGCCTCTGGCTTAGACATAGCACTGGGATTGCCCTTGACCTTAGTCCTGGTACCAGTCAAGCATTCACCCTGTGAATTGGCCACAGCCTGGGGATAGGCAGAGCCCACCCCAGCCTCTGCCTTAGGCACAGCATTGGAATTACCCTTAACCTTATTCTTGGCACCAGGCAAGGCCTCATTCTGGGAACTGGCTACAGTTTGGGGTTGGGTAGAGCACAATGTATCTGGCCTGACCCCTACCTTAGGCACAGCATTGCGATTGCCCCTGACCTTATTCCTGGTACTAGGCAAGGTCTCACCCTGGGAATTGGCCACAACCTGGGGCTGAGCAGAGCCTGTTGTACCTGCCCCAGCCTCTACCTTAGGCACAGCATTGGTATTGCCCTTGACCTGATTCCTGATACCAGGCAAGGCCTCATTCTGGGAAGTGGTCACAGCCTGGGAATGGGCAGAATCCATTGTACCTTCCACAGTCACTGCCTTAGGCACAGTGTTGTAGTTGCCTCTGACCCTATTCTTGGCACCAGATAGGGCCTCACCCTGGAAATTTTCCACAGCTTGGGGCTGACCACAGGTCCTCTGGTCTGCCTTAGACCCTGCTCTAGAAATGGCATTAGAATCACCCCTACCATCAACACTGGAATCAGACAAGGCCTCAGCTTGGGTCTTGATCCCAGCCTGAGGCTGTATACAGGTTTTTGTGTCTGTCCCAACCCCTGCCTTACATTTGGCTTTGGCTTTGCTCCTCGTCTTACCTCTAGTAATAAGTAAGGTTACACCCTGGCTCTGGGCCATAGTCTCAGCTCCTTCCTTAGACACAGTATTGGCATTATCCTTAGCCTTGATTCTTCCTTCAGGTAAGACATCACCCTGGACATTGGCCACAGGCTGAATCTGGGTACAAGACAACATGTCCATTCCAGCCCCTGCCTTAGCCATGACATTGGGATTGCTTCTGGTCTTATCCCTGGTATCAGTCAAGGCCTCAACCTGTGAATAGGTCTTCATGTTTGTTCTGGCCACTGCTTTAGCCATGGCATTGGGATTGGCTCTACCCTTAACCTTGGCATCAGGTATGGCCTCAACCTGAGCATTGGATACAGCTTGTACCTGAGCAGCAGCCCTCATGTCAGCTCCAGCCATTGCCTTAGATATGACATTGGTATTTCCCCTGCCATCAATCCTGGCACCAGATGTTGCTTCAGCCTGTTTTTTGGCCATAGTCTGAGATTGTATTATGCAAGCTCTCATATCTGCCCCTACCTCTGTTTTACACATGACATTGACATTACCCCTGTCGACAACCTTTGCCCCAGGCATGGCCTCAGCCTGGGTCTGGGGAGCAATTTGGGGCTGAAAAGAAGCCCTTGTGTCTATCCCAGAGCCTGCCTTACACATGATTTTAAGGTTACCCTTGTCCTTTTCCCCAGCACCAAGCATGTCGTCATCTTGGACCTTGGCCACAACCTGAGACTGTGCACAGAACTTCATATCCACTCCAGTGTCTGCCCTGGATGTGCCATTGAGATTTTCCTTAGCATCAACTGTGGCATCAGGCCTAGTCTCAGAATGAGTTTTAGCCACACTCACAGTCTCTTCCAGGGTTCTTGTCTTGGTTTCAGCCAAAATTCCAGCCTTGTCCATGGTCCCAATTTTGACCACTTCCTTGGTCACTGCCAAGACCTCACTCTGTGTCACCATTACTTTGTTAATCTCTGTCTCTTTTTCATCCAATGTACGAGCTTCAGCTTTGGTCTGGGTCATTGTTTCTTTCTTGGCCTCTGACCTGGCAACCGCTGCCCAAGCTTTAGCTTTGGTCTGGGTCACTGCCTCTTTTTTCGCTATTCCCCCAGTCTCAGCATCAGTTTGGGTCACTGCCTCTTTCATGCCCACTTCCCTAGCTTTGGCATTGGCCTCAGTCAGAGCCACTACCTCAGTCATGATCAATGTTCCAACCACTGATTTGGCCTCAAATTCAGTCTCTGTCTCTGCCTCAGCCATTGCCTTGGACTGAGAGTTGGCTTTGGGTCTGGATATAGCAGTGACCTTGGCCTCTACTTCAACCCCAGGCCTACCTCCTGCTCCAGTTTCTGCTCCAGTCATGGCCTTGGGTCTAGTGTCAATCTCTGCCCCAGCCAAGGCTTCACTCGTGGCCAAGGTCTGGTTCTGTACCCCAACCACAGTCTCCATCTTGACTTTGGACCCATTTCTGGCAAGTCTCCTCTCACTCTGAGCTCTTCCCTTGGTTAATCTGTAAATGTAGTAGCAGGTGCCAGCCCAGATCACCAGTCCTGCAGTTGCCCAGCCCACTTCCTGAATGCGGCCCATGTAATCACCCCTGCTGAAGGCACAGACAAGGTACAGGGGGCTCACTCGGGCTGAGAAAAGAAAGTGAGAGGTCTGGATGTAGGCCTGTGAGGGTGCTGGTCTTCAGCCACTATAGTTGCCACTGGTGGTGGACCTAGAAGTGAAGGAAGGAAATAAATGAAAATTTCTCTTCCAATTCTATTGTATCATACAGCTGGATACACAGAGGAACAGGAAAAGGCAGAAATTATGTTCTTGGTGGGAGAAGAAGATAATTAGCAAACTTTCTATCCCTTATTTCACCCTCTTCCCACTTTCCCCAATGCCCAACAATTTTCCCCTGAGGTACTTCCATATACCAGGAAAGATGGTGGGAAAGTTGATGATGAATGGGAGAAACTGAGAAGCCTCCAGACTTTAACTTTTACTAGACCTACTCTGGTCACCATTCCCGCAGGTCCCCACTTTCATACCAACCTGTACTTATCCAAAGAATTCCTCTCCTCTTTCCTTTTCTTGCTTGGGGATACGCCCTAAAGCAGATACATAAATTCATGAGATCTTTGGACCTAAAGACAAACAGAGAGACACAGGGAGTGATATACAGGAATAGAGAGTGGTTTTTGGGGGGAGGTTTATTTGTTTTGTTACCAGGGATTGAACCCAGGAGCACTTAACCACTGACCCACATCCATAGCCCTTTTTATAGATTTTTTTTTTTTAATTTTGAGACAGGATCTCACTAAATTGCTAAGGCTAGCTTTGAACTTGCAATCCTCCTGCCTCATCCTCCTGAGCTATCGTGATTACAGGCATGTGCCACCATGCCTGGAAAGAGTTTGTTCTTAATGGGACAGGTATATCAACTCCCTCAGTTCACTTCACTTCCCCAGGGGTTGTCACATTCTTTTCCCTGTACCAGAATTAAGGTGAGGGTTTGAGGTTAATGGCAGAGGTGGAGTAAAGATAAGTGAGAAAGGGAGAGGTTGAGGATCCTCCCGACCAGACACTGGGCCTTATTTGATGCACACTGGTCTTCACTAACCCATCCTAGAAGTTGACTCAGCCAGTCCTCACCCTCTTACCAGTATATACTGATTGGAGAAAATTTCTTCTTGTTTCTTTGTTTCCAGTTATCTCAAGCCCTGTGGCAGACATGCAGATAGATCTATATAGATAAGTGAACACATAGGAGACAATGAAGACTGAGTGCTTGTTAGAAAAAACAGGCACTTTAATTCCCGACCCAATGTTTGCCTTTCAGGGCCCAGGTCTAGTTTACTAAGGTGTCTCATCTGTGTTCTCCTACTCAAGTCTTATCAGTCACACTGTAGCCACCCTCACACCAATATTCTTACTGTTTCCTGCACTAAAATCAATAGGGCATATGCTATCACTGTGGAAAGCTGGCAAAGTGTAGAAGAGTCAGAAAGGCCCTCCAGTGAGACTCTCTCAAGTCTCAGAAACCTGGTTAGCCCACCCTCTCTTGTCATCCCCAATCACTGCCCACATTCACACTAACCTCCATAGTTATGGGCCAGTCTCTCCCTCTTTCTCCTGTTTCCAGTGGTAAATAGCCCTACTGTAAACCTATGAGAAGACCTAGGAACAGAGAGAAAAAAAGGGGGTTGAATGTTGAATGTTTGTGACATCCTAGCATCTAACATATGGGTTGTTGTGTCTGCCTTTCTGAGAGACAGCCATTTCCTTGCAAGAAGACCATAAGGCTTTTCCCAGCACTGAAATGCACAGGGTGTAAAAGGGAGACAGGTAAAGAAAAAGCGGAAAGATAGAGGCAACTTAATTTAAAACCACCTGTAGCATTCTAGGGATACCCCCAAAAGTCCACCATTTCCTTCACCAAAATAGTCAGGTAGGCAGAGGTATCTGTAAAACTGCAGTATGGTGGAAGTGATGAAGGGCCCCAGGTCCCATGGCTATAGAACCACAGCCTACTGCCATCTGCTTCCCCTAAAACCCATTTCGAGGAGTCTCCAGCAGAAGATACAGGTGTGGGGGAGGGGTTTTGCTTCTGAAAATCATTATCCTTTCCCCATAAGGCTATCTCAAAAAAATAGTAATATTATTTGATATAAAAATTCACATTTTCTCAACATTAACTGAAGTACAAATAAAAACATCTGTAGAAAAGTTTGCTGTCTTCGTTGGTCTTCAATATACAATATAAGTTAAAAGTCCCTAGCTTGGTAAAGAAACACAGTTTAGGGAAAGTTGCCTACATCCCAATAAGATAGCAGTGCCTAAATGCTTGTCATGGAATTCATATAGAACTTCACAGACAGTGCCCGTGCTCACACTAACCTCCATAGATCCTGTGCAGTTTTCTCCTTTCCTTCCTTCGTTCACCTCACCACAAACAGTGCCACACCGAACTATTGTCAGAAAGAGAAGCAGTGAGTGCTTAGACCAGCACCCAGGCCACAGACCCCAGTACTAGCCTTTCCGGATTCAGGAACATGATTATCAAACGTCCCTCCCCTCGCTCAGACACCACCCCTACCAACCCAGCCGTCCAGTCACTAAGGCCCACCATTTTCTTTACAAATGCCACCGTGGCGCGTCCCTTCCTCTGAAATGATCAGGAAGCCAGCGGACATGTGCGGTCAGTGATCAGAGTTAGAGAGGATGGGCATCTCGTTCTGTATTTCCCTCTTGAGACACTCTCCCCACAAGCCACCCTGTCAAAGCTCATGGTTGCCCTGAACAGATTTAGATGGGGGTAAGGGCACTCGGAAGAATCAGAGGCAGAGGCTCCTTGAACTTGAGCCAGCACAGGCACCTCTTTGGCCGGTCCCTGTACCGCAGCCGGTTCTGCAAGCTGCTGCTGGCCTGGCGGCGGCGCGCGGCCCAAAAACCCTTACCTGCTCGGCTTTCCTCGGGCCTGATGTTAGCCCGCCATGCGCAGGGCAGCGGGGAGCTGGTAGCCAGACGAGAGTGACGACTGCACCCTGGGCTGCGTCGCTCTGCAGCTCCGGGTCACGTGAGGGCCGCGCGTCATCGCTGGCTCTCCTCCCCACAGCCCCCCACCCGCCGGCAGGCAGTCAACAAGACCCCCTTCCTCAAGCACAGACAGCCGCCTCCTTCGGTCTCTGCGCCCGTGCCTCTGCGCGCACAACCCTGGCACTCATCTCTGTCCTCTCCAATCTGAGAGCCCACAAGTGGCATCACAGCCTTGCGGTTGGAGTTTACAGGTCTCTTGTTGCCAGGGTGGGTCTTTATCCTCCACCCACTTCCAGTTTGGGGTTGTAGCTTTTCTGCATTTTCGAGGAATCCTTTCTTTTCCTGGTAGGCTGAAAGATCAATGCTGCCCACCCACCTCCTATACAACCTGCCCTTGCTTAGTACCTACAGCGCCAGCACCAAATTGTCAGGAGAAGGAGGTGCCTGAAAGGAAAGCAGAGTGAAAGTAACACCTTAACTTTCTTTTATATATTCCTTTTTTTCTTTCACTATCGCTTTTTTTTGTAATAGGAAAATGCAGTAAAGTCATTTTCGCTCGACATAAAAAATATTCAAAGTTGTAAAAATAACACGAGACACATTTGTTTGTACTATTTTGTGCCACTTTAAAATGTTTTCTAGTTACTATGAACTCTTTCACAGCTTTAAAAATAGACTAGTAATTATTGATATTTTAAATAAAAAATTTCCTAATCAAAATCAGCACATTTTTCAATATGATCTATAAATTAATCTCTGGAAAGACATTTGATTTCTAATTTTGACAGTCTTACAAAAAAATTATAATATTTTGAAGATCTGGCTGAACATATGGTTTTCTATGTGAGAACTTTTTCAGAGATGATTCCTGAACAATTTAATGAAGACTCAATTCCTGAAGAACCCAGTGCCTTACAAACTAGTGACATCACAGATTAACTGTCTTTCCATTAAAGGGCCTTTGTTTGGATTTTACATAAGCGTGTAATCAAATCAGTCTCACCACACCCATAAAAGGACCAACTGCTATCACATGGATGGAAAGGAGGCTCAACAGGTGGAATTTTCATTCCATCATAATATTAGTGAGATGTCTCTGAGATCTGCCATCCACATACTATCACAATAGCATTTACCAGTGTTCATGATGGTGGTGAAAGTCTGTGGATGACTGTGAATCATCTCAGATCTTAAACAGCGCCCAAGACCCTCAGAATAATCCCAGAACTCAGGGACAAAATATATAGAAGTTAGCCCCCAGACCTCCACTTGTCCCTGCTGGGAATCATACTCTAAATATAGAACCTCCAGGCAGCCTTTTAGCATGTTGAAATATGACACCCCAGCCAGCCAGAGGCCCTCCTGTTTAGGGGGTCTGCTGTGCAGGAGGCCCTTTTGCAAGGTAAGACAGGGAGCCCAAGATGCTGTAAGACCTTACTAATGGCTTTTCAGAACTCAAATTGACTTTCTCTACCAAAGGAAAATATTGGTAAATTGATGGCATAAAATTCTAAAACCTTGGTTGTGTTAAAAAAGAAACCATTAGCATTGGATGTCAAAGAGCTAATTTTTAATTTAAAAACTCCCAGGCAGCACAATGAGTCACGCTTGTAATCCTAGAGGCTCAGCAGGCTGAGGTAGGAAGACTGTTAAGTTCAAAGCCAGCCTCAACAACTTAGCAAAGCCCTAAGCAACTTAGAGAGACTAAAAAATAAAAAAGGCTAGGGATGTGACTCAGTGGTTAAGCACCCTTGGGTTCAATACCTGGTACAAGAGAAAAAAAACTCTCACAAATCGTTAATAAAATGATAACCCAACAGAAAAAAATGTGCTAAAGATATGAACAGATTTGTTCACAGAGAACAGTACAAGTGACCGACAAGCACGTGAAAAAATACTCAGCTTCAAAGAAATGCAAATCAAAACAACTATGTCTTACTATGTTTCAGCTGTGAGTTTGTTAAAACTTAGAAATTGAATAATTTTGTTGACTGGTTTGTGGAGAAATGTACACTCATGCACTCTGTTAGACACGGATGTTATGATTCAACATTATATATTATGTAGGGCAATTTAGCACAATCCCTTAAATAATAAACAAAATATCCTGCTAATTCTTGGACAAAGCATTTCTTTTCCCCTGGTGCATTATATTATACATAACGGTGGGATTCATTAAGCCATATTTGTACATACACATAGCATACTTCCCCTCTACCTTCCCTTTCCCTCCCATCCTGATCCCCTTGCTCTGCTCTACTGATCTCCTTTCTATGATGATGATGATTTTAGTTAGTGCTTTATAATTTTATATACCACTGTGGTATATCACACGTGCACATAGTATAATTGGTAGATTTCATTCCCATGCCCTTCCTCTTCCCTACCCTTCTTGACCCACTTCCTCTACTCTGTTTATGTCCTTTCTAGTTACCTTCTAATTAGATCCTCTTCTCTCTCTCCCTCTCCCCCCTCTCCCTCCCTCTCCCTCTCCCGACCCCACTCATTTGACCCCTGACTTTTTGATTCTGGCTTATTTCACTTAGCATGATATTCTCCTGTTCCAGCAATTTGCCAGCAAATGACATAATTTCATTCTTCTTTATGGCTGAGTAAAATTTTATTTTCTTTATCCATTCATCTGTTCATGGGCAAGTAGGCTGTTTCCATAATTTGGCTGTTGTGAATCATGTTGCTATAAACATCGGTATGCATGTTTCACCATAGTATGCTGATTTTTAGTTGTTTTGGATAAACACCAAGGATTGGAATAGCTGGGTCAAATAGTGGTTCCATTCCTAGTCTTTTGAGGAATCTCCATACTGCTTTCCAAAGTGTCTGTACTAATTTTCACTTCCACCAACAATGTATAAGTGTACTCCCCCACATACATCCTCTCTAGCAATTATTGTTAGTTGTATTCTTAATGAATGCCATTGTATTTGGAGTGAGATGGAATCTCAGTGTAGTTTTTATTTGCAGTTTTCTGATTGTTAAAGATGTTGGGCATTTTTTCATATATTTGTAGGCCATTTGTGCTGTTTCCTTTGAGAAATGTTTGTTTAGTTCACTTGCTTATTTGTTGATTTGGGGTGTGGGGTTTTTTTTTTGGTATTAAGTTTTTTTAAAATTCTTATATATTCTGGATATTAATCTTCTGTCAAAAGAGTAGCTGGCAAAGATTTTCTCCCATTATGTAGGCTTTCTCTTCACACTCTTGTTTCCTTTGCTTTGCAGATGTTTTTATAATATGACGACATCCAATTTATTAATTCTTGGTATTATTTCCTGAGCTTTAGGAGTCCTACTGAGGAACTCATTGACTACACCTATAAGTTGGAGTGTTGTCCCTATGTTTTCTTCTAACATTTGTAAAATTTCTGGTCTAATTCTTAGGTTTCTGATCTACTTTGAGTTGACTTTTGTACAAGCTAAGAAGGATTCAGTTTCATTCTTATGCAGTTTCCCAGCTGTCTTTTCTCCAATGTATGCTTTTGACACCTTTGTCAAGGATCAGATGACTGTATATGTGTGGATTTGTGCCTGTGTCTTCTATCTATTCCATTGGTCTCCGTATCTGATTTTGTGCCAGTACCATACTCTTTTTGTTACTATAGCTCTGTATTATAATTTGAAATTGGCTATTGTAATGTCTTTGGCACTGCTCATTTTGCTCAGAATTGCTTTGGTTATTCTGAGGTTTTTATTCTTCCATGTGAATTTTAGGACTGCTTTCTTTTTCTAGTCTGTGAAGACTGTCATTGGTATTTTGATGGGGATCACATCGAATCCTATAGATCACTTTCATAATATAGCCATTTTAACAACATTAATTCTGACTGTTCATGAACATGGAAGGTCTTTCCTTCCTCTAGTGTCTTCTTCAATCTCTTTCTTCAGTGTTCTGTAATTTGCACTTTAGTGGCCTTCCACCTCTTTGGTTAGATTTATTTCTAGGTATTTTTGAGGCTATTGTGAATGGAATTATTTTCCTGATTTCTTTTTCAATAGATTAATCATTGGTGCATAGAAAAGTTGTTGATTTTTGTATGATGATTTTGTATTTTGCTACTTTGCTTAATTTGTTTATCAGTGCTAGAAGTCTTCTGGTGGAACTTTTAGGATCTTCTATGAAGAATATATTCTACTCTAAGATCCAAACCAAGAAAAAGCACTAGCACTGCTTTGACTCCACTATCATCCAAATCACAGTTATCTCCCCAGTGTTATAAGTTTGGTGGGTTGAATCCTTTTCTATACATTATATATGCATTCATGTCTTATTAAAAGATAATATATGATCATATTTGATATTCTGTTTTGAAACTTATTTTTTTCATGTAAAAATAGGCTTCAGTGAGTTAGACCTATTAGTACATTTAAAGCTGCTTTGTTCTTTTAACTGCTGCATGATATTCAATAGTTCAATTATGATATTGTTTATTTAAACACCTACCTCAGCTGATGAACATAAAATTGCTCTGCATCTGGGGTTAATAAAAACAAGCCTTCATTAAACAACCTGGTATATGCATACAACTTTTCCCATGGGTAAGAAATATTTTTAGGATATCCTACCTGTAAATATACTTGTTTGATTAAAAGAATGAGTTTTTATAAATTTTAATACTGCCAAAAGAAGGGTATGAGATCACACATACTTAATGGGTATAGTGTCAAACTGCCCTTCAAAATGCTGTGCCAATTTAGACCCTTGTCAAGTACGTGACAGGACCTATTCCCCAGACTCTGATGCACACTGTCTATTGGTGATCAGTGCCAATATAAGAAGTAAAAATGTATCAGATTTTCATTCTTTAATTCACATTTCCTAAGTATCTATTTTCTTGACCATCATTTCATATGTTTATTGACCATTTGCATTTCTTCTGTGAGAATCATTCAGATCCTTTAAGTATTTTTTCTGTTCAGCTGAATTTTTCTCACTGTCTTATAGTTCTTTATGCAACATTAGTTATTTTTTTGTTATATAGGTTGCACATATATTCTCTGTCAATAATATCTTAATTTTATAGTATTTTAATATTCAGAATTTTTATATTTTGATAATCAAATATATTGAATTTCCTATGTGGATTCTGACTATATATACATATATTTTTCAAATATATACTTTTTAAATAAATAGCCAAATCTCAGCACCACTCATATAACAGTCCATTACTTTCCAACTAACTTAAAAAGCTGACTTAACCATATGTTAAATTCTCATTCATACTTAGATCTGTTTCATGAATTGACTTTTCTGTTCTATTGATATGCATATATATTATTGCCTTAATATCACACTTTTAATTGATATAGATTTGTAGCAAGTTCTGTATCTGAAAGGAGAAATCCTTTATGGCTCTGTTTCTTCAAACTATTTTTGGATGTACTTGGGCATTTCAAGTGTAGCTCCAAATTTCATTTTATTTTCTTTCGTTTTTAGATTTTTAAATGCTTCTTTTTATTTTATTGCCACATAATTGTACACATAATAATACTTCTATATATTTCTGGGCTACAATGGCATGCTTTAACACATGTATACATTATCTGATGGTCAAATTAGTATATCCATCACCTTAAACATTTATCATTTCTTTGTTATGAGAGCATTCAAAATCATCTCTTGAGGTGAAATATACATTTTTAGATTCCACGTATGAGTGAAATCAGGCAGTGTTGTTTGTCTGTGCCTGGCTTATTTCCCTTAACATCCTGTCCCACAGGTCCATTCATCTTGTCACAAATGACAGAATTTCAGGTTTCAAGATGGCGGAATAGAGGAGGTCACTTTCAGGGCTGCTCCATGGAATGAAACCAAGAAAGCAGACAGCAAGGTAAGTGAACAAAAAAAGTGAAGGGACTTTACTGGAATTTAAAACTGGACATTCAAAGCAGACTGGGGACTCAGGAGGTTGGATGTAATAAAATGAGGAAGAAATCCCCAGCAGCACAGCCACTGCAGGGGCCAGGCCAGAAGCACCAGCTAGAGTGGTCCCTCCATGAGCACAGTGGAGGGATAAGGGAATTAAAGGAAGCTGCATTTTGGGGAGGACAAAGGCATGTCTGGGTATGGAGCATTTAGACATCAAGGACGTTGCCTGGCAAACCTAAAAGACTTGGTGTAAAATATGCATGTGCAGGGAAAGCAACTGCCATCTCTCCAGGTGGCATGTGGAGGACTGAGGAAGGAAACATTTTGCAGCTGCTGCTCAAGGGCCAGCAGCTGAGGGGGTGGGGAATCAAAACATGGAGAGAGGTTTATGCAGGGTACAACTGATCATGGAAACCCACCGGCTCCACCCCTCCATATCCAGTCTGACTGCTTGAAGGACCAGCTGGGAAAGATGCACCTGGCTAGGAATTCAGAAGGGCAGAGGGAGAGATTGAAGACTGAATGTGAGACCAGGAAACATGGGGTCTGAAGTTGGTGTATGGGACTAAGAATTGGGTCCCCTACCACACGAGTGGAACCCAGGGAAGATCCATGGGGTACAATCTTCCAGTGTGGACCAGCAAGTACTGGGCACTGGAGGAGGACTGATTTAAAATCTCCAGACCAATTGGCTTTCAGCAAAGAGCCTGGAGCATACGTAAGCCTAAACCCTGCTTCCAGGAATTTCACCAATGAGATTACCTCTCTCACTCCAGCAATCCAGAGGGTGGAGCATCACACTGTAGAAGACCCCACCTAAAGCTGCTGAGAACATTTTGAACTCCAGTGGAAAAAATTCTTAACTTTTCATCAAGATCTTTTTTTAATTCATTTTCTCCACTTAATTGTGACCTTAATGGTACATAGACACCTATACATATTCATATTTGTTTTTTTCTCAGTTCTAGCATTTTTGAAGCCAGTTATTTTTTATGGATTAGTTTTTTTGTGAACTGGGATGTTTGATTAGTATATTTTAGTTTTCTTTTGTATTCTTTTATTTTATTATTTAAATCTTTATTTAACTTTTACTATATATATTTCTCCTACCCCTTTCCCTTAGTTCTCTTTTCTTCTGCTAATAACCAATCTCTATTGTTCTTTCACTCTTCCTTTAATTTTTTTACTACTTCTTTACTCCTCTCTCATAATCATCACATCCTATATCATTCCTGTTCTCTCCCTGTCCACCATTTGAAATTATACACCCTTTTGCAAACTTGCTGTTTTTATTGTAGGCAATACCTGATCATATAATTTCTGTTTAGTGTGATAATTAACATTGCAGACATCATAGTAGGAACTGTTTGGTTTAAAACTGTATGTTGTTTGCATTTGTTGTTGTCATTATTTGTCTTCCCCTAAACAGTGAGGTACTGGAAACCTTCAAGGACACTATAAATGCATAGGGTAGAAACTCTACTGCCTCAAATCCATACTGTTAGATAGGTAGACACACAAACAACATGAAAAAAACAAGGGAACATATTGCCCGAAACAAACCAAGATACTCCAATAACAGAATCTATCAACACCACAGTGGAAGAAATGTCAGAGAAGGAGTTTAGAATGTACATAGTTAAACTGATCTGTGAAGTAAAAGACAGTACAAGAAGTGAAATCAAAGAGAAAATACAGGAAGTGAAAGATCACCTCAATAAATATGCAGAGATTCTGGGGGAAAAAAACAGAAATCCTCAAAGGAAACAATAAACCAAATTAAAAATTCAATAGAAAATATCACCAACAGACTAGACCACTTGGAAGACAGAACTTCAGGCAATGAAGACAAAATATATAATCTTTACAATACAGTTGACCCCAGAGAGGAGATGTTAAGAAACCATGAAGAGAACTTCCAAGAAATATGGGATAACATGAAAAAAACAAATTTAAGATTTATCAGGATAGATGAAGGTGCAGAGATACAAACAAAGATGCACAATCTTTTCAATGAAATAATATCAGAAAATTTCCCAAACCTAAAGAATAAACGGAAAATCAAATACAAGAGGTTTGGGCTGGGGTTATGACTCTATGGTACAGCACTTGCCTAGCATTTGTGAGGCACTGACTTTGATTCTCAGCATTGAATATAAAAAATAAAATAAAGGTCCATCAACAACTAGAAAAATATTTTTAAAAAATACAAGATGTGGGCAGGGGCTGGACTCAGTGGTAGAGTGCTCGCCTAGCATGTATGCGGCAGTGGGTTCAATCCTCAGCACCACATAAAAGTAAAATAAAGATATTATATTCACCCAAAACTAAAAAACTGAATTTTTTAAAAAATGTAAAATTCAAGAGGCTTACAGGACCCCAAATATACAAAATTACAACAGACCCACACCAAGACACATTATAATGAAAATACCTAACATACAGAATAAGGATAGAATTTTAAAGGCTGTGAGAAAAAATATCAGATTATGTATAGGGGGGAACCAATTCAGATCTCAGCTGATTTCTCAACGCAGACCCTCAAAGCTAAGAGGTCCTGGAATAATATATACCAAGCTCTGAAACAAAATGAATGCCAATCAAGAATCCTATACCCAGCAAAATTAAGCTTCAGATTTGAATATAAAGTAAAAACCTTCCATGACAAACAAAAGTTAAAGGAATTTGCAACTAGTAAGCCTGTAGTGTAAAACATACTCAATAATATATTTCATGAAGACGAAATGAAAAATAAAAGTGAAAACCAGCAAAGGTAGGAACCACACTAAAAAAAATGACTCAATGGATAAATAAATTCAAGTTAAAAAACAGAAATAAATCAAAATAACAAGGAATAAAAATCATTTCTCAATAATAAACATTGAATGTAAATGACCTAAACCCATCAATCAAAAGACATAGACTGGCAGATTGGATTAAAAACAACACCCAGCCAGGCGTGGTGGCGCATGCCTGTGATCCTAGCACTTGGGAGGCTGAGGCAGGAGGATCACGAGTTCAAAGCCAGCCTCAGCAATGGCGAGGCACTTAGCAACTCAGTGAGACCCTGTCTCTAATAAAATACAAAAAAAAAAAAAAAAGGGCTGGGGATGTGGCCCAGTGGTCGAGTGCCCCTGAGTTCAATCCCCGGTACCAAAAAAAAAAAAAAAAAAAATAAAACAAACACCCAACAATGTGCTGTCTCCAAGAGACTCATCTCATAGGCAAAGACATCCACAAACTGAAGGTGAAAGAATGGGGTAAAAAACCTATCACTCACATGGATTGTGTAAACAAGCAGGGGTTTCTATCCTCATATCAGATAAAGTGAACTTTAAGCCAAAGTTAATCAGTAGGGACAAAGAAGGTCATTTCATACTGCTCAAGGGAATTATACATCAACAAGATATAACAATTGTAAATATTTATGCCCCAAACAATGGAGCATCTATGTACATCAAACAAACCCTTCTCAATTTCAAGAATCAAATAGACCACAGCACAATAATACTGGGTAACTTTAACATGCTTCTGTCACCACTGGATAGATCCTCCAAACAAAAACTAAATAAAAGAGGTATAAAAGTAAAAAAAAATACAATCGATAATTTAGAATAAACAGATATATATAGAATATTTCATCCATCAATGACTGAATACTCTTTCTTCTCAGCAGCACATGGATCCTTCTCTAATATAGACCATGCTGTGTAAGCTATCACATATGTTGGCATATAATTGTAATATTACCTTAATATATTTTTAGCATCTGAAGGGTTATTTTGATAGCTCCCTTTCCATTGATTTTAATTTTTTGTTCCTGATTTTTTTATTAGACTTGTTTATTTTTTATCAAATTTTAGCTGTATTATTTCTTCTCTATTTCATATCTTTCTGCTCCTTACTTTTATTTTTTCCTTTCTAATTTGAAAATAATTTGGTTGTATTCTAGATTCTTTCTGATGGGAGTACTTTAAGTTATAAATGTTCATCTAAGTACTATTTCATCCCAAAGATCCTGATATTTTAAGCTTTTATTATCACTTAGTTCAAAGCACTTTTTATTTACTTTTCTTGTGCTTTCTTCCTTGACCTCTAAGATATTTATAAGTGTGTCATTTAATTCTGAAATAGTTGACATGTGGGGTTGGGGTTCTATATATCTTAAGGTGACTGAATTTTAATGTAATAAATAATGCAGGAAACACAGTCTGCATGATTTCAAATTTAACAAAAAGTAATGGAAATGCTTTTTATATTGATTGTATTGATTACATACATCTCAAAACTGATAAGATTTCATACTTCCAATATGTGCTATTGATTATACTTCAATTTTACCTCAATAAAACTATGGGGAAAACAAATGACAAAATTTCATCCTTTTTATCACTGAATAATATTTGTGTGTGTGTGTGTATGTGTGTGTGTGTGTACACCACACTTTCTTTATCCATTTATAAATTGATGTACATTTAAGTTGATTCCATATTTTGGCTATTACAAATAGTAGTGCAATAAACATGGGAATGCAGATGCCTCTTTGACACACTGATTGTATTTTATTTGGATATTAATCCAGTAATAGAATTTCTGGATCATATGATAATTCTATTTCTAGTTTTTTAAGGGAACTCCATACTGTTTTTCTTAATGGATGTACCACCAATTGTGTATGTATAAGAATCCTTGTTTCCCCACATCCTCTCCAGCATTTGTTTTTCTGCTATAATTATAATATCTAATGTTGCTTATTGTCTTTTCTTTTTTTGACCAGAGTTGACAAAATTTCTTCTCAAATAATAAGTTTAGTTTATATCAGTCAATTGTACTCTGATATTTTTTGTTTCTTGCCTTTTTTCTAGCTTTTAATTTTTTTTATAACAGTCATTCTAACCGGGGTGAAGTGATATTTAATTTGTGTTTTGATTTGCATTCCCCTGGTGGTTGAGAATGTTAAGAAGATTTTTTCATATACCTATTGGACATTTGTACATCTTCTCTGGAGAAATGTCTATTCAGGTCTTTTGTCCATTGGGGCCACAAAATGCCCTGAAGAGTCAAAGCAATCATGAACAAATAAGTATAGATTAACTCAGAGAATAAGTAAAATCTTGGTAATAAGTTATTTTTATTCCTGGTCATGGAGTAGCTATAAAATTTATTCATATCCTCTTGTGTATTTCAGTAAAATTATATAGTTTTCCTCATAATAGATTTGTTATTAGCTGTATTACCAGATATTTCATAGTGGTTTTTTTTTTTTTTGGGGGGGGGGGTGGCTACCAGGGATTGAACTCAGGGGCACTCAACCACTGAGCCTCATCCCCAGCCCTATTTTGTATTTTATTAAACACAGAGTCTCGCTGAGTTCCTTAGTGCCTCGCTTTTGCTGAGGCTGACTTTGAACTCATGATCAGGCTCCTGTCTTAGCCTAGCAAGCACTGGAATTACAGGCATGCACCACCACACCCAGTTAAGATATTTCATAGTTTTATGAATGGTGGCTGAGTGTGTGTGTGCATGTGTGTGTGTGTGTGTTTGTGTGTGTGTATGAGAGAGAGAGAGAGAGAGAGAGAGAGAGAGAGAGAGAGAGAGCGAGAGAGAGAGAGAGAGAGAGAGAGAGATCCTGGGGAATTGAACCCAGGGATGCTGTAATTCTCAATTACATCACCGGGCCTTTTTATTTTATTTTCAAGATAGGGTCTTGCTAGGTTGCCAAGGCTGGCCTTGAATTAGAGATCCTCCTACATCAACCTCCTGAATTGCTGGGATTATGTGAGTGCTCCAATTGATGCAGCCTGAATGGTGGCTTATTGCACATTATATTCTCTCTTTATTCATTAGGAAAATAATTTCACCAGTTTTATAAAAATATGCATGCTTATTATAAAGAAGCAATGCAATGAAACAAAGTGCCAAGCCTACACCTACAATATCATTCAGATTCTATTGCTGTGAAATTACCAAACTTTCAAACAACACTAAAACTTCCTGGAACATGAAGTTTTAAATTTAAATACTTTATTTTTAAATACGTCATTCTTCCTTAAGGATGTATATACACAGTGAGTCATTCATATCCATAGGTTCCTCATATGTGGCTTCTACAAACCTCAGATTGAAAATGTTTGGTGAAAAATTGCATCTGCACTGAACATATACAAACTTAATATATAGTATAGCAACTATTCACATGGCTTTTACATTGTATTAGGTATTATTATTTCAAGAATATGGGATTGTGTGCATAGGTTATATGCAAATATTACACCATTATATATAAGGGACTTGAGCATTCATGATTTGGGTATTTGTGGGGGATCTTATAACTAATCCATTGTGGATGCCAAGGATAAGTATATGTGTGGGAATATACATATAATACATATCATTATTTTCTTTAATTTCTTCCATCTTTTTCATCTCCAGTCAATGGGATAATCTCAAGCCCTACTCTGCCCACAATTCAATGTTTAGCCACACTTTTCTATTTTATACTGTTTGCAATTTGTTACTTCTATAATGGTGTTGTTTGGTCTGGTAGGTTCTTTTTTTTTTTTTTTTTTTTTTTTTGTGGTACCAGGGATTGAACTCAGGGGCACTTGTCCACTGGGTCACATCCCCAGCCCTTTTTTGTATTTTATTTAGAGACAGGGTCTCACTGAGTTGTTAAGTGCCTCGCCACTGCTGAGGCTGGCTTTGAACTCGCGATCCTCCTGCCTCAGCCTCCCAAAGTGCTGGGATTACAGGCGCGAGCCACCGCGCCCGGCTCCTGGTAGGTTCTTTAGTTTGCAATCCTCTTTTTTATCTAATTCTGCTGGCTTTTTAAAATATTTTTAGTTGTCAATGGATATTTTATTTTATTCATTTATTTATGTGTGGTGCTGAGGATCAAACCCAGGGCCTCACACATGCCATTCAAGTGCTTTACCACTGAGCCACAACTCCAGCCCTAATTCTGCTGTTTTTACATCTCATCTTTGACCTCTTGTTTAACGAAGTCCATATTCTTATTAAGTTGTTCTGTAGCTTAAAATATTTGTTTGGAAATCTACATCCCTTTGAGGTATTTTTCTTCTGATTTATGTTCTTTGTCTTTTACATATTGAATCTAACATAGTCCTTCTGAGAGATGAGGGCAAGTTTAAGAGTGTGGCCACACTATGCTACAATGCTCAGCTTTGGACTCTCCTACTTTACAACTTTGACATTTTGAAGTTTATGTCATTGGAATATTGCCCCTTTCCATGTTTGGTTTCTGCTGGTGATCTTCACTCCATTCCTAGATGTTTGATTCTTTTTTCCTAGCTTTTTGTTAAATAATAAGAGAGATACTGTTTAGTGGTGTCTGCCTGTATTCTAACACAGAAGCTTCCTCTGATCCATTTTTTAGTAATATATTGCTCATACAAGATAAAGCTATAATTTTGAATATGGATATTGTATCAAGCCACCATTACAAATCTATTATTAGTTCTAAAATATTGTCAGCTAGCTTATTCTGATTTTCCAGAGGTACAGCTATATTGTCCATTAATGGCAGTTTCACAATTTTCTTTTTTGGTCTTTCTTTTTTATTTTTTTAAACAGTGCTGGGGATTGAACCTAGCCTTTTTTTATATTGCATAATCTTCTTTTTTTTTTCTTTTTTGTCTTGGTTACATGGAAAACGAACTCAAGAACAAATGTTGGATTACAGACATCCTTATAGTCAGTCTAGTTCCTGACTATAATGGAAACACTTCCAATTGTTCATCATTAAGCATAATGTTATTGTTTATCTTTTGCACAAACCCTTTGCCAAGTTAAGGAAACTTCCTTTATTCCTAGAATGCTAAGAGTTCTAACCAGGTACAGATGCATAATTTCAACAAATGATTCTATGGTACCTATGGAGATGCTCATATTTTCTTTTTTTTTTTTTTTTAAGTTGCTGGATTTATATAAAGTATTTTTACAACAATTGTGTCTTCATACATGTATTTAGGGTAATCATGGATAACTCAGTCTGCCATTATTCCTATCCCCTTGCCCCCTCCCCTCCCTCCCCCCTCTTTGTTCTATTTAAAGCTCTTTCATTCCTCTTATTCCCTCTCTCTTGCCTTTATAAGTTAGTATCTTCATATCAAAGAGATCATTCGACCTTTGGCTTTTGGGGATTGGACTTCACTTAGCATTATTTTCTCCAACTCCATCTATTTACCTGCAAATGCCATGATTTTATTCTCTTTTAGTGCTGAGTAGTGTTCCATTGTGTATATATACCAAAGATTCCCTATCCATTCATCTGCTGATGGGCATCGGATTGGTTCCACAATCTACTATTGTGAATTGTGCAGCTATAAACATTGATGTGGCTGTGTCCCTGTAGTAAGCTGTTTTTTTAAGTCCTTTGGGAATAGACCAAGGAGTGGGACAGTTGGGTCAAATGGTGGTTCCATTCCAAGTTTTCCTAGGAATCTCCATACTGCTTTCCAGATTGGCTTCACCAATTTGCAGTCCCACCAGCAATGTAAGAGTGTGCCTTTTTGTCCACACCCTCTCCAGCATTTATTGTTGTTTTTTTTTACTGATAGCTGCCCGTCTGACCAGAATAAGATGAAATCTTAGAGTTGTTTTGATTTGCATTTCTCTAATTGCTAGAGATGTTGTACATTTTTTTCATATATTTGTTGATTGTTTGCATATCATCTTCTGAGAAGTGTCTGTTTAGTTCCTTGGCTCATTTATTGATTGGATTATTTGTGTTTTTTTTTTTTTGGTGTTAAGGCTTTTGAGAGCTTTATAAAGACTTGAGGTTAGTGTTCTATCTGATGTGCTTGTGGTAAAGATTTGCTCCCAATCTGTAGGTTCTCTATTCACCTCACTGATTGTTTCTTTTGCTGGGAAGAAGCTTTTTAGTTTGAATCCATCCCATTTATTGATTCTTGGTTTTAGTTCTTGCGCTATAGGGATCTTATTGAGGAAGTTGAGGCCTAAACCAACATGATGGAGATTTGGGCCTACTTTTTCTTCTATTAGGTGCAAGGTCTCTGGTTTAATTCCTAAGTCCTTGATCCACTTTGAGTTAAGTTTTGTGCATGGTGAGAGAAAGAAATTTAATTTCATTTTATTACATGAGGATTTCCAGTTTTCCCAACACCATTTGGTGAAGAGGCTGTATTTTCTCCAGTGAATGGTTTTGGCACCTTTGTCTAATATAAGATAACTGTAGGTGTGTGGGTTCGTCTTTGTGTCTTCTATTCTGTACCATTGGTCAACTGGTGCAGGAGCCCTGTTTGAGGAGATGGCTTGAAATGCGGTTGACTATGAGCCGTGGAGATTTGGGCATTGTCGCCTTCCGTAGTCTCACGGGACTTGTCCCAGGATCTCGAGTGACTTGGCCGAAATTGCTGATAGGGTCAGCGCCATTTTGGTGGTGTGTGTGGCGTGTGTTAGTGGTTGTTAGAACCAGAGAGAAAAGTTATCAGAATAAAAAGCTGTTTGTCTCCAGTTTGCCTCTGAACTTCTTCCCGCGGCTCCGTTGCTCCAAGCGCTTCAGGCAGCAACAAACTGGTCTATGTTGGTGCCAATACCATGCTGTTTTTGTTACTATTGCTTTGTAGTACAATTTAAGGTCTGGAATAGTAATGCCACCAGCTTCATTCTTCCTGCTAAGAATCGCTTTGGCTATTCTGGGTCTCTTATTTTTCCAGATCAATTTCATGATTGCTTTTTCTATTTCTAGGAGGAATGATATTGGGATTTTGATTGGTATTGCATTGAATCTGTACAGTGCTTTTGGGAGAATGGTCATTTTGACAATATTAGTTCTACCTATCCATGAACAAGGTGGATCTTTCCATCTTCTAAGATCTCCACTAATTTCTTTTTTTTAGCATGTTGTAGTTTTCATTGTTGTAGTTTTCATTGTACTTCTTGTCCTAATAAATTCTAACATTTTGGCGCCCACGCGGGGCACGTCAGAATTCAGAGGACAATAAGCTACCTCCGTGGACAACCCTTACACCCATCCCCCAACCGCCGTTGGACCTTCCATCGCCAAGTCGCCAAATGGGTAAGCCCTTCCATTTTAAGAGCTCTAAACCTGAGGGGCCACACACGGTGGAAGCTGACCGTTTTGAACGTCCGGCAGCCCCACCCGCTGGCTCACGAGGGGAGGATCGCACCCCACCTAAACCTTCAAGGTTGAAAGTGGACCTCATAGAGCTCTCTCCACCTCCCTTTCCAGTTAAATTTCCGATTACCCGGTCAGTTTAGGTCCCGGCTGCACGTCTGCGGCCTACCCCCCCCCACACACACACACTTCTGCCGCCAAAGCCGCGGCTACAACACTTTCCCAGCCTGGTCCCGATGCTAGCCTCCTCAGATCTTCTTAGCCTAGCGTCCCTACACGCGCAGGCCAGACCCCCACTCCACGGCTCACAATATGGGCACGCTTCTCTCGTCAGTACCCCAAACCGAAACCGAAACCCCTTCGTCCCTTCTAGAAGAATTAAGACAGCCTATATCAATTGAGTGTAACTTAATTACTTTATTTTCTACCCTGATGGTAATTTTACTCTTCAGCTTAGCAGTCAGTCGCTATTGGTCATGGCTCTTTTCATCCCACTCGCGCCCAACTGACTGCCCGCTACAGCTTCTCCTAGATAATTTGATCAATCTAGGCCTGAGTTCTGAAATAAAACCACAAAAATTAGTTACACTATGCACTCGCGATTGGCCAAAATATCCTTTGACAGATCGATGGCCTTGCATGGGTTCAGTGGACCCAGATGCTTTACAACAGCTGTTTGATTTCTGCCGGCAATCAAGACGGTGGGAGGGAGTTAGTTTACTCCTACGCTGACGCGTTTCTGCTCCTCAGTCGAGAGCCAATTCCAAACCCACAGGACGGCATGGGCATCTTATACGACAAGATCCCCAGCTAAACATACTTAAAGGAATTCCATCTGAGGTCACTTCATACATATGACCTTAGCATTTAAATTATGCATATTGTCATATTTAAAGCAAATACCCTTACTCCCAGAAGATCGCAGACGTGTCCTGTGGAAACAGGCACGACGGCTATGCAAGATGAGAATAATAGAACTAATCCAGACTTTTTCCATTGGTTACACCGAAGTTGTGCGACGAGGGAAAACCGAACGAATTGGGGACTAATAATTCGTCAAGGGGCATAACCTTTAAGGGACCAGTTTATCACGTGCATGTGATTGCGGGGGGCCTTTATGGCGAGCCAGTCTCAAAACCTGTCAATTTTGATAAGCAACGGAAATATTTTTCAAAAAAAGGGAAGAAAATCCCCTCTGAGTTTTATTGATCGGCTCACGAAAACCCTCCACCGTTTTACAAATTTAGATCACTGAATCTCAAGGAGGGCGTCAAGTCCTTATGGACTTGATTTCATGTCTCCAGAGTTACCCTCCGACATAAGGTCTAAGTTAAAGAAGCTAGAACAGGGGCCTGCAACTCCTCAGGACTGAGATTTTGGCTTACAGGCCCTTTAAGGCGAGCATTTTCAATAATAGAGAACGAAGAGATGGAACGTCGCAAGTTTCAGAAGCATGACCTTCAAATGCTGGCTCAGGGCCCTTCGGAGCTCTGATGCTCCACATTGCGCCTCAAGAACCAGGGGCTCATAAGTCCATACAAGGGGAAACCCCAGGGCCTTGCTACAGGTGCGGGAATACGGAAAAAGGACATTGGGCAAGTAGCCTGCCCTAATTCCCAGCGGTCCCTAAACGTCCATCGCCCTAATTGTTCCGAGATGGGACACTGGGTGTGTTGACTGCCCCATATCCCTGCAGGGGGGCTGGACCAGACACAAAACCCCATCCTTGCTGGCACTGGCTACAAGAGGACTGTGACGGGGCCCCAGGGGACTCCATTTCCCAGACCATTGGACATAGACATTCAAGAGCCCAGGGTTATAACCCTCCTTGTTGAGTAGAGGTCTTTCACTTCTTTTGTTAAGTTGATTCCTATATATATATATATATATATGAAGGCTATAGTAAATGGGGTAGATTTCCTAGTTTCTCTTTCTGATGATTTGTCGCTGATGTACAGAAATGCCTTTGATTTATGGGTATTGATTTTATATCCAGGTACGTTGCTGAATTCATTTATTAGTTCTAGAAGATTTCTGGTGGAATTTTTTGGATCTTCTATGGATAGAATCATATTGTCTGCAAATAGTGATAATTTGAGTTCTTCTTTTCCTATCCATATCCCTTTAATTTCTTTCGTCTGTCTAATTGCTCTGGCTAGGGCTGCAAGAACTATGTTAAATAGGAGTGGTGAAACAGGCTATCCCTGTCTTGTTCCAGTTTTTAGAGGGAATGCTTTCAATTTTTCTCCATTTAGGATGATGTTGGCCTGGGGCTTAGAATAGATGGCCTTTACGATGTTGAAGTATGTTCCTGTAATTCCTATTTTTTCTAGTATTTTGAACATGAAGGGATGTTGTATTTTGTCAAATGTTTTCTCTACATCTATTGAGATGATCATATGATTTTAATTGTTGAGCCTGTTGATGTGATGTAGTACATTTATTGATTTTCTTATATTGAACCAACCTTGCATCCCTGGAATGAAGCCTACTTGATCATGGTGTGCTATCTTTTTGATGTGTTTTTGTATTCGATTTGCCAGAATATTATTACGAATTTTTGCATCTATATTCATTAGAGATATTGGTCTGAATTTTTCTTTCTTTGATTTGTCTCTGTCTGGTTTTGGAATCAGGGTGATATTGGCCTCATATTATGAGTCTGGGAGTGTTCCCTCTTTTTCTATTTCATGAAATAGTTTGAGAAGTGTTGGTGTTAGTTCTTCTTTAAAGGTCTTATAGAACTTGGCTGTGTATCCATCCAGTCCTGGGCTTTTCTTGGTTGGTAAGTTTTTGATGGCATCCTCTATTTCTTTGATTGAAATTGATCTATTTAAATTGTGTATATCATCCTGACTTAGTTTGGGTATATCATATGTTTCTAGAAATTTGTCAAGTCCTTCGTTATTTTCTATTTTATTTGAGTATAAATTCTCAAAATAATTTCTAATTATCTTCTGTATTTCTATAGTGTCTGTCATGATATTTCCTTTTTCACCATAGATATTGGTAATTTGTGTTTTCCTTCTTCTTTTCTTCGTTAGCATAGCTAATGGTTTATCAATTTTATTTATTTATTCAAAGAACCAACCTTTTGTTCTGTCGATTTTTTTCAATTTTTTTTGTTTGTTTGTTTCAATTTCATTAATTTTAGCTCTGATTTTAATTATTTCCTGTCTTCTACTTCTTTGGGGGTTGATTTGTTCTTCTTTTTCTAGGGTTTTGATATGTAATGTTAGTTCATTTATTTGTTGACTTTTTCTTTTTTGAAGGAATGAGCTCCATGCAATGAACTTTCCTCTTAGTACTGCCTTCATAGTTTCCCAGAAATTTTGATATGTTGTATCGTTGTTCTCATTCACCTCTAAGAATTTCTTAATCTCCTTCTTGATGTCTTATGCAACCCATTGATCATTCAAGAGCATATTATTTAGTCTCCAGGTGTTAGAGTATCTTTTTTTTCTTTTTTTATCATTGATTTCTAATTTCATTCCATTATGATCTGATAGAATGCAGGGTACTATCTCTACTTTTTTATATTTTCTTAGAGTTGCTTTGTGGCATAATATATGGTCTATTTTAGAGAAGGATCCATGTGCTGCTGAGAAGAAAGTGTATTGACTCATTGATGGATGATACACTCTATATATGTCAGTTAAGTCTAAGTTATTAATTGTATTATTGAGTTCTGTAGTTTCTTTGTTTAACTTTTGTTTGGAAGATCTATCCAGTGGTGAAAGAGGTGTGTTAATATCACCTAGAATTATTGTGTTGTGGTCTATTTGATTCTTGAACTTGAGAAGAGTTTGATTGATGAATGTAGATGCTCCATTATTGGGGCATATATATTTATAACAGTTATATCTTGTTGATCTATGATTCCCTTAAGCATATTTATGTCCTTTGATTAACTTTGGCTTGAAGTCTACTTTATTTGATATGAGGATAGGGACCCCTGCTTGTTTACGTAGACCATGTGAGTGATAGATTTTATCCCATCTTTTCACCTTCAGTCTGTGGGCATCTTTTCCTATGAGATGTGTCTCTTGAAGGCAACATATTGTTGGGTCTGTGTTTTTAATCCAATCTATTAGTCTATGTCTTTTAATTGGTGAGTTTAGGCCATTAACATTCAGGGTTATTATTGAAACATAATTTGTATTACCAGTCATTTTTATATATTTTTGGTATTTTTGGTATTTAGCTTGACTTGGTTTCTCCTTTGGTTGGTTTGTTCCTTTATTGTAGTTCTTCCCCTTGCAGATTTTCATTAGTATTTTTCATTTCCTCCTTGTGGAATATTTTACCAAGAATGTTCTGTAGAGCAGACTTTCTTGTTGTAAATTCTTTTAGCTTTTGTTTATCGTGGAAGGTTTTTATTTCATCCTCAAATCTAAAGCTTACTTTTGCTGGATATAAAATTCTTGGTTGGCATCCCTTATCTTTTAGAGCCTAGTATATGTTGTTCCAGGCTCTCCTGGCTTTGAGGGTATGGGTTGAAAAATCTGCTGAGACGCGAATTGGTTTTCCCTTGTAGGTAATCTGACTTTTCTCTCTTGCACCCTTTAAAATTCCATCTTTGTTTTGTATGCTAGGCATTTTCATTATAATGTGCCTTGGTGTTGGTCTGTTGTAATTTTGTACATTTGGTGTCCTGTAGGCCTCTTGTATTTGATTTTCAAATTCATTCTTCTTGCTCGGGAAATTTTCTGATATTATTTCATTGAAGAGATTGTACATTCCTTTGGTTTGAATCTCTGCACCTTCTTCTATTCCAATAAATCTTAAATTTGGTCTTTTGATGGTATCCCATAATTCTTGGACATTCTCTTCATGGTTTTTTACCATCTTCACTGTGAGGTCAACTTTATTTTCAAGATTATATATTTTCTCCTCATTGTCTAAGGTCCTATCTTCCAAGTGGTCCAATCTGTTGGTGATGCTTTCTATTGAATTTTTTAAGTAGCTTACTGTTTCTTTCATTTCAAGGATTTCTGTTTGGTTTTTTTCTCAAACTCTCTTATCTCTTTCTTGAAGTAATCTTTTGCTACCTGGATTTGTTCTCTTATCTCTTTGTTGGTATGATCAATGGTTGCCTGTATTTGATCTCTTATCTCTTTGTTGGAGAGATCAATTTTTGCCTGTATCTGTTCACCTAGGTTGTTTTTCAAATCTCTTTATCATTTTAATTATGTATATCCAGAACTCCTTCTCTGACATTTCACCTACTGTGCTTTCTATGGCTTCTATTGTTGTAGTATCTTGGTTTGTTTGGGGCATTTTCCTCCCTTGTTTTTTCATGATGACTATGTATTTCCCTCTCTTGCAAGGTAAGCCTGGGGTATTACAGCTTCTGCTCTTTTGTCTTATAAGGTTCCTACAGGTTACCCAAAACCTCACTTTTTAGGGAAAGATCAATATTGGAGCTTTCCATGTACCCAATATATATCCATATATCAGTTAGTTTCTATATTTATATTTACAATTTTGTCACTGTGGCTCCTTAGTAGGTGGGCCAAGTTAGAATGGATGCAGGTGGGCTGGGCTTGATCCCCTGCTGTCCTGGGGGGGGGAGATGGCCTTTCCGAGGTGGGCGGGCAGAGCTGGAAAGCCTGCAGGCAGCCCAGCTGAAACTCACTTCGGGAGATCCAGCTGGGAACTCCTGCCAGCAAGCCAAACTGGGAACCCACACTGGCAGGCCGAACTGGGAGCTCCCATCAGCAGGCTGAACTGGAATCTCACGCAGGCAGGCCAAACTGGGAACTTAAGCAGGCAGGCCGAACTGGGAGCTCTGCCCACAGGCCATAGGGCCAGCAGGCTGAACCCATATTTTCAATATGATTTTAACATTGTGAATTACAATAAAAATGTTCAAAAATTGCACTACTTGGATTACTGGGATAAACTTCACATGGTAATGACTACTTTTAAATATACTATGGAATTTCAATTTGTTAATATTTTATTTCAGATTTTTGCAGATGTTCATTGATGAAATCAGCTTATAATTCTCTTCATTGTTCACTACCCTTTTCCAGTTTGGGTATTAGAATTATACTAGTCCAGTACAATAAATAAATTGGAAAGCTTTCTATTATTAGTTCAAAAAGTTTGTCAGTTGATTCTCTCTGACTTTCTATGTTCCATTCATTGTATAGTTTATATAAAATGAGAATGTTCAACTCCTTGATGGTTTAAAGAACTTTCCCAAAAAAGCATTCTGAGCAAGTTAAGTCTTTTTTCCCTCTTTTGTTTTTATTTTAAGTAGTAAGTCTTTATTTTTAACATTCTTTATTTGTTATTGACCTATTCAGCTTTTTTCCTACTTTTTCTATTTTTCTTTTCTTTTCTTTATTTTTTCTTTCTTTTTTTTTTTTTTTGTACCAGGGATTGAACTCGGGGGCACTCAAATACTAAGCCACATCCCCAACCCTTTTTAATATTTTATTTAAAGACAGGGTCTCACTGAGTTGCTTATTGCCTCGCCACTGCTGAGGCTGGCTTTGAACTCATGATTGTCCTGTCTCAGCCTCCTAAACCACTGGGATTACAGGCTTACACCACCACACCTGGCTCAGGTTTTCTACTTCTTGTACCAACATTGATTACTTATATTTTCTTAATATAAGATTTCTTTTGTCTGAAATTTCAAATTGAGTGTTAAAAAATTATTACCTGTATTTTCTTGCATTTTTCCAATTGTCTTCTATAATTATAATTTCTAATATTGCTTATTGTCTTTTCTTGATCAGAGTTGACAAAATTTCTTCTCAAATAACAAGTTTAATTTATATCAGTCAATTGTACTGTGATATTTTTATTTCTTGCCTTGCTTTCTTTTTCTTTTTATTTTCATTTCTTCTATTTTCCTGGGATTCAATTTATTGTTCTTCTGCTATATTCTTAAGTTGAGCACTTAGTGCATTTATCTTAAATATTTCTTGTTTTCAAATATGTACATGAGTATATAAATGTCCCTTTTGATAACTCTAACCTCATCCCACAGATCTTACATCTGTTTTTCACATTTTCTTCTCATCTATACAATCTACAAGGATAATGCTTATTTCCTCTTTCAGAGGGGTCAATTTCTTTTCATATTTGAGTGAATTTTTTTGTATTAATGTATACTTTTATTTCATCATATTATGTCACTTCCTTTGCAAGGCCTTCCTTAATTATGTAACTTAAATATCCCTCCAATATTTATGACATCATCCAGTTTTAGTTCCATTCCAAAATTTATGACTTGTTTATTTGTACATCATTTCATCTCTCTCTCTAGGATGTAAGCTCCCTGAGAACTAGGACTTTGCCTTTTATCACTATATGTTCAGTACTTAAAATGGAACATAGTAGACAATTGATAAATAGTTGCTGAGTAAATAAATTATAAATTATAAATACCAAATGTTACCTTTGTCATTATTATTTTTACTTTTCTTGGAAATTGGTGGGATTTAGTGTTGAATAAGGATGTTTTAATGCATAAGCAAAGTATTTAATTCAAGTACACTTGAAAAGAATGTTATTCTCTGTTTTCTTCAAAGTTGTCTATATTAGAATAGTCAAATCCTCTATATACTTGCTAATCTATGGATTATTTAAAAAGATGTATTAAACTTTTCAACTATGAGTATAAATGTAACAAGTTTTCCTCATGTTTACAGTTTGTCTTCCATAGACTCCACCAGCCTCAAATAGAAAGTATTTGGGGGGGCGGGTATTTACTTTCTATCTGAAGTTGGTTAAGTCTATGGAAGAAAAAATGTAAACATGAGGAAAAATTGTTACAATTTTACTAAACATACATAGACATTTTCTTGTCATTATTCCCCAAACAATATAGTATAACAATTATTTAGATAGCATTAAAATTGTATTAGGTTTCATAAGTAATCTTGAGATTATTTAAAGTATACTAGATGATGTGCATCAATTATATAAGAATATCATGCCATTTTATATAAGGACTTGAGCATCTGTGGATTTTGGTACCTGCAGGGGTCTTAGAACCAATCCTCCATGGATACCAACAGATGACTATATATCATATTTTGCTTTGCCCATTTTGAAACTATATTGTTAATTACATAAAAGATTATGTGACATTTTCTAGGTAACATAACAATGCATATTAATGTTGAATATCCTTCTTTTTCCCTTTCAGTGCTTCCTGTCTGAAATTCTAGTATGTCTTATACTGACAATGTGACATATGCTTTCTTTTCATTAGTTTTCACCAGGTATATCTTTTTCCACTTTATTTAATACAATATAGAGATGGATTTTGTTTTTATTTTTAGTATAATCTGAGAGTCTTTCTCTTTTTAAGGGAATTTAACCAATTTTTATTGTCATTATTATATGTTTGGATTTATTCCTGCCACCAGTTTTTACATTTTCAATTTATAATGCAATTTTGCTCTTTTTTTTCCTCCTTTGTAGTGGATCAGTTTATTTTATCTATAGTACTCTGGAAGTTATGAATTTTATTTTTATTCCACCCCTTTTATCAGATCTGAAGACTTTTTCTTTTGCAGCTGTCTACCCAAAAGTCTTGGTTTTCACTGTCTATTCTTTTAAAATCTAATAACCTGTTCTATAATACCTGTTTTAGAGTGAGTGATGTCTCTTTCATATTCCTAACACACTAAAAGTAAAACCAAGAGACATAACAAAGAGCCATAAAATTTCTAGCATAAAACACAGGGAAATATCTTCATGACCTTGGGGTGGGTAATGATGTCTTAGACAGGACACAAAAGTATTAATAACAAAAGAGAAAATTTATAATTTGTATTTTATCAAAATCTAAATTTTCAGCTATACGAAGTGACACACATCTGTAAATATTAGAAACTTGGGAGGCCAAGGCAGGAGGATCACAGTTTTGAGGTCAGCCTCAACATCTTAGAAAGTCCCTAAGAAACTTAGCAAGAGACTCTGTCTCAAAAAAGAAAAAAGAAAAGACTAGAGATGCAACTCTAAAGCATCTCTGGATTCAATCCCTAGTACCAAAAGAAAAATTTTTAAAGTTCTAGTTCATCCATAGAAATTGTTTTTAAAAAAATGGATGAGTAAGCTACAGACTTGAAAAAATATATATTTAAAACAAAAGGGGGAAATGCAGGAGCCCTGTTTGGGGAGATAGCTAAGATTGCAGTTGACTATGGGCCATAGACATTTTTGGGCATCCCCAAAATGCTTAAAACAGATAATGGTCCCGCTTATACGTCCTCATCTTTCAAACAGTTTTGCGCAAAATTCAACATATCCCATAAAACAGGCATCCCATACAATCCTCAGGGTCAAGGCATTATTGAAAGAGCAAACCGCACACTAAAAGTTATGTTGTTAAAACAGAAAGAAGGAAACTGGAAAAATCCTAAGGACAGATTGGCAGTTGCCCTGTTTACTTTAAATTTTTTAACTTTAGACTCTGATGGTTATTCTGCTGGAGACAGACATTGGAACCCACATCAACAACATAAACCTTTGGTTTACTGGAAGGATGTTCTTTCAGGTACATGGAAGGGTCCGGATCCAGTATTAATTTGGGGGAGAGGATCTGTTTGTGTCTTTCCAAAGCATGAATCCTCTCCAATATGGATACCATCTAGATTAATAAAGCAGGTACCACATCAAAAGGATCAAGATGAAGTTGTTGAGGAATCAAGATTAATAAAAAAGGTACAAAATCAAGAGGACCATGATGAAGATATGGAATGATTCCCTTAAAAGAGTCCTTCAAAATATGTCACAACTTAAGTGTCATTCCTCCCGGCTGGGACGAAGAGATCTCTCTTTAGTGTGCACACAATTATATATATATATATTTTTTTACTTTTTATATATGTGTTTATTTGTGTATTTGTCTAAATTTCATGTTAATGTGACGTCACAAATATATGTTTGTATGTGCGTCTGTCCAGTGTGACATCAAAAATAACAAAGCGCTTGTGAATATATATATATATATGGATCCAAATAACTCTAATTCATTTAAGTTTAAGAGTATTCAAAATGGGTAAATAATTTAATAAGTGAAGGTACCTTCAATTTTGTTTTATAGGTGTCCCAGGGACTTCTCTTTAGCAAAAAATATGACTAGTGCTGTATAACCTGATATTTTGGTGTTTTGACATGAGGTTGCTTATTTGTTATTAACTTCATTTGTTTAATAAATGATTAATTTCAATTATTTGAACAGGTAAAGGACTGCTGTGTATGCAGAAACTCGAGAGTTCCAGCTAACAAATTATTTCTCCAAAGTGCTTTTAGTTTTTCTTTAATCTATCTTTAATGCAGTAATTACCCTCAGTCTTTCTTTGTTTTGTTCTAAATATGATATTTTGCCAGCTTATGTTTGTGGGAGCACAGGCTACAATGTGTGTGAGCAGAAATCAACTTCTTTTTCCAATCTAATAATTCTATTATTTAGTTTGACAACTCGCCTCTTGACTCAGTGCTGGAATAGCACTGCCTTTCCTTTAACAATTGATGCTTCAGTCTCTAGATAGCGGGCCCTGAAGATTTGCCGGTGGCATCGTCTAGACATAAAAAAGACGGCTGCTTCTACAGCTGCAGGGATCGCGGTCGCTGCAAGCATCCCTGCTGCTCAAATGTCAAACAACCTCACCAGCAGTGTGGCCTCTGCTCTGCATGCATGGGGCCTCCTAGATCTACGTGTTATAACAAGTGGACATTTTGATCTTTCATTGTTTGGGACTTCATGGGACAGTACCTTGCGGGTATTTGTTTAGAGAACTCACTGTGTTACTTGATAGAACTTAGGGCAGCTGATTTGTTTAAAGAATTTGATATGCTATGCAATTTGACTTGTCACCAAAAGGCTTGTCGCCTTAAAGCCGCAGCATCTCCTCCCAATTGGACGGCTGTTAGTCATCTTACACAGTCGATCCTAAAGGACTCCATTGGATGGCTGGTTAGCCAATGACGGGTAAGATCCCCAGAGGGGGACAACCTAAGACAGGCACAGTCGCACGGGACAGTCTCATGTGGCCGACATATCAACCTAAGACAGGAGTCAAGGACACAGCCTTGATTATCCAATGACGGGTAAGAATGTTGGTTGCACATAGACGTCCTAGAGCATCCCCTCTTTTAAAACAAAAGGGGGAAATGCAGGAGCCCTGTTTGGGGAGATAGCTAAGATTGCGGTTGACTATGGGCCATAGACATTTTTGGGCATTGTCGCCTTCCGTAGTCTCACAGGACTTGGCCCAGGATCTCGAGAGATTTGAGCAATGACTCAGCAGATTGACATTTTTGGGCATTGTCGCCTTCCGTAGTCTCACGGGACTTGGCCCAAGATCTCGAGAGATTTGAGGAGTGACTCGGCAGATCGAGCAAGCACCATTCCTGCTCGGGCGCATGGGATGAGACCAGAGAGAGAAAGGACAGGGTTATCGCTATTGTATAGATATATTGTAGTTTCTTGTAAGAGTACGTGCTTGGTTTCTTGTGAGAGTGTGTATGTAGTGTTAGAAATTACAAGAGACAGAGACAGAAAGATTAAAGAATTTTTTCGTCTCCATCCTGTCTCCGGACTCCTTCCCGCGGTGCTGCCGTTCCAGGCTGCAATCCCTTTCCGGCGGCTAACAATGCAGTACCTATATTGACAATGTACTTGTATATTGAATATATAAACAACTTATGCAAATCAACAGTAAAAAGAAAAACCCTGTGTGAAAAATGAGGCATAAAGGAAGATATCCAATCTTCAACAACTTTAGTACTCAGGGGAATGCAAACGGAAATCACAATATTACCACACATCCACTAGACTAACAACACCAAATGGTTTGTGAAAACACAGGAAACAGAACACTAATATATTGCCACGGGAGACATAAAATGGTATAACCACTTTGGAGAATTTTCTCAGCTTCTTAAAAAGTTTAATATTCACTTACTATATGACCCCAAAGTTTCATTTCTTAGTATTATTTAGCCAAGAAAAATGAAAATATGTCCACAGAGACTTGCACAGGGCTTGGAGGTGTAGTTCAGTGGTAGGGAGGGCACTTACCTAGCTTGAGGAAGGCCCTGGGTTCAATCCCCGGCACCATCACAAAAAGACTTGTACATGAATCTTTCTATTATCTCTATTCATAATAGCCTAAAACCAAAAACAACAGAAGATTAGACAAATTGTTGTTATATATAAAGTAAAATACTATTCAACTATAAGAAGTAATGAAGTCCTGATGCATGAAACAATATGGATAAAATTTGAATACAGTATACTGAGCAAAAGAAATCAGATACAAAGTAGTATTGCAGGATTCCATCTATATGAAACTGAAGAACAAATAAAGCTAATCTATGAAAATAAAAATCAGAAAGAGATTGTCTGGGAAATAGAGGATAATTAGCTGGAAAGAGGCACAAGGGACCTTTCTAGGATAATGGAAATGAGCCAAATCGTGTTTTGTGTAGTGATTACATGGGCATATATAATTTTATGTTTGATATACTTTATATAAATTATACTTCAGCATATCCTAATTCCCTCTTCTAAGAGAACCACTTTATTAGTTTGATGTGTATATCAGACCTTTTTCTATGAATTTCATACACATACATGTATATATAGAAATATTGTTAAAGGGTATTATGTGGCACATATTTTGCAACTTGTTTTTCACTCAATAGCATATGTGGGGTTCTTTCCGTGTCAATTAAGGTAGATGTTTTTAACTGTTGTGTTGTACTCCTCAGTGTGGCTATATTATGATTCATTTAGCCATTCCTCTCCTGGGGAACATGTAAGTTTTCTTTCATTGTTAGAAGTAAAAAAAATAATGCTGTAAAAATTATCTTTGTAAATTTTGCCAATCACATAACTGAGAAGTGGTATAGTAATATTATAGATTTACATTTTGCTGTTAAGTGGTACATATGTTTACATGTTTATCATGGTCATTTGTAGCTCTGTAAGTTGCCTGTTTACATATTTTGCCTATTTTCCTGTTCTATTATCTTTTTTAATAGACTCTTTTTTAAATATTTTTGTTGTCAATGGACCTTTATTTTATTTATTTATATGCAATGCTAAGAATCAAACCCAGGGCCTCACACATACTAGGCAAGCATTCTACCACTGAGCTACAACCCCAGCCCACTGTTCTATTATCTTTACATTGCTGTTGTTCCAGAAGGGCTGTATTTAATGTTGATAGTACTTTATTCTTTGTTTTGTAAGTTGCAAATATTTTCTCACAGTCTGTAGCTTGTGTATGTGTGGGGTGGGGGTGCTGGGGTCAAACTCAGGGCCTCACGCATACCAGATAAGCATTCTTCTACTGAGCCACATCCTCAGCCCTTGTAGCTTCTTTTAATATTGGTTATGTTGTCTTTACATATATTAAAATTCTTCCATTTTGAAGTAGCTAAATTCATTAGTCTTTTCATCTATGGTTTTTTCCACCTCAACTGAGTCTTATGAAAAATACTCTCCTATTCTATGATTATAATACTATTATAAATTTATATGATCAATTTTGAACTTAAGGTAGCATGAGACAGGGCTCTGATTTTACTTTTTTCCTGATACATATTTAGCTTCCCAAAAGGATTTGCTGATAAAACCATACTTCTCCTAACCATTTGAAATACAACCTTTATCATATACTTTATTCTCACATATACCTGGATCTATATGAGAATACATTGGTTAAATATGAATATCATATCTTACATACTATTCTATAATGTATTTTCCTCAAATTTGTACATTTAATATTATCTAACCAAACCAATTATCTTTTAAATGACACCCAAGGAAACAGTTCAAACTGGGACAGAATCTCTTCTATTTTCTTTTTTTTTTTTTTTTTTTTTTTTTTTTTTTTTTGGTACCGGGGATTGAACTCAACGGCACTAGACCACTGGGCCACATCCCCAGCCCTTTTTTGTATTTTATTAGAGACAGGGTCTCACTGAGTTGCTAAGTGCCTCGCCATTGCTGAGGCTGGCTTTGAACTCGCGATCCTCCTGACTCAGCCTCCCAAAGTGCTGGGATTACAGGCGTGCGCCACCGCGCCCGGCTTCTTCTATTTTCTAAACTGTTGAAATGAACAAAACTAAGAACAAAATCAAAGCAGCACATCCTGTTTCCAGTAGAAACCATATTTCAGGTAACTCTAAACCCCATTTAATGAAAAAAAAAGTGTCTTCCTATATTAGAAGAATGTTGACTAATAAACACCAAAAACTGATAGAGCACACTTTTTTTTTTTTTAATACTGGGGATTGAACTCAGGGCACTCGACCACTGGGCCACATCCCCAGCCCTTTTTTGTATTTTATTAGAGACAGGGTGTCACTGAGTTGCTAAGTGCCTCGCCATGGCTGAGGCTGGCTTTGAACTCACGATCCTCCTGCCTCAGCCTCCCAAGTGCTGGGATTACAGGCATGCACCACCACGCCTGGCTTAGAGCACACTTTTAATCCAATCCATTCAGGGGATTAGGCAGGAGAAAGGTAAATTCAAGTCCAGCCCTGGCAACTTAGTGAGACTCTGTCTCAAAATAAAAAATAAAAGGGCTGGAGCCGGGCGTGGTGGCGCACGCCTGTAATCCCAGCACTTTGGGAGGCTGAGGCAGGAGGATCGCGAGTTCAAAGCCAGCCTCAGCAATGGCGAGGCACTTAGCAACTCAGTGAGACCCTGTCTCTAATATAATACAAAAAAGGGCTGGGGATGTGGCCCAGTGGTCTAGTGCCGCTGAGTTCAATCCCCGGTACCAAAAAAAAATAAAAAAAAAAAATAAAAGGGCTGGGGGTGTAGTTCAGTGGTTAAGTGTCCCTAGGTTCAATGGCCAGTACTGCCAAACAAAGAAGTAAGAGAAGGAGAAGAAGGAGAAGGAGGAGGATAGGTTGCAAAAGTTATCATTCTGTTATACCCCCTCAATGAAATAACTGATTAAGACAAGGAGGCAAGGATCATTGTAGATTTTTTTTTTAATATTTATTTTTTTGTTGTAGTTGGACACAAGACTTTTATTTTATTTATTTGTTTTTATGTGGGATGTGGTGCTGAGGATCAAACCCAGGGCCTTGCATGTGCTAAGTGAGCGCTCTATTGCTGAGCCACAACCCCAGACCCATTGTAGATTCTTGTAGTCATGAGGGGGAAAACATAATTTTGCAAAAGAAGAATTATACAACCACAAACTTAACCAAGTTTAACTCAGTATTTGTAACTTCTTTTTTTAAATATTTTTTCAGTTGTAGGTGGACACAATACCTTTATTTTATTTATTTATATATGGTGCTGAGAATTGAACCCAGGGCTTCACACATGCTAGGCAAGGGCTCTAACACTGTGCCACAACCCCAGCCCTTGTAACTTCTTGAGATAGATTGTTTGATGGTTTATTTCCAAGCTTTCTTAAATCCACAGGTTGGTTGATATGTTTTTTAAATCAGGTTTATTGTGGTATAATTTTCACACCATAAAGTTCACTTTTTTGATGTGTAAAGTTCTATGAGTTTTGACAAGTGCATGAAGTCATATAGCTAATGCTACAGTCAAGATATAGAATATTTTTGGTTGACTCTCCCTGTGGAGATGGCCCAAATTCTCCCCTAAATGTGTATCAATTTTCCTGAATAAACTTTTATCTATGTCTTCGACTGGCACTTGCTAAAATTCTTTTCCAATATGTAGGTCAAGTACTCCACTGGTCCTATGTCAAGCTCTCCCTTTTCTCTGGGAACTCCTGGGACCCTTCTCTGGAGATATCCTTTCTCCCACAAAATCCCTTGGTGGCTGGTATGGGGAATCTTCAGATGCATCGACTTCACACGATCCCTACCCTATGTACACCTCAACTTGTCACCTACCAACTGCCACTACGGGCTAAACACCCTTAATTTTCCATGCCCCACCCAATAGAGAACAAAGACTTTGGGTCATTTCCCCTCAACTTTGCCTTCTTTCAGCAGTTAGCAGCCAGAATTAGTCAACATTCAATACCCTAAAAGAATTTAGATACCAAAGTCCTTGAGAGGAGAAGATAGGGAGCATACATGTATGAGAGGTGGGAACGTGGATTATTCCCTTAAGAGAATATTTCTATAAAGTGGGCCCACTGTGCTGACCCCTGCATACTTTCACTTTTTAAAAGCAATATACCTATAGTCCTGCCTAGCTTAAGAGGACAGGATATGTTGCATTCCTTAGTAAACTGCCTGTTAGCTACAGGAGAAATGCAGGCCCCCAAATGCTGATAAGAACACAAATTACCTTGAAGTAGGGTAATTGTGTGAACCTTACACAGACCAGAGCCTGGAACTCAGGAGATAAGGATAATTTCCCCTAACCACAAAATCTGTAAGAACAGGTTCCTATTAGAACTGGTCAGCATGGACCAAAGTGACCTAGAATTGTCATGGCAGTAGGGACTTGAAAGTCTGATGTCATCCTGCTGTCAGTCAAAAATCAAGAGGTGGACCTGGGTAGAATTCTCTGGAAATTTCCCTGAGGCCCCCCAACAAAACTGGAGGGCAGGAGAGGCATACTATCCCTCTCCTCTCTGAGAGGACCCACTCTCTCCCCTTGACAATGTCCCCTTTTCCCATTTCCTATCCCTTATATTAAATTCATGCCTGTAACCCTGGGGGGGGGGGGACTCCATATCCTGAGATTTGTACAGACAAATAAAAACTGTTAAAGGTTTAAAAAAAGACATAGAATATTTTCATCATGCTGCAAAGTTGTCTTGTGCCCTTTATAGTTTAATCCTCTTCACAACCTCATCCCCTGGAAACCACTGATATCATTTCTACCACTACAATTTTGCTTTCTTCAAAATATCATACAAGTGAAATCTGTCTTTTATGTCTGAGTTTCATTTAGTGTAGTGGCTTTGGTTTCCATCCACATCATTCCTTATATTAATAGCTTGATCTTTTTATTGCTGAACACAATGTATTTATTCATTCACCAGTTGATGGACATTTGGGTTGTTTCCAGGTTGGGCCAGTTACTAACAAACCTGATATAAACATTTGCATACAAGTCTTTGTGTTAGCTTATATTTTTATTTCCCTTGTGTAAATGCTTGAGAGTGGAATTGTTGTGTCATATGGAAAAAGCATGTTTAGCTATAAAAAATACCTTGTTTTCCAAAGTGACTATACCATTTTACATTCCTAACAAAATTATGAGAGCTTCACTTATTCAAATCCTCAACTACACTTGGTCTTGTGATTTTTAAGACACTCTAACATGTGTGGCTATTCTAATCTTTTGCCAGTATTATTTAATTCAGTTGCGTGCTAGCTTATTATTGAATTTCATAAATTATTTATATATTCAAATACAAGTTCCTTATTAGCTTTGTCGATTTGCAAATATTTTATACCTGTCGATGGTTTGGCTTTTCATTTTCTTAATAGCTTCTTTTAAAACAGCAGTAGTTTTTAATTTTTATAAATCTAGCTTATGTATTTACTATTTATGGTTTGTGCTCTGTGTGTCTTAGCAAAAAAAAAAAAAACTTTTTGTCTAACACAAGATCACATAGATTTCTTTATTATGTTTTCCTCTAAACATTGTATAGTCTAAGTTCTTACATTTTAGCTCAGTGATGCAGTTTTGGTTAATTTTTGTTAAGGTATGAGGTATGAGTCAAGGTTCTTTCTTTTCCATATGAGTGTCCAATTATTCCAGTACCATTTGTTGAAAAGATTATTCTTCATCCACTGAATTATGTTAGCATTTTGCTGAAAATCAATTGGCCAAATGTGTGGGTTTATTTCTGAACTTCTATTCTGTTTCATTGATCTATATGTCTATCTGTCCCCCAAATTACATTCTTGTTTTCTGTATTTTACAGTAGTCTCAAATAAGGTAGTGTGATTTTGATCTTTTTCAAATTTTTTTTGAAATGAAGTCCAAATTTATTAACCTTAGCATTTATGACACCATGTAATGATGCTACACTTTGTTTTTTGTCCCTAATTAATTTTATTCCTAATTTCTTTTTTTACATATTTATTGGTTCTTTTTAGTTATACATGACAGTAGAATCAATTTTGATATAATTATACAAGCAAGGAATATATCTTATTCTAATTAGGACCCCAGTCTTATTGATATACACAATGGTGGGAATCACTATGTCTGATTCATTCCACTGTTATTCTTTTGTACTCTAAGCTATTTTAGAATCAACTTCTCAATTTCTACCCCAGAAAGGCCTACTGCGATTTCATATACCACGAATTTTGAAATATCATTTCATTATCATTCATTTCAAAATATTTTCTAATTTCCATTTTATTTCTTCTTTGACATTTAGATTATTTAGAAATGTATTTCTTAATTTCAAAACAACAATTTCTAATTTTGGGGTGAATTTTCAGCTTAATTTCAAAATAGTCAGTGATTATGCTACCTGTTATTTCAATGTTTGCTATTGTTGAGACTTGCTTTATGCTGTTTGTGTAGTCAAATATTGTAGACATTCTATTTCTACCTAAAAAGAAATTTTATTTTGCAGTTTTAGAGTGGAGAGTTGTATATTTGTCTCTTATTTTAATTATACTGTGCAAATATTTTTGTTCATGCTGATTTTGTTATTATTTACCAGTACTGAGAAAATTTAATTTAAAATACCCCATTATGTTTATTCAATGAAATACTACATAATAATAATGAAGAAATGACACTCACATACACCAAATGGATAATTAATGGATAGATAACATTGAGTAAAAAAGGTAGACACAAAAGAGTATGTAGTGGATGATTCCATTTAGATAAAATTCAAACAGACAAAATTAATCTGTGTTTTTAGAAGTTCAAATAATGGTAATACTTTGTAGGAGGAGAGGGTTTAGTGAATACAGCAGGACACAAATGGGATTTCAGGATGCTGGTAATGCTCTTTCCTAATCTGGGTTCTGGCTACACAAATATACTTATTTTGTCAAAATTTATCAAGACATATATTTATTGTTTATGCACTTTCCTGCTGTACTTCTAAAGAATTCCTTTAAAAATAGTGGACATGGTGGCACACACCTTTAATTGCAGTTATTCAGGAGGTGAGGCAGGAGGATCGATCATAAGTTCAAGTCCAGCCTGGGCAACCTTGTCTCAAAACTAAAAATAAAAAGGCCTGGAGATGTAGTTCAGTGGTAGTGCACCACTGAGTTCAATCAACAGTACCACTAAATTAATTAACTAATTAATTAGTCAACCTCATCAGTGATCAAGAATCTACAAATTCAAATGACAAAGAAATACTATATATTCTCACAGAAATTATAATTCTCAGTTTGTAAGTTCTTTAGCATGATTTTAGGAGTATAAACTGTTATGATTTTTGAATGACATGATTATATAATTAAGTTTTAAAATATGTCTTTGAATTAAAAAATTAATTTATGGAACATCATACCAGAGAAATGTAGGACAGATGCACAAAGGTGTATCTTCAAGGATGTTCATTGCAGTATTCCTTATGATTCTATAATTCTAAACCATTTGATATCCAATATGGCCTAGGTGAAAGAAATCATTACACTTTCATATAATAGACAACAATTCAGCCTTAATGAGACCTTGTCTCAAAAAATAAAAAGAGCTGGGGATGTAGCTCAGAGGTAGAGAGTCCCTGAGTTTAATTTTCAGTACCATGATTTTTTAAATTAATCAATTAATTTAATTTCAATGAAAACTATAACAACCAAATTTTTTACATAGAAAGGTATATATTGTATACATTATTTTCAAGTCAACATGGATAATAAGATAGCATTATGTTATATTTTTATTCAAATGCACATACATATACACTGTATACACAAAAATACACAGGAAAATATATTTGTGTTGGATATATTTAATAAAATGTTACCGACTTTCTCTAATAGGTACTTAAATTGTGGGGTTATTTTTTCCTATTTTATTTCCCACTTTTTATTCTCTATATGTTTATACAGTGAAAATAGCTTTAAAATTCTCCCACTGTTACTGTGGATTTTTCTATTTCTCAAATAGTGCTATCAAATTTTGCTCTTTATGTTTTGAAGCTATATTACTAGGTACTTGCAAATTTAGAATTATTTTATCTTCCTGGTGAATTAATTCTTTTGCCATTATGAAATGTTCCTTTTTGTCTTTACTCCTGCTTCTTTTTTTAAAATCTACTTTATCAGATATTACTACAACTGCATTCATTTTGTTTTATTAATATTTGCCTGTCACATCTTTGTTCCATTATTTTTATTCACCTTTTGTGGCTTTATATTAAAACAGATCTCTTCCAACCAACATGTAGTTATTTTTTAAGTCAGCCTGACAAAATTTTGTCTTTTAATTGGAATGCCTAGGATGTTTACCTATAACCTATTCACTGGTATATCTGGACTTAAATCTTTCATCTTGCTGTTTGCTTTCTATTTGCTCTGCCTGTTCATTGTTGCTTTTTCTTTTCTCTCTTGCCCCTTTTTAGACTGTTTAATGACCTTTTACAATTCCAATTTCCCCATATCTTGTTAATTATACATTGCATTCTTATTCATGTGGTAGTTACCCTGGAAATTACAAAAATGCATCCTAGATATTAATCATCTAATATAAATAATTTTACCACAGTGCTTGGCTATAGAATGCTCCTAAATAAACATTAGGTCCTTTGTGGGCACTTCCTACTCCTGTCTGTGATTCCAAAGCCTATCCTTTTTCCTCTACATATCACTTCCTTGGAGACCAAGTGACGTTGATCCTTATAATTTGGACATTTAGCACAAAGAAATGGATTTCATCTCCATGCGAGAAGGTGAACTAGTATCAATATGAATGTGTCATTTCATAATGTGTGTGCGCCATTCCAAACATATATAATACAGCTATATCCTGAGTCCTAGATGTCCAACATCTAAAAGAGAAGCAATGGGATAAAATTGTGAAATTGTATTTATTGAAGTCAGAATAAGATGAAACCTGGAAATGTTTTTACCTTGTCTTGATATATCTTAATTTATAGGGATAATTTGACATTCTTGAATCCACCACTAGATGTCAACAAACCCCACAAAGGGATAGTCTGTCCCAGATGTGGAATTGTGGGTGTTTATTCTCTTTCTCTTCCTGTTTTCTGTTTTTGTATATTTTCCAAGTGTTTTGCAAAGAATATGTATCATTAAGATTCTAGGGGGAAAATGAAATTAATACCATACATAATAGGAGAACCCCTTATCCATTCCTCTTGGTTACTGACCAAAATAATACTGTACACTGTGACTGCCAAGCTATCATCAAGTCTCCTACTTCTATAACCCCAATGTCTTTCCCAAAGATAAGACTGATTCCTATTCTAAGACTCAGTTTTTACATCCTTAAAATGAGAATGACAATCCTTCTTCAAAGAGTTGATCAAATATTGTCACTGTGTATATGCAAGGTCTGTCCATTTAGTCCCCAAACTACTAGAGAGGAACACAAAAAAACATAGGAGTCCCTTGAAGGAGCAGCCCATGATTCAATTTGCCAAGAACACAGAGCACTTTGGAGACAGGGCTAGAAATATATTCAGGATCCATGGAGTGGGGAATATGGAGCCTGCTGGGGAACGAGTTTATGGTTCACTTGGTAGGTAGTAGATTGCATCTGACAGTGTTTGTGTAATGAATAAGAGCCAGCGTCAGAGAAACTGCTGTGGGTAACGACATGTAAAGTGGCCTACAGAGAGTGTTGAATCAAACTTTTGAGACTATGTGAAGGAGCCCTAATTAGGAAGGGCTGTTGTAGCTAGCTGGAAGCCATAAGTTCCACCTGATATGTATGTGACGCACCTGTAGGCACCCGCAAACCTGAAGGTATATAACCGGGTGAAAGCGGTCCGAGTTAGGAGAACGAATTCATTCGGTCAGTCGGGCAGCCACTCGGTCGGTCTCAGAAGAATCAGAGCGGCCAGAACATAGGCAGAGCGGTTACAGAAGAGAAACCAGATAGAAGAAGTAATGATTGGTCAGAGTTAGGCCGAGGCTCCCGAGGAAGACAGAAGACAGAAGACAGAAGAAAGAAGAAAGAAGAAGGAAGAAAGAAGAGAGAAGAAAGAAGCTCTAATCTTTCTCTAAGCTAAGCTCTATCTTTCTTTACTCTAACTCTAAGCTAAGAAGAAAAATCTTTCTTTCCCTCTCTAAAAAAAATCTTTCTTTCCCTCTCTAAGCTCTAAGAAAGTAGAAGTAAAAGTAGTAAAAGCTTAACTCTGCCTCCGAGATTTCCTCCCGGTTTTCGGTACCAGGTAGCTTACCAGGCAGCCTACAACTATGAAGTCCCTGAAAATAAAGTTTTTATTGAGTTGTATAAATGCTAGTCCAAAGGTGAAGGACATGTCTTACTTAGCACAAATTCCCTATGCTACCAGCAGTCTGGCCAGATAGAAATGTCTACTAGAAAAATGTCCACTAAACCTAAGGTGTTGGGGTGTTTTGTAATATAATATTGCTGAGAAGAAACATAAAACATTTACATTCAACCTACATTGGCTGTAGAAAAGAGGAGTAGGGGGGCTGAGGTTGTGGCTCAGTGGTAGAGCACTCGCCTAGCACGTGCGCAGCCCGGGTTCAATCCTCAGGACCACGTAAAAATAAATGCATTGTGTACAACTAAAAGCAAAATAACAATAAGTATTTTTTAAAAAAGAAAGAAAAGAGGATTAGGACAACATGAAATAGGTAAAGTCCAGTATTAGGAAATTAGCTCATAAAGAGAAGTTTTTGCTACTTTTTGGTTTATTGATTTGGAGAGCAAATCAATACAATTTGCAATGTAGCCTTGATGGGTAATCTGCAGCTTTCAGGAAAGGAATGTGGAGCAGGTTTCTCCCTTCCTCCCTTCCCTTCCCTTCCCCTCCCCTCCCCTCCCCTCCCCTCCCTCCCTCCCTCCCTCCCTCCCTCCCTCCCTTCCTTCCTTCCTTCCTTCCTTCCTTCCTTCCTTCCTTCCTTCCTGATTTAGCTTTAAGCTGTGAGTTAAAATGACCTTCCCTTGTATCCTTTCTCCCTCCACTCTCAGGACTGCAACTTCACTTAGGACATCTCAGACTTATTTTCTTATCAAGAGGCAAGTGGAAATAAGGATGAGAAACTGTTATAGGAGTATGGTACTTGAGGGACCTGAATGACATGTTCTTTCCAGGAAGTTCTCTCTATAGTGTGGACAGATCATGCAACCTTGACAGAGAGAGAAAAAGAGAAATGTATGTGAAACTGAATATATATCCTTTTATTCTTTGTTATATAAAATTTTACCTCAAAATTTAAAATATAAATCACAGAAAACATTAAACAATCCCCCCCAAAAATTAAAACACTATTTGTGCCTGGGGATATAGCTTAGTGGCAAAGCACTGGCCTGAGTACCATCCCCAGCAATGAGAAAAATAAAAACACTATTTGTATCATTCCGTGTATACTGTTTTATAAGTAAATTTAAAAACAACATGTTGTTTCTTCTAAAAAATGTGACTGGGCACCGGGGGGGGGGGGGGGGGGGGTGCGGATAGATGCCATCTGGTGATCAGAAAGTGGATTGCAGTTCTGCAAGCCTCCAGAGAGGAGACAGGAAGATTTGCAAGGGGAGGAGGGAGTGAGGGAGGGGCTTGGACTTCCTGGCATCAGCCAGATCTGTCTAGAATTTACCACCCACTGACAGCAATCCTCTGAGTATAGGATTTTCTTTGGTCTCTAAGCCCAAAAACTAGACATCCACTTTCACTTCCTGCCTGAGCTGAAGAGAAAGTTTCATGTGTTAGTGTGTGATTATTTGGGATGATGAAGCTTGAGACATAGAAACACACCCACCCACAGATACACTGCCAAAATAATTGCTTTACTCCGTACTTTTCCCAACAAACCAGTATATTGTACACATATTGCCAAAACATAACATGTATGCGTGATTTTTGTCAGTCAGGTTGTAGATTATTGCTTTCTACAAATTTCTATCATAGTGTATTTTCCTAATTACAAAATTTCAAAAGAGACAAAAAGGTATATTTGTAAAATTTATCCTGTCTGTCTCATCTGCCTGACTCTCCCCCCTGTCCCAAAGATATTTACTGAAAATAGATGCATGTTCCCCAGATATGTTTCTCTGTATGTGATTTACATATAAAAGAACAATATTTACATAAAATATATAAAAAATACACATATTCTTCAAAATTATTATCATAACAGAAAACCTTTCAAATTAAAAGCCTTATATCCCAAATTTCCTGAAAAACTATTTTCTGCAACTGAGCTATCTTATGAAAATAGAAACTGAGGAACAGTTCCCAAAGCCTGGACAGATGCCAGCAAGGGTTGAAAAACTGCAATTGTAATATTGCACATTGCTAGCACAACCTAACTGAATCTATATGTGTATATTTCCTGGGTTTTGTTTCTATAAATTGTAACAATTTCTGGAGGACCCCTGGAAGTAGATTAGCTGCCTTCCCAGTTTTGGCCAAACTACAATTATGTTCATTTTTCCTTTTTACATTCCTTGTTTATTTCTTATACGGGTGAGCAATTGGATCCAGTCAGTCAGAACCCCAGCAGGGCCTCTGGCTTGGGATACTGATAACATTATAATGTTATGTATATACATTCTGCAATTTGCCTATTTCATTTAATGTGATGTATCTTATTTTCACTACCTAATGTTTATGGGTATAAATATTGCTCTATTTTGCTTTGTTTTACTTGTTAGTGCTTGGGATGGCACCAGGGCTTTATGCATGCTAGCCAAGCACACTACCAGTGAGCTATATTCCCAGTTCACAGACATTATTACTCTTTAAGTAAATTTTCTGTTAAGATCATTGACTCACCTATTTCTTAGTAAGTCAGTGTGCCTAATATATTACAGGTATGAACCCCATATAGTATGCAAATATTCTACATTTCACATAACTTTTTACCTGTTTCTTCCTGCCATACCAGTATTTGAAAACTTTTCAATAATACTGTTAATTAAAAATTTATGGCTTTTAAATATAAAATTATTAATAATTTTTTAAAATAAATAATATATTACAACAACAGAAAATTAATAAATAGTGTTGGTGGGGATGTAGAACACTTGAGCATTTCAAGCAAGAACATAAAATTGTACAGCCTCTGTGGAAAACAACACGGCAATTCCTCAAAAAATTAGGCATAGAATTATCACATGATCCAGTAATTGCACTTCTGGGTACATATACAAAATAAGTGAAAGAAGAGACTCAAACAGATGTTTTTACACCTGTGCTCATGGCAGCATTGTTCACATTAGCCAAACAGTGGGAACAACCCAAACGTCCATGGACAGATGAATAGATAAACAAAACATGATATATCCACACAATGAAATTTATTTGGCTTTAAAAAGGAAGGGAAGCCGGGCGCGGTGGCGCACGCCTGTAATCCCAGCACTTGGGAGGCTGAGGCAGGAGGATTGCGAGTTCAAAGCCAGCCTCAGCAGTGGCGAGGCACTTAGCAACTCAGTGAGACCCTGTCTCTAATAAAATACAAAAAAGGGCTGGGGATGTGACCCAGTGGACGAGTGCCCCTGAGTTCAATCCCCGGTACCAAAAAAAAAAAAAAAAAAAAAAGAAGGGAAGTCTGCTAGATGCTATGATATAGGTGAGCCTCAAAAAACAAAGAAACAAACAAAAACACTATGAAAGAAGCCAGATACCCGGGAAAGACTGGGGAAATAGGAAGTTATCGTTTAATGGATATAGAATTTCAATTATGTAAGATGAAGAGTTCTGAAGATGGATGGTGATGGTGGCTGCACAAAGTGTGAATGTATGGGGGCATTGGAGATTGAACCCAGGGCCTTGTGCATGCTAGGCAAGGATCAAACTGCCAAGCTACACCCTCAAGCCAATGAGAATGTACTTAATGCCAATAAATTCTACAGTTGGAAACTATTAAAATTGCAAATTCTGTGCTATTTACATTGTCTAAATAAATGAAAAAAAATACTGTTCATTATAACAGAAATTGAACAAACCCTGGAGAGCATCACCTGCCTGAAATGAGAGAGATTAGAGTACTATGAGGTCTGGGGTTTGAAGACACAAAGGGGAAAGCTTTACAGAAATTCCAGCTTTAACTACTGTCCTTAGCCTCTCCAATTCCCAGTTCACACTCAAGGATGGGAATTACACAAATACACAAACACTAGGAGGTAATCTTAAAGGCTACTTATCCCATATGCTCACTTTTCTATATTGGAGTGCATTATAAATCATGGGAATTAGCCATATAGAATTTGCAACTATTTTCTGTAGCCATCTCAGACAAGCTTTACTGACTTTTTTTTTTTTGCCATATACTATGTTATAAATTTTTTGATAGAATTATAATTAAAAAGTAATGCAGCTCACTATTTTAAAGACTTAATACCTTACCAGCTTCAATTGCCCAGGGGAAAAGCTTTAGAGTAACTCCAGCTTTCAATACTAAGTAGGTTTTAGAAAGCAGTTTCCTTGATTTACTTAACCTCTCCCACCTCTCTATACCATTATCTGAATTATGGATATAACTTGAATAGCTATTAAGATCAAGGAAGTTCTTGGGATCCAGGAGCTTAATTTCTCACCCATAGGACATTCCCAGATGGGAAATATAATAAAATTGTCAATGCCCACATGAGCTGTTCTAAGAACCAGTGAGTGACTGGTCCCCTCATACTTTAGAGGAGTGACATAGTGCCACCCACTGCCTGAGTGTGTGGCTGAGGTCATGATCCTGGGTAGACTACACACTGTGACCCCTTTGCTTTGACCCCAGGCCATGTACCTCCACCAGCCCTCTCAGCTCAGTGTGATTCTCCAGTAATCTATAAAGGGAAGTACTATTTTTCTTTGTTCATGTATTACCCATATTGGTGATTCCCAAACTGTGGTCCTTGGACCACCAGCAGTAATATCACTGGGGAACTTGTTAGAAATGCATATCCTTGGGTTTCACCCAGATGAACTGAATCAGAAGGTCTATGGTTAAAGCCCAGGAATTAGTGTTTACACGCCCTACAGATGACACATGCCAAAGTTTGAGAACCTCTGCTCTAATGTATTAATAACTGATAGAGTTTTATTTGTTATCATCTTACCTGAACCTGTCTCCTCAGTGGAACTGATAAAAAATTTCTCCTTCACGACAGTAATGGAAGGAGGGAAATTGAGGGAAAGCCTAAATAAACCACTTTTTCTGGTTCACTTGTTTTTAGATTTCTTTAAAAATAACTACTTCTGGAGGTCATGCAACTAAGCTATAAATTATTATTCTCCCACTAGCTTTACTGTAGATAACATCTCTGAAGAGTGAGTCATGATAGGTTGCCTAGGTTACTATTCAGGGACTTGAAGCCTGCTTTTGTCAAAACCACTTGGGCCTGTGCATGTGACCAGTGGGTGATCTTTTGATGTTGGGAGGCCAAAAAATTCACCTTCCCATCATGCTAACACTGCCATTTCCTGAACATGTGTTCTGTGAAGAGTCAGGAGATCAATTACGCATGCACAGAACGCTGGTTTACTTCACCTCCAATCACCTTTCCCCATGCTTTAAATCCCCCTGTTTCTTTATCCTGTAAGTGTACCCAAATCCTAATCTTGGGGAAGTGAATTTGAGACATTGACTTCTCCCTCCGTATCCAGATGTCTTGTCAATAAAAACTTCCTCCTTTGCAAAACTCTGTGATTGACATTCTGTGTAGTGGGTAAAACAGAACTGATTCAGTAAGAGTGTGAGGAATAAATGGGAAATCCTATGCAGATGGTATCTGGTGATACCTCTGCTGTAAGAAGAATTGCTTTCTGAGACTGAGAAAATAATATAATAAAAAATCTTTATTTGATTTCCTTTTTTAAAAAATGTGCTTTCTTGTTATCTTTTATATTCTGGGTGTCTCTAAGAGAAAAAGTAATGAGAAAATCTACAAAGAATGTCTGGCACACAATAGGATTTTAACAAATGTTATTCCTGACCTATCCTGCTTTCTCTCTCACATAAAGATATGACTCTGACATAAAATGACAACTTCTAGAAAACTTCTAGAAATAAGCAAGAAATAAAATATACACACATTTGCATAATGTATGAAGCTTTGGTGTTTTGTCTTCATTGCAAGACGAATTCTAGGGAATGAAAATACCCCCACCAGCCGGGCGCGGTGGCGCACGCCTGTAATCCCAGCACTTTGGGAGGCTGAGGCAGGAGGATTGCAAGTTCAAAGCCAGCCTCAGCAATGGCGAGGCACTTAGCAACTCAGTGAGACCCTGTCTCTAATAAAAATACAAAAAAAATGGGCTGGGGACTTGGCCCAGTGGTCGAGTGCCCCTGAGTTCAATCCCCAGTACCACCAAAAAAAAAAAAAAAAAAAAAAGAAAATACCCCCCCACCATTTATTTTAATTCCAGGTGCTTACTTGACCCTGTCCAGTTAGTCCTAGTTTAACATTGGATAGGAATCATCCCTGCCTGATCAGTCTGGCTAGAGGTTTATCAATTCTCAGTCAGGGCACCTGTCAGTCAAAGCAGTAGTAGCCAAGCTGAGTCTCCAGGCTAATGCAAACATTGCCATCATGTCCAGAATACTGTCTGGAAAGGAACAGTCAGTCACTCAGTATATGGGAATGAATGAGTGAATGTCCTGGGCTCAGTCTCCAAATGATTACCAATCTCCTCTTGTAGGGAGCTACAATCACAACCTCTGATAAATAGAAATAAGCAGGTTCTGAGTGCCTTAGAATATCAGGTTCTATTCTGTGTTTGGGATACATTAGTGAAGAAAATGAAGTCCATGCAACCAGGACCTAGGGTTTTAGAATATAGAAGACAAAATAAACAACAATGAAATGCCATATACACTATAATGTCAGGCTATGAATATAAATGTGGATATGAGGTTTAACACATGGAATACTTACTCCATCAATAGCTTGGAGAAATGTTTGATGCCAATTCTATAGTATTTGATGTACACAATAAGTTTAAAATATCTTGCTATACTACTTAACAAAGAAGCTATCAAAGTTTATTGGTGGGATTAAAGAATACTGAGGTAATGTCAAAAGTACACAGAAGACCTGAAGAGGCATTTTTTCTTTGAGATGGGGGTCTCACTAAATTGCTTAGGGCCTCACTAATTTGATGATGCTGCCTTTGAACTTGCAATCCTCCTGCCTCAGCCTCCAGAGCCACTTGGATTACAGGTGTGCACCACCATGCCTGGCTATTGAATGTGTTTTAAAAACTGTTGAAATAGTACTCAGAAAAAAATTTTAAAAATGATTCAAATATATGAAAAACTATTCAACTTTATTCATAATATGTGGAATATGTTAAAACTAAACAGTGATATGATTTCTTACTTTTTAGATTGGCAAAAATTCAAAATATGTGACCACATACTCTTTTGGTGAGGCTATGCACAAGCATTCAAGCTTTGATGGTGAGAATGTAAAACAGTACAACATCATTGCAGAGAAGAGTTAATATCCAGCACCCCTTCACCCCAAAATCCCATTTCTTGGAATCCATTCCCAAGAAACAATGACAAAAATACATTATGATGTATGCACTAGGTTATTCATTGCAGCTCCATAACTAATAGTAGAATGTTTAAAAAAAAAAAAAAACAGAATTTAAGCTGGGCGTGGTGGCACACACCTGTAATCCCAGCACTGGGGAGGCTGAGGCAGGAGGATCGCGAGTTCAAAGCCAGCCTCAGCAATGGCGAGGCACTTAGCAACTCAATGAGACCCTGTATCTAATAAAAATAGAAAAAAAGGGCTGGGGATGTGGCCCAGTGGTGGATTGCCCCTGAGTTCAATCCCCGGTACCAAAAAATAAAAAAATAATAAAATAATTAAAAAAACAGAACTTAATTTTCATCAGTAGAACTGGTTGTATCAACTGTAACACATTCACTTAAATGAAGTATTATGATGAAAGGTGAAAAATGCGAACGCTTGTGTAAACATAAGTCTTTCCCAAAACTGTTCTCAGTCTTTAGAAAAGCCACAAAACATTCTTGCTCCTTATTTTGTCTAGCTTACAAAACCAGGTGGCCGACTACCCTTCCCCTAGCAGTCAGGCTGACCCAAAACTTAAAAATAATGCTTTGTGTGTAATTTTATATGTTAACTAATCAGAACAGCGCCGTGAAACCCCCCTTAACTTGTATGTATTTCATTATAAAAACCCTGCTAAATCTGGGCTCGGGTCCTCTTAGCGTCACCACCGGTTACCGAGTGCGCAGAGGACCAAGCTCGAGCTTGCTAATAAATGACTCTTTGCTGCTTGCATTGACCAAGGACTCTGGTGGTCTTCTTGGGAGTCCCAAGCCGCGGGGCACAACAATGAAACTATAAAAAATGAAGAATACATATTCTGTATACTACTTTGAAGAGATGTACTGGTACATTGTTAGGTGAAAAACAAGGTAGAGAAAACTGTATGAGGTATATTACCATTTATCTAAAAAAAAGAAAGACGGAGTGTTGAGTACATAGATGATAGAACACTGATGATAGATAATAGATAGATAGATAGATAGATAGATAATAGATGGAAAATTTTCTTAACCCAGTTCCATCTGATTTTCCCATTGTTCCCACCAGGGATCCTAGTATCTCAGGTTGTAGAATTAGCAGTAGCCAAGTAGCCTAGCTTTGTGAAGACCCACAGGCACCCAGGAACCTAGCCACCCACATAGTATTTGTCCAGCTGAATTTCAGTCTTGCTTTGGTCCCATCCCTTCTTTCTATGCCCCTATTTCTCTCTTGTGGAATGGAAATATTTACTTTGTGCATTTATATGTTGGATATATGTAACTTGCTTTTGATTTTTGCAGGGGATCACACTGAAAGTTTGCCTTGAGTCTTTTTTTGTTTGTTTGTTTGTTTCAGAAGTTTTATTTCTTTTTCTTCAAATTTATTTTTTATTCTAGGTTGTTAGAAATGACAGCAGAATGAATTACATTTCATATTATACTTATAGAGCACATTTTTACATATCTCTGGTTGTATGCAAAGTATATTCACACCATTCGTGACTTCATACATGCACTTAGGGTAATGATATTCATCTCATTCTACCATCTTTTTTTTCTTCACCCTTTTGCCCCTCCCTTCTCCTCTCTCCCCATTGGCCATTCTAATGTTCCTCTAATCCTCCTATGCTCCCCATCCCAACCCCACTGTGAATCGGCCTCCTTATATCAGAGAAAACATTCGGCATTTGGCTTTTTGGGATTGGCTAACTTCACTTAGCATTATATTCTCTAACTTCATCCATTTACTTGCGAATGTCATGATTTTATTCTCGCTTATTGCTGAGTAATACTCCATTGTGTATATATACCACATTTTCTTTATCCATTCATCTACTGAAGGGCATCTAGGTTGGTTCCACAGTTTAGCTATTGTGAATCGTGCTGCTATAAACATTGATGTGGCTGTGTCCCTGTAGTATGCTGTTTTTAAGTCCTTTGGGTATAGACCGAGGAGTGGGATAGCTGGGTCGTAAGGTGGTTCCATTCCCAGTTTTCCAAGGAATCTCCATACTGCTTTCGATATTTGCAGTCCCACCAACAATGTATGAGCATGCATTTTTCTCCACATCCTCGCCAACATTTATTGTTGTTTTTGTTCTTAATAGCTGCCATTCTGACTGGGGTGAGATGAAATCTTAGAGTTGTTTTGATTTGCATTTCTCTAATTCCCAGAGATGTTGAACATCTTTTCAAGTATTTGATTGATTGTATATCTTCTTCTGAGAAGTGTCTGTTCGGTTCCTTGGCACCTTTAATGATTGGGTTATTTGTTTTTTTGGTGTTAAGATTTTTGAGTTCTTTATATATTTTAGAGATTAGTGCTCTATATGACGCATATAATTTCAGTTTTCTTATATTAGACAAAGGTGCCAAAAACATACATTGGAGAAAAGATAGCCTCTTCAACAAATGGTGCTGGGAAAATTGGAAATCCATATGCAACAAAATGAAATTAAACCTCTATCTCTCATGCACAAAATTCAACTCAAAGTGGATCAAGGATCTAGGAATTAGTCCAGAGACACTACACCTAACAGAAGAAAAAATAAGCTCTAATCTCCAACATGTTGGATTAGGCCCCAAGTTCCTTAATAAGACTCTTGTAGCACAATAATTAATATCAAGAATCAATAAATGGGATAGATTTAAATTACAAAGCTTCTTCTCAGCAAAAGAAACAATCAGTGAGGTGAATAGAGAGCCTACTAATTGGAAACACATTTTTGCCTTGAGTCTTGATGGAGACTTTGAACTTGGACTTTTGAGTAATCTTGGAACAGTTGAGACTATGGGGACTTTTGGAAATGGACTAAATGTATTTCATATCATGAGAGGGGAATCATCTTTTGGGGGCTAGGTGCAGAATATTATGGATGAGGTGTCTCCTAAAGTTCATGTGTGAGACAATGCAAGAAAGCTTAGATGTGAAATGATTGGGTTGTGAGAGTCTTAACCTAATTGGTGCATTAATCCCCTGATAGGGATTAACTGGGTGGTAACTGTAGGCAGGTAGGGTGTGGTTAGAGGAAGTGGGTCATTGGGGGCATGTCTTTGGAGTATGTATATATTTTGTTCTTGGTGGGCAGAACTCTCTCTTCTTCTGTTGTCATGTCCTGTGTTTCACCTCAGCCCCTAGGAATGGAGTTGGTTGTCTATGAACAGCAAGCACCAAATAAAACTTTCCTCCTCTAGAAAAAAAGGGGTAGTGGGGGGTTTTTGCTAGAATGACATAAAAGGTATTTGCTAATGGCAGACCAAGGGCAGTGGGCCATGGCCATGGCCTAGTTAAGCAAAAGACTCAGATGAACCTGACTAAAATTTGATCACACAAGATATCTTAGTCCTTTTGGGCTGTAATAACAAAATACATTACAGTGAGTAATTTATAAAGAACAGAAATTTTATTTCTTATGGGTCTGGAGGTTGAGAAGTCTAAGAGCAAGGCATCATCGGGACTGGCATTTGGTGAGGGATGCTTTCTGCTTCCAAGATGGCACCTTGCTCTGCATGCTTCAGAGCAGAAAAACATTGTTTTCACATGGCAGAAGGGACAAAAGGCAAGAAAGCACTTACTTTAACCTCTAGGCCTTTTGTAAGCCTCCATGTCTTAATCATCTCCCCAAGGCCACACCTCTGAGTACTGTTGGAGTTAGATTTCAACATGAATTTTGGAAGGGACATCATCATTCGAACCCTAACAGTGTCTTTGCTAGGACATGATAGCCTGGAGAGAGGATGACAGATTTGGGGGACGTCTGGGAAGTTTTTATGAAGTGGAATATTGGTGCATAGATGGACTGTTCTCTTTGATGAGTTTTCCCTGATGTGTGGACCTGCCTTTGGTCAAAGTTGAGCCAAATCTTGTGTATTCTTAGAATATACACTGAGTTTCAGGACTTTACACTGGACATAAATCCCTCAGAAATCGGAACCAAGAAAGCTGGGTGGAAAAAAGCACACAAGAGGGAGCTTGGCCTGGGAAAAACTGACAGTCTTACATTCAGGGAGTAATTCCAGTATGGTAGTTCACCAAAGTATTCACCAAGAGCTTAGGTCAGAAATCTGCTTTGGTAGTATGGAACTATGACCCTCAGGGCTGACTCATGTTCATACTCAGGAACCAACTGGAAGTGGGAAGTTTTGAAAGACTTCAAAGAAAGAATTGCACAAGTCCACTTGTGGGTGGGCTTGGGTCTTCTGGAAGGTACATGATTCCTATATTGGGGGAGCCAAGAAAGGTGTTTGTTGTCACACAACCCTGGTGCAACTGATGAAATGGATCCAAAAGATGTCTACTTTCAGTAGAGAATAAAGAGCCTCCAGGAAAGGACCCAAGCTGTTTCCACTGTTTGAGTCAAGCTACATCTGGAGAAGTGGTGGGGAGACCTGGCATAAGACTATTTTCAGGACATGTCTATGGGGCAGGGCCTACTTCAAGAGAATTGAATTTGAAGGAAAACAGAGCCAGGCACAAGGAACTCAGCTAAACAACAACAACAACAACAACAAAACTTGTCATTAGGGAAATAGAATTATTCTAACAGCAGCACTGGAATTAGAATTCCTATTTGTACCTGTTCCAATAGTTCATGGTTTAGTATAGATAAATGGTTCAGAGGATAATAATTGCTGAGTAAGTCATGGTGATTCTTATATTTTGTCTCTTATTACCTATCTCTTCTTTCAGAAACCTAACTTCTGTCAGAGGGCTAAAGCCATGTATGTTCTGTGGCATCTGTCTGTGCTGACTATTGCTGTAGGGGGGTAGCGGTGGCCCAAACAAAGATTCCACGCATAGGTACAATCTAACTCCTCACCTCCTCAGTGGAGTCCTACATTCCACTAACCTGGTGACCCCATGGACGTGACTGTTTTGCATTCCCAAGATGTAATTGCAGTCAATGTGGGAGCAGGTTGTGAAAGCGCTCTTATGACACTCCCAGACTGATTATCAGTCACAGCAAATGGAATTTAATTCTGTCAGCAACTGTGTTTTAAAATAGCCTTTGGGGTTCATCTTGGAGAAGTCTTCCTTTTTCTAGGCATTCTCTCTGATGGAAAGGAGCTTCATTATGATAAAAGAAAAATTCTGAGATTCCCTACATTTGATTACAAGGGACTGAAAGTGGAGGGGGGGGAGAGATAAAGGAAATTAATCATTTAATAGCTGCAGGTGAAACAAGACAGTTTATGTTGAAATCTTGACCTAAATCCCATTACTGCTGACCACCAGAGCTACAGCACCCTGAAAATTTCCAGACTGTTAACCCCACCCTTTCCAGAAGCAATGAATACTTCTCCTTATGGACGTCCTTCTCATCCTAATGCCCCCCTTTTTTCTATAGCCAGTGTAGGTTTAATGTAAACAGGACTTTCCCTCCTCGGGTTTATAAAAATACTCCTAGTTCTAGATCTGGTGGGCATGTTTTCAGTTGCTACTGGGTCTTGCTTCTGATAGTTTGTGGAAGCTCATCTCAGGACTTGGTTCTTTTTCTAGCTAGAATCTGTAATGGTCAATTAAACCCTTTTATTTTAGATATCCAGTATTGGTTTAACAACTTGTAAATGAGTTTGTCATGCATCTTCTTATCAATTTTCAGGGACAGGTGAGGCAGAGATGTTCTACACTTACATGTAGCATTGTCTCTATTTTCATCAATCCCTTTAAGGTTAATGAATGAATGCAGGAATTCATAAATGGATGAATGCTGGAATCCATACATAATCCAGTGGATCTTTGCAGCAGAATCACCCTGAGCAACCATTAAAACACAACTTGCTGGGCCACACTTCCATAGTTTCTGATTCAGTCCCTCTAGGATGAGAATTTGTGTTCTTAACAAGGCCCCAAGTCATGCTGCTGGTGATGATCCACAAACCACACTGACTGGCACAAGCCATTATGGAGTCCCCTCTAGTCCTCAAATATTGTGTCCTGAGACTGCCAAGTAGTTCCCACACACAGTCCAATATTATCTCCATAGACTGGGGATATAACCCAGAAGTAAAATGTTTGCCTAGCATACATGAAGCTCTGGGTTCAATCCCCAGCACCATAAAACTAAAATAAAATAAATATTTGACTCACTGTCTTGGAGTGTGGGTGGACTGCCAACTTCCCAGCAAACTTTCCTAAATAATGTTAGACTTGAGAGTATTGGTTCAATGGTGGTGGTGGTGATGATGATGTATATGTGCATGCACCTGTGTTGTATCCCTAATGTGTACTGCTATTCCATTGCAGACCTCTAATGCTGACACTAACTTTTTCCAGGTTATCTCTCCTTTGCCTTACTTAAAATCAAGAATTAATCAAGGAAAAGGAAATGGCAGGTTGTCTGTTCCCCCAAGCTCTTGAGAAAGCTTACTAACATAAAGAAATGAGAGGATCATGGGCTTGGAGCCATGTACTTATGAGGTTTGCATATAGGTTTTAACAGTTAGGTGACTTCCTAAAGCTTTTTGGACTTATATGAGGATTAGCTTCATTATCAGTAAAGTTAGGATTATGACTTTTACCTCAAAATATTGTTGAGTGTATTAAATGAGAAACCCTAGGTGTGATGGTTAATATGAATTGTCAACTTGATTGTATTAAGAGACTTTAATGTGTGTCAATGATGGTGTTTCCAGAGGTTATTGACATGTGGGACAGAAAACTGAGAGTAGACCCACCCTGAATGTGGGCAGTGCAACCCAGTGGGCTGGGGGTCTAGATGCAAAGAAGGCAGAGGAAGGACCAATGTAGATACAGGACTGTTCTTTTTCTCTCTTCTATTTTTCCTACCCACCCCCATCTCTCTCTGTCTGTCTCTCTCTCTGTCTCTCTTTCTCCTTCCTGACCCCAACATGACCAATGAAGATATAAGGCCATTCTCTTTCCCTCTTCTCCCTTCTTCTTCCTCTCCTTATTCTTCCTCCTCCTGCTCCTCCTTCCCTCTCTCCAACTCTCCCTCCCTCCCTCCCCCCCCTTCCTGACCCCAACATGAGCTAAGTAGCTTTCCTCTGCTGGGCCCTTCCCCCATGATGTGCTGCCCCACTTTGGACCACAGTAATGGAGTTAGCTATCTATTAATTGAAACCTCTGAAACAATGAATCACAAATAAACTTTTTTCCCTCTAAGTTGTTCTTGATAGGTATTTTGGTCACATTGAAAGGAAGGTGACTAAAACACTGGGGAAAGCATTTGCCACACTGTCAGACACATAGTAGGTATTGAAAAAAACATTACCTCCCTTCCCATCTTCTACTCTCCTGCCCTCATTCTTATGTTCTTTAATAATGGAATAAGGAAATGGCAGGTTGTCTGTTCCCCCAAGCCATTGAGCAAGCTTACTAACATTAAGAAATGAGAGGATCATGGGCTTGAAGATGTACTTATGAGGTTTGCATGTAGGTGAAGGCTAGGGATATAGCTCAGTGGTAGAGTAAGTGCATGTAAGTGCATGCTTACCATGAGTGAGGCCCTGGGTTCAAGCTCTGGCACACAAAAATATCCTAAGGTGCTTTCAAAGGTCCCAGTCCCAGCATGGTATATGGCCCAATAATCTAGTATGTATAAAGCAAGTGAGTTTTACTGGAGAAGAAGTTCTGTCCTGTTTTCTTCACTCAACCTATACTTCTCCAAAGTAGGTCATTTATCACACAATAGTAATAATACCTGACATTTATAGAGCACATTCCATGTGTCAAGCACTGGGATTGTTTTACAGACATTTTCACATTTAACCACCACTACAACCCAACAAAGTGATACTCTAGTGATCCTACTGGCAGATGAAGAAATTCAGGCTCAGGGAAACTAAGCACCCTTCCCAAAAATGTTTTTATTAAGAACTTACTATTACATGACACTGTCATAGTTCCTTTAAAATTTATATAAGGTAAATCAAAGAAAGGGCTGGTGTCTTATAGAATATGATTTGCCCTACCCAAGAAGACAACTTCCTCACATGAAACCACTAGGAAGGGACAGAGAATGAGGGGCTCGTTTTCAATACAATCTGTTTTGGAAGCAGGAAATATAGGGTCAGGAATGGTTAGAGAGGGCTTCAAGATGAAGGTGAGTAAATCTGCCTAAAGCCATTAGTAGGAAAGTATTCAAAACTTGAAACAAATATTTATGGGGATTTTTTAATGTGCATGTTAGATTTTAAATTATATATTCAATTATAATCATATTTGTAATTATAATTATATATTCAAGTTCTTTTTAAAACTGAAGTAAAATATGCCAGAATGTCAACAGTAATTTCCTCTACCTCATTTTAATCTATATGTATTTTTGACATCATAAATTTCTACAGAAAACATTATTATTGCATGATCAGCAAAACAAAAACTATTAACAAAACTAGGAAAAAAGTTAACTGCTATATCTGCCTTTAAGGAAATTTGTATCTACTCTTTTCTAATACCAACAGTGGGTGATCCCTTAACTGCCTGTTAGTGGTTCAGAAAACATTGTGAACTTCTGGGAAGGAAATACAGTGTAATGCAGCCCAAAAATATGATGCTCAAGACTGAATGCAAAAAATACGTACTGGGAAACCTCTCTGTGTGACAGCTAATCTTTAATCTAAATCTAGGTTATAATGGTAGATTTCAGTACTGGTTTTTGGCTTGCCCTATCCAGATATATTTTGTGTCCTGACAGCCCCTGTGAAAAGGCAAGGGTTCAAATTTCAAGTCTGAACTTCCCATGTGAACAAGATCTCCTTACAGTGTGGGAGGAAATAAATACACGCTGAAAAGTAGCTTTGGATACAGAGACCACCATGAGCACAGGAGACACAGGAATGTAGGGGATGGAAGAACTGAAGCTGAAAAGGACACAGCTAAACCTGGGACCCTTCAGAGCCCCACCTCCAGGGAAGCCCTCTAAGATGCAGTTGCCTGAGGCTTAAAGGGGAGAATTATCTTGGCAATTACTGAGCTTCCCAGGATCCCATGAGTCTGACATAATCTATGTTCACTAAATATTTTTCTTCCCTCTGAGACACTATCCTCACTTCCTATTCTTACACAAAGATGCTCACTTCAAACACAGGTCCCTAGAGGGGCCATGCATCATTTGTGGAAAGTAAATGGTTCCACTCTGGGGCCAATACTCATACCTCACAAAATGCTTAGCACCTGGTCCAAGTGCTCAATAAATATTTGTTGAATGGATGAACAAATGGATGTAATGGTAGATGCATATTTGATAAAAGACTTTTCTGGAGATCATAGGCCAGATCTGCTTATATAGCTTAGGTGAATAGTTTTGGTTTCAGGCAGACACCTTGGTTGGTGGTGATTGCAAAGGGGTTGAGACAGAGAAAGGCTGGACTTTTTGTCACATAATCTTTGTTAAATATAAAACAATAAGAAATAAAATTAATGAATGAAGATAGGGAAAATTGTTTCTCCCACATGTTAGCTGATTAAAACTAGTCCTCCTTCCCCAAACAAATATTCCTCATCTCCAAAATCCAATAATGGTCACAGGGTTGTTTTGACCCCCTATTAAAACACTAGCCCAACACATGACCAGTAAAACTCCACATCATATACAACCACAAGAATGGGATCCTAATTAAGATAAGTTATACTCCATATATGTGTAATATGTCAAAATATATTCTACTGTTAATCTAAAATGAACAAAAAAATTTTTTTTTGTACCGAGGATTGAACTCAGGGGCACTCGACCACCGAGCCACATCCCCAGACCTTTTTTTTTTTTTTGTATTTTATTAGAGACAGGGTCTCACTGAGTTGCTAAGTGCCTCACCATTGCTGAGGCTGGCTTTGAACTTGCGATCCTCCTGCCTCAGCCTCCCAAGTGCTAGGATTACAGGTGTGCGCCACCACGCCCAGCTCAGATTCTTTATTTATACAAAAAAATCCACTAGCCCCATGCTTGAAACAGAGCAATCATTCGACAAACATCAGTTCTCTTTCCACTGAACCTTCCCTAGAAGAAACAACTTTAGATCAACTAAATCACATAGCTAGCATAAAAAGCTCTAAAAAGGGTCAGCAAGGAGGGAAATAGCTGGGCACAGTGGCACATGCCTGTAATACCTGAGCCTCGGGATGATGAGGCAGGAGGGTCACAAGTTTAAAGCCAGCCTCAGCAAAAAGCAAGGCACTAAGCAACTCAGTGAGACCCTGTCTCTAAATAAAATACAAAACAGGGCTGGGGATTTGGCTCACTGGTCGAGTGCCCCTGAGTTCAATCCCCAGTACAAAAAAAAAAAAGGAGGGAAATAAACAGTGATTCATACTTTATTTGGCATAGGAATGAGTCATCTGTTAGTCTTGGATAGAAAGAAAAATCATAAGCCTGATTTTATTTACTTAGGTTTCTTCCATGTCTTATTATGCCTTTACAAGACAAGATACAGAGCATTGTCAGTGTCAGGCCTATCATTAAGATCTTGATGGAGTCAAGATGCCTGTCCTCTTTACTTCTCCAACAAGATAGCAATGACTAATTATCTCAAATAGACCACCCAGGAATGCTATGGAAGCCAATCAGATAGTAAGCGGTACAAAAGGGAATCAAAGGCAAATCTGCTTTTAGAGAAATACCACAAAAGAAGTGTGGACCCCCAAATATCTATCTAATCCAAGTGCATGGGGAAAAAGGAATAAATATTCATTCCCAGGAGCCATCATTTAACCACAGACTTCTTTTATCCTACTTTCTTGAATAAATTGTCCTCTGCATTTTCCATTTCAGGACCATCTGAAATGGCATCTGAACATCTGATTGGCAGGACTGAAGATAGAATCTGCATCAGTGCCTGATGTACCATCAACTCTCTCCCAAAAGGATATAAGAAACAACGAAACAAGAGGGATGTAGAAAAGCAAAAAGATAGAAGAGGGTCAAAGGAAAGAGGAAAGAGACTGACAAAATCATCTGGGCTTTTTAAAAAACTTAGAGATACAGCATTCACATAGTAATGTGTACAAATCTTCATTGTATATCTTGATGAATTTGATATACATGTATACACTGGTATAACCAGATCAAGATGTAGAACATTTCTAAGGAGATGTAGAACATTTATAAGGTTCCCACATGCCCCTTCCCAGTTAATCCTCAACTCTGGAAGTAACTATGGATCTAATTATTACAAATATATATTAATTTGCATTTCCTAGAATGTTCTATAAATGGAATAATAAAGTATGTAATCTTTTTTTTTTTTTCATTTGGTACTGGGGTTTGAACCCAGGGGCATTTTACTACTGAGTTACATCCCCAGTCCTTTTTAGTTTTTATTTTGAGACAACATCTTGCTAAGTCGCTGATGCTGACCTCAAATTTGTAATCCTGCCTCCACCTCCTGATTAGCTGGGATCACAGGCATGCACCACTCTGTGTAATCTTTTTCTTAATCTGACTTCTTTCGCTCAGCATAGTTATTTTGAGATTTCTCCATGCTGGTATATGCATTGATAATATATTCCTGTTTTGGGGGGGAGGGGTACCAGGGATTGAACTCAGGGGCACTCAACCACTGGGCCACATCCCCAGCCCTTTTTTGTATTTTATTTAGAGACAGGGTCTCATTGAGTTGCTAAGTACCTCGCCATTGCTGAGGCTGGCTTTGAACTCGAGATCCTCGTGCCTCAGCCTCCCAAGTGCTGGTATTATAGGCATGCACCACTGCGCCCGGCAGAATATATTCCTTTTTATTGTTAAGTAGTATTCTATTGTATGAATGTGTCACCGTTTGTTTTTCCACTCACTTTTTTATGCATATTTGGGTTGTTTCAAGTTTGGGGCAATTATGAATGGAGCTGCTAAGACCATTCGTGTATGAATCTGAATCATAAGCTTTCATTTTTCTTAGATAAATCGATAAATTCTATAGAATTGTTGCATCCTAGAGTAAACCTATGTTTATCTATAGTAGATTTATTAGGCCTCAGTTCCCTATCTAGCCTGGCTTTTAGACAAGTTAACTTAATTTTCTCCTAAAAATGGAAGTTGCATATACTCTTTATAGAAAATTGGAAAATACACCAAAGTACAGAGGAGAGAAATTACAAATAAAGCAACCTAGGTTTCAAATAAGCTCTCTCCTTTCTGGGATTTGTTGTTGACTATTGGCTGACTTGAAAATGAATAATAGCTAGAGATTTTCTGAAAAATGAACTGAGCAGACTGTCAAACATAAAATCAATTTACAAATCCATGGAGACACTGTCTATGAAAGAGTCAGAGCCCAATATGCCATAAGGCCCAGTTCAGAAAAAGCCTCTAGTCAAGCCCAGAAAGGCAAACAAGTGCCACCCTTCCTGAGGTTTCCCACTACAGAACACAAGAGGCAAAGGAACACACAACAGGGTTTATTTCTGCTCTGGGAACTGAGCTTTTGCCTATTAGGAGAAAAATGCTAAGATCACATATAACATGCTACATTCACACAATGTAATATAGTGTAGTCATTAAATGTGATTATGTAGATCTATGTTTAACAATGGTAAAGAATGATCAGGACCTATTTTTAGGATATAATTTAGCGTAATGGTTAGGATCATGGCTTTGCAACCAGATAATCTGGATTCAATACCTGCCTTCAAACCTAGCTCTCTAACATGAAACAAATGTCATAGCATCAGGTGTGGTGGCACACACCTATAATCCCAGCAACTCAGGAGTCTGAGGAAGGAGAATTGCAAGATCCAGGCCATCCTCAGCAACTTAGCAATGCTATGTATAAAAATAAAAATATAAAAATACTGGGGATCTTGTTCAGAAGTAAAGTGCCCCTGGGTTCAATCCCTAGTACCAAAAAAAAAAAAAAAAAGCTTTGTTGTACCTCCATTTCATCTTCTGTGAAAAGTGGGTAATAATAAGAATATACCCACTTCATGGAGCTACTTTGAGGATTAAATAAAACACTAGAATATTTAGAAAAGCAGTTAGAAAAATTAAAAGTTAGTTCACAGTAAATTTATCATCAATAACCTGAAATGAATCATCAATATTACTCAGCAATCCTACATTTCTCTCGTCAACCCATAACCTGCCCTCGTTCTTACAACTCATTGAATCTTCCCCATTTTCTTCAAACTTCCAAACCCTCCTCCTTCTTATTCTGTCTACATGTGTATGACCACATTCCCATTTGCAGAGAAAAAATGGAGAGGGGCTTCAGAAGGGAATTCCTTTTCATCTTCCTGACATCAAGCATAGACCTTCCACAGCTGTACACATCCTTATCAGTGGTCCCTTAATTACAATAGAGACACTCTTGCTTCCTTCTGAACAATAATTCCTCCACTTGCTTTGGGCTACAAATGTACACTACAATATAATCCCTTCTCTCTGCTATATTTTCAACCACTCACTCCCAAAAGACACTTAACTATAAATTTTACACATCCACAAAATTAATCTCTATTTAAAGGCCTCTTAGCCAGGCTTGGTGGTGCATGTTTGTAATCCCAGCTTCTTAGGAGGCTGAGGCGGGTTTGAGGCTAGCCTGGGCAACTTAGTGAGAACTGTCTCAAAATACTTTTAAAGAGGGAGAACTAAGGATGTATCTCAGTGGTAGAATGCTGCTGGGTTCAATCCCCAGTACTGCAAAATAAATAAATAGGCCTCCTTTGACCTCTAATCTCATTCCTGCTACTACTGACTTTTCCACACACTCCACAGCTAAACTACTTCAAATAGCTGCCTATACTCTTTTGTTTCTGTTTCCTTATCAGCCCTTGTCTGCTAGCCACACTTCAATCCATTCCAATCCAGATTTCTGCCCCATTACTCCATAAAAATAAATCTGGCTAAGTCACTAATGACCTCCACGTTTCCAAATACAACACATTCACCAGTGCACATCTTATTTGAGTTCTTAATACATGCACACTTGATAGTTTACTCCCTATTTCTTTTTTTTAAATAATCTCACTACCATATTTTTATACCTTTATTTTATTTATTCATTTTTATGTGGTGCTGAGAATCGAACTCAGTGCCTCACACATGCTAGGCAAGCACTAGACCACTGAGCCACAACCCCAACCCCCACTACCTATTTCTTCAAACAATCTCTTTGTTTTGTTTCAATGACTCAAGTTGCTCCTGGAATTCTTTTAAATCTCCATGGCTGCTATTTCTGTCTCCTTTACAAGTTGATCCTCCTCTACTCCACATGAAATATTGGAGTTTCTCAAGGGTCTTTCCTATCCTATCCTACATTCTTACTCTGATACTCTGACCAAGACCCCACACACTGCTTCATCTACCACCTGAACACGTATAGCTCACAATGTACATCTTCAGTCTAGAGTTCCCTTCTGAGCTCTAGATCTGTCCATCAAACTATGTATATGGCTTCTTTTGAGTGTTCTCAAAGGCACTTCCAATACAACATGTTTAAGACCAAACTCGGTGTTCTTCACCAAACTTGGTATTCAGTATCTCTGACCAGAAGGTCAAATATCCAGTTGTATAAGCCAAAAACTGAGAAGTCATCCTTGACCCTTCACTTTCCCTGTACGTTATAGAGGGAAAGTCAAAGTACTGTTTTTCCTGTTTTCTACTTTACTCATTACAAATTGCTTCTGTGACCCCCACTAAATTATGTACTAAAAATAGGTCCTGATCATACTTTACCATTGTTATGTAGATCTACATAATCACATTTAATGACTATACTGTATTACATTGTGTGAATGTAGCACATGTTATATGTGATCTTAGCATTTTCTCCTAATAGGCAAAAGCTCAGTTCCCAGAGCAGTCTTGGGTATTTTATTATCATAGCACATAACAAACTAAGAGAAAGACCAAATATATATTCATAATATCACACTTCCTTACTCCCAATTCCAATCCATTGCCAAGTCCTGGATAACCCTAAAATATATGTATTAGATATGGAAAATGACAAACCCCAAAATAATGTAGACTTAGAAGAGGGAATTCAGAGAAAAGCAGTACATTGATGGCATTGATTCTTTCCCAGTATATTCTTTCCCAATTACAGAACAATCCCTAGAAAGGAAGCCAAAGTATTGAGCCTTCCCAAAATAAATCCTTTCCCAGTGATAATACAATGGGACCCTGAAGGGAAAGATAAAAGCTCTGAACACTGACCCCAGACTCTGCATTCTACTCTAAGTAAAAATATTGCCCAGCAAAAACAAATTTTCAAATTACCACAAACCTGTTTCTTGAGTGCCCAAAACTGACTGCTGACCCTAGACCCCCCATCTTGCCCAGTAAGACAGATGCCAAATTCCTAAGCACCCCAAACTGACAATTAATTAAGTCACCTCTCAGTATAAACTATAAGCCGGGCGCGGTGGCGCACGCCTGTAATCCCAGCACTTTGGGAGGCTGAGGCAGGAGGATCGTGAGTTCAAAGCCAGCCTCAGCAATGGCGAGGCACTTAGCAACTCAGTGAGACCCTGTCTCTAAGAAAATACAAAAAAGGGCTAGGGATGTGGCCCAGTGGTCGAGTGCCACTGAGTTCAACCCTGTACCAAAAAAAAAAAAAATCAGTATAACCTATATAAGCCCAGTCCCCTCCTTTGTTCAGTGGCTCATTTTCCACTAGGAGAGTGGGTCCTTCAGATCTATGACTCCATTCTTGAATAAAGGCTTCTGGGTGATCTGTAAAGTCTGTGTCCAGCCCCATCTTCTTGTGCTTAAAATACCAATGTCTTCCATCTAAACCACAGCTAGCCTAATCCAAGCTACTACCGGCACTACTCTAGATTATTATTATTATTATTTTTTTTTTTTTGGTACCGGGGATTGAACTCAGGGGCACTTGACCACTGGGCCACATCCCCAGCCCTTTTTTGTATTTTATTAGAGACAGGGTCTCACTGAGTTGCCAAGTGCCTCGCCATTGCTGAGGCTGGCTTTGAACTCGCGATCCTCCTGCCTCAGCCTCCCAAGTACTGGGATTACAGGCGTGCGCCACCGCGCCCGGCTACTCTAGATTATTAATGAGACTCTCCAATACATTGACTCCTTCCCAATACTTTGCCCATTCTGTAGCAAATACTTCTGTAGGGCGATATTTTCCAAAGACAAATCTGATTTATTGTTCCTACTCCACAGAGCTTCCAATGGCTCTGAGGATATAGACAACACAGTTTAAGCTGGCTTCTAAGTCCCTGCCTAACCCCCACCATACTGGCATGGCCCCTGAGTTCAATTGCTGGTATCCTCCCCCACCCCCCAAAAAAAGAGCAGTAAAAACAGATTTTACTGAGTATATACTATTACCATAGAGGAAAAAAGACTTCAGTATAGAACTGAGCTTAATTCCAAATGAAATAAGGATAAACTTCTATTTATAGACAAGAACTTGAGTAAGTGGGTCAGTAGATGGAAGACTACTAAGAGGAACTATCAACAAAAGGGGGATTCTTACTAAAGTCAAGTCAAGGTGATCAGCTATAGAGAATTGGAAGATGAATTAGCCACCCCATATAGGTTTTGTTTTTTTTTCATTTGTTTTTGCAGTGCTTGGGATGATCCCAGGGCCACCAGATGCAAAGCAAGGCCATAACTTCCACATAAGCACAAAATGAGTGGGGGTTTAGCTGGTCATAAAGCACATGGCTAGATTGCCAGAAGCCCTGGGTTTCAGTCCCAGAACCACCACACACACACACACACAACAAAAATAAATAGGACTAAACTAACTGGACAAGCAAAAATCAAAACCACTACATGTTAAATAATGCAGCTTGGGAGGCTAAAGCAGGAGGATCCAAAGTTCAAAACCTGTCTCAGCAATTTAGTAAGGCCCTAAGTGACTTAGTGAGACTCTGTCTCCAAATAAAAAATAAAAAGGGCTGGGGATGTTGCTCAGTGGTTAAGCACTTCTGGGTTCAAACCGTGGTATAAAAAAAATTAAAATATAGAGAAGACAATCAGCGTGAACTAAAGAGGGAATGAGGTTCAATGAAGAGAAAGGATATGAGAGGATACTTAAAGAATTTGCTGCAGAAAAAAATAAATAAAAATGAAAAGGAAAGTAATATGAGAGAGAAGTAAACAAAATAACTAACATGTTTCCAGAACTTTTTGAAGTTCCAATATGGCCTGGGGTGGTACACGCCTGTAATCTCAGTGACTTGGGAAGTTGAGGCAGGAGGATCACATATTCAAGGCAAGCCTCAGCAATTTAGCAAGGCCCTGTCCCAAAATAAAAAATAAAAAAGACTTGAGGATGTCACTCAGTTGTAAAGTGCCCCTGGGTTCAATACCCAGTACCAAAAACAAACAAAACAGAAAACCACAAATAAAGTTCCAATATAGTGTTGTGACAGTTGGTAAGCTGTTTGTCCTTGATCCAGTCAGCAATGGGGTTTTCTGGAACACAAGGTAAAGGATTAATCTCAAGGCATAAAAATTGTAGCAACATTCCAATTAAAGTAAACATGGATTCCGCACCTACTGTGTGCCAGGCAAGTACCTCTGCGTAGGGCAAAGCAGCACCCTCTGCCAGAGTGAGGTAGCTGCAGTGCCTCCTAGCATATGCTCCAGGGTTGCTCTTGGAGTAGAGAGGCCTTCCCCGCAAGGGGTTCAGTCTGAGAAAACCATCAGAGTAGGCGCCTGGCACAGGCAGGGCCTGAGGGGGAGCCCAGGGTCCTTCCTTCCCTTTCCCTGTCGCATGGCTCACTTGCTTCTTATCATCTCCCCAACCCGTGGCGCCCAGTGGGACTAAAAGGAGCAAGAAGGGCCTGGGAGGAAGTGTGAGGTAATTAGGTAACCAGGTCTTTTCTGACACCCTGCAGTGGTTAACAAACGTGATTACCTTCCCTCTCCAAGCTGTGCTAACACCGGAGTCCTCTTCCTGTCCCCCACCGAAAGCCGCCATTCATCACGCTGACCACTCCCCATTTGCCATTGCTGCTGGTGCAAGCCCCGCGCCTTGTCTTAGCTGCCATTTCCCGGCAGCCTCTTTTAGTTCCCTTTCCCTGAAACAAGATATCCTGGGGAGGGCTGGGGTTGTGGCTCAGCTGCAGAGCGCTCGCCTAGCACGTGCTCGGCCGGTTTCCGATTCTCAGCACCACGTAAACATAAATGCATTGCATTTTGTATAACTAAAGCAAATAAATAAATATTAAAAAAAAAGATATCCTAGGGGGTGGAGAGAGAGGTGTTTTGAGGGCCTCTAAAAATCCTGAAGGGAGAGGAGAGAGGAGTTCTTACCAAACTCTCTCCACCCTCCCCCTTTCTCCTCTTCTTTTGTGATAGCAGTAAAGAAAGGGGACAGCGGGCTAGGGAGTGAGAGGAGGAGCTGGTTCCAGTGTGGTCACCGCCACCCACACCCCACAGGTCACAAGGCGCCTCTATTTTTACACCATCCCTTGCGGATCCGAAAGATGTCCTTCTCTTTCTTTCTCCAGAGATTATTTCCACCTCCCCTCCAGCATCCTGCTTCTTTCCCCCAAGTTATTTGATTCCCACCTACCCTGAAACCGAGTTTCCTTATCTCTAAAGTGGGCTTAACAATGAAACATAACAATTGTGTAGGAGAAACAGACCTTGTGCAAAGGAAGGGGAACAGGAAGAAGGAGGGAGAAAAACAACTTTATAAACAGGTCCTATTGGTGTCCAAGTAGATATCCTAAATGTAAGCAAAGAAGGACATAGGAGAGGTGGCTCAACAGTAACATAGGTTTATTCCGGACAAACCAAAGGGGGGGGGGGCGGCGCGGGGGGCGGGGCAGTGGAGAGTGAAACCTGTCCTCCGCTTACAGCCTGGGGTAGATATAGGGGAGTGGGGGTGCGGTTAGGCCATTGTTAGGGAGTTGTTAGGAAAGGGTTCAGAAATTTTCACTAGATAACAATTTCCTTTCTTATAATGATGGAGTCTTTGGGTTTTCTTTGCATGACAGAAGAAATGTCTAGGGTTTAGGTCAGGCTGAGTCAGAGTGACCTGGAGGTGATTATTGTTCTAAGATGGAGGATACTTTTCAAAATGACTTCACCTCTGTGAAGTTCTTCCTAACACTAACAGGTCAGTCAGATAGAGCATTAGAATAGGTAAATGGTTCAGAAAGTAATTACTGAATGTCATGGTGATTTTCAGATGTTGTCTCTCAGTGCCCATCTCTTCTTTCAGAAGTCTAATCTCTGTCAGAAGGCTGAAGCCAAGCATATTCTGTGCATAGGTCTGTACTGACCATACACAGGCTCCAATGACAGGTATAACCTAACCCCTCACCTCCTCAGTGGGGTCCTGCACTCAGATAACCTGGTGACCCTATGGATATGCCTGCTTTGCATTCACAAGGCTGAATTGCAATCAATGTGGGAGCAGGTTATGAAAGGGCTCTTGTGACACTCCCAGCCTGGTATTAGGCTCAGCAACTAGAGTTTTATTCCATCGGCAGCTGTTTTGCAATAGCCCTTGAGGCCTGTCCTGAAGAAACGGTCATTTTTACTGATAGGGCTAAGAATTCTCCCTTAAGGAAAAAGAATTTGATTTGTAAATTAATTTGCAGTGCATTTTCTTACCAATTTGCTGAGAGATGAGGCAGACATGTGCCATGCTTGCTGGGCTCCACCCCCAGAAATTGATTTGGTCCATCTTGGCTGCATCCTGAGAATTTGCATTACTAATGAGGCCCCAGGTCATGCTGCCGCCTTTGACCCATAAACCACACTGTGAGAACAATTAGCAGGAGCAATCCACCAGTGGAAACTCCCCTAAGCCACAATTACAGTGGCTGACTACTTTTTGCTTGATCCTGCCCAGTAGAGTCTAAAATGAATCTCCTGACCCACTGTTTCACAGTGTGAGTAGGCTGCCCACTTTACCTCCTAGAATACTCCCCTGGGTAGTGCTAGCTTTGTCAGATTACCAGTGGTGACAGGATGTGCCTGTGTGTGTGTGTGTGTGTGTGTGTGTGTGTGTGTGTGTACACGCATGCGCGCATGCAGGGATCCCTACTGCTATCCACCCAGTACTGTTGTTCCTTTGTAGAGTTCTAGTACTGACCGCTGACCTCCAGGTTCTCTTTCCTTTGCTTCCTAGAGCCCTTGAGTTTTTCTTAACCAGCAAAGAAACGAACACCTATGACCTCAGGATTCAGCCTATCCTTTCCTGGGGTTTGGTGACATCTAGTGGTTAACTAGAGAATCTTTGCTCATACTTAAAAGAAACTTCTGGAAAATTAACTCAACAGTATGGAAAGCAAAAACACCTACTAGTTTACCCTCAGAGAAAGGCTTCCTGATGGGCTTAGGAGGGCAAGATAACTGGCTCGATGAGTCAAAATAGTTTTTGGTTTTTGTTTGTTTGTTTGTTTGTTTTTGTTTTGCTTTCCTGCCAACTGTTGTCTCTATTGTGTTTTGTTTTGTGGTACTCGGGATTGAACTGGGGTTGCTTTACCACTGAGCTACATCCCTAGCCATTTTGTCTTTTGAGACAAGGTCCCTCTAAATTGCCCAGGTTGACCTCAAACTTACAATCCTCCTGCCTCAACTTCCCAAGTTGCTGGGATTACAGGTGTGTGCCACCAAGCCTGGCTCCTGGCAACTACTACAGAAATTATAAATCATCAGTCTCAAATCTCCCACTGCATCTTCAGTTTGAAGGCTTTTGTAGAAATGGTACTCAATAAAGTCTCTGAATAAAATGGGGTCAGGTAAGCCGGGCGCGGTGGCGCACGCCTGTAATCCCAGCACTTTGGGAGGCTGAGGCAGGAGGATCGCGAGTTCAAAGCCAGCCTCAGCAATGGCGAGGCACTTAGCAACTCAGTGAGACCCTGTCTCTAAATAAAATACAAAAAAGGGCTGGGGATGTGACCCAGTGGTTGAGTGCCCCTGAGTTCAATCCCTGGTACCACAAAAAAAAAAAAAAAAAAAAAAAAAAAAAAAAAAAAAAAAAATGGGGTCAGGTAGTATCTGCTATTTGATTCCTATCACAGGGTATTTGTCTGGTTCCAGGACTTAAACAGCCCAAGGATAACAGTCTAGTTCCAAGGTAGTCAGATCTACAGGTAACTGTAGTAATTCAGATGCAGCTGGTACTGATCTGAGGGCATCCAGGACTGGAGGTCTGAGACCTGCTGTCAACAGACTCTCAACTGTTAACAACCACTGTGATCTGAACACAAATCTAAGATAGCCCCAAAGGGGCCAAAATGACGACTTGAAATCCTCATGAGGTCCAAGATATCACAAATAATATATGGCTTATAACTTAAAAGAAATTTATAAACTACTTGCTACAGGAAACAAAAGGAAGGTATAAAGGGATCATAAAAAAGGAGGCTTTGTCTTGAAGTTGCTGTTTTAGTGTTGGACCTTTAGCAGATGGAGAACTGTGATAGGTCTCAAAACAGTCTTGAAACTGGCAGTATCAGAATATTCTTGGGTGCCACTATTTAGAAACTTCCAAGAATGGAACCCAGCAATGTTTTAATAGGTCCTAAAAATGATGCTGATGCATGATAAAGTTGGAGAATCACTGGTTTAAAACAAGCTTTAGATGCCCTTGAAAAACCTGGAAGTAAGGGGTGGTTTCATGGTACAAAGTCTCTAGGAGTCCTATGGAAATGGTAATGTTTCGAAACAGGAAAATGTTTAACCTTAATATTTTAAAAAATCTTTTATTTATTTATATGTGGTGCTAAGGATCAAACCCAGTGCCTCACACATGCTAGGCAAGCACTCTACTACTGAGCTACAGCCCCAGAACTTAACCTTAATATTAATCAAAGAAATACAAATTAAAATAGCAAAAGGATATCACTTTCAACTAACAAAATGGCACAGATCAAAATAATGTACATTGTTAAAAGAGTGTATAGAGCCAGGTGTGGTAGCAAACGCCTGTAATCCCAGCAGCTTGGGAGGCTTCCCTAGGAGAATGGAAAGTTCAAAGACAGCCTCAAGGGCTGGGGATGTGGCTCAGTGGTTGAGTGCCCCTGAGTTCAATCCCTCCTACCAAAAAACAAAAAACAAACAAACAACCCAACAAAGCCAGCCTCAGCAACTTAGTGGGACCCTGTCTCAAAATAAAACGTTAAGTAAAAAGGGCTGGGGATGTGGCTCAGTAGTTAAGTGCCCCTGGGAACCATCCCTGGTACAAAAAAAAAAAAAAAAAAAAAAAAAAACAGGCGGGGGGGGGGAATAATAAAACATGCACTGCCAGTGGAGTTTTTACCTTCCTGGTAAGACAAATCAAGCTTTAAAAATGTGTTTGCTTTTGAATCACTAAGTGCACTTCTAGGAGTATATCTTAGTAATAATAATATATACAATGATGTATACATAAACATACTTATGTTTATAGTTTAAAATTAAAAATTTAAATTTTGATGGCAGAGGATTTAAAAGTCAATTAGTATGCCCATATAATAGAACAATGTAAAAAAAAATCAAGCTATACAAGATTATTTTTCCAGTTTTTAAAAGGAAGATTTATTTAACAAGTTTCACTTAGTACAATACATCTAAATGGAAATCACAATACAAGATTTAAATCAAAGCCTCAGAATTTTATACAAACAATATGACCGAACTCCTAAAGTGTTGGTATTACAGCTCAAAATTGTCCCAGATCTTAAAAAAAAAAAAAAGTACACTCACGTGCCTTACAGGATATTAAATCAAAAGCTAGAATTAACAAACATGCCAAATGTTTTCACTTTGAATCATAGACAGCTCCTATATTTGAGTTTTACAGAAAAGCATGTTTCTCAACATGCATCTGAAGTTTTCAATGTATTGTGGTATAAGAGCAACATTTAACATAAGTGAAACTGCTTTAACCTAAATATGCTTACTGTTTAGGTACACTCCTAGAATGTAACTAACTTGAGGAAAGCTGAAAGTTGTTTTAACAGTTATGGTCAATACTGAACTTTGTTATAACTTCCTAGATGAATGTTTCAGTGTTCAAAATTACTGAGCTTAAAGTTTGAAAACAATCTTGACTTCCACTTTACAGTAAGCATGAATCACAAGCCTGTAATGATGCAAAACTGTTAAACTTAACTTTTGTTTTCTTAAAAAAGAGAAAGAAAGGAAGAAAAAAGCTGACCAAGAGTGATCAGAATCAATTTTATTTCCCATTTACCAATCATACTGGATATACTAGACATCCCTCCCATTCTATTCAGCTCCCATAAATGCACAGCTTTTATTTCTGTAGTAGCTGTTTAGTGCTCCTTCTCTACCTAAGCAAGGTTTGACTGATAGTCACTGGAGTTTTCCTGCAAAACTTGGTCATAACCACTCATACTGCTCTGACCACCATAACCACCTCCATAACCACCACTCAGTTGCTGGCTAGCAGGACCCCCATAGCTAGACTGGTTGGATAAGCCCATCCCTCCCATCATTTGGCTACCATAAGCACCACCACTTGCCCCTGCAGTAGAATTCAAAAAGAGTTCTACATAGCTGTGATCATAAGCCCCTCCACTTGTTCCTGCAGTAGAATTCAAAAAGAGCTCCACATATCTGTGTTGCATATTAGCTTTATCTTTTGCCATAGCTGCCACAGCATCTTCATGAGTAGCAAATTCAACATCTGCCTCACCAGTAACTCTGCCATCTGGTCCAATTTCAATGTGTACTCTCATGGGGTTAAGAGGGGAGAAAAAGTTGTAAATATCATTCTCAGTGGCTCTATAAGGTAACCCCCTCATGTGTACACAATGCCCTGTGGTGCTTTGGAAACTGGACCCACCATCTCCATATCTATGGTCAGACATTCCTGAGAAACAATAATTGAGGTCTCTTCCAAATCTATCAGACCCAAAGCCATACCCGTCATTATAGCCACCATAGTCATCATAGCCTCCATACCCTCCACCATATGCACCCCGCCTCATCCTCTCAAAACCAGCTCCTCTGCCAATGCTATTATACCCTCTGCCAGCTCCTGGCCTATCATAAGGACCTGGTCGCTGCATAGCCATGAGTTTTCGAGGTGGGTCATAATGGGTTCGGACTTCAGCTCTGCTACTCTTGAAGATTTCAATGTACCTGTGCCCTATCCTTTCCTTGTGTTTCTTTAAGGCCTTTTCAGCTATCTCCTGTGAAGCAAACTGCACAAAAGCCTCCCCTGTGCTTCGCCCCTGAAAGTCCACCGGCAGTGTCATCCCATTTGGCACAATTTCCAACCCTGAAAAGAACTGAACAATCTCTTCCTTGCTACAGCCAAATGGGAGTCCTCTAAGCCGGACGAAGCCATCATTGGCAGTATCAGGACTATTTGGACCTGTATGCTTCAACACCCAATCCATTTCAACACTGTTGGACTTGAATACTTCAACATATCTATGTCCCATGGTTTCTCTGTCCTTCTTCAAAGCCAATTTCACTTCATCTTCAGATTCAAGTTCAACAAATGCTTCACCACTTGGTCTGCCTTCTCTGGTGTAGATGAAACGAATACCTGATGTGCCATTTTGAATTTTGCAATCGGAGAAGAAACGCATCACTTCATCAGCTGAGCAGGACCAGGGTAGGCCCCTGACCTTCACCACGAACCCCTCCCTGCCTTCAGTGCTCAGCATCATGGTGACTCTTGGGCTCTTGGTGGCAAGCTTAGCTCAATGCAATTTCAATGTGGCTGAAAAGAAATTATAAGAGTACTGTCATGGAAAAATGTTCATAATACAGTAAAAGGAAAAAAGCAAACAATTAAATTACACTGGTAGCCTTTTAAAAAAAATCCATATAAACAAACAAAAAAGACTGCACCGAATTTTTAACTCATTCATTCAGCAATTATTGATTCAAAGCCTAGTATGTGTCAGATACCATTAATGGTGCTAATTTCTGAGTATTAGGATAATAGAACTTTTTGTTTCAGGGTACTTTTTCCCTTTGGATATTTCTGTATGTTTTTGTGTATAAACATCATAGAAAATAAAAAGGCTTAAAAATTAACTGAAAAAATTAGTGAAAGTGGCCAACAAAAATATGGCTATATCTGATTACATAAAAATGAAAAACTTCATTAGATGAAAAATAAGATTAAACAATTAAAAGACAAAACATGAGGGCTGGGGCTGTGGCTCAGTGGTAGAGCACTTGCTTAGAGCGCTCGCCTAGCATGTGAAAGGCACTGGGCTAGCTCCTCAGCACCACATAAAAATAAATAACTAAAATAAAGGTATTGTGTCCAACTATGACTAAAAAAAATTACTAAAAAAAATAGACAGGGCTGGGGTTGTGGCTCAGAGGTAGAGCACTCGCCTGGCATGCTTGAGGCACTGGGTTCGATCCTCAGCACCACATGAAAATTAAATAAAGATATTGTGTCCACCTATAGCTAAAAAATAACTTAAAAAAGGATAAAACATGAGAAGATACCTGGAAGAAATAAATTAATATCCTTATTATATAAAGAATGTATGCAAGTCAATAAAATCAGGGAAATATTAAGGCCTACGAGATAAACAGTAAAAAGACAGTACTGGGAATTTATGTATCCAAACATTTTTTAGGTGCCACATACAGTACTTATCACTGGCATACGAGAATAAATAGGCCCAGAAAGAGTTTATGGTCCTACAGGGACAGTCTTCATTAAAAATATAAATACAGATATACATCATACCTGCTATGACAGAACTCTGCAGAGTGTAAGAATAGTATAAAGGAGGGACTAGTTGGTCAACTCTATCAGCTGGAGGCAGAAGAGTTAAAATGAAACAGATACCTAACCTGTTCAGAGACTCATAAATAATGTTTAAAAATTCTGACAGAGCATAAAATAGGAGTCAAAGAAAGAAAAGACAGCAAGGTGGAGATCCGATCCCAAAGGTCTGATTTGATATACAAATGCTAAGGGCCTCTTATGGGGTTTTATACAGAGGAGTGACGTCATAAACCTTTTCAGACAGATCACCCAGGCAACAGTGTGACTCTCACACAGGAGGGGGTCTAGGTGAAACGCAGGAGATTAGTCAGAATGGTTGCTTGGATATGTTAAGAGATTCAGTAAGGGAACAGCAGTGAGAAGGGAAAAGATAATATGATACACACATATTTAAAAAGTAGAATCTGTAGGACTTGATAACAGATTAAATATAATAGGGATACAGGTATAAGAAGATACAGGAGAGGAGTCTGGGAAATGTTCAAACTTCATCAATTGTCAGAAATCAAGTTAAAACCAGAATTAATCACCATTTTTTACCCACCAAGATAGTGGAAATTAAACAGTGACAGTTAATACTATTCAGGGGTTCACAAACTAATACACTGCTAGAGGAGTGAAAAGTAGGACAGTATTCTGGAAAGCTATTTGGTAATATTTATCACACCTTTTGACAGTCCACTTCAGGTTATGTACCTTATAAAAATGAACTGAAATTTAGACCAAGATTTGTGAAATTATGTATTTTTTGAAAGGTATTAAGAAAAATAGAGTACTACACATTTAAGTTATAAAAGTTATAAATATATTTAACATGAGAATAACTTATGTTATAATCTGAAGTCACCCAAGATCATAGCTATTTTATAATCTCAACTATGTAAAAAATAAATACTCACATACCCTTTGACTCTGCTAGGATTCCTTCCAGGAATCTGGTCAACAAAACTACTTACAAAAATGTTTGCTGCAGCACTGTAATGGTAGAAAATAACCATTAATAAAATGACAGGATGAATTACACTGTATCCTCAAAATGGAATGCTCTGCAGCCATTTAATAAAAGATCTATTTTCCCTGACCTAGAAAGATTTCCTAAATACATTAAAGAATATGCATAGTATGATGCTACTTATATTAAAATATAAGCATGTATGTAAATGTGTAAAAAGACCTGTAAGTGTGTAACAAACTTTTTTTGAGGGAAAAAAAACAACTGAAAAGTAGGGGGAATGAAGTGGGACTTTCACTTTTTATACTGTGTAATTCCATACAGTTTTGATTCTTTAAACTCAGTATATTGGAATAAAAATTAAAAAGTTAAAAATTTGTATGGGGAATATGTCAAATGTTTATAGTAATTAATCCGAGGGGTAGGTTTATGGGTTTTTTCCATTTTTAAAATTTTTGTGTGCAATCTTAATTTTCCACAGAAAGAGTAATTACTTTTAGTTCAGAAAAAAGTAACAAATCAAAATATTTGCTTTTCTGGGATCTGGCACAGTGAATTTTATAAAATTTTCTAATTTTGGATGTGGATAGCTTATCTGACATGGTCTGGGAACATTAGGTCTCTTGGAAAGAAAGTTCAATCTGCCATAAAACCACACTGAGGATTCAATTAAAACATTTACTAATTGTCCATCATGTTCCTGCAACTCCAGTGAAAACAGTCTTCCTATAAACCATCTTTAGGTCTCAGTGATAGATCATCTCTGGGACAAAGAAGAATCCTCCTAAAGCACTCTACAGCTTAATAGCCCCTCTGTAGTGGCTGGAGGTCCCGCTTCCTCACAACTTCTGGGAAGGCCATCGGAAAACTTGTCTGAAGTGGAATTAGGATTACATTTGTGAGTTAATAATTTGTGTATTTATGTGTGTTATACACATACTTTTTAAAAAAAAACTTAATGACATAAGGTTGAGTAGTCACGAATTACATTTATGTTTAAAACTTATGAAGTATACTGTATTTTTCGAATGATAAAAATTCAACATGTAATTACTGTTATAAGCAGAAAGATAAACGTTATTCAAATACTCAAGTAAAAACATTTATTGGGCGCCTCAGGCGCGCAGCATTTGCCTACACGTGACTCTACTGACTTAATTCACTTGAGGCCTCCACCGACACACAATCAGGCAGTAGACTGAGAGCCTGAAGGAATGGACCAGCACTCAGACCACTGGTCTCAATATCTGTTTGTCCTAATTCAGGACCGTAGTTTTCAAACCTTTTTTGCCTTACGGTTCCTCTTGGGGGTTCCCTGAGACGGGCCCAGACAAACAAATGTACAAACACACACACAGTCACAAATGTCCACCATTTCCCCACCAGGCGAAGAGAAGACGGCTTCCCGGTACTGAGATGAGGGGGAGGGGGAAGGCGGAACGGGGGGGAGGGGAAAACAGAGAACTAAAAAGGCGGAGGCGGCTCCCGGACCTCGGTTTGGTCTTCAACATCACCATCCCCGAATCCCCAGTTCCCACCCACACACCAACCTCTAACGATACCGGGTAATTTTCCTTCCTTCTTCCCTCAAACGGCTATAGCGAGACGGTAGACGACGACCAGAACTACTTCTGCTCACGTAAGCGTTTGGTCACGTGAGCGCCTACGTCATGTGAGATCTCGGCCACGTGAGCAACTCTCGGGCTAAACTCGGGATCACTAAGGTGCCGCACTTCCTTCTGGTATAGAAATAGGGCGGGGCCAATATCAAGAAAGGAAGAGTGTGATTGGTTAGCTGTGCGTCTTACGTGATTGATTATTGGTCAGCCTCTGGAAATAACCGTCCAGTTGCCTGAAAAACAATAACGTCATTATTTAACAACCCATGGATGATTGTTCCGCCCCTCAGGTTAAACTTAAAAGCCCAGGTTACCCCAGAAATCTGTAGCGCATAATCATGGTGACAATGAAGCTGAGGAGCCGGGATCCGTGGCTGGGCTATGTGCTTGCGCTTCACTTCCCGACCCTAGTACTCTGGGGCGACCTTGGGGCCATGGCACTGGATAATGGCTTGGCAAGAACACCTACTATGGGCTGGCTGCATTGGGAACGTTTCATGTGCAATGTTGACTGCCAGGAAGAGCCGGATTCCTGCATCAGGTATCACATTATTGGGTGCCTCCTTCCCTTCACTTTTCTGTATGTTTGTCTGGATGTGTTTGGGGGAAACGGAGGGTCTCAATGTGAACATTTGAACCAGAGGGAGAGCTCCCCTACTATTGTTTGCTTTTTTTTTTTATCCCGAGCAAACTGTCCTAAACTTTCTCCGGTGACCCTTCCTTGTTTAGAAGCCCAGCCAGCGGCACCTGCTTCACTCCCTCTTGTTCTCTCCCTGTCAGGTAACCCAGCTGGGGACTTTATTCATTTACCATGTGGTTATAGGCAGATCCTTCTTGTGACGTTCTTCTCTGTGCCTGGTGCTACCCTTCAGCTAGCCCTAAGCACAGCTGGAGTGGGTTGGAAGACTGGGAAACTAAGATTCTTGCCATTTCTTCTCCTTTATGGGGCACGGGTTCCTTGGCAGTAACTGGAGAGTTAAAAAGACCATGGGGTCTCTGAAATCTACATTAGCTGTCGCGCTTGAGTTTGACATCACATTGCAAAGTTGACTTAGGGAACTTTGTACATCAAAGGTGAGAATTGAGACTGGGTTAGACAAGTATTTAACCAATCTGCCCCTCATCATCCTTGTCTGTAAAGTGGAATAACATTTCTTACCTCAAGGAACCGACTCAGAGCTATCAGTTAGTTCCTATCTCACACGGGTGAGCTTTCAGTGAAATAAACCCATTTAAAGTTTGTAACACAGTGCCTGAGCCCTCAATTGAGCAAATGGCATCCATGGGAAATGGCTATTATGTCTGCAAATATGAGTATGTGTATTTTTCTGGAAAGGGAGTCTTTACATTTCTTAATATTCTCAAAGGGATTCGTGATCTAGAAAAGGTTAGTTAAGAATCACTGATATTGTTGAAAACATAATAAGGTTATGCATGGTGCAGATGCTCCTCTAAAGGCAGTAGTCTCTACATCCATAAGTTATTCCTGTAAATGTATTTACAGAAAAGGTCAGGATGTTGGTAAGACATCACAAGTAATTGGCCCTTTAAGTTTCAGTTAGTCTACTGTGACCTTGGTATACAGTGTGTGGCACGGTTGTGTATCAAGCATTTCTTTTTTTTTCCTTTTCCTTTTTTTTTAAAGTGGTGGTTGTCTTATTTTTGTTTCTGGTTATAAAATCAGTGTATGGTCATTGCAAAAAATGTAGATAAAATGTGGTACAGTGAAAATTAAAATTCCCACCATTTCACAATCCAGAAATAATCATGTTTAAAATATGGCATATTTGCAACTGTTTTCTATGTAAATGAAAACTTAGATTTCTTTTTTTCATTATTTTCTATACAATGTGTATCATGTTTATATCCTGAATGGTTAACTGCTAGACTCTGGGATCTGGCCTAGGTTCCAATCTTATCTCATTGTTACTTAGCCATGTGACTTTGGGCAAAGTATTTATCCTTTCTAAATATATGCAGAGTAGAGTGTCTGGCACAAAGTAAGAGATTCATAAATGCAAATTGTCTGCATATACCATAATTTATTTAAGTAAGTCCCTGTTTAATAAAGAAAAGTCCCTGTTGATAGCAACTCAGTTCTTCAAATGTTTTACGTCATCTGATTCTTACCTTTTTTTTTTTTTTAGAAATACTAACGATTGGGTCCAAATGTTAGGTAGATTGTTTAACCATGAACAGGTGGATTTGGAAAGGATTGGCAATAAAGAGCAGTAACTTCCGGGAAGAACATCAGATACATCAAAAAGAGAGTCTTTGAGTCACAGAACTGGGGATAACAGGAAACCTTATCTATAAAGACAAGTACGGGGGAAAATGGGGACTGGTATGTCAAACTGTCCCCAGACATAGTTGATTATAACCCCTTATGGGAACTATTGTTTCAAAACCTTGGGTTTTCATGATGCTCCCCTTGTGGCTAAGTCTTCACAACCACCACAAAGTTTGCTGAGGACTATATGAAGGGTAATAAGTCTATTAGGGTGTTATGCAAGGAGTTTGCTGAAGGCTGTTCAAAGAGTAAAAACCATTCGAGCATTCTAGGCGTGTGCAAAAACTGGGACAATAACAAAGACATCCAAATTTAAAAAAAAAAAAAAAAAAACTCAGACTCTTTAAAGAGATGACCCTGACCTGTGCATCCTTATCTCACCCACTCTCTAATAAACTCCTACTTATTACTCTGAGCAACTGGATGGAAATTCTTCCTGCGGGGGTGTAGGAAATTATTGCTGCAGAGCCAGATGTGTTGGCACATACCCATAATCCCAGTGGCTTGGGAAGCTAAGGCAGGAGGATCACAAGTTCAAAGCCAGTATCAGCAAAAGCAAGGCGCAAAGCAACTCAGTGAGATCCTGTCTCTAAATAAAATACCAAAAGAAAGAAAGAAATGATTGCTGCAGATTCCAGTAGTTCCTTCAGCTCCACTGGCACAAAGTTATGCTCATTCTGGTAATTGTCACGCTGTCCTTCCTAAAGATTTTACAAATGTACATTCCCAACAACAGTGTGTAAGAATGCCTGTTTCCCTCCACCCTGGCCAACACTATATTTTTGTTATTCTTTTGAAACTTTGCCAATCGGTAGGTGTTTTTATTTTTATTTCTTTTTTTTTAATTTTTAAGATACTGGGTATTGAATCCAGGGGCTTCACACATGCTAGGCTAGGCAAATGCTCTACCACAAAGCTATACCCCTCAGCCTCTATTATTTACATTTCTTTGATTACTAACAAAGCCAAATATTTTTTCGTATGTTAAATTGATTCTTTGCACAGCTGTTTCTTTCATGGATTTTTCCTTTGTGTCAGTCCCCTATTCAGTGGGAATGTCTGGGGTTTTGTTGTTCTGATCAAGCATATGTTGGGAATACAGGTGATTTCTGGTAGGTGTTGGTTTTTATATTTATATAACTAGGCACATCATTTCTTTATGATTTCTGGCTTTGGGTCTGGAAACCAAGAAATCTTAAACATGGTTAAGAAATTTATTTGGGTGCAGAATAGATTTATAAATGAGGAGTACAGGCTTAGTTAGATAGAACCAACATTACACAAAAGGGAAGGTGAGCTTGTGTTTTTGAGGGGTTGTTGTGGGTTTTTGTTTGTTTTTGTTTTGTTGGTACTAGGGATTTAACCTAGGGGCACTTAACCACTGAGCTATATCTGCACCTTTTTTTTATTTTGAGACAGGTTCTCACTAAGTTGCTTAGGACCTTGCTAAATTGCTGAGGCAGGCCTCAAACTTGTGATCCTCCTGTCAGCCTCCTGAGTTGTTGGGGTCACAGGCATGTGCCATCCCAGCCGACTGAACTTGGGGTTTTACAAGAAGGTAGTGCAGTTTACCATACTTTGGTGGGGGGGGAGTGGGAAATAAAAGTCCCATTTATCAGATGACTGGATCTCCTTCTGAACTTTATCGTAAAATTTCCTTTATTGGGGGGGGGGAGGGCACCAGGGATTGAACTCAGGGGCACTTGACCAATGAGCCACATCCCCAGTCCTATTTTGTATTTTATTTAGAGACAGGGTCTCACTGAGTTGCTTAGCACATCGCTTTTGCTAAAGCTGGCTTTGAACTCGCCATCCTCCTGCCTCAGACTCCCAGGCTGCTGGGATTACAGGCCTGTGCCACCACACCTGGCATCTCTTAAATTTCCTTAATCTTTGTATTCTAATGCTAAACTACACTAGCTTTCTTTCATTTTTATAGAAAGTACACATTAAATCTTTTAGGTGAACTTTTTTGAATAGTTTTGCCAAGTTCCTTAAAAAGTCCTTTTGGGATTTGTTCAGGGTTTTATTAAATATATAGAGATTTTATAGCTGGGCTGGGGGTATGGCTCAGTTGGTAGAGTGCTTGCCTCGCCTGCATAAAGCCCTGGGTTCAATCCCCAGCACCATACACACAAAAAATGATTTTTAGGGAGTTTGTTTTTAAATTTTTATTGTTTCTTTTTAGTTATACATAACATTAGGATTCATTTTGATATAATTTAAAAATCACGGACTATAATTTGCTCAAATTCAGTCCCCAGTAATTTCCCCTTTCTCCCTCTCCCTGTTCCCTTTCCTCTACTGACCTTTCTGCTATTTTCTTTTATATATATATTTTCCTTTTGAAGATGAGGATGTGGGGGAAAAGGTAGACTCATACATTATTGATGAGACTGCAAATTACTGCAACACTTTGGAAAGCAATATGGAGATTCCTCAAAACACTAGGAATGGAACCACCATATGATCCAACTATCTCACTCCTTGGTATATATATATAAAATCAGCATACTGTATTGACACAGCCACATCAGTGTTTGTAGCAACACAATTCACATGAGCCAACTATGGAACCAACCAAGGTTCCCTTGAACAGATGAATGGATAAAGAAAGTGTGGTATATGTACACAGTGGTGTATTACTCAGCCATAAAGAAGAATGAAATTATGACATTTGCTGGTAAATGGATGGTACTGGAGGCTATCGTGCTAAGTGAAATAAGCCAGACTCAGAAAGCCAAAAGTTTAATGTTTCCTCTGATATGTGGAAGCTAGTCCAAAATAAGTAGGAAAAAAAAAAAGAGAGAAAGTTTGCTTTTTGAAAATACTGAGTTTTCTTATCTAAGAGCAAAGTAATATTTCTCCAATTATTCAAATAATTTGGGAGTATTCACAGTTTTAATATATGGGCAGTGTGTGTACCTTAAATTTATCTTTAGTTTATTTTAGTTTTTTTTCTGTTTTTCTTAATTGCTCTTGTGAATGGATTAATTTTCTCCAAACAGATAAGTATTGATATCTAAAGGAGCTGCTTATTATGTTAGTTTTGTAGTTTCTTATTCTGTTAACTTTCTTCATAATTCTAATACCTTTTCAATTTCCTTATGTATCTCTCATTCCTGTTTTAAATTTATTTTCTTGCAAAAATATATACTTTTAGTTTTATATCAACCATAAGATATGCATAAGGAAAGAAGTAAAATCCATTCACCCCACAACCTTGCCCGTTCACTTAACTGCTCTTCTCCAAAGACACCCACTGTTCCATGGTTGCTTGTGTAGCCTTCCAGATGTTTTTTATGCATTTAAACACAGTCTGTGTTTGTTTTTGTTTTAAACACAGATTGCTGCATTACATATGAAGATTTTTTGTTTGTTTGTTTGTTTTGGTACCAGGGATTAAACTCAGGGGCACTCGACCACTGGGCCACATTCCCAGCCCTTTTTTGTATTTGTATTTAGAGACAGGGTCTCACTGAGTTGCTAAGTGCCTCGCCATTGCTGAGGCTGGCTTTGAACTCACGATCCTTCTGCCTCAGCCTCCCAGGTGCTGGGATTACAGGCGTGCGCCACCGCGCCTGGCTACATATGAAGTTTTTTTTACTTTATTTAAAATGAAATATTCTGGTCACCTTTCCTTGTTAGAATATAAAAATCTACTTTAGTTTCATGGTTTCATAATATTCCATTAAGTTTGACTTAACCAGTTCTCTTCTGATAGAAATTTAGGTTTCCAGCTTTTCAGTATTGCAGACCATATATCAATAAACATTATTGTACAGACATTTTATGCACTAATATCACTATCTACAGGATAAATTCGTAAAAGTGATACAAAAAGACTGCCAAAATAGTCTGCATTCTCTTCTCTGGCCTCTCCAACCAATTCAAGGTCCTATTACTACCTAGCTACCTATCAGATGAAATTGGCATCTCATTTGTATTTGTATCTCTTTATGTAAAAGTGAAAATGGGCATGATTATTCACCATTTGTATTCCTTTGACTCTGAAATGTGTTGCCCATTTTTCCTATTGGGTTATTCATCTTTTTTTTTCTTTTTACTAATTCTTTGTTCAAACATGATAAAAGTGTTGCCCCAGTTAGTGCTTAGTTTATGTTTTGAGGCGTCCTGAAATATTTAGATTATTATGCAGATAAATATATCTGTTTTATCATTAATAATTTGAATTTAGGTCATTTAAAGGAGCTTTTTCTTAGGCAGAAATGTGGGGAAAATTGTTTTTGTAGTAACTTCTAAATCATTGCTTAAATGCTGTCAATAATACTTACATGCGTGTACCTTCAGAGACCTCTTCTTTCCCATATCATTTTTTAAAATATTTTTAGTTCTAGATGGACAGAATGCCTTTATTTTATTTATTTATTTTTATATGGTGCTAAGGATTGAATTCAGTGCCTCACATGTGCTAGGCAAGCACTTTACTACTGAGCTACAACCCCAGCCCCTCCCACATAATTTTTTAACAAAAATAAGTCAACTACATTTTCTCTAAAACTTTTCTATAACCAACTCACAGGCAGCTCTGCACTCATTAAATATTGCTTACAACTACATCTTCTTAAAATCTAGGAGTTGCAAAATAACTACCAAGCAGGCTGAATTTCTGGCAAGCTCAGCTTTCTGTCCCTCAGTCCTCAACAGCATAAATGTAGAATAAATCCAACAACTAGATTTTACCTAGTGTAGCTATAATTTTGTCGTGTCTATGAAAGTCAATGAATACTTCCTGTATAAACTTGTAATTTCGCAATAGCAGAATACTGCTTATGTTGCTATCTACACAGTATTATGCTCTTTCCCATGTCAGGTTCTGAAAACATAATTCTACCTCAAATCACAATTATACAATAATTCAAACTATCCCTTAAAACTAAATCAGATGCTTAAATTAGCCACCCTCTCTCCATTCCCCATCAAGGGAGGAAAACAAACCTGTCATAAGTCAGCTATGTTGCAGTATCCGCTGTCAGGCATTAACAGCCTTCCATCTCTAAGCTGATGGGCACAAGTAATAGGACTTGAAAGTTAAGGAAATTGGCAGAATATTTTCCACAATTTGTACAGTACTTGTTCAGCATGTAAGTAAGTATTTCCAAAGTTATGGTAAACTCTTCAGACTATACTAGAAGCATCATACCACTTCACATCAACCATTGCCAGTTTCATTTAGTGGCCTCCTTCCCCTCTGGGAACTATTCAGAAAGTTACTATTTTTTTTTTAACAACTACTCGCCCAGGCCTCTTCCACTGATGAAAGCAGGCAAAGCACATGCTGTGTGTCTCCTAGAGAATATTGCATCTTTTATTTACCACCCTTGGCTTTATTTTCACAGTGAATTCCTGGCTTAAATGTAATCATCCAAGAAACCCTCCCTATGCGCTCTCCAGTTATTCCTCATTACTTGCAAGGAGAGTCAAGCAGAGGAAAGAAAGAAAAAAAAAAAAAAACTTCAACATTGCCAGCCAAGCCATAAAAATGTGCATTCTAGTTTGTTATATACTGAGAAACCATAGATGTGCTTCAATCCCTTTCAAACCTGCAGGAAACAAACAAACAAAAAGGTATACCTTTAAAGAATGCTAATTAGATGTTTAAAAGGGGGAATGGGAAAAAAGGATGGATAACCTCAAAAGCTAACCACCCTCTGAACAGAAGGGAAGGGTGCTGAGCATAGAAAAGGCAACATTGGGGCTTACCAGAAAATCAACGTTTGCAGATTGCATTAGACTTCAAGCCAACCAGACAGGATTAAAACAAATCTTAATTTTCCCTTGGGGGCAATATATTAATATTAACCCCACTCCAAAGAGAATGATAAAAGGTACTGACTAAACAGAGAAAGACTTAAGTTTAAAAAAAAAGACACTTCCAAAATCTATCCCCATTCATTTGGTACAGTGTTCACCACCAGTTTCAACTGGACTAACATGGGAAGAGGTTAGAAAATATGCAATTTGCGATCAGGAGAAAAATATGGGGAGAGAGTAGTTTTGCTATAGCATTGTTCATATCAGTCCAGTTCAACCATTCCCACCAGTATGTCTGGAAAAGATACCTGCAAGGGGAAAAAATTGGGGGGGAGGTGAAGGAGCAGGTGGTGCTTTTAAACTCAATATTTTAGAGAACTTTCATGGTCTGTCAGGCAAAGGAGGGATGTGCAGTTTTAAATCACAAGTCCCTTTCTTGCCTTTATCAAATATCTTTACAAGCCCAATTTGCAGAATGTTGTCTGTGCATCTGCTCTCCAGCCACAGGATACCTGGACAAAAAGGCCGCTGGGTCTAGATGCTGCCTTCTAGGTCCCAGGTTCCTGTGGTGGCAGCAGCATCAGCTCTCTCCCATTTTAAATTTTTGGAGGTTTTTTTGTTGTTTTGTTTTTCTGTGGTATGGGCTCTACTGTGCTACTTATTACCCTAGCCCCTTGTTTCGAGTTTTTATGGTGGAAGAAATTTTGAAAGAACAGTTCATTTTACCTTGTATTAATTGTGATTATATCCACACTTACTGGACTTAAAATACTTTGTGAGATCCCAAATTTGATCTAATGAATTGTAATGATTATTGGAATCTCTCTTTCAGTGAGCAGCTCTTCATGCAGATGGCAGAGCTCATGGTCTCAGATGGCTGGAAGGATGCAGGTTATGAGTATGTCTGCATTGATGACTGTTGGATGGCTCCCCAAAGAGATTCATTAGGCCGACTTCAGGCAGACCCTCAGCGCTTTCCTGGAGGGATCCACAGACTAGCTAATTATGTGAGTTTATAAATGAATTTTTTCATTCAGGGGTCTGTAAGCACTTAGTCACCTTGTGCCACTTAGGAAGTTGAATGGTTACTGTTATCTGAACATTGAATTGTAAGACTTATGAAGTGGAACTTTCATCCCATCAGCAGATACATGTTTTGTAATAGCTCATGAGGCCCATCTTGGAGAAGTTCTGCTTTTACTGAAACCACTGAATTCTCTAGGAGGAAAAAGGAAATTGGTTCTTGTCATATGTATGCACATATTTCCATATAAGCTCTGGGCCGCTATTATAATTGTATTATAAACTACAATTTTAGAAGACAACAAAAATGTTCTGGACATTATTAAAGAGAAATACCGCCCAACACTAGCTAAAGGTGACAGATTTTATTCAGTAATATTGCAGTAGGGGAAAGAGCCAAGCTCAAATCCAAAAGCAACAAAGATAAGTGAGGATTCATACAGATAAGCAAATTGTGGATTGAGGGGGTCAGTAGATGGAAAATTACTAAAAGATGCCAAGGGTGAGGGGATGACTTAGCGGATTCTTGCTAAAACTGGGACATTAGAACACAGTTGAGGCTTGTCCTTGGAAAGGTACATTTTAGAATTCCATCAGGAATATTAGAGTGGCTGACAGCTTTCTCCTCAGTTTTATTCTGCATGTCACATGTATGGTTTGAACTTTCTCAGAATTGGGGAATTTGTTCTTTGCCTTGCAACAAATTCATCTGGAAAATTGTGGAGGGGGTGGGTTGTGGAAAAAACCCTCTCCAATATCTGGTGAAGCACACTTGTCTGTTCCCCCAGCCTGGAGTGGTAGTGTTTTTTTGTACTACTTCTTGATTGCCCTTCTATCGTGGTGACTCTTTCTTCTCATTTCAGGTCCACAGCAAAGGACTGAAGCTAGGGATTTATGCAGATGTTGGAAATAAAACTTGTGCAGGCTACCCTGGGAGTTTTGGATACTATGACATTGATGCTCAGACCTTTGCTGAGTGGGGAGTAGATCTGCTAAAATTTGATGGTTGTCACTGTGACAGTATAAAGCATTTGGCAGATGGTATGTTTCATTCAATGGATTTAGCCATGAGCAAAGGGAAGAACTTTGAGGCCAAGGTAGCTGAGCTAAGAACTAATCTTCAGATTTTAAATATTCAGTCTCTTTCAGTTCGTTCATTCATTTATGTTTGTGTGATCCATGCATGCCTAATCATGGTTAATACTGTGCACTTTTAACTCAAAAGGGTTCTAACAGTTCATTACAATTAGTAATTGTAACTCTTCATAACATCATTTAGAAAAGAATCCAGGATGTCAGATAGTCAGAGAAAGAAGCATCTTCACTTTTGCCTTTGCTTAAATATACATACCATCTCTACACTACCTCCTCAGAACAGCAGTCTTGGAGATACTATGCACAATTTTAGCACAGAGCAACTACCTGTCCCTGCTGCTGGTTTAAAATGTAAACATGGACCCCCCAGAAAGCCTCTTAAAATATACAGCCCCAGCTGGAAATTCCCTTTCCCTTATTTTACCCATTGTTTTCTCATACAGGTTATAAGTACATGTCCTTGGCCCTGAACAGGACTGGCAGAAGCATTGTATACTCCTGTGAATGGCCTCTTTATATGTGGCCCTTTCATAAGGTGAGCTAGTGAGCACAGAATCCAATTTTCAGAACTTGAGAATAAAGGAGACACATTTCCTTCAAAGCCCATCCAGTTTTCACCATCCCCACTACTGTAATTATAGTCTAATGTACCACCACCTAGGAAGTCATCTTTGATTCTTCCCTTTATGTCACCATTCACGTCCTGTCCATCAACAGGACTGCCAGTACATTCTCCAAAATATATCTTCAGTCAGCCCACCTGTTTTCCTCCTTGCTTCCACTCCGGCCTTCCAAGGCACTCTCATTTCTCACTCAAGACTTCTCTGACAGCCTGATTAATTTCCAGCCCTCTTCCCACCTCTATCAATTTTCCAAGCAGCACTAACATTATCTTGTTAAAATAGCATCTTTATCAGTTCCCTACTTAAAATCCTTAACTGGCTTTCCACTGCACTTGAAATAAAATCAAACTCCATTGATCTGTCCCTTACCTGCTTCTCCAACCTCCAAGGAATGATAGCTCTTTCTTTATTCATTGTTTTTCTTTCTACCCCTCAAACACTGCTAATGTTTTTACACTTGCTTGTTTTCTTCTAGAAGACATCTTCCTCCAAGATTTTTTTTAATTATTTGTATTTTAGTTGTACACAATGCGTTTTATTCAATGTACTTTATTTGTACGTGGTGCTGAGGATCGAACCCGGGTCGCCCATGTGCTAGGTGAGCGCTCTACCGATGAGCCACAATCCCAGCCCCTCCAAGATTTTTTAAAGGGTAGATCCTTAACATTCAAGTCTCAGACCAGATGCCACATACTCAAGTCTTCTCTAACTACTTTAAAATAGCCCTGTCTATTACCACATTAACCTGTTTCTTTCTAAAAGCTTAGCACTATTAACTTATTGTATGTCTCCCCACTAGAATGTAAATTCCATGAGGGCAGGGAACTTGTCCTACTTTATCACTGTTATTGCTAGCATATGGTTAAGTATTGAATAGTTATGGAATGAATTCCTATTGTTTTCTTGAAAGCCCCCCAATAGTCTCACCTTTTCCTCATCTTACACCTCAGATCTTCTACCTATATACAGATTTTAATCAATTCTATTAACAAATTATATGCTTAGGACTCAAGATTTTATGTTTGATGGAGTACTATGTAATTTTGCAGCTTACTTTTTTTTGAAAAATATATTTATTTATTTGATTGTACACAATGCCTTTATTCTTTTTTTAATTATTTATTTACTTATTCATCATGCACAAGTATAGTATCTTTTTACATACAACTGCTTGTATACAAAGTATATAAGTTCCATTCAGATCTTTCGAACTCGGGCCACGCACGTGCTAGGCGAGCACTCTACCACTGAGCCACAATCCCAGCCCTTGCAGCTAATTTTTACTTGTTAATAGCATTTTAGTTAATTCTGATTATAAAAATAATACATTAATTTTACAAAAGCTTGGAAATAAATACTCTTCCATAATGCCAATACCTAGATAGCATTTGGTAAATTTCCAGCATAAACAGTATTCAATTAATTTTAATCCCTTATTAAAGAAGTACTGCCTACTTCTGAAGCACACTTCTTATAATCTTGAGACTTCTTCATGGAGACCTTCAATCTGTAAACTAAAGGTTAAAAGTGCCTCATTTAAATTGGGCTGTTTTTGTCTCACAAGTGAACAGAACCATTTTACTTGTTTTCACAGCCTAATTACACAAAAATCCGACAGTACTGCAATCACTGGAGAAATTTTGCTGACGTTTATGATTCTTGGGAAAGTGTGAAGAGTATCTTGGACTGGACATCTTCTAACCAAGAGAAAATTGTTAATGTTGCTGGACCAGGGGGTTGGAATGACCCAGATATGGTAAGGACTTGAGTCCTCCTTGATCAAGACCAATAATAGGCCTGTTTCTTCTTTGACATCCAAGGAAAATGGAGGTAAAGTTCCTGGGAGGGGGCTATCTGTATATAGAGCAAGGTGCTGTAGAAAGTAGCTTTACTCTGTGGTTCATCAAGGTAATTCTACAAATGTTTTGCCTTCTCTCATTTTTGTCCCAGTTAGTGATTGGCAACTTTGGCCTCAGCTGGGATCAGCAAGTAACTCAGATGGCCCTCTGGGCTATCATGGCAGCTCCTTTACTCATGTCTAATGACCTGCGACACATAAGCCCTCAAGCCAAAACTCTACTTCAGGATAAAGATGTGATTGCCATCAACCAAGACCCCTTGGGCAAGCAGGGGTACCGCCTTAGAAAGGTAATGTTCTGTTAGGGAAAATAGTTCAGGAACTTGTTCTCCTGCCTCCTCTGGTTACACATCAACTGAAATTTAAGGTTTGTATTTTAAGGTTGTCTTTTTATACCTAAGGATCAATTGTTGTGGGCCTATAAATCTGTAACACGTTAAATTTGTTACATGAGGATCGATCTTGAGAATGCTTGATCTTTATGCCATAATCCATAATAAGGCTTTTTGCTAGAACCATTACTTATTTCCAAAGTAATCCTGTTTTACTACAGGATTTTTTTTCTGTTACAGGTGCTTTTTTCCCCCCAGTACTGGGGTTGGAATCCAGAGTTGTGCTCCACAACTAAGTTTATGTCCACAGCCCTTTGAGACTGGGTATTGCTAAGTTACCTTAACTGGCTTGGAAATTATGATCCACCTGACTCAGCCTCCCAAGTAGCTGGGCCAAGTAGCTGGGATTACCAGGCATGCAACAATGCAATCAGCATGTGCTAGATAGTTCTGACAGTATGACTGAATGCCAAATTAAAAAAGCAGCTCATTGCTAGTTATCAAGCAATCACTCCTATCTTCTTTGCTTTTTAGGAAAACAACATTGAGGTATGGGAACGACCGCTCTCAAACTTAGCCTGGGCTGTAGCTATGAGAAACCTACAGGAAATTGGTGGACCTTATTCTTACATCATCTCAATTGCTTCCCTGGGTCAAGGAGTGGCCTGTAATCCTGGTTGCTTTATCACACAGCTCCTCCCTGTGAAAATGGAACTTGGGTTCCATGAATGGACTTCAAGCTTAAAAACTCGAATAAATCCCACAGGCACAGTTTTGCTTCGGCTAGAAGTAAAAAGCACACTGCATCAAAAAGCTTAAATGTACTTGAAGTTGTATACTTTTTCCAAAGTGACTAGCCTACTTTTCTACATTTTCCTCCATTTCTACTTTAAAAAGCTCTATTTCCTTGAATAAAATTTCTCAAAGTTGGAAGTTTAAAAGAACTACTTCAAAAGTTACTCTAAAGAGAACTGTTTGGAAAAGGGCATTTGAAACTAATGCACTAAGAAATAATAGCTTTAATTTATTGGGTATTTCTGTACCAGATTCTATAATTGATGCTTTTAGGTACTGATTCTTTCTTTTTTGTTGTTGTTTTTAAAAAGGTTTAAAATATTTATTTATTTACTTTAGTTGTACACAATGCATTTATGTTTACGTGGTGCTGAGGATCAAACCCGGGCCACACATGTGCGAGGCGAGCGCTCTGCCACTGAGCCACAACCCCAGCCCCAGGTACTGATTCATTTTTAACCCTCAGTCCTGAAGTAGGCAATTATTCACTGTGTACTACAGAACCTGGACTTAAACCCAGCTATTAATGACACTGCTGCCTAACAAGATACTTGGACGGTTCTTACAATTTCAGTGCAAATGAAAAATGAAATCTGCCATCTCAGTAGGACAAGATGATTGCCAGGTGAACTGTGATAAATTCCCAGGGTTTTTGTAATCTAACAAATACAGGTGGCTTACTTTCACCAAGAATAACTAGATTATGACACCTTAAAATGAACTGTTACATCTCAAGGCCCCATGAGGAGGCAATGACCTTCAAACCTGGGATATCCAGACATGGATAATTTCAAGGTAACATCTGGTCACTTTTCATTCTCTACTTCTTTCACAACTGGTTTGCCTGAGAAGAAATCTGTAGCCAAGACTGCTCCTGTACCACCTCTGTTTTATTACAACTGTTCTCCGACATGAACAAAAATACACAAGTAGGGACCTCACCCATTGTGAATGTGCATACAACACTACCAAAAGGGCCACCCCAAACACAAAAACATACGTTGTAATAATTGTGCTTGTCAGGTGATTTCACCAATTATATTCATAAAAATTGAGGACTAACATTCAGTTGATAAGAGCCAGAATAAAATTGTTAAACACAGGGCTGGGGTTGTGGCTTAGTTGTAGGGCACTTGCCTAGCGCTGGGTTGGATCCTCAGCAAAAATAAATAAAATAAGGTATTGTGTCTACAGCTAAAAAAAAATTTAAAGTTGTTAAACACACTCATGAATGAATAGATGTACTGTCTATCCAATTATCTTTCCATTGATAGACTGCCATATTTGTTGCACCATAAAGTTCTGCGCTGAAATACAAAGAACTAATCAATAAGACTGAAATGAAGGAGTAAAAGGATGTGTAACTTCAAACTATGTTGAGATATTTGTTAAAATGGAGAGAATATGGGCTGGGACTGTGGCTCAGCGGTAGAGCGCTCGCCTAGCGCGTGGGCGACCCGGGTTCGATCTCCAGCACCACGTACAAATAAAACACATTGAGTAAAACACATTGTGTACAACTAAAGCAAATAAATAAAAATATTTTAAAAAAATGGAGAATATACCCGGTTAAGGTTTTTTTTTTTTTTTTTCCCAACCAGAGATTGAACCCAAGATTAACCTCTGAGCCACATCCCCAGCCATCTTTATGCTTTAGATGGGGTCTTGCTAAGTTGCTTAGGGCCTTGCCAAATTACTGTGGTTCATCAAGGTAATTCTATAAATGTTTGGCCTTCTCTCATTTTTGTCCCAGTTGCAATCTTCCTGCCTCAGCCTCCAGAGCTACTGGGATTACAGGCATGTACCACCATGACCTGCTGGTCAAGGTTTCTTGAGGCAATTAATACACTGGAAAGCTTGTAGTATTTTACACTTATCCCAACATGATAAAAATGTCAACTTTAAAATGTTAAAACAGTAGCCTCACCAGGTAAGGAGGCACACACTTGTAATCTCAACTACTCAAGAGGCAAAGCATAAGGATCCCAAGTTCAAGGCTAACATGGGCAATTTAGAAACACTCTATTTCAAAGTACAAATTTCAGTGACAGAGCACTTGCATAGCATGGAAAAAGCCCTAGGTGCAACCCACAATACAGTCCTCCCCCTACGCTTAACAATAAGATGGCATGTCAAAATGTTTAATGGGGGAGTCTGGAGACCTAATATACATTATACAACACATATTATACTCTGCCTAGATAGCAGGACCAATTTTTTTTTTCAGTGCTGTGGATTAAACCCTGAGCCTCACATGTGCTGGGAAAACAGCACTATACAACTGAGCTATATATCCAACCCCCCAAAATCCTTATAAGAGCCAATAACTTTTGCTTAACAGCGAATGGAACCCCATGAAGGCCCAAGTGATTGAAGTACCAAATTAGATAATGACACATTTGATATGAGCTCAGCCAGTCAGTCAAAATGTAGTACTTCAAAACATAAACAAAAATTTCCCAGAACAACAAATGCAACCAAATTAAGTGAAGATAACCTCAACATTTTATTATCTTCATAACAAACAATGAAGGTTAGAACTGGATCACTTGGCCCTGTAATAAAACAGAAAAAAAATATTGAGTTTTGTATTTTGCAAAGAACCACCACTCCATCAATAACATCTTTTCTAAGAGATAATCATGCTATGTATGCTGAAGCAAGTTTCCTCATTCTTCCTTTCCTACTTATAGCAAAACCAACACCAAAACCCTTACACTCAAATCTGAACCTTTCAAAGTATCAAGTTGGTGCTTAACAAGTTTTAGATTTCAGATACTGGATTTAAGGATGCTCAACCAGTAAAGTCTATGCAAATATTCCCAAATCTAAAAAACTTCTGGTCCTAAGCATTTCAGACAAGGGATACATAACTTGTACTGTCAGCTATGGATAAACATAATAAAGCTATAAATAAGATTATACCTTTCTCTTCTTATCTCCTCCCAGTTCAAAATGCTTGCATCTCTTAATAGCCAGCATTCTCTTAGATCTGCAATTAGGCTCAACACACTCGAGTCTCAACACAATCTTCTTTGTAGTTTTAGCCTGGAAAAAAAGTCAAATCCTTCATAAATCACTGTAGAACATCACTTTCTGGCTAGGTATGGTGGCACACACCTGTAATCACCACATCTTGGGAGGCTGAGACTCTAAGATTTCAAGTTCCAGACCAGCCTCAGCAAATTAGCAAGACCCTGTCTCCAATTTTTTAAAAAAGAAGGGCTAGAGATTTGTTAAGGATGCTCAGTGGTGACACATCCCTGGGTTCCACCCCTTGTGCTAATAAAAAAAAAAAAAAGGAATAAAAAATTAGGGCTGGGGTTGTGGCTCAGTGGTAGAGTGCTTGCCTAGCATTCGTGTGGCACTGAGTTCAATCCCTGGCACCACATATAAATAAAGATACTGAGTCCACATTTATTTAAAAAAAAAAAAAAGAAAAAAGAAAATCACTTTTTTTTCAAAAATCTGAATATATTGGGTTCAACACTACTTAAAGCTTTGCAAATGATAGTTGCCATTTGTCTTTGGCTATAGGGAGAAAATAATACAGTAATAGCAAAAATGGAAGGTTACACAACTGTCCTCAAGTTCTAATATCCATTACATTAAATATCCTGCAGAGCTTATTAGACTCTCATTATGCCACCTTGAAGTTCTGGCCTCTCAGCAGATTGCTGCATAGTTCCTATATATTTCAAATAATCAAAAAGGAGTGAACCAAGTTCTTACAACTATGTAATAACACAACTTTTCTAATTCATTAAATAGGGTGGTTACTTAAAAGACTGCTTACATCTAGAATTCATGCACTTTTTTTGGGGGGGGGGGTACCGGGGATTGAACTCGGGGGCACTTGACCACTGGGCCACATCCCCAGCCCATTTTTGTATTTTATTAGAGATAGGGTCTCACTGAGTTGCTAAGTGCCTCACCATTGCTGAAGCTGGCTTTGAACTTGCAACCCTCCTGCCTCAGCCTCCCAAGTGCTGGAATTACAGGAGTGTGCCACCGAGCCCGGCTTCGTGGACATTTGATTGGATTATCTAACCAAGATACACTCCCCACTAATACATCTTTTAGCCTTTCCCTTTAGTCTGAGTTCTGCTGCCGTCTATAGTTCCCAAAAGATCAAGACTTATATAGAATCTCTCCATCTTTTAGACAAATTATATAAAGGTGAAAAGACACTCAAGCATTCTTTTTACCACCCTGAGATCACACCATTTATTGAACTCAAATGAAGTTACTCCTAAATATTTTCTGGAACCAGGCTAAATGAGGGAAATGTGCTAAGTGATGCAGTGCTAGAGAGAGGCACTGTGCTAATTAAGAAGTACCCAAATCCCATAGAGAAAAACAAACTCAAACTCAGCCCGAAAACAACAAATATATCATTCAGAAGGCCAATGGAAGCCTAAATCGCTATTGTAAAGTTTGAAGGCTTCATGAAAGAGGTAGCAGACTGAGAAGCAAAATGACATTTTTTTTTCTTTTTTTTTAGCAGTGCTGGGGAAATTGATGAACACTGGTCTTACACTGGGCTATAAACCCAGCCCCAAATAACAATTCTTATTGCATTGACAAGCTGAGAATTCAGACCTGATGATGGGAAGAGGCAAAATGAAAGGACTTACTGATGTACTAAAACTTGGGTACTTGGGAAACAGGACATAATCCTTGATTTTTGCCTCTTCCTAAAGAGGACAAAAAAATGTAGACACTCAGTGCAGTACTGTGTCAGTCAAGACATCCCAGCTCCACTGCCTAGTAGATGTCACTACAGGCACTTGCAATAACTTTGCTGAAATTAATGCTACAGCCATGTGTGTGGGGTAGAGATGACAAATGCAAGATCCTTACCACAATAAGATTTATGTGGGTTCATAATCACCACTAACCTTTTTCCTGAAAATTGGCTTAGTCTGCCCACCATAGCCACTCTGTTTCCTGTCATAACGCCGCTTTCCTGGGAAAAAAAAAGTTATTTGTTATGGTACATTAAAGATCATAAGCCACAACAGACGCGAGGAAAAAAGTCTTTGGGGTTTTATCTTGAGCTTCCCAGATCAGTGCCTATTTGAGGGCCGGAAAGGACACGATACTGGGCTCTTAGCACACTGCTTCGCAAATAACCACAACACCAAATTAGGCAGAAGCCATCTTACCCTGTGCATACAGAGAATCCTTGCCCTTCTTGTACTGTGTCACTTTATGGGGTTGGTGTTTGCCACACTTCTTACAAAATGTCCTGCGGGTCTTAGGAACGTTCACCTAGTAAACATACCATTCACAAAACGTAGTGTTATCAGACCACAATGGCCTCACTGACTCAGCTGCAGCTGAGGACTACCACGCCAACTGCCAACGTAATTCTAACTCCTTGCTAACAAGCAACGATTCTGTGGCTGCAAAATGTACCATCTGCTTCAAGCACAGCGACCTCCATTAGGCCCCAACAAGGGAAGAAAGCTTATTAACCTCACCCATGGTTAAGTCTACCTCATAGACCCCATCACTTCAATTTCAGGCCCCAGTGCCTGGTCTCTTCAGAATCATCCCAGTAATGCTGGGTTTCATTGGTATATCGGGGCCACGCAGGGGCCTGGACCCACCACAGGACAGTACCGTCTACGCGGTGGTAAGGATTAAGCCAGATGTTACCGGGTCCAAACCCAACGTCCTACCATGTTTGCGGGAGCGTTATCAGCAAAGAAAGAGACAGGGACGGAAACGGAAGTATATAGGAGGTTCCGGCTCGCACGTTCTCGTGGGAGGCGGAGCGACAAAAGAGTCTAAGGTTCAGAATGCAGCGACCTCTGGAGGCTGAGAGGACTCGATTCCTAGCCGAGGGCGGGAGCTTCACGAAGGCCTCTGCGTAAAGGCTGGTCTACGCTCCTAGATTTCCTCCAGTCCCCGAGCTTTGCAACTTTTCATTTTTGGCGGGCATTGCTACTTAGTATTGTTAGGTGAAGGGAGCAAGGCTTTTTCTAGACTCTCAGGCCTCCCTGTCCCTGAGGGAAGCCAAGACAAGGGTAGAGTGGAGGGGCCCTTCATCTCTGCATTTCATTCCTGTACCACCTCAAGTATGCTGAAAACATCTTTTGCAGTGAACTGCTGGTTCAAAGAAGGAATTGGAAAGAGCCAATTGCGCCAGTTAATTTATCACGTGGCCAGTAGGTCTATTCAACAAATATTTATTGAATGCCTATTCTGTGTCAGGCACTGTTCCGAGGGAGGGACAAAATAATGTACTCATAAATATAAAATTATGGATTGAGTTCTTCAAAGAAAAGGAACAATGATCCCTATTAAAGCAACACTTTTAGCTGAGGGAGTTAGTTTGCTGCTGTAGGTTATGACAAGTGGGAGTGAAATTGTTCAACTCCTGCAATAGTAGTTAGCAGCCGGTGTGTACTAGGTTTCGAGGCAGTTCAGCAGAGAAAGGTTGAGCTTCGAAATGGATTGTCTCATACAATTCTAACAGTAATTCTAGATTACCAAATTGAGGCCATGTAATATTAAGTGATTTACCCAATGTCAACAGTATTTAGTAGATCCAAGATACAAATCTGAGTAGTCTAACTTCAGAGCCCGGGTTCCTTTACAATTATGCAATACTGCTATTGTGGCCTGCTAATTATAACACCTAACAATTATGGAGCACTTATGTGCTAGGTATTCTCCCAACCACCTTGCATAAAACCTCTTTTAATCTTGACAACCACCACAGGAGGCATATGCCATTATTAATATTTAGCAGGTGAGGAAACCGAGGTATAAAGAGCATTAAATTCACTTACCTGAAGTCACACAGGTGGAATGTGATCTTAGGTCATCTAACACTATAGCCTTTCACTTAACTACTATACCAAACAGGTGAAGCAGGGATGTCAACAGGGTAGAAAATAGTAAGGACAGATAGTTGGGTTGGGATGCAGGAGGAGGTGGCAGTGGATTAGGGTCTAAAGAACTATGACAGCCTCAAGTTTCCTGTTTGCTCCAGGAACACCAATGAGTCCTGAGCTGACTCTCTGATCATTCCCTTCTTTTATGTCTCTGAGACTAAGTTAATAAAAACATTATCATTACCTGCCTCATTTTTTAAAAGTTTCTTTGCCAAACTGCCAGCTTGAAACCTCACAGCATCTTTTTCTCTCCAGACTCTAAAGTGACCACACTATTCTTTAGGGAATTTCTAAAGATTTGAATGTCAATTACATGGAAATATGAAGACAGCAAATATGGGTCCTCTTCTTCTAATCAACTTTTGTTCTATCATTCCCCATGTGGCATGACTTAAGTATTTTTTGTTTGTTTGTTTGTTTGTTTTAAAATATTAAATTGAAAAAAATTACATATACTCAAGATATCCAATGTGGTGATTTGCTATTCATATACATTGTGTAATGATTACCATAGTCAAGTTAACATATCCATCATTGCCCATAGTTGCCATTTTGTGTGTATGGGGGGGGGTGAGGGCACTTAACTATGTTATCTTGTCGAATTTCAAGTAAACAGTATAGTATTAACTATCATCACCATGCTATACACTAGAGCCCCAGAACTTATTCATTTGTATACCAATCCTGATCTCTGTTTTGAACATGCTCTTGTTCATTAATTTTCACATAAACTAAGGCACTCAGAATTTAACACAATACTGTAGGGGTGGCCTGGCCTTGCAGAATAGGTAGCATGTTCACTTTCCTCTTTCTAAATAGTTTAATTCTACAAGAAAGACTAATGTCACCTTGGGTTTGGGGACAATCGTGTAACTGACATGACGTTTCTCTTGATTACTATCTGCAAAAACCCTGAACCATTTTTACAAATGTTACTGTGACCCCACTTTTACCTGAAGTCATTTTCTTGAGACGGGAGGATGGTAACTGGGTATTGAAACCAGGGGCACTTTACCACTGAGATATATCTACAGTCCTTTTTATTTATTTATTTATTTTTATTTTGAAACATAGTCTTGCTGAAGCTGGCCTCCAACTTGCAGTCCTCTGCTTCATTCTCCTGAATTGCTGGGATAACAGGTATGCACTACTGTGCCCAGTTTACCTGAAGTCACCTGAATTTCAAAGTTGAGTTCAGTTATGGGACATCACTCTTAGGCCTGATAAAATAGACTTTGTTGAATTTGACTTCTCACACCAGGTGGTCAGGGGTCTTTTTGGACCTCTATCATCCAGGGTAGTTCATACAAGCTTGCACTATTCAAACTAGCTTGGCTACTTTCTCTGTCTTCCTCAAAGAAATATTGAGCAGGATAGCACCAAGAACCAAACCTTAATATTACATTGGTAATCTGAGGTGACACTTAGACATTAATTTGCACTATTTGAGTACAGTATTTTGATATGGACAAGTGTGCTAGGGGAGCAGTTATGGGCATTGGGTGAAGAGCCTAGGTTCACTTTGTCTTTTCCCTTGTCCTCCTCTCTGGATTTCCATTTTGTGCTTATCAACTCCCAGTCTCCATCCCAAGATGAACCTGGGCAAAAGATGGGGCATGTGATAATAAGCAGCATCTGGCTGAAGAAAAAGTGAGGCAGGGTAAACACCTGTGGCTAACATTCAGGCAGTGAATGGAGCAGCTATTGTAGGAGAATAATGAAAGAATATAACCTGTCAATAAGGTAGGGAGTTCTGTACAACACTCACTGCCCATCTGTCTTGTGCATATATGAAGATTAATCATTCTATCATCCTATAAAAGTTTATCTTTTTTAAATGCTGTTGCCTTAAAAATTCTGATGGACTTGTAGGAACTGTGATATGTTACTACATTAGGATACAGCACTATAGGGCAAAAAAATATGGGAGTGCCACATAAGTTAAAGTGGTCAAGCAGATCAGTTACGAGGGGTTCTGCCATCACCAGGGTCTGCAGGCAACACTGTTTGCATTTCCTCTGAGACTCTTTAGGGAGTAGATTGTAGGTGGAAGCTGGGAGGCTTCTGAGGAAACATCCAGACTTCAAGTAACACACATAAATCTTGTTTCCTGTTTTATAGGATTAAAGAGAAAAGTGTAATTTGTTAATCTCTGAGGTCACATCTTAAGTGGAGAAAATCAACATTCTTGGGTTTACATCCTGGCATTTTATCTGTAGAAAAAAAAAAAAAGTGCTTTCTTAGAAAATGACTCAGCAGGGGAAGTCTTGTCTGTACCTTTGTCAGGCTGTGTACTTTTAGGTCCCTGTATGAGCACTCTCCTTCCTTTACTATCAAGTTAATTGTGTGACCCTCAGTCTCCTACCTCAAAGGAGGTAGACTCTAAAGACACCCTTCTTGGGCAGTCCCTTTGTTCTGTCTCCACCAGCTTGGGCATCTCTCTCTCTCTCTCTCTCTCTCTCTCTCTCTCTCTCTCTTCTGTAAGCCTTCTTTCTCTGTGCTAACCATCTCCATAATCTTTTACCTCAAGGAGGGCAGCCTGATGATCTGCCTACTCATCCCAGCCCCTTGTAGAGTCTCAGTGTCCCTAGTAACCCTAGTAATGTTGAGAAATGTTCTTTCAGAGCTGGATTCAAGATAGTAGTGTCAGAGGTCCCAACCAAATGAGGGGCGGGGACAATTGTGGGGGTGGAATAAGGACAGCAGCAGGGAACCAGATACCATGCTGCTGAGAAGAAGAAAAAAAAAAAGACATTGGTTTAAGTCAGGAAACAAAAAAGGGAACTGAGTGGCTGTGAAAGGGTGGGGTTTGCTCAGACTGTCCTTCCTCTCTGGACTGTAAGAATATGTCTCCAGAGCCAGTGTCTTCGGAGATTGAGTGCCTCCTTCCAAGTCCTGGCATCTCAATGCATCTGGAAAGCTATCTCCATTAAGTCAGGACCAAGGTAGGTCTGGGGAATGACAGGGGCTGGACAACAGCAGCAAATAGTACCTCTCTTGGGACCCCTTAAGACCAGAGAGAAAGTATGGCTGATGCCATATATCTGCTGTTAGAGGAGGCTGGCGGAGAGTGGGAGTGTCATCAGCACAAGGCCCTAGCAGTCTATTCCAGCAATGAGAGGGGCTGTAAGGGTCCTTTCCAGAGAGGGCTGTTGGGGTAACAGGAAGAGAAAAAAGTTATCTGAGGTGATCATCTGAACAGGTAGCAAATGTTGGAAGGGGATACCTCTGCAAAATTGATGGAAAAGAAATATTGCAGTTGGCAGTAAGGTTAAAAAAAAAAAAAACCTTTGGTCAAATATCACTTGAAGACCCCAAATATATATTGGGTCAATGAGGTCCTTAGATGAAATTCTAATAGGCAGCTTATCTAGGAAAATGGTAAATGCTCACATGCACAATAGGCAGTACAAAGTGGGGAAAGGCTCTGGCTAGACTACAGTGCTAGGCTACAAGCCTTTGTCTGCATCAGGTCAAATATTGTCAGGATCAGATCTGACTTGTTGGAAGGATTGTATGGATGCTGTGCCAACCTCATGGTAATAGTGGATAAGAGACTAGGCCAGAAGAAAGCAGCCTCCACCTCAGCCCAGACAGTGTGGCCAACCCCAAAGGTCATGGTGAAGATTTCTCTTCTTACCATTGCCTACCATGTGCACAGCTTACTTTTCTCTTGTCTTCATTATTTATCCTTTTATTTCCTCTCCATTTCTCCTCTCCTTCTTCCTCCTTCTGTTCCTTTCTTTACCTATATCCCCTCTTCTTTACATCTTCCTTTATTTTATTCATTACCATATCCCTGATTCACAGTCAGCACTTAATAAATAATCATTGAATTGAATTGAATTTTACTTGCCCCTTTCTCCTCTGACTCTTTACCATCCCCCCATTTGCCCAGTACTCTTCCTACTGACTTATTGGAAGCAGTTAATATGTAAATAAATATAAAGACATTGAAACAGGGCCTGGCAATAATAAGTACTCTATCTCAGCATTTGCTATTATTTTTATTATGCCTGAGGCCTACCAGTGTCTTCACAAATCCTATCCAGAGCAAATGGTTTAGCATTTAGAATAAAAGGTATTGCTGACCCTGATCAAGACATTCTCGGAGGGGTTGTCAGACCTCCAAATTGAATCACAATTCCCTGGCTACCCAGTTCTCAAAGACAAAAATCTCTATTCCATGTGTGCATTTCCAGAGACAAGACAGCAGCAAAGTCCAGAGGCTGGGGTAGGGGAGTTATACAGCTCAGGGGCTGTCCTCTTTGCTGTTAATTGTGTATTAGTTCTGCTCCTTCCCTCATTTTGCATGCCAAGCCTCTGAAGCAAGAGTTCTACAGCCTCTCTGGAGCCTCAGTTATTTGATAAAAGCGTCACCCTCAAAATAAGCCATAAAATATAGATACTTGTGGAAACCTAAAGCATTACACCTAAACAATATTTCTTAGGGCTTGCCCTATCTGCTCTATTCTGGCACCCTTGTATTCATGCTAAACTATTGCTTGTGTTAAAGTCTAAATTCCTGTTGCTTATGGCTATTGGTGTTTTTGTTTAGAAGCCTTTGTAAATTCCTTATGGTAAGAACTAGTGTAACTTTCCATCCATTTCTAGGGTATTGGTGCAGTTTTAAATTATCACTATGATTTATTATTACCATTTGAGCAAATTTCCTATAGAGTTTCCTTTCAGTGGACTAGACCATACCAGGAAGTCACTTAGGTATAAGGGGAACATATGGCTTTTGAAAACCAGTTTGGATGTTCTCCAAAGAGTCATCAGATACCTGATACATTTCCTTCGGAAATGCTGAGATCTGATTGCTAAGTCCTGAGAATAAGGGAGAGCTAGATTTTTCAGTGAGGCAGTACACAATAAGAAGATAGAGAAGAGACCTTGTCTCCAAAGCTGCTTGGTTATGCATGAAGCCATCAAGGGGGAGGGGAAGGTAGAACTCCTCTGAGGACCCTGAAACAATTGGGCCACGTGTGACTTTCAGTTTCTATGGAGATTCATGTTCAGTGACTGTGGGGGATTTGAGAGCATTACAAACCTAGAATCTTTAATCCCAGATTTTCTTCCCCACTCTTTGAAAGCCCTCACCAGAAGCCTCTGTGAAATGAAAATAAAGTCTATTAACTGTATGGAAATTCTAGAATCAAGAGAAGTTAAATTGTAGACAAGTGTAAGGTTGGAATACACTATAATTGAAGATCACTGACTCAATGAAAAAAATGTTAGTCTGCTATAAAATCAAAATTTAAAAAATGATTGCAAATGGAGCAGAAAAGAGATAAAGATGGGGGGCTGGGGATATAGCTCAGTTGGTAGGGTGCTTCCTCACATGCACAAGGCCCTGGGTTCAATCCCCAGCACCACACACAGAGAAAATGAATGTTTGCCTGGCATGGTGATACATACCTATAATACCAGCAGCTTGGGAGGCTGAGGCAGGAGGATCACAAGTTCAAAGCCAGCCTCAGCAAAAGCAAGGTGCTAAGCAACTCAGTGAGACCCTGTCTCTAAATAAAATACAAAATAAGGCTGGAGATGTGGCTCAGGGGTTGAGTGCCTCTGAATTCAATCCCTGGTACGCCCCACAAAAAAGGATGTGAGGAATGGGCCTCTTAAAAACTGCTATCTGGACTAGAAATTGGTAAAATATTTCTGGGAACTATTTTGCAATATGTATCAAAATGAAAAACGCACAAATTTTTTTGACTAGGTGAAGATGTTTATATAAAGATCCTTATAACATGAGGAAACAACCAGGAATAATGTTAAACAAGAATCTTAGATTTAGCAGGGCACTGTGGCACATGCCTATAATCCCAGCAGCTAGGGAGGCTGAGGCAGGAGGATCAAGAGTTCAAAGCCAGCCTCAGCAAAAGCAAGACACTAAGCAACTCAGTGAGATCCTCTCTCTAAATAAAATTTAAAAATTGGGCTCCAGATGTGGCTCAGTGGTCAAGTTTCTCTGAGTTCAATCCCTAGTGCCCCCTGTCCCCCCAAAAGAATCTTAGATTTTATTTAGAAAAATATATTTTGGATAGATGATGGATAGCTAATTTTGAAAAAAAAAAGCAAACCATAAATAGTATGTGCAATATGATCTCAAATATGATAAGAAAATGCACAGAAAAAAATGTAAAGAAATATGCCAAGAGATTATTGCATCCGGATAATAAGCTGATAATTGATTTTTTCTTTTTAATACTCTGTGCTTGAAACATTGTCTATATAATGAATGTGTTATTTTTTAAAATATTTATTTATTTACTTTAGTTGTACACAATGGAATGCATTTATGTTTATGTGGTGCTGAGGATCCAACCCGGGCTGCGCACATGCAAGGCAAGCGCTCTGCCGCTGAGCCACAACCCCAGCCCTGAATGTGTTATTTTGATATGGAAGGACAAATAAATAAAATGTTTAAATCAGCTGGGTGTGGTGGTTTTCACCATAATCCCAGCAAGTTGGAAGGCTGAAGCAGGAGGATCGCAAGTTTGAGGCCAGCCTGGACAACTTAGCAAGACCTTGTCTCAAAATAATAATAAATAAAAAAGGATAAGGATGTAACTCAGTGGTAGAGTGACGCAGTTCTATACCCAATGCCACACACACACACACACACACACACACACACACACACACACGTTTAAACTAAAGAAAACAAAAATAAACTTGAAAAAAAAAAGGCCAAAGAGGCACACAATGTGGACACTCTAGCAGCTACCCTTAGGACAGTGGGACAAAACCGAAAATATGACACCAATCTGACACTGACTGTAAGCTTGTGGATTGAGTGTCTGTCTCTCTTTCCAGGATCATTTGCCCAGAAGCTATTGTTTCTAGTGCAGGGCAAAAGAGATGATGAATCACTGAGATTAGGAAATTTCCAAAAATCAGAAGACAAATGTAAAATATCAACAACGTAAAATGATATGGAAAGAATCAGAACCCCCAGACCAGTTGGAAATGGCTATTGCAGATCAGAACTTTCCTGGTTAGAATGTAAACCAAAATCCAATTTTGGCTGGAAGTCTTCCCCACAAATCTGGTTACCTGTAGCACTGACAATGAAGCTTATCATAAATGATTAGGTTTCACTGGAGTCAAAACAGAGCTTCTTGGGAACATAACAAGATTAATTAGGTTGTTTTGTCCCTAGGATTATAATATTTTAAAGGCTTTTCTTCTGGTTCCAAGGCCAAGGAATTCTCAATCAAAATCTCAATCAGAGGCTGAGGATATAGCTCAGTTGGTAGTGCTTACCTCCCATGCACAAGGCTCTGGGTTCAATCCCCAGCATCACACACACACACACACACACACACACACACACACACACACACACATCTCAATCAGAACCTGGTCTCAATCAGAACCTGAGGGATGCTTCTTGGGACTGAGAAGAAATATTTGGTAGAAAAAAATTAGTCCATCTGTTATATTCTCCCCCTAGAGACAATTGATGATTTTACCAGATTTTATAATGAAGCATCAGAAAGATAGAAGTAAAAAGGGAATAAGGAATAACATGAACTATATACTCCAATAGATAAAATGGAACCCAGGGAGCTGGGGTTGTGGCTTGCCTAGCATGTGTGAGGCACTGGGTTCAGTTCTCAGCACCACATATGAATAAAATAAATGTCCATTGACCACTGAAAAAATATTTTTAAAAAATGGAACCTGGGCTTGCCACTTTGTCTAAAGTAACTGAGAATTCATTCTGAGAGCAAAAACTACGATAACATGTACTACAATGTTCATGGAAGCATTGTTTATCATAGAATACAAACAATGTAATGTCAAGCAAAAGGAGAATGGGGAAAAATGGACTGTATGCACCAGAAATACTTTATGTGCATAAAAATGAATTTAAATGAGCTGGGTGCATGCAGTGACCCATACCTGCAATCCCAGAAACTCAGGAGGCTAACACAGAAAGATTAAGAGTTTGAGGCCAGCCTCAGCAACTTAGTGAGACCCTGTTTTACAATAAAAAATAAAAGGGTTGGTGATATAGCTTAGTGGTGGAGTGCCCTGGGTTCAATCCCCAGCAGCCCCCTCAAAAAGAAAAGAATTAAAATGTGCAAATTAGAACTACCATGATAAATAAATCACAAAACTTTATATTGAGAAAAGAAGACAAGTGGATGGAGAATATATACCATTTATATATAAAATTTAAAACACAGAAACCAATACTAAATATCTTTTGTGGATATGTACATATATAGTAATAATATAAAAACATGCCTAGGTATGAAAAACATAATTCGCTGGGCGCGGTGGCGCACGCCTATAATCCCAGCACTTGGGAGGCTGAGGCAGGAGGATCGCGAGTTCAAAGCCAGCCTCAGCAATGGCGAGGCACTTGGCAACTCAGTGAGACCCTGTCTCTAAATAAAATATTTTTAAAAAGGGCTGGGGATGTGGCCCAGTGGTTGCGTGCCCCTGAGTTCAATCCCCAGTACCAAAACAAAAAAGAAAAAGAAAAACATAATTCAATATGTTGCAAATCTCTGTGAAGGGAGGGGACTAATATTGTAGAGTACACAAGGAGATTTGGGCTCTAACAATAGGATGTCATTTCTGAAAAAATGACTAATGTAATTATGGCACAATATTAGGATTCTATAGAACTAAGTGGTGAGTCCATGAGTATAATGTTATTCTTTGTACTTCCTAATTGAAATATTTCATAATATACAATAAAATATATTCAATTTAAGTTTTATATTTACAGTAAGCAATAAAAACCCTAGGGATAGAGAAAAGAGTGGATGTCTAACCTAAAACTGTGCTTTCATTCCACTAAACATAAAACACCCTCCCCGCCCCAAGAAAAAAAACAGCAAGTGACTAGGAATCCACCAGTGAGAAAATAATCTCCTTAAGTTTAAGGAAGGAAATTTTTAAAAAATAACAACAACAGCAACAACAAAAATCCTGGTGAAACTGAGAAGAGCTGTCATTTAAGAAGAAGGACAACAGTTAACTTGGACAGATCACCCATACCATCCTGGAAGAATATGCAGAGGAAAGTAACCCAGGATCCAGTATGGTCTCTTATCCCCTGTATTCACCAACATTCCCTTTCTTGCTGAACATTCATAGAAGTTGCAGAGGAGTCTTTCCCTATTTGATGATAGCCATAGGGAATGACAGGGTGCTGAGGTGGATGGCATCATACCTCATTGAAGGCAAAAAGGAAGTCCAGGAGGTAATGAAGTACCACAGAAACAGTAAGGACTGATTGCATGGTATAGCAGGGGCTATAGATGGGTGAGTTTGGACAAGTCGTGTAATCTCTCTGAGTCTCAGATTTCTCATCTGTTTCTTGTAAAGAATAAATGGAATAATACATGTGAAATGTCTGACAGGGGCTAGGGAGGTGCAGGTGCAGAGCTTTCCTACTTAATCTCCAGCTTTGCAAAAATATAAACAAATAAAAACAAAATAAAATGCCTGACAGGTACATGGCACTTAGAGAAACAGGAGTTACTTTTCATCCCTCTATAGAGAGAAAGGGAATGACCAGAATCTTTCTGGCCAATTAAGTAGTACTTTAAAGGAAAAATAAAGAGAAAACACTGCTTCTTGGGAATTCTATTTAAGTAGTTATTTGAAGTACTCTTGTACTAGATATTTCTAACTGTACTCTCAAGGACTCTCCCAATCATAAGCAGGCTGTGTATTTTTTTTTTTTTAAATTTTATTCTAGTGTTGTCCTTAATAGTGTTTTCTCTTATAAGCAAGATAATAGCCAATGATGGTTTAGTTTACTGATTCTGTAAATGCCATTTATATCAATTCCTTGGAATAGTGCAGTTTGTATGATGGCTGATCTCATGTTAATAAGCTTCCTCTTTCTGAATTCTGCTGCAAAAGGTGGCTATGTGAAGGGCTGAGGATATAGCTCAGTTGGTAGAGTGCTTGCCTTGCATGCACAAGGTCCTCGATTCAATCCCCAGCACCCCCAAAAATTGTAGTTTAATACAAAGAACATTGTGGGGTGTGGTGGAATATGCCTGTAATACCAACAGCTGGGGAGGCTGAAACATGAGGAGTGTGATTTGAAAGCCAGCTTTGGAAACTTAGTAAGGCCCTAAGCAACTCAGTGAGACCCTGTCTCTCAATAAAGTACAAAAAAGGGCTGAGAATGTGGTTCAGTGGTTAAGTGCCCCGGGTTCAATCCCTGGTACCAAAAAAAAAAAAAAAAAAAGAAAGAAAGAAAGAAAGAAAGAAAAGAAAAGAAAAAAGAAAAAGAAAACAAACGAACAAAACATTATAACACTGACGGGGCAGGGGTTGTGGCTTGGGTTGTGGCTCAGTGGTAGAGCACTCACCTACCATGTGTGAGGTACTGGGTTCAATCCTCAGCACCACATAAAAATATATAAACAAAATAAAGGTATTGTATCCATCTACAACTTAAAAAGAAATTCTAAAAAAAGAACTATTATAACACTGATACTGATACTCTATGCTTTAAATAAAGAAGTTTTCTTTTTGTTTTGGTACCGGGGATTGAACTCAGGGGCATTCAACCACTGGGCCACATCCCTAGCCCTATTTTGTATTTTATTAGAGACAGGGTCTCACTGAGTTGCTAAGTGCCTCGCTATTGTTGAGTCTGGCTTTGAACTTGTGACCCTCCTGCCTCAGCCTCCCAAGTGCTGGGATTACAGGCATGCACCCCTGTGCCCAGCTATTCTTTCTCCTCTTTCTCTTCTCTATATGAGCAACCATGTGTGTATAAAGCGCACGAGCAAGCAAGCAAGCGCATGCGCGCGCGCGCGCGCGTGTGTGTGTGTGTGTGTGTGTGTGTGCATGTGTGTGTGACATTATGTCACTCCCTTTTCCATCCCACCTCACACCCCTTGAATGAGGTGCACGGTAAGCACTACTATGCATAATTTGTGGTCGAATTGACTCTGTAAACTGCTGATACTGTTAGAGGAAAAAAATTGGGACCTTCCACAACAAGTACCCACAGAAGCTCTGCCTTCTAATGCAAAATCAACCATCCAGAAGACATAAAGATGGATGTTGATGGACTGATGGTGCCTACAGAAGAACTACAACACTTTCAGGTCACATGAGTCTGTACTAAATCACAAGGGATAGGAGAAAAATAACCAAAGAAGGGAATAGCAAATCATGGAAACCCCAGTAATACTCCGGCTCAGTGGTCTAGAGGCTGAGGCCATTTCACTTCTTCCTCAGAGGGATGATGGCTAGTGAAAAGTTTACTTACTTCCTCATACTTAGACCAGCACTAAACCCTATCCCAACACAGACATTTGAGATGGAAATCTTCCTCTTGTACAAACCAGATTTTTACTAAAAAAGAAAAAGATAAGAGGTAGCATCCAGAAGGACCTGTCTTAGAGGAAATAAGAGCAGAAGCTGAGACTAAAGCAGATGCTGAGTCTCAGCAGGGAATGTATCCACTAAGATCCTGCAACAAAACTAAGGATAAAATATTAGATGTGCTTTATTCAGCTATAAGAAGCACAACTTTGGTTTATTGGGATGATTTTGATCTTGTTTACGGTTATGCTACTCAATAATTTTAGGGTTTTATTTTGTGTTCTGTAAATGGGTCTTTGATTGTGAAGAGGTACTTAATTGTAGCTCACCATGAAATGAATGTGATGTTATTACAGGGAACTCAATGAATTAGCAATTCCTGAGAACAGAGTATTATTACTTGGTCACCACTACTGCTGGGTAAATGAATAATTGTAATGTTAAAAGAAACCTTTTTGGAGTTTGAGCTGAAATTGAACATTAGAAAGGACTTATTGGTTGTAAACTTAGCAGCTTATCACTCCTATATGAGATAATTTAAACCAGGGAATCAGGGAAGAGAGGTGTGTGATATGATGTAGGGAAAGGTTTGCACCTTTGCCCAATTTTTCTCCTAAGATTATTTACAAAATATTGAACTAATCCACCACCAGAAGACAATGACATCTGCATGGTAGACAAGAGGCAAAGTGATAATTCTGAACATTCTGGTGTTCTTTTAACCTATTTTTGTCTTCCCAGTATGATAATGGAACTGTCTCCATCACAGGAAAAGCAAACTGTGTGGATAGTTCCAAGCTTTGATAAAAACCACACATTGCCTTCCTAGTGTAAGCAATAATCTGTGCTTGACTAGCAGGAAAAAAAACCCTGCTGACATTATTTATTCTGCTTCCATGGTGCCACCAAACGCATAAGATATTTAGATAAAGAAATACATCTAATCTTCTTCATAGGAAAAAAAAACCTGCTTCTAACAAAACTTGAGGGGAAGACTGGTAATTTTTTTTTATTACTCACTTAATGCTCCATTTTTATGACAGTATTTTTCCACCATACTTTTTAAATAAACATTTGGAATTAGTAATAAAATTGTCCATAACTTTAGATGGAGAACTGATGTAAAGAATTTTGTGTGAATAAAAAAAGCAGGGGCTGGGTTTGTAGCTCAGTGGCAGAGTGCTTGCTTAGCATGTGTGAGGCACTGGGTTTCATCCTCAGCACCACATAAAAACAAATAAATAAAGTAAAGGTATTGTGTCCATCTACAACTAAAAAAATTTTTTTTAATCATTTTTAAAAAGCAATTGTTTGGGGCTGGGGTTGTGGCTCAGCGGCAGAGCGCTCGCCCTCGCACGTGCTTGGCCCAGGTTCGATCCTCAGCACCACGTAAACATAAATGCATTGCATTGTGTACAACTAAAGGAAATAAATATTAAAAAAAAAAAGCAATTGGTTGATTTGAGGAATTTCCTTTGCTTTTTTACATTTCACTTAACTGAATTGAATCCTTCTGGAATATTGAGCTTTTGGGAAAGCTAACCACGTTACTGTTCATAAATGAACACTGTTGGCTTCCATGCCACTAAGACAGTTGCATTACTTTTGCATGATGCTGCCTAAAATAACTAAGAAAAAGGGGGAAAAGCCAAAAAAGAAAACATGACTGTCCCCACACACAAAAAAATTGTGTTTTAAACTTGAGAATAAAGCTTCTACTTTTTTTGTAGCTCAATCAGTGGGTAATGTACAAAATCTGTTGGGTGACAGTTAACATGTATCCATAACTACAGGTGTACTGTCCATGTCATTATTAGACTCCTTGGTTGACAGACCCTAGAGGGACAATGTTTGAAAAATTACACTCACTATCTAGGAAACTGGGAACCAAAAGGCCACTATCTGCCTCCATGGTGTTCTGGCACTTGGATTATACCTTTTGGGAACATTAGGGTCAAAAGCTGCACAGAGACTTTTGCTGTTCACAAATTCTGTACACATCTCATAAAAAGGTGACTAGTGTTTGACATTACCAAACACACAGGTACATGTCATTTGACATCTAATGCATTCCATTGATTTATATAAGAACCCCATTTTTGTGAACTCTAAATGTAAAATCAACCCCCACAATTCAGTGTGCATCTATTATTCCTGACAATTGGCTGACCTTGGGGACTGTGTAAGGAGGGTATTAAGGTAGAAATAAGCCTCTTTACTAGTAATGCGTACTCTTGTTACATTTGCAATAGGTAGCTAGGCTGAGGGGGAACCAGGAGGGATGAGAATTAATGCACTGGAAACTCAAAAACTTTCGTTATCAACAGCACACAAGTGAGCCCCAGAAAGAAGAAGTGATGGCTACAGTGATACTGGAGAGCATCTTTTTGAAGCGCTCACAGCAAAAAAAGAAAACATCACCTTTAAACTTCAAGAAACGTCTCTTTGTCTTGACAGCGCACAAACTTTCCTACTATGAGTATGACTTTGAACGTGGGGTAAGTTTCTCAGCTGTGAAGCCTGAGTTTCAGGATTTCAAGATCTTAGATCTTATTTGGGGAAGTGGTACATCTTCCTTGGTAGAAGGAGGGAGGTAGAAATGACCCATGTATATTCAAGGTCAGCAAAATATTTCCTAGATTAGAACTAGCTACCAGCCATGCTGAGACAGAAATTCAAAGGTGCTAAGAAGCCACAGGGGAAGTCTTACCATGGAATCTTGTAATTGGTGAATACTCAATGATTCTCAAGAACTAAATCCAAAATTTGAAAATTGCTTAATTGTTTCTTATGGCTGATACAGTCTTTAATACTTCCACAGTATTTTTCCTCTACCTGGTAGTCAAAAGTTAGATTAATAGATTTGGAAGGTTTTCTTTTTCCAAAATGATAAGTCCTGATATAGAATGTGGGTGCCACCTCACCATGCTGAATGATTAGATAAGAAAATCTAGACATCTGGTTGCTTAATCACTCTTAATCTTTCTCCATTTTCTTCCTCGTTCTCTTTCTCAGAGAAGAGGCAGTAAGAAGGGTTCAATAGATGTTGAGAAGATTACCTGCGTTGAAACAGTGGTTCCTGAAAAAAATCCTCCCCCTGAAAGACAAATTCCGGTAAAAAGAAACTGACAAATTTTGAGTTGATTTTTTTAAAATGTTGTATTCTTTTTTTTTTCCTCCCTGATTACAAGAGTAATGCATATTATAAAAACTCTGGAAAATATTTTAAAAACAAAAAAATAATAAAAAATGGCACAAAATCCTACTGTCCAGCTAAAACAACTATTAACATGTGTGTATACATAGAATTGCAGATGCTTTTCTCTACTAACAATGCATAAACAAACATGAATATATGTAATATATTTAGAAAATAGAATCATACTATATATCTGTCCTTGTAATCTACCTTTTCAATTTAACAATAAATAAGAAATTTTCCCCAAAGATAATAATAAAAGTACACAAACATTTATGCATGGATGTTCCTATCAACATGGTATATGCTGTTGAATAATTGGAAACAAACTAAATGTGTAATAATAGATTATTTAGCTGGGTGCCGTGGTATACACCTGATTCCAGTGACTTGGGTAGCTGAGACAGGAGAATCACAAGTTCAAGGCCAGTCTCAGCAACTAAGAGAGACCCTCAGGAACTAAGCAAGACCCTGTCTCAAAAAAAAAAATTTTTTTTAAAAGGACTGGGAGCTGGGTGTGGTGGTGCAATCCCAGCAACTGGGGAGGGTGAGGCAGGAGGATGGCAAGTTCAAAGCCAGTTTTGTTTTGGTTTTTTGGTGCTGGGGATTGAACCAAGGGCCTCTTGCATGCCAGGAAAGTGCTCTACCAACAATAAATATTTTTAATTACATGATTTTAATGACTGCATGATGTTTCCCATCATGGATATATTATAATTTGCTTAACTAATCTTTTTTTGATACTCGGGATTGAACCTAGAGATGCTTTGCCACTGAACTATACCCCAGCCCTTTTTATTTTTATTTTATTTTATAATAATAATAATTATTATTTGGTGCTGGGGATTGAACCCAGGGATGTTTTGCTACTGAGCTACATTCATAGTCATTTTTATTTTTTATTTTGTTTGGTACTGGGGATTGAACCCCGGGATGCTTAACTACTGAGCTACATCTCTAGTCCTTCTTTTTTTTTTTTTTAATTTTGAGACAGGGTGTCACTAAGTTGTCACTAAGTTGTTAAGTTGCTGATGCTGGCTTTGAACTTGCCAAATTTTCTATTGAGATATTTACTGTATTCCTAGTTCTTTCAACAAGATCTTGATATAAGAATATTAATCTTTTAACTATGTTTAGAATATTTTCCATTTTATCATTCATTTATCTTTGATTTTTGTGTATCGTGTTTTTGCCATACAGGAATTGAAAGTCTGTGTCATCAAATCAGTTCATCTGTTTCTTAATAACTCCAATATTTATCATTATTATTAGAAAGTATTTTACTCTCACAAGATTATGTAAATAGGCATTTATATTTATTATCTGTCACTCATAGTTTTCACTTTTTATACTAAGCTCTTGAATCCATCTGAAATTTACTTTGGTGTATGACGTAAAATAACTAACTACCTAATTCCCCTCATCCCTCTAATATTAGTGGCTAGATGTCCCAGAACCAATTGTGGAGAAATTTTCCTTTCCACAATGATTTGAATTGTCTGAGGCTTTCTTGACTGAGTATGATATCCTGTGGATATGGGTTCCAACTGGGCTATAGGAATTAATTACTAAGAATTGGCATTGTCTGTATAGGAGAAACTTCTGAAGACACAGAAAAAAACTCCCAATACCTATCTGGGTGTGGTGATGCATAGTTGTAATCCCAGTGATTCAGGAGGCTGAGGCAGGAGGATTCCAATTTCAAGGCCATCCTGGGTAAATTAGTGAAAACTTGTCTCAAAAGAAAGAAATAAAAAGGGCTGGTACAGTGCCCCTGGGTCCAATCCCCAGTACTGCCAAACAAACACTCCCAATACTTAAAGAAACCCAGAAAAGAGTAATTTATAAACTAGTAATCATAACCATACTTTTTTCTTTCATCATAGAGAAGGGGTGAAGAGTCCAGTGAAATGGAACAGATTTCAATTATTGAAAGATTTCCGTACCCTTTCCAGGTGAGTTATTTTTCCTCATCAACTCTGAGAAGGACTCTGCAATGTAGTTGGTAAGGATGGGGTGCAAGACAGGGGGAAATTACTAGATCCCAGTAAACTGAAGTTGAAGTGAACAAGGAGGCTGTGCTGCTAAACCAGGCCCACTGCACAGTGTGCTAATCACTTAAACAAGGAGTTTTGCAAAAGACCTTGTTTCCAAATATGGAGGTGTGAGATCCAAGTCTCAAATATGCCTCTACAACAGGTTTATGGATATTTATGGAGTGGAGACACAGGGTGGTTGGAAGTGAAGCAATCAGTGGTCTGCACATGTGCAGTCAACCTTCATGGTTCTTCATGGGGTGCATGTTCAGAAAATGACTGTGTAAACATGATCTGAAGGTGGAGTTTTGGGTCTCCTGATGTTAAAATGTCACCCATTGGACCCCTGGATAGGCTCGAGTAATGAGTTAGTGGTTTCTACAAAAATGGCCTTCCACTGGGGATATAGCTCAGTTGGTAGAGTGCTTGCCTCACAAAAATGGTCTTCCAGTTCCTGAAAAATAAGCTAGGCATCCTGTCATCATGACCCACACATCAGAGGTGTTATTTACAGCAAAGCTAGTGGGATACTAAGAACATATAGCTCAGCTGTGTGACTTTCAGTGTTAATGATTTTTTAAAGCCAACAAAAAGCAAGTAACTAAGGTTGAGCACTAGAGCTCAGAGTCAGAGAAGTAAAAATTACAAAGCGTCCGTTAATGTAAATGATAATAGGCCAGTTGTGTTTGTTGACTGGTAATTGTCAAAAGTAGGATTTTATACTCCCATGGAGTCTTGAAGAGTAATGCCTTATTGTTTTGATGATTACATTCTTTTTTTTTTTTTTTTTTTTTTTTTTGTACCTGGGATTGAACTTAGGAGCACTTGGCCACTGGGCTACATCCCCAGCCCATTTTTGGATTTTATTAGAGACAGGATCTCACTGAGTTGCTAAGTGCCTCGCCATTGCTGAAGCTGGCTTTGAACTCGTAATCCTCCTGCCTCAGCCTCCCAAGTGCTGGGATTACAGGCGTGTACCACCATGCCTGGCTGTTTTGATGTTTACATTCTTGACAATGGTTCTCAGATCTTTGAGAGATGCTTCTGACTTGTAAAAGATACATATGTACAATTGCAAGCCCTTCTTTTAGTAAATGTTCAATAGATGGTTGTGGCCTATTGAACAAGTATTTGGTTTTAGCTAGACCAAGAAATGAGACCAACAAGGGTTGAGAATATTTGTTTTGCTATTTTCCTAATCTAACATAGTTTCTTTCCATATTTACACCTTGAAAAGAACACATAGCACCAATTCTATTATGTGTGTCTTGTCTATAATAACTGCATTGAGAAAGATGTTCTACTTGTTGAGTGAGCATTTCACTTCCTTCTGGTTCTGCCTATCTGTCTAATGGTGGTTATGTGGGTTGAAAAGACAGAAAAGGGGAGGGAAGGAGTAGTATTAGGAAGTTCAGTATGGGGAAGGTTTATTAGACTTACACATAACCCTAAATTCTATTCTAGTGTGAAATAGCTGAAGAACAGCCACATAGACATCTGTTTGGTAGATGTAATATAAGCCATAAAGGAGAGCAAAATTTGATCTTCAACATGGCTTGCTTATGTCCTGAAAACTCTACAGGCCACAATGTCATGAATATAGCAGACTCTGCAACAGTGAAAGCCAGAAAAGGAAGTGGAAAGTCTCAGGGGAGGGGGCTGTCATGGATTTCTGAGCACAGCAAGATTAACAAGCCAGAAGAAAATGCAAAAGGATCTTATTCATGTCCCTGACTGTTAGAAAACCTGTAAAGGAAGGGTATTTTTGACATAATTTTTACTACCTTTTGTCTTTCAAGAAGATGATATTGTTTGCATGTGCTAGTGGATAATGTTAAACAGCAGATAATTTTAAATTAATTTATTTTGATTTTAGATTCCATTGTGTGCTGGCTATTAACTCTGAGAGTCAGAGCTACATCTTCTATGTTTCATGCATCTCCACAATACCTAGCATAATGTCTTAATCATGGTAGGCAATCAAAAATACTAATATATGATAGTACTTAATTTATACTTTACTCTTTTTGAAGTAGGTTTGTGGTTCCAAATTTGATTTATTTTGGCTAGTGTTAGTGAGGGGAAGCCATTGGGTGTGTGTGGAAGAATCATGAATTAAAATTTTGTTCCATCTTGTCCAAGTGAATAAACCATATGTACCAACTAAGACTTAACTGCTGAAGTCTGTGTGTCCATTGCTCCAGGTTGTATATGATGAAGGGCCTCTCTACGTCTTTTCCCCAACTGAAGAACTGAGAAAGCGTTGGATTCATCAGCTCAAAAATGGTGAGCATAATTTGGAAATTAAACTGATCTTCAAAAGAAAAAAGGCAAGAATGGGGAAGTGATAGAGTTTGGGAGAACGAGAAAAAGAGAGGGAGGAAGGGGGAAAAAGAAGAGGGAAAGGAGAAAGAGAAGAAGGAATAATGAGTGGAAGGAAAGAAGAAGAGAGAGGGAAGATAAGAGAGGGAGGAAGGAGGGAAGAGAAAGAGAGAGAAAGCCTATATCTTGCCTCAATAGTAGTGCTACAATTGAATTTAGTATTCCATCATGTGAATGAAAGATAACACATTAGACTAAGAGTTCCACCCAGTTCCACCACCAGCTTTCTATTGCAATTTTTTAATTGCAGGCATCACCGTATCTCTATTTATAAAAAGCCCCATTCTTTACACCATTTACAAGGGTAGTGTGTTGTTCAATGATTACACAATATTTAGTCCTAATTATGAAATACATAGCTCCAAAAATTAAATAATATAATACATGAGAGTACTTAAAGTCCAAGTAAAAGAACCTGGTCTCAAGATCCTTCTATCACTTATAAGCTGGGTGACTTCTGACAAGTAGGCCAGTGAGCTTCTTTGAGGTTTGGTTTCTTCTCCTGAATAGGAATAACAATAATGCCTCCTATACCTACTTCCAGAGTTATCCTGAGGATCAAATGAAGCAGTAATGTATGTGTAATGTACATAAGGCACTGTATAAGAAAGCACTATATATGTCTCTTCATTGTGGTTAAATATTTCCCAAGAAACTATTTTTTTGTTTCTTGCACTTGAACATTGATTGTTTCACATTTCACATAGCACACACAGTGTTTTAAGATAAACTTGACTGCAAATGCTTGTAGCACAGGATGCATGAACATATATTTGTGTGTATATATAGCCACATGTCAAGTGACTAAGAGATTAACTGGTTGAGTTGACATCAGGAAAGGCTGCGTAGAGAAACAGGAAGGAGGACAGCCTGATAATGGCATGGTTGGGTTATTGCGTGACAGCCCTTTGTCTTAATAAACACTTAGATTCTGATAGCAGTTGGCCATACCAGCCTTGATCACTCTCTTGAGAGCAAGTATGATTGGTAGAAATTATGGTCAACAAGTCTTTCAAACTGAAAGGAGAATTTGTAAAAGGAAGAAAGGGATCACTTATTGAATTTTTGCTGTGTGTCAGGCTCTGAGCTAAATACTTTATATTCATTATCTCATTTAATTTTCACAACAACCTAGGGAAAAAAACAATATTAACTAACACTTAATGGGCATTTACTATGTACAGGTTCTGTGGCAAGAGCTTCAAATGTAATAACACATTTAATCCTCATGATAATTTTATGAAGTATGTATTACTCCCCTATTTCCAAATGAAGGAAATGAGGCTTAAACAGGTTACATAACTTGCTTACAAGCACATAGCTAGTTGAGTAGTGGAGCCTGGATTCTTTTTTAAAAAATATTTATTTATTTACTTTAGTTGTACACGATGCAATGCATTTATGTTTACGTGGTGCTGAGGATCGAACCCGGGCTGCGCACGTGCGAGGCGAGCGCTCTGCCGCTGAGCCACAACCCCCGCCCAGGAGCCTGGATTCTTACTACATCCCTGGGTGTGTGTGTTCCAGAGTCTAAGTTTATTACATAGTTTTATGCTCCTTGCTTTCCAAGTCCAGAAATTCCAATGTAGTTAGTTACAAAATATCCTTGAGTAATGTTATGTTGAGTATTACAAATACTGTAAGGTTCAGTTCTTGTCATATTTTGAGTTAAGGGACCTTCTTTAGCCCTAGGTATACAAAGTGAGCAAACTCATCAGTAGTGTTTATTAAGAACTTCTCTAAGTTCTTTAATATGTTACCTCACCTATTCTTCACATTAACCACATGAGGCTGTTATTTTCATCATCCCCATTTTACAGATAAGAAAACTGAGTTACATAAAGTTTAAGTAACTTGCCCAAATACATTCTATTAGTGCTATTTCTAAGCCAGCAACGGAGATAGGAGCTCCAGAAGGCATATATATCTGTACTTCTTTGGTTCCCTCCACAGTGCTTGATACAGTACCTTGCACACAAAAAGAGTTCTGTAAATAGTTGTACTAATTTATTTTTCTGTGAGTGTAAACAACCCCCACCAACTTGGGCTCTAAATTGATAGATGACTAGGATTTAATTTGGAAATAGAAGGAAGTGAGGCAGAGTAGCAGAGGGAGAAGCAAGGGAGAAAAGTGTGGTGTGTCCAAGTTAGTAGCTATTTACACTTCAAATACTAATTTCAAAACTAGTTTTAATTTAATCCAACAAATAATTTTGAGTGTATTCTATATTCAAAGTATGAGTAATGACCAAGGATAAGAATATACAGTTTGTAAGCTTTATTAACTCAGATGTTAACATTACCATGTTGATTATGCACTGCTATTAAAGTTCATTAGCTAAGTAAATTTACAATAGGCTAAAACAAATATTAACACCATCACTTCAGTTGTGCCATTAGTGTGGGTAGATAAGTGTGGCTACGTACAGTTTTGCCATCTCTTCCTCTGTTTCACTGAAAGCATTTTTTCCCAGTTGTTATACCTGGGTGTATGTCATGTCAAACTTGCCTGGAGTAATCTACCACAGGAGCCAAAATGTAGCCTCTTCTTCTCCTTCTCCTCCTCCTCCTCCTCCTCCTCCTCCTCCTTCTCCTCCTCCTTCTCCTTCTATTGTAGATGGACACAATACTTTATTTTATTTATTTTTATGTGGTGCTGAGAATTGAACCCATGGCCTCAAGCATGTGAGGCAAGTGCTCTGCCACTGAGCTACACCCCAGACCTAGGCTCCCCTTCTAACAAATACCACAACTACTGGAGATTTAAGTAAGATTCCTAACGATATCAGGATAGCCCTAGCACTAGCAATGCTAATAGTAAGTTATCCTAGGAGCCATCAAATTCCACCCTAGTGTTGCTATCTTTCTCTTGGGTAAAATGCACTGATTAGAAACCATTAACATGAAAAAGCAACCTGGTCAGAAGACAGATTACCTCCACAGGGGTATTGATCATGAAGGGACCTGAGGGTGCCTTCTGAGGTGCTGGATCTGAATCAGGGTTAAACAGTTGCTGACAGTTAGGCAAGCTTATAATCCTAGCCACTTGGGAGACTGAGGCAGGAGGATTGCAATTTTGAGGCCAGTGTAGGCAATTTAGCAAAACCCTGTCTCAAAATAAAAATATATTTTTTCAAAGGCTGGGGGTGTAGTTCAGTGGCAGGGCTCCCCATTCTCACAAAAAAGAAAAAGAAAAAGAAACAAACAAAACAAATGATTATAGACAAATGTAGCTCTCACTATATACTTTAGATCTGTGTAATTTGTCATATGTAAGTTATAACTCAATTTTAAAAGTACAGCTTCAGGTACCTCCTATCTAGCTGTCACATTTTCTCAATGGCATGTTCTTTGGAAAGGTTTATCCCTGGGGACTTAGTCATAGATTCTCTCCTTCGATTTCCTTCAATATGGTAGTGGACATTTCTATGTTACAACACCACAGGTTTTTGTCTACACTCATTATTTTCATTCTTTTTTTTTCTTTATGGTGCTGGGGGTTGAATCTGGAACCTTGCTCATGTTAAGTGTGCACTCTACCACTGAGCTACACCCCAGCCATAGGCTCATTCTTGAATCATTGTTTGGTCAAGTTCAATAGAGCCTATCTTAATGGTAACTTCAGCAATAAGCAAAGACTGCCTTCACAAAAATGAATGGAAGAGTGGCATCAGCAAAACTCCAATGACTAATATAGGGAGGAATGATTTATGTATGTCTGAAATAATTTTAGACATTATCCTGATAAACATGGATAGCAATGACCAGTACTTGGAAAATTTATACCCACCAGAGGTGCTTCACAGACAATACAACTGTTCATTGGTGAAACAAGAAGTCTTCCCTAAACTCTCCCACTTGTATACTCTTCTTTTGTAATCCTCTTCTAAGAAGCTAGAAATACCAGCTCTAGATTAACCAACAAATGGGGTGGCATCTTCAAGGGACTTCTAAAGAGGCAACCATTATTGGGGAATGTAGGGAGGGTTCTATTTTGTGCTAGGGTGGGGAAGGCAGGACGCTTTATTTCCTCTAATTAGCACATTAGCATAGTTTAGGGATGAGCTAAGTGACTAAGCTGTGCTTACAGGTGCTCAGCCCTGCAAAAAGTACAAATCACCTGAGGGTCTTGAAACCCCTGGCTGAAGGGGACTTTCATGGCATGGGAAACAGAGGATGAGATGGTGAGAGCAATCAATCCTAGAAGGGAGAAGTATCACTGACATTATTCAGAATTATCAGTGCCTGGCAGTAACTAAAGGCAAACAGACTTTTATTTATTTTTTGGTACTGGGGATTGATCCCAGGGAGCCCTTTTTTGTATTTTATTTAGAGACAGGGTCTCACTAAGTGGCTAAATGCTGAGGCTGGCTTTGAACTGTCAATCCTCCTACCTCAGCTTCCAGAGCCATTGGATTACAGGCATACACCATCATGCCTGGCATGGCAGTGGCACCCCGATCTCCACAGAAAATCTTAATTAAGCTTCTCCAGAAATCTTTTTTTTAAAATTTTTTTATTATTTGTTTACTTATTCATCATGCACAAGTATAGTATCTTTTTACATACAACTGCTTGTATACAAACTATATAAATACCATTCAGATCTTCTCATGCATTTAGGATAATGATATCCATCTCATTCAACCACCAATTTTTTTTTTCCAACCCCCCCCTTACTCCCTCCCTCCCCTCCCTTTCCGTTGACCATTCTAGTGTTCCTCTGATCCTATGTACCCCCTTCCAACAACTCTGTGAACCAGCCTCCTTATATCAGAGAAAACATTCGGTACTTGGATTTTTGAGATTGACTAATTTCACTTAGCATTATATTCACCATAATTGATTTTAGGACTATCAACAAAAGAGTCTCTACAAAAGAGTTCAATGTAGTTAATCTTCCTATTTCCTTTTGCTCTATCTTACTTGGCCACCAGCCTGGAAGAGATCAGCACTCCAGGTGTTGAATGCCCCCTTACTAGTTTTTCACAAACATTTATCCAGTAGAATAGTTTGTAAAAGTGTGTTTGCAAATGCAAAGTGTGATTAAAAAAAAAAAAGACAGATCTTTTAACAAGGCCTCTGGCCTTGAGACAGAGCTTCAGAAAGATGTTTACATTTCTAAGATAAGAGAAGAAGTTACTAATTGGGCTCCTTGGTAACAGCTGGCAGGGGGAGGGAAGAAAGGTAAGAAGAAGCTCTCCTCTTCTCAGGCACTGTCCTTGAAGGGTTAACTTGCCCAGAACAGTGAAAGAAAAAGCTTTGGTGTGAACTTCTGCAGACTGTGAACTCCTGAGCCCCTCCCCTTACACGCTGGGTATAAAGTTCTGAAACTGCCTGAACTCCATACCAGATCACTGTACCAGATCACTGTACCAACTGAGCCAATGAGTGCATGCTCTGCTTTCCTTAAGGGTGTCTGATGAAGGGGTAGGTATTTGAAGCTCATCACTAAGCTCAGTCAAAGAGGAAAATGTGCAAGTTGTGGATTCTGCATATTAAATATGATCTCTCTTCCTTCTCTCCTGCTACAGTAATCTGATACAACAGTGATCTGGTACAGATTGCAGCTACAGCTTTGCCCTCTGAGCCTGGCTGCAGCCAAATAAACCTGCTTCCTGTTTCCTATTTGGTGTCCTGCCTTGTCTGTCCCCTGAAACAGGTTTTATTATTGTTTTAAAATTCTTTATAGGCAATGCAGCCCTTACAGTCTAGATTCTATCAGAACAGCTCCTCCTTTATGCCCTTTTAATGGTGAAAAAGAGTACTGAAAAAGTGTGTGTTGGGGGGGGGGAGTGAGGATAGGCAGAGGAGAGTTGTTAGAAGTCTCTAAATCCATGTTGAGAAAAGCATCAAGATGTCACTGTTTGAATTTGAAATTTTGATAAGTTTCAGTGTGATTAAACAAACGTATTTGTATGTTGGGGGGAAAAAAGATGTCACTGTTTTTAAAAGGTAGCACTTTTTCTTCATCTGCCCGTAAAAAGCACCTGGCCACTAGAACTTCTAGGCCTTCTCCAAAGCCTCAAATGAGTGGAGTGTGACTAGCAAGCTTTTAAGAAATTGAGTTGTTTTCTACAGTGGAAGGTTTTGTTTTGTTTTCATTCCTGTCTTTTTTTTTTTAAGGTTATGTGGAATTATTCTTAGCAATAAATGCTGAAATGTGTGTGTCTTCAAATGTGCATGTTCCAATACCTGTTTGTCTTTATCCTAGTCTTGCTACTGCTGTTATTTCAATTGTCCTTGCTTCCCTAAATTATATGACATCATTATCCCTGGATGGCTTTTCTAATTGACTTCCTAATAAGGTTCTGGAGATGCCACGGTATTATAAACAATAATGCTAATTCCTCCTATCTGCAAATCACTCTTCTCAAAGTACTTTGATGTCTGGATATTTTTTGTCTCATGGTCATGTGAAGGAAATTGAGCTGCTATGTTTATATCTGGCAATGAGCTCAGCCTACCTCAATGGTCCTAGTAAGATTGGAACCATGTTTATCGTAGAGGCCGACTCACCTTCATTTACCTTTGAGCTCAGCTCTGTTGACTATTCTATGAGCACAGGAAGCCTAATACTGGAAGTTCTCACCAAGGCAAATATCCCTAAAAGATCACTCAGGAACTGGGAAATTAGTATGTTAAAAAGTGGAGTGAGAGTTTGGTTTCCATACATCCTATTGTTTCCCTCATCTGAAAAAACATATACCATAGTTAATACCTACCTTAGAGGAAGATTGTAATGGCTACTGGAAAACATAGATAATATTTTTGTTATTGAGCTCTGGTGTCATCAGATATTTTTATCATGTTGGTTGGAGATACTCATCATGGCAGATCACTCAAGATAACTGCATGGGAGCTGTTTGGGGGCCAGGGCACATGGGCAGGCAGGACAGTCATGTGAGCCAACGAGTGCATGGTCTGCTTTCCTTCAGGGTGTCTGATGAAGGGGTAGGTATTTGAAGCTCATCACTAAGCTCAGTCAAAGAGGAAAATGTGCAAGTTGTGAATTCTGCATATTAAATATGATCTCTCTTCCTTCTCTCCTGCTACAGTAATACGATACAACAGTGATCTGGTACAGAAATACCACCCTTGCTTCTGGATCGATGGGCAGTATCTTTGCTGCAATCAGACAGCCAAAAATGCTATGGGCTGCCAAATTTTGGAGAATAGGAATGGAAGTAAGAGATTTGAGCAATACAGTTTCTTCCTTCTCTACCCCCGGCCCCCGCCCACCCCTGCCTGCCCTGCCAATCCCAGTGCTGGGGGGATAGAACCAGGGCATCACACAATGCTAGGCAATCACTCTATCCCCAGGGAGCTATATCTCCAGGTCAATTTCTTCCTCATTTGATGATAGAGATATGGATATGTAGATAACTACCACACTCCCAAGGGTCCATTGAACCCAGGGACACAGCATAAATTGTACATTTTGGCCACTGCAAAAGCAAGCTTGCGTGAAGGAATTAGTGATGGCTAAAATCCAAGTGGTAATCTGCTCTTTAAGCCATGTGACCTGGAACCCATACACTTTTTCTAATTTGCCTAAAGGCTCTGTGTACAACAGTAAAATCCCTGATGAAATCTGTCCCTTTGCTCTTTCCTAAAATGCATTCCATATCATCACTGGCTTCTTGTTTTGCAGGCTTAAAACCTGGGAGTTCTCACCGAAAGACAAAAAAGCCTCTTCCGCCCACACCAGAGGAGGACCAGGTATACAAGAAACTACATATTGTTACTGCTAAAATGGAAATTTATAGTCAAACTCTGAAAATAAACCAGTTTTAGAAGTCCCTAGAATTTGGTAGTGTTAACTGGCATTCTTTTTTTTTTTTGGGGGGGGGTGGAGGCACTGGGTACCAGGGATTGAACTCAGGGGCACTCAACCACTGAGCCACAACCCCAGCTCTATTTTGTATTTTATTTAGACACAGGGTCTCACTGAGTTACCTAGTGTCTCGCTTTTTGCTGAGGCTGGCTTCGATCCTCCTGCCTCAGCCTCCCAAGCTGCTGGGATTACAGGCGAGTGCCAATGCACTTGGCTTTACTGGTGTTCTTGCTGAGACAGGATTTTTTTAAAAAATATTTATTTATTTACTTTAGTTGTACACAAATGCAATGTATTTATGTTTACGTGGTGCTGAGGATCGAACCCGGGCCAAGCACGTCAGAGGCGAGTGCTCTGCCGCTGAGCCACAACCCCAGCCCTGAGACAGGATTTATACTTCTACTTAGGACTTCCTCTCTAATTAAAAGATAGAGGGCTATTAGGTAGTTCTAGGCAACCACTTAATCCAATCACCTGTTTAAACATTTTAAAAATACAATTTATTTTTATTTTTTAATGAAAATTATTTTCAAACATACGGTAAACTTGTAAGAATTTAGCATTGAACACCCCTACACCCAACTCCTAGATTCTACCACTAACATTTTACTCTATTTTTTATTTGTTCTTTTTAGATATATGCGACAGTAAAGTGTATTTTGACATATTACATATACATGGAGTATAAATTATTCTAATTAGGATCCCATTCTTGCAGTTGTACATGATGTGGAGTTTCACTGGTCTTGTATTCATAAATGAACATAGGAAAGTTATGTTCAAATCATTTTGTCTTTCCTATTCCCTTCTCCCCTTCCATTCATTCCCCTTTGTCTAATTCAATGAACTTCTATTCTCCCCCCAACCCTTGTTGAGGGTTAGCATCCATATATCAGAGAGAATATTTGGCCTTTGGTTTTGGGGGATTGGTTTATTTTACTTAGTATGATAGTCTGCAGACCCATCTATTTACCAGCAAATGCCATAATTTCATTCTTCTTTAAGGTTGTGTAATATTCCATTGGGTAAATATACCACATTTCTTTATCCATTCATCTGTTGAAGGGCATCTAAGTTGGTTCCATAGTTTGGCTATTGTGAATTCAGCTGCTATAGACATTGGTGTGGCTGCATCACTGCAGTATGCTGATTTTAAGTCCTTTGGGTATAAACTGAGGAGTGGGATAACTAGGTCAAATGTTTGTTCCATCACAAGTTTTCTGAGTGCTTTCCAGAGTGTTTACACCAATTTGCAGTCCCACCAGCAATGTATGAGTGAACCTTTTCCCCTACATCCTCACCAAAATTTATTGACTAACATTTTACTTTAAAACTTTATTTTTGGGTTCTTTCTTAAGGTCTAGAAATCTCTTTCTCAAATATTATAAGAAGGACAGTTATGCTCATTTTACAAAAAAGGAAACAGAGGTTCAGAGCCACTTAGTAGATCCATGTACTAGTTCAGTGCCAACTAGGTTCCCTGATGTTGACTGAACATTTTTTTTTTTCTGAGAAACTTTAAAACATACTGATGCTTGAAACCAAGTCCCAGAAATTTTAATATAGTTGGTCTGTGGAAAAGCGCCTGGGCATTCAGATTGTTAAACACTCCCTAGCTGATCTTCATGTGTACCTCAGGTTGAGAAGATCTACATGGGTGCTTAAAAGTGGTTGTTGAGGGGGCTGGGATTGTGGCTCAGCGGTAGAGTGCTCGCCTAGCGCGTGGGCTACCCGGGTTCGATCCTCAGCACCACGTACAAATAAAACGCATTGTGTACAACTAAAGAAAATAAATAAAAATATTTTTAAAAAAGTGGTTGTTGAATGAATGCAGGGCAAAGTTTTTATTATGCATAATTTGGGTTAGAATGGTGTCTCTAGTAAACCAGAGAATTGGGAGAAAAGATAATACTTGATGATTAGCCAACTCCACCCCCTATTTTTTTCTACCTATAAAGATCTTGAAAAAGCCACTGCCCCCTGAGCCAACAGCAGCACCAGTTTCCACGAGTGAGCTGAAAAAGGTTGTAGCCCTTTATGATTATATGCCAATGAATGCAAATGACCTACAGCTGAGGAAGGGTGATGAGTATTTTATCCTGGAGGAGAGCAACTTACCATGGTGGCGAGCACGAGATAAAAATGGGTGAGTTCACGTCATCCCTTCCTGAGTCTGTGCCTGACCTGACAACTGCATACGCATGCAAAGTACAGTAGCTTAATTCCCTTCAATGTCCTCACTAGAGATTATTCTTCCCACACCAAACTGAATATACTCCCAAGTACTTCCCAATGTACAGTTCCACATGTGGCTTCTGTCACCTCTTGGAGTCTCTGTTGTCATACACATATAACCAATATCACATATTCAAAAGGTCCACCCTTTACTGGCCTAACCATGCATCAGAGACATGGTCCTTTTTTTTTTGTTTTTGTTTTTTTTTTTTGTGGTACCGGGGATTGAACTCAGGGGCACTCGACCACTGGGTCACATCCCCAGCCCTTTTTTATATTTTATTAGAGACAGGGTCTCACTGAGTTGCTAAGTGCCTCGCCATTGCTGAGGCTGGCTTTGAACTCACGATCCTCCTGCCTCAGCCTCCCAAAGTGCTGGGATTATAGGCATGCGCCACCACGCCCGGCTACATGGTCCTTTTTTTTAAAAAAAAATATTTATTTGCTTTAGTTGTACACAATGCAGTTTATTTTTAGGTGGTGCTGAGGATTGAACCCAGGCTTCGCCCGTGCTAGGCGAGTGCTCTACCGCTGAGCCACAATCCCAGCCCCAAGATGGTCCTTTTTGAGGGAAGGCCATGATCTCTCTCTCTCTCTTTCCATTTGAGGTTGATCTGAGCTGGGGGTATAGGCATATAAATCTGTCTAAAGATGGGAAAGTGCTGGATGATCTACCACATTGTCTCCTCTACAGGCAGGAAGGCTACATTCCTAGTAATTATGTCACTGAAGCAGAAGACTCCATAGAAATGTATGAGTGAGTATGCTTATCTGCCCAGGACACAATCTTCCAGAGGAACAAACTAAAGTCTATACTCCTTTTATACTTTCAACAAACATTTTTATTTCAAGGCACATATTAAAATTAGTTATGGCTGGGTCAAATGGTGCCACCACCCCAAGTTTGTGCTGATGTTTTACTGTGACCCCCAAATGTTCTCAGCTTATGAATGTTGGAGAGGTTTCCACACTCCCAAATCCAGAAGAATCACACTCAAAGGATACTTGACAACCTGATTAGAAACATTTGAAAGGATAAAAATGCCAAATTTGTGCTGACATCCTCATCATAGAAGTGGACTGTCCTTGAATGACAGTCCTGGATCTTACCCCTGCAAACTCTGCTTCCTTTCTTTGCTCTCTACTTTCCATTTCAGTGCCAATTTGGGCATTGGAAAGGATACAATGTACTATCTGCATGATAGGGTCTCGCTCAATAGGGTTTGAGTGAATCAATTAAATCATACACATGGATGAATTTGGTGCTCTAATCTCTGAGTCACTAAACATGGCTTCAGAACCACTCAAGAACTCTCTTCACAGGTGGTATTCCAAACACATGACTCGGAGTCAAGCTGAGCAACTACTAAAGCAAGAGGTGAGTGTGGGCCACAAGCTAATGACATTCTCTGAGCATAATAGCAAGGATCCTGAATTAAGGGTCTGTTCTGCCTATCACCTTCAGACAATACAGAATCAAGGTGGCCTTAATCTGGGGTTCCAGTTAGATTTTTCAGTGTTAAAAGCAAGGTGGCAAGGCTGGGTGCAATGTTGCATGTCTGTAATTCCAGCAACTGAAGATGTTGAGGTAGGAGGATGGCAAGTTTGAGGCCAGTCTCAGCAAGTTAGTGAGACCCTCAGCAACTAAGCAAGGTCCTATCTCAAAATAAAAAGGATTGGGGATGTAGCTCAGTGGCAAAGTTTCCCTGGGTTCAATCCTCAGTAACAAAATAACAATAAATAGATAAGCAAACAACCAATAAAGGAGGTTGCAGCTCAAGCATGGAATTTGTGTCAGTGAAGTCTCAGATTGTTCTGTTTTCTCTCAGGTTTGGGCAGGTGGGTTCAAGTGTGAGTACCACTTCCTCCCACAGTCAGCTTCATTTTCATTGTTTCAGGGGAAAGAAGGAGGTTTCATTGTCAGAGACTCCAGCAAAGCTGGAAAATATACTGTGTCTGTGTTTGCTAAATCTACAGGGTGAGTACTATTCCAGGGCCCTTGGGATTAAAGATCAGGGGTGCCCTCCCAGCAGCTCCTTAATGGTGTTCCCATCCCATTTTTTCTGTCCCTAAATTCAAACTCATCTTACTTCACTTTTTGGGTCATTCCAATCCTTGTTCCCAGTTACTGACTATCCACTTCTTCAGGGACCCTCAAGGGGTGATACGCCATTATGTTGTGTGTTCCACACCTCAGAGCCAGTATTACCTGGCTGAGAAACACCTTTTCAGCACCATTCCTGAGCTCATTAATTACCATCAGCATAACTCTGCCGGTGAGTACCAGGGCAACTGAGAAGGGCATTATAAACACTAGAAGCAATTTAGGACTAAGTGGTGAGAAGAATATACCTCATGGGCAGTGTGGATTAGGTGTGGAAATAAACCTCTGTGATGCTGAGTAGGGCTCTAGTCAAGAGGTGGTCACACTTTATATGCAATAGGGAAGGAATTATTTGGTTATTGATGCTCTGTGCTAAAGAAAGACACAGAAGAGGCTAATGACTAAATAGTCAGCAAGTATACATTAGCAATTATTCATATTCCTACATGTACTCAGCAAGTTCCTCTGTTCTAGAAGAGAATAAAGGAAAATTCATAGTTGAAATCCTTGTCCTAAAAGGACATACAGATCAGACAACATCAGAAGACAAGTAGTGTAGAAATTATAAATATTGAGAAATTAGTAAGGGTATGAATACATGGGAAAAGATTCATTGAGAAGGTAAGATGTGAATTAAGACTGGCTGGAAGGTGGAAATACATTTGATAAGGGGTGTATTAGTATTTCCTCTCCACTGTCCCTGAAAACTCTTTTCTGAGAGGAAAAACTTCCAGAAAAATGTGGGTTCATGGAGATCTTTTAGGATTCAAAATGTACTAGAAGGATGCACATTGGAAATATGAGGCTTGAAGTGAGGATGTCCAAGCCACCTTACCCCCCATGATGAATCAAAAGTATGACCCCTCTGTATCTTTCAGGACTCATATCTAGGCTGAAATATCCAGTGTCTCAAAAAAACAAGAATGCACCTTCCACGGCAGGCCTGGGCTACGGTAACTGCTTATTTATCTAGGGTAGGGAAGCTGGCTACTTGCAAGACTACCTTTGCAGACCTTGCCTTAGGGAGTGTCCTTGAGGTGGGATGTTCCGTTCCAGATGCCTCAAGGTCAAGACAGCCAGTTATTTAATGATTTTCTCCCTCTAGTGGTTCATTCTGGTACTGCAAAATATAGATCATTCATAAAAGGATTTGAAGTTTAGGGTCTTTTGTTATATAATTGTGGAAAAATTTTTCAGCATCATTCCTGGGTTTGTTAACTATCATCATACAAATAATAGTAAAGGGCTTTGGGAATATTTTTATTCTATTTTCCCTTATGATTAACTTCCACCTAAAATTCCCAGACTCCTCTAATAACCCTCTGCCCCTGAGATTTACCTGAGTAAAGGTGGGTTAGTACTCCTATTTCCTATTTATTCTTTTTCCTATTTCTACCCTAGTAAGCCTTCATATCTATTGTAGGAATTACGTATACATGACCCCCATAGAATTACACCAAGACTTTGTTATTAGGATCATGGGAAATCGATCCAAAGGACCTGACCTTCTTGAAGGAGCTTGGAACTGGACAATTTGGAGTAGTAAAGTATGGGAAATGGAGAGGTCAGTATGATGTGGCCATCAAGATGATCAAAGAAGGCTCCATGTCTGAGGATGAGTTCATTGAAGAAGCCAAAGTCATGATGTGAGTTACAACCCAAACTCAACTCTTAATTCAGTTGCTGAAGTCTAGGAATTATTAGGACAACCCACTGTGGTCTAAGGTGTCTTACAGTGATAGAGATTTGGGATCAGGGCCTGAGGTCAACCCATGATTGCTGGGAATCATAACTGCTAAGATAATCATTTCTCAGCCTTAGATACTATTTAAGAATAGTGTTGATCATGAGTGTGTATCATCTCAGTAGCATTTGGGGGTAGATGTAGAAAGTGAGACTTTGAAAGAAAGGATGATTTTAATTTAGCCTTAGTGTACTTTCAACCCTGGGCTTGTTTGCTAGGCTCCAATCCCTGTGCACCCCACATATTAGACACTTCTGGGGTTTGAGTTGGAAAGGAAAAAAGTAAACTTGCTATTATGCTACCTTACCTAATTATCTATCATAGGCCAATCCCTTCCCTCCCCAGCCCCTTTATGACTAGTTTGCAGAGCCAAAAGGGGAGGACTAGTTCCTTGCCTCTTCTATAGGAATCTTTCCCATGAGAAGCTGGTGCAGTTATATGGCGTCTGCACCAAACAGCGCCCCATCTTCATCATCACTGAGTACATGGCCAATGGCTGTCTCCTGAACTATCTGAGGGAGATGCGCCACCGCTTCCAGACTCAGCAACTGCTGGAGATGTGCAAAGATGTCTGTGAAGCCATGGAATACCTGGAGTCAAAGCAGTTCCTTCACCGAGACCTGGTGAGACATCAGAAGGATTGGCCCAGGATCAAGGGGTTGGAAGTAGCCGCAGATGATATACTGTGTGCATTGTTAAGGAGGGTTGCTGATGGCAGCATTTCAGTTATATCTCGAAAACACTACAAGTTAGGTATGCCTTTACCTAGTGGTTAGCTAGTCAAGAATCTCCAGACTTAACTCCACGAAGCTGGCTATGGTGAGAGCTAGGGCAGCCATTCACCCCAGCGCCTTGCCATGTAAGAGGAAGTGGTCATTGGCCTATGAGTAAGTCCTTCTTTGACCATTCTGGACTTGTAGCAGAAGGGCAATCCTGTGCTTCTTAATGGGACTGCTCCTGGTATGAAATCACCATTTACTTAGAGCAGAGTTGAAAACTGGTGGCTATTGGGTGCATTTGGCCCACATGGTATTTTTAAAATGTCTTAGAATAGTTAGTAAACACTTTAATATAAACATTTCATATTTAAAAATTGGACTCCAGGTGCAATGGCACATGCCTATAATTTTAGAGGCTTGGGAGGCTGAGGCAAGAGGATTGCAAATTCAAGGACAGCCTGGGCAAGTTAGTGAGGCCCTATCTCAAAATAAAAAAATAAATAAAAGGGCTGGGGATGTAGATCAGTGGTAAAGTGCCCCTGGGTTCAATACCCAGTACTTCAAAAACAAAATAACAAAGAAATAAAAAAAGCAAACCAGGAATTTCCAGCTTCTCTTGGGAATCTAGGCCATTTTGGAACACTGGGCCCACATTCTCACAGACACTTGGATAACATTCACTGATAACACTGAGTCAGTTGGAGCTGAGCAGCTGCCTCCTTTACCCTACTTCACTCTTCCTTAGCCTGCCTGGTACCTAGAGACATCAGAGTTGTGCCCCTATTTCTTTCAGCCAGGCCAGAACTCAAATAGTCCTATTCCCATTGACAGCAAGGCAGAAAGCAAAATTACCTCCTGATCTCCCTTAATTCTCTCATCATTTAAACAAAGGAAGCAGTGTTATGGAATTTTTCATGTGAATGAAATAATTCTGTATGTTCTCAGTACTTTATTTAGGACTGCATACTAGGTCACTTTCCATGCAGTAGAAATGCATCAGATTTTCACAGCAGCATCAACCAACTTCTATTAGGTGGGAAGGTGTCTTTGGTTGAAGGGGATGAGGTATTCCTGGCTTTTTCCACTGATAGGTAGAAGTTTATCTTTAACCTGTGTCTTTAACCTGTGTGTCAGAGACAGGATGTCACTGGTATCTGTTGTTGTACTACAGGCAGCTCGAAACTGTTTGGTAAATGATCAAGGAGTTGTAAAAGTATCTGACTTTGGCCTGTCCAGGTAAGTATGCCTTTTTCATCTTTTCCTTTAAAAGTTAAAAAGTTGCATGCTACAAATATGGCAAGGTGTTATTTTTTAAATTTTTTTAGTTTGTTCTTTTTAGTTATATGTGACAATAGAATGTATTTTGGCAGATTATACACAGAGTATAACTTATTCTATTTAGGATCTCACTCTTGTGGTTGTACATGATGTGGTGTTACCCCGATTGGTATAGTTTTAATTTCCTCTTCCTTTTCTGTTCTCATTCTGTATTTTCTACCATCTTTCTATTCATTTTCTTCCTCTGAATTGTTTAGGTCACTTCTTTCATCCTTTTGCTTTATTGTTACATTCTTCTCTCCTTTTCTCTTTACCTCTGATCCCTTCTTCTTCTTTTTTTTTTTTTTTTTTTTTTTTTGTGGTACCAGGGATTGAACTCAGGGGCACTCGACCACTGGGTCACATCCCCAGACCTTTTTTTGTATTTTATTTGGAGACAGGGTCTCACTGAGTTGCTAAGTGCCTCACCATTGCTGAGGCTGGCTTTGAACTCTCGATCCTCCTGCCTAAGCCTCCCAAAGTGCTGGGATTACAGGCGTGCACCACCGCGCCTGGCTGATCCCTTTTTTTTTTTTTTTTGGTACCGGGGATTGAACTCAGGGGCACTTGACCACTGGGCCACATCCCCAGCCCTTTTTTGTATTTTATTAGAAGCAGGGTCTCACTGAGTTACTAAGTGCCTTGCCATTGCTGAGGCTGGCTTTGAACTTGTGATCCTCCTGCCTCAGCCTCCCAAAGTGCTGGGATTACAGGCGTGCGCCACCGCGCCCGGCTTCTGATCCCTTCTTTTTAAAAACTATATTTCCCCACTTGGGAATGATATTGAACAAATCATATTGTGTGCATGTACAAATATGTAACAATGAACCCCACCATTATGTACAATTATAATGCACCAATAAAAAATACGGAAACACTTATCTTTTTTCTTTTTAATTAATTATTTTTTATTCTAAGTTGTTATAAATGACAGCAGAATGCATTACATTTCATATTATACTTATAGAGTGCATTTTTACATATCTCTGGATGTATACAAAGTATATTCACACTATTCGTGTCTTTGTACATGCACTTAGGGTAATGATATCCATCTCATTCTACCATCTTTTTTTCCTTCACCCTTTTGCCTCCTCGTTCCCCTCCCTCCCCATTAGCCATTCTACTGTTCCTCTAATCCTCCTATGCTCCCTGTCCCAACCCCACTGTGAATCAGCTTCCTTATATCAGAGAAAACATCTGGCATTTGGATTTTTGGGATTGGCTAACTTCACTTAGCATTATATTCTCCAACTTCATCCATTTACCTGAGAATGCCATGATTTTATTCTCTTTTATTGCTGAGTAATACTTTATTGTGTATATATACCACATTTTCTTATCCATTCATCTACTGAAGGGCACCTTGGTTGGTTCCACAGTTTAGCTATTGTGAATTGTGCTGCTATAAACATTGATGTGGCTGTGTCCCTGTAGTACGCTGTTTTTAAGTCCTTTGGGTATAGACCGAGGAGTGGGATAGCTGGGTCATAGGGTGGTTCCATTCCCAGTTTTCCAATGAATCTCCATACTGCTTTCCATATTGGCTGCACCATTTTGCAGTCCCACCAGCAATGTATAAGTGTGCCTTTTTCCTCACATCCTTTCTAACACTTATTGGAAATACTTATCTTGATCTGTTAATTCTGTTGACTTTCCTCCATCCGTCCTTCTTAATTAGTCTAATCCCCACTGGAAACTGCAGAATAGAAGGAAGGGAAGAAGAATAGAGAAATGAAAAGGAGATAGAGAAAAGAAAAGGAGTACCTATAAGATCTTATTTTACCTCATTCTTCCTGTAACCAGACTGTCAATGAGGAAAGCTGGATCAGTAATGAAAACAGGAATTTTGGTAAATGTAACATTAGTAAAAGACATTGGCTAACCCACAGAGACTTTTCAGAAAGCCTGTCAATGTGTATTTGTGCAGGTCTTGTGATTGTACCAAGAAGACTTAAGCAAATATCAGGTTCTCCAAATCCTAACAGTAACATGTCTTGAATCCCTCACAGATATGTCCTGGATGATGAGTACACCAGCTCAGTAGGCTCCAAATTTCCAGTCCGGTGGTCTCCACCAGAAGTCCTTATGTATAGCAAGTTCAGCAGCAAATCTGACATTTGGGCTTTTGGTAAGTGGATAAGATTGTATAGATTATACAGCTCAAAGGAAGAGGAATGAATGGGTAAATTCAACTTTGCAAACTGCACAGAAAGACTGTTCTTGCTTTCATTAATCTAACCCTTAGGGAGGGCTTAGTATGTGTCAGAAATCTCAGGGGCTTCTGAGGACACAGTCAACTGGACATGACCCCTGCCTTCTTAGAACTTACAATATATTGAGGGAAACAAACCATTCATTTAGTATTCAACAGCTTCTGAATACTGATTATGTACTAGGCGCTCTGCCAGACCCTAGAACTACAAAGACAAATAAGATGCTGCCTTTCTTCTAGAGTAGATAATGGTCTAGTAAAACTCCAACAGCCATCTAGTGTACTCAGTACTATTGCAGAAGCTTGGACAAAATGTAAAAAGCATAGAGGGGGAACAAGCTGATTCTAGTCTTTGAAATTGATCTTGAAACCTACTCTATGTAGACTAGGACACCTACTCCTCCCAAAAGACTGAAAACTGTTTTAATACTGTTTTTATTATCTTCTAGGGGTTTTAATGTGGGAAATTTACTCCCTTGGTAAGATGCCATATGAGAGATTTACTAACAGTGAGACTGCTGAACACATTGCCAAAGGCCTACGTCTCTACAGGCCTCATCTGGCTTCAGAGAGGGTATATACCATTATGTACAGCTGCTGGCATGAGGTAAGTTTTTATTGTGACCGATTATTTCCTTGAACTGAATTTCTCATTTAGCTGGCCAGTTCCCACTTTCCATGGCTGTATGGCAGCTGGGCACAGACTGATAACTGCACACATTCCCTGACCCTGGCCTGCACCCCAATCCTCTGTTGACCAGAGACTTTCCCAGGCCCACCCCAATTCTCACTACAGTATCATTAGCAGACTCCAATGCCAACTCAGCTTTAGTGGGAGGGGGTGTTGTGTGGTTATGTCATCTAGCCTATGCAGCCAGTCAAAGGCACTCAGGTAAGTGTGTGGGCATTACAAGAGAAAAGTCATTTAAGTTTATATTCATTTACTGGGAGTCATTGGCCCTTTCTTCCACTCTATTACTTACTAAACTTTTCTGGCTGAGGTCCCAAATGTTTTTTTAACTGTAAGACTTACTTGGAAGGGACTCCAAATAGGTAGTTATTGTTTATTTGTATGTATGTGTGGGAGGACAGCTACTGGGTTTGAACCCAGAGGCACTCTACCCCTGAACTATATCCCCAGTCTTTTTAAAAATTTTGAGATAGACTCTGACTAAATTGCTAAGGCTGGCCTCAATTCTCCTGCCTCAGCCTCCAGAGTCACTCAAATTATAGGCATACAACACTTCTCTGTTTTTGCTTTTTAATATGGTACACTGTGGAATTTGGGGGCAGGTTTTATATTATAGAAATAAGAAGCCTGTCCCACTATTACTAAAATGCTTTCCTGCTCTCATCTTGGGTTTTTTCTTAGGTGCCTTTTTCACTTTTCAGTAGAAAATCTTAATTTGACAATATAAATCTTTAGTAGGAAGTAAGTGCTCAGCTCTTAGTTCTGCCTCACTAGAAACAGAAAGATAGTGTCCAACAAACGCTGATGTGAATATGGAGTCCTCTTGATGAGATGAAAAGTGGGATCAGTACATTGGCTCCTTTTCCATGGGACAAATGACAGAAATCACAAAGAAAGTATGGAGAAAGGGAGAACCCCTTGGAGCAATTTCCCTTTTCTCCTGTATAATGAAGGATTGGGGTAACTTGCTATGATTCCTTCTAACCAGGACATCCTTACTCTGCTAGTTAAAGACTATTTCAGATGGTACTTTCTCAATAGCTTATTTAAAGTAGTGGTCAAAAAACAGGGTGCACATCAAAATGAACTCTTCAAAATGTAAGTTACTGAGGCTCTTACCCAGAAATTCTGGTTAAGTAATATCTGAAATGGAACTCAGGAATACTTTTTAAACTTTGCTGGAAATTCTGATATTCTGCTCATTTTGAGAACCACTGATTCAAAGGACCAAGAAACTGATTACCTTTTGATTTTGTCAGATTGAGACCATTCTGGCATAAATGTTTTCTGAACCATTAAATATATCAGGGGCTTATGGACCATGGCTGTCAAAAAGAGCCTTAGCTTGGAAGCCAGACTAACAAAAGGTCCCAGGTGGTTCAGATTCCTTGCCCAGAGACAGACACTGTGGGGCTCTGAAATATTAAGCCCTTTGTTCATTTTGGCTTTGAAATGACAGAAACAGTGTTTGAAACCAAACTAAACATTACCACAGTTTGTAGGATTTCTGTTCTGCCAACCACTTAAATGTGTTTGGTAGTCATTTTCATTTGAAGCTACAAAATAAAAATACATTGTAATTATGTAATGAACTTCCCCTCAATTTTAATCAATGTTTGTCAGTTTAATTTGTACATTGTTCTTATCACATTGAATAACCTGAGTTACTAAAGATGAAAAGTGCACAAACACTTTTGGAGACCCTGCTACTTCTTTTCCATTTTTTGGTAATCAACAGGGTATGTTGTTGGGTATACAATATATACTTAATAAACATTTGCTGTTTATTATCGAATTTCCCTTGGACTCTAGTCACTGTAACACTCTACTTTTTCTGTTTTTTAGAAAGCAGATGAACGTCCCACTTTCAAAATTCTCCTGAGCAACATTCTAGATGTTATGGATGAAGAATCTTGAGCTGGCCAATAAGCTTCTTAGTTCTACTCCTCTCTTCCACAAGCCCCAAATTCATTTTCTCTGAAGAAATTCCAGGCTTGCAGGCCTTTATGCTCCCACTGAATACACAAAAGCTCTTCTACATCTAGAAACGTAACATCTCTTCTTCAATTTCTCTGGGATAGAGCTTCTGAGCAAAGGCCAAGGAGTTTCTGTGCCTGGTATTAACCCCTCCAACCCCCACCAAGAGAGGAAATTTCCCAAGACTATTAAAACAGACTGAATTTGGGAAGGAAGTTTGGGGAGGAGGGAGGCATGTAAATAACGTTGCAAGGGGTCCAACAGCTCTTTCGTAGGCATTAGAGCTTGGGGGTGGGGCAGAATTTGGCAGGAATGAAATGGTGTCATAAAAGTGGAGGGGTGTTTTGATAAAATAAAATTACTGGAAAGAGTGAAGGTTTTTCAATCGTGCAGCCTCCCTAAAGCGCCCTATTTCGGTATTGCAAAAATTGCTGTGTGGCATTCGTTTGGCACATTTCTACACTGAGAACTCGATAGGATCCTCCACATTTAACTCCTTTTGCTCTTTTTACATCCTACCTCTGAATGCGAGATGAATCACAAATTCACAATGCCTGACACTCAGAAGCATGCAATATCATTTGAATGGATTTTAAATTTGGGGACAAACACTGCCCGAGCTTCATTTCCTCATGTCAAGATAGGAAAACCCTCAAAGAACTAGAGGCCAGGGATGTAGGATGGCAAACTTACCCGCCAACCAGTCGCGGCCCGCGCAAAGACATAGCAGGGAAAGCGCGGGCCAATTCGGAAGCTGACAGGGTCGGAGCTGTTGGGCGGGCCTGCTACAGGCCACGTGGCCTGAAAGTAACTTCCTACCCCCACCCTCGCTCCCTCAACTCTTTTCCCTTTGGAGTAACGTCCTGACAGCGCCTTGGCGCTCAAGGGTCAGGCTAGGCGCCCCGGGAGTTGTGGCTGGGAGCGACCCAGCGGGCAGGGAGAGCGGAGCGCCAGCGTTGGGCACAGGAGGCGACAGGGCGGGCTCCACCGCCAGCCTCGCGCCGACGCAGTGCACTCACGGGGCGGTCCCCGAGGCGCCGGGTTGTGGTTCCGGTTCCGTCGCTGAGACACGTGAAGGTCGGTGAGTTGGTGTGGGGTTCGTCTGGGCACGCGTGGTCGCGCTGGGATGGATTCTTCCTCGTCCTCCTCCGCGGCGGGTTTGGGTGCCGTGGACCCACAGTTGCAGCATTTCATCGAGGTGGAAACTCAGAAGCAGCGCTTTCAGCAGCTGGTGCACCAGATGACTGAACTTTGTTGGGTGAGGATCCTGGGGCTGGGCTCTGGACACTGTACCCGTTTTCCCTCTGCCCTTGTCCCATGGGACTCGCTACTTTATCGGGGAGAGGGTGGATCTGGTAGCACTACCCCGCAGAGCCGGAAGAGAGAAGGGTGACTCCACTTCTTAGGGGACAGGCACTCCCTGGACCTTGGCTTTGTTGGTGCAGTGAACTGGGGATCACAGACTTACTCTGGTATCCCGCCCAGTACTTTGAGGCACTTGAGTTTGCAGCTACCTAGTAGTGGTCACCAAAACTGGGCAGAGCCTCCAGTACAGGGATTTTATTTTGGGCAGCCTGAATTCTGAAGAATCCATGAATCTGATATTCTTGTATTCCTTGGGATTTACCTTGATTACCCTGTTGTTCTAACCCTTCCTAGTGAAAAATGAGTGTCTCTATCCCGCTGACAATAAAAGTGGCGTAATCTCTTCCAACATACATATTTATTTGCCTTCTTGTTGGGTTGTTATGTAATACCAAGCCCTTTCGGGTCTGAAGGTTGAGGAATTGAGTCTGCCCTGTGAGGGGACTTTGGCAAAAGGGTTGAAGGCATTTGCAGCTTGAGATCAAAGTGTTCTGGTTGCCAAGGACAGCATACTGCACCTCCCTTGACATACAAACTCACAGAATTTAGAGGCCAGGAATAATTTTTACTGAAATTGGAGGGTCTAAGGCTTGTGTATACAGAAGAGAATCTGTGAATAACAGTCATTCAAATCTCTTTGAACTATATAGAGCCATAAGTTTCTACAGTTTCTTTCCCATAAACTTAAGGTAGTGCTGGACTATGATCCTTAAGAAATGCTTAACTTATTCTGGTCTGCCTTGGACCAGAGTACTTTGATACTTTCTTTAAAAAAGTGATTCATTACGTTTGGGCCAGGAGTGGGTGTGGTTAAGGACTCCTTTAAAAATCTGTAAGCTATGGACCCTTTAAGAAAATTTATAATTTTTCATTCCTTGTGACAGGATTCAAGAACCTCTGGCTTAAGTAGATAGGGTTATACAATCTCAGTTCCTAAATTTTCTTTTGACGGGTGTTAGGGTACCTTATTATAATGATTCATCCTTTAATCCTTTATTCTCAAATTAATTTAATGGCATTCAATGCAGATAGCATTGTGAAGTTACAACCAAATTCAGCAAAATATTACTTCATTCATATTTTGCTAATTTTCTTGCCCTGTGATATCTCAGTTCCACCATTTTCTGGCCCTTTTAACTTTGGGTAAAGGATCTTTGTACTGCAGGTTCTTTCTTTGTAAAAGGAGGATTAATAATAGTGTCTATTCCATAGGGTTGTTGTGAGAATTTAATGTAAAAGTCCGTAGCAGATTGCTTGACACTTGGTAAACTGCCAAATTAGAAGTATTAACATATCAGATATTGTTTTTAGGTGAAGTTTTTCCTCTAAGCAATGAAGTTACCCCTACCCCACTTTTTTTCCTACAAGTTCTGTTTGTGATTCTGTGTCTTATCCTGAGCAGGAGAAGTGCATGGACAAGCCTGGGCCAAAGTTGGACAGTCGGGCTGAGGCCTGTTTTGTGAACTGTGTTGAGCGCTTCATTGATACAAGCCAATTCATCTTGAATCGTCTGGAACAGACCCAGAAATCCAAGCCAGTCTTCTCAGAAAGCCTTTCTGATTGATCTCAGCACTACGTTTTTTGGAAAAGGAGGGTAATTCAAGAAAGGAACAGCTGTTGATGGGATGGTTGAAGAAATGGCTATGGGGAATTGACTGGCTCCCACCTTTTGTCACACTTGGACATCTTGTCATCTGAGAATGAACAAAGACCAATTTTCTGGTGTGGGGCTTGAGGGTCATATATGTACTTGGTTATGTTTTTTAATGCTAATCTTGTGAAAATAATTGACAGATGGAAAACTGTTAGATGCATATTACTATATATGGGACTATGCTTTTCTCAAGGTCCCCTTAACTGCTTCCTATGATTTTCATAGTGGAACTGCTTTCTATAATTTGATGTTGGGACCACATAGGTAAAACCTTATTTGTGTGACTTCATTTCACATTTTGGGGGAGATCTTTGTGTTTGTCCATAAAGGCAGCAGTGGGAGAATAATAATTTGGCACTTAACCATGTGTCTCCTTATCTAGTATTTGACTATCAGTGCTGGAAAAAAACCCTATGGAGTGTTTATTCAGTTACACTTAAGCTTTCTAGGTTGTCTCCCTTCCCTATACTATGATTTATTTAAATATATCTAAAGTATGGTCTCAAGGTAGACCAGACAACTTGAGGATCTAAAGACCTTTAATTATAAAGGGATCTAGCCAGTGAACATAATTCTTATTACTAGATGGCACAGAAAGAATTTAACTTACCCTGTATATCAGGGTAAAAAAAATCGCCTAAAGAAATTATAATGATTTAGGCTGGTCAAAAACTAACAGTAATTTCAGGTAGAGGTGCATGCCTAATGCTAATCATTATAGATTCAATTGACTGCATTCTTTTGATCACTGAAATAAAAGCTTCTACTCTGTGATTAAGAGGCTTTCTATTCTGGTTTTTATCTGGAACTCATAGAGATTTAGTGTGGGCTCATTCAAAGGCTGAAATGTAGTCAGTGTATATTCTAGAGGCCCCTAGAACTTTTTGTCAGAAAAGAGAGCCTTGAGATGAAATGAGAGGGAAGGGATTCTATGCTGTCAGTTAGGTTCCTAAGTACAATAGAAGAGCTTGTATTGACTGGTTTCACCTTTTGTTTCACATCCTAGTAGACTGGAGTATAGACCTAAAATGGAACTACTTGCCAGGATCCTTTAGGGCAAAACCATAAAAATTGGGCAAATATACATTTCTAGAAGCCTCAGATACCTGTTTAGCTTTTCCCATATATGTATTATAAGGAATTTTTTTTTTTACAAATCATGATGGAAACACAATTCAACACACTTTTAAGTGCTTACTCCATGCCAGTCACTGCTTTTAGTGACAGGATTCAGCAGTGCACAAAACAGTCCCTATCCTTGAAGAGCTTATGTTCTAGCTATGGAAGACAGAATACATGCGTGAATGTATATGTAATAAGCACCATGGAGAAAAAAACAGTAACAGGGTTAGCGAATGTTTGTAGGTCATCATTATTTTATAGAAAATAGTTAGAGGTCTCCTTGGAATGGTGGCATTTCAGGAGAGTCCTGAAATAACTAAGAGACCAAGCATTGTGAGTATCTGAGAGAACATTTCAGGAAGAGATAACAGCAAGTCCAAAGGCCCCAGGGTTGGAGCTATATGGCATGAGGCCATTTACAAGAACAATCAAAAGGTCAGTAGGACTAGAGTAAAGTAAGGAAAAAGGTAGAAAGTTTATAGAAAAAATAATGAGATGTATTGGGACTGGAGGAGTAGTATGTATTGATCATGTAGGGTCTTGGAGGTCATTTTAAGGACTTTGGGCTTTACTAGGCAAGATTGCCATTTGAAGGATTTTAGCATATGAGTGATGTAGTATAATTTAAATCTTAGGATGGTCTGGCTACTGTTTGGAGAACATGGACATTGTGAAGTAGTAGTAGTAGTAATAAGCATAATGGCATTTTGAATTCTAGGAGAAATCAAACATTTAGAATAGGTGTCTGACACATACCTTGCATCTGTATGCCCATGTCGATTTTTTCCCCCCTGCAATTCTAGTGTGTTCACATAAAACCTCAAGTGATATAGAGGTTCTTTAGTCTTTTCCTTATTCTTCATTATTAATATATTATTTATTTTATTATATCATTATTCCTTTTTATTCTTCATTTAGTATTATTCTTATTACATGTACATACAAACTTAAAATGTGTTTACATTATTATTGCTTACTCAGCTAACATAATGCAAAAGAAGGTTTGTTAGATTCATACAACATACTTGAGCACCAAGTTTGTATTCATTACTAGGCACAAGACAATGAAGAAAAAAAGGTATAACATTTGCCCCTGTCCTCAAGGACATTAATAGGTATGAAAGCAACAACTTGGGCTTTTGTTTGTTTTGTCAATCTCAGAAATTCATTTTCAGAATCTTTTTAAAAAATATTTATTTATTTAATTTAGTTGTACACAATGCAATGCATTTATGTTTATGTGGTGCTGAGGATTGAACCCGGGCTGCTTACGTGCGAGGCGAGTGAGCGCTCTGCCACTGAGCCACAACCCCAGCCCCATTTTCAGAATCTTGATAGAAAGATGGTATTGTCAGCTCTGATATTCAAAGCTTTCATTTCACATATTCAAGGTATAAAATTTAATACTTAATTATAAAACAAAAAGATTGGATTAGCAGTCCCTTCTTCTGAAACAAAATCTTACTTACAAGCCTAATATGGAAAATAGAAAAGCCAAGCTGCCCTGGTAGGAGGGTATTTATCTGGAAGCCTGCTTGCTATTGTCTCCTCATCCACCTGTGCCCTTAGTAGTGTCTAAGGTACTGTATTCAAGCCTTTTTGGATTTATCAAACATACTGTGAAAACTGAAACTTGTCTCTTTCTAAAATCTATTAACATTAGGGATAACAGATTCAAGGAAATCAGGCAAGAACTTCATATGTTATTGATAACAAACAAATCTCCATAAGGAGTTTGAATTTTAAAATGTAATAACTCAATAAACCCCAGGTAAAATAGCCTTTACATGGAATGAGTAAAAGCAATAGTCCTTTCTTTTTAAAAATCGATTTTTTCTCATGTTAATGCTGTAAATGTCTTAGCCTAAGGAATTTGATTCCAAAGATCACCCAATAGCATACTTGTCTTAAAACTTCATAGTCTCCTTCAGCCTTGTTTATTTACTTATTTAATTTATTCTAGTGCTGAGAATCAAGCCCAGGGCCTCACACATGCTAAGCAAGTGCCCCACCACTGGACTACATCCCTAGCTTAGCATTATTTTTGTTGACATCTTTTGTAAAGATAGGTATCTGGCATCCTATATCTGAATTCAGAATCACAACATACCTTTAAGGTATTGTTCAGACTCACTGATCTCAAGGGTTATGTTTTGGATATGGTTTGAATGTGGGTTCATTGTGTTGAAAACTTTGTCCCCATTGTGGTAATATGGGAGGTGGTTGAACCTTTAGGAGGTGGGGCCTAGTAGGAAGTCTTAGATTATTGTGGTGGGAGCTGAACTTGGAAGGGATCTAGGTAGCTTTTGTGAAACCCCTGAGCTCTCCCAAAGTGAATTGTTTTAAGAGCAAACCTGACCCCTGAATTTTTCTTTAGCTTCCTATTTGGTGTTGTGATCTCTTCCTACCACCCATGCTTCCACCAGTATCATCTGCCATGAGGTCACACAGTTAAGGGGGACCCTTGCCAGAGCCAGCACTGTACTGTTTGGGCTCTCAGCTTCTAAATCTGTGACCTAAATCTTTTTTCTGTATAAAGTTAGATTGCCTCAAACCAAACTAATACAAGTCAAAAGGCAACAGGTGTGGACTAAAGGGGAGAATTTGAAAGGCATGGGGGAAAAAAGGCCAAGAACCTTGGTAAGGAAACCACAGATGGTATTAAAATTGAGGCCACATGCTACTCTTGAACAGGATGGGAAGCAGGCCTTGGTAACAGCAGGGAAAGGGACAACATGGAAAATTGATACGGAGCTACTGGAAATGACCAAAGCCGTTTTCAAACAGTTAAAATTTTTTGTGTGTGTGGTGCTGGGGATCAAACCCAAGGCCTTATGTGTGCTAGGCAAGTGCTCTACCATTGAGCCACATCCCCAGCCCTATATAGTTCATTTGAATATTTACATAGATCACAAGACAAATCAAGAATATCCAGTTCATTGTTGAGTTTGTGATTGGCTTCTGTAAACAGTTGGCATCAAGGTAGTACTTGAACCTTTGACACCTGACAAGGAAAGTGAGCCAAGAGAAGTGCAGATAAAAATATTCACTGGAATGTTACTCTGACCATAGCAAAGTCCCACTATGAAGATAGGTAAGGTGGAACTGACCACTACACACAGAATCAAATAGATAAATCCTGCAATAAAATATTCAAATTGCTCTTTAATACTTATATAAGAAAATATACAGCAATTTGACAAACCATTATGTTCCTTAATATCTTTGAGTGAGTAGCATTTGAGGCATTAGCCATTTAATATATATGTGTATTGCAAACATCACTTCTAAACAGGCAAAACCTATACAATATGCTACACAGAAATACATAGGAGGGACAGGACATGGCAAAGCACGGTACAGATGTACTAATTAGGTACTCTGGGTGAACAAAAAAGGTAACAGAATCTTGAATATTGTCAGCAATATAGTGACAATGTATGTATATTATCTGGGATGTAGTTCCATATACTGTTGCATGTTTTATATGGATCATCATTTTAAAATTAAAACAACTCTGTGAGTGGAGCTATTATTACCATGCCTGTTTCATAGGTGGAAAATCTGAGAATTAGGGAAATTAACTTATTCAAGGCCATACTACAGCTAATAAATTTTAGGGATGGAATTGGAACCCAGGCAATTTGTCTCCAGAACTCGTGGTCTGAACTAATATACCAAACTGCCTCCTAATGTACTTTAAGATAGAACTAGATGTTTCTCTGAAAGACTGAGCCAAAATGACTAGAACATATCAATGTAGATATAGTGTGGTACATGTTGAGCATTCCTAATTTGAAAATACAAAATCTGAAATGTTTCATAATCAAACTTTCTGAGCTTCATGTCAGCACTTTATCTTCAGATTTAGGAGTATTTTGGGTTTGGGATTTTCAGACTTGGAGTACTTAAATAGTCTATGCAAGTATTCCAAAGTCTGAAAAACTGAAATCTGAAACACTTCTGGTTCCCAGTATCTTGGATAAGGGACGCAAAACCTGTATATGGGAAAGACCACATATTTTAGAGTGAGGCAGAACTGGGTTCAAGTCCTGCTGACACTTCTGTCACCTTAGAGAAGCCACATAACCTCTTTGATCCTCGGTTTATTTGTAAAATTGAGATGGTGATGTAAAATGAAATAACATGTATAAGGCACTTGGAATGCTGTGGATGCTTCAATGGTAGCTATTTATTATTATCTGGAACTGAGCATCTTTGATAACCCCAACAGGGTCATTATCTTGTGAGAAAAAAAAGAACTTACCTCAAGTTGGTCAAGTGATGAAGTGGCAGAGGCAGTATATCATTTTTAAAATGTTGAGATTTTTTTCTTAAATGTGATCTCAGTTTTTTTAAAATAAGTTTTTTTTTTTTTTTTTTTTTTTTTGTTACCGGGGATTGAACTCAGCAGCACTAGACCACTAGGCCACATCCCCAGCCCTTTTTTTTGTATTTTATTAGAGACAGGGTCTCACTGAGTTGCTAAGTGCCTCGCCATTGCTGAGGCTGGCTTTGAACTCGCGATCCTCCTGACTCAGCCTCCCAAAGTGCTGGGATTACAGGCGTGCGCCACCGCGCCCGGCTAAAATAAGTTTATTTTATTTATTTATTTTTTATATGGTGCTGAGGATCAAACCCAGCACCTCACATGTGCTAGGTGAGTGCTCTACCACTGAGCCACAACCCCAAGTTCTTGGAGTTTTTTTTTTTTTTGGTGGTGGTGGTTCTGGGGATGGAATTCAGGGCCACAAGCATGCTAAGTGATCTACAAGCATGCTAAGTAAGTGATCTACCACTGAGCTATATCCTCAGCCCTGTTGGAGGATTTTAAAGAGTGGAGTAATATAATGATACATGCACTTTTGAATAACAAAACTACTCCATGTTTTAAAATTTCTAAACAATATAGAATTACATTAAGAATGAAAATATTCCCCTTATTTTCATCTGCACATTTAGAAAGATCATTTTTAGCAGCTATATAACAACTGATGTAGGACACAGAGAACAGTTAATAGGAATATTTCACCAATTCAGGGAAAAGACTATGTAGAATTTAGAGTGGGGGTGAACAGAAAAGGACGTATTAGGAATACGAGAGAACTGAGAAATCAGGAGTAAGGTTGAAAGTGAGAAGTATAGATGATAGGAAAGGAGATAAGATAATAGAAAAATGTGCCAATGAGAATATACCTTGAAATTCAAAGGCAGCAAAAGTGACTGGAAAGAATATAACAGAACTGAACATTTGAAAGGGCTATGGAAAGAAAGTTACACAGATGGCTATCCCCAGTTCCATAGCTCCAGTGTCTGGATAAACCTTGAAATTATTTCCCCCTCCAATTTAAGAAACATAAGCATAGCCCTAGATTCAGAAATGCTTATAAGATTATTCACAAATGCAATGTTTTATAAACTGTTGACAGGAAATTTTAAAAAGCAAGCCAAGAAAAAAAAATAGGTAAAATATCATTTGACTTTCAACACTATTTTGATAAGGAAAAGAGGAAGTAGTAGAAAGTAAAAGAATGAAACAGTGGTAAGTCAGGGACTCAGCAATATTTGTTAAACTATACTTCAGCCACATAATTATTTTTTTAAGGTTTAAACTATTTGCAACATGACTGACTTGATCTATTAATCCAGTGTTGTTAAAATTTAATACACTTATGACATTGTTAGAAATACCTTGTTGCTACAAAGTAAACATTATCAGTACTGGCTAGTTCTTTTCTGAACAGCTAACCTTCATTCTTCATTTTTGTATAGGAGGATACACCACCAGGTCTAATGAGCTAATCCTCATTTTTCAAATACTTTTTTTTCCTACCATCAAGCAGGTAGCTGGGATACTTTCTTAATGTTGCCAACATTTTGGGATTCTTCTCCCCATAAAATTAACTATTATCCCCAATTTATCCCATTCTCCACACTTATGACAAGTACAGAAGCACTTAGCATTTTAACTCCACATCTGTTTCCCCATAGTGATAATAAATATAAGAAATTGCAAAGGTTATGAAGTTCTAAAGGTTTCTAAAAATTTGAATTCATATTCCATTTCATAATGATGTGGTTATTTCTAAGATCCCCCTCCCTCTTTATTCTTGAGTGGTGTCAAGCTTTGCCACTTCACACAAAACTTAAAAACCATAAAATAAAAGGATTTTTTTGTCTACATAAATCCTGAACAAAAAATTCCATACACAAAATTAAGAGAAAAACAACAAATGGGAAAATATTTGAAACTTTCTCACATAAGACACATTTCCTTTTATAAGGGCTCCTACAAATCAATAATAAAAGGTCAATAGTTTAATAGAAATATGAGGAAATGATATTGTATTAGTCAGGGTTCTTCAGTGAAACAGAACCAAGAGGAGATAGATGATAGATAAGAGGAGATGTATTATGGGAATTGGCTTGCATCATTATGGAGGCTGAGAAGTCCTATTATCTGCTGCCTTCAAGCTAGAGAACCAGGAATGCCAGTGGTATAATTCAGTCCCAAGTTCAAAGGCCTGAGAACCAGGGAAACTGCTGGTATAAGTTCCTGAGTCCAAAGACTGGAGCACCTGGAGTTCTGATGTCCAAGGACAGGAAAAGATGAGTGTTCCAGCTCTAGAAGAGATAATTTGCCTTTCCTTTGCCTTTTTGTTCTGAGTCATCAATGGATTGGATAATACCTGCTCACATTGGTGAAGGTGAAGGTGTTTTCTTAGTCTATTGATTCAAGTGTTAATCTCTTCTACACCCTCACAGACACAAGAAGAACTGTTTTACCAACTATTTGGTATCTTAATCCAGTCAAGTTGACATAAAATTAAGCATCACAGATATGAGATTTCAAAAGCATGGAAATACAAATGTTTCTTGAACATGTGAAAAGATGTCCATATTCAAGAGATTTTTTGGGAAGCTATACTAAGACTATACTATTAGGTTGTCAAATAAAAAATGTGATAACATACCCTTGTGTGTGTGTGTGTAAGGAAATGGGTACTTTCTCATATGACTGATGGGAGTGTAAATTAGTACTATCTCCTGGGACAGCAGTTTAGCAATATCTATGAAATTATAAATGTAAAAAACTTCCATTCCAGAAAACTGACTTCTAGAAATTCATCCTATATATATGCTCACACGTGCAAAATGAAATATAAATGTGTTTGTAATAAAAAGGAATTGGAAAGAAACCAAAATATCTTTGTTATTGTTTGGATAAAAGTTGTTCCTCCAAAGCTCCTGTGTTAATGTTCACAGGTGAAATGATTATGAGAGCTGTAACCTAATCCATGTATAATCCCTTTGATGGATTAATAATTTGAATGGATTTTAACTGGGTTCTAACTGTAGGTAGCTGGGGCATGGCTGGAGAAAGTGGGTCATTGGGGGTGGCATGCCTTGGGGATTGTATATTTTGTCCCTGGCTTCTCCCACTTTCTCTCTGCTTCCTGGTTGCCATGAACTGTGTAACTTTCCTCCATCACACCATTCTGCTGTGATGTTCTGCCTCACCTCAGGCCTACAGCAATGGACTCAGTCAACCGTGGGCTGAACCTCTAAAACCATGAGTCCAAAATAAACTTTTCCTCCTCTATGGTATTAGTTAAAAAATCTTACAATGAAATACAACAATAAAATGCAACAATAAAAAAAGAATGAGGATCCTCCTTATGTACTAATGTAGAATGAGCTTCAATACATGTTATTAAATTAAAGCAAGTTTCAAGACACAATATGGGAGGCATTCAAGATGGCAGAATAGAGTAGGTCACTTTCCTGGCTGCTCCATGGCGTGAAACAAACAAAACAGGCACCTTCACTGCAAGGAGGGAGAACCAAAAGAAATTTTTTAAAAAGGAGGGGGGACTTTACTGGAATTTAAAGTTGGACATTCAAAGCAGATTGGGGCCTCAAGAAGTTGCATATAATAAGGAAGAAATTTCCAGTGGCACAGCCACTGCTGGGGCCAGGTCAGAAAAAACAGCCAGAGTGGTCCCTCCATGAGCAAAGTGGAGGGATAAGGGAATTAAAGGAACCACATTTTTAGGAGGCCCAAGGTGTGTCTGGGTACAGAGCATTTAGAGATCAAGGACATTGCCCACCAAACCTGAAAGGCACACTATACAATATCCTTGTGCAGGAAAGAAACCACCATCTCTCCAGTCAGTGTGCAGAGGACAAAGGAAGAAACTGTTTGCAGCTGCAGTGCGGGGGACCAGCACCTGAGGGGGACAATTCCTGGCAAAACCAAGTTTGGCCCAAAATTCAGGCCCATTAACACATACTATATGACACAGAGTATGCTTAAGTGACCAGGTGAAAATCGAATGTGGAGAGAGGTTTACACAGGGGACAACTGTCATGGAGACCCACCCAGCTCTACCACTCCCCCTCCAATCTGAGTGCTTGCTAGTGGAGGACTCAGAACGGCGAGGGGGCCAGAGAAATTGTTTGGAGACTAAATCCAAGACAAGGAAACATGGGTTCTGCAGGTGACATGGGGGACTAAGAATTGGCTTGTCTACCACACTAGTGGAACCCAGGAAAGATCCCTGGGGTGCAGTCTTACAGCATAGACCAGCAAGTACTGGGCCATGGTGGTGCACTGATTTTAATCTCCAGATTAATTGGCATTCAGCAAAGAACCTGGAGCCCACCTAAACTAAGCCTAAACCCTGCCTCCAGGAATTCCACCTGTGGGATTACCTCTCTTTCTCTGCAGCAGTCCAGAGGGTGGAGCATCACACTCCAGAAGACCCCACCTAAAATTGCTGAGAAGAGAAGCTGAGAATAATTTCAACTCCAACTGAAAGAATTCTTTAACTTTTTATCAGGACTTTTTTTTTCCTTTTTAATTCTTTTCTCTGTTCAATTGTGACCTTAATGGTACTTGGACAATTTTATATATATATATATATATATATATATATATATATATATATATATATATATATATATAATTATGAATATATATATACAATTATGAATATATATATTCATTATTTTTTTTCTCATTTCTAGCAATTTTGAAGCCAGTTATTTTTCATGGATTAGTTTGTTGAGGACCAGGATGTTTGATTAGTATATTTTAGTTTTGTTTTGTATTCTTCTATTTTTATTTTTTTCAAAATTTTTACTTTATATACATTTTTTCTCTTACCTGTTTCCTTTGATTCCCTTTCTCTCTTTTCTTCAGCTAACAGCCAATCTCTATTGTTCTCTCTTTCACTCTTCCTTTAATCTTTTACTTCTGTCTTCTCTCCTCCTCCCTTATAATCATCACATCCTGAATCACATCTGTTTGCTCCCTATCCACCATTTGAAAATGTAAACCCTTCTGCAAACTTGCTGTTTTTATTGTAGGAAAAATGTGATCATATCATTTCTGTTTAGTGTGATAATTAACATTATAGACATCATAGTAGGGACTATTTGATTTAGTTTTGTAATTGTTTGCATTGGTTGTTGTTATTGCTTGTCTCCCCTAAACAGTGAGGTACTGGAAACCTTCAGGGGTACTATAAGTCCACAGAATGGAAACTCTGCTGCCTCAGATCCATACTATTAGATAGGTAAATATAAAAAACAAAAACATGAAAAAACAATGGAACAAATTGTCCTCCAAAAACCAAGATACTCATCAATAAGAGAATACATCGACACCACAGTAGAAGAAATATCAGAGAAGGGGTTTAGACTATACATAGTTAAAATGATCTGTGAAGTAAAGGACAATATAAGGAATGAAATAGAGAGAAAATATGGGAAGTGAAAGATCACTTCAACAAAGAGGCAGAGATGCTGAAAAAAAAAACAAGCAGAAATTCTGAAAATGAAGGAAACAATAAACCAAATTAAGAATTCAATTGAGGGGCTGGCACTGTGGCTTATTGGTAGAGAACTTGCATAGCATGTGTGAGACCCTGGGCTCAATTCTCAGCACCACATATAAATAAATGAATAAAATGAAAGTCCATCAACAACTACAAATTATTCTTAAAAATTCAATTGAGAGTATCACCAACAGAATAAATCAATTGGAAGACAGAGTTTAAGGAAATGAAGACAAAATATATAATCTTGAAAACAAAGTTGACTTTGATAAAATATGTTAAGAGACCATGAACAGAACTTCCAAGAAATATGGGATAATGTGAAAACACCAAATTTAAGATTTATTGGGATAGATGAAGGCTCAGAGATACAAATGAAAGGAATGAGCAATCTTTTCAATGAAATAAATATCAGAAAATTTCCCAAACCTAAAGAATGAAATGGAAAATCAAATACAGGAGGCTTACAGTACCCTAAGTATACAAAATTACAACAGACCCACACTAAGGCACATTTTTTTTTTTTTTTTTTTTTTTTTTTTGTGGTACCGGGGATTGAACTCAGGGGCACTCGACCACTGGGTCACATCCCCAGCCCTTTTTTTTTTTTTTGTATTTTATTTAGAGACAGGGTCTCACTGAGCTGCTAAGTGCCTCACCATTGCTGAGGCTGGCTTTGAACTCGCGATCCTCCTGCCTCAGCCTCCCAAAGTGCTGGGATTACAGGCGTGCGCCACCGCGCCCGGCACTAAGGCACATTATTATGAAAATGCCTAATATGCAGAATACAGATAGAATTTGAAAGGCTGCCAGAGAGAAACAACAGGTAACATTTAGAGAAAAACCAATTTGTATTGCAGCTGATCTCTCAACCCACACACTCAAAGCTAGGAGGTCTTGGAATTATATGTAACAAGCTCTGAAAGAAAATGGATGTCAGCCAAGAATACTAAACCCAGCAAAATGAAGCTTCAGAATTGATGACAAAATAAAAACCTTCCATGGTGAACAAAAGTTAAAAGAATTCACCACTAGAAAGCTTGCACTACAAAACACACTCAATAAAATACTTCATGAAGAAGAAATGAAAAATAAAAGTGAAAACTAGCAAAGGTGGGAACTACACTAAAAGAAAAGTGGCTTAATGGGGAAACAAATTCAAATTAAAAACCAGAAATTAATCAAAATGACAAGGAATAAAAATAATTTCTCAATAATAACATTGATTGTAAACAGCCTAAACCCATCATTCAAAAGACATATACTGGCATGAAGGAGCCCCAATTAGGAAGGGTTATTGTGGCTAGCTGGAAGCCATAAGTTCCACCTGATATGTATGTGACGCACCTGTAAATGCACATGAGGCACCCGCAAAGCTATATAACCGGGTGAAAGCGGTCGGAGTTAGGAGAACGGAGAATTCATTCAGTCAGTCGTGCAGTCGCTCGGTCGGTCAGAAGAAGAGTTCGGGTCGGAGAAGAAAAGAATCAGAGCGGCCAGAACGTAGGCAGAGCGGTTACAGAAGAGAAACCAGATAGAAGAAGTAATGGCTGGTCAGAGTTAGGCCGAGGCTCCCGAGGAAGAAAGAAGAAAGAAGAAAGAAGCTCTAAAAAATAATCTTTCTCTAAGCTAAGCTCTCTCTATCTTTCTTTCTCTCTCTCTAAGCTAAGAAGACAAGAAGAAAAGCTCTCTCTAATCTTTCTCACTAAAAATCTTTCTTTCCCTCTCTAAGCTCTCTCTAAGAAAGTAGAAGTAAAAGTAGTAATAGCTTTAAAAAAAAAAACAAGAAGAAAAGCTCTCTCTAATCTTTCTCTCTAAAAATCTTTCTTTCCCTCTCTAAGCTCTCTCTAAGAAAGTAGAAGTAAAAGTAGTAATAGCTTTACTCTGCCTCTGAGTTTTTCTCCCGCGGTGGTTTGTGGCTGGCCATGACAGGCAGCTTACACTGGCAGATTGTATTTTTTTTTAAAAAAGACCCCAAAATATGCTGTCTCCAACATACTCACCTCATAGGCAAAGACATCCACAAACTGAAGGTAAAAGGACGGGAAAAAGCATGTCATTCACATGGGTTTTGTAAACAAGCAGGGATTTCTAGCCTATCAGATAAAGTGGACTTCAAGACAAAGTTGATTAGAAGGGACAAAGAAGGATATTTCATATTGCTTAAGGGAATTATACATTAACAAGATCTAACAATTGTAAATATTTATGTCCCAAACAATAGAGCACCTACATACATCAAACAAACCCTTCTCAATTTCAAGAAGCAAATAGGGCACAGCACAATAATACTAGGTGACTTTAACACAACTCTCTCACCACTGGATAGATTCTCCAAACAAAAACTAAATAAAGAAGCTATAGAACTAAAAAATATAATAATTTAGAATTAACAGACATATATAGACTATTTCATCCATTAAGGATTGAATACACTTTCTTCTCAGCAGTACAAGGGTCCTTCTATAAAACAGACCATATCTCAGGCCACAAAGCAATGCTTAGTAAATATAAAAATTAGAGATATTACATTGCATCCTATCAGATCATAATGGAATGAAATTAGAAATCAATGATAAAATAAAAAATAGAAATTACTCCAACACCTAGAGATTAAATAACATGATATTAAATGATGAATGGATAGCAGAAGAAATCAGGGATGAAATAAAAATACTTAGAGGTAAATGAGAATAGTGATACAACATATCAATATCTCTGGGACACTATGTAGGGCAATGCTAAGAGCAAAGTTTGTTTCATTGAGCTCATTCATTAAAAGAATAGAAAGTCTGGGGGTGGATTCAAACTCATAAGTTTCTTCTCAGCAAAAGAAACAATCAGTGCAGTGAATAGAGAGCCTACAGAATGGGAGCAAATTTTACCACACACACATCTAAGAACTCAAAAATGTTAATACCAAAAAAAAAACCAAATAACTCAATCAATAAATGGGCCAAGCAACTGAACATGCAGTTCTCAGAAGATAATATACAATCAATCAACAAATATATGAAAAAATGTTCAACATCTCTACCAATTAGAGAAGTGCAAACAAAAACTATTCTAAGATTTCATCTAAGTCCAGTCAGAATGGAAGCTATTAAGAATAAAAAACAACAATGAGTGTTGGCAAGTATGTGGGGGAAAAGGCACACCCTTATATTGCTGGCAGGACTGCAAATTGGTGCAACCAATCTGGAAAGTAGTATGGAGATTCCTTGGAAAACTGGAAATGGAACCACCATTTGACCCAGCTATCCCACTCCTTGGTTTATACCCAAAGGACTTAAAAACAGCATAAGAGACACAGCCACATCAATGTTTATAGCAGCACAATTCACAATAGCTAAATTGTGGCTCCAACCTAGATACTCTTCAGTAGATGAATGGATAAATAAAATGTGGTTTATATATACACAATGAAATATTACTCAGCAATGAAAGAGAATAAAATAATGGCAATTGCAGGTAAATGGATGGAGTTGGAGAATATAATGCTAAGTGAAGTAAGCCAATCCCTAAAAACCAAACACTGAATGTCTTCTCTGATATAAGGATGCTGATTCATAATGGGTATTGGAGGGGAGCATGGGAGGAATGGAGAAACTTTACATAGGCCAAAGGGGAGGGAGGGGAAGGTGGGGTATAGGGGTAGGAAATACGGTGGATTAAGATGGACAACATTACCCTAAGTACATGTATGGAAACATGAATGGTGTGATTCTACTTTGTGTACAACCAGAGACATGAAAACTTTTGCTCTATTTGTGTAATATGAATTTAATTGCATTCTGCTGTCATATATAACAAATTAGAATTAATAAAATTTAAAAAAGAATAAAATGTCAACAAATAAATGGCATAATATTACATCTCAAAGCCCCAGAAAAAGAAGAAAAAATCAACACCAAAAGCTGTAGGAGACATGAAATAATTAAAATCAGAGCTGAAATCAATGAAATTGAAACAAAAGAAACAATCCCCAAAATCGACAAAACCAAAAGTTGGTTCTTCTAAAAAAATCAATAAAACTGACAAACCTTTAGACAAGCTAAAAAGAGAAAGAGAGAAAAAAAACTCAAATTACCAAAATTCACAATGAAAAAGGAAATATCAAAATGGACACTACTGAAATACAGATGATAACCAGAACCTATTTTGAAAATTTATACTCTAATAAAATAGAAAATCTTGAAGACATTGACAAATTTTCTAGACATATGACCTACACAAATTGAATCAGGAGGACATAGAAAATGTATACAGATAAATTTCAAGCAATGAAATTAAAGACACCATCAAAAGCTTACAGAGAAGGAAAAGCCCAGGACCAGACGGATTCTCAGCTGAGTTCCATTAGACCTTCAAAGAAAAATTAACACAAATTCTCCTCAAATTATTACATGAAACATAGAAGGAAGGAACCCTTAAAAACTCATTCTATGAAGCTAGTAGCACCCTGATACCAAAGATACATCAAGAAAAGAAAATTTCAGACCAATATCCCCGATGAACACAGATGCAAAACTTCTTAGTAAAATACTGGCAAATTGTATACAAAAAACATGTTTAAAAGATAATGCACCATGATCAATTGGGGTTCATGCCAGCAGACACAAGGTTAGTTCAATATGGAAATCAATAAATATAATTCATCACATCAACAGACTTAAAGACAAAAATCATGACTATCTCAATAGATGCAGAAAAAGCATTTGAAGAAATACAGCATTCATTCATGTTCAAAACCCTAGAAAATCTAGGGATAGTAGGATCATATCTCAACATTGTAAAAGCTATATATGCTAAACCCAAGGCCAACACCATTCTTAATGGAGAAAAATTGAAAGCATTCCCTCTAAAAACTGGAACAAAACAGAGATGCCCTCTTTCACCAATTCTATACAACATAGTCCTGGAATCTCTAGCCAGAGCAATTAGGAGAAAGAAATTAAAGGGATACAAACAGGGGGGAAAATCCCTCAAACTATCCCTATGTGCTGATGACATGATTCTATATCTAAAAGACCCAGAAAACTCCACCAGAAAAGTTCTAGAACTCATAAATGAATTTAGCAAAGTAGCAAGGTCTAAAATTAACACCCATAAATTAATTACATTCTTATACATCAATGATAAATAAACTGAAATAGAAATTAGGAAAACTATTCCAATCATAATAGCATCAAAGAAAGTAAAATATTTGGGAATCAATCTAACAAAAGAGGTGAAAGACCTCAACAATGAAAACTACAGAACCCTAAAGAAAGAAATTGAAGAAGACCTTAGAAGATAGAGAGATCTCCCATATTCTCAGATAGGCAGAATTAATATTTGTCAAAATGGCCATACTACCAAAAGCACTGTACAGATTTAATGCAATTCCTATTAAGATTCTGATGATGTTCTTCACAGAAATAGAAAAAGCAGTCGTGAAATTCATTTGGAGAAATAAATGATCCAGAATAGCCAAGCAATCCTCAGAGAGAAAAGTGAAGCAGGAGGCATCACAATACCAGACCTTAAATTATACTACAAAGCTATAGTAACAAAAATGGCATGGTATTGGCACCAAAACAAACACAAAAAACCAATGGTACAGAATAGAAGGCACAGAAACAAACCCACGTAAACATGGTTATCTCATACTAGACAAAGGCACCATAAACATACATTGTAGAAAGATAGCCTCTTCAACAAATAGTGCTGGGAAAACTGGAAATCCATATGTAACAAAATGAAATTAGAGCCCTATCTCTCACCCTGCACAAGGACCCTGGATCAAGGACCCAGACCTTAGACTAGAGACCCTGTGCCTACTAGAAGGAAAAGTCAGCCCAAATCTCCATCATGTTGGCTTGGGAACTGAATTCCACAACAAGACCCCTAAAAAAGCAAGAAGTAAAATTAAGAATCAATAAATGGGATGGTATCAAACTGTAAAGAAACAATCAAGAATGTAAACAGAGAGCCTACAGAATGGGAGAAAATTTTTTCCACCTGCACCTCAGATAGAGCATTAACTCCAGAATATGTACAGAACTCAAAAGACACCAAAATAATAATAATAATCCAATCAACAAATGGGCAAAGGAACTGAACAGACACTTCACAGAAGAAAAATACAAGTGGCCAACAAATATGTGAAAAAATGTTCAACATCGCTAGCAATTATAGAAATTCAAATTAAAACTACACTGAGATTTCACCTCACTCCAATCAGAGTGGCAATTATCAAGAATACAAGTAACAGGGACTGAGGCTGTGGCTCAGTGGTAGAGTGCCTGATTCCCACATGTGAGGCCCTGGGTTTGATCCTCAGCACTGCATATAAATAAACAAATAAAATAAAGGTATTGTGTCCATCTATGACTAAAAAAATTTTTTAAAAATAATACAAGTAACAATAAGTTTTGGTGAGGATATGGGGAAAAAGGTACACTCATACATTACTGGTGAGACTTCAAATTAGTACAACCACTTACTCTGGAAAGCAGTATGGAAATAGCTCAGAAAATTTGGAATGGAACCACCACTTGACCCACTTATCCCACTCCTCAGCCCATACCTAAAGGACTTTAAATGAGCATACTATAATTATGTGGCCACATCAATGTTCATAACAGCTCAATTCACAATAGCTAAGTTATGGAACCAACCAAGATGCCCTTCAACAGATTAATGGATAAAGAAAATGTGGTACATATACACAATGGAATATTACTCAGCCACAAAGAAGAATGAAATTATGGCATTTGCAGGTAAATGGTTGGAGCTGGAGAATATCATGCTAAGCAAAATAAGCCAAACCCAAAAAACTAAAGTCTGAATTTTCTTTCTGATATGCAGATGCTGACTCACAATAAGCAATGGGGGAGGGAGAAGTGGAGGTTCACCAGATTTTGACAGTGGGGAATGGGGGGAAGAAAAGGGGGCATAGGAATGAGAAAGACAGTAGAATGAATCAGACATAACTTTCCTATGTTCATATATGAATACACAACCAGTGTAACTCTCCATCGTGTACAACCACAAGAATGCAGTTATACTCCATGTATGTATGATATGACAAAATAATACATTGTATTGTCATAGATAACTCAAAAGAATAAATAAAAAATGGAAAGAAAAAAGACATAATATGCTACCATTTATGTAAAAGGGGGAATTATAATATAGGTACAGTTATTTGCATTAATAAGCATAAATTATTCCTTGAAGAATATTAGTAACATCACTTACCTTTGGGGAAGGGAACTTGGCTGGTTGGGAGATGGAGGGGGAGGGAAACTTATTATTATAAGGTGGATATGTATTACTATCTTTTCTCCATGTCTTTTGAATTATGAATCATGTGAATCAATTACCTATTCAAAAATATAAATTACTTTTGTGTGTGTGTGTGTGTGTGTGTGTGTGTGTGTGTGTGTGTGCATGTGGTGTTGGGGATTGAACCCAGGGCCTCATGCATGCAAAGCACATGCTTTATCAGTGAGCTACATATATCCCTGGACCATCAAAAATAATATACATTATTTTTAAAATAAAAGTTCTCCACATTTCAGCATTCTGAACTCTACAAAAAAGTAAGGAAGCATGATGGAAACCACTTCTGGGAATAAAAACCCTTCATTTCAACTACAGACCTTCAGATCCCCTCTAGTCTCATATAGATTATTTATATCTAAGGAATTCAAACAAGACTGGGATTAGGGTGAGGTGACTGCGGCAATCATATCCTGTGGAAAATGTAAGGGCACCAAAATACTCAATAATAAAGATGAATAATATTTAAAGCAATATTTTAAAAATTCGATTAATACAAAAATCCATGATTAACAAACTCAAACCTTTAAATACAGATAGGCTTACTAAGAGTGTCATATTGGAGCCTGAGGCAAAAGGAAAAATGTGGTCCCCATAAATAAGTTTTTTGTGTATTCTTTTTTTTTTTTTTTTTTTTTTTTTTTTTTTGTGGTACCGGGGATTGAACTCAGGGGCACTCAACCACTGGGTCACATCCCCAGACCTGTTTTGTATTTTATTTAGAGACAGGGTCTCACTGAGTTGCTAAGTGCCTCACCATTGCTGAGGCTGGCTTTGAACTCGCGATCCTCCTGCCTCAGCCTCCCAAAGTGCTGGGAATACAGGCGTGCGCCACCGCACCCAGCAGTTTTTGTGTATTCTTGAATGGTTAATATTTTCAAAGCATTAAAGCAGTTGAAAAAGTATTTTAAAAATTGAAAAATAGGCTGGACATGGCCAGTGGCTCAGGAAGCTAAGGCAGGAAGATCTGGAGTTCAATGCCAGCCTCAGCAACTTGGTGAGAACCAAAGCAACTTTGTGAGACCCTGTCTTTAAATAAAATACAAAAAAGGGCTGGGGATGTGGCTCCGTGGTTGAGTGCTGCCGAGACTGCTGCATTACTTATTAATGGGACCGAGGTCTAAAGCTACCCCCCTTTTTGGGCCCTAAAGGGGGCTCCTTCTGCCAGCAGAAAGAGTTAAAGTAGCTTACCTGGCGAACATAGGCTTAACGGGCAAAAAGTCGCCGAGTGTCTTTACCCCCGCCTGACTGACGGACACCACGTCACACCCGGGGAGTTTGGTAGAAAACAATGCCAAAACTCAAATTTATTGAAAGGTGAACTGTACTTATAAAGGCCTAAATATAACCAATCATTGACCAGCAGGGCGGTTCCGACTCTCCCGATACATCATAGCCACACCCCCTGCTTAGCCCCGGTCCTCCACAGGGCGTGGTAAGCTACCAGAGCCCATCCCCTTGACAGACAGCGTCTGGAAAGTCCCAACAGAGTGCCCCTGAGTTCAATTCCCAGTACCCTCCTTCTAAGTTGAAAAAATAGATATATTAAAACTCACAGCATTTAAATTTAAAATGACTCTATCAAACCAAAATTTATTACATTTTACTTTCCTGGCTATAATGGAAGCAAACTCATCAAAAATATTTTCATTAAAATCAGAAGCTTAGGTCTAATAAGAATATGTAGAATTTGGGGGACAACTTAAATGCAAGGTAGACGTTGGAGAATCTCTAGAGGTGAGAGTCACTAGGTAGATATGGACTTCATAGTTATGTCATTCTAAGGAGTTTGGGTTTTATTTTGAAGGTGGTAGGAAACTTCTAAAGTATCTTAAGCATGTGTTTTGGGAAGATTATAATCATGAGTATTGAGGACTGAAAAAAGACAAGACTGAAAGTAGAGACCTGTTAGACTTTTAAGGTAGAAATATAATTCCACGATCAGGTTCTGATGACTAAATGTGAATAAAAAGAGGAAACAAATGAAGATGATCAATTACTAAATATTCCATTATATACAACATATTCTTTATCCATATCATGTTACATGTTTATTTCTGAATATGTGAAAGGAAATAATTACTCATCCCTCAGTTTCCATTATCAATACAAGGTATTATCAATGCAAGACAGACTAGAATTTCAGAGAGAAAGAACTAAAAGAAACAAAGATGGATATTTAATATTAATATTATGATTATATTACTTAGATAATATAATACTTATATTTATAGGTAATAAACAATAAAGCTTCAAAATGTAATATATGGTGAGCCCTTGGTATCTGTGGGTGATTGGTTTCATGAACCCCTGCAGATACCAAAATCCATGGATGCTCAATCCCTTATAGTAAATGATATAATATTTGCGTATAGCCTAAGCATATCCTCCCATATCCTTTTTATTTATTTATTTATTTATTGGTACTGGGGATTGAACCCTGAGGAGCTTAACCACTGAACCACATCCTCAGCCCTTTTTATATTTTTTTATCTTGAGGCAGGATCTCACTAAGTTGCTTAGGCCCTCCCTAAATTGCTGAGGCTTCATTGAATTTACAATCCTCCTGCCTAAGCCTCCAGAGTTAACTGGATTACAGGAATGAACCACTGTGCCTGGCCTCGCATATATTTTAAATCATCTCTAGATTACTTATAAAATCTAGTACAAAGTAAATGTTTTGTAAATAGTTGTTATACTGTATTATTTAGGGAATAATGACAAGAAAAAGTCAATATGTGTTCAGTACAGACAGTATATTTTTACAAATACTTTTAATCAACAGTTGGTTGAACCAACGGATGTGAAATCCACTTATAGAAAGGGCAGACTATACTCTCCTCTTTCTGAGAAACATGTAAAGCAGCTTTGATCTTTGTATCAGAGCTCACCAAAAAGTTAAGAATCATTAATCTAATCAATTTTGTCATATCCATCCATATACATGCACATATGTGAGATGTATCCTTTTCCTTACTATTGTCTATTTCAAGAAGTGCATATGTGAGATGTATCCTTCTCCTTATCCTCATTATAGTCTATTTCAAGAAAGTCTTTTTCAAGAAACTAGGAAGACATCTGTTATTCTACCAAAAGTACCAAGAGTCACATTGAAAGAGGCATCGGATCCCAGGTGACTATAGGTCAATTATTATTATTATTATTATTTTTTTTTATAATTTTTAATATGTACAACTCATAGTGCATGTGCCGGGCGTGGTGGCGCACGCCTGTAATCCCAGCACTTTGGGAGGCTGAGGCAGGAGGATTGCGAGTTCAAAGCCAGCCTCAGCAATGAGGCACTTAGTAACTCAGTGAGACCCTGTCTCTAATAAAATACAAAAAAGGGCTGGGGATGTGGCCCAGTGGTCGAGTGCCCCTGAGTTCAATCCCTGGTACCAAAAAAAAAAAAAAAAAAAAAAAAATCTTCAGAGATAAAATGGAGCAGATAAAAAAGAAAAAAAAATTGATACATTATTTTATGAAACAAAGAGGGATGGCCTTCTATGTAAAACTTTTTTTTTTTTTCATGCTAGGGATAAAACCTAGGCAAGTCATCTACCACACCCTCAGTCCCCTATTTTCTTTTAAAAATAATCTTTGATATCTATTTCTAGTAATATGCTAGCCAAAATGACCTGAAAGTCCTCCTGCACTACAAAACACTTAGAAATACCAAATAAAACAACATTATTTTAAGTGTACAGCTGATCTTGAAAGTAAATAAAGGAAATCACCAGGGGTCCAAACAAGTGGAAAACCAAAAACCAAAGCACGTGGTGGGAGTTGAAATTTCAGCTGGTTTACAAGTGGTGTGGGGCAGTTTGGTTACCTCACTAAGTAAGGTGCTCAAGTTAGATGACCTTGTAGAGGACAAAGGCAGATCTTTAGTCCTCAGTAAGGCAGAGAGTTGAATCTCAGACACCTATTGAAAGCTGGGACTTTCAAAGGATGACACACCTTCCCTAAGAATGAACTAAACAAAAATTCATTCACTAGCATAGAGAAACAACATAGGATCTAGGAATGTAAAGATCTCTCTTATGAGTATTTGTAACCTCAGAGTTGCTTTCACATGGGATTCAAAATGTATACCTCCTATAAGTTCCAGGAACAAAACAAGGTGAGGTACTTCTTAGTTACTGTTATTTCCTGTTTCCAGCAAGAGCAACATAGAGCAGCTGTAGAAGGTTGAATCCTTCATGGGGTCCCCACAGGTAAAGGCTGATTGAAAAAAAAAATTTTTGAGGCACTGGGAATTGAACCCAGGGATGCTCTATCACTGAGTTACATTCTCAGCCCTATTTTTAAATTTAATTTAATTTTATTGTTTTATTTTTTGAGGTAGGGTCTCACTAAATTTTCCAGGCTAGGCTTGAAGTTAACAATATTCCTGCCTCATCCTCTGAGTAGCTATGATTACAGGAGTTTCTCACTATACCTGCTCTGAAACTAACTCAATCCATCAAGTCCTGAGCTTACAATTCCACGAAAATTAAAATTAAATTGACACAGGTACATTAAAATAGACTAGAAATGATAATCTAGGGTTCATATAGATTATATTTATATACATTATATTAATAGAATTGTATTATTGTTAGATATTATATTATATGATTATATTATACATCATACACTATATTTAAGTTTCCATATCTGGGACAATGGGACAAAATGGGTTAAAATTAAAAATTTAAAAACACATGAAGAAGCACCTTACCATAGCAATTGTCTAAAGATAAAACAATCAGCAGGATTAGATTCCAGGGTCTTCAGATAATAAAGTCATCTAGTACACACTATAAAATAACTAAAAGTTATTAAAGACATAATTAATAACATTAGAAAAGAATAAGACCCTGTTTTTAAAAAGGCTAGATCATTTGAAAAAATAATTATATAAAAGAAAAATTCTTTTAAAATTAAAAACTTGATGGACATATTAAACCACACATTGGGCACAGCTAGTGAGAAAAGTGATAAACTGAAATAGAGATATACAGAATGCAGCACAGAGCAATAGAGAAATAAAAAGCATGAAAGAGAGGTAAAGAGACATAGAGGACAAATGGGAAATGAAAAAGTAATATTCAAAAAAGTAGGGGCCGGGTTGTGGCTCAGTGGTAGTGCACTTGCCTAGCATGTGTGAGGCATTGGGTTCGATTCCCAGCACCACATAGAAAAATAAAAACAAATAAAAATAAAGGTATTGTGTCCATCTATAACTATAATATATATGTGTGTGTGTATGTATATATATATATATATATATATATATATATATATATGTATGTAATGGCTGAGGAGGGGGGTAATTACATGAAAAGCAAAGGGAAATCAGTAGAATAGAGGAAGGAGACCAGGGCGTGTGAAAAGGGAAGAGAGGGGGAATGTTCTGGGAAGGGATATTGGCCAAATTATATTGTTATATTTTGTGCATGTACTAAAATGTAATAACAAACTCTACCATTTGTATAACTATAATGCACCAATAAAATGTGGAGGAAACAAAAAGTAATGGGTGAGGGTATTCCAGAGCTGATGGATTAAAAATGCATATTCTCAGATTCAAGAAGTATGAGTCCTAAGCAGGATAAATACAATTAAATTCACATTTGGATAATTTGGTGAATCTTCAGAACATCAAATGATCATGATGATAATACTTACCATTTTCTATGTGCTGTTAGTGTTCTAATATAAGAAGTTGATGTGATAATACCAAAAGATAATGATTTTAATATATTGGTATTTTCCCAGTCTTTTATCCATTCATTGTTTGTGCACAACACAAAAATTTCAAAGCAAAATCAGAATAAAACTATACATAAAATTTGGTGTTCCACTTTTTTAAATCAACATTTTACTATAAGCATTTTCCTATGTTATTAAGCACCATAGCAACAGAAGTAGCAGCTAATGGGTTGGGGTTGTGGCTTGGTGGTAGAGAGCTTGCCTCACACATGTGAGGCACTGGGTTTGATCCTCAGCACCACATAAAAATAAACAAAATAAAGATATTATGTCCATGTAGAACTAAAAAATAATTTTAAAAAAGGAAGTAGCAGCTAATATTTTAGTGTTGTGGTTATAAGCCTAGGTTTTGAAATCACACTTTCTGGGTTGCCACTTACTATGTCATTGGTCAAGTGAAACATAACTCTGATTCCATTCCCTAAGTAGTAAAAACCTACATCAGCAAGTTATTATGAGTTGCTACTACTTGTTATATCCTAGCCACTGCGCTGAACATGAGAATAATCTCTTTTATTTCTCATAAACCCAAACAAGCTGTTTTTGCTCCTATTTTACAGATAAGTAGGGCTCAGAAAGACTTAGGTAGCCGGGCACGGTGGCACATGCCTGTAATCCCAGCACTTGGGAGGCTGAGGCAGGAGGATCACAAGTTCAAAGCCAGCCTCAGCAATGGCGAGGCACTTAGCAACTCAGTGAGACCCTGTCTCTAATAAAATACCAAAAAAGGGCTGGGGATGTGGCCCAGTCGTTGAGTTCCCCTGAGTTCAATCCCCGGTACCAAAAAAAAAAAAAAAAAAAAAAAAAAAAAAAAAAAAAAGACTTAGGTAATTTGCTCAAAATCATATAACTAATGATGTTGCTTCAACTTGAAGCTTAATACAACAAACCTATATTAACTGGAAGCAGAGAGCAGAGTGAAATATTTGAAAAAAACTTGCAGTTTTCCAGGCGTGGGGGCGCACGCCTGTAATCCCAGCAGCTCTGGAGGCTGAGGCAGGAGAATCTGGATTTCAAAGCCAGCCTCAGCAATTTAGCGAGAGCCTAAGCAACTTAGTGAGACCCTGTCTCTAATAAAATATAAAAAAGGGCTGGGGATGTGGGTCGGTGGTTAAGCACCCTTGCTTTCAATCCCCAGTACCAACAACAACAACAACAAAAACACCTTGCAGTTTGGCCAAATAAAAAGCATGTATAAAACTGGGGTCAAGGAACATTTGGTTGCTGAAGAGTTTACACCACTAAAGTGAAGCTAAGTATTTTGCACAGAGATTGTCTTGAGAGTATCTCAGGAATCAGCAAGACTAAACCTATTGCAGGCTTAAGCGTATCAAGTGGAAACACGTTTGGAAAATGTTGCTTTGAGAAGATAGCAACACTACTGCCTAGAAAGTTATTTCCTAGGATTCCTTTCACTGTTTGCAGCTGCACAGGCATTCAGTGTCCTCTGCAGCCATTGTCCAAGTGGACCACGCTACTGACGAAGCTGGCAAGAGATCTCAGCATTGTCCACATGGTGCTGGTTCTGCAGGAGTGCAGGATGCTGGAGTTAGGGGGGTCACCAAAGCTTCCACTGAGATTTTAAAGGAAGGCCTGAGAGGCCAGGCATTTAAAGTGTAACAGGCTCAGAATCTCTGTACGTATCCCCTAAGTGGGTGATGAATGAAGCTGTGAAAAATGAAGCTGAAACTGCAATGGGGAACCCAGGAATTAAGAGATACCAGGAACATGGAATGTCTACTAAGAAAAGCTACAAGAAGTGAGCAGAGCCAGCCAACAGAGGTAACGTGGGCTGCAGCCAGTAAAGGCAAAGGGGCAGGACTGCACATCTCACCACCATGTGCTCTAGATGCTGAACATGGAGCTATATGACTTAATGTTCACCCAGCTGGATTTCAGTCTTGCTTTGGTCCCAGTCCTTCTTTCTATGTCCCTTTTCCTGACTTTTGAAATGTGAATGTTTACTCTGTGCCATTGTATATTGGATGTATGTAACTTACTTTTGATTTTTACAGGGGCTCACAGTTAAGAATTTGCCTTGAGACTTAAAGAAGTCTTTGGACTTATACTTTGGGGCAGTTCTGGAATTATAAAGACTATGGGGCTCTTAGAGATGGACTGAATGCATTTTGCATTGTAGGATGGGCATGATCTTAACTTTCTGGGGCAGAAAGTTAAGTTGGGATTGTTTGCTTTGGTACTGGGGATTGAACCCAGGGATGCTTTACTACTGAGCTATCTCTCCAGTCCTTTTTTAATTTTTTGAGACAGGATCTTGCTAAGTTGCTTAGTACCTTACTGTGTTCCTGAGACTGTGTCAAAATTGCAATCTTCATGCCTCAGCCTCCTGGGATTATAGGCATGTGGCATTGTGCCTGGCTCTGGTTTATATCTCTAATGTACCCTGAAAAGCACATATATTAGGCAATACAGGAATGTTCAGAGGTGAGATGATAGGGTTATGAGAGCTGTAATCCCAGCAGTGGATTAATTCATTTGATGGATTAATAATTTGAATGGAGTGGTAACTGTAAGCAAAAGGGGCATGGATAAAGGAAGTAGGTCACTGGGGGTGTGCCCTTGAGCTATATCTTATCTCTGGCTACCCTCTCACTTTCTCTGCTTCCTGGCTACCATGAGCTGAACAGCTTTCTACCAATACACCATTCTGCCATGATGTTCTGCCTTGCCTCAGGCCCAAAGCAATGGAGTCAGCCAACCTTGGACTGAATCTCTGAAACCATGAGTCTAAAATAAACTTTTCCTACTCTTAGTTGTTCTTGTCAGATATTTTAGTCACAGAAATGAAAAGAGAACACATATGTACATTCTGTAATGATTACAATAAAATTAGCACATCCTTTACCACACATGGTTACTAGTGTTCATTGGCGGGCAGTGAGGGCACTGAAGATGCACTGTCTTAACAAATTTCAAATGAACAATATGGCATTATTGATTGTAATCACTGTGCTGTATATTACATCCTTGGAACTTATCTGTCTTTTAACTGAAAGTTTTTTACCTTCTATTAGTATGATTTCTATTGCTATAACAAAATTCCTGAGGCTGGATACTTTATAAAGAAAAGAGGTTTATTTGGCTCGTGATTCTATTGGCTAAAGGGTTCAACAGCATAGCAAATGTTCCCTGGATTCATCATGACATGGTAGAGAAATGGAAAAGGAACAAGCCATAGCAGAAATGAGAGGTCACATTACAAGACAGGAATCCAGAGACCAGGAAGGGACCAGTTTTGCTCTTTTTATGAAAACCTGCTCTTTTAAGAATCCACTGCTTAAGACCAGCATTAATCCCTTCCAAAAGTGATGCTCCCAATGACCTAAATTCCTTCTATAAAGTCCCACCTCTTAAATGTTCTACCACATCTCCTAATACACCCACTCGTGACGATGCCTCCAGTACATGAACCCTTGGAGGACAAACCATATATATCCAAAGCATGGCCTATCATTTAACTAATCTCATTTCCCACATCTCCTAGCCCATGTCAAATACTATTCTATTCTTTGTTTCTATGAGCTTGAGTTTTCCAGATTCCACATAAAGTGGCCAATTTATAATTTCTTTCATTTTATGAACACTGTTTTCTGATATATGTTGGTATTTAAAATTTTATATTCAAATATGTCAGTATTTTCTTCCGTGATATCTTTTTCTATATTTATATTTAGAATGTCACTCACATGCCAAAATGAATACTTACCTATATAATTTCTTATTGTTTTATATATGCATAAACATATATAATTATATATATGTATACACACACACACACATATATATATATATATATATATATATATATATGTATATATATATATATATATATATATATTTTTTTTTTTTTTTTTGGTACCAGGGATTGAACTCAGGGGCACTTGACCACTGGGCCACATCCCCAGCCCTTTTTTTGTATTTTATTAGAGACAGGGTCTCACTGAGTTGCTAAGTGCCTCGCCATTGCTGAGACTAGATTTGAACTCACAATCCTCCTGCCTCAGCCTCCCAAGTGCTGGGATTACAGGTGTGCACCACCACTTCCAGACTATATTTTTACTTTTAAAATCGATATATAATCCAATAATCCATCTGGAATTTATTTTGAAATATGGTATAACGTAGGCATTGAATTTGCCATTTTTTCCAAATAGTTTCCATTTCCCTGAGCACCATATCTTACAAAATCTTTTTCCTGCAAATCTGTGATTCCCTATGACTTATTTAAGTTTGTTTCTGGGCTTTCTATTCTTTTTCACTGTTAGGATGACCAGGCATTCCAGGATGCTCAAGACTATCTTAATATTAATACTGAAAAGTCCATGTCCAAGGAAGCCTCTCAATCTTGAGCAAACTGGAATGTTTGGTCATTTTTACCAGTCCATGTTTTGATGACATTGCTTCGTTTTGTTATCTATTTTTTGTTATCTATTGCATCTTTAAAATACATCTTAATATCTAGTGAGGCAAGTATCCCTCACTCTTTCCAAAAATTGTCTCTTATTCCAGATGAAATTTAGGATATTCTATTTTACTAATTTCTAAAATAAATGCTTTAGAATTCCATTATAACTGTAAATAGCTTAAGAACACATTTTAAAATATTGATTCTTCCCTTTGTGTAATACAGGATGCCTTTTTAAGCCTTATTTTATGTCTCTCATCAAAGGACTAAAGTTCTTTGCATATAGGCCAAACTATATACTTTATTCCAAAATAGGTAAAATTTTATGCCACTATATTAAATAGATTCTTATTAATAAAATAATATGGAGGGCTGGGGCTATGGCTCCGTGGTAGAGAGTTTCTCTTGCATGTGTGGGGCCCTAGGTTCGATCCTCAGCACCACATGAACAAAATAAAGGTATCATGTCCACCTATAACTAAGAAAAATATTTAAAAAAAAACAAAAATAAAATAAAATAAAATGTATCTTTCTATTTTTCTCCTACACAGATAAATGGTTTTTTCATCATTGCTTTTAAAAAATGGTAGCATATTATATACATTTTAAAATTTTTCAATTGATAGGACGAGCCTGCATACTATGGTTGAAACATTAAATATTTCTACTATCAGTATATAATAATACCCTTTCCCACATGCTCACCAGCAATATATTTTGCCAGTCTTAAAACACCTAAATGTCTTTCCTAGGAGATTTTCTGGATAAAATATTAAATATTGGAAAAATGGAATACTATGCAGCTATAAAAATAATAAATATTTCTATATACTGCTATAGTGTAATCTCCAGGGCCACAACCCCAGCCCTTTTATATTTTTTGTTACTTAGAAACAGGGCCTCACTAACTTGCGGAGGCTGGCTTTGAACTCATGATCCTCCTGCCTCAGCTCCTGAGCTACTGGGATTATAGGTGTGTGCCACTGCATGTGGCCCCATATTACTTTAAAGCAAAGTAATTTGTATAAACCGGTGAGATATACCCTAAATATAAAAAGACTCATGAAGAAATCTCAATTAATACTTGAGAATCATGCTTATTAATAATAATACTGGGGCTGGGGTTGTGGCTCAGTGGTAGGGCGCTCACCTAGCATGTGCACAGCCTGGGTTTGATCCTCAGCACCACATAAGAATAAAGGCATTGTGTACAACTAAAACAAATAAATAAATGTTCAAAAAATAATAATAATACTGGGATTGTTACTAAAAACTATTATATATGTAGGATAAAATAAATAATTATGTTAATGTCACTAGTAACCAAACTTTTCAGCATAAAAGAAATACAAATATAATATCAAAGAAGTTGGATAAAAATCCTATCATTTTAATTTTGAACTGGAAATATCAGTACATATTCATTCACTCTCATTCTCTTCTCCTCTCTCTCTCTCTCTCTCTCTCTCTCTCTCTCTCTCTCTCTCTCTCTGTACTGGGGATTGAACCCAGAAGTGCTTTTGCACTGAGCTACATCCCCAGCCCTTTTTATTTTGTGACAGGGTTTCACTAGATTTGTTAGGGCCTCTCTAAGTTGCTGAGGTTGGCCTCAAATTTGCAATCTTCCTGTCTCAGTCTCCCAAGTCACTGGGATTACAGGCATGTGTCATGGTTCCTGGATGGAGATATCAGTATGAAATGATTATTTTCTTTTTTCTAAAAATTATATTTTAATGTTTATATAGTTGAATAGGTCTATCTTCTTTTATGTAACTCTAGTTGTCTAGTCTTTGCTAGAAAGATTTCCTCTGTCCCTGCACTGTACCCACAGTCTATTAGACTTTCCATTGTTACCTTTTTACTTTTTTATTTTGATGTATTGGGGATGCAACCGAGGGCCTTGTTCATAATATGTAAGTTCTCTACCACAGAGATACATTCCCAGCCCTTTTTTATTTTGAGACAGTGTCTCACTAAGTGGCTCAGCTTAGCTTCAAACTTAGGATCCTTTCCCTCATTCAACAACAATGCACATGAACTCAGAGATTGTTTTTATTTATAATGAAATTTTATAGTTTTTAGTACAGGTCCTGTGCCTTTCTGGTTAAACTTATTACAAAGCATTTTATAAGTTATTTTTGATGCTATAGTAAATATATTTTTTTCTCATTTACACTTTTGTAGACATGTAGAGCTATAATATTGAACATTATTTAATGTTGAGTATAAATTGTTTTATTACAGTTTTTACTAAAGTCCTTATGGTTTTCTATGTATACTATTATGGTTTCAACATAAAAATTTCCCCCTAAAATCTCATATTTTGAAAGCATGATCCCAAAGGTATTAAAGTTCAGAGGTGTGGGTCCTTTAAGCAATCATTAAGGCTCTGACCTTATAATCCAGCAAATGGATTCATCCACTGATAGTTGAATGTATTAAATGTGATAACTGTGGGCAGGTGGGGTGTGGTGAGAGGAAGTGGGTTACTGGGGGCATGTCTTTTGGGACTATATCTTATCCCTGGCTCCTCACATGTATTCTCTTTCTCTCTTTATTTGTATGCAGATTTTCTCTGCCACACCATTCTTCCATGATGTTCTGCCTCACCTCTGGCACAGAGCAATGGTGTCACTGAATCTTTTTTTTTTTATATTTTTAGTTGTAGATGGGCACAATACCTTTATTTTCTTTACTTTTATGCGGTGCTGAAGATTGAACCCAGAGCCTCACATAGGCTAGGCAAACTGCCCTAGAACTGAGCTACAACTCATCCCCAAGACCTCTGAATTTTTCAGCTCAAAATAAATCTTACCTCCTCTTGGTTGTTCTTATTAGGTTACATTAAATAAAAGTTGACTAACACCTACACAAAGATAAATTATTAAAAGGAGATAATCATTTTATCTCACCTTTCCCTCAATATATACAGATTTTCTTACCTTATTTCACTTTTTTGGCGGTGGGGGGGGGGCTGGGATTGAACTCATGGGCCCTAGACCACTGAGCCACATCCCCAGCCCTGTTTTGTGTTTTATGTAGAGACAGGGTCTCACTGAGTTCCTTAGTGCCTCACCATTGCTGAGGCTAGTTTTGAACTCCCGATCCTTTTGCCTCAGCCTCCTGAGCCACTAGGATTACAGGCATGCACCACCGTGCCCAGCCCTTACTTCATTCTTAAAGACAGCATTTGTCACAGGGCATGGTGATACATGCCTGTAATCCCAGCAATTGCAGGGGGCTAAGGCAAGAGTATCACAAGTTCAAGGCCAGCCTGGGCAACTTAGTGAGACCCTGTCTCAAAATTTAAAAAGGGAGAAGGATGTAGCTCAGTGGTAGATTCAATCCCCAGTACCACAAAAGAAAAAAAGAATAGCATTGTCCAATAGAGTTTTCTGTGATGATGAAAATGTTCTACAGCTATGCTGTCTAAATATAGTAACCATTAAACATATGTAAATATTGAGTACTTTAAATGTGGCTAGTGAGACGGAAGAACTAATTTTTAAAATTTAGTTTTAAATAATTTAAATATAGTAATTAATCTAAGTGGCTAGTAACTAGCTATTTTATTGAATAGCACAGGTCTCAAAAATCCAAAATAATGTTAAATAATAATGAGAATAATATGTATATCCTTATATACATATGTATATCTTTTAATAAAAATGATTTTAGTCTTATGCTACATATCTTTCAATTTTTGTGAGTATTTGTTATTGCATTTTAGTAAAGATGATTGTATTTAAGTAGTTTTATTTTTCCAATTCCTACTTTACTTAAAAATTTTTATTGGGAATTCCTGTTGGATATTATCAAATTACTTTTAATCATTTATTTATGTGCTTATGGGGTATTTTCCTTTAATTTATTGATAGAGTGGATTATTATGATACATTTTATGTGTAACCACTCTTGCATTCCTGTAACAAACTGTACCTGGTCATACTCTAATTTACAATTAACTGATTTTACAATAAAAATTAAAAAGTGATTGTTGTGAAACTATGTGTTGGTCATGTGACTGGGAAAATAATTATAAAATGCAGCAACCAGGAAAGCATACTCATCAGTTCAAGATTTCTACTGCTGCTCAGAACATTGCACACCCATCCCCTTAGGAACACCAGATTATAGAGCACCCAAATAATCCCTTCAAACAGAGAGAGTAAATAGATTAGGAAAGCAACCAGACGGCTTAATATGTCATCAATAACTTCTCATGGTAGAAAGCATGCATTGTAAGTACAGAAACATACCTCTTCTTGCTACTTCCCAAGACTGCCTCATTTGTAAATTTCCTCTGATTATATCTTTGACTATCTAACAACCTGGAGTGGTCCATCTGTTTCTTCAGTCTGAGCTTTCTTCCACTTATGGAAGGTAGTTCTTGGTCCTATTGGGGAGCTTTCTCACCGCTGATGTTAAAATACAAGCTATGTTCTAGTTTCTTCATTAGTACCTGGATCTTTTAAGGTCCTTAGCTATTTATGTCAAGGTAGAAATCTGCGCCCTCTGTTGGGCATAGATCACCAGTACCACAGCATGTGGAACAATTAACTTGCATCAAGCATCTTCCTATGCATATTCAATTGCTCATTCAAGAAGTAAGAAGATAAAATTTAACAGCAGGAAAACATATAAAAGGTAAAGAAACCTAGAATTCCTTCTCTAGACTTAGGGTAGACAACACTTAAGAAAATGGTAAAAATGACCAAGTTCACTACAATGCCCTTATATTGCATGGAATTTTTCTGGTGTTTCAATAGGAATGAAAATGGCTGTTAGTTTAATTCTACTGGGCAACTCCTAGGAACAAAGTAAAAAGCTGCAAAGGGCACATAAGATAGGTAAATATATTCACTGGACTGAATATACAGTATATTTTAAACACTTTAAAATTTAAAAGTTATCCTAAACAAAGAAATAAGGTAAATTAAAGAATATCCTCAGCAGAAGTAAAATACTACCAGAAATAATTGGGGGCTATAAGAATTTAAATTAAGAATAGAGAAAGACAATAAAAATGATACTGATGTTAACAGAAGACCCACATGAAGAGTCCCAATTTTTTACCGAATACATTCAGTGCAGCCAGGGGAGTTACTAGTGTTGCTGGGGCAATGAAAAACACGGGCCTCAAAATGAGCAGCTTTTCATTTTTTTCTGTTTTTATTTATTTATTTATTTATTTATTTATTCTAATTTGTTATATATGACAGCAGAATGCATTTCAATTCATATTACACATATACAGCACAATTTTTTCTTCTCTCTGGTTGTACACAAAGTAGAGTCACACCATTTTTGTCTTCATACATGTACTTAGGGTAATGATGCCCATCTTGCTCCACTGTCTTTCCTACCCCCAAATACCCTCCTCTCCTTTGTCCTATCTAAAGTTTGTCTATTCATCCCATGTTCCACCTGACCATCCCCATTATGAACCAGCATCCTCATATCAGAGAAAACACTCAGCATTTGTTTTTTTGGGATTGGCTTACTTCACTTAGCCTTATATCTTCCAACTCCATCCATTTACCTGCAAATTCCATGATTTTATTCTCTTTTAGTGCTGAGTAGTATTCCATTGTGTATATATAAACCACATTTTATTTATACATTCATCTACTGAAGGGCATCTAGGTTGGTTCCACAATTTAGCTATTGTGAATTGTGTTGCTTATAAACATTGATGTGGCTGTGTCCTTCTAGTATGCTGTTTTTAAGTCCTTTGGGTATAAACTGAGGAGAGGGACAGCTGGGTCAAATGGTGGTTCCATTCCCAGTTTTCCAAGGAATCTCCATACTTCTTTCCAGATTGGCTGTTCCAATTTGCAGTCTCACCAGCAATGAATGAGTGTGCCTTTTTCCCCACATCCTCGCCAACACTTATCATTGTTTGTATTCTTTTTTTAAATATATATTTATTTGTTTTAGTTGTACACAATGCCTTTATTCTTTTTTTGTCAATGATATAGTGTATTAGAGAATAATAAATGCTACTAAAGAGGAACACAGAATGTCAAAGAAGTCGGTAATTCTTGTAGGAGTGATTAGAGCAGGCTTTATTAAATATAGATAACATCTGAGCAAAGCTTTGAAAGGCATATTGGAGTGATTCATCTGAATTTATGGAAGAAAAGCACTTGTGCTAACAGAAACCGCAAGTGCCAAGGCCCTGCAATGACTGATGAGTATTTTATAGGTTCAATGATTAGGAAAAAAACACAATGCCTTTATTCTTACGTGGTGCTGAGGATCGAACCTGGGCCACACATGTGCTAGGCAAACGCTCTACTGCTGAGCCACAACCCCAGCCCTTGTTGTTTGTATTCTTAATAGCTGCCATTCTGACTGGACTGAGATGAAATCTTAGAGTAGTTTTGATTTGCATTTCTCTAATCGCTATAGATGTTGAACATTTTTTGTGCATTTATTGATAGATTGTATATCATCTTCAGAGAAGTGTCGGTTCAGTTCCTTGGCCCATTTATAGATTGGGTTATTTGGTGTGTTTTTTTTTTTTTTTTTTTTTTGGTGTTAAGATTTTTGAGTTCTTTATATATCCTAGAGATTAGTGCTCTATCTGATGTGTGTGTGGTAAAAATTTGCTCCCATTCTGTAGGCTCTCTGTTCACTGCACTGATTGTTTCTTTTGCTGAGAAGAAGCTTATGAGTTTGAATCCATCCCATTTATTGATTATTGATTTTAATTCTTGCACTATAGGAGTCTTATTAAGGAAGTTGGGGCCTAATCTGACATGATGGAGATTAGGGTCTACTTTGTCTTCTATTAGGCACAGGGTTTCTGGTTTAATTCTTAGGTCCTTGATCCACTTTGAGTTGAGTTTAGTGCATGGTGAGAGACAGGGGTTTAATTTCATTTTGTTGCATATGGATTTCCAGTTTTCCCGGCACCATTTGTTGAAGAGGCTATCTTTTCTCCAATATATGTTTTTGACGCCTTTGTTTAATATGAGATAACTGTAATTATGTGGGTTTGCCTCTGTGTCTTCTATTTTGTACCATTGGTCTACATATCTATTTTGGTGTCAATACCATGCTGTTTTTGTTACTATTGCTCTGTAGTATAGTTTAAGGTCTGGTATAGTGATGCCACCTACTTTACTCTTCTTGCTAAGGATTGCATTAGCTATTCTGGGGCTCTTATTTTTCCAGATGAATTTCATGACTGTTTTTTCAATTTCTTTTTTTTTTTAAGGTCCAGCCTTATCTTTTATTTACAGCACAGTGCTGAAGGCCGGCTTCCGCAGTGGGGAAAGGGTGAATCCCGAACAGTGCTGGTGGGGAGAGTCAGTGATATGATGAAAGGGATGCACACAAGTCAGGTTGCAAAAATCCCTCTGCTTTATTTTTCTCTCTTGCAAGTATATAAACATACTTCAAGGCAGCACATATTCTATTTTTTTACATACAGTCACAAGACCCAGGGAATCAGTGACATTCTTTTTCCTAACCTCTCAAGGTTTTGTACAAACATACTGTTTTGAATCTTCTGCGATTTCGTTACATTTATCTGCAGTAGTCTGAGTTCAAAGTTGTCTCCTTAAGAATTCATTTTACTGTAATCCCAGCACTTGGGAGGCTGAGTCAGGAGGATCACGAGTTCAAAGCCAGCCTCAGCAATGGTGAGGCACTTAGCAACTCAGTGAGACCCTGTCTCTAATAAAAATACAAAAAAGGGCTGGAGATGTGGCCCAGTGGTCGAGTGCCTCTGAGTTCAATCCCTAGTACCAAAAAAAAAAAAAAAAAAAAAAAGAATTCCTTTTAGCCATTCCCCCGGGAATACAAAGCGCTTTCTATCATGGTCTTGTTTACAGTCTAGGGGCAGGGAAAAAGGGAGGCAAGCTAGACGCTAGTCCTGAAGGACTTTGTCTTAACTAACTTCTATGTAACTATTCTAAGTTATCCTGAAAACAAAAGAAGTCCCTTTCAATTACAAAGAGGCCCTAATAGCCTCTTCTTGGTGCATAATGATTATAGCAAAAGAGGTTAAAATAATTGGCATTTATTAAGCTGCTTCTCTGTAGTAATTAATATTAGTAATAATAATAATAATAATAATAATAATAAAAAAGGAATGTTAATAAAATTCCAGCCACGGATTCCACAAGGCTTTAAGTTTCCAAATCAGTTTCATTCTATTAAGATAGCGACATTTGGTGATCACATGTGAGAACAAAAGGTGAAACAGTAAGAATAAGGAGTAGCAAGAACATATACAAAGTTAACTCTTATAGCGCTGCACAAGAGTAGCATTTCTCAAGCAAAGAGGAACCAAGTTCGACTCCCCGAATTAACGGGAAGGAACTCGGACTCAAACTCATTTGCATAAATGAGGAAGAACATGGCTTCAACCCCCCGAGCTAACAGGGGGGAACCTGGGCTCAATTCCAACATAGTGTGAGAGATGCCACAGCACAGTTTAAAGTAATTAAATTAAGTGCAAAAAGAATGATCCCCATTTCCTGGATTGGCATCAGACATCCTTCCTACCAGCTGCACTTATGTCATTTTTATCTATGTTCTGCTTTTCCTTTTTGGTGGGTAGAAATGGGGACTTGCATATGGCAAAAGAGATTTCAGCCTCAGAACTGAGAATTCAAATGCCTGCTTGCAGAGAAACAAAGGAAGTGACTCCTCTTGTGAAAGGCAGTGAGGAACTCTGCTTGTATGAGGGCCACTGATGGTGTGGGAGGCGTCCTGATGAGATTTCTTCCTGTAGGTGATGCATCAGGTTGAATACCTGGACTACGACATTGTTGGGATGGCAACACTCTATCACCCACTCTTCTATCTCAACCTGGGCACCACCAAATCTAATGACAAATGAGGGGAAGTTATTACACATAGAAAACCAAAGTGAATGGGAATATGGCTGTGGTGAACATAAAAGAAGAAACTAAAAATGATCAAAAGTTGCTCAGGGCTGCCTTCTGACATTGTCATGGAAATCTTTGATCCATCGTTTCATGTGTTCAACTTCCAAGGAACGTGCTAATAGCACAGATGTAGGATCCAAGGCATTGTTGGCTCAAAGATCTAAATGATGGACCTCCTCGATGGTGATTGCAACCAAAGTGTCTGTGATGTCCTTGGTTACTCCACCTCCTGACCAGGGATCTAGATCACCATTGCTGAAAACGATGTTTGAGTGTGATTTGATGTTTTTCCCTCCATACATGGTAATGATCCAGGAGGGCCTTGGTCTCACACACAACTGTTTAAAACATTTATCAGAATATTTCTTCAAGTTCCACTGGTGAGGTTCAAACATGTCATCGATACCATTAGTACAAAAGGGCATGACCATTTCTGTGCAAGCCTGATAGCTCCAACCCAGGGATCCCAGATTCTTAGTTGCTGTTTCTGAAATATTCAGGCATTTTGCCTGGCCTGAATAATTATAATATACAATTAGAGCTTGGAAAATATTCTGTATCATTAGTGAATCTAATATCAAATACTGGCACACCACCTTGATAGGCCAAGCAGGCAAAGGCTGCAAAAAGTTAGATGCATAAGGGTAGTTCACCATTGCCAGATTAACCCAAGTTTCCATAATCCATTCTTTCAAATTTGGGATGTCCTCGAATGTCAATGGGCTAGCCTTCAATTTTTCTCCATTTAGAATGATGTTAGCCTGGGGCTTAGCATAGATAGCTTTTATGATGTTGAGATATATGTTCCTGTTATCCCTAATTTTTCTAGTGTTTTGAACATGAAGAGGTGTTGTATTTTGTCAAATGCTATGTATGTGATGAATTACATTTATTGAATTCTATAAGTTGAACCAAACTTGCATCCCTGGGATGAATCCCACTTTATCATGGTGCTCTATCTTTTTGATATTTTTTTTTATTCAATTTGTCAGAATTTCATTGAGAATTTTTGCATCTATGTTCATCAGGGATATTGGTCTTAAGTTTTCTTTCTTTGATGTGTCTTTGTCTGGTTTTGGAATCAGGGTGATATTGGCCTCATTGAATGAGTATGAACGTGCTCCCTCTTTTTCTACTTCCTGAAATCATTTGAAGAGTATTGGTATTATTTCTTCTTTAAAGGACTTGTAGAACTCAGCCTTGTATCCATCCAGTCCTGGGATTTTCTTGGTTGGTAGGCTTCTGATGTCATCCTCTATTTCATTGCTTGATATTGGTCTGTTTAGATTGTGTATATCATCTTGATTCAGATTGGGCAAATCACATGACTCAAGAAATTAGTCAATGCCTTTGGTATTATCTATTTTATTGGAGTACAAGTTTTCAAAGTCAGTTCTAATTATCAACTGTATTTCTGTAGTGTCTCTTGTGATATTACCTTTTTCATCACGTATGTTAATAGTCTTGAGTTTTCTCTCTCCCTCTTTGTTAGTGTAGCTAAGGGTTTATCTATTTTATTTATTTTTTCAAAGAACCAATTGTTTGTTTTTCAATTTTTTCAATTGTTTCTTTTGTTTTGATCTCATGGATTTCAGCTCTGATTTTAATTATTTCCTGTCTTCTACTGCTTTTGGTGTTAATTTGTTTTTCTTTTTCTAGGGCTTTGAGATGTAATGTTAGGTCATTTATTTGTTGACGTTTTCTCCTTTGAAAGAATTAACTCCATGTAATGAACTGGTTACACTGTGCACCCATCCCACTGAGAGCTGTTTTGTATCGGGCAGTTATTGTACTGGGTTACCAGCCACTGGGGAAAGGAGAAAGATGGATACTGGGCGTGTTCAGAGATGCAGCTCTGTGGCGTGCAGTATTGTGGCTGGTGGCTATCTCTGGTCCCAGTGCAGTGTCCCCAGGTGCAGGCTACTGCGTGTAGGGGACTGTGACAGCAGTTGCCATGCCCCAAGATGGAAGCGACTAGAGGAGCCCCATGTTGGTAGATGGGGGTCCACACGGGAGTGGCAACCCAAGTTCCTGCACGTGGGCAGCAGCCAGGTGTCCTGTGTGGGAGTGGTGACCAGGATTCTTGCATGGGTGAGCGGCCAGGAGTCCTGTACTGGTGCTAATGCCGCTGGTCATCCTCAGGCACTTGCAGGACCTGCATGAATGAATGGCCAGGAGTCCTGTGCTGACTCTGGGGCCTGGAGACCTGCATGGCACAGCAGCTTTGTTTTCTACTTGGGAGCAGCTGTCGGGGTCCTCTAATCACTCGCAAAGAAACAGTATTCCCACCACTTGAATCCCAGGTCCCGGAGCGACTCAGAATGCAGCCTTCCTCTAGCCCACCATCTTAGATCCACCTGTTTATTTTTTTTAAAACAATTAATTAATTAATTAATTTTACAGTAGGATGCATTTTGTAAAAGTTCTTACACATACATTTGTGCTCTATAAACTCTGAACTTCCATCAGATTTCAAGTTAAGCACTACTTTTTTATTAAATAAATTCCATAGTATCTATAAAACAGGATAATTCTTACTGATGCCCTAGTATTTTGTATCATAATTCCAGTGCACAAAGATTAATAGTTTTTTTAGGTTAATAGTTTATAACATGTTTTGACACATCAGTATACTGTGTTTCCCAGGGAAATAAGCAGGACATAAGCATTTAACTTCTATTTCACTATGATTAAGAAAGTGCTACTCCTACTAGAAAGGGAAGCCAAAATAGCAGGACTTACTTGAAAGACTTATGGACAGTCCCAATTGCCAGAGTCTAACACCAACTTTATCCTTATCTCTTTGTTATTTGTTCCCAGAATGTCCCCCATTTGGATCATTTCCTTAGAAAGTAGTTACCCAGGGCTGGGGTTGTGGCTCAGTGATAGAGCACTTGCTTCACATATGTGAGGCACTGGGTTCAATTCTCAGCACTGCTTATAAATAAATGAATAAAATAAAGTCCATCAACAACTAAAAAAAAATAAAAGAAAAAGAAAATAGTTACCCAACAGTATAGGCCTTGAGCAGCAAGACTCAACTATAACACTACATTAAATTTGCTATTGATTTGATCACACAGAAACTGATCTGAATATAGGGCAAAGATAGAGATATATACTCAAGATATTTTTATTATTCTAGAATAGTAAGTAAATGAATCTTCTAAGAAAGAAATCAGGAGAACAATGCCATTCACAGTAGCCTGACCAAAAACAAACAAACAAAACCCTAAACTACCCAATAATAAATCTAAACAAAGAGGAGAAAGACCTCTATAATGAACACTATACAACATTGAACAAATAAATTGAAGAAGACAAAAGATAATGGAAAGAACTCCCATGCTTATGGATAGTCAGAATTGATATTGTTTAAATGGCCATAGGACCTAAAGGAATATACTGATTCAAAGCAAACCCCATGAAAATCCCAATGACAGTCTTCATAGAACTAGAAAAAAAGCAGTCCTAAAATTCACTTGGAAGAATAAAAGACCCAAAATAGCCAAAATAATTCTAAACCAAAAAATCAATGGTGGGGGCTGGGGTTGTGGCTCAGTGGTAGAGCCCTTGCCCAGTAAGTGTGAAGCACTGGATACTGTTCTCAGCACCACATAAACACATAAATAAATAAATAAAATAAAGGTATTGTGTCCATCTACAACTAAAAAAATATAAAAAAAAAAAACAATGGTGGAGGAATGACCATACCTGACTTCCAATTAAACTACAGAACTGTAGAAACAAAAACTGTATGATGTTGGCAGAAAAACAGACACATAGACCAATGGTACAAAAGACACCAAGACAAATCCACACAGAGACAGTCATCTGATTCTTGACAAAGATGCCAAAAAATATACATTGGAGAAAAGACAGCCTTTTTGACAAATGGTGCTGGGAAAACTGGTAATCCATATATAGAAGAAAGAGTATATAGATGCTTATCCCTCATCTAGCACAAGTCAACTCAAAATGGATCAAAGACCTAGGAATTAGATCAAATTCTGCAACTTCTAGAAGAAAACATAGGGTCAATACTCTAACATATAGGCTCAGGCAATAACTTTCTCAGCAGGATCCCTAAAGCTCAGGAAATAATTCCAAGAGTTAATAAATGGATGACATTAAATTTAAAAGCTTCTGAACAGCAGAGCAAACAATTTAAGAATGTAAAAAGAGAACCTACAAAATGGGAGAAAATCTTTTCTAGTTAGTCTTCTGACAGAGGATTAATATCCAGAATATATGAAGAACTCTAAAAACTTAACACTCAAAAAAAAAACAAAAAACAAATAACCCAATTAAGAGATGGGCAAATGAATTAAACAGATACTTCTCAAAAAATGAAATGCAAATGGCCAACAAATAAAAGAAACAATGTTCAACATCATTAGCAATTAGGTAAATGCTAATCAAAATTACACTGAGATTTCATTTCACTCCAGTCATAATGACAATCATCAAGAATATAAACAATAATAAATTCTGGAGAGGATGTGGAGGAAATGGAACACTTTTACAATGTGGGTGGGATTGTAAATTAGTACAACCACTATGGAAATCAGTGTGGAAAATTTTCCAAAGACTAGGAATGTAACTACCATGTGACCAGCTATTCCACTCCTCAGTATTTATCCTAAAGAATTAAAGTCGTCATACTACAGTGATACATGCATTCCCCATGTTTATAGCAGCACAATTCGTGAAAACCAACCCATGGAACCTGCCTAGGTATCCATCAATGGATGAATGGATAAAGAAAATGTGGTATAACATACACATTGGAATTTTATGTTGTCATAAAGACAAACGAAATTATGTCATTTGAAGGAAAATGGATAGAACTTGAGAACATTATCTTAAGCAAAATAAGCCAAACTCAGAGGGTCAAGGGTCATGTTTTCTCTCATATGTGGAAGCTAGACAGGAGAAAGGAAAAGAAAGGTGTGTGGGGATCTCATGAAAATTGAAGAGAAATGAGAAGAGTAGAGGAAAGGGACCAGGAGCAGAGAGGAGGAGAGGGCAAGGGGAAATACTGGGAAATTATATTGACCAAATTATGTTGTTATATTGTGTGCATATTCAGATTTGTAACAACAAATCCCACGATTATGTACCACAAGAATTCACCAATAAAAATGGGGGCATGGAGTAAGTATGTATCAATGCTATGTCTGTATATGGGAGTGTGCATATAATTATGGGGAAAATGAGATTTTGCTGAAAATGTCCAGGAAATGAGAAACCCTGAAGGCTTGTTGGCTTATTTTAAATCTGACTGTTATCCATGAAAAAACACTTGTTTAAATGAGCATTGGATTACACTATTATGTATGAGTATAATACACCAATAAAATATTGAAAAAATAATTGAGCATTTAGTGAAATATAATTCCATGAGTTGTAAAGTGAAGAATACTTACTGAATACTTACTCAAAAGTGAATAATAGGGCTGGGGTTGTAGGTCAGCAGTAGAGCACTCGCCTAGCACATGCGCAGCCCGGGTTAGATCCTCAGCACCACGTAAAAACAAATGCATTGCATTGTGTACAACTAAAGCAAATGAATAAATAAATAAATAAGTGAATAATACTTACTTAAAACCTTTTATGAGAGACCAAAAGGGCATTATATATCAAAAAGCACCAATTCACCAAGAAAACATAACATTTATAAACAAATATTCATGTTACAGTTTAGATATGAGGTGTCTCTGACAAGCTCATGTGTGAAACAATGCAAGAATTTTCAGGGGTGACGAATATAAAGAATACAAGTAACAATAACTGTTGGTGAGAATGTGGGGGGAAGGTACATTTGCACACTGCTGGTGGAACTGCAAATTGGTGCAACCACTCTGGAAAGCAGAATGGAGATTCCTCATAAAATTTGGAATGGAACCACCATTTGACCCAGTTAACCCACTCCTCAGTAGGACTTAAAATCAGTGTACTACAGTGACCCAGCCACATCAATGTTTATAGCAGCTCAACTGACAATAGCTAAGCTATGGAACCAACCTAGGTGCCCTTCAACAGATTAATGGATAAAGAAAATTATATATATATATATATATATATATATATATATATATATATGTGTGTGTGTGTGTGTGTGTGTGTGTGTGTGTAATGAAATATTACTCCGCCATAAAGAAGAATGAAATTATGACATCTGTTGGTAAATGGATGGATTTGGAGACTATCATGCTAAGTGAAATAAGCCAATCCCAGAAGACCCAAGGCCAGATGTTCTTTCTGATATGCACATGCTAACATGCAACAAGGGGGTTATAGACGTCCAGTGGATTAGACAAAGGGGAATGAAGGAAAGGGAGGGAAGATGGGAACAGGAAAGACAATAAAATGCATTGGACATATCTTCCCTATGTTCACATATGAAAAACACCAGTGAAATTCCACATCATGTACAGCCTCAAGAACAGAATCTTAATTAGAATAAGTTATACTCCATGTATGTAAAATATGACAAAGTACCCTATAATTTCATGTATATCTAAAGAACAAATAAAAATCATAAAGATAAAAGAATTTTCAGAAGTGAAATGACTGGCCTGTGAGAGGTATAATTGAATCAGTGGGTTAATCCCACTGGTATGTATTAACTGGGTGGTAACCGTAGGCAGGAGGAGAGTTACTAGGGGGTGCCTTTGAAATTTATATTTTGTCTCTGGTAAGCAGAGCGCTCTCTCTCTCTCTCCTTCCTGATTGCCATGTTCTGAGCTGCTTTCCTCCTCCACACACTTCCACCATGATGTTTTGCCTCACCTGGTGCCCAAAGCAATTGAGTTGGCCTTATGAGCCTGAGACCTTTGAAACTATGTGCACCAAACTTTTCCTCCCTAACATTGTTTCTGTCAGGTATTTTGGTTACAATGATGAAAAAGCGGACTAAAACAATGCATCAAACATCAGAGCTCCCAAATATATAAAGCAAACATTTACATATTTGAATGTGTGGAATAGATCTTCAATAATAGCAGGAGACTTTGATACCCCATGCCCTAGTAAGCTTAGGCTGCAATAACAAAATCCTATTGATTCAGTACCTTAATTAACAGAAGTTTACTTCCTCATAGTTCTAGAATATTTGAATTCACAAATATTTGGAAATTAAGCAACATACTCAAATAATTATTGGGTCAGAGAATAAATAGTAAGAGAAATCAGAAAATAAGACAAATTAAAACAAAAACACAACATAAGATCAAAGTGCTAGCAGGGTCAGTTGTTGGGTGAAGGCTCTCCCCTTGGGTTACAGAGGGCCATTTTCTCTCTGTGTACTCCTTGGTGCTTGCACATGGAGAGAGATTTCTCTTTTTTCTCTTTTTATAAGGCTACCAATCCTATATCAGATTAGGTCCTCACCCTTGAGACCTCATTTAACCTTAACTACTTCCCTCCTTAAAGTCCTATCTAACACAATCATAGTGAGGTTTGGGTCTATGACATGCGAATTTGGAGGAGATACTATTTAGTCCATAGCACCTGACTTTTGATAATGGGTAGAACAATGAGAAAGAATATCATTAATGGGGCCATGGGTATAGCCCAGTGGTAGAGAACTTTCCCAGCATGTGCAAGGCCCTGGGTTGAAGACCAGCAATGCAAAACAAACAATATTTATAAGGAGATAAAGGACATAAAAAACACTATAGATCAATTGAACCTAACAGATATACACAGAACACTCCACCCAACGATAGCAGAGTACACATTTTTTCTCAAATGAAAATGGAATATTTTCCAGGATGAAGCATATGTTACACCAAAAACAATTTTAATAAGTTTAAAAGGACTGAATTTTTTTCCTAATCTTTTCTGACCACAATTCCATTGTAGTCAAGAGCAGAAGCAAAACTGGAGAATTCACAAATTAAACAACATACTCAAACATCATTGGGTCAAAGAATAAATAACAAGAGAAAAAAGAAAATAAGACAAATTAAAATGAAAACACAACATAACAAAATTTAAGGGATACAGTGAAAGCAGTGTTAAGAAGGAAATTAATAAATGTAAATTCTGAGTTAAAAAGGAAGAAACATATCAAATATGCAACCTAACATTCAACATTAAGAAACTAAAAAGGAACAACAAACTAAACCAAAAGCTAGCACAAAAAGGAAAAGTTGAATGGGAATAAATAAATAGCAAAACAATACAGAAAATCAATGAAAACAAAAGTAAATTATTTGAAAACAGCAACAAAATTGAGACACCTTTAGCTTAATTAATTATGTAAAAAGGCGGGCAAGGTAAATTACCAGAAAAGAGAGTGGGCACATTACTGCTGATTTTATAGAAATAAAAAGAATTGTAAGAGAATACTACTAAAGATTGTATGCCAGCAAATCAGACAACCTACACGAAATGGACAAGTTCCTAGAAATACACAATCTATCGAAAGTGTATCAGGAAGAAATAGAATATCTGAACAGCTCTCCCTTTTCCACTGATGCTGCCCCCTTCTACTGCCACTCCTGATGCTACTATAGTAGCATCATTCAATGAAGACCTGGTACCTCTTTTGTGAAACAGTGGCTAACGACAATCTTGCTTTGCTGTGGCTGAAAAAAAAATCCATGGAAGAAGTCAAGACTGGGAATAGTGACTATATTGTTTTGAAGTCGGTGGGGCAGGATGGTTTTGTGGTGCAGTTTAAAATTAAGAGTTGTAAACCAGACATGGTGGCACACACCTGTAATCCCAGCTACTCAGCAGGCTGAGGCAGGAGGATCAAACTTTCAATTCCAGGGCTGGGGTTATGGCTCTCTGGTAGATAACTCACCTAGCATGTGTAGAGGCCCTGGGTTCAATCCTCAGCACCACATAAAAATAAATAAATAAAGGTATTGTGTCCATCTACAACTAAATATTTTTTAATTCAATTCCAGCCTCAGCAACTTAGTGAGACCCTCAGCAACTTTGTGAGATGCTTTTTCAAAATAAATCATAAAAAGGGCTGAGGATGTATCTCAGTGGTAAAGCTCCTTTGGGTTCAATAGCCAGAACAGCAAAAAGAAAACAAAAAGATTAAGATACACCACTTGGTAAACTAAGGAAAGTTTAATGTGAACAACAGGGTTTGTTAATGAGGCACATCAGATTCTGATCTGTTAAGTAGCCAATCCATGAAACAGACACACCTGCAGAGTTGGACACAGAAGATTAAGATACAACCAATAGCCCGGCGAGTGGTACTCCCCTGTAATGTCAGTGACTCAGAAGGCTGAGGTAGGAGGATCACAAGTTCAAATCCAGCCTCAGCAACTTTGTGAGGCCCTAAGCAATTCAGCAAGACCCTGTCTCTAATATAATATCAAAAAGGGCTGGGGATATGGCTCTGTGGTTAAGCGCCCCTGGGTTCTATCACTGCTATTATATATATATATATATAATAGCTGCAGACAGAAGTTACCTACTAAAATGGGAATTAGAATCTCTCTCTACAGACCAATAACACATTCTCAATTAGGAAACTGCAATTTGGTTCTGCCACATCCTGGTAATATAGTATTTTCTATTCTTTCATTTTTTTCCTTCCCCATTCCCCTTAATGTACATAAAATAACTGGTATTTGTGCACAAGCACATTGCATATTTTTTTTTAACTAACTGGCTGATAGTATGTTTTGATTGACATCAAATGGAAATGGGATGGGGAAAAAGAGTGGTTCTGTGAAATTATCATTTCTCTATTAGTGGCATATTCATTCAGCTTTTTATATTCCAGTAAGTTGTTTTGCTCTGTTTTAACAACAACAAAAAAAAGAAGCATGCAAAAATCCTTGTATACCTTGTTTGATTGGAGAATTTTAAGATTTTTTTCATTTTCATTTGTAAAACATAGGACAATTTTATAACATTTTGTATATAACTTTTGTATGTAGGGCAATATGTCATTAAGTAGGGGCAAATTACCCTAATTAAGCAGGGCTAGTTTTTCCTTTAAGTCAAGCATCTTATTGTTGAAGTAAATTTGCTTAAATTTCTTCAACAGGCCTACAATTTGTACGGAGATTCTACCAAGCATGTAAAGAAAACTCAACACCAGTCCTTCTCAAACTCTTCCAAAATACTTATACTGTGAGGTCAGCTTACCCTAAAATAAAAACCAGACTAAGACACTACAAGAAAAAGACCAATATTCTTGCAAATATCCTAAACAAAATACTCAAAAACAGAATTCAGCAAATTATTAAAAAGGTAATATACCATGGCTGAGAGGGATTTATTCCAGGATGCAAGAATGTTTCAATATATGAAAATCAATGTAATATAAAATTAATGGGAAAAACACACTATCATCTCATGAGCAAACTTGACAATCTTTCATAACAAAGATTTTCTTCCATTCATAGATTGTCTCTTTACTTTGTTGAATCATTTCTGTGCAGAAGCTTTTAATTTGATGTCATTTCATTTGTCTATTATTACTTTTGCTTCCTGAGCTACTGGAATGCTATTCAGGAAATCATTGCTTGTTCCAATGTCTTAAAGTGTTTCCCTTATGTTTTCTCCTAGTAATTTCAGTGTATTCAGGTCTTACATTAAGGTTTTTGATCCATTTTGAGTCAATTTTTTTTAAGTTGTCAATGGATCTTTATTTTTTTCCCTTTATTTATATGTGGTGCTGAGAAGCAAACCCAGTGCCTCACACATGCTAGGCAAGCGTTCTACCACTGAGCCACTACACCAGCCCTTCAGTCAATTTTTGTATAGGATGAAAGATGGGAGTCAAGTTTTAATCTTCTACATGTGCATATCCAGTTTTCCCAGCAGCATTTGTTGAAGAGGCTCTTTTCTGCAATGTATGTTTTTGGAAGTTTTGTCAAAAATCAGTTGACTGAAATAGAAAATAAAAAATAAATGAACAAAAGGAAGATCAGTAGAGCAGAGGAGAAGAAGAAAGAATAGGGGAGGGAGAATGGGAGAGAAAGTGGAGGGAACGGGAACTGAAACAGAGTAAATAAAAATTCCATGTATATATGATTTTATCAAAATGAACCCTACTACTATGTGTAAACTATAATGCCCCCAAATTGCAGGAGCCCTGTTTGGGGAGATAGCTAAGATTGCGGTTGACTATGGGCCATAGACATTTTTGGGCATTGTCGCCTTCCGTAGTCTCACGGGACTTGGCCCAGGATCTCGAGAGATTTGAGCAGTGACTCGGCAGATCGAGCAAGAGCGATTCCTGCTCGGGCGCATGGGATGAGACCAGAGAGAGAAAGGACAGGGTTATTGATATTGTATAGATATATTGTAGTTTCTTGTAAGAGTAGGTGCCTTGGTTTCTTGTGAGAGTGTGTATGTAGTGTTAGAAATTACAAGAGACAGAGACAGAAAGATTAAAGAATTTTTTCGTCTCCATCCTGTCTCTGGACTCCTTCCCGTGGCGCTGCCGTTCCAGGCTGCAATCCCTTTCTGGCGGCTAACACCAAATAAAATTAAAATATGCATTATAATAACCTTTAAAAACTGGGGATGTAGCCAGGCGTGGTGGCGCACGCCTGTAATCCCAGCACTTGGGAGGCTGAGGCAGGAGGATTGAGAGTTCAAAGCCAGCCTCAACAATGGTGAGGCACTTTAGCAACTCAGTAAGACCCTGTCTCTCATAAAATACAAAAAAAGGGCTGGGGATGTGGCCCAGTGGTCGAGTGCCCCTGAGTTTGATCCCTGGTACCAAAAAAAAAAAAAAAAAAAAAAAAAAAACCAAAAAAACAAAACAAAAAACAAAAAAACAAACAAACAAACAAAAAAACCTGGGGATGTACCTCAGTGGTAAATCATCCCTGCCTCCAGTTCAATTCTTAGTAACAACAACAACAAAAAATTAAAGTTATATTCCCCTAAGCATTCTGAACATTTAAAAATAAAGCATTAAAACAATTAAAATAAAACTCCTTAAACTTCATTGACAACCTCTCTATCAGTTGGCTGAAGATGCATGGATTTATTTCTGAGTAGTCTATTATGTACTCTTGGTCTATGTATATGTTTTTACACCACTACCATGCTGTTTTTTTTTTTTTTTTTTTTTTTTTTTTTTTTTTTTTTTTTTTTTTACTATGTAGTATGTATTGAATTAAGATATTGTGATGCTTTCAGGTTTGCTGTTTTTGCTCAAGATTGCTTTGGATATTCAGGGTTTTTTGTGTTTCCATGTGAATTTTGGGATCGTTTTTTTTTCTAATTCTGTGAAGAAAATCATTGGCATTTGAATGAGGAATGCATCAAATCTATAGATTGCTTTGGATAGCATGGACATTTTAATAATATTCTCTGAATCCATGAACATGAGACGTGTTAAAAGGAATGAAATTCTTTTAATTATTTATTTATTTTGGTACCAGGTGTTGAACCCAGGGGCACTTAACCACTGAGCTATATCCCCAGCCCTTTTTCTTTCTTATTTTGAAGCAGTGTTTTGCTAAGTTGCTTAGGACCTCACTGAGTTGATGAGGCTGGCTTTCAACTTGTGATCCTCTCCCCTCAGCCTTCTGAGTCACTGGGATTACAGGAGTGTTCCACTGCATCTGGCTGGGAATAAAGTTCTGATACATGCTACAGCATGGATGAACTTGGAGAACATTATGCTGAGTGAAAACAGGCTCAAAAAGACAAATACTACATGATTTCATTTATAAAGGGTATCTAGAATAGATTACTTCATAGGAACTGAAAGTAGAAGTCATCAGGGGATGGGATGAGGTGGAACGGGAGATAACTAAATATCTAATTATGCAGGAGAGACTGAGTATGTATACATAGGCAGTATTGAGTCAAATGGACCTGATCTTCAAGTAAATATTGATTCTGTCATTTACTAGGTGTGTAGAATGTGTCAAGTTAATTAATCTTTTAAAATCTCAGTTAACTCATCTGAAAAAATTTAAAATATGAATAAAAACAACAAACTCACAGGGCAATTGTGAGGGTTAAATGGGATAATGCATAGAAAGCACTATCCAAGAACCTAATACATAAAAAAATGCTCAATGAATGTTAGTTATTATTGACATTAGAAGATTTCCTGGTACATAATTCAATAAATTTCTTTTGAAGCAACAGCACACACAACTCGTATTTGCTATAATGATGAAATTTATTTAGGCCATACTTGGGGATGAAGAGGAATGTTTTACAACTGGAAAAGGATGCAGAATAACTTAATGAAAAGAAACAGCACCAGGACAGAATAAAACCGGAAATATATCCTATGTCGACCTAACAATATGATAGCATGTACATGATACTTTTAAAATCTGTACATCATGTTGCTTCTTGGATCAGCTCTTCCCTACCAAGAGAAACTATAATTCTTGTGCCTTAAATCCACTTCTAATTCCCCTTTTAATTAAGAAGTAGTTGGAAATCTGGCAATAAGGGGAAAATTGCATATGTGTAAACCTGTATCTCAAACTAGATTGTAGATTTCCTTCTCCCCCGCCTTCTTTTTCTTGTACTAGGAATTGATGCTTTACCACTGAGTTACATCCCCAGCCCTTTTTATTTATTTATTTTGAGACAGAGTCTCAGTAAGTTTCTGGGGTTGGCCTTGAAATTGCCATCTACTTTGCTCTGCCTCCCCAGTTGCTGGGATTACAAGCATGTGTCATTGTGACCAGCTTGATTATAAATTTCCTAAGGATAATTTTGCCTCCTTCCCATGATAAACCATAGTTTTAGGCATTTGATAAGTATTTCAAGTCAAATCTGGCATATTAAATTCTCAATTAACATTTTCTGGATGATCGAATTTATTAGGGAACATTTACTCACTGTGTTCTCCTCATTAATTCACAGGGATACTTCCTGAGACACTTTTGTCAGGGCACTATTTTAATTTTATAACATTTATGTCGGATTATTTTTTTTTTTCAAAAAAAGTTTTTGAGCAGTTTTCACTGTTATTTACTGTGCAAGATAAAAATTTTAGGGGATTCCTAAAGAAAGTAGTTTTTAAGATAAGAGAAATTTGACAAGTGACAACAAGGCCCATAGTTTTTAGGGGAGGGTTGCAAACTTGGTTTTGAGCTTCCTAGCATCCATCATAAAGAAAGTTAATTATATAATTTATATTGCCTATATGATTCCAAACAATTACTAAGCCATTTTATTAATCAAAAATTGAATTTTCCTTCAAGTTATTATTAAAGGATTTTTTTGAAATAAGGTAGTCAGGCATATTCCACACTAAATGAAAAACTGGTCTCTTGGTAGCCCCATAGTATAATGCCAAAATAAAGATCAGTGGATGGATTCTAAAAGGGATCAAAAATATTTAGTCTAGATCTAAAGCTCTAATAGTCTAGCATAACTGAATGAAAATATCACATACCTATAAGAAATCATTGTACAATTATTAGTCTTTCAAAAATATTCCTTACACTTATGTTAGATCAGAGGTCAGCTATAGAGATTTTATGGTACAATCTTTAACAGGCACCAGAATGTCTTTAATGGTATCTCTATGTCTTTAAGAAACATAACTTTTTCATCATTTTATGAAAATTCTAGAACACTCCAGGTCACGTGACTAAACTGGAAGCCATTTTATGATTCCAATCCCCAAACGTAGTTGATCATGGAGTGTCCTGATGGAGAGGTCCCCAGTTCCTCAGAAAATGGTTCAACAATAGCTCCAACATCGGAAGTAATGAACTACCAAGAATCCCAGATTTCTGTGGATCATGGTGCTGAAACTGTTTGCGAGTGTGGCGCCCAAACTGACGGCAACAAAGGTACAGAAATTCCTGCCGATCAAGGTGCTAAAACAAATGCGGACAGTAGCACCACACCTGCTGACAAAACTACTCTAGAAAACCCACAGGAAGTCAAAGGTAAGTGGCTTTTAAAATTCTGCCTACCCCCCAATCTGGGTATCTTCTTTGAAAGAAGCAAACTGCTACCCATCCTCACTGTGGTAGAAATATGTACATAAAATATGAAAATAAAAGAGTGACTTTGAAGAGGAAAAAGGAGCGTCTCGTCATGTTAGAGGAATTTGGACACAGATTTTGGTTATTGAATGGGTTTTCATGACGGTGTATTTGTCATCAAATGAGGTCACCTAGCCTAGTGACAAATTGTCCGACCTAACTGGATCAAGAAGCAATCAAATGCACCACTCTTTACTTTGTACTGGTAAAAATTCTCTGGCGGCCAGACGACCCCCTTAGGTGTACAATGAAAGCCTCGATCTTGCTCCACAAGGCGCCTAAGTCATTGCTTTCTCTCAATGCTTAGTGCCTTTCAAGCACTCCGGGGAGCCCGCTGCCTCATGGAAGCGGCCTGCCTTTCCTTTCGTCCAGCAGACTTTTCTACTGTTGGCTGCGCCTTCCACGCGCCTCCAGCTCCGATGCTCCAACCGGGAACACACTTGGCAAGAGAGGCGGGTCCCAATCCGCACAGCCTTTAGGGTACGGGGTGCAAGTCGGTGGAGGAGTAGGTGATTTGAACAGTGGTCAGGGGTTGTGGCGTGCTGCCAGCTCCACCCACCTGGATGGCAAGGTGTGAGGGATATGGTGGTTTGGCCCCGCGGGAGGTTTTCAAGGTAGGGGGATAACAGTCTAGAAGCTGAACTTTACCATTGGAATCTTAGTGCTCCAGGAATGAGGACCGACTAAAAGTGGTGACACCCTCCAAACTGCAGCCTACAGCTATGAACTTGAAAAAAATACTAACTAGGTTTGTGTTTCACTTGCACTGCCTGGAGGGTGCCGCTAAACATCCTCCATCTAGTTAAATTAAAATTGTAATTCTATTAAAGCGAGATGGAGCTAGTGCTGATGGTGGAGGGTGTATCTGTAAATTTAATTAGGCATCAAACAGTTCTTTTTTTAATACTTATTTTTTAGTTATAGGCAGACACAATATCTTTATTTTATTTTCACGTGGTGCTAAGGATCGAACCCAGTGCCTTACAAATGCTAGGCTAGTGCTCTACCACTGAGCCACAACCTCAGCCCAGCAAATGGTCCTTACTGGGGAAAAGTAGATGCACTTTCTTAGAGTAAATGCCATACAGTTCTTTGGGTAAATGAAAGTAATAAATTTAAAACATAATTAAAACTCATTTCAATCAGGGTTTCCATTTTTTCTTCCACCAGAACTTTTATTTGCGTAATTTACAAGGAACCATTTTCAAATAGTTTCAGTTCTTAAATTCTTTCTTTCATAAAAGAGGAGTTGTCAGAAAGGCAGTGAAATGAACAAAATGTGCTAATCTTACTTCTGCTGAGAAATCTAAAAGTCACTACATATCAGATAAAATCTTGCTTAGCATCCAGTTCTTCAAATAATCTGTTTTGCTCCCAACCATAACTATTCTTTACTTTTTTCCCATTAGGCTATGTACCCAACCCTGAGATTCATTATTTCATTTACTTTATCTTAATTAACTTTTCCTTATATTTCCCTTTCTTTTTCATATTCATATATATGAATATGTATACACACATATACATATATTTAAGCAGAAAGAGAAGAAATGATGGGGGCTGGGGTTGCAGCTCAGTGGCAGAGTGCTTGCCTTACATGTGTGAGGACCTGGGTTCCATTCTCAGCACCACATATGAATAAATAAAGGTCCATCAACAACTAAAACTATTTATATTTTAAAAAATAGAAGGAATGACTATCATAAATAATGTATCACCCACTCTCAACCTGTGTGTCTGATTTTCAGCTGCTGATCACTTGGTGCTTTCTTTTTCTTCTTCATAATTTTGGTACCTTTCTGATAGTTTCTCAAGTTATACTGAAGGAGATAAATCATAGCTAGTAAATACTTTCACCCTAAGTGTGTCCCAGAGCCACTTCTATGTGGTAAGAGAAGGTTCCAGTGCTTTTATGTGAGATTCAGATTCAAAATTCAGATCCCAGTTAATGGTCTACAGAGCATTAGGGACTGTTCATTAGCTGAAGTTTTTATTCCAACTAAAGGTATAAGATCTTATAATTTACTGCATAGCATAATGTCTTTAGAACATAAGAGGCCTTTGTCAAGTTTCATGTATGTAATTGCTTTCTTCCACCTTTTTTTTTTTTTTAGATTGATTTGGTTTTTATTTCCTTTGAATATCCCAACTAACAGTTTGAATTGCTTAGAGCACTTTTAAAAGATCAAGTAAAGATAATTTCCTGGGGCTGGGGTGCTGAGGTCTGGTCTCAGCAGGGGGTGCAGATCAGCACATTTATTGGGGCAGTTGCCAAAGTCGGGTTTTCAGCCAGGGGTGCTGGGGCAGCACGGTGGAGGTGCGACGCAACACATGTAACATGGCATGGAAGCAAGGAGTTGGCGATGGAGAAAAGCACACCCCACAAGGTCTGGAGGCTTAACTCTTTCTTTACTATCTTTCCCCAGTTTATGTAGCCCAGAAAGCATAGCAATTCACATTACAGCTTTTGAAGTTACATCAAAGGGTTTCAGGGTTATACATTCTGAGGGAAACAGGGTGTTTTTCCAAGTACATACCACTGCTTAATCTATCTAAAGACAGAGAAAAAGCACATATGGATTAATCTTAAATGTCAACAAGATAAAGTACAAAACATGTTTTTTATTCAAACCTATTTCCATGATCCCTTAAGTCTGAACAATTACACCTATAATGTTTTATGGCTGAATCACCCTAACATATTTAATTGAACTCAAAACTCCTAGGCTCCTTTGTTCCCTATAATGACTTTGTTTTGAATTTGGGAAAAAGGGAGTACGGCTGTTTTTCAGAGGTCAAGCTAACAGGTGTTATCTCATTAGCCCAATGTTAGGTCTGAAGGACTTCTATTCTAAGGAACTTGTATATATCTATCTTAAACTACTTCAAAAGTAAAAGGAATCCTTATCAATCACAAAAAGACCTTTAAAGCTTTTCCTTGATGCACATGATTATAACGAGAAGAGGTCAAACAGCGGGCATTTACAAAAGCTGTTTCTTAACTAGAAACCTGTTATATTAGTACAACTTTAGAAAATGGTTTAATGCTCCTAACTCAGATTCCACAAGGCTATAATTTCCAGAACCAGTTTCATTCTTAATAATTAATGCATCATACCTTATGGTCATATGAGCAGAAAACAAGACAGTAAGAATATACATGATCAGAATTAGCCATATTTATGCCACATCTTCCTTTTTAGGGGGGGTGTCTTGCCCCCCCAAGGTGGACAGACTGCTGCCCATGATGGGGATGCCTTTGCTCGCCATCAGAAAGAACATGCTGCACTGGGGCTATGGCTCAGCAGTAGAGCGCTCGTCTCACATGTGTGAGGCTCTGGGTTCGATCCTCAGCACCACATAAATAAAATAAAGGTATTGTTTCCACTTAAAACTAAAAAAAAATAATTTTTAAAGATCATTTCCCAAAGTGTTTTCAGAACTGCTCCTGAATGCCCAAGGGCCATGTTCTTGTACAACATCAGGGCCCCTTTTAGCTTTTGGCCCCAAATACTTTTTTTACTTAAATTATTTATTTATTCTAATTTGTTATAAATGCTTGCAGAATGCAATTCATTTCATATTATGTATATAGAGCACAATTTTTCAAGTCACTGGTTCTACACAAAGTATTTTCACACCATTTGTGTCTTTAGACATGTACTTAAGGTAATGATGTCTGAGTCATTCCACCATTATGAGAAAAATTCTTCCTCAGAAGTATGGGCCCTGGGGCTGGGGCTGGGGCTCAGTGGTAGAGCATTTGCCTAGCATGTGTTAGGCATTGGGTTTGATCCTCAGCACTACATAAAACAAACAAACAAATAAATAAAATGAAGTAAAAAAATAAAAAGAATCATGGGCCCTAATTCTCAAAATGCAAGCCATTACAGATACATCCTAAATAAATGGAAAAAGGATTATAAATAAATATTAACCTGGGATTCTGTAGTCCTTCTTCAGGGTATATGTTCTAAGGACTTGAATTTAGTATGTGAAACAGATACCCACACTCCCATGTTCATTGTAGCATTATTTACTATAGCAAATTTATGGAATCAACCTAGGTGTTGATCAACAGATAAAATTAATAATGAAAATGTGGCTTATATAACAATGGAATACTATTCAGCCTTAAAAAGGAATTTTTGTCATTTGAAAGTAACATGGATGAACCTGGAGGACATTGAACAGAAAGAGAACCATGTATTCTCATAGGAGCAGTAAGTAGTATGGTAGTCACAAAAGACAAGTGGGGGGATGGAGAGATGTTTGTCAAAGTGCAAGAGTAGCACTTAGCAAGGAGGAATAAATTATAAGTATTTGGGCAGATCCCAGCAGCTGAAACCCAGGGCAGAAGTGGTGGTCTGGGACAAGACATTCCTGTTCTGGTCCCACCGAGGCTGTGACTGTGCTGGGAAGAAAGAGGTGTTGGACATGCTGGCCTATCGCCATTGTACATTATAGCCTCATCTAAGCTCAAAATGAACTGTATCGCTGGCACCACCAGCGTCATCCAGGACATCAACAAAAAGCACCTGGTCTCGCTTTTGAGATGGAAGGACACTTACAGGCTTTTTAAGAAGCATTGATCAATTTGGACTTGGATAAAGGAGAGTGATACACTCCTGCAAATGTCTCTTGAAAAAAATCTAAGAAGAACAGAGGGTGGAACAGCAGACCAAGCTAGAAGCAGAGAAGCTGAAAGTTCAAGCCCTTAAAGATCAAGGTCTGTCCATTCCTCAAGCAGATACTCTTGATGAGTATTAAGTCATTGCTCAGAAGCTATGGTTTGGAGAGTAGAGAATGACACTGAATGAAGTGACATGTTAGTCACCCCATACATTTGAACAGACTGTAGAGCTTTGAAAAGTCATTTTTATTTTTCATTCTTTCACATATGCAACATGAAGAAATCATGTGGGATTTTGTTTTTGCTTTGTTTTATTTTTTATATTTATTTATTTGCTTTAGTTGTACACAATGCCTTTATTTTTATGTGGTGCTGAGGATTGAACCTGGGCCATGTACATGCTAGGTGAGTGATCTAAGCTGAGTCATAACCCCAGCCCCTGTTTTTACTTTGTTTTAAATAACAGAATCATTTAACAGTGGCATGGACTCCTTTCACACATGTCACTGGGGAGCCAGCAACCACATATTTATATTGCTTTTCATATACCAAATTAGAGTTTACAGAGGATATTTTTCATTGACTTGTAAATAAAATATGAATCTCAAAAAATTATAAGTATTTAAGGTGATATGTTAACTAGCTAAGTACAGTAATTCCACATTGTATACATGGATCACTAACATCACTGAGTACTCCATAATTATATATGATTATTATTTGTCCAAAAACCCTACCCACTTGGATAAGATTATTCTCTTTTCTGGAAGTGTATTTTTTATATCAGCATTTATTTTTCATAATTTTATTGCATTTCACATATTATACCCATTCAGCTTACATAAAAGAAAATTGCAGTGATAAATTTCTCATTCTATTTAGATCTAAAAGTGTATTTTTAATACATGACTCCTTCTTAGGATTGATTTAAATAGCTTTTAGGGTTATTTCAAATAAGTGGTGGTTTCAAGGATTAAATGAAATAATAGGCTTAAAGCACTCAACGTAGTATGAGGCACATAGAATGTACATATTAAATGTTCATAATGAATAAACTGAATGAGATTTTATTCTATTCATATCACTCCTTCAGAAATGCATCTATTCTATAAAGTTAGGTATATTCATAATGACAGTCTAGCCATAAGAGCTGGACTCCTAACTTTCCCCCAAGGTAGCTTAGAGCTGTTGATGCTCTCTCTAGTCATAAAAAATCTGCCTACTCTTCTATGGATTGCTTAATTCCTGTTGGTGGATGAAATATTAAAAATTAAAACTTTGTTAATTTCAAAACATCCTTGAACACTTCTGCCAGTGATTTCTGGGTTGATTTCAGCATTTGGTTTGTATACTCTTTCATGCAGAGGTAATTTAGTTTGATTAGGTAGCCACTACTGTGGTGTTGAGTTTGACTCCCCTACTGGAGAGTCTAAGAATATCGTTAAAAGACCAAGTCATTTTTCATAACAGCTCTCAGTTCATTTCTTCATCAGATTACATCATGTAATTTGCATTGAATTTGGAAAATTTGTACATTTGGAGGGGAGATGAGGTGGAATTTTAGATATAATCAAGATATGTCAAATAAGATGTTGCTGAACTGCACACACATCATTCCAGTGAGGATTATGGGCAAGATCTTGTATAATTTAACCAGTACTATCAAAAGTGATCAGCAGAGGGAGTTAGAGGAGTTTTTAGTGACTTTCTCTTGGTTTTTCTTTTGTTTTCATGAACCCCCCAAACAGAGATGAGTAAAAGTCAGGATGAACCTCCTCACGAACTTGAGAACCAGTTTATATTGCGTCTGCCTCCGGTAAGAAACTTTTTGTGTCTCAGAAAGAATATCTTCGGTGTAAAAGTATAGTTCTGCTTGGCTTCTGTAACATTTCTATTTCAGGCTATAAAAAAATGCTGAGAATATTTCCCAGGAATCATATTGTACTAAGCAGTCCTATTCTTGTGTGTATTCTTCTAGCAGCATTTCTTTCCTCCCATACATATCAACTATCACGTGGAATGATCCCCTGGCAAAACAACTGTGACAGATCTAGTCACGAATCACAAACACTAACAGACTGTTCCTGGAAGCCAAAATAAGAGTTCTAAAATTGTTTTTGGCACCTCAAAAGGGGCAGTGAGAAGGACCAGTACTTTGTCTTCTGAGGACTGATCACCATGCAAGGCTATCAGAGCTCAGCTCAAACATTGTGTTTGAGTCTCTCCCTCCATTGATACACATATTCAAGCATTATTCAGTTTAGGAAGTTGTGTTAAGGATGGGGTTCAAAAAGCTACTTCCCAAGTTGGGGTTAATTAATATACCCAGTAAATGGTAGCTAAGCCTTTCCTTAGCAACTACTACTGAAGGGTAGTAGAGAGGTGCAGAAATTTAGAGCTGAGAGAAGATACTAACTGTAGCTAATAAAATACAATGATCAAATTAGAGTTGTCCTTATCCTAACTTAATGTATATAATGCACGGTCTCTCATGGTACATGGAATTGTTAGTAACATTTGGGAAATGTAAGGTTTTATTTAAGGAAGGGTTCTCTTTGATATATCTTTTCTATTCACTGCTGAGTACACAATTAACACTTGTGATTTTTTCAATTTACCTCTTTTGTAGGAGCATGCTTCTACTGTCAGGAGCCTAATACATTCTGGAAGTGTCAAAATGAAAGATAAACTAAAAATTGACTTATCTCGTAAGTAGTTAATATCCATTCATCATACACTGAATAATAATTTATCAAGGGATTGCTATGTGCCAGGAACTATGCAGGTACTAAACACGTGAAAAAGAATAGAATGTAGTCTCTGTCTTGATGGACTCGTGGTTTAGACAGCCACACACAAGAGTGTGAGCCATCAAAAATACAAACAATAGCTGAGCACGGAGGCACATGCTTGTAATCCCAGCAGCTCGTGAGGCTGAGACTGGAGAATTGTGAGTTCAAAGCCAGCCTCAGCAATGGTGAGGTGCTAAGCAACTCAGTGAGAACCTGTCTCTAAATAAAATACAAAATAGTGCCAGCAATGTAGCTCAGTGGTCAAGTGCCCCTGAGTTCAATAGTTCAATCCCTGCTACCCTGCCCCCCCAATATATAATAAAAATTGCTGGAGATGATGTGGAGGAAATGGAACAATTTTACACTGTTGGTGAGATTGTAAATTAGTACAACCACTAACTAATCAGTATGGAGTTTCCTCAAAAGACTAGGAATGGAACCACCATTTGACCCAGCTATACCACTCCTCAATATTTATCCTAAAGAATTAAAATCATCATACTGCAACAATACATGCATCCCCATGTTTATAACAGCACAATTCACAATAGTCAAACTATGGAACTCACTTGGGTGTCCATCAGCAGATGGATGGATAAAGAAAATATGGTATAAATATACAGTGGAGTTTTGTTCAGCCATAAAGAAAAATGAAATTATGTCAACTGCAGGAAAATAAATGGAACTTGAGAATCTTATGTTAAGCAAAATAAGACAAACTTAGAAGGTGAAAGATCACATGTTTTCTTTCATATGTGGAATCTAGAGAGGAAAATGTAAAAGAATGGTGTGTGAGGGGAGGATCTCATAAAAATCGAAGGGAAATCAATAGAGTAGAGGAAAGGAACCAGGGGGAGGAAAAGGGGAGGGAATAGTAAATATTGGGGAAAGATATTGGCCAAATTATATGTGTGTATGTATGGATATGTAACAACAAATCCCACCATTATGTACCACTATAATACACCAATAAAACATGAAAAAAAATAAGAAAAATAAGTTTTGATGAGGATGTGGAGAAAAGAGAACCCTTGCACAGTGTTAGTGGAAATGTAAATTACTACAGCTATCAGTAATGGAGATTCCTCAAAAAACTAAAATTAGAACTACCATATGATCCCACAATTCCATTTATGGGAATATACCCACAGTAATTGAAATTAATATGTTGACGGGATGGCTGCAATCCCATATGTATTGCATTACTATTCATAATAGCTCAAATATCGAATCAACCCAAGTGTCCATCAAGGAATGAATGGATGAAGAAAATTTTGGTATACTATGGGAATGCTATTCAGTCTTTAAAAGCAGTGAAATTCTGTCATTTGGAACAACATGGATTGATATTAAAGACATTATGCTAAATCAAATAAGCCAGGCAAAGAAAAACAAGTATGGTATGACCTCATATGTTGAATCTAAAAACAAAAATTGAGTTCATACCAGAAAATTGAATGGTGATTACCAGAGACTGGTAAGGGTTGGTAGGGGAAGAGAGAAGGAATAAGGAGTTGCGAGTCAGCAGGTACAAAGTTTTGGCTAGACAGAACGGATAAGTTTTCAGATCCATTCACAGCAGGGTGACTATACTCGGTAATAATGTATATTTCAAAATAACAAAAAAAGTTAATTTCATTCCTCTTCTTTTTTTATTTTCTTTTGAGGTGGGAGCTTGCTATGCTGCCAGGCTGGTCAAACTCTTGGGTTTAATCAATACTTCTGCTCCCAAGTAGTTAGAACTATTGGCCACACCACCATGCCTAGCAAGAAAGTAAATTTCAGCTGGGTATAATAGTACATGCCTGTAATTCCAGCAGCTCAGGAGGCTGAGGCAGGATGATTGTGAATTCAAAGCCAGTCAGCAAAAGTGAGGCACTAAGCAACTCAGTGAGACCCTATCTCTAAATAAAATACAAAATAAGGCTGGGTATGTGGTTCAGGGGTTGAGTGCTCTTTAGTTCAATCCCTGGTACCCCCCAAAAAAAGTAAATTTCAAACGTATCACTCCAAAAAATATTAAGCAAAGCTATGTTAATTAGGTTGATTAAATCATTCCACTTTGTATACATATATCAAAGCATCACATTGTACCTCATAAATGTAATGATTGTCAATTAAAAATCATGTTAACTGTAAAAAACCCCAAAGCAAAACTAAATAAATGCTTTCACCTAGAGTTTGTCTGCTTAAAACACACACCAAATAAATAAATAGATAGCCGGGCGTGGTGGCACACATCTGTAATCCCAGCAGTTTGGGAGGCTGAGGCACGAGGATTGCAAATTTAGGGCCAGCCTGAACTACTTAGGAAGGCCCTAAGCAACTTATCAAGGCGCTGTCTTAAAATAAAAAACAAAAGGGCTGGGTATGTGGCTCAGTGATTAAGCGCCCCTGGGTTCAATCCCCAGTACTAAAAAATAAATAAGTAAATAGATAACTTTTGTTAGCTTTCTTAAAATACAGAAAAGTATATAAAGAAGAAAATAAAATGTGGCTCATAATATCACTACTCAATCCTAGTTTCACTTTAAAGAATAAAAAATAATACAAGTTCATGGTTAGAAAACCCAAATATAAGCCGGGCGTGGTGGCACACGCCTGTAATCCCAGCACTTTGGGAGGCTGAGGCAGGAGGATCGCGAGTTCAAAGCCAGCCTCAGCAATGGCGAGGCACTTAGCAACTCAGTGAGACCATGTCTCTAAATAAAATACATAAAAGGGCTGGGGATGTGACCCAGTGGTCGAGTGCCCCTGAGTTCAATCCCTGGTACCACGCACACGCACACACACAAAAAAACCTAAATATAATAGATTAATTCAAAAGGAAAAATGAAACTCACATTCTTCAGTGTCCCAACCTGGATACCAAGGATAGCCAATATTAATTCTTCCTTCTTGTGTTTTCTTACATAGAAAGTTTTTTATGTATAATACTATAATTTAAATTATCTCTCTGTATGTTAAATGTTAATTCACACAAAAACATTGTGTTAAACATGGTTCTGCACCTTCTGTTTTCACTTAATATTAGAAAATTATACCCAAATCCTCTTTTGTTCATATTTGAGACATTGGAGCAGGATTCAGACTTCAGAACATCTCTGTTGTATAGAGTTTTATCATTGTGAAGCCAACTAGAGATTTTAACTTAAGATGTATCATCATTGTAAGACCACCCCTTTCTTCATCCAGCCCTTTGAAAACACATATATGATGACACTATTGAATGTCTCCAAAAATAAGGAATATATTTAAATGAATGGAATTTGCCTTTCTGGATGAAAATGAAAAATTTTCTTCTTCAACCAAATTTAGTTCACAATCATTACCAAGAAACTTAGCTACTTTTGAATGAGTGACATATACTGGGAAAATAAACTCCATGTACTCTCCCTTCTTTTCTCTCAGAATTTACCAATTGTGTACACAGTTCTAACATTTTGAGAGATAGTAGGTTTCACTGAGAAACTAATCTGTCCCATATAAATCTTCATTATTTAAAACCTAGGAGGCTTAGGAGTTCATCAGGAAAATGTCAACTTTAATCTTCTCTACTTCTCTTTAGCTGATAGACGTCATGCAGTTGTTGAGGTAGAAGATGTCTCACTATCTGCTAAGCTGGTTGATTTGCCTTGTGTCATTGGAAGCCTGAAAACTCTTGATAAAAAAACCTTTTATAAAACAGCAGATATTTCACAGGTATGAACTAATTGTCTTATTATTCTAGCTCTCACATCCTTTAAGGAATCCGTTTTGTTTTCTTCCATTACTCCTTTCTACTTGATGAAAGGTTACTTGCCATTTCTGATTTCCAGATCAATTGCACAGGAATAAAATATTATCTTCTGATTTGGTGTTTGAGCTTGAAATTTTCCCTACCTTATTTCATCCAAATATCTTTTAGAGTCACCTGTTTGCCACTTATAGTGACTTTATTAATTAAAAAATACGAACAGCTAGAATCTTCTGAACTTTCTGCTAAAGTAGTATGTTAACTCTGGAGATTTAAATTGGTTCTTATTCATCATCTCTATTATTGCTTTCTGATTTCTTTTCTAAATCAAAATGCTAAGATGTGTGTATTTTCAACATATTCTCTCTGCAGTGGTAAACACTTCAGCTTAAAAAAAAGTTCACAGTCCAATTACAGTGCTGTTGGAAAGAGGAGAGAGAGGGGAGAGAGAGAGAAAGAGAATAAGAATGAGAGAGGGAAAGAGAAATTGAAAGCAAGAGAGAGAATATGAATATATATTACATAATACTCGATTTTCTGGAAATGCCAAGTATCAGTCTCCTCTGTGTTCCAGGATTTCTGGTGGTAAGAATGTTCATGATTCATTACTAACCCAAGATTTGTGGCTATAGTCAACTTTTTGTCTTGTTAAATGTAGATGCTTGTGTGCAGTGCTGATGGTGATCCTCACTCTTCTCCAGAAGAACCAATTACTTCTACTGATGTCAATATAACTGAGAATAATGAAAGGGAAACAGAAAAAAAATATATCTGGAAGCATGGCAGTAAGTCACCTGCCCCTTGCTCGTTCTGGCTGACTGTATTTATCTGCTGAATCAGGGACATCTTTCCTTGTTCATTAGGCTTTCAAACACTTAAAGGAAGGCATGTCATGAACCAGTAGCTTATAGCATGATCCCTCTATCAAAATCTGATAGGCATGTAAATACAATCAGTTATGTATGTTTCACCATGTTGTATTTATTTTAGTTACTCCACCACTTAAGAATGTCAGAAAGAAAAGATTCCGGAAAACAAAAATAAAGGTTAGTCTCATGCTATTTGTGTGTCTGCTAGGTGGATGAGAAGAGGATAATGAGCAGGAAAGAAAGGAAGAAAGTCAGTTAAGAATTAATTTGCTTATTCATTTATATGTTCAATAAACATTTGAAAGTGGGCTAAATGCCTGGCAATGTATGCTAGAAGTTGGGAATATATCAATGAATAAAAACAGACCTGTTTTAAGGCTAGTTGTTTGGGGTTTGTAAGGATCATGAATTTGAAACGTTATGCTCATGTTTTTAGTTTTGGATTTCAAGATATAATTTTTTTTTAATTATAGTGCCTTGCACATGGCAGGCAGTGTCGACTTTATTATTACATTTCCTTTTATAATCTTATTTGTCATATTAATGCATTATGTTATAAAAGCTTACCAAGCAAAAGCAAACTTCAGTCCAACCTGTGTGCAAATTTTCACAAATTCAGAATCACAAAAATATGAATCTGGATTACATGGGTTAATGTTTATTTTATTTTTTTAATTTATTTTTATTCTAAGTTGTTATAAATGACAGCAGAATGCATTACATTTCATATTACACATATAGAGCACATTTTAACATATCTCTGGTTGTATGCAAAGCATATTCATACCATTCGTGACTTCATACATGCACTTAGGGTAATGATATCCATCTCATTCTACCATATTTTTTTTTCTTCACCCTTTTGCCCCCTCCCTTCCCCTCCCTTCCCATTGGCCATTCTAGTGTTCCTGTAATCCTCTTATGCTCCCCATCCCAACCTGACCGTGAATTGGCCTCCTTATATCAGAGAAAACATTTGGCATTTGGCTTTTGGGGATTGGCTAACTTCACTTAGCATTATATTCTCTAACTCCATCCATTTACCTGCAAATGCCATGATTTTATTCTCTCTTATTGCTGAGTAATACTCCATTGTGTGTATATACCACATTTTCTTTATCCATTCATCAAGATATAGTTTTAAAGTGAACCCATATAGAACCTGAGATTTGGGAATTGTGGTTATATTCCTTATCTTACTTCAGGCTTGAAGAAACTTGGGCAAGCTGCAGGAGTACTGTGGTTTGGCTTCTTTTGTTCAATTGAAATTTTTATTTTGAATTAATTTTAGATTCACTTGAAATTTTAAGAAATAGAAGAGAGATACTATGTGTCCCTTTCTCAGTTTCCCCCATTATATCATTTTGCAAATGTATAATACAATAATCACAAACAGGAAACTAACATTATTACAGTTCACCAGTCTTATTCAAATCCCATGTTACTTCTACTCATGTGTTTGGTGCATGTATTTAGTTTTATGCAGTTTTATCCCATGTGAAAGTTTATTTACCCACCTACATTGTTAGGATACTCCAGTTCATTGCAAGGATCTCTTAACTTGCCCTTATAAAACCACACCCACCTCCCTACCTCACACTCCTGGTTTTTCATCTCTATAATTTTTAGGATATCATCTATGTGGAAACATACAGTATATAATATCTGAGAGTAGCTTTTTCCCCACTCAGCATAATGCCCTTATGATACATGTAAGCTATTGCATGAATCAATAGTTTGTTCCTTTTTATTGCTGAGTAGTATTCAGTGTTATGAATGTACCAGTGTGTTTAACTGGACATCTGGGTTGTTTCTAGTTTTTGACCATAATAAATAAAACTGTGAACAGGTTTTTTGAGTGAACATAAATCTTCATTTCTCTGGGATAAATGCCCAGAAGTGCAATTACTGGGTTGTATGGTGGTTGCATATTTAGTTTAATAAGAAACTGCCATGCTGTTTTCAGAGGAAGTACCTTTTTATATTCCCACCAACAATGTGATTCAGTTTTTCTACCTCCTCATCAAATTAGATGTTGTCACCTTTTAGTCAGCTTTTTCACTGCTGTGATTAAAAGACCTGACCAGAACAATTGTAGAGGGACTCACAGTTTCAGAGGTCTTAGTCCATAGAAGGCCAGCTCCATTCCTCAGGGCTCGAGGTGAGACAGAACATCATGGAGGAAGAGATGGTCAGAGAGAAGCAGCTCACAATGTGATCAGAAAGCAGAGATTGACTCCACTCACGAGGTACAAATATATACCCCAAAGCCACGCCCCCAATTTCCACCTCTTCCAGCCACACCCACCATTTAGTTACTACTTAGTTAGTTAATCCCTATCAAGGGATTAATTCACTAATTGGGTTAAGACTCTCACAACCCAATCATTTCTCCTGTGAACCTTCTTGCGTTTTCATGAGCTTTTGGGTTATACAACATCTAAACCATAACATTCCACCCCTGGCCCCCAAAGGCTCATACTTATCTGACAATGCAAAATACATTTAGTCCATTCCCAAGAATCCCCATAGTCTCAACAGTTCAAAGATTGGTCAAAGTTCAAGTCCAAAGTCTTCTCTGAGGCTCGAGGCAACTTACACTGTGAGCTCCTGTAAAACTAAAAGCAATTTACAAGTATCCAGTATATAATGGTACAGAGTAAACATTTCCATTCACCAAATTAGGGACATAGAAAGAAGGGATAGTAGCAAAGGAAGACCAAAATCCAGCTGGGCAAACAAGTCCTATAGCTCCATGTCCAGCATCTGGGGCACATGGCATTGTGATGTTCTCTCCAAAGGGCTTGTGTAGCTCCACCCCTGTGGCCATGTTGGTTGCAGCTCAAGTGGCCTTTCTGTTGGCTTGTCTCTGCTCCATTCCTGCAGCTTTCCTAGGACAATGTCACAAGTTACTGCCATTTCTTAACCTCGGGGGTCTCGAGAAGGAAGCTTTGGCTTCCTTCTCAAATCTCCATAACTTACTTTCTCAGGGAGTGCCTGCAGGGACTCAGACCCTGCTGCACTTTGCCTGTCTTCCAAGGCCTTCCATTGAAATCTTGGTGGAAACCTCCATGACCCTCTAACTCCAGCATCCTGCATTCCTGCAGAATCATCACCACGTGACTGCTGCCATCTTGAGCAGTACCAAGCCTCCAGGGACACTGGTTGCAACAGCCCCTGAGTGTCTGTGTAGCTGAGCATGTTGAAAAACCTTCCAGGCCCCCTTGTACAAGAAGGATTCCTCACTGATCTCTTCTCAAGAAAATTTTCACTTTTGATCCCTTGAGCCTGAGATGGATGTGGTCTTGCCAGCTCCTAAGATACTTTAAAGCCTTCTTTCTTATAGTCTCTGGGCAAAGTCCTTATCATTTCTTTAGTGGCAGTAATGACTTTAACAACTGCAACTTTATTAGCTCCAGTTTTACTCCTACCTTTCAAATTCAAATTTTTCAAATATTTCTGCTCTGCTTTCTGCTCCTGAATATCATAATAAACATGGCTAAAAGCTGCCAGCAATACCCATGCCACCACCTGAATTCTATGCTACCTAGACATTTCTTCTACCAGATTAAAAAGTTTGGAAGCCCGGTGTGGTGGCACACACCTGTAATCCCAGCACATGGGAGGCTGAGGCAGGAGGATCATGATTTCAAAGCCAGCCTCAGCAATGGCGAGGCACTTAGCAACTCAGCAAGACCCTGTCTCTAATAAAATACAAAAATGGGCTGGGGATGTGGCCTAGTGGTTGAGTGCCCCTGAGTTCGATCCCCAGTACAAAAAAAAAAAAGAAGAAGAAGAAGAAGAAGAAGCTTGGTTGTGGCTCAGTTGGTAGAGTGCTTTCACTGGGTTTGAGTCTCAGCACCACATATAAATAAATAAAAAATAAAGGTCCATTAACAACTGAAAAAAGATTTTTAAAAAGATGTCCATTGCTTTTAAAATCATCTCCACAGAAAGTCTCAGGACAGGGACAAAATGCAGGCAACTTCTCAGCCAGAACATAACATGAATGGTATGAATGGCCTCTACTCCAATTTCCAATAGAGTCCTCCTTTTCTGAACCCTCTTGAACCCTGTCTTCACTGACCACAGTCCTATTGGCGTTCTGGTCTTCTGAGCTCCCCTAGAATAGGCCATTAAGTTCCACTTACAACAATCTAAAGCATTTCCAGCTTGCACTGCCACATATCTCAAAATTCCTCCCATCAATTCCTAAAAGCTCAAAAAGCTTCTGAGCCACATGGTCAGGTTAGTCACAGCATGAACCCCACTCTTGGTACCAATTTCTGTTTTAGTCAGCTTTTTCGCTGCTGTGATTAAAAGACCTGACCAGAACAATTATAGAGGAGGAAAGGTTTATTTGGGGGCTCACAGTTTCAGGGGTCTTAGTCCATAGAAGGCCGGCTCTATTCCCTGGAGCTCCAGATAAGGTAGAACATCATGGAAGAAGAGTGTTGCAGAGGAAAGCAACTCACATGGTGATCAGAAATCAGAGATTGACTCCACTCACCAGATACAAATATATACCCAAAGCCGTGCCCCAATTCCCACCTCCTCCAGACACACCTTACCACTTCAGTTACCACTTAGTTAATCTTTATCAGGGTATTAATTCACTGGTTGGGTTAAGACTCTTACAACCCAATCATTTCTCCTGTGAACCTTCTTGCATTTTCTTACACATGAGCTTTTGGGGGATACCACATCTAAACCATAACATTCTGCTTCTGTTCCCCAAAAGCCATAACATCACCATTTTAAAAAAATTAACCATCCTGATAGGTAGGTAGTGATTTCATTGCATTATTAATTTGTATTTCCCTGATACCTAACTGTATTGAACATCTCATGTGTTCATTTTGCATAGATATATACGTTCTAGTAAAGCATCTGTTCATGCCTTTTGCTCATTTCCTGAATGACTTTATTGTTGAATTTTAATAGTTCTCTTTATATGCTAAATACAAGTCTTTGATCATGTATGTAGTTTGCCAATATCTTCTCCTAGACTGTAGCTTGTCTTTTTATTCTCTTCACGGGATCTTTTGAAGGGCAAAAGTTTTAGTTTTGATGAGGTCTAATTTATTAAATATATTTTCTTTAAGGGATCTTGCATTTTATGTTAAATCTAAGGAGTCTTTCTCTAGCCCAGATCCTGAAGACTTTCTCCTTTTTCTTTTCTAAAGGTTTTCACATTTTATACTTATGTCTGCAATCAATTTTTTAGTTAATTTTGTAAAAGTATAAGGTTTAGCACCAGGTTCATTTTTTTTTTTTTTTTTTGGCTTGAGAATGTTCAATTGATCCAGCACCATTTACTATTCTTCCTCCATTGTATTGCCGTCACACTTTTACCAAAAATCAGTTGGACATATTTGTGTGGGTTTATTTCTGGGTTCTTTATTCTGTTCAACTGATCCACCTGTCGATCTCTCCAGCATATCTCAAAGCAGTAGGTTTTAAAATCAGAAAACTTCCCACTTCATTTTTCTTTGTCAAGATGGTTTAAACCATTCTAGAGCCTATACATTTCTGTGTAAATTTTAGAATAAGCTTGTTTGTGCCTACAGAAAGCCTTGCTTTGATCAGAATTGCATTAAAACTTATAAATCAGTTTGGGGAGAACTGACATCTTTACTCTTGAGTTTTTCAATACATGTGTTGCCTTGGCTTTATACTTTTGTTAGTCAGCAGCATTTACTGAGTGCCTACTAAATGTAAAACTAAGTTAAGAATAGTTGTAGAGCTCTTGAAGCTTTATTGAAATAGAACAATCATAAAATAACTTCACTGTTTATTGTGTTTTATTTCGTAGACTGCTGATTTCAAGCAAATTGAAGAAATCACTTTTACTGAGGTAGAGAAATCATAATGTGACATCATCATTTACTTTTAATGTGTTTAAATAGCTCATTAGTTTCAAACAAATAATATAAATGATAAAAGTTACTTCTGAGCCTTCCTTCTCACTTTTAACCTCCATTCCCCATGCACCTATACTAGATTTGATTTCCTGAGTAATGAATTCATTGTTTAATGTCCAATAATTTCTAAATGAAAAGATACAGTGTGGCCAGTGGCCCTGTGTATTCCAGTCTGCTTTTTCTCTGATTTTATTTCAAAAGCCACTCCTTGGAAGCCAGGATTCACTCTTATCAGCATTTATTTACAATTAATTGCTTATTTACTCTTGATTTCTATTTGTGGTATGACAAATTGGTTGCTGTAGAGATAATTGTCTAAAACTGGATTAAAGGGAGAACATATAGTTAAGATTAAGTTTTTGTAGGAACATCTCTAATAATAAAGATACAGGGAGGTGAAATCTGAGAATTTGGATCTTTTTTTTTTTACTTTCTTTTTTTTAATATAATTTTATTTTTATAATTTTTAATATGTACAACTCATAGTGCATATATTTAGTATCTTTTTACATACAACTGTTTGTATACAAAGTATATTCGTACAATTCAGGTCTTCAATCATGCATTAAGGAAAATGATAGAATTTGGATCTTTAATCCAAATTATTTCTAAATAACTAATAGACATTATAGTTGTTGGCCAGTAAGAATCAGGGCAAATAAGTAATAACTGAATCCTAAGGATTATACCTCTGAAGGAGGTCTTTACTATAGAATTGCAGACTGAAAAGGTTAAATGTCTCAAATAATTTGTTTAATTGGGAATAATAAGTTTACTTTACAAAAATATAGACCCTGGCTAAAGAGTCTTCATAAATAACACTATTTAAAATAGAACATTGAGGAGCTGGGTTTGTGGCTCAGTGGTAAAGCACTTACCTTGAATGTGTTAGGCATTGGGCTTGATCCTCAGGACCACATAAAAATTAATTAATTAATTAATTAATTAATTAATTAATTAATTAAAGGTATTGTATCTACAACTAAAATATTTTTTAAAAAATAAAAATAAATAAAATAGAACTTTGAACATCTAGGAGGAGCATGTAATGATGACTAATCATTTGAATTCATTGGTATATAGGAAAAAAGCAATCCTGCAAAACACAGCATGTCAAATGAAACTACTGGTATTCCCTCCTGTACTTTGCTTCAGTACATTGACTCTCCAGATGTGGAGAAAGAAATGAAGAGACTGCTGTGTTCAGATGCTGAAGCTGTCAGTGCCCGTATCCTTTGTACCTAATATTTTCTGTATAGTCTATTCCACTCCATGTGCATGTGCTGACAAATGTCACTTCCAGCACTTGTGAACCAATTTTGAAGTGTATATAGTACTCACAGTTCTGGGAAATGTTGCTTTCTAACTAGGAACAGTAAATACATGTAATAGAAATTTATTTAACTTGTGTAATTTAATATAAGCCACATCTCCACACTAGGAATACAGATACAAATGACTTAAAGTTGGGCTAAATTAAATAGCACTTTTAGCAAAGAGCTCCTTCCATTTCAACAGTGCCTTCTCCTTTCCCTCTGTTTTTTCCTTGACTGCCTCTTCCTTTCAGGATGGGAAGTCATTGCTGATGATGAAACCAAGGAAATAGAAAGTCAAGGCTACATTCCAGGCTTTCCAATATCCCCAGGAATGAGTGGCTACAAGCAGGGTCATATCTCAGGTATTTAGTAAAGGCAGAGCTGGAGCTTCAGATAGAGTAGGCATTGACTGTATGCCAGATAATTCACAGGCCACTCATAGAAAAAGGATACCTTTGCCATTCTTCCCTCTTATTGGTTCTCCAGTGCCGTAAGTGTTTTAGATTAGAATTCTACCTCCCATCCATCCTTGGTATTCAACTTCCTATGGACCCTTAGATTCTCTAAATGTCTTGGTCAATGAATACATGAATGACTGTTAGTGTTTTGTATTTCCGCTCCTTGCTCATGAAGGGAATAATCTTCCTGTAAGAAAAAAATATTTGTAAAATCCGCTGGTTGCCCAGTGAATTTGAGGGTAAGGAGTATAATTGTATCTGCAGTGGGAGTCATTTGCAAAACTTCAGAGTTTTCATCCTCCTTTTGTTTAAAACCAATAGAATATGATATGCTTCCGGAAATGTTCAGTGATTCCAGCAGTAATAATCATGATGATGAGGATGATGAGGATGAGGATGATGAGGATGATGAGGATGAGGATGATGAGGATGATGAGGATGAGGATGACGACGACGACGACGACGATGATGATGATGATGAAGATGAGGATGAATATGAGGAAGAGGTCGAGGAAGATGATACTGAAGAGGCTCTAGAAAGGGAGCTACAGGCCAAAATTTTTGAATCTAGCCAGTATGAGACAAAGGAAAGTATCAATTCGATAGGTAAGTTAGAGGAAAAGACAAAGGGATGGGATAGGGATGGGTGGCAGTGCTAAAGCCTAAGGCTAAATTCACAGTAGATGGAAGACCAAGTTTGAGAGTCCTTTCTTAGATATTTAGTGGTTTTACTTTACTTGAATCTCAGTCTGTTAGTTTAGACTACATTCAAACACATAAAATCTCTCTGCTTCTGTTAGTCATGGAGATTCAGAAGCATATTCATTACAAGGAGAAAAAGCTCCAACAGATTCAGAGCAAAGCACAAAGACAAAAGGATCTCCTCAGGAAAGTGGAAAACCTGACTCTCAAGGTAAGTTCTTGATGACTAGTATAAAGAAATCCTGATATCTTACTTTCAAAATCTCTATCTTTGTATTTCCACACATATCTCTATACAGTATTCTTGTTCATTCATGAACCTAAAAACCCTATTAGAAACCTCCAATAAAAGCCCTGTTTTGGGGCTGTGGCTGTGGCTCAGTGGTAGAGTGCTTGTCTCATAAGCATGAGACACTGGGTTCGATCATCAGCACCACATAAAAATAACTTAAATAAAGATATTGTGTCCATCTACAACTAAAAAATATTTTTTAAAAAGCCCTGTTTTATTTTACCTAAGTAATTTTGGTCATCTAATATAAGCATTTTGTGGAGGGTAACAGGTGACTTGACAAAATACATGTCAGTACTGAGAATTTACTACGCAAATAGCACATAAAGAGCTTTGTATCATTTCATTTCATCTTCAAAGCTCTGAAACATAGATACAGTCATCATTCCCATTTTATAATTAAAGAATTGAACCTCAAAGAGGTTCAAGTAACTCACAGTACATAGTAGGGCACAGATTTAACCCTGTTGTTTGTACCAAAATGTATTCATTTCAGTGAAAAGAATTAGCTACATTCATTTTTTAATTTTTTGATGCATGCTTAAACAATAATAAATATGTTGCCTTATTTTTATTATTACATGTTCAAGAGCATCAACAAAAGTAAAATGTGTGTTTAGGCAACATTTGCTTCCCTCATGTATAGTGAGGGAAATTCTGAAGCACCTGGAGAATTATTTACCAGATTTCATTCCCTGCAGAACAGTAGTCATAGAAGGGGAGCACCTTTACACAAAGCTATACTCACTTTGGGGATTTTCTTTTAGGATAACCAAAGAAAATAGCTATGAACATATTCTGAAAAACATAGGTAAGGGGTATTACTATGGTTATTGTTACTACATGTGCTATTAGTTAAGATTAGCAGGGGATGGGGGAGGGGGGAGGGGGGCAAGAGGATAGGAATAATAGCAGACTGAGTTATCTACATGATTACCCTAAATACATGTATGAAGATACAGTTGTAAAAATACTTTATATAAAACCAGCAACTTGAAAAATTGTGCTCTTTATATGTAATATGAAATGAAATGTACTCTGTAAACATGTATAACAAATTAGAATAAAAAATAGAAAATAAAATAAAGGGCTGGGGCTGTGGCTCAGTTGTTAAGCACCCCTCGGTTCAATCCCTGGTACAAAAACAACAAAAAACCAACCAACCAACAAACAAAAAGAGATGTCCTAGAAGAAGGAGCAACGTGTAGAAACGAACTGAGGCAGCCCTGGGGAGTGCATGAGCTTCTGTGTGTGTGGGGGGGGTGGGTGATGGATATGCTAATTACCCTGATTTGATCATTATACAATGTATAAATGTATAGTAACATAACAGGATTCCCCATCCATTTGTATAATAATTATTCAATTAAAAATAAATAAAACAAAAAAAAGAAAAAGAGAAATGAAACAGAAAAAAAGATTAGCGATATTCTTCTCTAGTGAGTGGAAATGGAGTAGGAATCAGAAATGGAGGAGAAATTAGCATCCGAATCCAACACAGCTTCTTTAATAGGTCCTTATTGCCAAATGATTTATGCTAAATTAGAAAAGGTAGCATAAAGGTCTTCCAACCATTTATTTTAAGGCAATATAAAATGCTGTGTAGAGTGTATAAAATCAAATAGGATAGCACTGTAGTTAGGGAGTAGTTTTAAACACTAATTTCTTTAAAAAGAGGTTTTTTTTATGTAACTGAGTTTTCTTATCAAATCATTTAACAAACTGTCTCCCTTGGTTTTCTTTTCCTTTGAGACTCAGCAGTCATCATTCGTACAATTTGTTTTCCAGAGTCATCTATACTCTGTGCTGGAGAGGCTTAAGATACAGGAAAAACAAAAAAAACGATCAGGTGAGAAGTATGTTTTTAAATTAACCAGAAAACATTTGATACAAAGAACTTCTCACCCCACACCTAATCTTATCTCTATTCTTATTTCTGGCTGTTACTCTCAAAAGAATAGTGGTTGACAAATCTTCTAATGAGGGTATCAGGATAGATCAAGGTCTTTGTGAAAATTCACTAATTCAACAGATATGGCCTATGGAATGAAAAAGCATTGGCTTACAATGTTGTTTTCATGGAGCTAACAGTCTAGCAGGAAATACTGACAGCAAACAAATATACATACAAATATAAAGGTATATATAATCATACAAATATAAAGGTAAATATTGTGAGGAAGTGCTATGAAGGAAAAAAGTTAGTGGTGGTATTAGAATAAAGAGAATCATGAATTAAATTAGGGATCATGATAGACCTCTCTGAGAAAGTGATATTTAAGCCTAGACCTAAAGAATAAGTCCAAGCCAAGAGTGGGATAAAAAGATTCTTTGGGTGGAATATATATAAGGTTTCACATTGGGAAACAATTTGGCCTCATTGAGGACCTATGGAATATTTAAATAAGGAAGAGAGTGGCTTAACATAAAGTTGGAGAAGTGGCAGAAGCCACAGTGTATGTTTCCTTGCAGGCCATGATAAGGAGAATTTGTTTTTATCTCCCCTTCTTCCCCCTTATCCCCTTCTTCTATTATAAGGTCCTCACATCTGTTGTTTAAAATTTGTTCTAATTAGTTAAACATGACAGTAGAATGCATTTTGACACACTGTACACAAATGGAGCACAATTTCTTATTCCTCTGGCTGTACATGGTGCAGAGTCACATCAGTAGTATAATCATACACGTATATAGGGTAATAATGTCTGTCTAATTCTACCATCCTTCCCATCCCCATAGCCCCACCCCTACCATCACTCCCTTCTGCACAAAGTAAAGTTCCTTCATTCTTCCCTACCCCCCACCCCACTATGGATCAGCATCTGCTTATCAAACAAAACATTCGGCCTTTGGTTTGGGGAGATTGGCTTATTTCACTCAGCATAGTGTTCTCTAGTTCCATCCATTTACTGGAAAATGCCATAATTTCATTTTTCTTTAAGGCTGAATAATATTCTTTTGTGTATATGTACCACATTTTCTTTATCCATTCATCTGCTGGAGGGCATCTAGGTTGGTTCCATAGTTTAGATATTGTGAATTGGGCTGCTATACACATTGATGTGGCTATGTCCTTGTAGTATGTTGTTTTTAAGTTCTTTGGGTATAAACCAAGGAGTGGGATAGCTGGATCAAATGGTAGTTCCATTCCAAGTTTTCTGAGGAATCTTCATACTGCTTTCCAAAGTGGTTGCACCAATTTGTAGTCCCACCAGCAATGTATGAGTGAACCCTTTCCCCCACATCCTCGCCAACATTTATTATTGCTTGTATTCTTGATAATTGTCATTCCAACAAGAGTAGAGTAGTTTTGATTTACATTTCTCTAATTGCTGGAGATGATGAACATTTTTTTCTGTATGTTTGTTGATCGGTTGTATTTCTTCTTCTGTGAAGTGTCTGTTCAGTTCCTTGGCCCATTTATTGATTGAGTTATTTGGGTTTTTTTGGTGTTAAGATTTTTGTGTTCTTTGTATATCCTGGAGATTAGTACTCTTTCTTACGTGCATATGTTACGTGCATATGTTAAAGATTTTTTTCCCCCATTCTGTAGGCTCTCTCTTCACGTTATTGATTGTTTCCTTTGCTGAGAAGAAACTTTTTAGTTTGAATCCACCCCATTTATTGATTCTTAATTTTACTTCTTGCTCTTTAGGAGTCTTGTAAAGGAAGTCAGGTCCTAAGCTGACATGATGAAGATTTGGGCCTACTTTTTATTCTATTAGGTGTAAGGTCTCTGTTCTAGTGCCTAAGTCTTTGATCCACTTTGAGTTGATTTTTGTGCAGGGTGAGAGAGAGAAATTTAATTTCATTTTGCTACCTATGGATTTCCAGTTTGCCCAGCACCATTTGTTTAATAGGTGATCCTTTTCTCAAATGTATGTTTTTGGTGCCTCTGTCTAGTATGAAATAACTGTATTTATATGGGTTTGTCTCTGTGTCTTCTATTTTGTCCGTTGGTCTACATGTCTATTTTGGTGCCAATACCATGTTATTTTTGTTACTATTGTTCTGTAGTATAGTTTAAGGTCTGATATTGTGGTGCCTCCAGCTTCACTCCTTTTTTAAATATATATTTTTAGTTGTAGTTGGACATAATACCTTTATTTTATTTACTTTTATGTGGTGCTGAAGATCGAACTCAGGGCCTCACACATGCTAGGCAAGCACGCTACCACTGAGCCACAACCCCAGCCTGTCCTGCTTTACTTTTTTGCTAAGGATTGCTTTGGCTATTCTGGTCTCTTATTTTCCCAAATGAATTTCATGATTGCATTTTCTAGTTCTATGAGGAATGTCATTGGGATTTGATTAGGAATTGCTTTAAATCTGTATAACAGTTTTGGTAGTATGGCAATTTTGACAATATTAATTCTGCCTATTGGAGAATATGGGAGATTTTTCCATTTTCTAAGGTCTTTTTAGATTCTTTCTTTAGTGTTATGTACTTTTCATTGTAGAGGTCTTTTACCTCTTTTGTTAAATTGATTCCAAGTTTGTTTGTTTGTTTGTTTGTTTGTTTGTAGGCTATTGTGAATTGGGAAGTTTTCCTAATTTCTCTTGCAGCAGATTCATCACTTATGTGTAGAAATGCATTTGATTTATAGGTGTTGATTTTACATCCTGCTACTTAGCTGAATTCATTTATTAGTTCTAGAAATTTTCTTGTGGAATTTTTTGTATCCTATAAATATAGAATCATGTCTTCAGCAAATAGTGACAGTATTAGTTCTTATTTTCCTATTTGTATCCCTTTAATTTCTTTCATCTGTCTATTGCTCTGGCTAGAGTTTCAAGGACTATGTTGAATAGAACTGTTGAGAAAGAGGGCATACCTGTCTTGTTCCAGTTTTTAGAGGCAATGCTTTCGTTTTTCTCCATTTAGAATGATGTTGGCCTGGGGCTTAGCATAGATAGCTTTTGAAATGTTGAGATATGTTCCTACTATTCCTAGTTTTTCTATTGTTTTGAACATGAAGAGATGTTGTATTTTGTCGAATGCTTTTTCTGCATCTATTGAGATAACCATACGATTCTTGGCTTTAAGTCAATTGATATGATGTGTTTATTGATTTCTGTATGTTGAACCAACCTTGCATCCCTGGGATGAATCCCACTTGATCATGCCACACTATCTTTTTAATGTTTTTGTAGTGGATTTGCCAGAATTTTATTGAGAATTTTTGTGTCTATGTTCATCACAGATATTGATCTGAAGTTTTCTTTCCTTGATGTGTCTTTGTCTGGTTTTGTTATCGGGGTGATATTAGCCTCATAGAATGAGTTTGGAAGTGTTCTCTCCTTTTCTCTTTCATAGACTAATTTGAGGAGTATTGGTATCAGTTCTTCTTTGAAGGTCTTAGAGAACTCAGCTGAGAATCCATCTGGTCCTGGGCTTTTCTTGGTTGGTACGCTTTTGATAGTGTCTTCAATTTCATTGCTTGAAATTGATCTGTTTAAATTTTCTCTGTCATCCTGATTCAGTTTGGGCAGATCATATGTCTATAGAAATTTGTCGATGTCTTAGAGATTTTCTATTTTATTGGAGTATAAATTTTCAAAGTAGTTTCTAATTATCTTCTGTATTTCAATAGTGTCTGTTGTGATAGTTCCTTTCTCATCACAAATTTTAGTAATTTGTGTTTTCTCTCTCTTTTCTCTTCATTAGTGTGGCTAAGAGTTTATCAATTTTATTCGTTTTTGCAAAGAAAACAACTTTTTGCTTTGTCAATTTTTTCACAATTGTTTCTTTTGTTTCAATTTTATTGATTTCAGCTCTGATTTTAATTATTTCCTGTCTCCTACTGCTTTTGGAGTTGATTTGTTCTTCCTTTTCTGGGACTTTGAGATGTAATGTTAGGTCATTTATTTGTTGACTTTTTATTCTTTTTTAGTTTTTAATTTTTTATTTGAATTTGTTGTATATGACAGCAGAATGCATTTCAATTCATATTACACATGTAGAGCATGATTTTTCATATCTCTGGTTGTACACAAAGTAGAGTCACATCATTTGTATCTTCATACATGTACTTAGGGTAATGATGACCACTGCATTCCACGTTTTTAGTACGCCCATGCCCCCTCTCTTCCCCTCCCTCCCCTTTCCCCCTATGCCCTATCTAGAGCTCATCTAATCCTCCCATGCCCCACCCCCATGCAGCACATTGTGAATCAGCATCCTTAAATCACAGAAAACATTTGGCATTTAGTTTTTTGGGATTGGCTAATGTCACATAGCATTATATTCTCCAACTCCATCCATTTACCTGCAAATACCATGATTTTATTCTCTTTTAATGCTGAATAATATTCCATTGTGTATACATGCTACATTTTCTTTATCCATTCATCTACTGAAGGGCATCTAGGTTGGTTCCACAGTTTAGCTATTGTGAATTATGCTGCTGACTTTTTAATTCTTTTGATGAATGAGTTCATTGCAATGAACTTTCCTCTTAGTACTGTATTCAGAGTCCCAGAGATTTTGATATGTTTTATCAGTGTTCTCATTTACCTCTAATAATTTTTTCTATCTCCTCCCTGATGTCTTCTGCTATTCATTGTTCATTCAGTAGCATATTATTTAGTCTTCACATGTTGGAGTAGCTTCTATTTTTATTTTCTTATTGATTTCTAATTTCATTCCACTACGATCTGATTGAATGTAGGGTAAAATCTCTATTTTTTGTATTTGCTGAGAGTTGCTTTGTGGCATAACATATGGTCTATTGTATAGAAGGAGCCATGTGCTACTGAGAAGAATGCGTATTTGCTTGATGATGAATGAAATACTCTATATATGTCTGTTAAGTCTAAATCATTGATTGTGTTATGTAGCTCTGTAGTTTCTTTGTTTAGTTTTTGTTTGGAGATCTATCCAGTGATGGGAGAGGTGTGTTAAAGTCACCCAGTATTATTGTGCTGTGGTCTATTTGATTGTTTTTTTTTTTTTTTTTTTTTTTTTTTTTGTGGGTACCGGGGATTGAACTCAGGGGCACTCGACCACTGGGTCACATCCCCAGCCCTTTTTTGTATTTTATTTAGAGACAGGGTCTCACTGAGTTGCTAAGTGCCTCACCATTGCTGAGGATGGCTTTGAACTCGCGATCCTCCTGCCTCAGCCTCCCAAAGTGCTGGGATTACAAGCGTGCGCCACCGCGCCCGGCTCTATTTGATTCTTAAAATTGAGAAGGGTTTGTTTGATGTACATAGATGCTCCATTGTTTGGGGCATAAATATTTATGATTATTATGTCTTTATCCCTTCTGACTAACATTGGTTTGAAGTCCACATGGTCAGATATGAGGATGTAAACCCCTGTTTATTTACACAGTCCATGTGAGTGATGTTTTTTTCCCAACCTTTCACCTCCAGTCTGTGGATGTCTTTTCCTAGGAGGTGAGTCTCTTGAAGACAGCATATTGTTGGGTCTTTTTTGTTAATCCAATCTTCCAGTCTATGTCTTTTTCCCCCTTGTTTCAGGGTTTTTTGTTGTTGTTCTAATTAGCTATACATGACAGCAGAATGCATTTCAGTTCATTATACACAAATGGAGCACAGCTTTTCATTTCTCTGGTTGTACATGATGTAGAGTTGCACGATTTGTGCAATCATACATACACAAGGGTAATGATGTCCTTCTCATTCCACCATATTTCCTACCCCCTTCCTCCCCTTTGCCCAATCCAAAGGTTCCTCCATTCTTCCCATGCCACCTCCTTCCATTACGGATCAGCATCCCCTTATTAGGGAGAACATTCAGCCTTTGGTTTGGGGGGACTGGCTTACTTCGCTTAGCATGATATTCTCCAACTCCATCCATTTACCTGCAAACGCCATAATTTTATTCTGGCCATTAACTTTCAGGGTTATTATTGAAGTATGATTTGTATTTCCAATCATTTTGGTTTATTTTGGGGTTTTAGCTTGACTTAGTTTCTTCTTTGATTGACCTTTCCTTTAGTGTAGCTCTTCCCTTTGCTGGTTTTTATTTTTATTTTTTTCATATCCTTCTTATGGAATATTTTGCTGAGAATATTCTGTAGTGCACACTTTCTAGTTGTGAATTCTTTTAACTTTTATTTATCATGGAAGGTTTTTATTTCATCTTCAAATCTGAAGCTTATTTTTCCTGTATATAAAATTATTGGTTGGTGTCTATTTTATTTTTGAGCTTCATATATGTTATTTCAGGACCTCCTGGTGTTGAGGATCTGTGTTGAGAAATTAGCTGAAATCTGAATGGGTTTCCCCCAAATGTATTTTGATTTTTTCTCTCACAGCCTTTAAAATTCTATCCTTATTCTGTATGCCAGTCATTCTCATTACAGTGTGCCTTGGTGTGGGTCTGCTGTAATCTTGTACAATTGGGGTCCAGTCAGCCTCTTGTAGTTGATTTTCCATTTCATTCTTCAGATTAGGGAAATTTTTTGACATTATATCTTTAAAAAGATTGTGTATTCCTTTGGTTTGTATCTCCATGCCATGGTCTATTCCAATAAATCTTAAATTTGGTCTTTTCATGTTATCCACATTTCTTGGAAGTTCTGTTCATGGTTTCTCACCATCTTCTCTGTGGGGTTGACTTTATTTTCAAGAGTATATATTTTGTCTTTATTGCTTGAGGTGTGTCTTCTAAATGGTCTAGTCTTGGTGATACTTTCCATTGAAATTTTAATTTTGTTTATTGTTTCCTTCATTTAAGAATTTCTGCTTGATTCCTTTTTATAATCTCTGCCTCTTTATTGAAGTGATTTTTCACTTCCTGTATTTTCTCTCTGATACCATCCTTTATTTCCAAGATCAATCTAACTATGTATCTTCTAAACTCCTTCTCTAACATTTCTTCTGCTATGTTAACTATGGATTCTATTGTTGGAACATCTTGGTTTATTTGAGGCTCTTTATTCCCTTGTTTTTTTCATGTTGTTTGTGTGTCTTCCCATCTAGCAGTGTGGATCTGAGGCAATACAGTTTCTACTCTGTAGTCTTACTGTAGTCTTATATGTCCCTGAAGACTTCCAGTACCTCACCTTTAAGGGGGAGACCAATATTAACAGCACCCAATGCAAACAATATACGACCTTAAACCAAATAGCTCCATTAAGGCATCTACAGTTTTGTAGCAATAAACAGAATGATGTTATTGTCTACAATATGAACAGTAAATTTTCTATAAGCGTTTACCATTTCTAATGATGGACAGTGTGGGAACAGAAGTAGTGTAAAGATGTGATGTTAGTGACGGAGAAGCAAAGAAGATATGAGGGAAAATTTATAGTAAGATCAAGGGAGAAATTAATAGAAGTTGGCTATTGGTATGAAAGTAGTGAGAAAGAGAATCCAGAGAGACAGGTGCGAGAAAAAAATATATACAGATTTTTTTAATAAGTAAAAATATAAGGATACACAGCAAAACTGCAATACACAATTCAGACATCCCACTCCTCAATAGATTGATGCATGAAAAATGTTTGGATTCAAAAGTGATAGAAATGTGTGAGAGAGGGCAAAAGATAAAAAAAGGAAAGTCTCAATGGAAAATTGAACGATAGCTTCTGTTGACTTTCAAAAAGTTTCTCAGCTTCCTTTCTCTGCTGATAGGTGGGGTTGTCTGAAGTTTGATGGTAGCTCGTGTGGTGGGTGCCAGACCTGTTGGGTGGGTGAGCTGCTAGCAAGATGCTCTCACACCATCTTCCAGTCTTCCCACTCGTTGTAGCCAGCCCATTCTGTCCCTGTGCACTTCAGAACACACTGAGCTGGAGAGAGCCTAATTTTTTTCCAGTTTCTGCAACCTGAGCTCCTCCCAGGAAACTGCTCCTATTCTCCAGCTTTCTACAGGCTTGCTAGACCCAGACTGGCCCACACAAGACCAACTGCAATCTGATGGACCTGGGCTTCTTTTTTATTAGATCATTATAGTTATACATAGTATTTGGGTTCGTTTTGACAAAATCATACATGCATGGAATTTGATTCGCTCCATTTCAGTCCCTATTTCCCCCACCCACCTTCCCTCCACTCTGCTTTCCCCTATTCTCCTTTCTCTGCATCTTATTTTGCTTGTTTATTTATTTTTGAATAGTGCTTTCTACATAGACATAAATATGGACTTCACTGTGGCATATTTATATATGCACATAGTGAAATTTTGTTAAATTCATTCCACATTTCCTCCCCTTTCCTCCCTCTATCATCATCACCTCAACTCCACTGATCTTTCCTATATCTTTTATGATATCTGATTCCCACCCTTTTCCCTTTATTTTGCTCTAGTGTCCATATGTGAAAGAAAACATTTCACATTTGATTTTCTGTGACTTATTTAATTTAGCATAATGTTTTCCAGTTCCATTCATTTACCAGCAGTTGCAATGATTTCATTCTTCTTTATGTCTGAGTAAAAGTCCATCATGTATATGTACCACATTTTCTTTACCCATTCATTTTTAGACGAGCATCTGAACTGGTTCAATAACTTGGATGCTGTGAATTGTGCTGCTCCTTGTACTATGCTGATTTTAGATCTTTTAGATATATATTAAGGAGTGGGATAGCTGGGTAATATTGTGATTCACTTCCTACTTTTTTGAGGAATCTCCATATTACTTTCCAGAATGGATATATTAAATTTCAGTCCATCAATAATATGTGAGTGTACTTTTTCCTCACATTCTTCCCAGCATTTATTATTATAAATAATTGCAATTATTATTCTAAATAATTATTCTAAATAATAATAATTACTATTATTATTGCAATTATTATTCTAAATAATTGCAATTCTGATTGGAGTGAGAGGAATTCTTAGTGTAGTTTTGATTTGCATTTCCCTGATTCCTAGGGATGTTGAAAATTTTTTCATATGTTCATCAGCCATTTGTAATTATTCTTTTGAGAGATGTCTCTTCCGTTCTTTTGCCCACTTATTGATTGGGTTATTTGTTTTTTGGTGTTAAGCTTTTTGAGTCCTTTTTATATTCTGGATAGTAATCCTCAAATGAGTAGCTGGAAAAGATTTCTCCCATTCTATAGGCTTCCTCTTCACACCTTTAAATCACTTTCTTTGCTGTGCATTTTCTTTGCTTTTTAATTTTATGCCATCTGACTTATTGAATCCTGGTTTTATTTCTTGAGCTGTAGGGGTCTTTTTAAAGAAGTCAGTGCCTATGCCAATATGATGGATTTTTTTTTTTTTTTTTTTTGGTACCAGGGATTGAACCCAGGGATTTTTAACCACTGAGCCACATTCCCAGCCCCAGCCCTTTCAACATTTTATTTATAGACAGGGTCTTGCTGAATTGCTTCAGGCCTCACTAAGTAGCTGAGGCTGGCTTTGAACTTGCAATTCTCTTGCCTTAGCCTCCTGAACTGCTGGGATTACAGGCATGTGCCACTGTGCCCAACTAATATGATGGATTTTTGGCCCTGTATTTTCTTCTAGCAGCTGCAAAGTTTTTTTTATCTAATTCCTAAGTCTCTGACCCACTTTGGGCGTATTTAGCAGGTAAACTATGGGGATCTAGTTTAATTATTTTCTATATGGATATTCAGTTCCCAGTGAAGGAGCCCTAATTAGGAAGGGCTGTTGTAGCTAGCTGGAAGCCATAAGTTCCACCTGATATGTATGTGACGCACCTGTAGGCACCCGCAAACCTGAAGGTATATAAACTGGGTGAAAGCGGTCCGAGTTAGGAGAACGGAGAATTCAGTCAGCCGGGCAGTCACTCGGTCGGTCAGAAGAATCAGCGGTCAGAACGTAGGCAGAGCGGTTACAGAAGAGAAACCAGATAGAAGAAGTAATGACTGGTCAGAGTTAGGCCGAGACTCCTGAGGAAGACAGAAGACAGAAGAAGGAAGAAAGAAGAGAGAAGAAAGAAGCTCTAATCTTACTCTAAGCTAAGCTCTATCTTTCTATCTTTCTAACTAAGACTCTAAGCTAAGAAGACTCTAAGCTAAGCTCTATCTTTCTATCTTTCTAACTAAGACTCTAAGCTAAGAAGACAAGAAGAAAAGCTCGCTTTAATCTTTCTCTCTAAAAATCTTTCTTTCCCTCTCTAAGCTCTCTCTAAGAAAGTAGAAGTAAAAGTAGTAAAAGCTATACTCTGCCTCCGAGAATTTTCCTCCCGTGGCGGCGCCGTGGCTGGCCGTGACAGGCAGCTTACAAATGGTGGTCCGTCCGGGGCTCGGCAGGCAGAGAAGAAAAGCTAAGAAATAAGAGCAATGAAAAAGCATAGCCTCTGACTCAGTTGAGGCCAGTTAAGAATTAAGCGAAGCAGAGTAGCCAGCGAAAAAAAAGCCGAAGCGAGCCGGCCAAAAGCCGACTTAGTTGAGGCCAGTTAAGAATTAAGCTGAAGCAGAGTAGCCGGCGAAAAGCCGAGCCGGCCAAAAGCCATAAAAAATGAAGAAGCCAGACTCAGTTGAGACCAGCAAAAAGAGTAGAAACAAGAGAGCATAGCCTCTGACTTAGTTGAGGCCAGTTAAGAATTAAGCTGAAGCAGAGTAGCCGGCGAAAAGCCATAAAAAATATAGAGAAAAAGCCTTGAGCTTTAGTATAAAGAAAAAAGCCATGAGCTTAAAAGAAAATAGAGAATTAAATAGCATGGTAAAAACCATGCAGAAAAAAAGCCATTGAGCTTTGGCAAGAAAGCCATAAAGAAAAATAAAGAAGAGAAAAAAAAAAAAAAGTCAAAGCCGCTTATGCAATTGTGCTTAACTAAGTGCGTTAGCTGCTCCTCAGCAGTAGGCTTCCTTAAAAGCCGCAGCACCTCCTCAAAAAGGGCTCAAATATCCACCCTTTCAAAAAATAAAAGGTGAAAAGCTAGGTAGGGAAAATAAAAGAAAATAGAGAAAATAAAATAGAGAAAATAGAAAGCACCTTTTTAAACTAAAGGGAAGGAATATGAAGGAGCCCTAATTAGGAAGGGCTGTTGCAGCTAGCTGGAAGCCATAAGTTCCACCTGATATGTATGTGACGCACCTGTAGGCACCCGCAAACCTGAAGGTATATAACCGGGTGAAAGCGGTCCGAGTTAGGAGAACGGAATTCAGGTCAGCCGGGCAGTCACTCGGTCGGTCAGAAGAATCAGAGCGGTCAGAACGTAGGCAGAGCGGTTACAGAAGAGAAACCAGATAGAAGACAGAAGTAATGACTGGTCAGAGTTAGGCCGAGGCTCCTGAGGAAGACAGAAGACAGAAGAAGAGAAAGAAGAGAGAAGAAGAAGCTCTAATCTTACTCTAAGCTAAGCTCTATCTTTCTATCTTTCTAACTAAGACTCTAAGCTAAGAAGACTCTAAGCTAAGCTCTATCTTTCTATCTTTCTAAGACTCTAAGCTAAGAAGACAAGAAGAAAAGCTCGCTTTCTTTCCTCTAAAAATCTTTCTTTCCCTCTCTAAGCTCTAAGAAAGTAGAAGTAAAAGTAGTAAAAGCTATACTCTGCCTCCGAGAATTTTCCTCCCGTGGCGGCGCCGTGGCTGGCCGTGACAGGCAGCTTACAAATGGTGGTCCGTCCGGGGCTCGGCAGGCAGAGAAGAAAAGCTAAGAAATAAGAGCAATGAAAAAGCATAGCCTCTGACTCAGTTGAGGCCAGTTAAGAATTAAGCCGAAGCAGAGTAGCCAGCGAAAAGCCGAAGCGAGCCGGCCAAAAGCCGACTTAGTTGAGGCCAGTTAAGAATTAAGCTGAAGCAGAGTAGCCGGCGAAAAGCCGAGCCGGCCAAAAGCCATAAAAAATGAAGAAGCCAGACTCAGTTGAGACCAGCAAAAAGAGTAGAAACAAGAGAGCATAGCCTCTGACTTAGTTGAGGCCAGTTAAGAATTAAGCTGAAGCAGAGTAGCCGGCGAAAAGCCATAAAAAATATAGAGAAAAAGCCTTGAGCTTTAGTATAAAGAAAAAAGCCATGAGCTTAAAAGAAAATAGAGAATTAAATAGCATGGTAAAAACCATGCAGAAAAAAAGCCATTGAGCTTTGGCAAGAAAGCCATAAAGAAAAATAAAGAAGAGAAAAAAAAAAAAAAGTCAAAGCCGCTTATGCAATTGTGCTTAACTAAGTGCGTTAGCTGCTCCTCAGCAGTAGGCTTCCTTAAAAGCCGCAGCACCTCCTCAAAAAGGGCTCAAATATCCACCCTTTCAAAAATAAAAGGTGAAAAGCTAGGTAGGGAAAATAAAAGAAAATAGAGAAAATAAAATAGAGAAAATAGAAAGCACCTTTTTAAACTAAAGGGAAGGAATATGAAGGAGCCCTAATTAGGAAGGGCTGTTGCAGCTAGCTGGAAGCCATAAGTTCCACCTGATATGTATGTGACGCACCTGTAGGCACCCGCAAACCTGAAGGTATATAACCGGGTGAAAGCGGTCCGAGTTAGGAGAACGAATTCATTCGGTCCGTCGGGCAGTCACTCGGTCGGTCAGAATCAGAGCGGCCAGAACGTAGGCAGAGCGGTTACAGAAGAGAAACCAGATAGAAGACAGAAGAGAAATGACTGGTCAGAGTTAGGCCGAGGCTCCTGAGGAAGACAGAAGACAGAAGAGAGAAGAAAGAAGTTCTAATCTTTCTCTAAGCTAAGCTCTATCTTTCTTTACTCTACTCTAGAAGCTCTAGCTCTTTCTATCTTTCTTTCTAAGACAAGACAAGAAGATCTTTCTTTCCCTCTCTAAGCTCTAAGAAAGTAGAAGTAAAAGTAGCAAAAGCTATACTCTGCCTCCGAGAGTTTTTCCTCCCGGTTTTCGGTAGCAGGCAGCTTACATCCCAGCACCATTTGTTATAAGGCTACATTTTCTCCAATATATATTTTTGACACACTTGTCCAGTGTCATATCACTGTAAGTATGTGGATTTGTCTCTGTGTCTTCTATTCCTTTGGTGTTCATGTCTATTTTGATGCCAATACCATTCTGATTTTGTTACTTTAGCTCTGTAGTATAATTTGATATGTGGTATTGTGATGCTTCCTGCTTCACTCCTCTTACTCAAGATTGCTTTGGCTATTCTGGGTCTCTAATTCTTCCAAATGAATTTTAGTACTGTTTTTTTTTTCTGTGAAGAATATCATTGATATTTAGATGGTGATTGCTGTGTATTGCTTTTGGTAGTATGGCCATTTTGACAATGATAATTCTGCCTATCCAAGAACACAGGAGGTCTTTTCATTTTCTAAAGTCTTCTTCTGTTTCTTTCTTCAGCATTCTATAATTATCATTGTAGAGATCTTTCACCTCTTTGGTTAAATTAATCCCCAAGTATTTTTTAAGATGTTATAGATTGGATAAATGTCCTTATTTATTTCTCAGTAGAATCACTGTTGGAATATAGGAAAGCTATTGAGTTGTGAATGTTGATCTTGTATCCTGCTACTTTGCTGATTTTATCAGCTCTAAAAGTCTTCTGGTGGAGTTTTTTGGGGTGGTCTTCTAGATATAAGATCATGTCAACAGCAAATAGAGATAATGTGGGTTCTTCTTTTTCTATTTGTATCCATTTAATCTCCTTCTTTTTGCCTGATTGCTCTGACTAGGTTTTTTTAAATATTTATTTTGTAGTTGTACAGAATATCTTTATTTTATTTATTTATTTACTTTTTTGTGGTGCTGAGGATTGAACCCAGGGCCTCGCATGTGCTGGGCGAGCTCTCTACTGCTGAGCTACAACCCCAGCCTGCTCTGACTAGTTTTAAGAACTATACTGAATAGAAATGGTAAAAGTAGTCATTCTTGTTTTGTTCCTGATTTTAGAGGAAATACTTTCAGTTTTTCTCCATTCAGTTTGATGTTGGATTTGGGTTTTTCATATATAGCCTTTACAATGTTAAGGTAAGCTCCTTCTATCCCTATTTTCTCCAGTGTTTGTAACATGAATGGGTGCTGGATTTTATCAAAGGCCTTTTGTGCATCTGTTGAGATGATCATATGATTCTTGTCCTTAATTCTATTTATGTGGTTAGTTACATTTATTGATTTGTGCATGTTTAACCAACTTGGTATCCTTGGGGTTAAACCCACTTGATCATGTTGTACTATCTTCTTGATGTGTTTTTGAATGTTTTATTTTATTTTATTAATGATTTTTGCATATTCATCAGGGATATTGGTCTGTAAGTTTTCATTCCTTATATCTTTGTCTGGCTTTGGTTATCAGGGTTATAGTAGCTTCACAGAATGTATTTGGCAGTCTTCCCTCTCAGTTTCATGGAATAATTTGAGAAAGACTGGTATTAGTTCTTCTTTAAAGACCTGGTAGAATTCAGCTGAGAGCCATCTAGTTCTGGACTTTTCTTTATTGGAAGGCATTTAATTGCTATATCAGGTTTATTACTTAATATTGGCCTGTTTTTTGGAGCTCAAATGTATCTAGAAATTTGACAGTGTCTTCTAGATTTTCCAGTTTATGGAAGTATAATTTTTCAAAATAGTTTATAATGATCCTGTGGGTTTCAGAAATGTCTGTGGTGATATGTCCTTTTTCATCTCTAATTGTTGAAAATTTGGATTTGGTTCTTCTCTCTCTTTTGGTTAGTTTGGCTAAAGGTTCATTAATCTTATTTGTATTTTCAAAGAACCATCTTTTTGTTGCACTGATCCTTTGTATTGCTTTTTTACTCTCAAATTCATTAATTTTGGCTCTGATCTTAATTGTTTTCTGTCTTTAAGGCCTGATGTTCTATGTTCTACACAATATAATTTGTTTGTGATGCTTTCAAGTGAAGTTTTAATTTGATTCATTGTGTCTCTCAATTCAAAGAAATCTGATTGGTTTCTTTTCATTGTCTCTATTTCTTTATTGAAATGGTCTTTTTTAAAAAATATTTTATTAGCTGTTGTTGGACACAATAACTTTATTTTACTTATGTGGTGCTGAGGATCAAACCCAGGGCCTCACACATGTGAGACGAGTGCTCCACCACTGAGCCATAGCCCCAGCCCTTGAAATGGTCTTTCATCTCCTGTATTTGCTCTCTTAATTCATTCCTTAGATCTTCTTTTAGTTCAATGAACATTTTAATAGTCAGTTTTTATAGTCTTTCTCTAGAATTTTATCCACTTTTGTACATGTGGGATCCTTTGTTGGGGATTGTGAATTTTGTGGGGAGAAGATTTGTTTGCCTGTTTCATATGTTTTGAGAGGTCTTGGACTGTGCATCAATTAAAATGGATTCCTCTTTTCTCTTTCATACATATGTCCTTTTATATGTACTTATCTGTTGTGTTCTGAGACTTCTTCCTGTTTTTGACATATGAGTCTGTATCCAGGGATGAGAACTGAGGTCCCCCTCTGTTTGTTCTTCCTTGGGTCCTGGTTGTTGGTTTAGGGCTTTTGTCTTTCCAATTCTATGTGTTGAGATATTGTTGGGGCTCAGGTGTGGCTAGATCATGTGTGGGGTGAGATTTGCTGTTATTTGACTGAGTTGTGAGTATTGTTCAACAGCAAGATCTCTACTCAGCAAAATTGAAGTGTCCCAAATCCTTTCCAGCCCATCTTAGAGGAAGAGGGAAGCCAGGAATAGTACTAATGTTAGCAACAGATGTACAGCCTTAAGATAAATATCTGGTGTCTGTTTTGACATGTATAACACTAACTGCTACCTACATAGGATTGGTAGGGTCAGCATTTAACATCATCTCCAATGACAGAAAAAAATACTGAACTAGATTAAGCATTACACACCAGGTGTCTACTACATCATCGACTTAATCACAACAACATAAATGGGGTAGGCATTACATAAACTCTATTATTTTTATCATATATTAAGATTACAGTTTATTAAATGAAGAGAAAATAGGGTAGGAAGGCAAGATAAAGTTTGAGATATTTAAAATATGAACAGAGAAGAGGCAGGAAATAGGTAGCAGATGATGGATATAAAGAAGGAGTAAAAAATAACTAAAAGTAATTTAAAAAATGAAAGCAAGGGTCATGTGCAGTGGCTCATGCCTGTAATCCCAGCAGCTCGGCAGGCTGAGGCAGGAGAGCTGTGAGTTCAAAGCCAGCCTCAGCAATTTAGCAAGGCTCTAAGTAACTCAGTGAGACTCTGTCTCTAAATAAAACATAAAAAGGGCTGGGGGATGTGGCTCAGTGGCTAAGGGCCCATGGGTTCAATCCCTGGTTTAAAAACAAAATGAAAGCGAGGAAGAGGAAACAGGAAAAATTGGCTACTAGTGGGGGAAGAGAGTGAGGAAAGGGTAATAGTAGGGGTAATAATAGGGACAAAAAACTAGGTACAAATAAACAAATGTAAGATCAACTCAAACTCACATATAATTTTACCCCACTTAAGTCAGACCAAAGCTAAATAATAAATGGGTGGTGAATAAAACAATTAAATTCATATGAATACATATGTGTGTATGAAAAAATTAAATTAAAATTTTAAAAATTAAAAAGGGAGAATGTGGAAAATATGACAAATCTTAATGAGAATCAAAGGGCTTATTTCCACTGAGGTGTTCAAAACTGTTGACAAGGATGGATTTTCTTTCTTTGTATTTGTGGGCTCTGTAACACTTGGGTCAAGGTCTGAGAATTAAGTCCAGCATCCTAGTGTTCCTTTCCTAGCTACCAGTCATTTTGGCTAGGAGCCAAAGCTGGTTGTAGTAGCTCTCAGCTTCCTGTCTCCCAGTATAGGATGGAATATACTGGGGAGTGCTTACAAATGGTATAGTCCTGTAGTGGAGATGGAGCAGAGTTCTGAATTGGAAGGTCCAATAATTGGGATTTAGTCTTGGCTGACCTTTGGAACTCTGTTGGTAGGAATTTGAGATTGATCCACACCCATGGTTGCTGGGAATATGCCAGTCTCTACTGGACATTTGGATCACAGATGCCTTCTGTAAATTCCAATTTTAGGTGTAAGGTCTAAACCTCCACAGGTTTTACATTCATTACCCAGTATCAGCCCTGGAGAGCAGACATTCCTATCTGGCTGTGATTGGTGTCTTCTCAGTAGCTGTTACCAGATGCCAACAATAAAGGGAGTTCTGTTTTCTTCGTATCCCAAGCCTAGGTGTTTTAAGCACAATTCTCTTTGTGCTTGTTTCAGTTACCCTGACCTAGACACCCTCTGAGACCCACTCTAGGTGACTGCTTGCAGTGAGTTCCCAATATCTTGCTTCTGCTTGCTGCCACACAGAGCTTATAAATAATTCCTGCACAGGTGACACTGGTTCCTGCCAAACTCTCTGCCCATGGGCTGAGCATTTTTGGTCACTTTTCACTCAACAGCTTCCCTCACTGACCCTGGGTCCATTAAGATCAGCCTCCCTCTCTGTTCCACGGGTCCCCCCACAAGTTATTTTTTTCACTCTCTGCCTGTGTACCCCTTCCCTCCAGCAGCCAGGGATGCAGCCATGGTCACCAACCAAGCTATTGCTTTTCTAAAGTATTATTTTTTATATTATGTTTGACGTTTCTGACTTTCTGTGTCTCTATGGTTTCTTTTACCATCCAGTATTGAATTTCAGTGAGTTCCCTTAGTTACGCACCTCAAGGAGCAATCTCCCGCTTTTTAAGTTTGTGCTAAGGAACTTCTGGGAAGTACATCCTTCCTCTAATCCACCATCTTCTCTCCCTGGATTCTTTTACTTAGCATAATGTTTTCAAGATTCAACCATGTTGTGGTATGTACCAGTACTTTATTCCATGTAAGACTAAATAATTTTCCATTATTTCCATTGTACCATTGTTGAGATATATCACATTTTATTTATTGCATTCATTAACTGATGAACATTTGGGTTGCATCTACTTTTGGAGTATTATGAATAATGCTACCATGAACATTCACATATGAGATAATGTATTTTAAAGGATTGATAGTCAGTTACCAGTTGGTGAAGGAGAAGAAAATGTTAAGGATATATGCCAGATTTCTAACTTGAATGATTACTATTCAAAGCCACAGGAGAGTGTACAGAGTGAAAAGAGAAGAGAGAAAAGTGAGATAAATGAAGGTAAAGTAGCTATATAGAAAATGTATGCTAACTCCAGCCCTATATTGTTGCAGGTAACAATTTTAAAGAAACCAGTGTTTATTTTATGACAATAGGCTTAGCTTGGAGCTCTTAAGATAGAAGCACTGCACCCTACCCCCATCCCTACAAGGCCAGAGGTATTTTTATATTCTATATATCCCCTTCCTCTCAGCAAATCACTTATACAAGTACTATTTGTAGACAACCAGGTGAACAATTAATACAAAGATTGATTCATGTAAGTAGTTAGTACTGGGAGTGCCATTTTCAATGTACAAATGTGGCTATAAAGTTTATTTACTCAGAGAATTTTATGTTAGCTCATATATTCAACATAGATTTACTGGGTACCTATTTTAAGCTAGATTCTGAAGAGAGTTTGAAATGATTATGTTATGGCCTATCTTTGGTTGGGGATAAATTGATGAGAGGGGTAAGGACTTAAAGGAATGAGAGCTTGCTTTTGTCTGTGGAGATTAGGGAAGTCTTTATGGAGAAGATAGTATGTACCTGGGACCTTAAAATTTACATAGGGTTTTAATAAGGACATAGGGAAAGCAGGGCATTCTATGACAGTGTAGCATGTAAAATGTCTCAGAGTTGGTGATACCAGGCTAAAAAGTTTAGATTTGGGTTGGAGGTCATAAAGAGCCAACAGATTTTGTTTTGGTTTGTTTTACTTGGGGAGTAACTCAGAAAGATTTATCTTCTAGCAGCAAGTAGAAAAAATTAGAATGGGGAGGGGCAAGTGATAGAAGGAAGAACCAGAACTTAAGAATTCATTAGCTATTATGTTAGGTTTCCATTACTGTAACAAACACCCAAGGTAATAAACTTATTAAGGAAAAAGGTTTATTTTGGCTTACAGTTCTGGAGGTTCTACTCCATGGCCATTGGGACCTTTGCTTTGGGGTCTATACTGAGGCAGCACATTACAGTGGGGAGCATATGGTGAAAAACAGCCAATCACCTCATAGCAGGGAAGCAAAAAAGAGAGGAGTGGAGAGACCAGGGTCCCACAATCCCTTTTTATTGCATGCCCCAAATAACATAAAATCTCCCACAAGGCCCCACTTCTTAAAGGTTCTGCTACCTCCCAGTAGTGCCACAGACTGGGACCAAATCTTTAACACTTGGGCCTGTGGGGCACATTCCATATCCAAATTTTTGCAGACTTATAGGGCAAATGGATAAAATAGTCTAAAAGTCTAACACTGTGTAATTGGAAAATGATGTACTGTTAATTGAAATTAAGACAACGGAAGAGGATTTGGAGGGCATGAGAGGTGGAAAAGATGATTAGTGTTCTTGGAAGTGTTTTTGAAAATGGGAGATCTGAGATGCCCATACACAGAAATGATCATTGAATGTGGGGGGTTAGATGAGTTGGTCGGGTTGACTTCAGCAAGAAGTCTGGACTTAGGGGAAAAAAACTACCTTTAGCAGGAAGTGGGAGAAAGAGCCCACAAAGGAGAAAGAACTGGAGCAGTAACTAGCTGTGGTCATGGTCCTTTAGAGTCACTCAGCTTCTGAGTGAGAATAGTATATAAATTACTGAAAACAGCAATTAGAGTGGTTTGTAGGTATTGTGCAGCACAGGCTTGTTTTATAAGGCTCTCTTCCTTTCACTTCACAGAGCAAAAATCCACACTGATATGGAATGATCTAAATTGGATAATGTAAAAAACAGCCTTTGTCCCAGACTGTATATATCTATGAATGTAATTGGTCATAGTACAATTCAAGTTAAAAAACATTACATTCTACACCCAAAAAAAGGTTCATGACTTTTGATTTAGAAAGCATAAGTAGAACATCATCAGTTTGCTGATTGTTCAGAATGGTAAGAAGCCTGACTGGGTTTCTAAGTTTCTCAAAACATGTCAAGAAGCAGCAGATAAGACTTAGTATAAGATTGAGTATGTTCATTGGGACAAGAGACTATCTAAATTGCCTTATCTTCTAAATATTAGAATATGGCTGTAATGAACCTGCATCTCCTTTGTCCTTGAGCTATGACTTCTACATATCTTTCACAGAAGTGTAGATTCCTAACAGCAAGCATATTCAATTTAAAGCTTTCTAAGTTTGGCATAATAACAGGCAAAATCATGACTACAATATTGGGCATGCATTTTTTGACTGTGGTACTGTTCTTTGGAACATAGTAAGATACCTTATAAATACCAACTGACAATTATTATTTATGGTTTATATAAGTAAATCCTAGATGAAGTAGTAGAACTTAAGATTTCAGATGAATTTTTCATGTTTTTCTGCTTCTCCTTATAGCTCATTTTTCTACAGAAGCAATTGAAATATTTTCTGAAGAAGTGAGAAGAGTCTTCAAATGGGCCCATAAACATTGTTTTTTTTCCCATCCAGACCAGTTACTGTGTGAAATTGTGCATGTTTCTCTCCCTTCGGTTGCCTTATGTTGAATCAATTATATTTGTTTCTCTGAACCTTTTTGCCAATTATAATATGTTTGAAGATCATATTCATGTAGAAAGGGATAGTATAAAATGTAGTAGACCTAAAGAAAACACTCAACCATGGAACTTCACTTCCCTTTGTCAATTTGAGAATTACATATATTGCCCCTGACCTATGGTGCCATCAGATGATTCAGCCATGTTTGTTGGAGACAGTTTTTTAGCCTAGAAGACCATACATCTGGTTGGCATGTTTTAGCTTTTCCAAACTCTTCTGTTTTAAACGTTTCCTAAATGTAGACAAAGGTCAGTTTCATTGCTATTAAGGGCTAGTCCCTGCAACAGTAAATTAAGTACCTACCTCTCGGTAGTTAGTACTAAGTTGTGTCCACTTTGTTCAAATAATAAGTCTGCTTTCTTGCTGCGACTTATCTTTGTTCTGTTGTATATTTAGGACTGTGGTTGGTTGTTATTAACTAAGGGAACTGTAAGAGCATAGATGAAGAAATTTTTAGCAGTTATCCTTATTATGAGCTTCCTCATCCTAACCTACATCAGAAAAGGCTAGGAAAAACCAGATGCCTATAATGCCTATGAAGACTTCCTTAACAATCCAGGGTTGTTTTCAGGTGGGTTTTTTAAGGCTGTATTATAAATCGGTTTCTGGTTTGTGTTCTTTAAACAATAAATAAATTCTTCATTTTCAAAGGATTGCTGTCAACTTATTATGTGTGTGTGGTTCCAGGGATCAAACCCAAGGCCTTGCACATGCCAGGCAAATGAATTTTTAGCTCTGAGCTAAATTCCATCCCCCAGTTTCTGTCAATTTATTAACCTGCCTTCACAATGAGCACACTCATATCAAAAAGGAAACAAGAAGACAAGCAATAAACTCTGTGTCTTGGTGCATTTTCAGTCCTTTGTAACAAAAATACAACAGCTTGGGTAATTTATAAGCAATAGATGTTTGTTGGTCACAGTTCTGGAGGCTGGGAGATCCAAGATTAAGTTGCCAGTGGATGCAGTATCTGATGAGGATATGCCTCTGGCTGCATCCTCACATGGAAGAAGGAATAAACAAGCTCCTTTAGGTCTCATTTATAAGAGTACTACCACCTCCTCAAAGCCCTACTTTATAAGAGTACCACATTGCAGATGATGTTTTAACATATGAACTTGGGGAAAGGACACATTCAGACCATAGCACTTTATGATATACCTAGAAGACCCAAAAAACTCTACCAGAAAACTTTTACAACTAGTAAATGAATTCGGCAAAGTAGCAGGATACAAAATCAATACCCATAAGTCAAAGGCATTTTTATACATCAGTGACAAAGCCTTGGAAAGGGAAATGATGAAAACGACCCCATTTACAATAGCGTAAAAAAAAAAAATACCTGGGAATCAACTTAACAAAAGAGGTGAAAGACCTCTATAAAGAAAATTATAGAACACTAAAGAAAAGAAATCATAGAAGAACTCAGAAGATGGAAAGACCTACCATGCTCTTGGATAGGTAGAGTCAATATTGTCAAAATGTCCATACTACCAAAGGCATTATACAGATTTAATGCAATTCCAATCAAAATTCCAATGTCATTTTTCAAAGAAATAGAAAAAGCAATCATGAAATTCATCTGGAAAAATAAGAGACCCAGAATAGCCAAAGCAATCCTGAACAAGAAAAGTGAAGCAGGGGACATCACCATACCGGACTTTAAATTATACTATAGAGCAATAGTAACTAAAACAGCATGGTATTGGCACCAAAACAGACGGGTGGACCAATGGTACATAATTGAGGACACAGAGACTAATACATATAATTTCAGCTATCTTATATTAGACAAAGGCACCAAAAATGTACAGTGGAGAAAGGATAGCCTCTTCAACAAATGGTGCTGGGAAAACTGGAAATCCATATGCAACAAAATGAAATTAAACTTGTATCTCTCACCATGCACAAAACTCAATTCAAAGTGGATCAAGGACCTAGGAATTAGATCTGAGACAATACGCCTAATAGAAAAAGTAAGCTCCAATTTCCAACATGTTGGATTAGGCCCCAAGTTCCTTAATAAGAATCCTGTAGCGCAAGAACTATTACCAAGAATTAAGGAATGGGATAGATTTAAGCTAAAAAGCGTCTTCTCAGCAAAAGAAACAATCAGTGAGGTGAATAGAGAGCCAACTAATTGGGAACAAATATTTAATACATGCACATCGGATAGAGCACTAATTTCTAGAATATATAAAGAACTCAAAAAACTTTACACCAAAAAAGAAAATAACCCAATCAATAAATGGGCTAAGGAACTGAAAAGACACTTCTCAGAAGATATACAATCAATCAACAAATACGTGAAAAAATGCTCAACCTCTCTGGCAATTAGAGAAATGCAAATAAAAACTACTCTAAGATTTCATTTCACCCCAGTCAGAATGGCAGCTATCAAGAACACAAACAACAATAAATGTTGAAGAGGATGTGGGGAAAAAGGCACACTCATACATTGCTGGTGGGACTGCAAAATGGTGCAACCGCTATGGAAAGCAGTATGGAGATTTCTTGGGAAAATGGGAATGGAACCACCCTATGACCCAGCCATCCCACTCCTGGGTCTGTTCCCAAAAGACTTAAAAACAACATATTACAGTGACACAGCCACTTCAATGTTTATAGCAGCACAATTCATAATAGCTAGGTTGTGGAACCAACCTAGATGTCCCTCAGTAGATGAGTGGATAAAGAAAATGTGGTATATATACAAAATGGAATTTTACTCAGCAATAAGAGAGAATAAAATAATGGCATTTGCAGGTAAATGGATGAAGTTGGAGAATATAATGCTAAGTGAAATTAGTCAATCTCAAAAATCCAAACACCAAATGTTTTCTCTGATATAAGGAGGTTAGTTCACAGTGTGATTGGATGGGGGTACATAGGATTAGAGGAACACTAGAATGGTCAAAGGAAAGGGAGGGCAAGGGAGGGAGCAGGGGGGAAAAGGGGGGGGGGGAATGGTGGTTGAATGAGATGGATATCACTATCCTAAATGCATGATTAAAGATCTGAATGGTACTTATATACTTTGTATACAAGCAGTTGTATGTAAAAAGATGATATACTTGTGCATTATGAATAAGTAAATAAATAATCTAAAAAAAAAGAAATGACAGAAGATACCGTTAGTACTGAAACATCCTTCTGAAGAGTTCTTAGGAAAATTCCTATGAACTAAGCAAATTATCTCTTAATAGCCATATAACATTGGGATTTTGACAAGAGTATAGAGAACTGATATAAATGACAACTCCAAAATGTTTGTATTGAATTGTGTAGTGGAACAAACACAAAGTTGAAATTCCAACTTGAAGGAGCCCTAATTAGGAAGGGCTGTTGTAGCTAGCTGGAAGCCATGGGTTCCACCTGATATGTATGTGACACACCTGTAGGCACCCGCAAACCTGAAGGTATATAACCGGGTGAAAGCGGTCCGAGTTAGGAGAACGGAGAATTCAGACAGTCGGGCAGTTACTCGGTCGGTCAGAAGAATCAGAGCGGCCAGAACGTAGGCAGAGCGGTTACAGAAGAGAAACCAGATAGAATAAGTAATGACTGGTCAGAGTTAGGCCGAGACTCCCAAGGAAGACAGAAGACAGAAGAAAGAAGAAGGAAGAAAGAAGAAGAAAGAAGCTCTAATCTTTCTCTAAGCTAAGCTCTATCTTTCTTTCTCTCTAAGACTCTAAGCTAAGAGCTCGCTTTAATCTTTCTCTCTAAAAATCTTTCTTTCCCTCTCTAAGCTCTAAGAAAGTAGAAGTAAAAGTAGTAAAAGCTTAACTCTGCCTCCGAGAGTTTTTCCTCCCGGTTTTCGGTACCAGGCAGCTTACACCAACTCTGTCACTTGCCTTGGGTAAATCCACACATCTTAGAAGCTCTGTTTTCTCATCTGTAAAGCAAGAGTGATCATGTTTATTACAAAGAGACATCTAAGGGTTTTCTAGAAGTAGCCCAGTTAGCCCCAGTTCTAATTCCAATTGCTCTAAGAAATGTACTCCCAAGTTCTCTGCACCATTGTTTTTCTCATTAAATTATGAAATTTAATGTTGGTATACATTCTAACATATGTTAAACATACATATTCTTATACATATACACACATTTCAAATTCAGGAAATTTAACATTGATACAATATTATCTGATCCAATTTTGTCGAGTGACCCAGTTCTGCACTTGACAATATTTTTCCTCCAGTAGTACATAATCATTTGTTGCATTTAGTTGGCACATTTGGTGTTTCCTTCTAATTCCATTCAGGTAATACAAACTCAGCTGGATTATGACATGAATGATGGGTCCTCCTTAGAGTGTGCCCTTTCTTTTTTAAATTTTTTTATTATTCTAATTTGTTATACACGTTTGCAGAGTACATTTCATTTCATATTACATATAAAGAGTACAATTTTTCGAGTTGCTGGTTTAATATAAAGTATTTTTACAACAATTGTGTCTTCATACATGTATTTAGGGTAATCATGGGTAACTCAGTCTGCCATTAATCCTATCCCCTTGCCCCCTCCCCTACCTCCTCCCTCTTTGTTCTATTTAAAACTCTTTCATTCCTCTCATTCCCTCTCTCTTGCCTTTATAAGCTAGTATCTTCATATCAAAGAGATCATTTGACGTTTGGTTTTTTGGGATTGGCTAACTTCACTTAGCATTACTTTCTCCAACTCCATCCATTTACCTGAAAATGCCATGATTTTATTCTCTTTTAGTGCTGAGTAGTGTTCCATTGTGTATATGTACCAAAGTTTCCCTATCCATTCATCTGTTGCTGGGCATCGGGGTTGGTTCCACAATCTAGCTATTGTGAATTGTGCTGCTATAAACATTGATGTGGCTGTGTCCATGTAGTAAGCTGTTTTTAAGTCCTTTGGGAATAGGCCAAGGAGTGGGATAGCTGGGTCAAATGGTGGCTCCATTCCCAGTTTTCTGAGGAATCTCCATACTACTTTCTAGATTGGCTTCACCAATTTGCAGTTCCACCAGCAATGTAAGAGTGTGCCTTTTTCCCCACATCTCGTCAGCATTTATTGTTGTTTGTTTTTTTGATAGCTGCCAATCTGACTGGAGTAAGATGAAATCTTAGAGTTGTTTTGATTTGCATTTCTCTAATTGCTAGAGATGTTGAACATTTTTTCATATATTTGTTGATTGTATATCATCTTCTGAGAAGTGTCTGTTTAGCTCCTTGGTGAAGATGGTAAGAAACCATGAACAAAATATCCAAGAATTATGGGATGCCATCAAAAGACCAAATATAAAATTTATTGGAATAGAGGAAGGTGCAGAGATTCAAACCAAAGGAATGCACAATCTCTTCAATGAAATAATATCAGAAAATTTCCCAAGCAGGAATAATGAATTTGAAAATCAAATACTAGAGGCCTATAGGGCATCAAATGTACAAAATTATAACAGGTCCACACCAAAGGCACATTGTAATGAAAATTCCTAGCATACAAAATAAAGATAGAATTTGAAAAGCTGGAAGAGAGAAAAATCAGATTACTTATAAGGGAAAACCAATTCGCATCTCAGCAGATTTTTCAATCCAGACCCTCAAAGCCAGGAGAGCCTGGAACAACATATATCAGGCTCTAAAGGATAAGGGATGCCAACCAAGAATTTTATATCCAGCAAAATTAAGCTTTAGATTTGAGGATAGAATAAAAACCTTCCATGATATACAAAAGCTAAAAGAATTTACAACGAGAAAGCCTGCTCTATAGAACATTCTTGGTAAAATATTCCACAAGGAGGAAATAAAAAACAATAATGAAAATCTGCAAAGGGAAGAACTACTATAAAGGTGTAAGAGCCCTAATTGAGGAGATAGCTAAGACTGGTGCTAGCTGAGAGCCATAAAGGTGTTCAAGTATTTTCACCTGATATTCATGCACTTATCTAAGAATCTTTTTATGCCCGTGAACACTGCGTGACGCACCTGTAAGCTCGAGCTGTTAGCACGTGTCCTTGTTAAGGCAAAAAGTATTTAACCGGGTGAGGGTGAGTTAAAGGGGTGGTTGGAGTTGGAGTTGGAGAGGTTGTTGGAGCCAGAGAGAGAAGTTAGAAGAGAGAAGAATAAAAGAACTTTTTCATTTCCATCCTGCCTCTGAATTTTCTCCTGCGGCGTCGTTGCTGCAAGCGGCAATCACTACAGGCGGCAACAAGTGGTGGCTCCTACGGGGAGTTCAGAATCGGCAGGTAGGAACTGAGAGATCTTTAAAGATGGGTGCGAAAATAACAAAAAGCTGAGTAATAAAAGCCATGGAAGAGTTTTTTGACATCACTGACTCAGTTGATAGTGAGGAGGAAAGTGATCAAGAAAGCATAGCCTCCGCTGAGTCAGATAAGACCAGTAACAATAATATTGGTGTGAACTCAAAAATAACGAAAATAAGAGCTGCTAAAGCTATCAGAGATTTATTAGAAATAGCTGAGGAATACGTGCTCTCAATAGAATATGAAACCCAGGATGATATTACCAGTGAAAGTGATAGTAATGAGGAGGAGCCAAATAACCATGAAAGCACAGCCTCCTCCACTAAGTCAGTGAAGACCAGAAAGGACCGTCAAGTAGAGGAACCACTTGTGCCCTCTGCTCCCTCATGGGTGGAATCCATTACAGAAACCATGAGGGGTATTTCTGAGCGTATGCATGCCCTTGAGGCAGAGATTAACGGCCTTTCTGAGCACTTATGCGCCCTCAAACGCCAAAAACCGCAGGAACATTGGTACCTGCCAGTATTTGAAAATGAAAACGGGCAGAGGTACCACCAATCTCTAGATTTTAAAACAATAAAAAAATTTCAAAGAGGTGATAATGACCTATGGGCCTCAAGCTCCATTCACGTTGAGCATGCTGGAGTCCCTTAACACTTTAACCCCCTCAGACTGGAAGGGGTTATACAAGGCAGTATTGAGAGGGGGACAATACCTGATCTGGAGGTCACAATTCCAGGAACTTTGTGTAGAAACAGCTAGGAGAAATGTAACTGCAGGCTTCCCAGACTGAAACATAGATATGCTAACAGGTGAGGGACAGTTTGCTGAACTACAAATACAAATGAAATATGATCCCGGGGTATATGCATAGATAGACGCTGCCGCTGTCAAAGCATGGAAGACCTTACCAGGAACAGGTGATTTGCAAGGCAGCTTATCAAAAGTAATACAGGGACCTAACAAGCCGTATGCTGATTTTGCTGACAGACTTTTAAGAACTGCAGGCAGAATATTCGGGGATGTAGATCAAGCAATGCCCTTAGTCATCCGGTTGGCATATGAAAATGCCAATAAATATTGCCAAGATGCTATAAGACCATGGAAAAATAAAAAAGGACCTTTTGATATACATTAGATTATGTAAAGATATTAATGATGCCTTTGTCACAGGCAATGTGATTACAGCAGCAAAGAGAGGTGCTTCCCCTCAAAATTTCACAAATAGGGCTCTGTAAGCTGCCTGGTACCGTAAACCGGGATAAAAACTCTCGGGGGCAGAGTTATGCTTTTACTACTTTTACTTCTACTTTCTTAGAGCTTAGAGAGGGAAAGAAAGATTTTTCTTAGAGAGGGAAAGAAAGATTTTTCTTCTTAGCTTAGAGTCTTTCTTAGAGAGGGAAAGAAAGATTTTTCTTCTTAGCTTAGAGTCTTAGCTTAGAGTAGAGTAAAGAAAGATAGAGCTTAGCTTTTCTTCTTAGCTTAGAGTAGAGTAGCTTAAAGAAAGATAGAGCTTAGCTTTTCTTCTTAGCTTAGAGTAGAGTAGCTTAAAGAAAGATAGAGCTTAGCTTAGAGAAAGACTAGAGCTTCTTTCTTCTCTCTTCTTTCTTCCTTCTTCTTTCTTCTGTCTTCTGTCTTCCTCGGGAGCCTCGGCCTTACTCTGACCAGTCCTCTGGAGCCTCGGCCTAACTCTGGCCAGTCATTACTTCTTCTATCTGGTTTCTCTTCTGTAACCGCTCTGTCTACGTTCTGGCCGCTCTGATTCTTCTGACCGACCGAGTGACTGCCCGGCTAACTGAATTCTCCGTTCTCCTGACTCGGACCGCTTTCACCCGGTTATATACCTTCAGGTTTGCGGGTGCCTACAGGTGCGTCACATACATATCAGGTGGAACCCATGGCTTCCAGCTAGCTACAACAGCCCTTCCTAATTAGGGCTCCTTCATATTCCTTCCCTTTAGTTTAAAAAGGTGCTTTTGTTTTTCACCTTTTATTTTTGAAAGGGTGGATATTTGAGCCCTTTTTGAGAAGGTGCTGTGGCTTTAAGGAAGCCTAATGCTGAGGAGCAGCTAACGCACCTAGTTAAGCACAATTGCATAAGCGGCTTTGACTTTTTTTTTTTTTTTCTCCTCTTCTTTATTTTTCTTTATGGCTTTCTTGCCAAAGCTCAATGGCTTTTTTTTTTTTTTCTGCATGGTTTTTACCATGCTATTTAATTCTCTATTTTCTTTTAAGCTCATGGCTTTTTTCTTTATACTAAAGCTCAAGGCTTTTTCTCTATATTTTTTATGGCTTTTGGCTGGCTACTCGGCTTCGGCTTTCTTTTGGCCGGCTCGCTTCGGCTTTTCGCTGGCTACTCTGCTTCGGCCTTACTCTGCTTCAGCTTTTGGCCAGCTACTCTGCTTCGGCTTAATTCTTAACTGGCTTCAACTGAGTCAGAGGCTATGCTACTTGTTTCTACTCTTTTTGCTGGTCTCAACTGAGTCTGAGGCTATGCTTTTTCTTTGCTCTCCTTATTTCTTAGCTTTTCTTCTCCGCCTGCCGAGCCCCGGACGGACCACCATTTGTAAGCTGCCTGTCACGGCCAGCCACGGCGCCGCCACGGGAGGAAAATTCTCGGAGGCAGAGTTAAGCTTTTACTACTTTTACTTCTACTTTCTTAGAGAGGGAAAGAAAGATTTTTAGAGAAAGACTAGAGCTTCTTTCTTCTCTCTTCTTTCTTCCTTCTTCTTTCTTCTGTCTTCTGTCTTCCTCGGGAGCCTCGGCCTTACTCTGACCAGTCCTCTGGAGCCTCGGCCTAACTCTGGCCAGTCATTACTTCTTCTATCTGGTTTCTCTTCTGTAACCGCTCTGTCTACGTTCTGGCCGCTCTGATTCTTCTGACCGACCGAGTGACTGCCCGGCTAACTGAATTCTCCGTTCTCCTGACTCGGACCGCTTTCACCCGGTTATATACCTTCAGGTTTGCGGGTGCCTACAGGTGCGTCACATACATATCAGGTGGAACCCATGGCTTCCAGCTAGCTACAACAGCCCTTCCTAATTAGGGCTCCTTCAGGGCTCAACAAAAAAATTATAATCAATCAGGATATTCCAGACAAAATTATTATAATCAGCCAGGATATTCTAGGCAATATCCCCAAAGAGAAATAAGACCAAGCTCATACTGTGCCCCAGGCCGCTGCCCGAGGTGTAAAAAGAGAAATCATTGAGCCAATAAATGCCGTTCTAAATTTGACATCTATGGAAATGTTTTGTCCAGGAATTCAAAAAACGGGGCACGGGGCCGAATGCCTCGGGGCCCACAAATGTACGAGGCATTAGACGAGGAATATCCTCAAACATCCATACAGATGATTCCTCGTCACAATCCCTCCTACCCATTGACTCCCTTGTCAGAGGGACAAGAGGAAGTGCAGGACTAGACCTCTGTTCCACCACCTGAATAGTGCTAACACCTGAAATGGGGGTTCAACTTATTCCTACGGGAGTCAGGGGACCTCTTCCCTCAGGGACTATAGGACTTATCCTTGGGAGAAGTTCTAAAAGCCTATTAGGTTTTCAAGTAACCCAAGGTGTTATTGACTCCGATTACTAAGGAGAAATAAAGATAATGCTTAGTTCACCTAGAGGTATTAGCTCTGTTAACCAAGGAGATAGAATTGCTCAGCTGCTTCTCCTTCCCAGTTTCCACAACTCATTCAAGAGTATGCCGCAGAATAGGAACAATAGAGGATTTGGTTCCACTGGCTTGGGACCTATGGCTTGCTGGGTTCAGGATTGTTCACGGAGGCCTATGTGCAAAATAAAAATTGAAGGTATAGAGATGGAGGGGCTGATTGATACTGGGGCTGATTCTTCCATCATTAATCTACAACAATGGCCCAAGCACTGGCCTCTGCAGAAGGCCTCAACTAGTTTAAGAGGCTTGGGATATACTAACATCCCAGCACAAAGTGCTATAGTCTTAAATTGGGAAGATAATGAAGGGCATAAAGGAATATTCCAGCCTTATGTTTTGACCAGCTTGCCATTTACCCTATGGGAAAGAGATATTCTACAGCAAATGGGGGTACACCTCGCAACCAAGCCTGCAGGTGTTAAAAATAAAAATCTAGAGATGGTGGGGGAAGATGGCCGACAGGAGGGAGGTGCTCTCTGGATGCAGTTGCTGAAGGACGCGGAGTGGGAAGTTTGAGCGCTTTGCTGGCGGTTCTTTTGCGACTGAAAGGGAGCCGAGACATTCCTGCACCTCTGGACAGCGAAATACAAAGTTCTCAGGGCCACAACAACCAGGGACAGAGTCCCAGCGGTCCACAGCCCGAAACAACGCTGTCCGTGCTGCAGGCGCAGGGGCTAAGACCATCTCGGCAAGGAGACGATCCACCCAGCGGCTTTGAAACTGACCGGCAAGGAGGGATAAAAAGAGGCCTAGAGGCGTGGGCGGTGTCCACGTGGAGCTCTTTTGCACTGCTTGCCAAGCCGACCCCCCGCACGATCTGGACCGACACAAGGGTCTGTGGAGCAGCTGCTGAATGGGAGGAGAACTCCGCCATCTTTGAGAAGTGCAGTGGCTGAGCCAGACAAAGGGGAAAAGACGGAGGAGACAACAGCTGCAGACATCCAGGGAGCCCCATCGCTTAGAAGGCAGCGCACACCTGGGTGAGACTCGGGTAACCAGCAGGGGAGGGCGTGTCTGAGGCCAGCCCAGCGGCCACAAGAAGCTACAACTGTGGGTGGGCGTGGGGAAAGGGTGCCTTCTGGAGGATCCTCTTCCCGGAGCCATTCATCTGCTGACACACAATCACCCTGAGCCAATCTTCCCCCTGAGCGGCCGCTGACATAGGGTGCAGACTTGACTCGCAGACTTTCTGGACGTGATCCAATGCAGTTGGCTTAAACTGGAAAGGGAAAAGAGAAGGGGGGCTTCCCAGGGCCCGTTTTTGTTTTGTTTGAGACTTGGGGTTCGACGTTTTTTTTTGTTGTTGTTGTTTTTTTTGTTGTTGTTGTTGTTGTTGGTCGGTCTGCTTGTGCTATTGGCTTTTGTTAGATTGTTTATTGATTGTTTATTGTTCTTTCTCTTTTTTTTGGCTTTGTTCTGTTCTGCTTTTTTTGCATTGATTGTCAGAGTGTTTGATTGTTTGCTTCTGCTCCTTTTCTCGTTCCTTCTTTTCTTCCTTCTCACTTTGGCATCTCTTCTTTCTCCTTCATCTTTCATATTTGCACCCTGCCAGTGCATACTAGACAGAGACAAAAACAAGCTGTACGCAGAATTTGGGATTTCTAGAAACAGCGCAATTGAACTGGATAGAAAAGAGGTGCTATATATAGTTTACTCTCCATTTTCTTGATTCTCTATCTCCTCTCTCTTACAACAATTTCTACTCTTTTATCATTTTTTTTCTTCTTTTCCATCTTACTTTATATATAAATTGGTCTCTTCACCTAAGTGTCTACTCCATTCTCTATCTTCTCTCTTCTACTGATACCAAACCACTTCCAGTAAACCACGTCAATAGAACTCTCCTCTCATACTTTCCAAGAAAGAACAATTCAAGACGCTTCCTTCTTCTTAAACATAATACCTCTGTATCCAATACTTGAAGCTATAAAACCCCATCAGAAGCATACAGAGTAAACTGGAAATAATATCTCGGTTAACAAAATCTGTACATTGTGATCAAAATTGAATTTTCTGAATAGAAAGTGTTAGGTTTTAAAGTGTAAAGGAATTATAAGGGGAGCTGATAGCTTCGTACTACAGGAACAACATAAGGAATTAAGGTAAAATCGAAACAGTCAAGGTCCCACAGTGCAGGAAGAAAAGACACACAAGCAGCATGAAAAAACAAGGGAAGAAAGTGACACAATCAAATCAAGATTCATCATCAGTAGATTTCATGGCAAACACAGTTGGTCAAATGCCAGAGATGGAATTTAGAAATTACATATGCCAAATGTTTAGGGAACTTAAGAATGAACTCAAAAATGAGATGAGGGAGCAAGTACAGGAGGCAAAAGATCATTTTGACAAAGAACTCCAAAAACAAATACAGGAAGTAAAAGATTACTTCAATAGGGAAATAGAGGCTCTAAAGAGAAACCAAATAGAAATTCCAGAAATGAAAGAAGCAATAAACCAAAATAAAAGTTCAATTGAAACCATCTCCAACAGAGTAGACCACTTGGAGGAAAGAACCTCAGACAACGAAGACAAAATATTTGTCCTAGAGAAGAATTTAGATCGTACAGCAAAACTCGTTGGAAATCAAGAACATAACATCCAAGAATTATGGGACAGCATAAAAAGACCAAACTTAAGAGTGATTGGCGTAGAGGAAGGGGCAGAGTTTCAAGCCAAAGGAATGAGTAATCTATTAAACGAAATAATTACAGAAAATTTTCCAAACTTGAGGAATGAATGGGAAAACCAAGTTCAAGAGGCATACCGAACACCAAACAAACAAAATCTCAACAGATCCACACCAAGACACATTATAATGAAAATGCCTAATATACTGAGCAAGGAGAGAATACTAAAAGCCACAAGAGAAAGGAAGCAGATCACATATAGGGGGAAACCAATCAGACTATGTTCAGATTTTTCAACCCAGACCTTAAAAGCAAGAAGATCCTGGAATAGCATATTTCAAGCTCTGAAAGAAAAGGGATGTCAACCAAGAATCTTATATCCAGCAAAATTGAGCTTTAGATTCGAAGATGAAATAAAAACCTTCCACGACAAGCAAAAGTTAAAAGATTTCACATCTCGAAAGCCAGCACTTCTGAACATCCTGGGCAACATTTTTCATGAAGAAGAAGAGAAAGATGATAATGAAAATGAACAAAGGGAGATATTAAACTAAAGGAAATACCAACCAGAAGAGAAACCTAATCAAGCTAAAGACCATAATTTAAATAAAAATGGATGGGAATAAAAATCATATCTCAATAATAACCCTGAATGTTAATGGCCTAAACTCGCCAATCAAAAGACACAGATTATCAGAATGGATTAAAAGAAACGACCCAACAATTTGCTGTCTCCAAGAAACACACCTCATAGAAAAAGACATCAACAGACTGAAAGTGAAAGGATGGGAAAAGTCTTATCACTCACATGGCCGGCGGAAGCAAGCAGGGGTTTCCATTCTCATATCAAATAAGGTAGACTTCAAACCAAAACTAATCAAGAGGGACAAAGATGGATATTTCTTATTACTTAAGGGAACCATTCATCAACAGGATATAACAATCATAAATCTATATGCCCCAAATAATGGAGCACCTACATTCATCAAACAAACGCTTCTCAAGTTCAAGAGTAAAATAGACCACAACACAGTTATTCTAGGGGACTTCAACACACCTCTCTCAACAATGGATAGATCATCCAAACAAAGGCTAAACAAAGAAACTTTAAGCCTCATTAAAACAATTAATAATTTAGATCTAACGGACATATATAGAATATTTCATCCCTCAGTAAACGAATACACTTTTTTCTCAGCAGCACATGGTTCCTTCTCCAAAATAGACCATATATTATGTCACAAGGCAACTCTCAGCAAATATAAAAAAATAGGCATACTACCCTGCATGCTATCAGACCATAAAGGGATGAAATTGGAAATCAACGACAAAACAAGGAATAAGAAAAACTACTCCATCAACTGGAAGCTAAACAACATGTTACTGAATGAACAAGGGGTTGAAGAAGACATCAAAGAGGAGATCAAAAAATTCTTAGAGGTAAATGAGAACACAGATACTTCATATAGAAATCTCTGGGACACTATGAAGGCAGTAGTAAGAGGAAAATTCATTGCACTGAGTTCATTCCTTAAGAGGAAAAAAAACCAACAAATAAATGACTTAACATCACACCTCAAAGCATTAGAAAAAGAAGAACAGACCAACACCAAGAGCAGTAGAAGACAGGAAATAATTAAAATCAGAGCAGAAATTAATGAAATCGAGACTAAGGAAACCATTCAAAGAATTGACAAGACTAAAAGTTGGTTCTTTGAAAAAATAAACAAAATTGACAGACCCTTAGCGATGCTAACGAAAAGAAGAAGAGAAAAAACTCAAATTACTAACATTCGTGATGAAAAAGGGAATATCACAACAAACACCTCAGATATACAGAATATAATTAGAAATTACTTTGAAAACCTGTACTCTAATAAAATAGAAAATACTGAATGCATTGACAGATTTCTAGAGTCATATGATTTGCCTAAACTGGATGTGGAGGCTATACACAATTTAAACAGATCAATTACAAGCAAAGAAATAGAAGAAGTCATCAAAAAGCTACCAACAAGGAAAAGTCCAGGACCTGATGGGTTTACAGCCGAGTTCTATAAGACTTTCAAAGAAGAACTAATTCCAATGCTCTTCAAACTATTCCAAGAAATAGAAAAAGAGGGAGCTCTTCCAGACTCTTTCTATGAGGCCAATATCACATTAATTCCAAAGCCAGGCAAAGACACATCCAAAAAAGAAAACTTCAGGCCCATATCTTTAATGAACATAGATGCAAAAATCCTCAACAAAATCCTGGCAAATCGGATACAAAAACATATCAAAAAGATAGTGCACCATGATCAAGTGGGGTTTATCCCAGGGATGCAAGGCTGGTTCAACATTCGGAAATCAATAAACATAATACACCACATCAATAGACTTAAAGACAAAAATCATATGATCATCTCAATTGACGCAGAAAAAGCATTTGACAAAATACAACACCCCTTTATGTTCAAAACACTGGAAAAACTAGGAATATCAGGAACATATCTCAACATTATAAAAGCTATATATGCAAGGCCCCGAGCTAACATTATCTTAAATGGTGAAAAATTGAAAGCATTCCCTCTAAAAACTGGAACAAGACAGGGATGCCCCCTCTCACCACTGCTATTTAACATAGTACTGGAAACTCTGGCCAGAGCAATTAGACAGACGAAAGAAATTAAAGGGATCCAGATAGGAAAAGAAGAGCTCAAATTAGCACTATTTGCTGATGACATGATAATCTTCCTAGAAGACCCAAAAAACTCTACCAGAAAACTTTTACAACTAGTAAATGAATTTGGCAAAGTTGCAGGATACAAAATCAACACACATAAGTCAAAGGCATTTTTGTACATCAGCAAAAAAGACTCTGAAAGGGAAATGATGAAAACTACCCCATTTACAATAGCATCAAAAAAAATAAAATACCTGGGAATCAACCTAACGAAAGAGGTGAAAGACCTGTATAACGAAAATTATAGAACACTAAAGAAAGAAATTATAGATGAACTCAGAAGATGGAAAGACCTACCTTGCTCTTGGATAGGTAGAATTAATATTGTCAAAATGTCCATACTACCAAAAGCACTATACAGATTTAATGCAATTCCAATCAAAATCCCAATGTCATTCTTCAAAGAAATAGAAATAGCAGTCATGAAATTCATCTGGAAAAATAAGAGACCCAGAATAGCCAAAGCAATCCTGAGCAAGAAAAGTGATGCAGGGGGCATCACCATACCGGACCTTAAATTATACTATAGAGCAATAGTAACAAAAACAGCATGGTATTGGCACCAAAACAGACTGGTGGACCAATGGTACAGAATTGAGGACACAGAAACTAATACATATAATTTCAGCTATCTTATATTAGACAAAGGTGCCAAAAATGTACAGTGGAGAAAGGATAGCCTCTTCAACAAATGGTGCTGGGAAAACTGGAAATCCATATGCACCAAATTGAAATTAAATCCTTATCTCTCACCATGCACAAAACTCAATTCAAAATGGATCAAGGACCTAGGAATTAGAACAGAGACAATACGCCTAATAGAAGAAAAAGTAAGCTCCAATTTCCAACATGTCGGATTAGGCCACAAGTTCCTTAATAAGAATCCTGTAGCGCAAGAATTACTACCAAGAATTAATGAATGGGATAGATTTAAACTAAAAAGCTTCTTCTCAGCAAAAGAAACAATCAGTGAGGTGAATAGAGAGCCAACTAATTGGGAACAAATATTTAGTACATGCACATCAGACAGAGCACTGATCTCTAGAATATATAAAGAACTCAAAAAACTTTACACCAAAAAAACAAATAACCCAATCAATAAATGGGCTAAGGAATTGAGAAGATACCTCTCAGAAGAAGATACACGATTAATTAACAAATACATGAAAAAATGTTCAACATCGCTGGCAATTAGAGAAATGCAAATCAAAACTACTCTAAGATTTCACTTCACTCCAGTCAGAATGGCAGCTATCAAGAACACAAGCAACAATAAATGTTGGAGAGGATGTGGGGAAAAAGGCACACTCATACATTGCTGGTGGGAATGCAAAATGGTGCAACCATTATGGAAAGCAGTATGGAGATTTCTTGGAAAACTGGGAATGGAGCCACCCTATGACCCAGCCATCCCACTCCTGGGTCTATTCCCAAAGGACTTAAAAACAGCATATTACAGTGACACAGCTATCTCAATGTTTGTAGCTGCGCAATTCACAATAGCTAGGTTGTGGAACCAACCTAGATGTCCCTCAGTAGATGAGTGGATTAAGAAAATGTGGTATATACGCACAATGGAATTTTACTCAGCAATAAAAGAAAATAAATTAATGGTATTTGCAGGTAAATGGATGAAGTTGGAAGACATAATGCTAAGTGAAGTTAGTCAGTCTCAAAAATCCAAGTACCAAATGTTCTCTCTTATATAAGGAGGCTAGTCCATAGTATTGTTGGATGGGAGGGTACATACGAGGACTAGAAGAACACTAGAATGGTCAAAGGGAAGGGAGAGTAAGGGAGGGAGCAAGGGGGGAGGGAGAGGGAGGGAGAAAAGGAAAAAGAAAAGAAAAGGTGTGTTTGAATGAGATGGATATCATTTCCTAAATGCATGATTGAAGACCTGAATTGTACGAATATACTCTGTATGCAAGCAATTGTATGTAAAAAAATGCTAAATAAAAAAAAAATGCATTGTGTACATCTAAAAGCAAATAAATAAATATTTAGAAAAAAAAGGAAAAAAAAAAAAAAAAAAAAAAAAAAAAAGAAGGTTCAAAAGAAAAAAAAAAAAATAAATAAAAATCTAAATCATCATCAAAAGGGTAAAAGAAGCCGGGCGCAGTGGCGCAAGCCTGTAATCCCAGCACTTTGGGAGGCTGAGGCAGGAGGATCATGAGTTCAAAGCCAGCCTCAGCAATGGCGAGGCACTTAGCAACTCAGTGAGACCCTGTCTCTAATAAAAACACACACAAAAAAAGGGCTGGGGATGTGGCCCAGTGGTCAAGTGCCCCTGAGTTCAATCCCCGGTACCACAAAAAAAAAAAAAAAAAAAAAAAAAAAAAAGGGTAAAAGATATTTTTTCTAGGGGCCACTGAGAAAACAATTTTGAAAATACCATGGCATTCTGATAAGCCAGTTTGGGTCCCTCAGTGGCCCCTATCTAGAGAAAAATTACAAGCGGCCCACCTATTTGAAGGAACCCCAATTAGGAAGGGTTATTGCGGCTAGCTGGAAGCCATAAGTTCCACCTGATATGTATGTGACGCACCTGTAAATGCACATGAGGCACCCGCAAAACTAAAGGTATATAACCGGGTGAAAGTGGTCGGAGTTAGGAGAAAGGAGAACGAATTCATTCAGTCAGTCGTGCAGTCGCTCGGGTCGGTCAGAAGAAGAGTTCGGGTCGGAGAAGAAGAAAAGAATCAGAGCGGCCAGAACGTAGGCAGAGCGGTTACAAAAGAGAAACCAGATAGAAGAAGTAATTGCTGGTCAGAGTTAGGCCGAGGCTCCCGAGGAAGAAAGAAGAAAGAAGAAAGAAGAAAGAAGCTCTAAAAAATAATCTTTCTCTAAGCTAAGCTCTCTCTATCTTTCTTTCTCTCTAAGCTAAGAAGAAAAGAAGAAAGAAGAAAGCTCTCTCTAATCTCTCTCTAATCTTTCTCTCTAAGCTCTCTCTAAGAAAATAGAAAAATCTTTCTTTCTCTCTCTAAGCTCTCTCTAAGAAAGTAGAAGTAAAAGTAGTAATAACTTTACTCTGCCTCCGAATTTTCCTCCCGGGTTTCGGTACCAGGCGCATACACCTATTAATCCAAGAACAACTAGAAGCAGGACACATAGAACCTTCCATCTCTCCCTGGAATTCCCCCATATTCGTAATCAAGAAAAAATCAGGAAAATGGAGATTGTTACATGACCTTAGAGAAATCAATAAAACTATGCAAATTATGGGCCCTACCCAACCTGGACTTCCTAATCCTGTAGCTATTCCTAAAAATTTCCATCTTATAACTCTTGATATAAAGGATCATTTCTTTTCCATTCCCCTACATCCTCTGGATGCCCCCAGGTTTGCTTTTTCAATTCCTTCTATCAATAATAATGGCCCTGATAAAAGATATCAATGGAAAGTGCGACCGCAGGGAATGGCTAATAGCCCCACTATATGTCAAATCTATGTAGACAAAGCTATCCAGCCCATTAAGAACAAATACCCAAACCTTATGTGCCTCCATTATATGGATGATGTTTTGCTTGCTCACCCTAATCAAGAAATCTTATTTACTATATTCAGTGATATGACAAAAAATTTAAAAAGATATGGATTAAAAATTGCTGAAGATAAAGTTCAAACTAGATCTCCCATATTATATTTAGGATTTAAAATCATGGATACCTTTATTAGGCCTCAAAAATTTTAATAAATAAAGAACATTTGACCACCCTCAATGATTTCCAAAAACTGCTGGGAGACATTAATTGGCTTCTCCCTACACTAAGCCTCACTACTAGACAATTAAAACCCTTATTTGATATCCTTCTTGGGAACCCTGATCCATCTTCACCGCGAACATTGACTCCTGATGCTAGGGAAGCTTTAAAGTTAGTAGAAAAGGCCATTGAAAGATCCCATTGTGATAAAATTGATTTTGCTTGACCGCTGATATTGATTATTATTTCTTCACAATATACACCCACAGGAGTATTTTGGCAACAGGGACCTTTATTATGGATATATTTACCCATCTCTCCTAAAAGTACAATTCAGTCTTATACCTCCATGGTGGCTAAACTTGTTCTTCAAGGACTTAAGACTTCTACTAAAATATTTGGCATTCACCCTGCTACTATTACTCCCTATTCATCATCACAGTTTGAATATTTGTGCTTCAATGATAATGATTGGGCTATAGCTAGATGCTCTACTTCTGCAAATTTTTAAAAAAATATTTATTTATTTACTTTAGTTGTACACAATGCAATGCATTTATGTTTACGTGGTGCTGAGGATCGAACCCGGGCCACGCACGTGCGAGGCGAGCGCTCTGCCACTGAGCCACAACCCCAGCCCTTCTGCAAATTTTGATAACCATCTTCCTAAGTCTCCTATACTATCTTTTTTGTGTCAATCATCCCATTATATTTCCACAGGTAATAAAAAATCAACCTATTCCTAAGGCATTAAATGTATTTACAGATGGGTCCTCTAACGGTACTGCTGCAGTAGTCACTCAAAAAGAAAATGATTCATATTACTGCCCATAAATCAGCTCAATTAGTAGAACTAGAAGCAATTATTATAGCTCTTAAAAGTTTTAAAGAACAGCCCATAAATATTTTTTCAGACAGCCACTATATTGTACATGCTGTCCCTAAATTGGAGCTAGCAGGTCCAATAGCACCTCATACTCCAGCCTTTAAATTGTTTTTTTCAAATTCAAAACCTCCTATGGGAACATAAAGAACCTTTGTTTATTGGACATATCAGAGCTCATACTAATTTGCCTGGTCCTCTCCATGAAGGTAATCAAAAGGCCGACGCCCTCACTCAAACAATCTTTATATTTTCAGCAGTCCAACAAGCTACCTTGTTCCATTCTCAATTTCATGTTAATAGTACTACTTTACAACAAAGTTTCAAAATAACTAAAGATCAAGCTCGAACAATTGTGAAGGATTGTCAATCTTGTGTGACACATTTGCCCAATCCACATTATGGGGTTAACCCAAGAGGATTAATGCCCAATCATTTGTGGCAGATGGATGTCACTCATGAGCCAAGTTTTGGAAAATTGCAATTTATTCATGTGACAATAGATACATGCTCAGGCATGATTTTTGCTTCCTTACATTCTGGAGAAAAAGTTAAAGATGTTACATCTCATTGTCTGCAAGCTTTTGCTGCATTGGGCGTCCCCAAAATGCTTAAAACAGATAATGGCCCTGCATATATGTCCTCATCTTTCAAACAGTTTTGCGCAAAATTCAATATATCCCATAAAACAGGCATCCCATACAATCCTCAGGGTCAGGGCATTATTGAAAGAGCAAACCACACACTGAAAATTATGTTATTAAAACAAAAAGAAGGAAATTGGAAAAATCCTAGGGACAGATTGGCAGTTGCCCTGTTTACCTTAAAATTTTTAACTTTAGATTCTAATGGATATTCGGCTGGAGACAGACACTGGAATCCACACCAACAACATAAACCTTTGGTTTACTGGAAGGATGTTCTTTCAGGTACATGGAAGGGTCCAGATCCAGTATTAATTTGGGCGAGAGGATCTGTTTGTGTTTTTCCAAAGCATGAATCTTCTCCAATATGGATACCATCTAGATTAATAAAACAGATACCAAATCGAAAGGACCAAGATGAAGTTATTGAGGAATCAAGATTAATAAAACAAGTACAAAATCAAGAGGACCAAAATGAAGGTATGGAATGATTAAAGAGTCCTCCAATAAATTCACAATTTAAGTCTCATTCCTCCCGGCCAGGACAAGAAGATCTCTCATTAGTGTGCACACAATTGTATTTTTTTCTTTTTATATATGTCTTTATGTCTGTGCATTGTCTAAATTTCATGTTAATGTGATGTCACAAATATATGTTTGTATGTGCGTCTGTCCAGTGTGACATCACAAATAACAAAGCACTTATGAAAATTAATATTATAAAAAATTAATTATAAAAAATATATACATATGGATCCAAATAACTTTAATTCATTTAAGTTTAGAGTATTTAATTTGGGTAAACAATTTAAAAAGTGAAGCTACTTTCAATTTTGATTTATAGGTGTCCCTGGGACTTCTCTTCAGCAAAGAATATGACTAATACTTTGTAACCTAATATTTTGGTATTTGACATGGTATTGTTTATTTGTAATTAACTTTATTTGTTTAATAGCTGATTAATTTGAATTATTTCAACAGGTAATTTCATAGAAGGTTGCTGTGTATGCAGAGACTCGGGGGTTCTAGCTAACAAATTATTTTTCCAAAGTGCTTTTAGCTTTTCTTTAATCTATCTTTAATGCAGTAAATACCCTCAGTCTTTCTTTGATTTGTTCTGAATGTGATATTTTGCCAGGTTATGTTTGTGGGAGCTCAAGCAGCAATGTGTGTGAGCAGAGATCAACTTTAATTTTCTAATCTAATAATTCTATTTTTTAGTTTGACAACTCGCCTCTTGACTCAGTGCTGGAATAGCACTGCCTTCCTTTAATAATTGATGCTTGAGTTTCTAGGTAGCGGACCCTGAAGATTTGCTGGTGGCATTGTCTAGACATAAAAAAGACGGCTGCTGCTACAGCTTCAACCATTCCTGCTGCTCAAGCATCAAACAACCTCACCAGCAGTGTGGCCTCTGCTCTGCATGCATGGGGCCTCCTAGATCCACGTGTTATAACAAGTGGACATTTTGATCTTTCATTATTTGGGACATTACAGGACAATACCTTTTGGGTATTTGTCTAGAGAACTAAATGCGTTACTTGATGGAATTTAGGGCAGCTGATTTGCTTAAAGACCTTGATTCATTATGGAACTTGGCTCGTCAGCAGAAGGCATGCCGCCTTAAAGCTGCAGCATCTCCTCATGATTGGACGGCTGTTAGTCAACACACAGTCGATCCTGAAGGGCTCAATTGGACGTCTGGTTATCCAATGACGGGTAAGATCGCCAGAGGGGGACAACCTAAGACAGGCACAGTCAATCCGGATGAGGTCGTCACCCATCCACGGGACAGTCTCATGTGGCCGACATATCAACCTAAGATAGGAATCAAGGGCACAGCCTTGATTATCCAATGACAGGTAAGAATGTTGGTTGCACATGGACGTCCTAGAGCATCCCCTCTTTTAACACAAGGGGGGAAATGTAAGAGCCCTAATTGAGGAGATAGCTAAGATGGCAGCTGGCTGAGAGCCATAAAGGTGTTCAAGTGTTTTCACCTGATATTCATGCATTTATCTAAGAATCTTTTTATGCTTGTGAACACTGTGTGATGCACCTGTAAGCTCGAGCTGTTAGCACGTGTCCTTGTTAAGGCAAAAAGTATTTAACCGGGTGAGGGTGAGTTAGAGGGGTGGTTGGAGTTGGAGTTGGAGAGGTTGTTGGAGCCAGAGAGAGAAGTTAGAAGAGAGAAGAATAAAAGAACTTTTTCATTTCCATCCTGCCTCCGAATTTTCTCCCGCGGCGTTGTTGCTGCAAGCGGCAATCGCTACAGGAGGCAACATAAAGGGAAAAACCAACCAAAGGAAAAACCAAGTCAAACTAAATATCAAAAATAATAAAAAAATAAAAATGACTGGTAATAAAAATTATGTCTCAATAATAACCCTGAATGTTAATGGCCTAAACTCACCAATTAAAAGACATAGACTAATAGATTGGATTAAAAAAACAGACCCAACAATTTGTTGCCTTCAAGAGACACATCTCATAGATATCATTATCCTAAATGCATGAATGAAGATCTGAATGGTACTTATATATTTTGTATACAAACAGTTGTATGTAAAAAGATGCTATATATGTGCATTATGAATTGTAATACATACTACTATTATAAATAAAAAAAGAAAGAAAAAAAAGAGACACACCTCATAGGAAAAGACACCCATAGACTAAAGGCGAAAGGATGGGATAAAATATATCACTCACATGGTCTACATAAGCAAGCAGGGGTCTCCATCCTCATATCTCTGCACCATTTTTAGTACTCTAGGCAGAAATTAATACGCCATGCTCAGAGAAAAGGAAGTCTAAATATATGGGCAGAGCCTGGGAAGGTAGGGTGAAGACAGAAGGAATGCTGAGGAAAGTCCAGGCAAGTAAGCTGGACTATGGAAGATAGGGTTGTTCAACCAAATTGAAGACAAGATTAGAAGAGAAATTAGAGGACAACTTAAAAAGCAAGGTGATATAAAAATTGTCATGAATCCTAAACATAAAAAAGAAAATAAGGAGAAAGACAATGGGGAAAGTATTGTCAGAAGCACAAAGTCGGGGAAGAGGCAGAGTGTGAAATGAAGACAAGCCTTTCCAGATAAAGGAAGGCAGACCGCTGGGTCAAAAACATAAATAGTACCTTCCAAGAAAGGCTGAGGTCGGTGAGGATTAGCACATATGCCATATATAACTTCGAGGAGTGAGAAAAGTAGAAGAGCCCTTGTGCAGCCTCTGATTCTGTAGCCTAAGAGCAGCCAGAGCTTTGCTGAGAGGCAGGGTGTTAGGGCAGACAACAGAAAGGGGTAAGGGCATGTTAGTGTGTCTTCAGTGTCCTTCCATCTCCTCTGCTGCCACTTCTCAATGTAACCCAGGGAAACTGCTTCACTAGTGCCCTCATCACAAGGCTTTTGCTGTTCTGACTCTTCACCCAAGCTCAACATATGCACACACGCATATGTGTGCACACAAGCTTGCACACACTCTAACACCTCACGAAGTTTGCCTTTGCTGTAGCTCAGTGATTCTGACTTTTGCCATGTTACAGACCTGCAATGATATCCACTAGCTATGCATATCTTTTGAGCACCTGATATATGGCTAGCCTGAATTAAGATGTGCCATAAGTATAAAATATACATACTGCCAGGTGCAGTGGCACATGCCTGTAATCTTAGCAACTTGGGGCCTGAGGCAGGAGGATTGCCAGCCTCAACAACTTAATGAGTTCCTATCTCAAAATAAAAAACAAAAAGGACTAGGTATATAAAACCCTTGGTTTCAATCCCTAGTACCAACACACACACACACACACACACACACACACACACACACACACACACACACACACACACACACACACACACACACACACACAGGATTTTTGTATGGGAATTGCTTGGTGTGGGCCGTGAAAACCTTGCCTTATCCACATAGGCCACATAAATAAGGCTCAACTGCAAGATGACTCAGGTCTTGGCACAATGCCCATTGATCCTGCCAAAACACGTGAAAATAAGTAGTCTTGTGAGGAGTGGCTACAAGAGTGGTTGGCATTCACTTCCCTATCTTGAGAAAAGCTGCCATTAGGCAGTTTCTCATCTGCTTCCCTCATTCCTATAAATTATTGGGCTTTTAGCCAGCCGAGGTACAGTTGTAAGACATACAACTGTTTAGCTGCCGTGTAACATTGGCTACTCAACACCAGACGGTCCCACCATTCATGTAGCATGTCATCTGGGCCCTTTTAAATTCAATATCATCCTGTAGGACAAGGAATGCAGGGAGCTGATACCATTACTAATCTTGTTTTTGCTGCCTCTTTAAGTACTAAAGTATCTAGATTTGTTGTTTTGTTTCGTTTTTTCACCAGCTGACTGCTTGATGAAACCAAAGACTTAGTAAAAAAAAAAAAAAAAAGTAAATTTCTCAATAATTGTTTTATTTTATAATTATTACATACTTAAGATACATTGGGTAAAATAAAATGCAGTATTAAAATTAATTTCAACTATTTACATTTACTTTTTAAATATACTATAAAACTTTTTATTTTTTAAAATTCTTTTATTGGTACATTATAGTCATGCATAATAATTGGGTTCATTTTTACATAATCATACATGCATGAAATTTAATTTGCTCCAGTTCAGTCCTCAGTGCCTCCTTTTTCCCTCCCCTCATCCCCCAGCCTCATTTCCTTTCCTCTACTCTACTGGAATTCCATTTATTTATTTATTTATTTATTCATTCATTCATTCATTCATTTCATTTATACTTCATAGGTATACATAAAGGTGGGATTCACGGTACAGTATTTTTTAATTTTATTTTTATAATTTTTAATATGTACAACTCATAGTGCATGTATTTAGCATCTTTTTACATACAACTGTTTGTATACAAAGTATATTTGTACAATTCAGGTCTTCAATCATGCATTTAGGAAAATGATATCCGTCTCATTCAACCACCTTTTTTTTTCTTTTCTCCCCCTCCCTCCCCCCTTGCTCCCTCCCTTACCCTCCCTTCCCTTTGACCATTCTAGTGTTCCTCTAATCCTCCTATGTACCCCCATCCAAGAATACTATGAACTAGCCTCCTTATATCAGAGAAAACATTTGGTACTTGGATTTTTGAGACTGACTAACTTCACTTAGCATTATGTCTTCCAACTTCATCCATTACGGTACGGTATTTATACATGCACATAGTGAGATTTTTGTCAAATTCATTCTGCATTTCTTCCTCTTTCCTGTCCCTCCTCTCTACCCCTCAATCTCCTTCTTCTGCTCTACTGACTTTCCCTCTATCTGTACGGTATCTGACACCACTTTCCCCCCTTACTTTGCTCTAGCTTCCACATATGAGAGAAAATGACCCTTGATTTTCTGAGTCTGGCTTATTTCACTTAACATGATGTTCTCCAATTCCATCCATTTACTACCATTGCTGTAATTTTGTAATTTCATTCTTTTTTTATGGCTGAATAGAACACCATTATTATATATATATATATATATATATATATATATATATATATATATATATATATAAAGTATATTTGTACAATTCAGGTCTTCAATCATGCATTTAGGAAAATGATATCCGTCTCATATATATATATATATATATATATATATATATATATATATATATCACATTTGTCTCTTGATAGCAACTGGGCTGCTTTCATACTTACTTGGCTATTGTGAATTGTGCTGCTCCAAACTTTGATGTGGCTGTATCTCCACAGAATGCTGATTTTAGAACTTTTAGATATATATCAAGGAATGGGATAGCTGGGTTATATTGTGTTTCTATTCCTAGTTTTTTGAGGAATCTCCATACTGCTTTCCAGAGTGGTTGCACTAATTTGCAGTCCCACCAAATAATGTATAAGTGTACATTTTCGCTCACATCATTACCATTATTTATTATTATTTGTATTCTTTTTTTCCCCTTTGGTACCCAGGATTGAAGCCAGAGACACATAATCACTGAGCCACATCCCCAACCCTTTTAAAATTTATTTATTTATTTTTATTTGAGACGGGCTTTCACTAAGTTTCTTAGGGCTTCTCTAAGTTGCTGAGGCTGGCTTTGAATTTGTGATCCTCCTGCCTTAGTCTCTCAAATTGCTGGGATTACAGGCATATACCATCACACTGGGCATTTTTGTATTGTTTTTACGGGGTACCAGGGATAGAACTTAGGGGCATTCGGCCACTGAGCCACCTCCCCAGCCCTATTTTGTATTTTATTTAGAGACAGGGTCTCACTGAGTTGCTTAGTACCTCGCTTTTACTGAGGCTGGATTTGAACTAATGATCCTCCTGCCTCAGCCTCCTGAGCCCCTGGGATTACAGGCAAGCACCACCACGCCAGGCCATTTTTTGTATTTTTGATAATTGCCATTCTGACTGGAGTGAGAGGAACTCTTATCTAGTTTTAGTTTGCATTTTCCTGATTGCTAGGATGATGAACGTTTTTTCATATGTTTGTTGGCTATTTGCATTTTTTTCTTTTGAGAAACATCTGTTTAGTTCTTTTACCTGTTTATTGATTGGGTTATTTGGATTTGGGTGTTAAGCTACTGATTTCTTTATATATTCTGGATATTAATCTCCTGTCAGATGTTAGCTGGCAAAGATTTTCTCCCACTCTGTAGGCTCTCTCTTCACACAATCATTTTCTTTGCTGTGAAGAAGCTTTTAAATTTGAGCCATCTCACTTCTTAATTCTTGGTTTTATTTCTTGAGCTGTAGGGTTTTTTTTGTTTTGTTTTTTAAGGAAGTGAGTGCCTGCACAACTATGTTGGAGTGTTGACCCTAGGTTTTCATTTAGCAGTTGCTGGTCTAATTTCCAGGTCTTCAATCCACTTTGATTTGATTCTTGTGCAGGGTGAGAGATAAGGATCTAGTTTCTTTCTTGTACATATGGATATCTAATTTCCCTAGCATTATTTGTAAAAATAAAAAAGGGGGGGGTGGGGGCTACCTTTCCTCCAACATATATTTTTGGCACCTTTGTCAATTATTAATATGTGGATTCATCTCTATGTCTTCTATTCCTTTGGTACTCACGTCTATTTTGATGCCAATACCATGCCATTGTTGTTACTATAGCTCTATAGTATAATTTGAGATGAGATATTGTGCTACCTCCTGCTTCACTCTTCTTGCTCAGGATTTCTTTGACTATTCTGGGTCTCTTATTCTTCCAAATGAATTCTAGGAAGAGGCTATCTTTTCTCCAATGTATGTTATTAGCACCTTTATCTAATATGAGATAGCTGTAGTTGTGTATGGTAGTCTCTGTGTCCTCTATTCTGTACGTTTGGTCTACATGTCTATTTTGGTGTCAGTACCATGCTGTTTTTGTTACTATTGCTCTGTAGTATAGTTTAAGGTCTGGTATTGTGATGCCACCTGCTTCACTCTTCTTGCTAAGGATTGCTTTAGCTATTCTGGGTCTCTTATTTTTCCAGATGAATCTCATGACCGCCTTTTCTATTTCTATAAGGAATGTCATTGAGATTTTGATTTGAATTGCATTGAAACTGTATAATGTTTTGGTAATATAGTAATTTTGACAATATTGATTTTGCCTATCCAAGAACAAGGTAGATCTTTCCATTTTCTAAGGTCTTCCTTAATTTCTTTCTTTAGTGTTCTGTAGTTTTTGTTATAGAGGTCTTTCACGTCTTTCGTTAAGTTGATTCCCAAGTATTTTATTTTTCTTGATGCTAGTGTAAATGGGGTAGTTTTCATCATTTCCTTTCAGAGGATTCGTCACTGATATACATAAATGCCTTTGATTTATGGATGTTGAATTTGTATCCTACTACTTTGCCGAATTCATTTACTAGTTCTAAAAGTTTTCTGGTAGAATTTTTTGGGTCTTCTAGGTATATTATCATGTCATCAGCAAATAGTGCTAATTTGAGTTCTTCTTTTCCTATCTGAATCTCTTTAATTTTTTTCATCTGTCTAATTGCTCTGGCCAGAGTTTCAAGTACTATGTTAAATAAAAGTGGTGAAAGGGGGCAACCCTGTCTTGTTCCAGTTTTTAGAGGGAATGGTTTCAATTTTTCTCCATTTAAAATGATGCTGGCCTGGGGCTTAGCATAGATAGCTTTTGTAATGTTGATATACTTTGCTGTTATCCCTAGTTTTTCTAGTGTTTTGAACATAAAGGGGTGCTGTATTTTGTCGAATGCATTTTCTGCATCTATTGAGATGATCCTATGATTCTTAAAGTCTATTGACGTTATATATTATGTTTATTGATTTCCATATGTTGAAACAACCTTGCATCCCTGGGATAAACCCCACTTGATCGTGGTGCACTATCTTTTTTATATGTTTTTGTATTTAATTTGCCAGAATTTTGTTGAGAATTTTTGCATCTATATTCATTAAAGATATTGGTCTTAAGTTTTCTTTTTTGGACATATCTTTGTCTGGTTTTGGGATCAGTGTAATATTGGCCTCATAGAATGAATCTCTTTTTCTATTTCTTGAAATACACTGAAGAGTGTTGGTATTAATTCTTCTTTGAAGGTTTTGTAGAACTCAGCTGTGTATCCATCCAGTCCTGGGCTTTTCTTGGTTGTTAGTTTTTTGATGGTGTCTTCTATTTCCTCACTTGAAATTTATCTGTCTAAATTGTGTATATCCTCCAGATCCAATTTGGGCAATTCATATGACTCTAGAAATTTGTCAATGCCTTTGATAATTTCTCTTTTGCTAGAGTACAAGTTTTCAAAATAATTTCTAATTATCTTCTGTATTTCTGATGAGTCTGTTGTGATATTTCCTTTTTCATCACAGATGTTAGGAATTTGAGTTTTTTCTCTCCTTCTTTTCGTTAGTGTGGCTAAGGGTCTGTCAATTTTATTTATTTTTTCAAAGAACCAACTTTTTGTTTTGTCAATTCTTTCAATTGTTTCTTTAGTCTCAATTTCATTAATTTCAGCTCTGATTTTAATTATTTCCTGTCTTCTACTACTTTTAGTGTTGATCTGTTCTTCTTTTTCTAGAGCTTGAGGTGTGATGTTAAGTCATTTATTTGTTGTTGTTGTTTTTTTTCTTCTTTTAAGGAATGAACTCCATGCAACGAATTTTCCTCTTAATACTGCCTTCATAGTGTCCCAGAGATTTTGATATGTTGTATCTGTGTTCTCACTCACCTCTAGGAATTTTTTTAATCTCCTCCTTGATGTCTTTTGCAACCCCTTGTTCATTCAGTAGCATGTTGTTTAGTTCCAGGTGTTGGAGTAACTTTTTTTATTTTTTATTTTATCATTGATTTCTAACTTCATTTCATTATGATCTGATAGTATCTCTACTTTTTAATATTTGCTAAGAGTTGCTTTGTGGCATAACATATGGTCTATTTTAGTGAAGGAGCCATGTGCTGCTGAAAAGAAAGTATATTCGTTCACTGAAGGATGAAATATTCTATATATGTCCGTTGAGTCTAAGTTGTTAATTGTATTAATGAGATCTAAAGTTTCTTTATTTATCTTTTGTTTGGATGACCTATCCAGTGGTGAAAGATGTGTGTTGAAGTCTCCTAGAATAATTGTGTTGTTTTCGATTTGACTCTTGAACTTGAGAAGGGTTTGTTTAATGAATGTATGTGCTCCATTATTTGGGGCATATAAATTTATTATTGCTATGTCCTGTTGATGAATGGTTCCCTTAAGCAGTAAGAAATATCTTTCTCTGTCGCTTTTGATTAACTTTGGTTTGAAGTCTATCTTATTTGATATGAGAATGGAAACCCCTGCTTGCTTCCATGGCCCATGTGAGTGGTAAGATTTTTCCCAGCCTTTCACCTTCAGTCTATTGATGTCTTTTTTTATGAGGTGAGTTTCTTGGAGGCAGCATATTGTTGGATCTTTTCTTTTAATCCAGTCTGACAGTCTGTGTCTTTTGAATGGGCAGTTTAGGCCATTAACATTCAGGGTTATTATTGACACATGATTTATATTCCCATCCATTTTTGTTTATTTTTGGTATTTAACTTGATTTGGTTTCTCCTCCTGTTAGTGTTTCCTTTAGTTTAATATCTCCCTTTGCTGATTTTCTTTGTTGTTTTTCTTTTCTTCTTCATGGAATATTTTGCCCAGGATGTTCTCTACTTCAGGCTTTCGAGTTGTGAATTCTTTTAACTTTTGTTTATCATGGAAGGTTTTTATTACATCTTTAAATCTAAAGCTTAATTTTTCTGGATATAAGATTCTTGGTTGGCATCCATTTTCTTTTAGAGCTTAATATATTTTGTTCCAGGATCTTCTAGCTTTTAAGGTCTGGGTTGAAAAATCTGCACATAATCTAATTGGTTTCCCCCATATGTAATCTGATTCCTTTCTCTCGTGGCTTTTAATATTTTCTCCTTATTCTTTATGTTAGGCATTTTCATTATAATGTGCCTTGGTGTGGATCTGTTGTGATTTTGTACATTTGGTGTTCGGTAAGCCTCTTGAACTTGGTTTTCCCCATTCATTCCTCATGTTTGGAAAATTTTCTGCTATTATTTCATTGAATAAATTACTCATTCCTTTGGTTTGGAACTCTATGCCTTCTTTTATCCCAATAACTCTTAAATTTGGTCTTTTTAAGCTATCCCATATTTCTTGAATGTTCTGATCATGATTTCTTACCATTTTCACTGTGTGGTCTACATTTTTTTCAAGATTATATATTTTGTCTTCATTATCTGAGGTCCTGTCTTCCAGGTGGTCTAATCTGTTGGTCATGCTTTCAATTGAACATTTAATTTGGTTTATTGCTTCTTTCATTTCCAGGATTTCTGTTTGGTTTCTTTTTAGAAACTCTATCTCCCTATGGAAGTAATCTTTTGCTTCTTGTATTTCTTTATGAAGTTCTTTGTCAAAATGATCTTTTTCTACCTGTTTTTGGTCTCTTATATCATTCGTCAGATCACTGAACATTTTGTACCTCCTGAACTCCCTCTCTGTCATTTCATCTGCTCTACTTGCCATGGAATCTACTAAGGAGGTATGTTGATTTGTTTGGGGCAATTTCTTCCCTTGTTTTTTCATATTGCTTGTGTGACTTCTCTTCTAGCACTGTGGAACCTTCACATTTTTGTTTTTACCTTAAAGCCTTATGATGCCCCTGTTGTACAATGTTATCAGATCCCCATACAAATACTTTACACCCTAAAAACAGACATTTTCTATTCAGATGTTCACAATTTGGTCACAATGTACAGAATTAGTGATTTCAAATATTGTCCCCAATATACTCTGTAGGTTTGTAAAGGGGTTTATAATTTCTGATATTGGACACAGATGTGATATGCTGAGGAGGAGGGAGGTGAGGATATTGAGTTATTATTTCTTATGAAGTGTGAAAGAGAAATCTATGGATGTAGTTTAATATCAGGAGGAGAGAGAGATGAATTGGAGTGAATGAGTTAGAGGGAAGACCGAGGTATATATAAACCAAACTTATGTATATGTTAAGAGAACTAAAAAATGTCAAAGTAGTAGAAATTGGCGAAAAGAGAAGAAAAAGAAAGTTAGTAAAAAATAGAAATATATATATGTATACACACACACACACACACACACACACATATATATATATATATATATATTCTCACAGCTTTGATATACTATTCAGCTGCACACACACACACACACACCAAAAAAAAAAAAAAAAAAAAAAAACTCCACTAAGACGAACACACAAATAAATCACAGACAAGAAATCTTGAGGGAAGATTTCCTGGTTCCCTTCACATCCAGTAGATTTGGTCATCTGTTGTTGGTTTTCAGGATTTTATCGCCATCCTCCAGATGTTGAAAATAACCAAATAGTCACAGAACCAGCCCTAGCTTTGGCTGGGGAATTGGAGAGGAGTTACAATCTGCGTACCTGGTCAGCCAGAGTTCCGAGTTGGGAGTTGGCCCCCCTGGTAAAGGCACTGAAAGGTGATCCAAGATGTAGGCGTCTACTTTCCACATCACAATATTGTTGCAGAGTTATGGGGCTGGTACGCTGTGTTCAGATACGGGCTCTTCCACTGTGTGTGGTTTGTGTAGATGTCAGCTGTCTTCAGAGCCTGTGTAAATTCCTTAGATGTATGCAGGGTTCTGTGCATAAGTGATTCCCCTTTTTTTTTTTTTTTTTCTCGTACCAGGGATTGAACTCAGGGGCAGTTGACCACTGGGCCACATCCCCAGCCCTTTTTTTGTATTTTATTAGAGACAGGGTTTCACTGAGTTGCTAAGTGCCTCGCCATTGGTGAGGCTGGCTTTGAACTCGCGATCCTCCTGCCTCAGCCTCCCAAGTGCTTGGATTACAGGCATGCGCCACCGCGACCTGCAGGTGAATCCCTTTTTATTTCTTCTTTCTCCTTCTGCTGCAGCCACTTTCAAAAATGGCAGTGATCAATCCCCCTGGGAGTAATGGAACCACACAGGACCTGACTGGCATTCCTGTGCGTGGGAATTTGCCAGGTGTCTTGCGTGAAAGCAAGTTGTGTAGCCGAAAGATCAGAGCCTAATCAGTGCCTAATGATCTGCACTGTTCCCCACCAGTGCTTCTGCTGGAATCCTTGTTCTTCTGCACCATTCCCCACAGGCTCTGTTGCTGATATCTTTGTGCGCTGTTTGTCTCCAAATTTGGAGACTCACCCCCTCCCTGCTGTAGGCTGTTGTTCCAGTGCCCCAGAGATGTACGATGGCTTTGGCTCCTTTGTGGGGGCAGGATATCACTAGTAACTCAGCAGTGTTCTCACTACTGAACTTCACTTTACTGACTGACTCTTAATGTCGCCTCTCTCCAGTCCACCATCTCGCCAATCCCTCCTTTCTATCTTCTAAAGTCTTCTTCAGTTTCTTTCTTCAGTGTTCTTTAATTGTCATGGTGAAGATCTTTCACTCCCTTGGTTACATTATTTCCCAAGTAGTTTTTTTTTTTTAGGTTATTGAGAATGGGATAGTTTTCCTGATTTCTTTTTCAGCAGAGTCACTGTTGGATTATAAGGAAACAATTTATGAATGTTGATCTTGTATCCTGCTACTTTACTGAATTTATTTATCAGCTCTAAACATCTTCTGGTGGAGTTTTTTTTGGGGGGGGATTTTCTAGATATAGGATCATGATTAGGTGTAGGATCATGTCAACAGCAAACAGATAATATGAGTTCTTCTTTTCCAATTTGTATTCATTTAATCTACTTCTCTTGCCTGCTTGCTCTGGAAAGAGTTTCAAGAACTATTGTGAATAAAAGTGGTGAGAGTAGACATTCTTGACTTTTTCCTAATTTTAGTGGAAATGATTTCATTTTTTCTCCATTAAGTTTGATGTTGGCTTTGGGTTTGTCATATATATATAGCCTTTATAGGGTTGAGATAAGTTCCTTCTATCCCTATTTTCTCTAGTGTTTTTAATGGGTGCTGGATTTTATCAAATGCTTTTTCTGCATATATTGAGATAATCATATGATTTTTGTCCCTCATTTTATTTATGTGGTGAATTGTATTTATTGATCTACCTATGTTCAACCAACTTTGCATCCCTGGGATGAAACCCACTTGATCATGCTATACAATCTTTTTTTTTTTTTTTTTTTTTTTTTTGGTACTGGGGATTGAACCCAGGGCCTTGTGCCTTCTAGGCAAGCACTCTACCAACTGAGCTATATCCCCAGACCCCTATACAATCTTCTTGATATGTTTTTGAACATGGCTTAATATGCTAGGAAATTTTAAAATATATATGTGACTTGTTTTGTTTTTGTTTTTCCAGTACTAGATTGAACCCAGTGGAGCTCTGCCAGTGAATTACATCCCCTGTAAGAGCCTTAATGAGGAGGTAGCTAAGATGGAGGGTGGCTGAGAGCCAAAGAGGAGGCGTTTAATTGTTTTCTCCTGACCTTAATGTACTCAACTAAGAATCTTTCTGTGCCCGTGAACACTGTGTGACACACCTGTAAGTTGAGTTTTTGACACGTGTATACTTGTTAAGGTGAAGAGTATTTAACCAGGTAGGGCTGGCGAGAGGGGTGGTTGGAGTTGGAGAGAGAATACAGAAGAGAAAGCAGAGAAGAAGCAAGAATAAAGAACCTACTCATTCCCAGTCTACCTCAGATTTCTTTCCCGTGGTATCATTGCTGCAGGCGGCAACAGCTGCAGGCGGCAACAATCCCCAGCCCTTTCCATTTTTCATTTTGGTCTAAGTTGCCCAGGTTGACTTTGAATTTTGCTCCTCCTCTCTCAGTTTACCCTAGTTGCTGGAATTTCACACCTAGTTGGTGGTGTGTGCACCACCATGCCTGGTTTACAACTTGCATTTTTATTAGAGATCACTGCTGTGGTTTGGTAAGGAAAGAGAAATAGGTGGTGTAGAAGAGGTACTAATGCCATAAAATGACATTAAAAATATAACCATCAATTCATAAGGACATTTTAACAACAAAAAATATAGCCATAATCTCAGAATAAATGATAGACCTTTACTAAGTAAATATAATTTTATGGAAACTCATGCAGTGTCCTGATTTTTATATTGCTTCAGCTGATGAAAAAGTCTTTGGATTGATGACAATGAATTTTGGGAACCATTGCTATATAGAGCTCATCTTGTGACATGATAACCAGATAATTTGGATGGGGTTAGAGCTTAAGGGGCCACCACTCCAGGTAACAGTGGAAGATGGGACCAATAGGGGTGTCTATCATCCCATAGGTGTTGGTCCCACCTGATGGCATTATATTTTGCAGTGCTCCATCCTGTCTTCCCACCACCAAATAAGAGAAAGATGTGGGCTATCAGAATCAGAGATAATAACTAGAGGAAACAAGGTAAACAAATACAAATTTATTCTTTTCAAAGTAGAATTCAAGGGAAAGGGAAAAGCACCACAGTAAGTGGCAAAGTTAATTAATTTGCTTCCCACCCCTTCATCCTAAACTTTTCTATACTTGCATGTCACCCTTGCCACCTCCCCCAAATCTTTTCTACAATTCTTATCTTGTGAGCAGTTCTTGCATCAATCAAGAGGCATAGCAGGCTTCAGGCTGGACTCAATACTGCCTTGGGAACAGCAAATACATTCAGCAAGTCATCCTCCAAATATGGCAGCTGTGGGAGGAAATGGACACCGGGAGCAGAGCCCTGGCCTTGAGCCTTATCCTCTCCCACAGCCACTAGTGTTAAAACAGTGAGAAGACAATGAAGTACTTCTTTGTTCCAAGAGCTAGGTTTTTGCAGGGAGGCCCAGTGATAGAGCTGCCCAGCTGAAGAGCTAGGTCTCACATCCCTAGGGCAGGGCCTCCAGTTTCTCTCCCAAGACTGTTTGTGTTAAGGCAGCTACTTTCTTGGTTATCTGTCAACTATGTCAAGGGAAATTAATGGAATTCCCAGCCAGAAATGGTTTCACAGGCCATGAGTCTGCTATTGAGAATGTGAGTTTAAAGAATGCTCTGGCCTAATGTTGGATCTAGAGTCCAGACTCTTTTCAAAGCATCCACCAGGCAACACAGGTACCCCTTAAAATGAATTTGGTGGGAAAACACCTCCCAGGATTGGCCTCTGCCTGGTCTCAGGGTTTGTCATTACTATGGCCCACCATCCTAGTTCTTGGAACGCCAGAAACTCAAACAGGTTCTCTATAGGGAAATATTTTCCAACTTTGGGCGTTGAAGGAAATGGGCACTTGAGAGCCTTGATTCCAGCCTTTCCAATCTTGAGGGAAGGGTACATATCCTCCTGGGTGGGATATTCTATAAGGACTTATATCATGGCTTCATGTTCTTCAGACCGTCAGCCTTCCCCAATGTTATTTCTCTCTGCTCTAGCTGGAAGCAGAGGTACTTTTGCAATGGCATTTTGGTCTCTATCAAATTCTTTTGAGGATAAATTCCTGTCAGTCCTAACTGTTCCCTGGTACTATTGGACAACTTCAGCAAAAACATTCCTTATCACTGATGCTAATCCTACAAATCAGAAGGTTTTCCTTAGATTACCAACCTATCAACTCCCTCACCACCCTTCCAGTACAGGGCCATAAACTACACAGCACCATACATAATACCTTTAAGAGACATGATACATAACAAATACCTGACAACATACAACACATTTTGGTAAATCCAACCCCAATGTGGATTCACAGTGTTCAAGGATCCATTTACCTAATTAGAGGCAAACTGCCAACATATGCTGCAGTGACTGTCACTGGACCCTTGAGCAGTATACTCACCTCAGGTATTACAGGTAAACATAAGACCACAAAGTGTCAGTGACCCTACTAGTGAAGATTCAACTCCTGACCCGCTGCTTCGGTCCACCTACAGCACAAATCCTACATAACAAGATCTACATCGTTTCTACCATTCCTGGCCCACTGCAATTACCACAGGCAGCCCAAGAGCTCTCAGGTGGGATGGGGATTAGAGAAAGGGCTTTACTGGTAAAAGATTTTTCCATATTATCTGCCCTCTGAAGGCAGGCACATGGCTCAAAGTTCCTGAGCCCTCTATCCACAACAAATTTCTTCTATCCCATTCATACCCACAATCAAGCCCCCTACAAAGTTACCTACCCCACTTTGAATGATGTCCAGGTTTGTGTTTCATACTTGCCTACCCTCTGATTACCATGAAGCCAGATACCCAGTTCTGCCAAGAGACCTCATGAACACTGAGGCAGATGTTGTAAAAAAAACGTCTAACACCTGAACCTCTGGCTTGGTGGGGTAGGAGGCAATCTTTGGCTTCTGGACCCAAGCCATTTCCCTGCATCCCTTGGAGCAGGTCAATCTAGGTTCCCAGCAGTTCTATCCACTGACCACTGTTTGATTACAACACAACAGTCCAACTGTCTCACTCCCTCCTTGGTAATCATTGCTTTCTTTAAGACCCTGAACTGGACCTTAGGAATTGAAAGTAGCCAGAGGATGTATTCTGTGTTTTAGCCTTGTAAAAGATAATAAAGACCTTCCTGTTCCTTCTTTTCTTCAGGAGTGGGTAGAGCTTAGATCTGCTCTATTTTGGCACCTGAACCACTGTTTAGGGGGTCCAGGAAAATTCATCCAAGGCCCAGGACTCCAAGGAACAAAATTTGGAATGAGTGAAGAGAACAGAGGGATGCTTCCTGTTAGATTCCACTGTGGCAACAGGCTTCTGTTGCTTTGGTCTGGAGGGCAGCTCACTCCAAACATCAATGGACAGAGACATCCTAGGGAAGCAGCCAGGATGCATCTATCTTTCCAAACAGAGGCTGAGGCTAACAAAGAGCAAGGCAGAACATTAATACTTCAAGAGGTATGAGAGTTTAATGTGTGAGTGAGGCCAGGAGAGTACTGATGTACAGTAGATATGTAGAATAGATATGTATGTATATAAACTCAGGCAAATTAAGTTGACTGCAGGACTCTGGGGGGAAAAAATCTCCTCTTGGTAGAAAGCAGCCTATGTGGGCTTTGGCTCTGTTCAAAGTTCCCAAGCCCACTCCTCCCACCCCCACTACATACCCTGAATAGTTTATGAATAAAGAGGCCATGGTATATGTTGTCTAGGAAGAGTTAGTTCAGTTTGAGAATTGGGTTCACCTTCAGAGTTAGAGAAAAGAGTTTTATGCACAGGAAGGCTCCACTGTTGTCTGGGTGCAAAGTGACCAGCTTCCTTATTCGTGGCCAGTGGCTATCAGGAAGGGGCCACTATTCAGGATGGCTAGTTACAGTTGCCTTATGATTAGCTGGAGGTAATCAGCCACCTCACCTGATTCAGCCTAAGAGACAGAAGGGGCAGAGCCTGGAAGGGTATAAGGCAGTCATACTCCTCCAGGCTAGAGGATGGCTTCCCCTTCCTCACCCAAGGAGAGAAAGCTGCCACTCTTCCTCCAAATCTCTAAGGAAAGAGTCAAAAGAGCAAAGGGTGGCTTCAGTGGAGTTTCCAGAGCATCTCAGTGGCTCTCTTAGAATGCTGAAACCTTCAGGAAAGAGGAAGATTGAGGGGGGAGGCAAGAATCTAAACCTGAAAGAATTTCAGAATGAACTGTCTCCTCCTTGAGGAAAGTCTGCTAGGGACAGTGGCAGAAGGAACTGTAGTTATTCGAGGAGGAAACAACATATAGGTAGAATCTTAAGGGCTAGAGCTATGCCCTGAAGCTGAAAAAACAGGACACATATTACCCAGACTTCTTCAGGAACAGTTTGGAGATGGGAGGAGGTTCAGTAATACCCTTCTGCCTCCCTGGATTGGGCCAGAGAGTAGGGTTTAATCCCTATGTATTCCTAATGGTGGCACCCTGGGATTATTGGGCTTCTCCCTCTCCATAATTCCATGGAGAAGACAAAGGGGCCAATGGGCACTACTTAGCTCTGCAAAGCAGCTTCTCTTTCCCACATGAATAGCCAATTGCCATTTGCCTGTTCTGCAACAAAACGGTAGCATAAGGGACTGGTCTTGAACTTCAGAATTAAAAGGGCACATTTCTAGAGTTAGAGGAATCAGTCCTCCTCTTTACCTGACCCCTCCCCACACACACACACCTCACATACCACCAGCCTTGCTGCTGCCCAGAGCCCAGATTACTCTGGTTGAGGAATATGGGGCCAGTGGGGACTGAAAAGGTTAGGTGAAGGCTGAGGGAAGATTTTGACCAGAATCAGGAAGAATTATGGACTGTAGAATGGGGATCTGGCTCCATCAAGAGGCCAGCAGGGTGCTGGCAGTCACATCAGAGCTTCGCACACTGGGGAAGGCATGGCGGAGCTTCTCCATGATGTCCTCCAAGCATAGGCTGACATCCTGACTCTTTGACCCCACATCATCTGAGTTGGAAAAGAGAAATTTGTGAAGATAATGTTAAACTCCCTTATATGAGGCCAAGAAGCCAAAGTAGGATGCAACTAGGTGATGGGCAGACCCAGAACATTTACATCTTCCTGATAACTATGACTATTACACAGGATGCACTCAATATATATCTGTAAAAGAAACATATGAGTGAATTATCCCCTACTCTAAGATTGAAGGTATGAGGAAAAAACAGTTCTATCCTTAGCAGAACCGTGGGCAGGAAATCTGGGGCAGAACAAAGCCATGGAGGAAGAGGCTGAAAGGGGTTAGGGAACTCACCTGCAGCCTCAGTATCTGGAGTTGTCTGTCCCTTCTCCCGGGGGTGACTCCCTTCTGACTGCTGTGGAGAGGAAGCTAGAGACGAATCTGCAGAGCCATTGCCTTCTGACTCAGTGGGTGGCTAATAAGAAGTAAAGCATGATTTGAGTGGTTTTGCCTTCCTAACATTTCTTTGACAGACTTCTGAGCTTAGAAAGGACCTTAGAAATCTCATGATCATCCCTCAGCCCTTTGAATTTTGGTAGTGCACAGAATCAGTGGCTTACCCTTTTAGGAAACTTCTTAATATATTTAATTACTAATTAACTTGTTCCTTCAGCAACACTTATCAAAGGCTACCAATTCTTATAAGCATGGCAATGCACCTAAAGGTATCTTGCTGTCATTTTGTCTATAATCAAGCTATTTAGAACCCATTTTTCTCTGGACATGTAGAGTTGTATACCTGATCTTTGGTTTATGACATAACAACATATGTTAGAAACCTCCAGGAATTCATTTAGAGGCTGTCTCTTGAAGGATCTGGGGAAGGGGAAGGGAGTACTATTCTCTGTTAGATATAATGACAATAATAAGTAACATCTGTAAAGCATGTACCATATTCCTGGCATCATGCTAAATACTGTAAATGCATTATCTCATTTTATGTTGACCACAATTCTATGATGTTTGTGTTATTATTCTATGATGGAACTTGAGTTTAGTGAGGTTAAGTAACTTTCCTTATATCCCATAGTCATTAACTGGCAGAGCCATACTCAAACTTAGGGATGTCTGACTCCAGAGCCATACTCTCAGAGATGAAAGGAGCAAAAATTAGCAAGAGACCCTTTATTGCAAAAATCCTCTCTTGCCAACATATCCAAACCTGCTTTTTTCTAGCAAGTGCCATACATGTAAAATCAACTTTTGGGATGATTTTTTAAGTTTTTCCATTACTGAGGATTGAACCCAGGGGTGCTCTACCACTGAACTACATCCCCAGCCCTTTTTTAAAAAAATTTGAGACTGGGCTGGTGGTGTTGTAGGCCTAGTGGTAGAGCACTTGCTTAGCATGTGTGAGCCACTGGGTTCTATTCTCAGCACCACATATGAATAAATGAATAAAATAAAGGTCCATCAACAATTTAAAAAATATTTTTTTAAAAATTTGAGACAGGGTCTTGCTTAGTTTCTAATACTGGCCTTGAACTTGTGATTCTCCTACTTAAGCCTCCCTGGTTGCTGGGAATATTGGTGTATGCCATTGTACCAGGCTGAAGTTCATTGTTTCAATACCAGGTTACAACGGGTTGTGAAGAAGTGAGTCCTCAAAAGTCCTCCCTCTGCCCCTCAGTAGCTTGAGAGTTTCACACAAGGGTGGTATGGAAAAGGGGTGAAAGTGAATGGACTAAGGATATGCTCATACCAGTCCCTTCCCTCAGCTTCTCCAATTGCCAGCCCAATAATTCTCTTCAGGAAGTCACCTGGCAGCCACAGCCAAGAAGTTCTTTTTTACTCCTCTTTGATGCACCCCCAACTCTCCAAACCTTCCCTCTATGCTCAGGGATTGGCTTCATTCTTTTTCTGTCTGTAGCCTCACCTGCAGGAGCAGTTCCCTCAAGCGTTGCAGCTGGGACTCTAGTTGCTTGTTGTGGTCTTCAAGGATCTGCATGCGCGTCTCCAGGCGGCTCTTATGCTGCCTGAGGATCCTGGCTTCAGCCAGAAGCTCCTCATTGCGGTGGTCCTGTGCTACCTCAGTGGAGCCCTCAGCTAGGGTGGGTGCCTCAGTCGCCTCCTCATGCTGCCACTTCAAGCGCCTCAGCTCTCCTTGGAGAATCCTGCCAAAGATAAAGCCAAGACCTATGACCCTAAGAGAGTACTGTCCAGATCTAAGATGTTTCTCCATATACCAGTGAAAGCAATCCCCATACTCTCCCATCCCACTTTCCCAGTCATACTCTTGCTTGAACCACTTCCTCTCCAGCATGTATGTCATTTACTCTGGCATTCTGAGAGTTTAGAGCAGAGGGAGCTGACATTTCACATAAGAAATATCTTAGGGCTTTGATGTACTGCTTTGGGGATTAATTCTGACCTTCAAAACAGACAGAAACATGCTCTACAAATAAAAGAGGCATTAGGGCCACTGACTCACCTTCTCCATTTTTAGATTCCAGGAAAATATATAACATAAACAAGAGTTCGCCCATATTGCCTCTTGTCTCCATAGCTCTCCTGTTTGGCCCACTTTGAATGGCCATGCTAGGTCATCAAGAAAACAGATTCCAAAGAGATAGCCTACTTTGAGAAACATTATTCTTTTTTTGCAACAGAACAGAATCACTATCTGCCCAATATTTCCCCAGGCCTTCCCTCTGATACTCTAATGCACTGTTTCTCAAACTTCCTAGTGAGAAACAAGGGTTTCATTGTGGAATAATATGTGATCCTAACACACATGAATAGTCCATGGTTCACACCATTTGAAACCCACAACACAAGTTCAGCAACACTTAAACTAGCCTGCTCAATGAGATGGGTCCACTAATTATATGCTTATATGTCATGGCAATATCCAATTGCTAGAAAAGTTTCTAAAAGCTTACTCTTTATGTATTTGTATTTCCTGGACTGGTGACAAATACTTTGCAGATTGGCTCTTGTCTGCATTCCACACTCTTAGGAACATGATTCCAAAGACTTGCCACTCCAAGTGTGGTCTGTAGACCAGTGGTATGAGTAGCCCTTTGGAAGCTGGTTAGAAATATAGAATTTCAGGCCCTACCCAGACCTGTGGATCATAATTTACATTTTAACAGGCTCCCCAAGTGACTCATGTGCACATTAATGTTTGACAAATGCTACTCTAAGAGTTATTGAAGATTCTACTTCTTTCTGTCAAAGTGGCTTGGACCTTCCTCAGACTCCTGCTGCCATCCCTACTTTATGGAGATTAATTCCATCCCTGTAATCTTTACTTTCTCTCTTCAAGCCTTCAAGTGCTCTATAGTGTCATCATCCCCTAAAATATTTTCACTAGGAGATAAATAATTCTTTCTACTTCTGACATGGGAAGTTCTTTGAGAGCAGGGACATGACCAACTCCTATCTGTATTTTCTGTGTTTTCATTTTCTCTATATGCATGTAGTAGGTACACAGAAAACTTTGGGTTACATTAAAAGGATTCAAATAATTATAAGTTATTGAACAGATACAGTAATTCAGGCACTGAGCTAACCCTTTATATGCCCGATCTCATTTGGTCTTCACAAATGACCCCAGGAGGTCACTTTCTAGACAAGTAAATGGAGTACCACAGAATATAAGTAACTTCTTCAAGGTCACACAACTAAAATGTGGATATGCCAGGTCTTAAATCCCAGCTGTCTGCTTCTGAAACCCACACAAAATTGTGCCATGACCACACTCACCGGTTCTCATCTTCTAAATGGGCTAGGATCTTCTCTAGCTCCCCCTTGCTTTCTGTGGCCATGCTGCATGGAGCCTGCTGTCCATAGGCTAGCTCCCGGTCTGTGATGGGGCTAGAATGCCTCAGCAGGTACTGGTCCTCATCTCTGCATGAGTATTGGGAAAGGAAAACAGGTGGCCAGCTTTAAATAGAGAAACAACTCAGGGTAAGAGTTCTAAGCACTCAGTTCAGGTCCCTGGTGATGCATGCTAGAGTGTTCACTTTTAAGTCACATAGAGAGGGAAAGGCCAAATATTCAAGCATAAGAGGGATAGAAGTTTTCAAAGATGGCAGCAGCTATGGTTAGGGGTACTGAGGGTGAATATTTTCAGGATTCTGGAGCTTCTAGGTTCTCCTTACACATTCCTAGGATATAATGAGCAAATCATTTCCTTTTCTGTGCTGTTTTTCCTCTACCCCACTTGGCTTCCTCACCTCCCAGAGGGATTTGAGTTTCAATCAGGACCAGATTGGTCTATGTAGCTGGCTGCTCCTAGGCTACCTGAGCAGACCAGGGACTTCCCTAGAGATGTAGGACCCCTTCTCTGGGCTATACCACAAGGGAATGCCTTTGGCTATACTTTAGTCAAATCCCTGATGTCTCCCAGGATTGGAGTGGCACTAGATGGGGCTTTGGTATCTTGAGAACAAAAGAATAGCTCCTTTCTGCAGCTTTAGATGAGGGCATATATTATTCTTTCCTCAAAATTGGACATATAAGAACAGAATCTCACAAAAGGAAGGGATATGGGCAGATGGCTCATTCAGTGGATGGAAGGAAGACTGTTTCTCTTTCTAAACACTGTGCCCAGGAAGCAGCCTTCATTTTTTAGGGATTCGAGGACCCTAACCATCACATTCCTGAGGCTATACCCTTCCCAGATAGTGTCAGAAGGATCCCAAGGAGAGCTATTTCTGGAAAATTAGCAGCTGTGGAAACTTACATGCTGTCATCTGGGGACAGGCTGTCATTAAAGAAGGAGCAATTTTGACTTTCCATTTCAGCAAGTCTGGGAAGAAAGAACAGAAACAGTAGAGAAAACAGGATGTGGGGACTTGCTTTCATCTCAAGCACTCTAAACCCACAACAGGATCATTGGCTTTGGGAGCTGCCCCAACCACCCCTAAGTGCTGGGACTAGCGGGCTGCTGCACCTCCCACTGTGTACATCCCCTGGCCCTGGAAAATCCTTCCCCATTGGACTTCCTACAATCCCCCCCCCACCAAAACTTTGTACCTGCTAGCAAAATGCTCAATGCGAGAGTGTGTGTCAGCATGTGGCAACATTGGGGAAGAAGCCGGCCTGAAAGAAAGCAGCAAAGATTCAGAGGACCAAAGACTGGACAGCTACATAGCCTGTTTCCTCAATGCCTCCCCTAACTCCACCCCTTACATTGTGGAGATGGGCAAGAGCTGATGGGAACAGGATACAGAATCTAGATTCTAGCCTATTTCTCAGGTTCGAGTCTAGGTCAGGCCCAAGCAGAACTGCCCTATCACTGGTGGAATCCTCCCTGGAATACTCTTCTAGCCCACCTGGGATTAGCTCCTTCACAGCACAAACATAGTCAGTGAGACTGCCCACGGTCCCTACTCCACCACTGGTACTCACGTCTCACTGCAATCTGCCTCCAGCACTGATTGCACAGGCAGATAACCTCGCTGAGGGTGTTTGCTGAAATAATGTTTTGAGCGGAATTTGTTCTTTAAGGTTGTGGCAAAATCTCTCATGTTCTCGCTGGATGTTGTCTGGTGGGAGACAGGACAGAGACTCATTCTAGTAGCTTCCAGATATTCTGGGAAATTGTGGCTAACCCTAGAGCAAAAGTGTGACTGGAACTCCATCCTATTAACACCTACTACACCCTGCTCCTAGCTAAAGTTCTAGAAGGATACATGCCAAACTATGAACACTAGTTGTCTCTGAGAAGTTGGATTGGAGGAGTGGAGGCCAGGTAAGGATAGAGATATACTTTCCTTTTATATTTTAAATGCTTCTATCTGTATAATTCAAATATTTTTTACAATAAGCATATTTTGTTAATTTAAAATATCTTTTCAAATAAATTTTGAAGATGTAGAGGATGATCAAGAGGTAGAGGATTATCAGCTTGCCATCTCCAGCCAGTTTTCTGTATTTGACTTTTTATAACGTTTTCTTCAAAATGATAATAAATGAAAAGTAAAGGGCATGGTCCCTGCTCCCACTGGGTCACACATGTTTCTGTGCAACAGAATTTGGAGAAGAGATGACAGTTTGGAAATATAGATTATATGGAAATAGGTTGAAAGATGGGGAGGTGGGATGGGTGAAGGAGCAGTGAGAAGGGAGTTGGGGCTTCTGAAATATGTGGGGAGCAGAGTCATCTCAGGAAGGTACACGTGGAGCTATGGGTCTTGAACAAATCACAGGAGCAACTGAGGCTGGAGTTCAGAAATGCTGACCAGTCTGAGCTCAGGTGGCTGTGAAGGGTACAGTTGCCAGTGAAGACCAAGTGGAATTTCTGGGCTAAGGTAAAGAACATATCATTTTGCTTCCTGAGGAAATGAGTAATTAATTTGAGCACAAACTTTGGTATTGACTAGAAGGGGTAGAAGCAATGACAAAGTAGCAAGGAAAGACATGGTGGTCTACTGCAGGAGCAATGCAGGAGGCTAGCCAGGAAAAACTCAAGTGGGCAGGGTAATGTGAGTCACCTGGTACTGTCTTTTTCACTCTGCTTCTTTCCTGAGCCCTTTTTCTGCAGTAAAATAATGGGTGTTCTTTAAGTGGCCAAGAATGTCATGGGCCAACTGTGACCCTAATGAGGAAAAGCTCCAATGGAAGAATAGAGGTCTGAATCCTCTAAACTGGTGAATTATTGGGACATTTTGGGGAATGCTCCCCAAAGGACAACAGAACAACAGTGAGCCAACTCCGGGGAAAAATGGATCAAATCCTAGTACCTGAGTGCTGCCTACCCCTCCCACCCAGCCCAGAGCATCCATACCGGAGTATAATATTCCATGATGGGGTAGTGCAGCTTGTTGCCTTTGCTGGCCCTGCCAGTCAAGAAGCAGGTTTGGCAGATGTCCACATTAAATTGTTTCAGACTCCGGTACCTTGGGGAAAGGAGACATGGTAGGAAAGATAATCCAGTGTGCCACAGTGACTTCACCCATTTCCCTAACATCTCAACACATACACATATTAGAATGGGGTGGGACATGGAGTCATAACATGCTCAACCTCATAAACATAGCAGTGACTGAATCCTCAACAGATGGGGAGCCTTATTTTAGAGACTATAACTCTTCATGATAATCACAAGCCCATATTCCCATGAAGTATGGGAAAGAACATTGTCTTAACACCTTTTTTTAAAAAGTAGGTGGGGAGGGTAATAGGGGTAAAAATCTCATTGTAGCAAATAGCTTTCTAAACAAGGATAGCCCAAAAGCATCCAGGCTTCCAGGTACCACCACTTACCTTGGGGTAGTTACACTTTTAATACAAAAGCAGCTTACTCTACTAGCCTTGGTTAAGCTGGCTATATTTCCAAAGTTTATTTATAATAATAACTCTTTTATTACATAATGTAGAATAGCCTTTTAGATCTACTTCCAAAGCCTGGCTAAAACACCCAGACCTACTAGCATAGAAGAGTGAAATGCTGAGACTTAAAGGAATCAGCTGAATCAATATCTAGTCCTAGATCTACCATCAACTAGCTGTGTGAACTTGGGCAAGTCACATTCCATCTTATAAAAAGTATGGTGTTTGCCGGGTGCGGTAGCACACACCTGTATTCCTAAGTGGCTTGGGAGGCTAAGGCAGGAGGATTGCAAAGCCAAATTCAGCAACTTAGCAAGGCCCTAAGCAACTTAGTGAAACCCTGTCTCAAAATAAAAAATAAAAAAGGGCTGTGGATGTGGGTCAGTGCTTAAGCACCCCTGGGTTCAATCCCTGGTAAAAAAGAAAAATAGCAGGGTATTTGTAGGAACAGTAGTATGTTAGTGCTCTGATAAGTTAAAAAGTTGAGTATTTTATGAAGAAGGCCAAATTCAAGATAATGGGTACCTTTTTGGAGGAAGGAGAGGAATGTAATCAGGGAGACTTAAAATGTATTGTAATAATGTTTTATTCCTTAAGCTTGCTTGTGGGTATGCACTGCAGCGTGCTAGAGACAGTTCCTTATTAGCTCACAAGAATTGGCTGTTCAATTTTAAAAGTTTTATAAGCCAGTTGTTAAACACAGCCATTACCTTAAAATGAAATTATAAAAGCTCACAATTAAATAAATGATAATAAAAACAAAGGTAATAAATATTCAAATCTCATCACTTCTTAATGACTTTATTACAATCTATGCTCTTGTGATTATTTACATCTATTGTACTCGTTAAGTACTCTTTATCTGAAATGCTTGAGACTAGAAGTGTTCCAGATTTCAGTTCTTTTGATTTTGAAATATTTACACATGCTTTTCTGGTTAAGCATCCCTACTCTAGAAAATCCACAATGTTCCAAAATGGATTTGGGAGCATTTCAGATCTTTGGATTAGGGATATTCATCTTGCATCTGCCTGGTGGAAATACTATAAATGTTGTGTAGCTGTGCATCTCTTCCTGACTCTGCTCAGGAACCTCCTGTAAGGAACCTGATGTGGGCCAGAATGGGAATATTTACACCACAGAATTTAGCAAATATTACAAATCAGGTTTCCTTTATTTACTTTCTGGGAAGTTGATTGTGAAATGTTTGTTGGCACACCATTTGGTACGTAAGAATTATTACACTTATTTGCTATACACTTTTGTAGTTTTTTAATATTTCATATTTCAAAAATAAACCAAAAATAAAATATTTCAAAATTTCCAATTTTTAAAAAGTTAAACATTTTGCAATAGAAAGCATTATAACAATATATAGTCATACACAATAATTTAGCTATAACTATACAATAATTATGTAATATGTTATATTGTAATATCTGATTTATATTTCCTATGACATATTTATGATGATTATCATCCCAGCCAGTATTGTTTCTCCTACCTGAACCCCTTGATGGGGCACTGCCTACAGATAGAGCACTTGGTCTGATGCTTTACTTGCTCAGCTATGGTGACCCGATGCAGGACAGCCAGCCATACCATGGACTGGGGCTCCAAGTTGACCCACTCCAGGAACTGGGAAGCTTCAATGACTGGCTTCCCAGTGCTCTGGGGAAACAACAAATCCAATGGATATGATTGAGGCCCAACATATCTTGTCCCTAAGAGTGGCAGCCCTCCAAGAAGCAGGGGAACCAGCAGGGTCTGGGGTGGCCTATCTTCAGAGGTTTCCACCTGCTGTCCTGTCTTAGTGGAGCTGGCACATTTCCCAACAGTACTCCAACCCTAGACTCAGAAAATCCTCTGTTCTGTTGTCCCAGCCCAACAAACTCTCTTACATCTGAATATTTCATGTTGAAAGCCTAGTTTTTGGTCCTCCTTCCATTCCTCCCACACTTTCTTCCATGTTGCTTCCCTCCATCATTCCCCTCACAGTTCCATACTCACAAAACGGAAGCAACTACGGACACTGGGCTCCACATTGCTGCCCCCAAATGCTGCCACTTCACCCAGCTGACGGGGCACCTGAATGGCCTCATGAAGCAGGATACCAAGGTGGCGCTGGTCACACTGGCTGCCTGAGTTGGCCACTTGGCTGAAGAGGTCTGTTGGGCCCACCATCAAGAATGGCCAACCCCAAGGCAGAAATGGCCAGAGAATGATATGAGGAGAAAAATCAGAAAAGGAAGACAGGGAGAGAACATATTGATGAAGCTAATGATTTTTGAAACCAGAATACATAGAGGTCTATCTCTTAGCTTCTAGAATCCTAGGATTCCTAAAAAGAGCATTATCTGAGTTCAGAGAGCAAAAGCAAGACAGACACAAATGGAAAGCATCAGGAAGAGAGGTAGAAAGGGAAAGAGAGAGAGAAGGACAGAAAGCAAGCTGTGTGTAAGTGTAGTGCCAGACACAATGATGAAAAAAACAGATTTCTTAAGAAGTGATATGAGAGCTCAGGCTCAGGGGCATTTACACATACATCATGGTTGGGCTTCCATACCCTCTCATATTCATGTAGTTTAGTAAAGCAGTAATATCTCAATTGTCCACACAAATGGAAGGAAGCAATGGCAAGGATAAATCAAAAAGATGTGCTAATTCAAAACATCCAATCATCTAAAAATGACCTCTATGTGCTTGTGTAATATACTAGCGTACTTATGTTTGAGTATGGACTGTATTGGCACTTCTAGGACCTCCTCCATCTCAGGCCAATCCTAGCAAACCTCTTCCAGAGGTTATTGTCTGCCTGCTTCGTACCTCACCAAAGGTCTAGAAAATACACAAAAGCAGAAGGCAAAAGGCCTGGGTTTGAGTTCTGGATCCATTGCTGACTATCTGCAAAATCTTGGAAAAGTCATAAACCTCTCTATGCTGCAGTTTCATCACTTGAAAATTGAGGACAAATAATAACTGTTTATCTCATCTCAAAGGAATATTGGGCAAAGTAAATAACAGAGTCATGAATATACTTGGAAAAGACTCTTCCCCTGTTAAACATACTTTCTATGTACTTCTATCCCCTTCTCTAGACTGTAAAACACTTGAAGCAGGGACCACATCTAATTTAACCTAGCATTCACGCCATTTAGCAGAGAGCTCTACACACATTAGGATTCAACAGCTGATGCTGATGCTGCAGAAAAGTTCAAAATGCTGAATACAAGTTTGAGGATGGAAGCCGGGCATGGTGGCGCACACCTGTAATCCCAGCACTTGGGAGGCTGAGACAGGAGGATCGCAAGTTCTAAGCCAGCCTCAGCCATGGTGAGGCACTTAGCAACTCAGTGAGACCCTGTCTCTAATAAAATACAAAAAAGGGCTGGGGATGTGGCCCAGTGGTCAAGTGCCCCTGAGTTCAATCCCTGGTACAAAAAAAAAAAAAAAAAAGTTTGAGGATGGAGGGGAAACAAATGTACCATAAACCAGAAAGTTTAAAAACCACAGAAGTACATACTGTTCATCTCCTAGAGAATGTGGATTATTGCAACCTGTCCATGTAACAACATGAGAAGTCTTCAGGAGAATGTGTGACACACTTTCAGCTTCAGGGTGGGAGAGGGTTAAGCCTGATAGGCCATGGGAACTAGAACTAAAAGTCAGGACCTTAGGTACCCCATGATATCAACATGAATTTTGAGTAAGTACTTACATCAGATCAGAATGAACTAAACCACTCAGAATGACACTGGAAATAATAACAAGCTTTAGGGTTATTTTGGCCTTTGGGTGCCATGCATTCTTGGCAATCCTGGACCAAGAAGCATCACAAAGTGGCTAAAGCCGCCCTCCGCTGAGTCACAAAACCTACCTTCTGTTTATCTTAGACCTTTCCTCCTCCCTGAAACACCTCTCCCTCCACCCACCACCACTCCAGACTTTGGAGTTGTACTCACACTGAAGCTTTTCTTTCACTTCTGTGCCACACAGGCATGCAATGCCAGTCTTAAAGGACAATGCCCGCATCTTTCCACTGCGACCACTAGGTTTAAAAGAAGAGACTAAGAACATGAATATAATTGAAGGGTTAACATCTGGACAGTCATTGTCCTCACTGAGTTGACTTCAACAGAGCTATGACCAAACATGTCCCAAACTGAGCTGGGACCAAGTCCACCATGGGAGCAACCCCTTCCCACCATATCCACTGGAGATGTCCAACTGAAATTTATCCTGGAGGCTGGCAGAACTGAAATCACTTACCTATCAAAAACATTGAGGAGCCAGTTAAGACTCATGTCTACACATAGTGGTACATTGACCAGGATGCCTCTTTCCTCCTCTAGCCGTTCATATAAGGCAGTCAGGCAGTGAATGACCTCTACCACATCCATCACATGATCACTGGCCTGCAGATCATGCTCATTGAAGATCTCCAGGGCTGTAGTTAGAGTTACCAGATCCACTGGAAAAGAAAGGATAAAGGGAAAATATATAGCCAAAAGTAGGACCCCGGTTATTGAACAAGGAAATAAAGTTACCAGCATCCCCACATTTGACTCAATCTCCAGACTATGTGCTTATATCATGTGCAAGGATGATATAAGCTTGTCCTTTACCAAGACCCTTATCCCAAGAAGGGGGAGAGCAGCAAAAGATACCCTAAATTAATCAAACATATTTATATACTCATATTTTCTTTGATACCAGTTTCAAGAAGATGGTGAGGCATGAATAAATTCACTCCCTATGTTGTATTGGTGTCTAAGAAATCATATTTCATTTTAAGTTTCTCTATCTTTACATAGGTTTCAACTATAAATAGGTCTGTATATGAACCTTATTATGAAAACCTAGATAATATCTGTGAAGGCTCAGGTATGGCTGGGTAAATATGGCACATATTATGAGTACATTTCAATTACTTCCAATGATGAATGAGCCTACCCAGACATGCCTAGGCCAGGAAGCTTGAATGAACAGTTATTGCTATATCCAATAAACCCCAGATGGCAAACCATGAGCTGGATACTTCTTGACAGGAACTAGTTGCTTTATTATCCATGTTGGGCATGGGGAAAGGGACAAAGAATTGGATAGCTATAGGGTTAATTTGGAAACAAGTCTGGGGCTTGGAATGAGTAGAAGAACCCTAGAAAGGGCAGGTATCTACAGACAAAATATGCCAGCCTTTGGAGAGCTCCCACCAAACTAATCAATAAGATCCTAGCAAGATAGGATGAAAGCAGGAAACAGCAGATAGATACAGAACAGGATAATGAAGGTAAAAGCCATAGGGAAGTGTGACAGGAGACATACGGCGCAGGGCCTTCTGGACTCTGCGGAGCTTCATGGCAGTGCGATAAGCTGAAAACTTAATGTTGTTCAGATCAGCTGCAAAGAAAGGAAAGAGACCCACTCAAATCAGGGAAATGCAAATTAAAACTCTAACAAGATACCATGTTATTCCCACCAGATTGGCAAAAAAAAAAATAGAATTCTGACAACAGCATGTGTCAACGAGAATATGTATGAATGAAAACTGCTAATGGAAGTGTGAACTTATATAATCACCTTGAAAAACAACTCAGGCATTGCCTAGAAAAATGGAATGCTCATGTATCCTACCACATAGCCAGGTATATATCCCACAGAAGTAATTTACAAACTTTTTTGTTCAAGATTCATAGTAAGAAATTCATTTTACATCATGACCTAATGTGCAAACACTCTTGTGTGCATGTATAAATGACTTAAACATGTCAGAAAACAATTCCTAACTAGATCTAATAATGTAAAAGCAAAATTACTATCAAATGCAACTCTTACTTAGGATCTGTAGCATATTGACATTTCTTAGTCTATTTCAGTTTTTTAATGCTTGTTACAACACACCACAATGGCGTTATAATCTATAGACTGAAAAACATGCCTTGGAGAAATGCTTGCACACATGTATGAGAAGACATGTACAAGAAATCCTCAGCAGCATTGTTCTTATTATCTCCAAACTAGAAACCCACATGTTCATCAACAGTAGAATGGATAAAGAAACTACTACTATATACAATGTAACACACTAGAGCAGTGAAAATGAATGAACTGCATTCACCTCATCAACATGGATAAAATTTGCGACATAATGATGAGTCTCCCTTAGTAGGCTAAGACACAGCACACAAAAGTCACACTCATTGCAGCTTGGACAGTGTCTTTCAAAGCAGATTAGACCTCACATCTACAGGAATAATTCCCTAATGTGATGATAGAATAGTTGGTCAGAAATGTAGAGCCTCCAGTTGAGGAAGGTGCAGAGGGGAAAGAAAGGAAGGCTTTTGGAGAAAGGATAAAGTACTCACTTTTGTTCCACCTGATTATTGACTGAAGTTCCCTTCTATTCTTTTCAAAAAACACTTTATTGAAGTATGATTGACATACAAAAACATACATGTTTAATAAATATGAAACATCATGAGTTTGGAAATGAGTATATACTATGAAATCATCACCACCATCTATGTCATAAACCCATCTATCACCTCCAAGTTTCCTCCTGCCCCCTTATTTTTATTATTATTATTAGTAGTAGTAGTAGTAGTTGTTGTTGTTGTTGTATGTGTGGGATAAGAACATTTAACATAATATCTACCTTCTTAGCAAAATTTTTAAGTATGAAAGCAATATTATTAATTATAGGTACTATGCTGTAGAGCTCTAGGACTTACTAATCTTACATAATTAAAACTTTGTAGCCTTTGACCAATATCTCATTTCCTCCTCCACCAGGCCCTGAAACCCATCAATGTACTCTCATTCTATGAGTTTACTTTAGATTCCTTACATAAGTGAAATCATGTGATATTTGTCTTTCTGTGCCTAGTTAATTTCACAAATGACGGGATTTCTTTCTAAGGCTCAATAGTATTCCATTGTGTATAGATATAACATTTTCTCCATCCATTCATCCATTGATGTACATTGCAGGACAAAGGGAGCTGTATAGATTCCCACCCTATGCAAGTACCCCACATTCTTACCTAACGTTTGGTATAACTCAGTCATCTTGGGATGGTCCCAGCATGTGGTCTGAGCCTGGTGGCTACAAACAAAAGCATCAATAGTTCCAGCATCCACCACCACCCCCAACACATACAGTGACATACTCAGTGATAGGTTGGATGTAAGAAACTGCAGTGGAACCCTGAAAGTCCCAAAGCACAAGGGTTCACCTTTACCCAGGTAGAACCTTGAGCTCTTGAGATGAATAGGAGGAAAAACTAGAGTAGATGGAGGAATCCCAACAGACAAGGAATGATGGGGATAGGTAGCAAAAGGACAACCAAGGGAGTGGGTGGGCAGGTGACCAACCAGCTTCTGATTCTGATGATCACTCACTTGATGTAGTAGGGAACTTTATTGGGTGAAATTGCTCTTTCCCAGGGAACCTGGACAGAGGCTGGTAAAGGAGAAGAGAAAGAGAAAGAAAGCTGGCCACTGGCTGCTAATGGTCTTCAGCCTCCTGGCCTCCTGGCCATTCCCTTGCTCTACCCTCCCCCAAAAGGCAGTCAAGCCCCAAAGGAGATGTCTGACTTTTACTGCCAATTCTTAATAGCCCCTGACGGTGGGCAAACACTTCTAAAGAATATACTTCTCTCCCTGATGTTGGGGAAGGGGAAAAAGTTGTCACTGATTCCCTAACACATCAGAAATGTGGCTAGGGCACAAACAGGAATACATGATGTTGACTACTCTGAAATTCTTCTCCATGAACAGGCTGCCATCTCTACCCATTTAGCTGCAGGCAGCTGGATTGATCCTGTGGATAAGAAGTGGACCTTACTTTTCTCATGGGACTTAAAGTCCTTCCACAAACAGCCAAGTTTCTCATCCTGTGGGATAGAGGAGAATAATATTGCCCATTTCTCTTCTTCTCTCACCTACCCCACCCACCTCTCATGAGGAACTTTGGAAACTGATGCCTCTATCATCCCTGTGTCTTTATCTCCCATATCTCCCAGGAAAGACTCAAGCTTGTCTGACTGACCAGCTCACTACAGTTTCCCTGAGTACAAGAATCCTCTGTGGGTGTAGATGCATTTCAAGGTTTATAACAGCAACAAACCTAACCATGGTTAATGATTATGGTTCTCTTACTATGTGCCAGGTTAGATATGCTCATACTATATGTGCATATCTAATTTTCCTTTCTGTATATCCACTGCTACCCACCTGAGCTGGGCAACCATCATCCCATAGCTGGATTACTGCAATATGCTTCCTCACAGTTCTCCCTGATTCCATTCTTGCCTCCCAACAATCTAGTCTTAATGCTATGTTCAAACATAAATCAGATCACATCATCACTCATCTCAAACCCTGCCAATGTACCCCATTCTATTTGGAATAAAATCCAAAGTTCTTATTTTCACCTACAAGGCCCTCTGTGTTCTGGCCTCCCCACTCTTCCTCTCTTTGCTCTATTCTACATAGGCCTCATTGCTGTTCCTCCACACACCTCTGCTTTAAGAACCTCAAATAGCTACCTGGTATCTTCCCTCAGCTATCCCCATGGTATATTCTTTCAGTTCCTTTAGGCATCTGTTTGATTGTTACCCTCTCAGTGAGGCTTCTGCAATACCTTTTCCCTTAAGTACTCCCCAACCATGCCTTCTGAGCTTTATTGTTTTTCAATACCACTTGTTACCAATTGACCTTATACATATTTTACATGTTGGTTTGTAATATGCCTTTCTTCACTAGAATGTAAGCTGTCCAAGTCTAAGGATTTCTGTCTATTTTGTTCACTGATGCAGTTCCAGTATCTAGAAAAGTATCTAGACCACAATAACGTTGTTGAACAAATAAAGTCATTTTATTCCCATAGCCTGATGAGCCAGATAATTTTCCTCATTTTACAGATAGGAAAATTTGAGGTTCAAAAGATTTTTCAAGCTTATATAGCTACTAAGTTGAGGCATAGTGACACAGACCCAAATCTCTCTGGTTGGAGAACCTGTTCTTTTAACTATCACTCTGCTTTATCCCTATTGCTTTATGGATGCCAAGGTATCCTAGGCTCCACCTGACCCCCAGGGGAAAATGTAGGTTCTCTTGGAAGGTGGATGAGGTTCTGCTAAGTGAAGTTCAGTTTGGCTTACGTACAAGAGAGAAAGTGCTGTGACCCAGGTCCAAAGTCCCGATGGGCATCCTGGAGCTGCTTAAGCCTCTCACCAACTGACACCTATGGAAAGAACAGGTAGAAAAGCAATGGATTTATTCTAGTTATTTAGTTTGGGATCCCCAGGTACCAAGAAAAATCTTTTTTTTTTTTTTTTTTTTTTTTTTTTTTGTACCGGGAATTGAACTCAGGGGCACTCAAACACTGAGCCACATCCCCAGCCCTATTTTGTATTTTATTTAGAGACAGGGTCTCACTGAGTTGCTTAGCACCTCGCTTTTGGTGAGGCTGGCTTTGAACTCGCAATCCTCCTGCCTCAGCCTCCAAGCCACTGGAATTACAGGCATGAGCCAACATGCTGGGCCCAACAGAAATCTTTATTTTGAACACCTTTATAGGCTGGAGTTTTTTCTGTTTCCAGCCCCTCCAATCATCACCCAACTCCTAGCCCTCTCCTGCTCTCCCAAGCAGAGAAGAGCCACCCTAACCCCAGGTCACAGTCATTCTTTCCTTGTCCCTATCTATCCTGAGTGCTCAAGTCTAGACAGGTCCCTCTCATTTCTTCAGTTCAATCATTCCCTGCAGCTCAGAGGTTAAAAAGCCTATTCCCAGACACACATTCTCTACTACTCCTTTTCCATGTAGGTTTCATTTCAATACCCCTTCATTTCCTTTGTGCCTGAAGAAGCTTCCCCCAAGCCTAATTACACTAAGGTGCTTCTGCATGGCTAATTCCAGGCTGCTTTTCTACCTGTAGCTGTTTCCACCGCATATTGATCTGTTCCAGGGCCCGGGAATTCTCCATTGACAAGTGCACATCAGAAATGGCAAGTTGATGTGCCAGATCATTCACCAACTTCACTCCATCTTTCATGGGGGAAGATTCTTCTTTGAATAGCTGGAGAACCAGGACCAAGGTGCCACAACAGAGAGTGGGAAAGAGAACTCATTAGTCATTGACCTCAACTCTTTCCTCTTCACCCAGAGGTTTTCTTTCAATAACACAACTTAGGTGCTTTCTTATTAGGGCAACAAGACTAAGTGTGTATGGCCACTGTTCTCATATTCATCTTCTACTCATCATAAAAATCAGAGAAAAACAGTAGAAAAATAGAGGGAACTACAGCCAAGCCAGTCCCAAAACTAGCACATAAACCAGAAGAGGCTCATTTGTGTTTCAAGCCAACAATGGAGTCTCAGCAGGAGGAACATTGCCAGTAATCAGAAAAGCATTAGGTCTCCAATGTGACTATAAGCAGGGGAGAGGTCCTGCCTACCTTAATAGCCTGGATGTGCTCTGGAAGTGAATCAATGAAGAGATCCCCAATGGGTTCCCAAGTGCCTCGGACTCCCTCAGCTTGGGTCAGAGTAGTGCTTAATTCCTCCATTGCCCCTTGGATCTCCAACAGCTTCTCCAGAGTGCGCTCAATATGACGGTGCTGGTCCACACAACGGGCTGTCAGTTTCTCCCATAGTTCACTGGCTACGGTCACCTGCTTCCATACAAAGCGGCTAAGATTCTGGATCCTTTGTCTGGGGGAGGTATCTGCAAGTGAAGGCAGGAAGCCAGATCAGGCTAAACAGGCAAGAGCAGCCCAAGAAATGACATACAGACATCCCTTTGTAAAATGTATGTATACAGGTTCATGCCTATGTACATGTTTGTAAATATATCCATGCTCACACAAATACATATTTTACATGGTTGGGTTCCTTTGGCACATTCAAGTTTCTTTTTGAAATTAAACTTTATTTTGAGATTATTATAGATTCCCAGGTAGTTGTAAGAAATAGTATGAAGATTTTATGCCCCTTTGCCCAAATGGTAACATCTTGTATAACTATAGTACAATATTACAACCAGGATTTTGACATTGACACAGTCCACCAATTTTGTTCAGAGTTCCCATTTTAGTTCTATACAATTTTATCACATTAGTTCATGTATCTACCACCAGTCAAGATACCATTTTGGTTTTTCCTGCTTACTATATCATCAAGTTTTCTTCATATTTAAAAAAATGAGCAAGGTAAGTAGTAAAATATTTCAGGATGTGTAGTGGGTGAATTTTCCTCAGTCCTAGTCATATGACCCCAGAATGGTTTTGCATTAGTGTCTGCTGTCCGCTTATATCCAAAGAAGGCATTTTATGAAATTTCAGCTCAGACAATGTTGGTATAAAGTGCCCAGCTTTTCTTCATAGGCTCTTAGTTTGCAGGTCTCTTCTTCCTCCTTTAGACTTCACCTTGGAAGAAGATTCAGAGCCCTAAAGACCCTAATTAGAATTAAGACGTCTTGCTTTCTCTTGCACATGTCTTATCTGTGGCTGATTTGGGCAATAAATTAACTACTAGCCCTCCTACTGAGAGGCTAGAAATAAACAGAAAGGGAATGGAACTGAAAAAGGGCTCAATTAGTGAAGGCTCCTCTCTAAGATATTTACAACCTATCTCAAAGGGTTGAGGATTCTTTTTGGAGAAGAGGGCTTGCTGGGCCATCACCCCTTGGCAATTAGACCTAGTCACCATGGATCCCAACCTGCTTCCTTATAAACCACTAAGAGTATCCCTCTCTATCAAGGCAAAGGGCTGGAAGTCATCAGGGTTATTCTCAAAGAGCTACACTCAATTTTCCTCTCAAAGGTCATTGCCTAATTTTTCAGATTTTAAAAAGTTTTTTAGTTGCTTGTTGATTAGATTATTGCTACATGTCTCTCTAGTGTTGGAATAAAGTAGTATGTTTGTTGGCTTGTTTTTATGCTGCGGATTGAACACAGTGGCACTTTACCACCACTGAGTTATATCCCCAGCCCTTTTTACTTTTTAATTTTGAGACAAGTTCTTGCTAAGTTGCCAAGAGTAGCCTTGAATTTGCAATCTTCCTGACTCAGCCTCCAGAGTTGCTAGAAAACAGTATGTTTTGAAAAACCTACTTCTACTTTTACTCACTGTTAGTTTGATTGATTTGAGTGTTTTTAAAATTTTTTCATGCCTCATTAAAAGGCTTCATGTGATGTCCCAGAGAGCCACATACAGCTTTGGGCCATATGCTCATGACCCCTGTTCCAGGTTCTGTTCTCTTTTAACTTTTTCTTACAATATGAATCCTGCTTCTTTCCAACTTTGAACTCATAGGAGAAAACTATCCTCCCCTATAACAGCTGAGGAAATTAGTTTTGGGAAAGGAGGAAGGTGTTTGTTTAGTGGTATACAGCTCAAAAAGAAGGGGATAGAGCAGAAGACCACTCACCTTTGCTCTCAGAATGAGGCTCCTCTAATTCTTCAAATGGGTGCTGGGACAGGAATGCCTGAGCTGACTCCAGCACAGAGTAAATATAGGGGCCCCGAGATTTGACTTCTTCCATAAAGGCCTGTGAAGTTTAGCAATGTGGTCAACAGGAAAGGAAAGTCTTTTGAATCACTTTAAATTACATTCTGCAATTAATAACCTTTCTTCTCATCAATACAACTCGATCCCTTCATATTACCAAATATCTTTGAGCTACCCAGACCAAAAAAGGTGCGCAGTCCTTCCTATAGGCAGAAGAATAATTCTAACACTAGATGGTCTATTTAATATGAAATGAGTCTGGCAGTGCCACAGGATAAAGAGAAATGTGGGGATCTTATTTTTCTGGAAGACTGATAAAGTCCCTTTTAAGAGGCTTAGAGGAATAAAAAGCTTAATGGGCAGAAGTTATATTCAATTTTTAAATTTTGTGAAACACAAAGTACACAAATCAGAAGTGTATAGGTTGATAAATTTCCATAGAGTGATTCCATATGTGCAACCAGTACTGAGATCAGGAAACAGAACCCCACCAGCATCCCACAGGACACACTGTGGCCCCTTCTAGTCACTATCTCGTCCTTTCCCCAAAAAGGTGACCATGATCCTGATTAATCACCAATTAGTATTTTTCTTACTTTATATAAGTTCATTATATTTATATAAGTTTAAAATATAATATGTTTTTGTTTTTGTATTTGTCTGCTTTTCATTCAAGATACTGTCTATAAGTCTCATCCATGTTATACCATGCAGTTATAGCTTATTTTCCTTTTGTATTATATTCCATTCTGTTTCGTTTTTAATAGATATTGTTATTTTCTGATTATAGAGGCAATATATGTCACAAAAATATTTAACATTTTAGAAAATTATAATCAATATAATTAAAATTAATTCCAATTTCATCACTAGAGTTAACCATTGATGACATTTTATATAGTTCCCTCCAATGTCAAGATATATATATACACACACATATATATAAATGCATACATATCTATATACATTTTCATACAATTGAGATTCATCTGAATGTAGTTTTATATCATGCATTTTCACCTTACATCATATTATGTTCATTTCCCCTTGTCCCTGTTAAAAATCAAGGCAGGATTTTAAATAGGACAGAAAAACTTAGTCTGTGATATACTATCCACAGACTAGTAGGACTGCATACAGCCTCCTGTTGATTTGTGTGTCTAAGCAGAGCTGGGTGCCTGTCTATCAGTGTATTATGGAAGGGACTCCCCCCATGATGAGAGGCTATACAACATGGCCTCTAGGATTCTAACCTACCGCATGTGTCTCCTTCTCCTGTTGCACCCGGGCCACATCCCCTTGTAGGGGCAGCTGAGCTGATAACTCCTCATCCTTTTGGCTGAGCCAGTCAATAATTTCTTGTAGAGGGAGCTGAAGCTTTCCACTGTGGTCTGAGAAGGCCTCTAGGCGAGCACTGCACACAATGGGTAAGACCAGTGTTGTTCAATCTTCTTTTTAAGTGGCAAAACATATTTTTTGCAAACAAACACTTATGTGGAACTTTAATATATAAAACAGATTCAAGAGTAGCTGCTCTAGCTGAAGTGAAAGGAGGCCCAAATCCCTCCCTCCTACCCATTTGCAGAAGCTCCTGAGGCGCCTCCAAATGGATCACAGCACCAAAACCAATGGATCACACCACGGGTGGTCAGATAACCCAAATTCAAATAGCTTAAATGTCATTTTTTTTTAATATCAGTTACTTCAGTTGAATGCTCAGCATCAGGCTGGGAAGGGAAGAAAACTGAGCAGGGACATTAGGGATGATGCTGTTCCCTTCTCACCCCGGAAGAATCCAAGTCACATAAAACCATTCATCCATAGAGGCTTTTCTAAGCCTGCCTTCTAAGCAGGAGAGGATGTGGGAAGTGAAAAGGGCAAGGTAGATGATTGATCAGGGGCATATATATGTGCAAGGATGCATACAAATAAAAGCAGCTTGAGGGACCAAAAGGATGACAAGGAGTATTGGCTTAAGGTATAAGATATGGAAGAAAAAATGTGTACCATATAATCATCTCTGTCTGCCTCCCCTTACCCAGCAAATGAAACATGAGTTGAGGTCCCAGTGGTAGGAAGTTGAAGGCCAGTCAAGGTTGAGTGCAGCCACTCAGCCCATTTCCCTTAGCTGTCAATAACAACTATCTTTTATGCATTGCTTCCCTAACCTGGGCTAAGCCCTTTACCTAAACCACTGATTCAACTAATTCTCACAACAACCTTATGGGGTAGGCATCACTATTGCCCAGGGAGGTAAAGTACTTTGCCCAAGGTCATACAGTTAAGAGTCACTGTTAATGCTATGATTTGAACCCGGGTTTATCTGACTCCAGGGCCGGCATTCTTTCAACTTCTCCACATTTGCCTCACCCTTACCAGAGCCCACCAAAAGCCAGGAGTTTGGGCTTTGATGATGCGGGTGGAGAGGGAAAATGTCAGGCTCACATCGAGGGGTAGGGGAAAGAGAATGACATACAGAAATTGTCTTCAGGCTCTGAGTTTCCTTTAGCTGGGCTGCAAACTAATGGGTAGGAATAAAAGGCATAAAAAAATGGGAAACAAACATGAGACCCACCAAGATAGAGGACAGCTACGAGAGGAAGGGGGGGAATCATTTTCTTCATTTACACATCAGCACATTTACATTTAGAAAGCATTTCACATCCTGTTTGAATTCTCATGACAACACTGAGGTAGTGAGGACAGGTATTATTCCTTCACTGGGTTTTTCCCCCTTCAAACAAAACAAAACAAGTAGAAGCTAAAATTCTGAGAAAGCAAACAACTTATATCTAAGGTGATATAACTACTTAAAATTGAGGCTCAAATTTAAATGTCTTAAATTGTAACTTAGGGTTCTTTCCCCAGTGCCAGAGAAAGAGGGAGAGAAGTGGATAGTAAAGCTGCGAAATGGAGGGGACACAGGCTTGAGAGAAGAATGACAAGTGGCAGCAGCTAAAGAAGCCCAATGCTGTCAAAGCCAATTCTTTAAGAGTACCTGTTTCTAGGGGCCAGGCCTTACCGGAGGTTGTGAGACTTCTTTTTTATTTCATTCCAACACAGATTCATGGCTGATGGTTCCAAGGGGTCAACAGCACCAATAGACCCGTTCAACAGCTTTGGACTTAGGCAGGGAACCCTGGCACCATCCTGAGAATGTGCAGGGGAGGTGACAGCAGCTCTAACCTGGACAGAAACACAGATATCCTTTGATCCCTGGAGTGTGCCATCCCATCGTATATGCCTAGCCAAGCGTGGAACAAGAGTAAACAAAGAGAGAGAAGGGCTGATCCCAGGGTTCAGAAGTTCTATTTTAAATGGGTGTGTTCAGGGGGTAAGATACAAAAAGAGTCCATGACCCCTATTCATTGCAAGGCCTTCTCTTGGTACAGGTCAGTCCACAGAAATGCTGACTACTATTATTACTACTCTTACTGTAAGTTCTGCCAGGACCACTGTCCAGATGGGATTCTGGAAGTACTTTTGCATTAAGTAAGAAGCCCAAATGCTGACAACCATAGTATTCAAACTGAGCCATAGGCTCATATTTCAGGGTCCCATAGTTTAACTAATCTTCTAGAAAATAAAGCTGAGGGGCTGGCCCATAAAGATTCAGAGAGGGGGCACTGGGGATATAGCTCAGTTGGTAGAGTGCTTGCCTTGTGTGCAAAAGGCCCTGGGTTCAATCCCCAGCACCACACACACACACACACACACACACACACACACACACACACACAAAGATTCAGAGAGGAAGAAGAACAGCCAGTAAGAGCTGTCAGTAGTAGATATTCTACTTCCCAAATGGACCTAGGCCTTTATGTGGTCTCTTTACTTTGCCACCTGTAAATCCCACCAGTCAGGAAGGTTGGAAATCATCCTAAAGAGCACTTGTCATGAAGATGAGCAATAACTAAGCAAGGGCTTAAGCAGCAATCTGAATCCTGATCTCCTAAGAACTTTGACCCAGAGTCAGCAGCCAAGAGGACAAGCCATGGAGCTTGCCAAGGGTCTAGCCTTGGGAACTCTGGCTCATAGTCCATCATTTGCTCTGTCATGTACTAGTAGGACCCTATTAGGTTATTGTGGGGTTTGGGGGAAAGGTAGTTATGCCATATAGCCTTTAAGAAAGTAGCTCCCCATAGCACAGTCCCAAGCCTGCCCAGGGATCAGGAGAGGAGGAGGGAAAGGGAATTAGAGTAGAAAATCTCAGCTTGGGCTGCTCCACCCCAGCTAGAGACCCACAGGCCTGCCTGTGTACTTTCCTGCCTTCCTGTGGAAAGAAACTGGTTCTGCTAGTGGCTGAGACTCCTGTAATCTCCTCTCCCTTTAAACCATACTTTATCCTCACACAATACCCTGCAGGCAATTGAAGATATCAATCATCTCATTAAAACCACAGCTCACAACTACACCATGAAAGCAAATTGAGGGAGCTGCCAAGCTCTGGGGACCACACTCAGCACTCAGTCACCCTGTACTTCCTGACCTGATCCTACCTGTGCTGCCTGGGGAGTCCATGGCCAGATCAGGCAGCTCCATGATTATCCCTCAGCAGGAATCCAGATCCAGTGTCTAGTGAGCTACATGCAGGCAGAGTCCTGATGATCTGAGCAAGCTTACTCAGGGAGACAGGAAGAACTGAGCCAGGCCAGGGGCAGGGTTGGGGGGCTGTCACCCTGTTTGTTTATTGACCCCCCAGGAATCTGGAGGGGGTGGCTATGTCAGGGCCTGGTTGTTGAATCAGAGCTTTGTTCCTGCAGAATTCCGGCTTGCTCCCAACTGGGCCTGCCACACCAGGGCCAGGAAGGCCCTCCCAGGCTGGCAAGGATGGCAGGAGTGGGACTGGGCATTCCATGGTGCTTAGGAGGGGCATGCAGAGAGTAGCTTCTGTTGATTTATTTTCCCTTTCCATGGAAGACACAAAGGGCTCACTTCACCTCCAGGTTCACCCCATCCTCTGAGATGGAAGAAAGGATCAGACCTCTTTGGTGACAAACCTCTGGTAAGCAATTTCCCCAAGGCCTGGCAGGAGGATAAGTTTGGGAGAGGGACAAGCCTTCTCCTCAACTCAGTAACTAAGCTTCCTCAAAGGCAGTAAGGAATATATGTGGCACACCTGTGGACAGAGTCATGGGATGGCAGCATCGGGAAGCTAGGGCAGCAGAATTCCTTTGAATTTAATTATCATTGAATGAGTGCAGGGGCCAAAAGATTCATTGGAGCCCACTGTGAAAATATGGGAGTGCTCTGCTCCAACTTTGAGAGAGAGAGAAAAAGAGGATTGAAGGAAGGGTCATAACACTGAGATTTCTAACTGACTCTGAAGACAGAGGGACACGGATGGTCTCTGGGCTTCCCTTTGGAGCTGTTCAGGAAAGGGAGTAGGCAATGGAACCTAGCAGCGCCAAGCAGGGTGCCAGTGTCAAAGAGGCTCCTGTGCCCACCCATGCTACCCTTGGTGGAGGCTGGGGAAGCCCTTTCCCATAAGTCACTGACCAAGGAGAAGAACCCCTCCTGGAGGTGGCTGCTCTGCTCCATCTCTAGCAGACTTGCCTGGGAAAAGGTTAACATTCCTGAGCTGGGTTCCCACCCCTCAGCACTTAGGGAAAACACTTCATTTTAACCAAAAAGGGTTCTGTTCTCATCCTCATTTATCTCCCACAGAGTCTTCTGGGCTTTCCACAGTTCCACATTGTTTCCATGCTGAGGCCCACCTACAGGAATAGTTGGAACAGCTGTGTGACCCTTTCTAGGGGTTTTGGGTGGAGCCAACTGGGGTGGCTAGGGGATGACAGGCCAAGAGTGGGGAGTGGCTCTAGCTCTTAGATGCAGCTTCTCTTATTCTGGCATAACTGGACTCAAGCCAGTCTCACAAAGTCCTCTGGAGTGAATATACCCCAGAGTTAGAAATAGTCCTTTGTGACCTAGCCATAACCAAGTTGTCCTGGCTGTCCTGGAGGAAGCACCCACAATAATCTGGGTTCCATCCATGTCAGCCTTTAATTCCCTCCAACCTTCTTGGTTTCCTAACCCCCACCCAGCTCCCACACTGTTCTCCGGCACCCTGTTCTCCTGTCTCCCAGTTCTCCTTGTACTCTCAAGTCCCACCTAACAGAGCCTGACACAAAATAGGCAAATCATGAAAAGTAACTGTTTTCTTTCTATTTCCCTATCAATTGCCTTCTACTTCTGGCTTTTGTGGACAAGATGTCTGCTTCTCACACCCCACTCCCCACAGGGCTTTCTACCCATCCCTTGACACTTTGAGACACAGGCTGTATGGGAAGAGAAACTAAACCATGGCAGAAGAGAGGAGTTGGGATATAACATTCACAATCACAAAATAAAGCCCTCAGGCCCCTCTGCCTCGGTGGTGAAGCCTAGAATGGGTGAATAATGAACAAAGGAGCCTTTTGGAAGGGCCCAGGCATCTCAATTCTGCAACCCCATGAAATCCCCACTCCAAGAAAGGGGTAGGTTACTGGGGAACTCATAAGTTGACCCTGGGCTTGATAATATACTAGAGGTAGCAATTTCTCTCTGGCTAGATGTGGGAAACAATTCAGAAGAACCTCACCCTCATGCCTCCTGGACCTGGACCTTCCTTCATAATCCTCCACATAAAAGCTCCCAAGAACCCACATTCTTCATCCTACATTCTCCTTGTACATTTAGCTGCCCCTGCTACTCTAGCAGTGACTCAGCATTGCAGTCCATTTGTGAGACTCTAGGAGATATAGTGCTTGCTCACATCCCTGTGGCCCCTGGATCTCAAAGCAACCCAAAGTATACTTATGCATCTCCCTTCAACTTTCCTTGGACCTCCATCATTGTCAGGAAAGATAGATGTCCTCTCTAGATTACTGTCTTTCACACATTATCTACCCTCCTACCAACATACACATACAGATACATACACCACCATCACTGTGTTCAGAAGGGAGAAGAGAGAGAGGAGAGACAGATATGAAATCAGGAAGTTCTAATCTTGGCTGAGCCAGGAACTACAGGGAACACTAGGGACTTGAGAGGAAGAGCCAATGGCATGAGAAAGACACCTGCAGAATGTGAGGTATACCACAAAGCAAGGGAAGGTCTTGATTTGTTCTAGGCCATGCCTTGAAGGACCATGCTATTCTGGAGCCTCCCCAGATCTGTAAGTCACAGTGGGCCTTTTGCCTTGCCCAGCTCAACACCTTCCTTGCACCATGCCCCTAATAAAAGGCCTTATCAGTGATAATGGATGGGCCTAAGAGAGAACCCATGCTATCCAAAGGGTTTCATGCATACAGAGAATAAACCTAAGCCTTAGGAAGCATGAGTACTCCAAAGACTCACATAGATCCCATGTCCACTCTTTCTCCACAGGTATTTCTTTTACTATTGGACTCTTACCTGAGTCTGGGGGCAGGTGCTTCGGAGACTGCTGCTCTGATGGAACCTGTCAGCAGCCCGCCACTCATAACATCGTGGGAGGGTGTAAGGGCATCCCTGCATGACCATAGGTTGCATCAGAAACAAGGCTCATGTGGGGGTGAGGATAGGCAGTAGACCAACTTTTTGAGCATTAAGCACCTAGAAGAGTAACAAAGAAAAATTTAGAGTCAAGACTAGAAAAAGTCTGTGATTTAGCACCTACGCACAAGTGCCTTGATCAGTTATGTAAATAAGTATTCAAAGCTTACTGACCACACATTAATTCTTCCTGGGCCATCATATGCCATCAAATACTTTAATTATTGATTATGTCATTATTTATTATTTACATGCTAGTTTGATGCCAATGATACAAAGATGAATTGATGTCTGAGGTGGGTGGGGTAGGCAGTCAGGTAAGCTAATAATTATAATGGAATGCTTACATAGCAAAAGCTATAATCAAGATTGGACTGGAAAGCTAGGGTAGCTCAGAGTGGGGAACATGTAACTTGATTTGAGAATGTGCAGATTCAGAGACACTCTATTTGAGATAAGTCTTGAAAGAAGAGTATATGTTTGCCTATGCAGAGAAGGAGAGAAATGGAAGGAGAGAAGGGCATTCCTGGCAGATCAACCCACTTTTGCAAAGGCTGATGTCACAAAAAGACATAGTATGGGCTGGGGTTGTGGCTCAGTGTAAAATCACTCACCTAACACATGTGAGGCACTGGGTTTGATCCCCAGCACCACATAAAAATAAATAAATAAAATAAAGGTATTGTGTCCATCTACAACTAAAAATATATTTAAAAAAAAAGAAGACATAGGATATTCAGAGAACAGTGAGTTCAGTATAGCTAGAGTTTAGGAGACACAGAGATGAAAAAGACATGGAGCCTGATCCTGAAGAGTTCACATACAGAGAGAACAAATACAGAGAAAACAGAGACCATAAAGTGTTATTTTTATTGTAACAGAAGTATTTGTGGGATTGAGTAAAGAGACAGATGAGGGAAAGGTGACTTCTATCTGGTCAGGTCAAGCACATTCAAGAACAATGAATATGCTTGAGTGAGTCATGAAAATCAAATGGAACTGCCATTAGGCAAAGAAGATAAAACAAGCCAGCCAGGCATGGTGGGACATGCCTGTAATCCCAGCAGTTCAGGAGGCTAAGGCAGGATGGTCGTGAGTTCAAAGCCAGCCTCAGCAACTAGTGAGGCCCTAAGCAACTTGGTGAGACCCCGTCCCTAAATAAAATACAAAATTGGGCTGGGGATGTGGCTCAGTGGCAGAGCACTCCTGGGTTCAATGCTCAGTACAAAAAAAAAAAAGATAAAACAAGAAATAACATTCCAAACAACACAAAAATAAAATGTGGTGTATTCAGTGTGGAGAGAGGATAAGGTAGGTGCTTTGTGGGATGTAGCAAGAGATAAGGCTGAAAATGAGGCTCTGGCCATATTGGGCCATGCCTTAAATGACAAACAGAGGATTTACCTTAAAGATGACAGGGAGGCACTAAAGACTTTAAGCAGTAAAGTGACATAACCCAAATTTCATTTTATAAAGAGTCCTCTGCCTGCCTTGTGGAGTGATTCTCCCAAGGGAAGAACCCATTGAGCAGCTGGTATAACAGGCAGGCTGTGAGGATGGAATAGGCAACACAGCTTGGCAATACATAAGAGAGGTAAAATTTATTTGGCTTAGTGATCAATTGGATGTGAAAGAGTAAAAGTTCTTAACTTGGGAGCTGGATGGACAATATTGCCAACAGAAAGAGAGGGAAGACAGGAGAAAGAGAAAATTTGGTATGGTAAGAAGTGAGGATAGTGTTACATAATAGCTGTGCTTATAAGTTTTAGGTGTCAGGAGCTAAGCTTAGAAAAGGAGAACTTTGAGCAAAACTTTTAAATGTACAAACTGATTGATGGTTTAGTGAATATATACAAATGTACATAAATGTGATGAGCATGGGTGGCAAAGACGATGCTTGTAAATGATAAAGGTGCTCTCTCTTAATGCCTGACAAAATATATAGAGACCCTGATCTAAAGGGCAAGAACTGAGTCTCTTGAATTACTGATGCTGATGATTAAACAGCCACCATTTTTAGATTCTATTCCAGTTGTTCCCTACATTTTAGGTGTAAGGGCCCCTTCTTAAGATTAAATACACACACACACACATACACACACACACACACACACACACACACACACACACACACACATATATATATATATATATATATATATATATATATATATATCTCACTTCACCCACTCATGCCCACAATAGTATCTTGTACTTTTAGAACTTACAGAGTGAGAAAAACACTTGTACATTTAAAGATCTGTACATTCCTTGCATCCAGTTCTCTTCCCTCTTTCTCAGGGGTCTATGGCCCAAAGATTAGAAATGATTACAGATTATGAGGGCACAAGAGTTTGTGGCCTGAAGGACACTTTGTAGTCAAAATTCCTAGAGACTAAACAGCTACAGAGCTCCTCACTCTGAAGTAAATTCCCCAAAGAATGGCTGAAAAGTTGATTCCTCTATGATCAGACACCAACACAAAAAATTGGTCACTCAGATAAAAAAAAAAGTATTGCTATGAATGTATTATGAGCATAAAGTCTACAAAAGGCTTGATTTAAGACTTCTTTTTTATTTTCTTATTTGTTCTTTTTAGTTACACATGACAGTAGAGTGTATTTTGACGTATTATATATACATGGAGTATAGCTTCCCATTTTTGTGATCATACATGATGTGGAGTTACATTGTCATGTAGTCATATATGAATATAGGAAAGTTATGTCTGATTCATTCTGTTGTCTTTCCCATTCCCATCACCTCTCTCTTCCCCCAACTCCACCCTGTCCAATCCAGTAATCCTCCCTTTCCTCCTGTCCCCCACTGCCTATTGTGAGTCAGCATTCCCGTATCAAAGAGAACATTCAGCCTTTGGCTTTTTGTAGGATTGGCTTATTTCACTTAGCATGATAGTCTCCAGTTCCATCTATTTACTGGCAAATGCTATAAATTCATTCTTCTTTATGGCTGAGTAATATTCCATTGTGTATATGTAAACATTTTCTTTATCCTTTCAGACTTCTTTTATATTAATATTTTATTTTGTTTCAAGGATAATGCACACTCTTAAAATTTAAAAAAAAAATATATTTTTGTGGTGCTGGGGATTGAACCCAGAGTCTCATGCAGGCTAGGCAAATCTTCTATCACTGGGCTATGTCCTCAGACCTTAAAAGTTTATCCTCTTTATAAATTGTATTTATTTGTGGTACTGAGATCGTACTCAGGGCCTTGTACATAGCAGGCAAGCATTCTATCACTGAGTTACATCCTTAGCTCTTAATGCATGTTCTTTATAGAAAAACTGGAAAAAAAAAATCCTGAGGATAAAAATCAAAATAATCTCTAATATTACCATCCAGAGATAACCATTACTAATAAGTTTGAAGACATGATAGTTTCTCTGTGAAAAATATATACATACATTTTTTAAATATCATTTTTATTGTTGTTTATTTTTTATGTGGTGATAGGCATTGAACTCAGGGCCTCATGCATGCTAGGCAGGTGCTTTACCACTGAGCTATCTCCCCAGCCCCTACACATACATTTTTTAAAAATATTTATTTATTTGCTTTTAGTTGTACACAATGCGTTTTTACATGGTGCTGAGGTTCGAAACTGGGCCACACACGCGCTAGGCGAGCGCTCCACCACTGAGCCACAACCCCAGCCCCCCTACACATACATTTTTAAAAATAAAATAGTCATCATATGCTAGCTATCATTTTCTATCCTGTTATCCTGTTTCGTTTTGTTTTTTACTCACTATATCATGGACATTTCAGAGTACCATTACCTACTCCTCTAAAACATTATTTTAACAGCTATATAGATGCTAGATAACTTTGGTTGAGGTCATAGGCTCTGGCATCAGACAGAACTAGAGTCAAATCTATACTATTCAACCTATTAACAGTATTGCCTAGAATAAGTTAATCTCTCTGAACCTCAGTGTCCTCATATGCAAAATGGGATTTACAGTGATACCATAATTATTCTAATGATTAAAATTAACCATGTAGTTAAATAATTTAGCACAGTGTCTGGCAATAGTGCATGGCTCAATAAGTGTTAGCTATAATCATTGTATAGCATTCCAATGAATGTATATACCATAATTTAACAACTAGACATATGCTTATAGTTCTTTTGTTTTATAAGTCAAACTGAAGTGAACATCCTTGTGCATATTTGTGATTATTTCTTTAGTATAATTTCCTAGAAGGGGGAATTCCTGGATTAAAGCTGTAGAACCAATTTCAAGCTTGTGACATACATTTCTAAATTTCCCTAGGAAAAAGTTATATCACTTTATACTTCTACCAGCAATGTATTAGAGTGCCAATTTCCCATCACACTTGCCAATAGTATGTATTATTTTATTTGTCAAGTATGTGAGTGAAAATGGCATCTTGAGGATTACTTTGCATTTCCTTAATTACTAGAGAGGCTTTATAGCCCCTCATATTTTTAGTGGTCATTTGTATTTTTTGTTTTGTAAACTACCTCTTTTTTCCTATTTTGAGATTCACTTCTCTACAAATTAACTACCTTATTTTTCCTCTACTGGCCTGATGCCAGGCTAATACTTCACAAGAAAAAAGTGAGGTAAACCCAGGAATTAGTGAACTCATAACTTCTAATCTCAACACAGGCAGAAAAGGAATTAAGCTCCTTGTAGTCCTAACATGTCTGTACTTTCAGACTTTGCTCTTGACTATGACCTCAAGCCATTTCATCTCTCTATGCCTTAGTTTGGTAGTCGATCAAATGTTAAGTTTCCCTCTATTTATACAGCATGCTTTGTAGTCTTCCAGGCTGTCTTTTATGATCCTCAGCACACCCTGGCAAGGTTGTCCCAGCCAGAATTATAACCCCATTTTACAGAAGAAGATACTGAGACATAAGTGAACATAGGTCTACTAATGCCTGAGCAAATATTCTTTGTTCTACACAAAGATTCTCTGCCTCTCTACTTAGTCCCATCCTATACCGATTTACCACCTGCACATATCAATTCTCTCCCTAGTTCTCCTTTAAATTTGCAGAGGCTATGAGGAATTGGAGATAAAATAGACTTGGTTCTTAACAGGTCAAGTGTAGGAAATAAGATATATAAACAAAAAAGTTTAAGGGAAAATGATTCATACCTTATATGGGACCTTGATATCATGCTATAAGAGGTCACAGAGGAGAACTATTCACTTATAGTTAGAGGAATTGGGATATACTTGTGGAAGAGATGTTTTTGAGCTAAGGTGATGGAAAAGATTTGAACACACGGAATAGCGTGGAGTATGCTTTTTGGGTGGAAATAGCCCTTCTGTGCTCTCCCCTAAGAATCCTGCTAGATACCAAGTTGTAGCTTTTAGAAATACTAAATGCTAGAAATACTCCTTTGGTTCTGGGAGACATATAGAGACCCTTCCAGCAGGATTCTGGGGGTGAAGATATTGTTTATCTTGGGCATAGATGGAAGTTTTGAAAATATGTGGGAAATGCCAGGATTCTAATATGAAAGCAAGATTGTTGGCTTGTGGAAGACAAGGTCCATGCCTGGTATTTATTTTAGTCCACATATTTTTAAACACAGTGCTAGGCACAAAACAGGCACTCAATAAATATTTTCAACTTAATTTATTGAGTTGAATTCCAATTATGTAAATGCACAGGTCCTTAACTTTTTTGATGCAAATCCTGGGACAGAACACAAGAAAAGCTTTAGATTTACATATTTATTTGCATGTGTGTGAATTGCATGCACAATATTAGCAAGTCTTGAAATGGCAGAAAGTTGCAAACAACCTAAATGCCCATTACTAGGGGATTATTTAAACAAATAATTCCATATAATGGAGATCTATAGAACTATTTAAAAAGAATTAAGAATACTTTATATGCCAAAATAGAACAGCCTCTTAAGATATATTTTAGTAAAAATAAAACAAGGGAAAAACCAAGGTGGTTAGCCCACATTTGTATAGAAAAGGAAAATATTGCTTAAATTTGAATAAAATATTATTGGAAGTATACCAAAGAACCTGTTACCATTGGAGAAAAGAACTGGATAGCTACTACAGAGAAATTCTCTCCATTCCTTTGGTATTTCCCTCTATCTCCCCCCCTTTTTTAAAATATTTATTTATTTGTTTTAGTTGTACACAATGCCTTTATTTTCACATGGTGCTAAGGATTGAACCTGGGCCGCACACGTGCTAGGCGAGGCTCTACCTCTGAGCCACAACCCCAGCCCTATCTTCCCCCTTTTTGATAAAGAAATATACTTACAAAAATTGTATAAAGCATATATGTAAAGTATATTGAATTATTATAAAGCAAATTCCCATACAATCACTGGCCAGGTTGATAAATTTAATTATTATTCACACCACAAAAGCTCCATCATCAATAGCAGATACATCAATAAGGTTTTTTTACTGAATATTATCTCATACTTTTTGAATTTTGAACCATGTGAACATATTATCCATTTAATAACAGCTACTTCTCTCCTTCCCCAGTCCTCTCCAAAATGTCATGGAGCTCTTCAACTCTTCAATTATTTTATGGCAAGATTGGTTTGGCAGCTTTTCTATAATCAAATAAATAATAGCAGTTACAACTTACTGTATTCCATGTTTTGCATATATTAACTAAGCAGTCTACATACATTGACTCATTTAATCTTCATGACAACCCTGTGAAGTAGTTACTACTTTTATATTTGATGTGCAATGAGAAAACAAAGGCACAGAGACAGTAAGTAACTTGTGCAGACTCACACTGTGAATTTGTGGTGAAGAGCTGGGATTTGTATCCAAACAGTTGTGTCCCAGACTATAAGTTCACCATTACACTGGTCTGCTTATGTAAATTCTAGAACACAGAATCTGAAGCATTATAGTCAATTATACCCTAGAATGTGAAGAAAATTTTTTGCTGTGGCCCATCAGATGGAAGTCCAAGCACCAATTCAGTTATACCACCATCCAGGCAAAGATACAAGTAATTAAGAACAGACAGGATGTAGTTAAGTCTTAGGTCTGGGGCAGCACCAGCCTGGCCAATTTTATGAAGCACTTAAATGAACTTTCTAGGGCATCTGATAAGTAAAGTTCTGGTCAACTCTCTTAGCTTGAGCTTCCTCGGTGCATAGAGTTCAATAAATATTTTTTGAATTAAAGAATAAGCTCTTTCCTCCTAAAAACTAGAGAAGCCTAGGAACCTACATTACACAAAGACAGAAGTAAACAAAGATGTCTACTACAGCACTGTTTGTAATACTAAAAATATGCAATCAACTTAAACGTCCATCAACAGGGAACTGGTGAGTGGACTATGTCCAAGAGATGGCTCAGTGTGATGCTTAAAGACATGGGCCTGGAGACTGGATGCTCAGGTTTGCTTCTGGCTCTGCCACTTACTAGAACAGATGTGGACACACTCCCTAACTTTATTGTACTTTACTTCTTACATATGTAAAGCAGGGATAACAAAAAGACCTGCCTTGTAGCCTTGTTGCAAGCAGTTAATCCATAGTTTTTGGCATTCCGTAAGTGCTCAAATGTAATCTATTATGATAGCCACTCACACGATGGAATACTATGTAGTTGTTAGAAAGAGGTAGATCTATATAAAATGATTTAACAGATATCAAGCACATATATTTAGGTAAGATAAAACAATTGTCAGAATAGTATGTCTAGTAGAAGTCCAATTTCGTAAAAAAAAAAAAAAAATAAACTGTATGTGTGTGTATACAGAAAGAAAGCCTGCATAAATACACACTAAACAGTATGTTGATATTATTTCTGGTGAGTTGTATGAAGGGATTCTCACATATCAGAAATATGCATATATATTATTTATTTTTAAATAATTTTGGGGGGAGAAAATATCAAGAAATAGGGAAAGACTTCTAAGATGGAGAATTTGGGAAAATAACATGGAAGTGGGAAGAAGACTCCCTTTCTCATGGGCTACACATTCCTCTCCCAAAATAAGGTGATGCTATGTGATTGCCTTCCCTCTTATAGCACTGCCCTTGTACCTGATGGCATAGCAGTAAGAAAGGAGACACACATTTCATTGGTAACTTTGTTAGGTGTTCCTCAAGTAATTTCCTACAATATAGCCAAAAACCAAGGTTATACTTCAGATGTATCTCACTTATTGAATAAATCAGAGGAACTCAGATTGTCAAACTGGAAGGGATCTTCAATATCACCTAGGCCAATCCCTTCATTTACAAATGGAAACAAGAAAATGTGTTCCTGAGAAGTTCACTGGGAAGCAATTTTGTGAAATGTAGTTTCCTCTGAAAAAATCAGAGATGTATCCCCATGTGTGAGAATTTTGTTCTAAGAGCCAATCAATGCAATAAGGCAGAAACTTTTATATACTGATAGTGGGAGTATAATTTAGTAAACCATTTTGGAGAGTAACTAGACAATATCTCCTGGGGTGCTAAGGTTCATACTCTGTGAGGGGACAATTCCATCCCACATACCTTCCTGAAATACTGACCTACAACTCAGGAGGCTGAAGCAGAAGGATCACAAGTTCAAAGCCAGCTTCAGCAACTTGGCAAGTCCCTAAGCAACTTAGTGCAACCCTGTCTCAAAATAAAAAGGGCTGGGCATGTGGCTCATTGAGTGCCCCTGAGTTCAATCCTCAGTACCAAAAAAAAAAAAAAAAAAAAAAAAAAAAAAAAAAAAACCAAAAAAAAAACCTAAAAACATCTATGCAATAATGATCATAGTAGCCCTAACTGTGATCACCCCAAACTTGAAATAGCCTCAATATCCATCAATAGCAGAATTGTCAAATTGTGATATGTCCATAAATGGATCAGTAAAATAAATAGTGAACTAGAGTCACATGTTACAACATGGATGCATTTCACAAATATAATACTGAATTAAAAACAAGTTGTAGAAGAATATATATATATATATATATATATACATATATGTATGTAACATACTATTGATATAAAAATTTAGACATAAAACAATGGTATATATTGTTTAAAGATATATACATCTGTAGTAAAAATATAAATAAATGCATGGGAATAATAAGCACTACATTCAGAACAGTGGTTACCTTGGAGGGAGGGATTAATTATGGAAGGATAGAAAGGGTGGTTTAACTCCACTAGTATGTTTCTTAAACTGGGTAGTGGGGACTCTGATTTTCACCGTATTATTATTTATATACCTTTTGAATGTACAAAGTATTTCATAATTTTTTTATTTTCTAAAATATTTTTAGTTATAGATAGACACAATACCTTTATTTTATTTATTTATTTTTATGTGGTGCTGAGGATCAAACCCAGTGCCTCACATGTGCTAAGCAAGTGCTCTACCACTAAGCCACAACCCCAGCCCCAACAAAATGTTTTTAAAATGCCACAAATCCCATACTGAAAGGAAAGTTGATCACTTGTAAATATAACCAAATACTAAATATATTAAATACTAAATGTATTAAATACAAATGTTGGATTTGAAATTAAATATTATTCCCCAAATCTGTTTAGTTTTCCTGGAACTTGTTTCACAAGACAGAACCTGCTAGAGAAGAAGCAGCAGTTGGGTGCAGTAAGCTGGAAATCAGAAGACAATCTGAGAAACCTATCAGTTATGGGAAGGAGAAGAATATTTTTAACCTCTTGGGTTTTTCATGCTTAAAAATGCAGTGTTGGGGCTGGGGCTGGGGCTAGAGCTCAGCGGTAGCACACTTGCCTGGCATGTGTGAGGCATTAGGTTCAATTCTGAGCACCACGTATAAATAAATAAAACAAAGGTATATCAACAACTAAAAATATGTAAAAAATAAAAATGCATTATTTTATAAGTTTTTTCCATGTGAGTACTGCTTTCAAGATTTTTGTTTGGTTGTTTGTGGGTATTTTTTAGCAGCAATTCTCAAAATCATGTCTACAAGATGCTAAAATGTTTTCCATATAGAAAAGTGTTCCCTGGTAAAATCAGTTTGGGATATACTGGGTTAAATAAAATTATTTATTCACAGCAGTACTTCTCAGAGCCTTTAATATGCTTATGTACACTGTGAGTCCCCAAAAAAGAAGATTCAGTTAAGAAGTATTTCCAAAAATCTATTGAACCACAGAATGCTCATACACATAAACACACACACATGCATGCATACAAGCACACATACACAGCAACACTGTAGAACAGAATTTATTAACATTCTCCCAGAATAAATGCTATCATAAAAGGATTTACTTGTTATTTTAGATTCTAACGTGTGTTTAGGATCCTTTGTGAGGGAGAAATGTAGTATTATAGTATAATTTCTACTGAGTTATTTCTACTGGGTTCCTATGAGTGATTATTGCTGATAAGTTTATAAGGCTATCTTCCCAGATTTCATCAGTGACACTCCACCCTAGTTGACATTGTGGCAGATTCAACATCAGAAACTTCTGAGCATCTGTGACTGGAGGCTGCATCCCAGATACATTCTCTATATCTGGCTTTTGTGCCTTTGCTGTTTGCTACTTCAAGCCATGTTCCCCTCCATTAGGTGACAGCAGAGCTGAAGGGATGCTTCAGGCAGGAGCTCTGAGCTGTTTAGCTAGGGCTGAATACCTGAAGGTACAATTTTCATAGGAAGAGGAGCACTTTCAATGTGCCTTCATCCCACAGAAATAGTTTGAAAGGAACTGGACTGCAAATAGGCCTGTCTTCCCAGGGACAGAGGAGCTGAATCCTCTTTCAGAGACAGGATACTTATTCAACTTACAGCACTACCTTTTCAGGAGGGGTTCCTTAGAAGGCCTTAAGATTTTTTTGAGCCATTTCCCCACCCAAGTTTAGAGGGAAAAATCTGAGTTTTGTGGCTCCCACTGGGTCTTTTTGAAAGATGATTTACCTGAGGACCTTTAATCTAGAAACAAGGATTTCTTTAGAAAAGTCAGAAGTAAGGTGAACTAGACAGCTTTTTAAAGGCCTTTGTTCTTTTGAACAATCAAAAAAAAAAAAAACATAAAAGTATGTTCTTTTCCATACAGCACACACCATGCTCAATGGAAGCTGACAGCAGCTGCTGCTAACATCCCTCCTCCTCTATCCCACCCCATCCTAGCTCCACCACCTGCTTGGACCCAGCACCTATGAGGCCTGTCTCTACCTGTATACCAAAGGAAGAATAAACCTTAAATACTTATACAGTCTTGGGCTCACTTACCAGGCTAGGGTGTTGTTCTGATCCTTAGAAAGGTAGGGAGAGCAGAAAGAAATTGGGGGTTTGATTCTAAGAAAAGTAAGCTCAATTTTGAACCACTCCACGCTATGCTCTTAAGAGTAGAGAGATGCCTCCTGATTACAGGGGGGGGGGGGGGTAGAAAGGAAACAAGGAAAGAAACACAAGGAACTAAAATGCAACAGGGAAAATTAAGGGATCCAGGAAGTATATTCAGAGATTAGATGAGCCCTTAAGCCCCAGACTCTTAGGTCAGAGCCCCGTTTACTTCAGGGAAGAACTCCTGTGTCATATCTGCTGGTCAGAATAGTCATTTGCTCAGAAAATCTACTCAAAGGTCCTGTGTTTCCTCTCTTCTCCCTTTCAAGCCAATGTTTCCCACACACCTTCCCTTCCCTCTCACGAGGAAATCTACCCTTGGACAAAAAGCATGTCATTGAGAACCTTAAATAAATAAATAACCCTCTCCTCTCAAAGAAGCAAACCGTGAACCTCCCTCTTATTCATTTTTAGATCACCATTGATCAAATTGCCTTGAGTTTGTATTCATGGACATCTTTTTTTTTTTTTCTTTATAAATCTGAGCAGGGGCTACTTCATTATGAGCATTTTTAATGCAAGTTTTTCCCCAAAGACACATGCAGGCAAACAGGCAGACAGACGCGAGCACGGGTGCGCGCGCGCACATGCGCGCGCGCGCGAACACACACACACACACACACACACACACACACACACACACTCACATAAGTACCTTGGGAGCTTCCCCTCCTTCATTTATTTCCCCTCAGCCAGCTGAACAAGGGCGAGGCTTGGAAATAATTTCTCTGTGGCCTACCTTCTGATTCCTTCAGGTCTGAGAAGCAGGCGGTAGTTGGAAGCTGGGAGGCTGGGACTGGACTGCCTCTGTGAATCAGCAAAGAAGTCCCTGAGACAGGGATGCCGACAGCTGCTGTATGCACACTCTCCCTCTTTCTCTCCCACCTCCCTGCCCTCCTTCTCCTTTTCCTCCTCCCCTCTCCGAGCTGCTCTGTGTTGCTATGCAATCATCACCAGGACTAATAGCATCACTGCGACCTCAGGCAAAGACACCCTTGACTGAACAAATGCAGAAAAGAGCAAGGACAGTTTTGTAAAACTACCAGAGCCGTGGCGGCTCTCAGAGATTTCAATGCATTAGAGGCAGAGGAGGAAAGCGGAAGAGCCTGAGAAGCAGAGGGAGAGAGGGGAAGAGGAGGAGAGGCTTCCACTGGGGAGGAGGAGACAAAAGAAGCCCGGAGATCAATACAAGCTGCTGATCTGAGCAAGAGCCTGGGCCCCAACTTACACAGATCTATCACAGAGCCAAAATCAACTTTAGAGCCAGCAGCTGGCAAGGGTACTTGGTAGCCAGTCGGGGATTCAGTTTCTGTGTTAGGGGTTGAAACACTCTGCTCTAGAATTGTCATTGGTACTCAAAGTACAGTCTTAGGACCAAGGCAGTCTTCCAGTCTGACCCCTGTGTCTCACTTTCACTCCATCACAGATCATATATGTAGAAAAAAAAATCTCAACAAGCATGGAAAACAAAATTGACTTTGAATGGTTTGAGAAAAATAAAGCTCCTCCATGATCTCTCTTCAAAACTACCCAGTCACTCCCTGCTTTTGTCTACACCAGCCCTTACTCTTTTACCTGCCACCTTTGTTAAAGGTTTGAGTAAAATTGCTCTGGCCAGAGTTTCCAGTACTATGTTAAATAGCAGTGGTGAAAGGGGGCACCCCTGTCTTGTTCCAGTTTTTAGAGGGAATGCTTTCAATTTTTCCCCATTTAAGATAATGTTAGCTCTGGGCCTTGCATAAATAGCTTTTATAATGTTGAGATATGTTCCTGATATTCCTAGTTTTTCCAGTGTTTTGAACATAAAGGGGTGTTGTATTTTGTCAAATGGTATAAATACAAAATGGAATTTTACTCAGCAATAAAAGAGAATAAAATAATGGCATTTGCAGGTAAATGGATGAAGTTGGAGAATATAATGCTAAGTGAAATTAGTCAATCTCAAAAATCCAAATACCGAATGTTTTCTCTGATATAAGGAGGCTAGTTCACAGTGTTGTTGGATGGGGGTACATAGGAGGATTAGAGGAACACTAGAATGGTCAAAGGAAAGGGAGGGAAAGGGAGGGAGCAAGGGGGTGGGAGGGGGGGAAAAAAAGAAAAACAATGGTGGTTGAATGAGATGGATATCATTATCCTAAATGCATGATTAAAGACCTGAATGGTACTTATATACTTTGTATACAAACAGTTGTATGTAAAAAGATGCTATATATGTGTATTATGAATTGTAATACATACTACTATTATAAATTAAAAAAGAAAAAAAAAGTGAAAAAAATGAGACAAAAATATTTTCAAATGCTCTCATGTCAAAAAAAAAAAAAAAAAAAAAAATTTGAGTTCCAAACACCCTGAGGAACCTGGGAGAAACTATTAATAGGATGGGGATATTATATCTCTTTACTAAGTGCATAGCACACAGCAGGTTACTTAATAAATATATGTTGAATAAGTAAATTAGATGAATGAATGGGTGAATGGATATTAATCAGAAGGGCCCCATCACCACCCTTCTATACAAACAGATCAAGAATTAAAGCTCCAGCAGCTCCAGGAGACAGAAAACATTAAACCATTATCAGTTTGTCATACCCAAGATTTATTTATTAGATTATGATAATGGAATATTTATAATGGCTAATATTATTGAAAACTTATTACAAGCTAGGCACCATTTAAAGAATTTTGCACACTTTAGTAGCTCAGTTCATCCTAATAGAAAATAGCTTCTATTTATAACTCTCATTTTGCAAATAAGTGTACTGTAACACAGTGAGGTTAAGTGACCTGCCCAATGTCACACAGCTAATAAGTTATGTATCTAAGACTTAACATAGATCCCTCTGGGCAATGACTACATAATTAAACACTATGCTATACTGCTTTCATTTACCTAGCAGTGGCCTGATCTAGTATCAGGCCTAAGTAAGTAATTAAGACAAAATACAACTAGGGCAGAATTACCAGGATAGTTTATCTATCTTTTGTGCCTTTCCTATGCTATTTCTTATACTCAAAATGTCTACCTTTCATTTAGAGGTCAGAAACACAAAAGACCTTAGATATCGGATTTCTTTTTCTGAAGTGTCCTGAGTGAGCAAGCCCCACAAAAATGTGGTTATGAATGGAGTAAGACAGGGAAAAGACAAATGACCTTTAAATAAGTCAGAGTGCTCCAGTTTGTCATGGTACCCACAGAGCCCACTGCCCTCATCTATTCACTTATACTACCTACTTAGCTCCTGGAAGCTTTGGAGAATGAACCATCTCATAGACCAGTGAAGGTGCATTCCTTACTGTTGTTTGTCTGTTAGGGTATTTGGAGAATTGTTTTGTTTTGGGTTTTCTAGGGGGTGTTAGGATGAATAAAGTCTCTAGCTATGTTTCAGGAGAGACAATTTCTTTGTTTACCATCACAACTCTCACATTTAAACCTCAGGAAGATTCATTTTACCCAGTAGACATCTGTACAAACCAGAGAAAATGATTAGGTTAGCCTCAACTATTTCGTAAAGGAAGACAAGCAAGGATAAAATGGGTTGGGTCACAAGCTTTGACTTTCGCCCACCTTGGTAACTGGCAAGAAGATGTTTGAGACCTGCTCTGATATTACTGAGCCAAACTTTGCTAGGTAGACAAGGATAGGTAGGGCATTTCAGGTAAAGAGAAAATATATGTGAAAGCACAAAGCTCAGAGAACATGGCCTGCCAAAGGACTGTAAGTACTAGTTAAGTATGACTAAATTAAGACAGGAATTGGGCTGGGAAAGGGGACAAGATGGCAAGAGATGAAGAAATTGAAGAGCATAAGAATCAGAGACCCTGGATGAATTGGAATCTCATGCTAAGGATCATTTTAAAAATTTCAACAGGAAAGTGGCATGATTAGATTTGTGTTTTAGAAATATCAACCTAGTGAGTAGCTTTCATTAAAAAAAAAAAAAAAGAACAGTACTAAGTACCTACTACACACTAGGTTCTGTGTTAGACCCAAGGGCATAGAAAAGTCTCTGAAACTCCTTTCGAGTTGCTCACAGACTAACAGGTAAGATAGCTAATTCAACATAAATACAACAGGATGATGAGTGTAATGAAGGATGATTTGGAGGGGAGAAAGGCTGGAAGCTTGTGTCTAGTAGGGGACAGTTGCAGCATTCATCTGTTGAGGACCTGAAGTAAAGCAATCTGTAGTGAGGGTGGAAAAATGGATAATTAGTCCTGTCTTGGAAGAATGGGCCTTCTTGCCCTGGTAGATCTTTATATTGCCATTTCCTTTTATCTTTGCTTCATAGCTTGATTACTTGCCAAGTCACTAAAGGATCAATAAACTGGGAGGTGGTCTAGTTAATTTCCATTATTGTTTTTACCGTTCCACAACCTCACTGTTGACTCCCTGACAAAATTTACCAAAAGTACTACTTCAAATCATTTCTACTGTTCCTAAACACTCAACCCCAGCCCACCTACCTCAGCAAATAACCTACCTTCTAGTTTTACTGGAAAGGTAGATGCTATCCCTAAAATCTTCTCTACTTCAGAATTTCTTAAGTCTTCCCTTTACATCATCTCCAGATGAAATAAAATATTTTCTTTTCCTCCCTGAGGTAAACACTTCTACTTATAACCTTGCAACATTCTCTCCTTATCTCCTCTGGGAACTTCTTTATATGATTCATTCTCTCTCTCTCTCTCTCTCTCTCTCTCTCTCTCTCTCTCTGTCTCTCTCTGTCTCTCTCTCTCTCTCTCTCTCACACACACACACACACACACAGTTTTTTTTTTTTAATTTTTCAATCTTTTCATTATCTCTGACTCTTTTTCTGTTGCCTACAATCACATTAGGAGCAGGAAGTTTGCTGGCTCCTATGAATTTGGGAAGTGGGGAGAATGTTTCCCACTAAACAAAGTCCCCCCAGCACCACGGTACCCACCTCACACAAGCAACCAGGTCAAAGCTGTGTTACTGACAAGCTGGAGAAAGTATGGAGGGAAGCAACATCATCAAAGCAAAGAATTCTCAAGTTTCAGCTAAGACTAAGAAGTAAAATGTATGACTAAAATGTAGAGGATAATAATAATAATAAAGCTTTATCAGTTATTATTTGCAACGTGTCTTCTGTCATATTCTTTTACTTATGTAGCAGAGATTGCTCTCAATGAATGGAAATTCCATGTAATAAAATTGAAAGGGTTAGTAGAGTAACAGACAGATGTGAAATGCCTCAGGACGAGCAAGATTAGTACTAATTGGGATGGGAGAATGAGTCACAGGGATGGGTTTCCACCAAACATGTATGACATAAATGAAGGAAGCAGGTAGTTGAGAGATAAGGTGAAGAAACGTGTTAGAGATGTAGAGGTACAATGCCAAAAGGCCCAAAAGCCATAACATACCGAGGGTTGAAGAATTAGTATCGTCCCAGTCAATGCTCTGGACACTCTCTGCTGCTTTTGTTGAGCATCCCAAAATCCAGAACTCATTTTACACTCTTGGTTACCTCACACCCTCTTCTTCAAGCTTCTGCTAAAGCAGATCCAGCAGCTGGGGTGTTATATAACAAAATAATATGCTCTATTTATGTTTTAAGATATATTCCATTTAGACCAAAATGATGCAATCTACAAAGTGGTACAGTGGAAAGAACAATGGAATTAGGAGTCAAAGGACAAAGGTTTTAATCCCATTTTTGCTACAAAATTACTGTTAACCTTTTTTGAGCCTTGGTTATTCTCCCTCACCAGAAATGGGATATTTGCTCTGTTTACTTCATTTGATTAGGTTGAGAATCAAATGGGATAATGGGCATGGATATATATTGAATACATTAAAATCATAAAGTGCTCTTCAAACATAAGAGATTATTATTTCCATTGCTTCAAGGTCCTGGCGGTTACCCTGTCTACAGAGGACATAAAGACCTAGAATAGATTGTAGTAGCTAAGGAAGCCGTATCAGGAATATAATTAGCTCCCTGTTTCCATGCTGGATCAAATACCATACTTCTTTAACTAGTATACCAACAACACAGTTCAGACTATTATTTACCATCCTTCACATTATCCTTATTCCAACCCAGAGGGTAGACATATGCATACTCACCATGAGCTTCCAGGATAAGATATACAACTCAATAAGAACTACTGGTTTTCTAGGCTAAACAGAACTACTACTGTTTTGTACTTTCATTATGTTTAGGTTGCTGAAGCAAGGTAAGCAATTCTTACTTGTTACCTGCTTTGAGAGGGGAAGGAGAATTAACATTCTTGGGGATCATACCCTGTGCCAAACACAGTATTAAAGTACTTGACATCTGTTACCTCCTGTAGTGCTCAAAACACTTTAGTGATGTAGGGATTATTATTTCCAAATTTGCAGACAAGGAAACTGCAGTTTAGAGAAGTTAAGCAATTTGCACATGTTTATAAAGCCAATAAGAAACAAGCTGGGATTCAATCCCAAATTCTTCTGATTCCAAAACTAACACTCTTCCCACTTCTCTCTTACTTCTAAGCAGGCCCATAATATTAAAATAGGACACATCCTAGAACTTACCACTTCATAATTCTTGACACACTCAAAAACACTTATTGGCATAACATCTGGCAAATACCTTGACCATCAACTGGTAGAGGCCCCTTTTATGGATGCCTTAAAAAGCCCTGAATTTGCTTTGGAATCTAAAGCAAGCCTGGGCCTAAAAGACAAGAGCTGTCCATTATTTACATCTCATAGTGAACTCTATATATCTCACAAAAGAAAGGCAAGATATTTGCCTGGAAGAGGCAAACATAATAACAATAATAACAACTTCAAGGTAAGGACCTGTCAGTGATAAAAGGTGCCTCATACAATGTTGCCTGTCCAATAACTAATCAAATTCAGATTGGCCCCTTCTTAGATTCAATGTTAAATTCAATCTTACAGGAGTAGATAGAGACAATTGGTACATACTTTGGTATGATTTGAGGAAGACTGAAATGCTATCACTAATCAAAATTATTTCTCCCACTGGCCCTGTCACATTGCCTGCAATTCCCTATTAATCACTTCCTTCAGGTTAAAACAGCTGTCAAAATGTAAGTGCTATCTTTATTTGTTACATATTATACTCATTAGTTTGTTACTTTCATTCTAATCACCAGACAGGTATGAGACACAGGGAAAATGATTTTGAAGGAGAAGGTAAAAAGAAAGATCCAGGGGCTGGGGTTGTGGCTCAGTGATAGAGCACTTGCCTAGCACATGTGAGGCACTGGGTTTGATCCTCAGCATCACATAAAAAATAAATAAATAAAATAAAGGTAGTGTGTCCATCTACAACTAATATTTGTTTTAATTTTTTTTCTTTTTTAAATTTTTTATTCTAATTTGTTATACATGCTTGCAGAGTGCAATTCATTTTATGTTACATATAAACAGCACAATTTTTTCAAGTCACTGGTTTTGTTTAAAAGTATTTTCACACCATTTGTGTCTTCATATATGTACTTAGGGTATTGATGTCTAACTCATTCTGCCATTATTCCTATCCTTTTGCCCCCTCTCCTCCCTTTGTTCTATTTAAAGTTCCTTCATTCCTCTCATATGCCCTCCCTGGCCTTTATAAGTCAGTATCTTCATAACAAACAAATCATTCGACCTTTGGTTTTTTGGGATTGGCTAACTTCACTTAGCATTATTTTCTCCAACTCCATCTGTTTACCTGCGAATGCCATGATTTTATTCTCTTTTAGTGCTGAGTAGCGTTCCATTGTGTATATACCAAAGTTTCCCTATCCATTCGTCTGCTGATGAGCATCAGGGTTGTGTTCACAATCTAGCTATTGTGAATTGTGCTGCTATAAACATTGATGTGGCTGTGTCACTGTAGTAAGCTGTTTTTAAGTCTTTTGGGTATAGACCAAAGAGTGGGATAGCTGGGCTAAATGGTGATTCCATTCCAAGTTTTCCTAGGAATCTCCATACTACTTTCCAGATTGGCTGCATCAATTTGCAGTCCCACCAGCAATGTATGAGTGTGCCCTTTTCCCCCACATCCTCACCAGTATTTATTGTTGTTTGTATTTTTGGTAGCTGCCATTCTGACTGGAGTAAGATGAAATCTTAGAGATGTTTTTTTAATACCTTTATTTTATTTATTTGTTTTTATGTGGTGCTGAGGATGAACCCAGGGCCCTGCACGTGCTAGGTGAGTGCTCTATCACTGAGCCACAACCCCAGCCCCTTAGAGTTGTTTTGATTTGCATTTCTCTAACAGCTAGAGATGTTGAACATCTTTTCATATATTTGTTTATTGATTATATATCATCTTCTGAGAAGTGCCTGTTTAGTTCCTTGGCCCATTTATTGAATGGGTTATTCTTTTTTTTTTTTTTGGTGTTAAGGTTTTTGAGAGCTTCATACATCTTGAGGTTAGTGTTCAATCTGATGTGCTTGTGGTAAAGATTTGCTCCCATTCTGTAGGTTCTCTATTCACCTCACTGATTGTTTCTTTTGCTGAGAAGAAGCTTTTTAGTTTGAATCCATCTCATTTATTAATTCTTGGTTTTAATTCTTGTACTATAGGGGTCTTATTGAGGAAGTTGGGGCCTAATCCAACATGATGGAGATTTGGGCCTACTTTTTCTTCTATTAGGTGCAAGGTCTCTGGTTTAATTCCTAGGTCCTTGATTCACTTTGAGTTGAGTTTTGTGTATGGTGAGAGAAAGATATTTAATTTCACTTTATTACATGAGGATTTCCAGTTTTCCCAACACCATTTGTTGAAGAGGCTGTCTTTTCTCCAATGAACGTAGAAAGATCCAATGTGATATATGATGTGCAGCTAGAGTTTAACAAGGCTAGGTTAAGACATTTAAAAACCCCAAGCACCAAAGAAATAATGGTACAAACTTTAAAAAACCCATATATAATTTGAAATAAGAGTAATATTAACCTGTACATTAAGCATGAGAGTTAAAAACTGGACTTTTCCATAGTTACTACTGTAATCCTTTTTTATTGACATACAATTAATTCTTTAAAAGTACACAGTTCAATGGCTTTTACTATATTCAGGGTTATGCAACCATCATTACAATCAATTTTTGAAAATTTTCATCATACCCTCCCAAAATTCTATACCTATTATCAGTCACTCCCCATTTCCCTCCATTCTGCTTCCAGCTCTAGGCAACTGCTAAGCTGCCTCTGTTTCTATAGAATTTCCTATTCTAGACATTTTATATAAGTGTAATCATACAATATGTGATCATTTGTATCTACATTCTTCCACTTAGCATGTTAACAAAGTTCTTTCATGTTGTACCAGGTATCAGAATTTCACTTCTTTTTATGACTGAATAATATTCCATTGCATGTATATTCTACATTTCATTTATCCATTCATCATTTGATGGGCTTTTGGGTTATTTCTACCTTTTAGATGTCATTAATATTGCTGCTACAAGCATTTATATACAAGTTTTTGCATGGACATATCTCACTTCTTCTCCTTCTCCTTTTTTTTAGTACTGGGGACTGGGGATTGAACCTAGGCCCTAGCACATACTAGGTACACACTCTACCACTGAGCTACATCCCCAGCAATTTTTCCTTTTTTCAGTTTAGTTTTTGTTTTTGTTTTTATTATTATTTTTCCCAGCCATTTTTTAAAATATTTATTTATTTGCTTTAGCTGTACACAATGGGTTTATTTTTATGTGGTGCTGAGGATCGAACCTAGGCTGCGCACGTGCCAGGCGAGCACTTTACCACTGAGCCACACCCCCAGCCCTTCCCAGCCATTTTTTATATTTTATTTTGAGACAGAGTCTCACTAAATTTCCCAGGATGGCTTTGAACTTCCAATCCTCCCATCTCAGCTTCCCAAGTAGCTGGGATTATAGGTGTGTGCCACTATACTGGACTGTTTTCACTTCTTTTATGTATATACCTAGGAATAAAATTTTGGGTTTTATTGTTACTCTATGTTTCACTTTTTGAGGAAGTGATAGACTGTTTATCAAAGTGGTTGTCCAATTTTACATTTCCACTAGCAATGTTCAAGGGTTTCAGTTTCTCTGCATCCTTGGCAATAATTATTATTGTCTGGGTTTTTTAAGTATAGCCATCCTAGAGGTGTAAAGTGGTATCTTATTGAGCCAATCCTTGTTTTGAGATATCAAGTACCTAATTATTTTATAAAGAAAAAAAAAAACTTTATTCAATGCTTCTGTTTACCTGTTTTCCTGAGCATGTGCTTGATCGGCCATTAGTAAGCCATATAGCACTAGGAGCAGTTGAATTGCTTTGCTTCCTGGGGTTGGATAGCACCTAAGGAGGGGTAGTCTGTAACTCATAGTTACTCACAATAAGATGTTAGTTATTTTATGAAATGATGGGCATGGTAAACTGTAGTTAGTCATGTCTTTACCTGACAATATAAAAAGTTCTGTGCTATGCCTTATTTCACCACTGGTTTATAAATTATGAAAGTCCAGACAGACTTTTGCTTCATTCTTGTACTGCTTCTGGATCACTACTTGCTTCCAAGGAAAATTAGGGAAAAAAATGAGAATATATAAGAAGTATTATAAATAAGGCAATGGAAATACAGAGGGGTCTTAGGGCAAAGCAGATACAATTCTTCCAAAGTATAGTGCTAAGTAACACAAAATGTTACAAAGTAGCCCCACTCTTCACCCTTCCTACCCAGCTATAGCATTAAACCACATTTTTCTAAGAAATAGTTATAAGAGCAGGGAACAAATCTCTTCAAGATATACTGTATTGGACATAAGAAGTATATTTGTCCTTTTTCTCATTTCATTAATGTTTCATATTTCCCATCCACTGGGTGACTCTTCCGGGCCTTGCCTCACTACTCTTGGTCTTATTTCAGTTTATAGGACTATACTGAAAAATGTCTATAAAGTGCTTTGTAGTTTGAAAGTACACTATAAGTAGTAATCTCTCATTGCAACTTTCTTACCAAAAACAAATATTACTTCAGCAGTTCCTCATTGCCCCCTCTTCAACCTACTGTTTTACCTTTATCATTCCCATTATACCTCTTTGCATTAATACACTCCAGCTTCTGGAGATAGTACTTATAATCATCTAAGTCTTCAGAGAGACTTTGTAGTCTTAGAACCACTTTGATTCAGTATTTTGTTTTGGAAATAAGAAGCAAACCCAGGGAGATTACTCCTCTGTCAGTCAGCTTCACATTACTATAATAAAATACCTAAGATAACTTATAAAGAGAGAAGAGCTGGGCACAGTGGTACACACCTGTAATCCCAGCACTTGGGAGGCTGAGGCAGGAGGATCACGAGTTCAAAGCCAGCCTCAGCAATGGCAAGGCACTTAGCAACTCAGTGAGATCCTGTCTCTAATAAAATACAAAAAAGAGCTGGGGATGTAGACTAGTGGTCGAGTGCCTCTGAGTTCAATCCTTGGTACCAAAAAAAAAGAAAGAAGAAAGAAAGAAAGAAAGAAAGAAAGAAAGAAAGAAAGAAAGAAAAAGAAAGAAAGAAAGAAAGAAAGAAAGAAAGAAAGAAAACAGACTAAAGAAACAGGTAAAGAAACAGGAAGAAACCAGGGTCCTATGGTCTTCTTCAAGGGCACACCTCCAATGAACTAAGGACCTGTCACTATATCACACCTCCTGAAGGTTCCACCACCTTCAGTAGTACCACTCTAGATAACAAGCCTTTAACACATGTGCTTTTGTCAGACATTCAGCATTCAAACTATAGAAGCTTCCATTTCATAAATGGAGATACTGAGGCACATAGAGATTAATTGAACCAATAAATTTAAAAGGAAATCACATTACCAGACTAAACTTCTATGTGTCTTTCCCATCTTACTCTCACCCCTAGCCACGAGGAAGCTACAGTTATTAATGATGTAGGTTTGGGGTACTTATGCCCCAGGTCTCAAACATTTCTCCTAAGAGTAGCTAAGAGTAAGAAGGCTGCCAGAGCATGGCTAACTCATACTCAACAGACCAGAGAAGTTAATTTCACTTTTGAAATGCTCTCTACTTTCCTGAAGTAGGACTATATTGTGCTTGAAAATGCCAAGCACAATCTAGTTGCCCTCAGTCATCTGTCTAAACTCTCCTCAAAGCAATAGACCCAAAAACATGCGATTCCACCTGAGGGAGGCCTTGGAGAAGCACTTCGGAAGTTAGAGACCTGTAATAATTTACTTATCCAAATATTTAGTGAACGCTTAATTTCAGTACTTCAGGGTGGTACTGGCATAGTTGTTACCAAAACAAGATCTGAAGACCTACTCTCTACTTATTGACTTTAGTTCTTCTCTCAGTAAAACAAAAACTAAAATTATTCATGCCAGAGGGTAGGTAGGAAGATAAAATGAGATCCACATGTGAAGTGCCTACCACACTGCCTGACACATGGTAATAATTCAATAAGTGTTAGCTATTATTATTGTTCATGCTGAATCAGAGCAAACCTGTCAGGGATTAATGGACAATAGACAATGGATAATGGAGTAAAATTTTAGAGCCCTTCAGCTAGTTTCATGGGCCCATTGCTGGAAGTGCTCTGGGGAAGAAGTGCATGCTAAGAAGAAGAGTGGTGGAGAAGGTGTCATGATTGGAGGCACTCAAGTAGAAATGACACCTAAATGCCAGAGAATGACTTGTTGCAGCGCTGATGTTTCAGAATAACATTAACACCAAAGAGGGCATTGTTGTACATCAATACATTCTGCTATAGGGTAGATGATTCCTGTTCACACAGCCAAGCCCTTAGCATCCCTGTTTTCCATCACAAAACACAAAGTACAATGCAAACCTAGGGCAGTGATTCTTGGATGCAAAGCCTGAAACCAAATTATCCCATATTTCCCCCAGGAATATTTTACTTGGAAGTAGTTCTAAGCATTGAGGGTACCCCAGCTTACCCCAAGAGAAGGCAAAATGGTTGCAGAGAGAAAAGCTGATTGATGAGCATAATGAAGAAAGGATTGATTTAGGACTAGCTTGAGGGGGTTGGAGGCTTCCAGGACAAGGTTCAAAAGAAATATAGGTGGAGAATGACATAATGACATGATTCTTTCTTTTCTTTTCTTTCTTTCCTTCCTTCCTCCCTCCCTTCCTTCCTTCTTCTTCTTTTTTTTTTTTTTTAACCAGAGATTGAACACAGGGACACTTAACCGCTGAGCAATATCCCCAGCCCTTTCTTAATAAATTTGTTTGTTTATTTAGATTCAGGGTCTCACTAAGTTGCTTAGGGCCTCACTAAATTACTCAGGCTGGCTTTGAACTCGAAATCCTCCTGCCTCAGCCTCTCAGGCTGCAGATTAACAGAATTCCATTTTGATTATACAAATAGCTGTCAAGTAAAAACCTTTAACCCCATTCCTGGCTTTCACGTTTACTGAATGTCTACTCTGTGTACAGTAGTGCCAAGCATTGCAAGGAAGACAAAAGAAACATAAATGAGCTTCCCACTTCCAAACTGTAACTAAATTGAAGTGGGAAAAATATTCTGTATTTTCTGCCTGTAACTTAATTTCAAATTGGGGAATACAATGGTAACAGCTGCACTAATTGCTTTTATTTTATATACAGCACTTAGAGTTAGGGCCTTTTGAACTCAATTCACAAACTGACATAAAACTATGTGTGGGCACTTCTGTTTGCTATAGAATTGCAGCCAGAACTGCATAAAATTCTATGTTTATGTTCTCTGCTGCACTTCCATCATTGGACTGGCATTCCATAGTCTTTAAACAATAACCACACTGGGGATATAGCTCAGTGGTAGAGCACTTGCTTAGCATATATGAGGCCTTGGGTGTTATACCACACACACATACATATACACATGTATGCACATGCACTAAAACAACAACAACAAAAGTAACCCAGTGAAATATCTCTGGGCCTCCCAAGGAAGAACTGGAGGACCCCCTAGGGCATACATCTTTGTGGGTTAACATCATGAGGCATTCCTATGCCAGCTCTGTTATTCTCTCCCAAGTCCCTTTGCCATTTGGAGGCCCTGTTCATGTTTTCCAGTCCCCATGGACTGATCCTCAGAAACAGTGGGCTGGTGAACAACCATTTGTGAGCAATCTAATTGTTAGGGAACCAGGGCAATGGCAGACTGAGCAAAATGAACCTTATGCATCAAGAAGCTGCCAACCCACGCATTAGTACACTATCCAGATTACTCAATCAGAGTTCCTTGCACCTCCCACTTAGGGTAAGAAGGCTCACAGTGAGGGGAAAGTACCAGACAGAGGCAAGTAATTTTCTGTGATTACTTCTATCTTCGGCAAGACATGTTCAAAAAGTTCTATTTTGCTAATCTTGGGTGGGTTAAACACAGTTATTCCTGAAAGTAAAGAGATGGCCTCTTCCAGCCCTGTGAATCATGGTTATACTTCCTGATTCTCACAGAGAGGTTTAGGACCAACTCAGTCTCATCCTTTCTGTTGAAATCTACCAGGGCCCAAGCTAGCCGAAAGATCTGTTTATTGAATGCTTGAGGTTACTGCTATCACTGCTTTTTTTTTTTTTAACCACTATTTCCTTTATGGAGGGAAATTCAGCCTAATAGCCCATGGACTGAGAAATTTATTCTGACCTCAAGGAAAGAGCATCTGTGAAACTTCCAAGAGGGGCTGATATTTAAATTGTCACCAGGTAGAGAAGAACATTTCAGGCTGAGCAAGTGATAAGCAAGGGCACAGAGGTATTCAAGTGCACTGTTCTCATATTCAAGTTCAAGAAAACAAATAGCAGAGAGAGGCTACAATGGAGGCAGTGGGAGCAAGGAATAAGGTAGAATGGGGAAGATTGTGAAGGACATTGAATGTCATGTTGAGGGAGTTGGCTTACTTCTCTAAGCCATGAGGCATTCTAAGAAGATGAAACAATCAATCCACATTTACACCATGAACTCAGGTATGGAGGCTTGGTTGGCATAGGTAAGAAGGCTATTCAGGAGGTTCTAGAAAATGTCTAGATAAGAGTTATGAGAATTACATCTAAAGTATTAGTTACAGGGATTAAAAGATGGCAGATTTTTTTTGTTTTGTTTTTATAAAAACTGTATTATATACTGTGTTTCCCAAACTCTGTTAAACTGTAGGACTGTATATTTTTTTTATTTTAGATTATTTATTTACTAATTCATAATGCACAAGTATATCATCTTTTTACATACAACTGCTTGTATACAAAGTATATAAGTACCATTCAGATCTTTAATCATGCATTTAGGATAGTGATATCCATCTCATTCAACCACCATTTTCCCCCCTTTTCCCCCCCCCTCCCCTCCCTTGCACTCCCTTTCCTTTGACCATTCTAGTGTTCCTCTAATCCTATGTACCCCCCCATCCAATCACACTGTGAACTAACCTCCTTATATCAGAGAAAACATTCGGTATTTGGATTTTTGAGATTGACTAATTTCACTTAGCATTATATTCTCCAACTTCATCCATTTACCTGCAAATGCCATTATTTTATTCTCTCTTATTGCTGAGTAAAATTCCATTTTGTATATATACCACATTTTCTTTATCCACTCATCTACTGAGGGACATCTAGGTTGGTTCCACAACCTAGCTATTATGAATTGTGCTGCTATAAACATTGAAGTGGCTGTGTCACTGTAATATGCTGTTTTTAAGTCTTTTGGGAACAGACCCAGGAGTGGGATGGCTGGGTCATAGGGTGGTTCCATTCCCATTTTCCCAAGAAATCTCCATACTGCTTTCCATAGCGGTTGCACCATTTTGCAGTCCCACCAGCAATGTATGAGTGTGCCTTTTTCCCCACATCCTCTCCAACATTTATTGTTGTTTGTGTTCTTGATAGCTGCCATTCTGACTGGGGTGAAACAAAATCTTAGAGTAGTTTTTATTTGCATTTCTCTAATTGCCAGAGAGGTTGAGCATTTTTTCATGTATTTGTTGATTGATTGTATATCTTCTTCTGAGAAGTGTCTTTTCAGTTCCTTAGCCCATTTATTGATTGGGTTATTTTCTTTTTTGGTGTAAAGTTTTTTGAGTTCTTTATATATTCTAGAAATTAGTGCTCTATCCGATGTGCAAGTATTAAATATTTGTTCCCAATTAGTTGGCTCTCTATTCACCTCACTGATTGTTTCTTTTGCTGAGAAGAAGCTTTTTAGCTTAAATCTATCCCATTCATTAATTCTTGGTAATAGTTCTTGTGCTACAGGATTCTTATTAAGGAACTTGGGGCCTAATCCGACATGTTGGAAATTGGAGCTTACTTTTTCTATTAGGCGTATTGTCTCAGATCTAATTCCTAGGTCCTTGATCCACTTTGAATTGAGTTTTGTGCATGGTGAGAGATACAAGTTTAATTTCATTTTGTTGCATATGGATTTCCAGTTTTCCCAGCACCATTTGTTGAAGAGGCTATGCTTTCTCCACTGTACATTTTTTTGCACCTTTGTCTAATATAAGATAACTGAAATTATATGTATTAGTCTCTGTGTCCTCAATTCTGTACCATTGGTCCACCCATCTGTTTTGGTGCCAATACCATGCTGTTTTAGTTACTATTGCTCTATAGTATAATTTAAAGTCCGGTATGGTGATGCCCCCTGCTTCACTTTTCTTTCTCAGGATTGCTTTGGCTATTGTGGGTCTCTTATTTTTCCAGATGAATTTCATGATTGCTTTTTCTATTTCTTTGAAAAATGACATTGGAATTTTGATTGGAATTGCATTAAATCTGTATAATGCCTTTGGTAGTATGGACATTTTGACAATATTGACTCTACCTATCCAAGAGCACGGTAGGTCTTTCCATCTTCTGAGTTCTTCTATGATTTCTTTCTTTAGTGTTCTATAATTTTCTTTATAGAGGTCTTTCACCTCTTTTGTTAAGTTGATTCCCAGGTATTTTATTTTTTTTGATGCTATTGTAAATGGGGTCGTTTTCATCATTTCCCTTTCAGAGGCTTTGTCACTGATGTATAAAAATGGCTTTGACTTATGGGTATTGATTTTGTATCCTGCTACTTTGCCGAATTCATTTACTAGTTGTAAAAGTTTTCTGGTAGAGTTTTTTTGGGTCTTCTAGGTATATTATCATGTCATCAGCAAATAGTGCTAATTTGAGCTCTTCTTTTCCTATGTGGATCCCTTTAATTTCTTTCGTCTGTCTAATTGGTCTGGCCAGAGTTTCCAGTACTATGTTAAATAGCAGTGGTGAAAGGGGGCATCCCTGTCTTGTTCCAGTTTTTAGAGGAAATGCTTTCAATTTTTCTCCATTTAAGATAATGTTAGCTCTGGGCCTTGCATAAATAGCTTTTATAATGTTGAGATATGTTCCTGATATTCCTAGTTTTTCTAGTGTTTTGAACATAAAGGGGTGCTGAATTTTGTCAAATGTTTTTTCTGCATCTATTGAGACAATCATATGATTTTTTATATTTAAGTCTATTGATGTGATGTATTATGTTTATTGATTTCCAAATATTGAACCAGCCTTGCATCCCTGGGATAAACCCCACTTGATCGTGGTCCACTATCTTTTTGATATGTTTTTTTGTATCGATTTGCCAGATTTTTGTTGAGGATTTTTGCATCTATGTTCATTAAAGATATTGGCCTGAAGTTTTCTTTTTTGGATGTGTCTTTGCTTGGCTTTGGAATTAATGTAATATTAGCCTCATAGAAAGAGTCTGGAAGAGCTCCCTCTTTTTCTATTTCTTGAAATAGTTTGAAGAGCATTGGTATTAATTCTTCTATGAAAGTCTTGTAGAACTCAGCTGTAAACCCATCAGGTCCTGGACTTTTCCTTGTTGGTAGCTTTTTGATGACATCTTCTATTTCTTCGCTTGTAATTGATCTGTTTAAATTGTGTATAGCCTCCAGATCCAGTTTAGGCAAATCATATGACTCTAGAAATCTGTCAATGCATTTAGTATTTTCTATTTTGTTAGAGTACAAGTTTTCAAAGTAATTTTTAATTATATTCTGTATATCTGAGGTGTTTGTTGTGATATTCCCTTTTTCATCACGAATGTTAGTAATTTGAGTTTTTTCTCTTCTTCTTTTCGTTAGCATCGCTAAGGGTCTGTCAATTTTGTTTATTTTTTCAAAGAACCAACTTTTAGTTTTGTCAATTCTTTGAATTGTTTCCTTAGTCTCAATTTCATTAATTTCTGCTCTGATTTTAATTATTTCCTGTCTTCTGCTACTCTTGGTGTTGGTCTGTTCTTCTTTTTCTAGTGCTTTGAGGTGTATTGTTAAGTCATTTATTTTTTGTTTTTTTTTTTTTCCTTTTAAGGAATGAACTCAGTGCAATGAATTTTCCTCTTACTACTGCCTTCATAGTGTCCCAGAGATTTCTATACGATGTATCTGTGTTCTCATTTACCTCTAGGAATTTTTTGATCTCCTCTTTGATGTCTTCTTCAACCCCTTGTTCATTCAGTAGCATGTTATTTAGCTTCCAGTTGATGGAGTAGTAGTTTTTCTTATTCCTGTTTTGTCATTGATTTCCAATTTCATTCCTTTATGGTCCGATAGCATGCAGGGTAGTATCTCTATTTTTTTATATTTGCTGAGAGTTGCCTTGTGACATAATATATGGTCTATTTTGGAGAAGGAGCCATGTGCTGCTGAGAAAAAAGTGTATTCTTTTACTGTGGGATGAAATATTCTATATATGTCCGTTAAGTCTAAGTTATTAATTGTTTTAAGGAGGCCTACGGTTTCTTTGTTTAGCTTTTGTTTGGATGATCTATCTATTGGTGAGAGAGGTGTGTTGAAATCCCCTAGAATAACTGTGTTGTGGTCAATTTTACTCTTGAATTTGAGAAGAGTTTGTTTGATGAATGTAGGTGCTCCATTATTTGGGGCATATAGATTTATGATTGTTATATCCTGTTGATGGATGGTTCCTTTAAGTAGTAAGAAATATCCATCTTTGTCCCTTTTGATTAGTTTTGGCTTGAAGTCTACCTTATTTAAAAAGAGAATGGAAACCCCTGCTTGCTTCCGTAGGCCATGTGAGTGATAAGACTTTTCCCAGCCTTTCACCTTCAGTCTATTGATGTCTTTTTCTATGAGGTGTGTTTCTTGGAGACAGCAAATTGTTGGGTCATTTCCTTTAATCCATTCAGATAATCTGTGTCTTTTGAATGGTGAGTTTAGGCCGTTAACATTCAGGGTTATTATTGAAATGTGATTTTTATTCCCATCCATTTTTATTTGTATTATGATCTTTAGCTTGATTTGGTTTCTCTTCTGGTTGGTATTTCCCTTAGTTTAATATCTCCCTTTGTTGATTTTCGTTGTTATTTTTCTCTTCTTCTTCATGAAAAATTTTGCCCAGGATGTTCAGAAGTGCTGGCTTTCGAGCTGCAAAATCTTTTAACTTTTGCTTGTCGTGGAAGGTTTTTATTTCATCTTCGAATCTAAAGCTCAGTTTTGCTGGATATAAGATTCTTGGTTGACATCCCTTTTCTTTCAGAACTTGAAATATGCTATTCCAGGATCTTCTTGCTTTTACGGTCTGGGTAGAAAAGTCTGAACATAGTCTGATTGGTTTCCCCCTATATGTAATCTGCTTCCTTTCTCTTGTGTCTTTTAATATTCTCTCCTTGCTCAGTATATTAGGCAATTTTTATAATTTCATTATAATTATGTGTCTTGGTGTGGATCTGTTGTGATTTTGTACGTTTGGTGTTCGGTAAGCCTCTTGAACTTCGTTTTCCCATTCATTCCTCAAGTTTGGAAAATTTTCTGTAATTATTTCATTAAATAAATTGTTCATTCCTTTGGCTTGAAACTCTGCCCCCTCCTCTACCCCAATCACTCTTATGTTTGGTCTTTTTATGTTGTCCCATAATTCTTGGATGTTCTGTTCTTGGTTTCTTACCATTTTTGCTGTGTAATCTAGTTTTTTCTCTAGGGTATATATTTTGTCCTCATTGTCTGAGGTTCTTTCTTCCAAGTGATCTACTCTGTTGGTGATACTTTCGATTGAGCTTTTATTTTGGTTTATTGCTTCTTTCATTTCCGGAATTTCTGTTTGGATTCTCTTTAGAGCCTCTATCTCCCTATTGAAGTAATCTTTTACTTCCTGTATTTGTTTATGGAGTTCTTTGTCAAAATGATCTTTTGCCATCTGTACTTGCTCCCTCATCTCATTTTTTAGTTCATTCTTAAGTTCTGCAAGCATTTGGCAAATGTAATTTCTAAATTCCATCTCTGTCATTTCACCAACTGTGTATGCCATGGAATCTACTGAGGAGGTGTATTGATTTGTTTGTGCCACTTTCCTTCCTTGTTTCTTCATCTTGCTTTTATGTCTATTCTTCTTGCACTATGGGACCTTGACTATTTTGATTTTACCTTAGAACCTTACGTTGCTCAGGTAGTACAATGCTATCAGATCCCCTTATATTTCCTTTACACTTTAAAATCAGACACTTTCTATTCAGAGAATCCCAGTTTGATCACAATGTACAGATTTAGTTAACCTAGATAGTGTTTCCAATTTAGTCTGTAAGCTTCTAATGGGGCTTTATAGATTCAAGTAATGGACACAGAGGTGATATGTTTAGTAAGAGGGAAGTGAGTGAGCTGACTTGTTCTTTCTTAGAAAGTATGAAAAGAGAGTTCTATGGAAGTGGTTTAGTATCAGCAGATGAGAGATGAAATAGTGAATGATTAGGTGGAAAGACCAATTTATATATATAAATCTAATGTATGCAGCGGTTGAGAGAAGAAATAAAGAAAGATGGAGAAAAAGGAAAAAGAAAAAAAAGGAAAAAAAAAAAAAGGAAGAAAAAGAAAAAAGTGACCAAGGAGTAGAAATTAGTATGAGAGAGAGTGAGTCTAGAAAATAGAGAATACACTATATATAACACCACTTTGCTATATATTTCAATCATCCTCATTCAAAAAAACCCAATTTCTGCGTATAACTTGTTTTTGCCTTTGTTGAGTATGCAATGGCAGGGTGTAAATAGGGAAGATGAAGGAAGAAGAAAAAATACTAAAGTAAGAAGGAAGAAAAGAAAGAAAGCGAAGAGGAGCAGAAGCAAACAAACACACTGTCAATCAAAACAAAACAAAAAAAAAACCCAGAAACTAACAAACAAACCCCCCCCCCCCAAGAAACAACAAAACAAACAAAAAACAAACAAACAAAAACGTTGAAACCAGGAATAAGTCTCAAGCCAAATGGACCCTTGGAAGCCCTTCTTATTTCCCTTCCAGATTAAGCCAATTGACCCGGAACCTATCCAGTCAGCAATCCTGTTAGTGGAGTCGAGGCTGCACCTTTGGCCCTTTGCAGAATGGCACAGTGGAAGAGTGGAGGGGGCTTATCCTCAGGATGAGCCCTGCGTTCAGCAGCAGGGAGCTGCCACTCTGGGCCCTGCAGGCCAGGCAAACTGGAGGCTGGATCTCTCCTTCCCGCCGGCGGGCCCGATGCCTACCTCTTGCTCTGGTCACCGCTGGGCGGGTCACGGGGAGTGGAAGTGGTGCTTCCCCAGGTCTGGCCCTGCATGCAGCAGCAGGGAGCTGCCACTCTGGGCCCTGCAGGCCAGGCAAACTGGAGGCTGGATCTCTCCTTCCGGCTGGCGGGTGGATGCCTACCTCTTGCTCTGGTCACCGCTGGGTGGGTCGCAGGGAGTGGAGGTGGTGCTTCCCCAGGTCTGGCCCTGCGTGCAGCAACAGGGAGCTGCCACTCTGGGCCCTGCAGGCCAGGCAAACTGGAGGCTGGATCTCTCAAGATGGCAGATTTAAACATCAAGAAACAGCGGTAATTTGGTAAGCAACTGCCCCCCCCCCCCCAAAAAAAAAAAAAGAAAAATAAGATCCTCATTCATAGTGTTTGCTGATTTCTATGGTATAAATTCTCCCCTGTGGCTGATTTCAAGCTACCAACAGGACATTGCTGAGTGTAGAGTTGGGAGGCATGTGCTCAATCAGCTCTCTTTAGCTAGTATCAGCCAGCTGCAGCATAGCACTATGAAATGGCCAATTAGACGGGGAGGGAAAAGAGAAAAATCAAAGATGACGGACATGTCTAATATGATGACTCTTTAGATGTTAAGGGGTGGAGAAAAGGGACCAAGGAGGAAGAACACATTTATTAGTTTGCCTGGGTGAGGGAATACTAAGAGTTAAAAGGCACACCATGAGGACGTTATGACCTTGATTTTAGACATATCAAGTTGGTAGCATTAACCCTAGAATTCAATTTTCAGTGAACCCCTGCTTTGTGATGATAACTCACATTAATGGAATACTTATATTGTGTTAAGTACATTATGTATTTTTAGTCCTTTCAGCTTCACAATCTAATGGGTTAAACAAATAGCAGACATATATCAGGTGCTCAAAAAATACCTATTAAATGAATTAATAGATTAGGTACTGTTGGTTACTTTGTTTTGCAAATACGTCAAAAGGGGCATAAATTGCACAAGATCACATAGCTGTAACTCTAATTCATGTCTTTGTAGTTTCAAAACCACTCTGCTGTACTATAAATATGTACTGTGGAGATAAATTATGACAGGGATTTTTCTTCCTTTATCTTTATAACCCTATTCTATCATAGTACCTACACATAGTGTTATGGATTGAATATACTATCATCACTGAATTCATATGTTGAATCCTTACCCTCCAATGTGACCATATTTGAAAATAGAGCCTTTGTTGAGGTGGTTAGAGCTATATTAGGTCATAAAGGTAGTGTCCTAATCCAATAGGATTAGTGTCCTTGTAAGAAGAGGAAAAGAGATCAGCGTTCTCCCTCTCTACTTACACATGGAGGGAAGGCCATATGAAAACATAGTGAGAAAGCAACTGTCTACAAGCCAGGCAAAGAGCCCTCACCTGAAACTAAATTGGTCAGTATTTTGATCTTGGACTTCCTAACCTCCATAACTGTGAGAAAATAATTTTTGTTGTTTAGGTTACTTTGCCTGTGGAATTTTGTTATGGCAGATTGAGCATACTGATACAACTAATACAGGACCATTCAGTATTTGTTGAATGAATGAAGACCAGTCCTAACATTTATATTGGAATTACTATTTTTTAGTAATAAGACCTAGTATGACATAAGGTAGAAGTAAGAACAAAAAGAACCTCTACATAAAGGATCTTTGGTGGTGGATTTTTCTCTAGTGGGAGCTTTTATCTGTGGGACCAGTGAGGAGTTTCTGCTAGGGTTTACAACAATATCACTAGTCAAGCACCTAAAATAACTTGTCCTAAGGATCATAATATTCTGCTTCTTTCATACTTGATTTACTTGTGGCATTAGGAATACAATAGAGGAGTTTTAAAAGTCTCACTTATTCAACAAATATGTATATAGTATCAACTGTGCTATACAATATTTTTTACCACAGCCCAGAAAGTAGTTTGTGTTCCTTCCATGTTTCAAATGGAGAAATTGAGGCTGGTTATCTTATAAGTGATATCACATCTTGAAGAGCCTGTCTTTTAACAATGTGTTGATAAAAACAGAATAAATTATTTTCTCACTATTTTTACCCCTACCAACCACCAGGGTGCATCCTCTGCTCAGTAGATCTTTCCTCTACTTGGCTTCTGCTTATTTCCACACGGGGGTACTCTGCAGAGAGCTTTATATGCATTCTCTTTTTCATTCCCATGGCAACCCTAAGCATGTAGCAAAGTGTCTAGCACATATTATTTAGTAAATACTTTTTGAAACAATGGCCATGGGATTATAGTAACTAACACTTATTTAGTATTCAATGGTTCAAAATCTATTCTAAATTCTTTACATGTTTTACTTCATTTAATTTTCACAACACAATGAGGTAGTAAATATTAGTATCCACATTTTAAAGATTCTTACTGATTAGATCTTTCTGGGTGTTTCACAGGCATCCCAAACTGAACATGCTTAAAAACTGAGTTCCGGGAGCACAGGCGGTGCGGAACAAAGGCAGAGCGGGGAGACCAAGCTGCAACTGCAACTCCAGCCACACTCGGCACGCCAGCGTGAAGCCTGCAAAAACAGCCAGAGGGATTAGTGCTGGGAGACCACGGGAGACCGCGGGATGACAACGCCAGTTCAAATCCACACTCGGCAGGACGAGACCCTCAGCAGTAAAGCCCCAGAGAAAGCAGCACGGAGACTGGCAAACAGGCAAGGAGGAACCCACGACTGGGAGGACCTTCAACAGACAGTGGGAGAACACGAGTCCAGTGTGATGACCCTCTGTGACCCTTCAACTGAGGAAGAGCACAGGAAGTAGACTCCACACAAAGACCCATCTCCAGCATCACTCCTCACTAAACAGGTATGCAGACTTGACCCCACCCACAAATTCTCCACATCAGCCAGGGCAGATCTGCCGAACAGCTAATTTAACAAACTGAGAGAGGAAGAGAAATAAGCTGCCTAATTAAGACTTGTGAATTCGACTTTGTGTTGTTGTTTTTTTTTAATGTCACTGTCGCAGTTGATGTTTTTGTTTTGTATTGTTTTGTTTTTCTTTCTTTCTTTCTTTTTTTTTTTTTCTCTTCTTTTTTCCTCTTTCCCATTTTCACTCCCTCTTGTCTCTCATTCCTTATTCCCTCATCTTTCCTGTCTACACCCTGCCCCTACATTCCCAACAGAGAAGAAAACAAGTTGTATACAAGAACTTGGAATCTTAAAACTGGGGCAACTGAATAGTACATCAAATGGGTGTTTTATAGAGTCTCCTTTCTCTTTTTTGACTCACCCTGTCTTCTCTCTTTCATTAATTCTTACTACCCGGCTATTTTCTAATTTCTCTCAATGTTTGCATAAGCCTAGCTGAAATACACATTGGTCTTCACACTTAACTGTACACTCCAATTCCTTTACTCCTGCTTGTGCTATTAAACTACTTCCATAGATTTCTATTATTACACTCCCGAGAGGGGTGGGAAGCAATAGCCTTCCCTCCTTCCTCCTAAGCATATCATCTTTGTACCCAATATCTGAAATTATAAACCCCATTACAATCACTCAGAATATATTGGAGGCAATATCTAAATTCTCCAACTCTGTAAATTGTGACCAAATTGTGATTAACTGAATATAAAATGTCTGGTTTTAAGGTGTAAAGTATATATAAGGAGAGCTGATAGCATTGTACAACAGGATAATCATTAGGCCTTAAGGTAAAAACAAAAAAAGTCAAGGTTCCGCAGTGCTAAAAGAAAAGACGCATAAGCAATATGAAAAAACAAGGGAAGAAAATGTCCCAAACAAATCAACATACCTCTTTAGCAGATTCTTTGGCAAGCACAGTAGATCTAATGACAGAACAGGAATTCAGGAAATACACTATCCAAATGATTATGGAGCTCAAGGACGAATTCAAGAAGGAGGTGAGAGAGCAAATACAGGTAGTAAAAGATCACTTTGACAAAGAACTTCATAAACAAATACAAGAAGTAAAAGACTACTTCAATAGAGAGACAGAGGTTCTAAACAGAAACCAAACAGAAATTCTGGAAATGAAAGAAGCAATAAACCAAATTAAATGCTCTATTGAAAACATCACCAATAGATTAGACCACCTGGAAGAAAGGACCTCAGATAATGAAGCAAAATATACAATCTGGAAAAAAATAAAGAGAACACAGTAAAAATGGTCAAAAATCAAGAACAAAACATTCAAGAAATTTGAGACAACAATAAAAAGACCAAATTTAAGAGTGATTGGGGTAGAAGAAGGAGCAGAATTCCAAGCCAAAGGAATGAATAATTTATTCAATGAAATAATAGCAGAAAATTTTCCAAACTTGAGGAATGAATGGGAAAACCAAGTCTAAGAGGCTTACCGAACACCAAACATACAAAATCATAACAGATCCACACCAAGGCACATCATAATGAAAATGCCTACTATACTGAACAAGGAGAGACTATTGAAAGCCACAAGAGAAAGGAAGCAGATTACATACAGAGGGAAACCAATTAGACTATGTTCAGATTTTTCAATCCAGACTTTAAAAGCTAGAAGATCCTGGAATAACATATTTCAAGCTCTGAAAGAAAATGGATGTCAACCAAGAATATTATACCCAGCAAAATTAAGCTTTAGATTCGAAGATGAAATAAAAACCTTCCATGACAAACAAAAGTTAAAAGAGTTTGCAACTCAAAAGCCAGCACTTCTGAACATCCTGGGCAAAATATTCCATGAAGAAGAAAAGAAAAATAGCAATGAAAATCAACAAAGGGAGATATTAAACTAAAGGAATTACCATCCAGAGGAGAAACCAAATCAAGTTAAATACCATAAACAAATAAAAATGGATGGGAATACAAATCACATCTCAATAATAAACTTGAATGTTAATGGCCTGAATTAACTATTCAAAAGACACAGATTGTCAGACTGGATTAAAAGAAACGACCCATGCCTGGCGTGGTGGCGCACGCCTCTAATCCCAGCACTTGGGAGGCTGAGGCAAGAGGATCGCGAGTTCAAAGCCAGCCTCAGCAATGGTGAGGCACTTAGCAACTCAGTGAGACCCTGTCTCTAATAAAAATACAAAAAAAGGGCTGGAGATTTGACCCAGTGGTCGAGCGCCCCTGAGTTCACTCCCCGGTACCAAAAAAAAAAAAAAAAAAAAAAGACCCAACAATATGCTCTCTCCAAGAAACCCACCTCATAGAAAAAGATATCAATAGACTGAAGGTGAAAGGCTGGGAAAAATCTTACCACTCACATGGGCCACAGAAGCAAGCAGGGGTTTCCATTCTCATGTCAACTAAGGTAGACTTCAAGCCAAAGTTAATCAAAAGGGACAAAGATGGATATTTCTTACTAATTAAGGGAACCATTCATCAACAAGATATAACAATTATAAATCTATATGCCCCAAATAATGGAGCATCTACATTCATCAAACAAACCCTTCTCAAGTTCAAGAGTAAAATAAATCACAGCACAGTTATCCTAGGGGACTTCAATACACCTCTATCACCACTGGATAGATCATCCAAACAAAAGCTAAATAAAGAAACTTTAGGCCTCATTAAAACAATTAATAACTTAGACCTAACGGACATATATAGAATATTTCATCCCTCAGTAAGCAAATACACTTTCTTCTCAGCAGCACATGGCTCCTTCTCCAAATAGACCATATATTATGCCACAAGGCAACCCTCAGCAAATATAAAAAAGCAGAGGGCTGGGGTTGTGGCTCAGCGGTAGAGTGCTCGCTTAGCACTTGCGCGGCCCGGGTTCGATCCTCAGCACCACGTAAACATAAATGCATTCCATTGTGTACAACTAAAGCAAATAAACAAATATTTTTTAAAAAAGCAGAGATACTACCCTGCATTCTATCAGACCATAATGGGATGAAATTGGAAATCAATGATAAAACAGGAAATAAAAAAAATTACTCCAACAACTGGAAGCTAAACAACATGCTACTGAACAAACAATGGGTTGAAGAAGACATCAAGGAGGAGATTAAAAAATTCCTAGAGGTAAATGAGAACACAGATACATCATATAGAAATCTCTGGGACACTATGAAGGCAGTATTAAGAGGAAAATTTATTGCACTGAGTTCACTCCTCAAAAGGAAAAAATAAAAAACCAACAAATAAATGACTTAACATCACACCTCAAAGCACTAGAAAAAGAAGAACAGACCAACACCAAGAGCAGTAGAAGATAGGAAATAATTAAAATCAGAGCTGAAATTAATGAAATTGAGTCTAAAGAAACAATTCAAAGAATTGACAAAACTAAAAGTTGGTTCTTTGAAAATATAAATAAAATTGACAGACCCTTAGTGATGCTAACGAAAAGAAGGAGAGAAAAAACTCAAATCACTAACATCTGTGATGAAAAAGGAAACATCACAACAAACACCTCAGATATACAGGAGATAATTAGAAATTACTTTGAAAACTTGAACTCTAATAAAATAGAAAATATTGAAGACATTGATAGATTCCTAGAGTCACACGAATTGCCCAAACTGGATCTGGAGGATATACACAATTTAAATAGATCAATGTCAAGTAAGGAAATAGAAGATGCCATCAAAAAACTACCATTTAGGAAAAGCCCAGGGCCTGATGGCTTTACAGCCGAGTTCTACAAGACCTTCAAAGAAGAACTAATACCATTGCTCTTCAACTTATTTCAAGAAATAGAAAAAGGGGGAGCTCTCCCAGACTCTTTCTATGAGGCCAATATTACACTAATTCCAAAGCCAGACAAAGACACAGCCAAAAAGGAAAAATTCAGGCCAATATCTTTAATGAAAATAGATGCAAAAATTCTCAACATAATCCTGGCAAATCTAATACAAAAATCAAAATTATAGTGCACCACGATCAAGTGGTGTTTATCCCAGGGATGCAAGGTTGGTTCAACACATGGAAATCAATTAACATAATGCATCACATCAATAGACTTAAAGATAAAAACCATATGATCATCTCAATAGATGCAGAAAAAGCATTCGACAAAATACAACACCCCTTTATGTTCAAAACACTAGAAAAACTAGGAATAACAGAAACATATCTCAACATTATAAAAGCTATTTATTCAAAGCCCCAGGCTAATATTATCTTAAATGGAGAAAAATTGAAAGCATTCCCTCTAAAAACTGGAACAAGATAGGGGTGCCCCCTTTCACCACTGTTATTTAACATATACTTGAAACTCTGGCCAGAGCAATTAGACAGACGAAAGAAATTAAAGGGATCCACATAGGAAAAGAAGAGCTCAAATTAGCACTATTTGCCAATGACATGATAATATACCTAGAAGACCCAAAAAACTCTACCAAAAAACTTTTACAACTAGTAAATGAATTCGGCAAAGTAGCAGGATACAAAATCAATACCCATAATTCAAAGGCATTTTTGTACATCAGTGACAAATCCTCTGAAAGGGAAATGATGAAAACTACCCCATTTACAATAGCATAAAAAAATAAATAAAAATACCTGGGAATCAACTTAATGAAAGAGGTGATAGACCTCTTTAAAGAAAATTATAGAACACTAAAGAAAAAAAAATTATAGAAGACCTCAGAAGATGTAAAGACCTTCCTTGTTCTTGGACAGGCAGAATAATATTGTCAAAATGTCCATACTACCAAAAGCATTATACAGATTTAATGCAATTCCAATCAAAATCCCAATGAAATTCCTTGAAGAAATAGAAAAAGCAGTCATGAAATTCATCTGGAAAAATAAGAGACCCAGAATAGCTAAAGCAATCCTGAGCAAGAAAAGTGAAGCAGGTGGTATCACCATACCAGATTTTAAATTATATTATAGAGCAATAGTAACAAAAACAGCATGGTATTGGCACCAAAACAGACGGATAGACCAATGGTACAGAATTGAGGACACAGAGACTAATACATATAATTTCAGCTATCTTATATTAGACGAAGGTGCCCAAAATGTACAGTGGAGAAAGGATAGCCTCTTCAACAAATGGTGCTGGGAAAACTGGAAATCCATATGCAACAAAATGAAATTAAACCCTTATTTCTCACCATGCACAAAATTCAATTCAAAGTGGATCAAGGACCTAGGAATTAGACCAGACACAGTACACCTAATAGAAGAAAAAGTAAGCTCCAATTTCCAACATGTCGGATTAGGTCCCAAGTTCCTTAATAAGAATCCTGTAGCACAAGAATTAGTATCAATAATTAATGAATGGGATAGATTCAAACTAAAAAGCTTCTTCTCAGCAAAAGAAACAATCAGTGAGATGAATAGAGAACCAACTAACTGGGAACAAATATTTAATACATGCACATCAGACAGAGCACTAATTTCTAGAATATATAAAGAACTCAAAAAACTCAACACCAAAAAAAAACAAATATCTCAAAAAATAAATGGGCCAAAGAACTGAACAGACACTTCTCAGAAGAAGATATACAATCAATCAACAAATACATGAAAAAATGCTCAACATCGCTGGCAATTAGAGAAATGCAAATCAAAACTACCCTAAGATATCATTTCACACCAGTCAGAATGGCAGCTATTAAGAACACAAACAACAATAAATGTTGGAGAGGATGTGGGGGAAAAGGCACACTCATACATTGCTGGTGGGACTGCAAAATGGTGCAACCATTATGGAAAGCAGTATGGAGATTTCTTGGAAAACTGGGAATGGAACCACCCTATGACCCAGCCATCCCACTCCTGGGTTTATTCCCAAAGGACTTAAAAATAGCATATTACAGTGACACAGCTATCTCAATGTTTGTAGCTGCACAACTCACAATAGATAGGTTGTGGAACCAACCTATATGTCCCTCAGTAGATGAGTGGATTAAGTTAATGTCATTTTAACTTGTCTCCCACTCTCCTACTCTTTGGTAGCCTTAACAAGTTAAAGCCATCTTCTCCAAGAGGTAGAAGAGGCATTGAACTTATTCTTTGACCTTCCAGAGGGCAGAATTAGGACGAATAGGTATATGGTATAAATAGGTGTACTTCAGCCCTCTTGTCATTATGTTCTTTTCCATATAATCCCATAAATTTCTTTGAGAGAGAATCTGTTCAGATAGGTAGGCTATAGCAGAACTAAGTATAGATAAACTAAAATTGTCAGCATGGCTAGTAGCTTAGCCCAGTTGACAAACACAATAAAATACTTCTAGAAATAATCCTTAGTATTCCCTGAAAGTTTGCAATTGAGAGAGACTTTTCAGCTGGTGCAAGAAGCGGCAAATCAAGAAAAAGACTTCTTTCTCCTATTATATTGATCAAACTTTCCCCATTCCTCCCATCCTACTCTCCCCAGCCTCTGGAAACCACCATTTTACTCTCAACTTACATGATATCCACTTTTTTAGATTCCACAAATGAGTGAGATCATGTGGTATTTGTCTTTCTGTACCTAGCATAATGATCTCTAGTTCCATCTATTTTCCTGCAAATGACAGGATTTAATTTTTTGATGACCAAGGAGTATTTCATTGTATATATGTACCACATTTTTAATCTCTTCATTAGCTGATAGACCTTTAATTTGTTTTCATTTCTTGGCTATTATGAATAGTTCTATAACGAATATGGGGGTGCAGATGTCTCTTCAATATGTTGATTTCATTTCTGTAGGAAATATACCCAGTAGTGAGATTGCTGTATCATATGTGGAATAAATTAATTTCATAGAATTTTTTTAAAAAAAAATAACTATATTCAGTACTGGGATGACCATATTGGCAAGGCTAATGGAGTTTGGGAACTTTATATGTCTTGTTCATTATTGTGCTCTTTTTCATTTCTCTGGGAGGTTTTATGTAACATAATTTAACCAAAGATAGTATCATTAAAAAGCTATTTAGAATATGGATGATATTATTGGATGTAAACAGTCTGCTCTTTTGAGTCAAGAGTCTTAGAATCAGTCAATATAGCAGTTAATTTTGAGTATCTTTTTCATTTTATGTAATATTATAGGATTTGGATGAATTATTTATTTACTGTCAAAGACTTTAATTTAAATTGTCTACTTACTAGCTATAACATTGCTGTAAAATTTTAACACATTATAATGTATTATTCATTATTAAAAAATAATCCTTGAGGTAATGTCAATGAAAATAGCACAGTAAGACCCCCAAAATTCACTCCTCCATAAAAGTAAAAATGCCTGGCAAAATTAGTCAGGATCAACATTTTCAGAACTGTAGAAATTAACCAAAGGCTTAATTTAAATGGGGAACATGTATTCAAGCAAAACCCCTGAGGGGTTTGGGTACTTGCCTAGCATGCACAAGGCTCTGGGTTCAGTCTCCAGCACTACACACATATAAAAAAACCTGAATATCCTTAATAACAATGAGCTTTAATATCATTTTAACTTGTCTCCCACTCTCCTACTCTTTGGTAGCCTTAAAAAATTGCAGCCCAGCTGGGCATGCTGGCACATGCCAGTAATCCCCAAAACTTGGGAGGCTGAGGCAGGACAATCACAAGTTCAAAGCCAGCCTCAACAACCCTAAAACAGCTTAGAGAGACCTTGTCTCAAAATTAAAAATAAAAAAGTGTTGGGGATGTGGCTCAGTGGCTAAGTGACCCTGGGTTCAATCTCCAATACAATAATTTTTAAAAAGCCCATATTTCTAAGAAAACAAGCACCCCATCAGACACACAGAAACATGAAGAACCAGGAAATGGGTGAATATCTTTCAAAGTCTCATTCTTAGATAATTGCCATTATTGTATATGTCTGGTGATTGGTTCCCTGGAAGACACTACTTAAAAAAAATGCATTTTACCTGATCCAGAGTTAATGTAATGCAAAATGTCTCCACCATGGGAGTATTTGTCAAAAACAAATACAGGCAAATGTTTTAGCTTTTCAGCTGTCTGAGGCCATGGATAACAGTTAAGGTGCACAATAGACTAATTAAAATTTAAAAGGAACAATTTGAGAATATATCTGTAAGTGCTTTTAAAAGCTCCTGCATATTCTGGGAATCTAGAAGAGCATATGCATGTATAGGACTATGTGCATACTCAGAGAAGACCTGAAAAAGACTGAATAATGTCTGCCTAATCTGGAGAACTTGCACAATAAGGAAGTGAAGGCTAAGGCAGCATTGTCAATGGCTTGGTTAAGTGTTGAAAATACACTCCAACATGTGCACAGAAATCACTTGGAAGACTAGGAGATTTACTGGTTCTAGATATTTAAGAAATTCTATCTAATCATGAGCTGACTTCTAATCTAATTGAGCAGAGGCTTCAGTGGCCATACATGACAAATACCGCAGACTTTGCAGAGTAATTAGGAGAAGTCAACTAAAACAAACAACTAAACAACTACAGCAGTAAAAAATAAATAAATAAATAAGCAGAAACAACAATGATCCTTGGTGATGGGGGAGAATCTGATTTCCAGAGTTGCCACATCAGATTATTCAAAATGTCTAGTTTTCATCTAAAAAATGATAAGCTATGCAGATAAATAAGGGAGCATGGCCTATATATAGGAAAAAGAAATCCGTAGAAATTGTGCCTCAGGAAAATCAGGCATTGGGCTTATTAGACAAAGACTAAGAATCAGCTATCATAAATATGTTCAAATAACTAAAAAAAAAACCTTGTATAAAAAAAGTAAAGTATGAAAATGATGACTCACTAAATAGACAATATTGATAAAAGGAAATCATTTAAAAAGGACCAAATAGAAAGGCTTGAGTTGAAATGTATAATAACCAAAATGAAAAATTCACCAGAAGGATTTAATAGTAAATTTGAGCAGGTACAAGAAAAATCAGCAAATTTAAAGGTCAGCTGAGATTATCTAACATGAGAATAAAGATAGAAAAAAAGAAACAAAGCCAAAGATACCTATGGAATACCATCAAGCTTACTGATATACACAAAACTGGAATTCTAGAAAAAGAATAGAAAAAGGAGCTGAAAGAATATATGAATAAAGAATGGCCCATTTTATCACAAATTTGATGAAAGACAATCTACATATCTAAAAATCTCAATAAACTCCAAGAGACCCTAGATACTTCATAAACAAACTGTTAAAAGACATGCTCTTTAAAGGAACCACAGAAATGAGAGAAGTGGCTCATCACACACAAAGAATTCTCAATAACATCAATAGAGAATATATCATCTGAAAATATGCAGGTCACAAGGCAGTAGGATGACATATTGCATATGCTAGAAAAAACCGTCAACCAAGAATACTATATTTGGAAAAAAAGAATCCCATATTTGGCAAAACTATCTTTCAAAACTGAAGGGGAAATTGACATATTATCAGATAAACAAAACCCAGGGAATAAACCAGGTGCAGTGGAGCAGGCCTGTAATCCCAGCAGCGAGGGATTAAGACAGAAGGATCAAGAGTTCAAAGCCAGCCTCAGCAACAGCGAGGTGCTAAGCAACTCAGTGAGACCCTGTCTCTAAATAAAATACAAATTAGGGCTGGGGATGTGGCTCAGTAGTCAAGTGCCCCTGAGTTCAATCCCTAGTACCCAAAGGGAAAAAAAAAAGCCAGGAAATTTATCATTAGTAGGCCTGCCTTATAAGAAACACTAAAGGAGAGACTTTCAGATTGAAAAGAAAGGACATGAAACAGTGACTTGAATACACATAAAGAAATAAAGGCAACCAGTAAAGATAATTACATAGGTAACTATAAAATAATGTGTATTTTATTATAACACTTATTTTCCTATCTTACTTAAAAGACACCTGCATGAAGCATTATATACATTATATATGTACACATATATAATTTGTGATAATGCCAGTATAAAGGATGTTTAGCATGGAGCTATTAAAGAGTAAAGTCTTTGAATATTATTGAAATTAAGTTACTTTAATACAAATTAGATTGTTTAAAACTAAAATATTAGTTGTAACACTCAGAGCAATCACTAAAATTTGATCTAAAAAACAGTAAATGCAATAACAAGAAAATTAAGATGATAGACTAAAACATATTTATTTTTTAGTTGTAGTTGGACAAAATACCTTTATTTTTAATTTATTTATAATAATAGTATGTATTACAATTCATAGTGCACATATATAGCATCTTTTTACATACAACTGTTTGTATACAAAGTATATTCGTACCATTCAGGTCTTCAATCATGCATTTAGGATAATGATATCCGTCTCATTCAACCACCTTTTCTTTTTTTTTTCTTTTTATTTTATTTATTTATTTATACGTGATGCTGAGGATCAAACCCAGGGCCATGCATGTGCTAGGCAGACACTTTACTGCTGAGCCACAACCCCAGCCCAAAAATATCTATTGTCTAAGTAAAATAATTTCTAAGATTTTTAAAGATACATGACACAACCATGTACTCTAACCAGAGAAAAAACTTTAGATTCAAGGATACAAATAGGTCAAAAGCAAGAGAATGATAAATATATATCATGAGAACTAACCAAAAGACAGCTGAAGTACCAATACTAAGATCAGAAAAAAAAATACTTTAAAATAAAAAGTTATTACTTGAAGGAGCCCCAATTAGGAAGGGCTATTGCGGCTAGCTGGAAGCCATAAGTTCCACCTGATATTTATGTGACGCACCTGTAAATGCATGTGAGGCACCCACAAAGCTAAAGGTATATAACCGGGTGAAAGCAGTCGGAGTGAGGAGAATGAAGAATGAATTCATTCAGTCAGTTGTGCAGTCGCTCGGTCGGTCAGAAGAAGAGTTCGGGTCAGAGAAGAAGAAAAGAATCAGAGCGGCCAGAACGTAGGCAGAGCGGTTACAGAAGAGAAACCAGATAGAAGAAGTAATTGCTGGTCAGAGTCAGGCCGAGGCTCCCGAGGAAGAAAGAAGAAAGAAGAAAGAAGCTCTAAAAAATCTTTCTCTAAGCTAAGCTCTATCTTTCTTTCTCTCTCTCTAAGCTAAGAAGAAAAGAAGAAAGAAGAAAGCTCTCTCTAATCTTTCTCTCTAAGCTCTTTCTAAGAAGAAGAAAAATCTTTCTCTCTCTAAGCTCTCTCTAAGAAAGTAGAAGTAAAAGTAGTAACAGCTTTACTCTGCCTCCGAGTTTTTCTCCCGCGGCGCTGTGGCTGGCCATGACAGGCAGCTTACAATTACCAGGGACAAAAATGGAACGTATGTATGTATGTATTTGTGAGACTCTATCAAGAAGATGTAATAACAATTATAAATATATCTGCACCTAACAGCAGAGCTCCAAAATACATAAAAAATAACTAACAAAATGGAAGAAATATAGTTCAACAATAATAATGGAAGATAGCAATATGCCACTTTAGCCAAGCACTGTAATCCCAGCACTTGTGAGGCTGAGGCAGGTGGATTGTGAGTTCAAAACCAGCCTCAGCAATGGCGAGGCACTTACCAACTCAGTGAGACCCTGTCTCTAATAAAATACAAAAAAGGGCTGGGAATGTGGCCTAGTGGTTGAGTGCCCCTCAGTTCAATCCCCGGTACCAAAAAAAAAAAAAAAAAAAAAAAGCCACTTTAAATAATGTAGAGATCAACTAGAAAGAAAATCAGCAAGGAAATAGAAAACCTGAACATACAATAAATCAGACATAACAAATATCTCCATCCAACAATAGCAAAATATAAATTCTTCTCAAGTTCATATGGAATATTCTAATGGTAGACCATATGTTGCAACATAAACAAGTTGCAATAGATTTAAAAGGTTTGAAGTCATACAAAGTGTGTTCTTGAACACCAGTGGAATGAAATTAGATGTCAATAAAAGAAAAAGTTTGGGAAAGTCACAAGTATGCAGAAATATAACAACACACTCCTAAATAACCAGTGGATCAAAGAACAAAAAGAAAATAAGAAGAGATGAGAAAATGTTATGAGATAAATCAAGTTCTTAAAGAGACCTAGTAATAAAAAAATACAAATTATGAGATGTTTAAGAAGTCAAAGTCAAAATGAAATGTTAAAGAAACAAACCTAATACTCACTGATGGCAAGGGAAACACTAAGAAGTGAAGAAGTGACACTGTACTTATTAACTAGTGTGGCTTCTCTTACATAAAGTGTCTTACAGAGTCAGAATTCTTTAGAGGTCCTAAGGACTTAGTGAGACCCTGTCTCAAAATAAAAATTTTAAAAAGGGCTGAGGATGTGGCTCAGTGGTTAAGCGACCCTGGGTTCAATCCTTGGTACCAAACACACACTCACCCACCACCCCCCACCACAAACACAAACACACAAATTTATAGATCCTAGAAAGGCTAAATTATTGCCCAACCCCTAGAACCTAAGTTACAGACTGAGAATCCTTAAGCCCTTTTCTTCAACTCACAGCATTTCCAAACACCAGGGAAATGGCTCTTTGAAGATGGGAAGGACGGAAATTAGGATTGTACTCCAGCTCCCCATTTGGCTCAAAACAACCAATTTCCCTACTCTAGCTTTCTCTGAAAACGTAGAGGCCAAGCTGCATATTCTTACTTCCTCATAGGGGGTAAATACCCAGCAGGGGAATGGTAAGCTATCCTACCTTTAGCAAAAATGGAATTCTAAACATTACAAAGATTTTCAAACAGAACATTTTAAAATAGAGCTAAGTTTATGAAATAAGCTTAATATTAATAATTTTCCTCTGAGCTACATCTCCAGTCCCTTTTTACTTTGAGACAGGGTCTCACCAAGTTGCCAAGACTGGCCTTGAAATTGCCGTTCTCCTGCCTCATCCTCCCAAAGAGCTAAGATTACAGGTGAGCACCACTACACCCAGACAAACAGGAAATCTATAAGATTATTCACCTCAACCTTTTCCAAAGCAGGACTTGAAATAATTGTACAAGTTTTAAAACAGCTTCATTGATATAATTTACACAAAATAAAGTTTATCTGTTTAAAAATGTATGGATCTGTGGTTTAAAAAATTGTGTTTACTGAGTTTAAAACTGCCATCACATCTAAAAAATATCCCTTGTATCCATTAGTAGACACTACCCATTACTTGCCACCCTATCCCCATCCATCAGGCCTAGGCCCCTAGGTAACCACTTAAATTACTTTTTGTTTTTATATACATGCCTATTGTGAACATTTTCATCTAAATGGGGTCATATATATGTATGTTTTGTTAATGGCTTATTTGACATAGCATGTCTTTGAGGTTTGTCCACGTTGTACTATATGCATCAGTATTTTTTTTTTTTTTTTTTTTGCTAAATGGTACTCCATTACATAGATAAACCATATTTTAGTAATTCTTCAGTTGAACCCTTGGATTTCTTCTACCTTTTTGCTATTAAGAATAATTTGATCGTAGCCGGGCGTGGTGGCGCACACCTGTAATCCCAGCACTTGGGAGGCTGAGGCAGGAGGATCGCGAGTTCAAGACCAGCCTCAGCAATGGCGAGGCACTTAGCAACTCAGTGAGACCCTGTCTCTAATAAAATACAAAAAAGGGCTGGGGATGTGGCCCAGTGGTCGAGAGCCCCTGAGTTCAATCCCCAGTACCAAAAAAAAAAAAAAAAGAATAATTTGGTCGTGATGTTCAAATTTCTTTGAGGACATGAGTTTTCATTTCTTCTGGGTATATATCTAGGAGTGGAATTACTGGGTGGTATGGTAACCCCATGCTTAAAATTTCATGGAAATGCCAAACTCTATTCCAAACTGGCTGCATCATTTACAGCTGAGGCAGCAATGTATAAGTGTTTTAATTTATCCAAATAACCCACCAACACTTGTTATTGTCTTTTTTATATTATAGTCTTCCTATACAGCTAGTAGCGGTTTTGATATGAATTTACCTAATGACTAATGATGTTAAGCACCTTTTCATGTTCGTATGATTCATTCACATGCTTTTCTTGGGAGAAATATCTGTTTATATACTTTACCCACTTTTAAAATTGGATTGTTTTTAAATTTTATTTTTCATTAACGCATATTAATTGTACAAATTAGTGGGTAAACATATCCATTCATATATCATGCATTGATCATGTCTGCCCTCCTGTCTATTCTCTTTTGTTCTTTCCGTCTTTCTCCTTTCAAGTCCCTCTCGTACTTTCAGGCCATCCTTTTTTCGTTGTAAAAACGGTAGTTCATGGGGCTGGGATTGTAGCTCAGCAGTAGACTGCTTGCATAGCACCTGTGAGGCACTGGGTTTGGTCCTCAATACCACATAAAAATAAATAAAATAAAGGTATTGTGTCCATCTACAATTAAATTTTTTAAAAAATGGTAGTTCATTTAATCAGAATTACAAAACAAAAGGGGATTTCAGAACAAATAAAGACTTGAATAAACCCTACTCTTTTGCTCTTTTTTAAAAAAAATTATTGGCGCATTATAATTATACATAATAATGTGATTCTCTATACCATATCTGTACATGCACATAATTTGATCCATCTCATTTCCAGGAATTTCCCTTTCTCTCCCCTCTTCTACTTCCTTTACTTGTCTATTATTATTATTACTACTATTATTTTGATTAGTGTGCTACATGTATATGTGGGATTCCTCATAGTATATTCATACATTGACATAGCATAATTTGGTAGATTTTGTTCCCCAGTCTTCCTCATGTCCTCCTCTCTTCCCTCCCATTTGATCCCCTTCCTCTCTACTCTATTCATCTCCCTTCTACTTTTGTGGGATCCCCTTTTCCATTCCTTCTTTTCTCTCTCTAGCTTCCACATATGGGAGAAAACATTTGACCCTTTTCAAGTCATCTTTTTTTAAAAAAATTCCTGTATGTGAGAAAAAAAAGATGTGATGCTTGTCTTTCTGTGTTTGGCATATTTTGCTGAATATTATATATCCTCCAGTTCCATCAGTTTTCCTGCAAATGACAAGATGTCATTCTTCTTTATGGCTGAATAACATTCCACTGTGTATACATACCATATTTTCTTTATCTAGTTATCTGTTGACAGGCACCTAAACTGATCCCATATCTTGGTTATTTTGAATAGTACAACAATAAACACGGGTACACAAGTGTCTCTTTTGTATGCTGACTTTATTTTCTTTGGATATATATACACAGGAGTGGTATAGCTGGCTTATATGGTAGTTTTTAGTTTTTTGAGGACCATCCAAACTGTTTTCCATTGTGGCTGTACTAATTTATATTCCCACCCAACAGTGTATGAAGTTTGCTTTTTCTTCACAATTTTGCTAGCATTTTTTTACAGCACCATTCTAACTGAAAGAGATGGAATCTCAATGTAGCTTTGATTTGCATTTTTCTGTTACCTAAAACATTGAGTATTTTTTCATATATTTATTGGCTATTTGTACTTCTTTTGGGAAGTTTCTATTCAGGTCATTTTCCCAGGATCTTTATTGGATTACTTTATTAAAAGTTTTGTTTGTTTGTTTGTTTTTGTTTTTAGTTCTTCATGTATTATGGACTTTAATTCTCTGTCAGATAAATAACTGGTACATGTTTTCTCCAATTCTGTAGGTTGTCTCTTCACTCTGTTGATTATTTCCTTAGCCATGCATAAGCTTTTTAACTTGATGCAACCCCATTTGTCAATTCATTTGTTTCCTGAACTATTGTCACCTACCAGGAAATTGTTGCTTGTGCCAATATCTTTCCTCTATGTCTTCTTCTAGTGGTTTCAGTTTTAGGTTTTACATTAAATTCTTTGATCCATTTTGAGTTAACTTTCGTACAGGATGAGAGACAGGGGTCTGGTTTCAATATTTTACATGTGGATGTTCAGGTTTCCCAGCACCATTTGTTGAAGAGGCTATCCTTTCTCCAATGTAAGTTTTTGGCACTTTTGTTAAGAATTAGTTGGCTAAAGATATGTGAATTTATTTCTGTATTCTGTTCCATTTGTCTACATGATAATTTTCATGCCAATACCATGCTGTTTTGTTATTCTGGCTCTGTATTATGTTTTTGAGTCAGTCATGTTGAAACCTCAGTACCTCTCTTTTTGCTCAGGATGGCTTTGGCTATTCAGTGCTTCCATATAAATTTTAGGATTTTTTTTTCTAGTTCTTTGAAGAATGTCATTGGTATTTTGATGGAGATTGCATTAAATCTGTAAATTACTTTGAGAGGTATGGCCATTTTAATAATATTGTTTCTCCCAATGTAAGAAAATGGGAGGTTTTTCTTCAGTGCTTTGTAATTTTCACTGTAGATGTTTTTCACATCCTTAGTTAGGTTTATTCCAAGGTATTTTCTAAATGGCTACCGTGAGTAGGATTTAATTCCTGATTTCTTTCTCAGCAGGTTCATTATTGGGGTATTGAAAAGCTACTGACTTTGTATGTTGAATTTGTATCCTGATACTTTACTGAATTTATGTATAGGTCTTTTGGATTTTCTATGTATAAAATCATATCATCAACAAAGAGGGATAATTTGATTTCCTCCTTTCTCATTTATACACCTTATATTTCTTTCTCTTGCCAAATTTCTCTGGCTAATATTTCTAGTACTACATCAAATAAGTGGTGAGAGTGGACACCCTTTTCTTATTCCCAATCTTAGAGGAAATGCTTTCATTTTTTTCTCCTATTTAGTATAGTTTTGGCTAGGTTTGCCATATATAGCCTTTATTTTGGAGGTATGATCCTTTTATACCTGATTTATTCAGGGATTTATCATGAAAACATGTTCAATTTTATCCAAGTATTTTTCTGCATCTGTTCAGATGATCATTGCTTTTTACCCTTGATTCTATTCGTATGCTGTATTATACTTATTAATTTGCATTATGTTGAACCATCATTACATCCCTGGAATGAAACCAACATTTTAAAAAAGCATTTTGGAGGGGAGAGTGAAATCTTTATTATTTTTTATGTGGTACTGAGGATTGAACCCAGTGCCTCACATGTGCAAGGCAAGTGTTCTACCACGGAGCTTCAGCCCCAGGCCCAAATGAAACCAACTTGATCATGGTGTGTGACCTTTGCAATGTGATGTTGAATATGATTTGCAAGTATTATATTGCATATGTTTGCATCTATGATCACCATAAATCTTGGTCTATTTCTCGCTCTGTGTGTGTTATATCCTTATCAGGTTTTGGTAAGAGTATCTTAGCTTTGTAGAATGAGTCTGGAAGGGTTCCTTCCTTTACTATTTTATGGAATAGTTTGAGGATTGTTGGTGTTAGTTTTCCTTTGAAAGTCTAATGAAATTCAGCAATAACTCCATCTAATCCTTGGCTATTGTTGAATGGAATATTCTCTAGATGTATATTATATCCATTTGATCTACAGTTGTAAGTTAACTCTGATGCTTCTTTATTGATTTTTTGGCTGGATAATCTATCTACTGGTAAGAGTGGGGTATTGAAGTCACCCACTAATATTGTGGGTGGCCTCTCTATGTCCAGTAATGTTTGTTTTATAAAATTGGGTGTTTTGATGTTCGGTACATATATAATTGCTATATCTCTTGGTTCCCTTGATAAATATATAGTGACCTTCTTTGTATCTTTCCATTGTTTTAAAGACTATTTTGTTGGATACATATAAATACTCCTGTTTGTATTTTTCATTCAATTTGCTTGGAATACCATTTTCCATCCTTTCACTTGCAGTCTGTATGTCTTTACAGGTGAGGTGAGGTTTCTCGTAAAAACCATATTATTGGATCTTGTTTTTTAAAACATTTCACCAGTCTGTCTTTTAATTTGAAAATCAAGACCGCTTACGTTCAGGATTATTACTGAAAGATAGGCAGTTGTTTCTGTCATTTTATTGTTTTTGTGGTTTTGAATAATTGTAAATTCATTCCTCTCGTATTCATAATAGAAGTTTGATAGTATACTGTATTGAGTGTTTGATTCTTTCCTATTTTTGTTTTCATGTCTATTTTTTAGTGAGATTTATTCTTTCATGTGCTATCATGATGTTTATCTTTTTCCCTTTTCTGGTTATGGGATTCCATTAAGTCTCTCTGTAACACTGGTCTAATAGTCATGAATTCCCTTAGTTTATGCTTATCTTGGAAGTTTTTTTTTTTTTTTTTAATTTCTACTTGGTTTTAAAAGATCACCTTGCTGGACATAGCAATCTTGATTAGTAGTTGTTGTTTCTTCAGGACTTGAAACACATTATTCCATGCCCTTTTGGCCTTTAGAGTTTCTTCTAGGAAATTTGCTGACAGTCTAATGGATTTTATTTAAAATATGTGGCATTTCTCTCTTGCAGATTTAATGTTCTTTCTTTGTCCTGTACTCTCAGCAATTTAACTATAATATGTCACAGAGAGGCTCTTTACTGGTCATGACTATTTGGGGTTCCAAATGCCTCTTGTACCTGACTGCCCTTGTCTTTCCCAAGATTTTGAAATATTTTCTATTATTTCATTGAATAAGTTTTCTATAACTCCAGCCTATAGCTCTTCTTCCTCATCTACTGTGATTATCCATAAATTTTGTATTTTAATGATGTTGCTTAGATCTTGTATATTCTGTCATTTTTGTTTTTATTACTGTCTGAATGTGATGTTTCATCAGACTTGTCTTCAAGATCTAATATTTTTTTCTTCCAATTGATTTAGTCTGTTGGTGAGGCTTTCAACAAAGTTTTGATCTGAATTTTTCATTTTCAAGATTTCTGTTTGGTTCATTCCCAAAATCTCTTTACTGATATCATCATTCATATCCTGCATTATCTTGCTAAATTAAATTGTTTTTCTGTATTATCTTGGAATTGAGCTTTTGAAAAATCATTATTTTGAGTTTTTCTAAATATTTACTGTTTAGTTATAGGTCGACACAATATCTTTATTTTATTTTTTTAATATTTATTTATTTGCTTTAGTTGTACACAATGCAACGCATTTATGTTTACGTGGTGCTGAGGATCGAACCTGGGCCGCGCACGTGCTAGGCGAGTGCTCTACTGCTGAGCCACAACCCCAGCCCTCTTTATTTTATTTTATGTGGTGCTGAGGATTGAACCAGTGCCTCACACATGCTAGGCAAGCGCTCTACCTGAGCCACAAGCCCAGCCCTCTTTTGAGTTCTTTATCCAGCATTTTAGATAACCCAATATCTTTGTAATCTGTTACTACAGAATTATGAACTTTAAGAAGTGTCATATTGCCTTCTTTCTTCATATTGCTAATGTTTCTATGCTGACATTTTAGTATCTGTTGGGCTGGATATCTCATGCACTTTTTGTGAAGGCCTTATTAATAAGTGCCTTTCTTTGGATGGTGTGATTTGAGTATTGGTTTTTTGAGCAGTGTTCAGTTTAATTCCAATTTTATTTTGTAGTTTAATCTTGCTCTGGCTTCTTTGGCTATAATTAGTGGGTTTTGACATAATGAGTATTATATCAGAGCCTGAGGGATCCACTTTTTTTGTGGATTTTGCAAGAGTGGATCCCTCTGGTAATTCAGGCTGGCCTGGTGTAGACAGTAGAGCATGTGGGAGGCACACTTGGTGTTTATGCCTATAATGGGAGTGGAAGTCCTTATTAGATGGTGGGGATTACCATGGGCACTATTGATATTTGGCTCTGTTACTTGAAAATGATACTGATATTGGCTGTTCCAGTTGTGGTGAAGGGCCTAAAGTTTTTATCCCATGTTTAGACACTAGTGCAGTTCTTGGTATTTCTTATAGAGATGAGGGCCAGGATCAGAGCTCTCCCTCTGTGGCACTCACATCCAATGTTGTCAATGAGGTGTTGACAGGGTGTGGAAGTGACCAATACTGAGGACGTTTGTATGTGTGGTGTCCACAACAGTTGTGTTATTTCTCTTTGCTATTACTGAAGAGAGTGATAGTCCAGAAGCAGGATGTCAGACCCCCTAGCTGTGCCCACCTGCCCCCTGCCAAATCTTTAAGCTGAACTATCTGCCAAGGTTCAGACAGGATTAGGTTGTGGCTGGAGCTACATTAATTCCTCTCAGCTGAGCTTGGAGTATAGCTCAGTGGCAGAGTACCCACCCAACAGGTGCAAAGTCCTGGGCTTGACCCCCAGCACTACAAAAAAAAAAAAAGATAAAAATATTAAAGCAATAACAACAGAATAAATACAAAGAATAAAACAAAAAGTGAAAGAAAGTGAAAAAAGATTTTTAAAACAAAAACAAAAGGGTAAGAAAATACAGAATTAAGAAGATTAGCAAAGGAAAATAAAAATTAAAAAGGGCCAAGAAGAGAAACAAAAATAAATAAAGTGAAGGCTAAGGGTTATTCACCTCCCATGTCTTTACCTTGTGCTCTGCCAGGTGACTGGTGGAAGTGGTTTGTGACTGAAGTTATTTTGGAGTTCCTCTCAGATGCTTTGTGCATTGGAAGGAGCTAGTGTGGAATGCAAAACTAACTAGGCAACAGTTCTGAGTAGTCCTTTGTGCTGCTCCTGTGGGGACAACACCTTTGCTGCTGCAAGTTAATGAGACAGTTCAGAATGTGGATTTAGTTACCTAATATTCTCTCTGCAGCTTTCTGGGCTGCACACTCTGAGGGTGGGGCCAACATTGGCACTATGACAATAAGGAGTCAGCACAGAATGCTGAGCTCAGTAAGCGAATTTTCTTTCCCAAAGCTTCCTGAGCTGTGTGCTCTGAGGGCAGGACTAATGCCAAGGTGCACCTCTCTACCACAAGAGTCCATGGGGCGGGGCTGGGGTTGTACTCAGTGGTAGAGGGCTTATCTAGCACATGTGAGGCACTGGGTTCAATCCTCAACACCACATAAAAATAAATAAATAAAACAAAGGTACTGAATTAAACTAGCAACCCTGCATCTAATAGGAGAAAAAGTAGGCCCAAATCTCCATCATATTAGATTAGGCCCCTTACTTCCTTAATAAGACACCTATAGTAAAAGAATTAAGCCGGGCGTGGTGGTGCATGCCTGTAATCCCAGCACTTGGGAGGCTGAGGCAGGAGGATCACGAGTTCAAAGCCAGCCTCAGCAATGGCGAGGCACTTAGCAACTCAGTGAGACCCTGTCTCTAATAAATACAAAAAAAGGGGCTGGGGATGTGGCCCAGTGGTCGAGTGCCCCTGAGTTCAATCCCTAGTACCACAAAAAAAAAAAAAAAGAATTAAAATCAAGAATTAATAAATGGAGCCGAGTGTGGTGGCGTGGCGTATGCCTGTAATCCCAGCACTTGGGAGGCTGAGGCAGGAGGATCATGAGTTCAAAGCCAGCCTCAGCAATGGCGAGGCACTTAGTGACTCAGTGAAACCCTGTCTCTCATAAAAAATACAAAAAAGGGCTGGGGATATGGCCCAGTGGTCGAGTGCCCTTGAGTTCTATCCCTGGTACAAAAAAAAAAAAAAATTAATAAATGGGATGGATTCAAACTAAAAAGCTTCTTATCAGCAAAAGAAACAAATCAGTGAGGTGAAAAGAGAGCCTACAATTTGGGAACAAATTTTTACCATGTGCACATCAGATAGAGCACTAATCTCTAGGATGTAAAAACAACTCAAAAATCTTAACACCAGGGGCTGGGAGTGTAGCTCAGCGGTAGAGCGCTCACCAAGCACGTGTGTGGCCCAGGTTCGATCCTCAGCACTGTGTAAAAATAAAGGCATTGTGTACAACTAAAGCAAATAAATAAATATTCTAAAAAAAATCAACACCAAAAAAAAAAAAAAAAAAAAACAAATAACCAAATCAATAAATGGGCTTCTCAGAAGGTGATATACATCAATCAACAAATATATTCAAACATCTCTAGCAAGTAGAGAAATGCAAATCAAAACCACTCTAAAATTTCATCTAATTCCAGTCAGAATGGCAGCTAATAAGAATATAAACAACAGCCGGGCGAAGTGGTGCATGCCTGTAATCCCAGCACTTGGGAGGCTGAGGCAGGAGGATCACGAATTCAAAGCCAGCCTCAGCAATGGTGAGGCACTTGGTGACTCAGTGAGACCCTGTCTCTAATAAAATACAAAAAAAGGGGGGGGGTTGGGGATGTGGCCCAGTGGTCGAGTGCCCCTAAGTTCGATGAGAAGGAAGGAAGGAAGGAAGGAAGGAAGGAAGGGAGGGAGGGAGGGAGGGAGGGAGGGAGGGAGGAAGGAAGGAAGGAAGGAAGGAAGGAAGGAAGGGAGGGAGGGAGGGAGGGAGGGAGGGAGGGAGGGAGGGAGGGAAAACAGACCAAAAAGTTCAAACACAGGTTAGGTTGTCTTTGAGGTAATAGATCAGTGATTTTTTTTTTTCTTCCCTTCTACTTTTCTGTGTTTTTTCCAAATATTCTACAATAGGAATTTTTTAAAAGTCGATTTTTAAAGTGTATTCTGTTAACTTTTCAAATCTAAACTATTTGAAGGGCTTTGCATCCGGTAGGATTTATAAGAGTCAATGACATTTGCGCACCCAGTGCCTGTGCTTTCCACATACAGGCCACAAGAAGGAGGAGGATGAGGAGGAGGAAAAGAAGGAGGAGGAGGAAGAGAAAGAGAAAGAAGGAGGAGGAGAAGAAGGGGACCAGGAAGAAGAGGAAGAGGACAAGATGTTTTAGAGATGTCACCCAACACTCCCATGTTATAGATGAGGCGTCTAAGGCCCAGAGAGGTGAGCTGACAAGCTCCACATGTGAGGGCTGGAATCTATTCTGACTCTAATGTTTTTCCCATTTCACCACAGTATCCCCCTCCCCAGTCTTCTTAATCCAAACCATTAAACACTTCAGCTTCCATACACAAAGTGCAGTTCTGGTACAAACCACGTTAAAAACACAGGCTCTCAGCCCCTGTGGTGGTGCACGCCTGTAATCCCAGCAACTCAGCACACTGAGGCAGGAGGATCACAGGTTCAAAGACAGCCTCTGCAATTCAATGAGGCCCTAAGCCACTTAGCAAGACCTTGCCTCAAAATAAAAAATTTAATGGGCTAAGGATGTGGCTCAGTGGTTAAGCAACCCTGGGTCCAATCTCCAGTACCAAAAAAAAAAAAAAAAAAAAAAAAAAACCAAACAAACAAACAGCAGACTCTTTCAGGTCTCTTCCCAGAAAAGGGATTCAGAAACTGCATATTAGCAAGATCTCCAGGATAAGGTTCTCCCAGAAGTAACAACATAAGAAAAACTCTCAGCTGGGCGCGGTGGCGCACGCCTGTAATCCCAGCACTTGGGAGGCTGAGACAGGAGGATCACGAGTTCAAAGCCAGCCTCAGCAATGGTGAAGCACTTAGCAACTCAGTGAGACCCTGTCTCTAATAAAATACAAAATAGGGCTGGGGATGTGGTCCAGTGGTCGAGTGTCCCTGAATTTAATCCCCGGTACCCCCCCCCCCAAAAAAAAACACAACAATAAGTATTGGCGAGGATGTAGAGAAAAGGGCACACCATTACTTTGCTGGTGGGACTGCAAGATGGTGCAGCCAATATAGAAAGCAGTTATGGACATTCCTTGGAAAACTGAGAATGGAACCAGCTATCCCACTCCTCGGTCTATACTCAAAGGACTTAAAAATAGCATAGTATAGTGATGAAGCCACATCCATGTTTATTACAGCACAAGTACCAATAGCTAAACTGTGGAACCAACCTAGATGCCCTCTAGTAGATGAATGGATAAAGAAAATGTGGTATATATACACAATGGAATACTACTGAGCAATAAGAGAATAAAATCATGGCATTTGCGCCAGGCGCAGTGGTGCACGCCTGTAATCCCAGCACTTTGGGAGGCTGAGGCAGGAGGATCGCGAGTTCAAAGCCAGCCTCAGCAATGGCGAGGCACTTAGCAACTCAGTGAAACCCTGTCTCTAAATAAAATACAAAAAAAGGGGGGCTGGGGATGTGGCCCAGTGGTCAAGTGCCCCTGAGTTCAATCCCCGGTACCACAAAAAAAAAAAATAAATAAAAAAAAAAAAAAAAAAAATTCATGGCATTTGCAGGTAAATGCATAGACTTGGAGAATATAATGCTAAGTGAAGTTAGCCCATCCCCCAAAAGACAAATGCCAAATGTTTTCTCTGATATAAGCAGGGTGATTCATAGTGGGGTTGAGCACAGGAGGATTAGAAGAACTCTAGAAAGGGCAATGGGAAGGGAAGGGAAGGGAGGAGACATTGGGGTAGGAAAGACAGTGGAATGAGGTAGACATCATTACCCTAAGTGCATGTATGAAGACATGAATGGTGTGACTCTCTTTGGTATACAACCAGAGATATGTAAAATTGTGCTCTATATGTGTAATATGCATTGTAGTGCATTCTGCTGTCCTATATATCAACTTAGAATAAAAAAAAATAAAAAAAAAAACAAAAGGTATTGTGTCCATCTACAACTAAAAATTTTTTTCAGAAGCTTAAAAAAAAAAAGAGTTCATGGGGCTGCAGTTTTGTGTGGGTCTTGTCTTTGTCATTGTTGTATATTCACTTATTTGTTTGGTAACTTGGCTGGACTAATTCTGTGAAGTCTGCTCTCCCACCGTGTGCAGCCTCTAATGTCCTTGCTTCACCCCCCCCCCTTGTTTTTACCTTTAAATCTGGCTTTTAAAGGGTTATCCTCAGGTCAGTACAGTATAGCAGTAGGTCACTGATTGATCAGAACTTGTGTTAAGCCCTGTGAGCCAGTAAGGTTTTCATTCTTTACTATTTGTTCTGTAGCTTGGAGACTGCTTTCACACTTCAGGAAGTTCACAAGGTTTTTCCACATTTACTCAGGAACTAATCACAAAACAGTTTCCTCTTCATTTGCTCCTGAGAGAATGCAGCTGAGGTACACACATTCTTCTATATCACCAGATATTGCCATGAGTTTATCAGGGCTTCCTTTGCTATCTCTTTCTCTGTTGTTCCTGTTAACTTCTGGCTGGTCTTCCTCTTGGTACCATGGCATACTGTTAGCCTTTACAGACTGTTACCTGTTTATTCTATTGCTTTAAGCAATTCCCTGGAGGCATATGTTCCTCCACAATCAAAATACAGTCAGGCCCCTCAGGCAGGGGCAGGGTCTTGCCAGTCATTGAGGGTTGTTTTAAATCTTGCGTTGGCAGAACCTCTATATTTATGAAGCAGTAGCTGGGGGAGATGGTAGCTATCGCTTTGCTGCCACACACACTAGAATACATATTCTGCAATAGCTCATCTGCAACATGGAATTGAGTGGGGAAATGGGCATAGCCTCTAGATCGGATATTATGGCTTCCTACTATTGTTAATGAGTTCTGCAAATTTTGAATAGTTTTTTGGTCACTCTCCAGAGAACCTGAATGATACCTTTGCTAGTTTTGACCAATTGAAACAAATATTTCTCTGGGGAGAAGTTCCAGTGAGCTCTTTGCATGTCATCCAGAGATCCTCCACATTACAATTTTCAACTGATTATGGAGAAACTGTTGATCAAGTTTGGGAATTTAACCGAGTCTACAAAGCTGATTATAAAAAGATAAAAACGATTCATTTCTAATTTTAAAAAGCTGGAATTAATGTCTAATTAGAAATTGTATACTACAGTCTTCCTCATTGTTCCAGGTAACAAAAAGTTGCCTACAGATAGATATAAGGGCCAAGGTACAGAACACAAAAAAACTAAGTCTTCTTCAATTTCATAGGCAAAACTAAGTCATTGTATCTGGGGCTGGAATACTCTTGAATATCCAGGATGTTAATCTATTAAATAGGTACTCATTCAATCACACCTTTTACCCTTCATCCAGAAAGGCTCAGGCAACCTATTCACATATGAAGATAAATTATAGAAAATGCAAATTACCTCAGTGAGCTACTACCTTCTGGGATAATCTTCAAATGCATTTATATAAGTTACACTTCAAAGGCAGGAAAAACTTCCACATCTTTTTCCCCTATTTTAATACAATTTTAGTTTTTTTTATCATTTTCTATGTCAAACCTTGGAAAGATAAAACATTCAAATCTAAATTTCACCAAAGGGGAAATAAGAAGGCAAAGTAGTTAACTGACTTTTCCAAGGTCATACATTCATTAATGACAAGAACCAGAAGCAACAAAGGACTTTGACATCTAGCCTCCAGTTCTGTGTACCAAATCTAGTTAGATATGCTAATATTCTTCCTGATGAGCTAAATAAATTTGTGTTCCTGTTAGGTACTTAAAAGTAGACTTTAAGCCCAGCATGGTGGTGCACGTTTTTAATCCCAGTGGCTTGGGAAGCTGAGACAGGAGAATTGCCAGTTCAAAGCCAACCTCAGCAACTCCAAGGCACTAAGCAACTCAATGAGACCCTGTCTCTAAATAAGATACAAAATAGGGCTGGGGATGTGGCTCAGAGGTTGAGTACCCCTGATTTCAATCCCCAGTACAAAAAAAAAAAAAAAAAAGACTTTAATTTACGTGTACTATCATATCTCTTAGAAAGATATCTGAGTATTATAAAAATAAAACATTTGTCATTTGGGCCAATGATATACTCTCTTAAATGTTGTTGCCCATCTTTATTAGAATTTTTACATGACTAAAATACAGGCTCTCTAGATTAAAAAATCCAATAATTTAAAGAAAAGGAATGGTAGTACTAACTGAAAAGACATCTTAAAAATATAGTACTAATTTCAGAAAATAATGTTTTTCTAATAAACCATTATACTATGTTAATAAAAGTTATAACAGGCACCATAGACTTAGCTACTTTTTTTTTTCAGATCAACCCCAAGACCAAAAGAAAGGAAAAGCTATAATACAAAGGAAAATAAGATGTTAAAAATCAATGCTGTGTACATATATTAATATACCACAGTGAATTTCACACTTATGTAAAGCACCTATTTAAAAAAATATAAATGAATAGAAGGAAGACCAGTAGAGTAGAGGAAGGAAAAAAGGGGGAGAGAGGAATGAAGAGAAGATGGAAATACTGGGGACTAAAGTGGACCAAAATATATTTCATGCATGTATGATTATGTCAAAATGTACCCCAATATTATGTGTAACTATAATACACTAAGGAAAATATAAAGCTTGTAGATGTTGGATTTTAAAAGAAGAACTGGAAATAAAATGGAAAATGACCTGTATTCAATCTCCAGAATTGAAAGAAAAATAAAAACACTCTAATAGTAACTTTAGTGTTGAAAATTTATAAAGCCAACTATTTTACACAAACATTGGGTAAAGAAAGTATTCTGCCAGGCGTGGTGGCACACGCCTGTAATCCCAGCACTTGGGAGGCTGAGGCAGGAGGATCACGAATTCAAAGCCAGCCTCAGCAATGGTGAGGCACTTAGCAACTCAGTGAGACCCTGTCTCTAAATAAAATACAAAAAAGGGCTGAGGATGTGGCCCAGTGGTCGAGTGCCCCTGAGTTCAATCCTCAGTACCACAAAAAAAAAAAAAAAAAAAAAAAAAAAAAAAAAAAAAAAAGAAAAAAAAAAGAAAAGAAAAAAAGTATTCTTCATGTACAATTGCAATAAAACCAAAATTTCCATTTTATTCAGATATTTTTTGTACTGAAGCAAAATAACAATTCTTATTTAAATCCATTCTTTGCATTGAAGAGTTCAAAACAGATTTTTGAAATAACTAGACTTAGCTTATTTATACAGCCATATATCTAATCTTGAATGGGTCTAAAATTGACCAAGAGAAATATGGGCAAAAGAAGAATCCACTGAGCCTGGTGCGGTGGTGCACGCCTGTGAGCCCAGCAGCTCAGGAGGCTGAGAGTGGAGGATCATGAGTTCAAAGACAACCTCAGCAAAAGTGAGGCGCTAAGCAACTCAATGAGACCCTGTCTCTAAACAAAATAGGCCTGGGCATGTGGCTCAGTGGTCTAGTGCCCCTGAGTTCAATCCTCCAGTACCCCCCCCTCAAAAAAAAAAAAAACCCATTGGATTATTAATGAACAAAAGGACAAACCCAAGAAAATTTTTTTTTCCTCCTGGAACATTAATTTTAGAAAGTTTCTTCAATGGCTTGAAGATTGTTAGGAGTTAAATTTCATGGAATAAAAAGTAAGCAAATCCCCTCTCATAATTGAATGTTTTACATGATTTTAAGGTCCAAAACATCGTATTTTTCAAATAATATGGGAAGTTATTTGGAGTACTCACTTCGAAATGAAAAGAAATCTCTAAATGAGAAAGGTTGCCCTTTGGGGAAGCCATCACATTTATGGCAGCTAAAGCTTCTTTGTCTAGTTATACAGGCACTATTCCACACTACCAAATACTCTTCTTTTTGAGAAACTGAATTTTTTTTTTATTGATTTAAAGCATTTAATTGACACATAATTGTAAGCATTTATGGGGTACAGTTTGATATTTCAATACATATATACACACAATGTATAATCATCAGGGTAACTAGCATATATATATATATATATATATATATACACACACACACACACACACATCTCAAACATATATCATTTCTTTGTGTTAGGGAACATTCAGAATCCTTTAGGACCCATTTTGAAATATGCAATTTATTGTTGTCAAACAGTTACCCTACAGTGCTATAAAAGATTAGTTACCCCTCCCATTTGCACCCCTACAGCTGGAAACCATCTTCCCTCCAAACTTCACTCCCCAATTCTTCCCAGCCTCTGCTAATCACTATTCTACTCTCTTATGAGATCAACTTTTTGAGCTTCTATATGTATATGAGAACATATAGAAACATTCCCACCTTTTTGAAACCCTTTTGTTACCTGGCTTCCAGCATACCAATCTCCTGATTTTTCTTCTAGTTCATTGCAGTCTTTTGTTTGTTATTCCTATTCTTTACTTCTTAATGTTAGAGTACCCCAGGGTTAGGTTCTTTTCCATTTTCTCCTTTTCAGCTGCATTAAGTTATTTCATCTAATGCCATGGTTATTCCCTAATGACTCCCAGATTAATTTTCAAGCCCTAAATTATACTCTGAAATCCAACAGTCTATTCAGCATCTACAACCCAACATGGACAAAATAGAACTCAATTCCAGCCGGGCGCGGTGGCGCACGCCTGTAATCCCAGCACTTTGGGAGGCTGAGGCAGGAGGATCACGTGTTCAAAGCCAGCCTCAGCAATGGCGAGGCACTTAGCAACTTAGTGAGACCCTGTCTCTAAATAAAATACAAAAAAGGGCTGTGGATGTGGCCCAGTGGTCGAGTGCCCCTGAGTTCAATCCCTGGTACCACCCACACACACTTTCTCTCTCTCGCTCTCTCTCTCTCTCTCTCTCTCTCTCACACACACACACACACACACACACACACACACACACACACACAGAGAAACTCAATTCCATGCTTCTCCAAACCTGTTCTTCCTCCAATATGCCTGATATCTCAGAATTCACCCAGTCTTTTAGGTACAAAAGATCTAGGAGTCATACTTTACTCCTCTCTTTCTTCCTCCTAATATCCAAGCCATCAGTAAATCCTAACTTCATTTGCCTTCAAAATAGAGATTGAAATGAATCCAACATCTAACCACTTCTCCATCCTCTGTGAGGCTAGCCCAAGACTCTTTCCTGGAATACTGTTAATAACCTAACTGTTCTCTCTACTTTCTCCCTCAATCCTCTTCAATCTAACCTTTACACTGTAGCTCCATATTTCATACAGGTAAGCCAAATCATGCCACTCCTCTTCTCAATCTCACTAATGGTCTCCATTTACATATCCATATTAGGCTAAATGGACCTTTCATAAAGTATTCTCTGATTTTCTCCCCTAGTTCTTATTACTCTTTTCTCTTAATCATTACACTATAACCTCACCAGCCTTTGCTAGTCCTTAAATATGCCACGGAAGTTAACATTTTATGGCCTTTTCACTTGCCTTTCCTTCTGTGCAGAATGCTTTTTCTCAGTCACATGGCTCATATGCTTATGAGGCTCTCTACCTATATCACCTCTTCAGACAAACCTTTCCTAACTACCTCATATATAGTAGCAACCACCTCCACATTCTGTCCCTATTCCCTGCTTTTTCTTCTTAGCACCTGATATTATACATTGCTTATATTGCTATTGTCTGTCTCCTTCATTGGAATGTAAACTCCATAAAAGCAGGACTTTGTATGGGATACAGCTGTATAACCAGCACACCAAAGAGGCACATAGTAAGAAACTCAATACCTATTATTTTTTCGGGTGGGGGTGGTATGCCGGGGATTGAACTCAGGGGAACTAGACCACTGAGCCACAACCCCAGCCCTTTTTTGTATTTTATTTAGAGACAAGTTTTGAGTTGCTTAGCACCTCGCTTTTGCTGAGGCTGGATTTGAACTTGCAGTCCTCCTGCCTCAGCCTCCCAAACTGCTAAATTATAGGTGTGCACCACTGCCCCCTGCTCAATACATATTAATTCAATCTATGAATGGATGAATGGGATTTCCACAATCCAATAATATAGTTTTCGTTTTAATGAATAGAAAAAAAAAAAAGGGATACGAATATGTCCTTAAAAACAAAGATAAATTCAGCTTCATTCCTCTTAAATGATATAAATTTTATTAAAAGAGTAGGAGAAAATTCCATTTTGTATATATACCACATTTTCTTTATCCACTCATCTACTGAGGGACATCTAGGTTGGTTCCACAACCTAGCTATTGTGAATTGTGCTGCTATAAATATTGAAGTGGCTGTGTCACTGTAATATGCTGTTTTTAAGTCCTTTGGGAATAAACACAGGAGTGGGATAGCTGGGTCATAGGGTGGTTCCATTCCCAGTTTTCCAAGAAATCTCCATACTGCTTTCCATAGCAGTTGCACCATTTTGCAGTCCCACCAGCAATGTATGAGTGTGCCTTTTCCCCCACATCCTCTCCAACATTTATTGTTGTGTTCTTGATAGCTGCCATTCTGACTGGAGTGAAATGAAATCTTAGTTTTGATTTGCATTTCTCTAATTGCCAGCGATGTTGAGAATTTTTTCATGTATTGGTTGATTAATTGTGTATCTTCTTCTGAGAAGTGTCTTTGCAATTCCTTAGCCCATTTATTGATTGGGTTATTTGCTTTTTGGTGTTCAGTTTTTTGAGTTCTTTATATATTCTAGAAATTAGTGCTCTATCCGATGTCGACGTATTAAATATTTGTTCCCAATTAGTTGGCTCTCTATTCACCTCACTGATTGTTTCTTTTGCTGAGAAGCTTTTTAGTTTAAATCTATCGCATTCATTAATTCTTGTGCTACAGGATTCTTATTAAGGAACGTGAGGCCTAATCTGACATGTTGGAAATTGGAGCTTACTTTTTCTTCTATTAGGCGTATTGTCTCTGTTCTAATTCCTAGGTCCTTGATCCACTTTGAATTGAGTTTTGTGCATGGTGAGAGATAAAGGTTTAATTTCACTTTGTTGCATATGGATTTCCAGTTTTCCCAGCACCATTTGTTGAAGAGGCTATCCTTTCTCCACTGTACATTTTTGGTGCCTTTGTCTAATATAAGATAGCTAATGGCATTTGCAGGTAAATGGATGAAGTTGGAGACTATAATGCTAAGTGAAATTAGTCAATCTCAAAAATCCAAATACCGAATGTTTTCTCTGATATAAGGAGGCTAGTTCACAGTGCTGTTGGATGGGGGTACATAGGAGGATTAGAGGAACACTAGAATGGTCAAAAGAAAGGGAGGGGAAGGGAGGGAACAAGGGGGGAGGGAGGAGGGAATAAAAAGAAAAAAAAATGGTGGTTGAATGAGATGGATATCATTATCCTAAATGCATGACTGAAGAACTGAATGGTACTTATATACTTTGTATACAAACAGTTGTATGTAAAAAGATGCTATATATGTGCATTATGAATTGTAATACATACTACTATTATAAATAAAAAAATAAAAAAGAGTAGGAGAGTTATTCAGTAGCACTGAAGCAAAAATTTACAGTTTCAACAAAATAGTTAAGCTGATATAAAATCATAAAAAGCTTCAGAATTACTTCTGAAAGTAAAGTTGCAGTTACTTTATTTAGGCTTGAATATTTAAAAAGTATATACATACACACATGCACACAAATAAAATAGTTTCATGAAACCATATCAGCATAAACAGAAGTGTCTTGATTATCCCCCCACCCCATCCTTTTCCCTTCCTTCCCTCAACAGATTCCTGCCAGTGAAGGCCCAGGAGGCCATCAGCTACTCAGGGCTCTTAGAGTCATATATGTTGTATCCTATTAATTTGGTGCTACTGCTTTTGTTCACACAAGAAAAAAATGACAACTGTGGGCTGGTGGGCTACTGTGATGGTAGATAAGGAAGAAGTCCCGACCTTTGAGGAGGAAAATGAAGAAATTGGAGGAGGTACAGAAGGTGGACAGGGTAAAAGAGACTTTTTTCTAAAGAATTATGATGTATGATGTACAGGTTTGGGGATGACCAGAATCCTTATACTGAGTCAGTGGATATTCTTGAAGACCTTGTCACAGAGTTCATCACTGAAATGACTCACAAGGCAATGTCAATTGGAAGACAAGGTCTAGTATAAGTTGAAGATATCATCTTCTTGATTCGAAAGGACCCAAGGAAGTTTGCTAGGGTTAAAGACTTGCTTACTATGAATGAAGAGTTGAAATGAACTAGAAAAGCATTTGATGAAGCAAACTACAGATCTTGATAATTTTTGTACTTCATGAAATTTCATTATCTTCTGTGGAACACATATATAATAAGTGTATATTCTACAATAATGTCCTAATATCAGGCATGTAAGTGAAAGATGGAGAAACAAAGTTTTCAGCCTTTATTTTCATGTCTTTGATTTTAGAATGACCCTTGAGCCTTTAATTAACTGCCTTTACATGACCATACTTGAATCACTTACTGGGTTTTAATGACTACACGTAAGTTAAAGTACCTTACAAATTATGCAGTTCCTTGTGACTTTTGAATATTTAAAGGATGAAGTAGTATTTATGTGTTAGGTATACTTGTGCCATTATAAGCTATACTCTAGCTGTTTAATATGTGAAATCTAAATGTCATTTTGACTATGACAGCTGAGACATATGCCTTACATATTCTGAAGTTTTTAGACAACAGTGGTCTCTGTTATTAAAGATAGTGAACTGGTTTTTCTTTTAAGGAGATGATATTTGAAACTACAAGTTTTTGTAAGAATGTTTATGTGTCTTAAATGATAATTTGTTTTACTATTTTCTAAAGAGTGATTTTTTTTTAATTTTTATTTTTTACAAATGTAAAGTTTCATGTTGATGCTTCCATGCTGAAAGACTTTTTTGATTTAAAACCTTTTGGGACTTACATTACTTCTTAAGTCTTAGAACTCATTTTCCCGATCATCTACTTTCAGTAGCAGGAATGGCAATGTTTAATCAGCTAATGGTAGGATAAGCATTTGGGATAGTGTTTTATTAACATATTTGTAAGTACTTGTAGAAATGTGTAGTTGACTAAAACCATATGTAGCTACAAAAACCACTTTTGTAGTTCAGAGTATACAGGTTTTGTATGAATTTAGCTTATTGCATGAAATTATTGCCCTTAGCCTAAAATAAGGATTAAAACTGCATTTAAAGAGATCACTGAGGGGCTGGGGTTGTGGCTCAGCGGTAGAGTGCTCACTTCGCACATGCATGGCCCGGGTTCGATCCTCAGCACCACGTAAAAATAAATGCATTGTGTACAATTAAAAGCAAATAAATAAATATTTTTTAAAAAAGAGTTCACTGAATATTATGTTACTGTTTGTGAAATAGAACTTTTTGATTCCACTTATAAACAGTATGTATGAATCAGTACCTGGGAAAATTTTACTTTCTTAACCTACTGATACAAGGAATAAAGTATGAAAAATTAAACAGAAAAAAAATAAAAAGAAAAAATGGCAATATCCACAGAGGTTTCACATAGGCAGCAGAGTATTCTGCATGAGTATCTCTGTGGATTAACTACCACTGTGTATTACCTGCTCTCTTTTATCAATGCAGTTCATAGTATACAATACTGTGAAAAATCCCACCACAAAGCAAATGTGTCTCTTCATGTATAATTTGGTGGAAGACAGAGCATGATGAAAAAGTCATTTTTTACCAGTAAGCTAAAAATCTAAATCATGAAATATAAGTTAGCCACACCAAGGCCCTCCTGAGCCATGGATAGAAGGCCACTCTGAGTACTCCTTGAAAATGGCAGTCCGTTAGTGAAATGGACAGGGAAACACAAGTTGAGCTACTTGTCCCCTCTAGCATTGAGGAAAGAATTTAGTCCAGCATATTCAGTTTGTATGCAAACAGTCATTTAATATTTATCATGGTGGTTATGCTCTCTGATCAGGGGACAGAAGAACGATGAATATTATTTCTTATGAAAAGTTTCAAGCCTTGTAACCCTTCTGAAAATAAATATTCCAAATACCAGTTCCATTTCTTCCCCTGCAGGCAGAGAAAAAGAAAAAGTACTTATCAAATACAGATGCTTATTTTCTACTTCCTATTATTTCCCGAGGAAAAGTTCACAGCATCCTGGATACATACAATATGAGTTAGTTCAGAAGAAGAGCCAATTCATAATTTGAGCTAAGTCACTAAGTAACATTCAAACCAGAAAGTTACCCAAAGTCTAAGGGGTAAACACCCCTTTCATTATATTGGCAAAAATAATCTGTTCAACTGAAAAAAATACTATGAAAATCAACACTATTTTCATACTCTAGAAATTTAACATCAAAAATAGATAACACAGGAGCAGACATTATTACACTATTGCTTAAGTACACAGAAGGAATAAGTACACAGAGGAATTTCTATAATAATGAAACAATTGTATACTTTTGTTAAATTAGTCTCATTACAGGTACAGTTTGTATACATACAACTATACCACGAAATGAGACAATGCATGATAACAACAGCAAGTATTGAACAATCAAGAATTATATCCTAGAGAAGAATGAAGAAGGTACGTGCCAATAAATCCATATAAGTCACTGGAATGAATTCAGAATACAAATATTTCACTTTGACTTTGTAGAAGCACCAGACTTAAGATCTGGAAAAGAGTAAAGGTATACAACCTCTTGATAACATTAAACTACACGAAATCCCTGACCATAATGAAAGTAAATTTATTTACCCGAATAGAGCTCATGTTTATTATCCTTTCTTCTGGGTTTTCCTTTAAAAAAATGTGGGGAGAAATGAGGATGAAAATATTTAGTTAGTAAAAACACTAGAAAATCAAGGTGTTCTTCACTCTCTGATTCATTTTGCTAAGCCCTATTCCCAACATCATCACACTTGGATTCTTTTTGAATATACACCCACTACGACCCTCCATATTTCCTTCTACCCAGAAGCAAACAGAGAATAAACAAAATCACAGTAGAAAAAGTAAGTACCATTTAGCCAATTTATGGCCTTACTTTTTCATTCTGTACTTAGCCACTAGACTAGAGATGCAGGGTGTTCGAGAAAAGTTTTCTCAGGAATTTGCTGTGTGCTAAGCATTATACTGAATCCACATGAATGTAGGTATACCCTACTTTAACCTCACACCATTTCATAGACCCTAAGTCTCTCCCCATCACTCATTTGAGCAATGTTCACCTTGCACTAATGATTATATGTACAGACTTTTATCTTGTCCTTATTACCTAACCAACACGTAAGTATCATAAGTATTCCAGAGAGGATCAATTTAACTATGGTTCAACTTAAGATCTTTTGAGTTTATAATGGGTTTGTTGGGACATAACCTCATGTTATGATATGGAGGAGCATCTGCATATAGGAGGATGTGTGCAGGTTATATGCAAATTCCACATCATTTAGGGACTTCAGCACCTGTGACTTTTTTTTTAATCTGAAAAGGGCCTTCCTGGAACTAATCCCCCAAGGATACCAAGAGTCAATTCTAAAAGTCCATAACAAGCGTGGTTCATTTCTTCCATTCTCCCTCCTCCCAAATTATTCAGGTTTTGAGGGTTAAAACAGTGCTCCAACATTGCCTCCAGACTCCTCCTACCAAACTGGTAACATATATTCTGCACAGTCTGGTTCTAGCAGTCTGCCTGTGCATGCTTGAACAGCAAATGAGAACCATATCATGATTATTACCTAGCTGACAATGATCACAAGATGCATCCTGATCTCTGAAAAGTCAGAAAGTTAAAAAAAAAAAGTGTTTTGGAATTGATGAACTATAGTACATGCTGATAAACTCCATATATTTTTTCTTGGCAGATGGCTCCCAGTGTCTTTGAGCTTTCTTCATCCCATTTTCCCTCTTCTTCCTAAAGCACTAAGCCACACAAGTCTCATTTTCTTTGAAGTCTTTGAGCTGTTGTAAGTTCCAATGCCTGCAATGCTCTTCCTGTACTTATTTCCAAATGCTCATTCTCATCTCTCAGAAATGTCAGCTCTAATGTCACCTTACCCAAAAAAGGCTTCATTAATCACCCATATCTGACTAGCCCTTCTCACATCACCTTGTTTATTTCTTTTGAAACATTTATCAAACTTTAAAATTATCATGTGAAATCCACATGGGCACAGGTGTATTTGTCTTTTTAAAAAATTTTTAGTTATACATGGACATAATATCTTTATTTTGTTTATCTATATTTATGTGGTGCTGAAGATCAAACCCAGGGCCTCACATGTACAAGGCAAGCACTCTGCCACTGAGCCAAAACTCCAGCTCTGTATTTGTCTTTTTTAGTATTATATTCCCAGTGCTGGAAGCACAAGGGGCACGAAATAAATATTAGTTGAATGAATAAACAAACAAGGAAACAACTAGTTGCTAATTCAAAGGAAATTTATGATTTAAAAACAGCTTTGCCAGGTGCAATGGTGCATGCCTCTAATTGCAGGTACTTGGGAGGTTGAGGCAGCAAGATCATGAGTTTAGGACCAGCCTAGACAACTTAGCAAGACCTTGTCTCGAAAATAAACAAACAAACAAATAAATAGATAAATAAAATTAGCTGGGGATGTAGCTCAGCAGGAGAATGCCCCTGGGTTTAATCCCCAGCACCCCTGCCCACCACACACCCAAAGCTTCAGAATTCCTGAAATGTAGGCTCTATACATTTTCTGAGAACTGATTAGCCAAAGTACACTTTATTAAATTATCTCTAAAGAATATGGCTAATAAGAAACATTTATAATGGAATAATTCAGTAAAATATAGTTGCCAGAATTAAATCATACTGCCATGGTATCAGAGGTTGTATGTACCACCTCAAAGGTAAGTAATCAGTAATCAGGTAGTAATCAGTTAGTTGGTGATTGGAAATCAAAAGGCATTGTTTTAAAGAAAAGTTAATGTATTAATCTTAAAGCCTAGTATTTCTGAACCATATGGAAACAATATTAACTACAGAAATGGCAGTTTCACATTTTGCCAAATGTATTACTCTATGCTGCCAAAATTTAAACTTCCAAAACTAATCTTCCTTAAACATTTAGAAAATGGTTTGATTTAGCTGGGCGTGGGGTGCACACCTATAATCCCAGTGATTTGGGAGGCTGAGGCAGGAGGATCTTGAGTTCAAAGCCAGCCTCAGCAACTGCAAGGCGCTAAGCAACTCACTGAAACCCTGTCTCTAAATAAACTACAAAAATGGGCTGGGGATATGGCTCAGTGGTCGAGTGCCCCTGAGTTCAATCTCTGGTAACTCCCCACCAAAAAGAAAAGGAAAAAGAAAATGGTTTTGATTTAAAACAGTATATCAATTATTGATCCCCCCCCAAAACAAGTTTGCTTACCTATATTAAAGTTGACAAATTTACTACTTTAGAGATTAAATCTTGTAACTAGGTGTCTTTCTCTTTCTGTTCCACCTCCCTCTCAGAGGAAAAAATACTGATTTATGAAGATCAGTTATGCTTTATCTTATGATTCATTATATGCTTTTTCAATTAAGAATTATAGTAAATACATATGTTGACTGAGTTATAAAGAAATGGAAAACCATTCATTGTTTGTGTGAATAGAAATTGGTTTCATGTCTACCCAAAGCAATTTGATGATAACCAAAAAAATTTAAAAGATATTCCCTTGAAAGCAATTCTTCTTTGAGTAATTTTATCTAGCAAACATACTAGCATGTGTAAAATAATATATATAATTCAAGAGTATTGGTTAGAATAACTTGATAAGATTATAAACAACTTAGATATTTAATAAGGGATCACTTTAACATACACTAGATTCATACAAGGGAATACTATGCAAACACCAAAAGGAATATGGCAGCCTTTTTTGTACTAATAATAAAAAAAAGCCAAAATATTAAGTTAAAAAATCAAGAGACAGGGCTGAGGTTGTGGCTCAGTGGTAGAGTGCTTGCCTAGCACACGTGAGGCACTGGGTTCGATCCCCAGTACCACATTAAAAGAAAAACATTAAATAAACAAAATAAAGTTATTATGTCCATCTAAAAAAACTAAAAATATTTTTTTTTTTAAAAATCAAGAGACAGGGCCAGGGATGTAGCTCAGTTGGGAGAGTGCTTGCCTGGCATGTACAAGGCCATGGGTTCAACTCCAGCACCAAAAAAATAAAAATATCGAGAGACAAAACACCAAGTTTAGTATAGTTTAGTGTTGGAAAAGATAATTTACACAGAAATGTACACCATGTATCTTGTATAGGATATTTAAGAGTGGTTGTTCCTGGGGAGGGGAACTAACTAACCAGAGGATACAATAGGGAAGATTATTTAAAAATCAATTTGTGTTCTGTGTCTATGGATTTACCTATTCTGGATGGTTTCTTTTTTTTGGGGGGGGGATGGTGGGTACCAACCGGGGATTAAACTCAGGGGCACTTAACCACTAAGGCATATCCCCAGCCCTTTTTTCTATTTTATTTAGAGACAGGGTCTCACTGAGTTTCTTAGAGCCTTGTTAAGTTGCTGAGGCTGGCTTTGAACTTGCAATCCTCCTGCCTCAGCCTCAGGAGCCACTGGGATCATAGGCATGCACCACCGTGCTTGGCTATTCTGAATTTTTCATATAAGTAAAATTAAACAACATGTGATCATTTGTGTCTGACTTTTCACTTAGCATAATGCTTTCAAAATTCATTCACATAGTGGCATGTATCTGTATTTCATTCCTTTTTTAGATGAATAATTTCCATTTTATGACTATACCATAATTTATCCATTCATCAGCTGATGAACTGTTGGTCTATTTTCTTGTTTTGGCTATTGTATTAATAATATTATGAACCTAAGTGTACATACATTTGTTTGAGCACCATTTTCAACTTGATACCTGGGAATGGTATTATGGGGTCAGATGACAAATTCTGTTTACTTTTTGGGGAATGTCCAAATACTCCCTAGTTATTTTGAAGCAAATCCAAAATGTCTCATTTTATGGGCACTTTCATTAAAATTATATGCTTTTATTAACTAAATCTGACTTTTCTGTATGTGCAGGTACAACCTCCTCAAAAAAATAATTTTAATAAATGTTTACCAAGTCAAAAATCACTTAATAGAAATAGGATCTTAAGTTCATTAAACAATATCTATTAAGTAAGAGAGTATGCAGCACCAAACTGATTACAAGCATACACTCAAGAATATACCAAATCATCTAATAAAACAGCCTTATGAGCAGATGATTACAGATAAGATGCCAGAGACAGACTATGGAGAGAAAACCTTCAAAGCAGGGTACGTTGATTAACTTTGGCACTACTAACATTTTTCACTGAAAAATTCTTTGTTGCAGGGAATGTCTTGTAAAGTATTTAATAGTATCTCTAGTCTCGCTCACTTGATGTCAGTATGTTCCCTTTCTCATTTGTGACAACCAAAAATATTCCCAGATATTGCCAAATGTGGGTTCCCTCAATTGTGAATTACCGATTTACAGAATTGGGAAACAATAACTAATAATCTAAATTTTCATAAAATATTCTTGAATTATAAATCAATAAATAGATAACAGCAACCATTATCCAAGCAATACTATATGTCAAAGATAATTAGACACATGCATCATGAAATTTACTTTTTATAACAACCCAATCAGGTAAATATTATCATTCCTATTTACCAGACAAGGTAAATTAAGCACAAAGAGTTTAAAGAACTTGTCCAAGGTCACACAATTACTAAACAATAACACCAGGGTATGAGTAAAGCAATAATTTCTAAGTTTTTACTTTCATTTTCAGTAATCATAGACTAGGTCGTTCCCAGGATACCGGAGGACAATTAAAAGAGGGGCAACTTTTTAAAATCCTGAAAGTATCCAAATGAAGAGAAATTTTTCTTTAGAGAAAATATTTCAGATAATTAATAAATAAAAAAGGAATGATAAAATATCACCACCTCAACACTGATGAACTAAATCTGGGCAATGATCATCAATGCCCACTAATATAATAAAAGAGAGACAATCAGGGGGCTGGGGTTGTAGCTCAGCAGTAGAGTGCTTGCCTAGCACATGTGAGGCACTGGGTTTGATCCTCAGCACGACATTAAAAAATAAATAAATAAACAAACAAAATAAAGGAGTTGTGTCTATCTACAACTAAAAAAATAATTTAAAAAAAGACAATCAGCTATATTATGTTCCTTCTAATGGAAATAAATAATACTACCTATAAAACTTCCTTGCCAAATTAAAAAATTATTAAAATTTTAAAAGATCCCAAATCTGATTAAAACCTTAGCTCTAACTACCAATTTACAGGAAACAGCAGTACACAAGAACATGTGAAATGTTACCACAGGGATGTAAACAGCAAAATCCCGATTATACAAATCTCTATATAGAAACCAGCAAATATATTACCTAACAAAATTGGCAGTTGGCAAAAATTGTCTTTAAAAATTCAGCACTCCTCAGGGCTGTAGTTGTAGCTCAGCAGTAGAGCACTTGCCTTCCACATTTGAGGCACTGGGTTTGATCCTCAGCACCACATAAAAATAAATAAATAAATAAAAATATCATGTCCACCTACAACTAAAAAAAAAACAAAAACAAAAACTCAGCACTCCTGTAATCCTAGTGACTTAGGAGGCTGATGCAGGAAGACTGCAAATTCGAGGCCAGCCTTAGCAATTTAGCAAGACCCTGTCTCAAAAAATAAAAAGGACTGGGGATGTAACTCGGTAGCAAAGAGCTCCTGGGGTTCAATCCCCAGTACCAAAAAATAAATTTAAAAAAATGAGAAAATGCTTTGAGATCAATTTGCACCTATAAAAACATATATTTAAAAAGGTGGATATCAAAAAGAAATAGGATATAAGAACAAACCTATAATAAGATATTGGATTAGTAATTTTTAAACCTCCCACTGAAAAAAGGCCCACGATCAGATGGCTTCACTACCTAATATTTAAAGAATTAATGCCAACTCTTCACTAAGTTTTCCAAAATGTAAGAGAGAAAAATACATTTCTTAACTCATTCGATGAGGTGAGTGTTAACCTGCAACCAAAATCAGTCAGAAATCATAATAAAAAAACCAGTATGTCTTATGAATATAGATACAAAAATCTCCACAAACTACTAACAAACAAAATCTAGTAACAGGGGCTGGGGTTGTGGCTCAGCGGTAGTATTTGATCCTCAGCACCAAATAAAAATAAAGGCATTGTATACAACTAAAAAATAAATAAATAGGGGCTGAGGTTGTGGCTCAGCGGCAGAGCGCTCGCCTTGCACGTGCGCGGCCCGGGTTCCATCCTCAGCACCACGTAAACATAAATGCATTGCATTGTGTACAACTAAAAGTAAATAAATAAATATTTAAAATAAATAAATAAATAACTATTTTTTAAAATCTAGTAACATGTAAAATGAATTGTTCTCTATGACAAAGTGGAATTTATTCCAGGAATGCAAGGTTAAACATTTGAACATCAATTAATGTAATATACTTTATCAAAAAATAAAGGACAAGCTGGGCGTGGTGGCGCACGCCTGTAATCCCAGCACTTGGGAGGCTGAGGCAGGAGGATCGTGAGTTCAAAGCCAGCCTCAGCAATGGCCAGGCACTTAGCAACTCAGTGAGACCCTGTCTCTAATAAAATACAAAAAAAGGGCTGGGGATGTGGCCCAGTGGTTGAGTGCCCCTGAGTTCAATCCCCGGTACCAAAAAAAAAGGACAAAACCATAGGATCAAGTTTGTACAAAAAGCATTACACAAAATCCAACACTCACGCATGATAAAAATGTTCAAACTAGTAGTAGAAGGGAAAACCTCAACCTCATAAAGGATATCCAGAGAAAGCTTTACCACACACTAACAAAGTGAAATGTTTTCACCATGACCAAGTAGCCATTTTTTGCCACTTTTCTTCAACAAGATACCTAAAGTTCTAGGCAGAACAATTAGGCAAAACAAAGAAAAAGCACTAAGGGCTAGGGTTGTGACTCAGCAGTAGAGCACTCACCTAGCATGTGCAAAGCCCTGGGTTCGATCCTCAGCACCACATAAAAATAAATAAATAAAGGTATTGTGTCCAACTACAACTAAAAAATAAAAATATTTTAAAAAAGCACTGAGATTTGAAAGGAAGAAATAAAACATTCCCTGTTTGCAGATGACATAATTCTAGATAAAGAAAAGTCTAAGGAATCACCTTAAACAATTATAACTAATAAATTAGTTCAATAAAGTTGCAGGATATACAATCAATGTACAAAATTAAATTGCATTTTTTTGTGGTGGTGCTGGGGATTGAACCCAGGGCCTTGTGCAAGTGAGGCAAGCACTCTACCAACTGAGCTATATCACCAGCCCCCTTAAATTGCATTTCTATAGTTGCAATGAGTAATCAAAATGAAATTCAGAAAACAACTCCATTTGCAATAACATTAGAAAAATACTTAGAAGTAAATTTAACAAAAGTACAAAACTTTCACTTATTGCATAAAACATTGTTGAAAAAACTAAAGAGGAGCTAAATAAATAGAAAGATATCTGATGGTCATGTATTAGAGGGCTTAATATTTTTTGTGTGTGGTGCTGGGGATTGAACCCAGGGCCTTGTGCATGTGAGGCAAGCACTCTACCAACTGAGCTATATCCCTAGCCCACAGAGGACTTAATATGGTTAAGATGGCAGTACTACCCAAATTGATCTATAGATCCTTGGCATTACCTATCAGAATAATACTTGGATTCTTTGTAAAAACTGGCAAGCTGATTATAAAATTGAAATGGAATTTCATGACCTTGGGTTAGGCAGTAATTTCTTAACTTTGAAACAAAAGCACAAGCAATAAAAGAAAAAAATTTATAAAAAGGACTTCAAAATGAAAAACTTTGGTGTTCAAAAGACACCAACAAAAAAGTAAAAAGACAATTTACAGAATAAGGGAAAACTTTTGCCAGTATATATTTAGATAGGGATCTACATCTAGAATATAGAAAGAACTCTGACAAACCAGTAATAAAATACAAATAACCCAATTTAAAATGAGCAAAGAGTCTGAATATTCATCCAAAGAAAACATACAAATGGCCCATAGGCACAAGAAAAGATGCTGAACATCAACATATATATAGCAATGTAAATCAATACCACAATGCATATTATTTCACATCCTCTAAGATAACAAGAATAAAAAAACACAGATAACTAGTATTGGGAAAGATGTGGAAAACATGGAAACCTCACACATTGCTCATCACTGTTGACACTAAGATGTCTATTGACTGAGTGCCTCCCTGACTATGACTAAACTCTAAGTTCTATGAGGGGCAACACCCAGATATGTCTTATTCATTATAGCACCTGGTTCATTGTATACATATATTAAACATTTGTTCAATGAATTATCTTCCCCACTCAGTATGTTTTTTTTTTTTTCCATTTTGTTAGATTTCTTAATGTTCCAGCCTGCTGAGGAAATTCTGAAGCTAAATTCTTTCAGGGTATTTGCAATCCTACCCTGTTGTGTCATCCATGCATTTGATATGCATACTATATGAATCCTCTTCAAGTCACTGATAATGTTGAAAATGACAAATCTGGGATAAAGTACTGAGAAGGCACCCCTCCCTCTGCCCACATTATTATATATCCATTAAATCAGCATGCTTCTGCAAAGACTCTAATTATAATATTATCTGGCCTACATTTTCCATTGGATTATATGAGAACTTTCACTTCTATGAAGCCTCTTACTTAGTACCACGTCTACCCAAGCAGAAAAGCAGAACTAAACTAATCATATCCTTATCTTTCTCACAACTACCTTTTCTCACTTCACCTCACTAAGGCTGTATTAATTTGCTTACAAGTCTGTCTCCACTATAAGCTCAAACTCTCTTGCAAGACAAAGACTTATTTAACTGAATCCCTAAAGCCTACCACAATGCCCCAAATTTAATTGGTACTAGAAAAAAATACTGAACATGTCTTGCAATTCAGACACACTAAATTAGTGGCATTTCCTATTTTTGATATTATAGTATCACTATATAAAATCTAAGTCTTATAACTGCCCTTACCTGCAACAAAAAGGAGGCAGCATAGCTTAATAGAGAAGGGTGATAGACTAAATTTAAATTGTTTTTATACTCCATTCCTCCAGCTTTTTCTAGGACTTGGAGGTCAATATATGTTCCTTTCTGGAAGGGTTTGGATGTCCACAGGCAACCAACCATGGCTGTCAAATAGTGATTAAATTGTTGATAGGTCTTGCTGCTAAAATTGAACTCTGATTTTGCCTAAAGAGTCAAAGAAAGAAATAAAATTATCATTATTATCTATTCTTCCTTTCCTTCTTATTTTCAACATGTCAGTTTTTTAACAACAGTGACTTAAAAGAGATTTATCACTCATACCTTTTGTACCAACTCATTTTTCTTTACTGCATTCAAATTTTTACGATACCTAATAGTAAAAACAAATAAAATGAAATGTTTAACATACCTTTAGATGCAATACTTTTGAAATACAAATAAACAAAACCTTACAATGCAAATGAATGTAAATGTATACAAATATTCAGTTGTCTGGTTAATGATTTTATCATTTTATGACACATTCTACTCAAAGAATTTAAAAAACAGAGGTTCAAAACTGAGTTGTACATTTAAGATGTGCACTTGACTATATGTACCTTATTAAAAAAAAAGACAAAACAAAGACAGACATGCTTTTTTTAATATATATGTGTGTGTGCATTTAGTTTTCAATGGACACAATATCTTTATTTTACTTTATTTTATTTACTTATTCATGTGGTGCTGAGGATTGAACCCAGTGCCTCACACATGCTAAGCAAGTGCTCTACCACTGAGCCACAACCCCAGCCCAACAGACAAACTTTTTTTTTTATGTAATATTTATTTACTTTAGTTGTACACAATGCAATACATTTATGTTTACGTGGTGCTGAGGATGGAACCAGGGCTGCGCACGTGCGAGGCGAGCGCTCTGCTGCTGAGCCACAACCCCAGCCCAACAGACAAGCTTTTAACGTTTCACTATTAAAAATTAATAAAGGCATGGGGCTGTAGCTTAGTGGTAAAGCATTTGCCTCACATTTGTGAGGCATTGGGTTCAATCCTCAGCACCACATAAAAATAAATAAAGATATTGTATGTCCATCTACAACTAAAATATATATTTTAAAAAATTAATAAAGGCTCAAAAGCAGTCAGCACTGATACAAAATGTATTTTCTCATGTAAAAATGTCACAGCAGAAAAGAAGAAATTAAGAAATATTTTTTTTCTTGCCTGAGAACAATAATCTGTTTAAAATATTTTAAACTTGACACAGTTCTACAATTTAAGTCAAAAAGGGTCTACACTTATGATTGAAAAGAGTAATTCAATCCACAGGGAAAGAAAAGAGATCAAAATAATACTTAGAAGCTGGGTGTGGTGGCACATGCCTGTAATCCCAATGGCTCTGAACGCTGAGACAGGAGGATTGCGAGTTCAAAGCCAGCCTCAGCAACAGTGAGATGATAAGCAACTCAGTGAGACACTGTCTCTAAATAAAATACAAAATAGGGCTGGGGATGTGGCTCAGTGATCAAATGCCTCTGAGTTCAATACCCAGTAACCCCCCCAAAAAGAAATAATACTTAGAGTTTCACATAATTGGCAATAGCTCCTCATGTCTCCCAGAAAAGCTACACATACCAGGGATTGAACTCAAGGGCACTCAACCACTGGGCCACATCCCCAGCCCTTTTTTTGTATTTTATTAGAGATAGGGTCTGAGTTGCTAAGTGCTTCACCATTGCTGAGGCTGGCTTTGAACTCGTGATCCTCCTGCCTCAGCCTCCCAAGTGCTGGGATTACAGGTGTGCACCAACACACCTGGCATAATTTTTCTTTAAGACACAAAAACTGGAATAAACAAAGCTGAGTGCAACTATACCTTGCACAACAGATCCTTAACTATGAATTTTTTTTCAACTCCATATCCCTTGTAGTGGGGGACTTGCAGATATATATAGATATAGATATAGATAATGTATGTAATGTATATGTAAACAACACAATGTATATAACACAGCTATCTTATCCCCATATTGGAATTTTGTATTCAAAAGAAAGCCATGTTTTTCCTATTTTCGTATGCCTTGGCAGAAAATAAATACGAATACTTATTGTGTTACACTTGAAAGATAAAGACAAAATTATGGTGTGGTAAGTAATAAATGGTAAAAAGGCTTGTACCTGCACATAATATAACAGAGCTGGTTCAATATACTGGTATCCAGGCTGAGGAGTGCAGAATAGAAGATCCCAGGAGGAAATAATACCACTAACGGAAGGTTATAATTTACATATATGTCACATACCTTTTTGGGAAAAAGATAACATCAGTACATAGGTTATTTGCCAGAAATCAGCCAAGCTGTCCCAAAGAATTATCAACATAAATAATAAAACATAGCCGGGCGTGGTGGCGCATGCCTGTAATCCCAGCACTTGGGAGGCTGAGGCAGAGGATCGAGAGTTCAAAGCCAGCCTCAGCAATGGCGAGGCACTTAGCAACTCAGTGAGACCCTGTCTCTAATAAAATACAAAAAAGGGCTGGGGATGTGACCCAGTGGACGAGTGCCCCTGAGTTCAATCCCCGGTACCAAAAAAAATAAAATAAAATAAAAATAAAACATCAGGTTTAGACATGCCTGATTCCTACATAGAATAGATAGCCACAAATCTGCTGAAAATAAACTTCATCAAATATCAAACTTTCCATGGAGAATTATTTCTAGGACATTATTATTAAAGAATTTTATTTATTCTGGAGAGAAGTATTTGAGTCTGGGAACAGGGTAGAAGAAGGATCATTTCTTTCTCCTTAAGTCCCATGAATACTTATTTATCACATTAGTCAGTGGTTGACCTGGAAAATAAAGGAAAGCATGCTTCTAAACAAACATATAACACAAGACAATGAGGTATTAATGAAGAAAGAAAGCCAGAAAGAGTGAGATTTATAATGGGTGCTTCGTGATAATAGTTCTGTCCAGGTTACATATTATAAAACAATTTTGGCAGTGCTGGGGATTGAACCCAGGTCCTCACACGAGCTAGGTACTAAGTAACAGAAGAATATAGGTAGTTGAAAGGTAGGAGAAGAAATCTGAAAAAACAAGATAATATCTTGGTTTTTTTCAGAGGTTGGTGATATACTGTGGATAAACAAAAAGTGATGCTAGAAACAGACTTCTGTCTAGGGCCAGTATTATTATAGGTCAATGTATATTAAAGTGGTAGGTAACTGGACCAAAAACAAAGCATATTTGTTTTTTTTTTTTAAATATTTATTTATTTACTTTAGTTGTACACAATGCAATGCATTTATGTTTACGTGGTGCTGAGTTTTGAACCCGGGCCGCGCACGTGCGAGGCGAGCGCTCTGCCGCTGAGCCACAACCCCAGCCCAGCATATTTGTTTTTATATTTTATGAAAGTCATTTACTCAGATGAAAATATAATAATCAACTTTAAGATGTGCGGTTATTATTTCAGCCGGGCGCGGTGGCGCACGCCTGTAATCCCAGCACTTTGGGAGGCTGAGGCAGGAGGATCGTGAGTTCAAAGCCAGCCTCAGCAATGGGGAGGCACTTAGCAACTCAGTGAGACCCTGTCTCTAAACAAAATACAAAAAAGGTCTGGGGATGTGACCCAGTGGTCGAGTGCCCCTGAGTTCAATCCCCGGTACCACAAAAAAAAAAAAAAAAAAAAAAGATGTGCGGTTATTTTAACCATGCTAATAAAGTTCGTAGCACACCTTGATAGTTGTCTATGAAATTTAAACAATGGGCTAGAAAAGTGAGCAGCTATCACAAAATCTAAACTGGAAAAATGGAATATGTGCTACCTTCTCATAGAAATCCAAAATGAAGTGCAACAAGAATGTACTTTTACTCTCCAATCGCATTGCAATAGTGGACAGCCATCCTACATAGTCAATCAGTTTAGACACAGAGTTCATGAATCCACCTAAAGTTGTCTCTCTGCAATAAAAAAAATGCATAACATTCAGATCCAGAACAGCAAAAGTGCTCACAATTTCCAAGCTAAAGGTACATAACATATAGCAAGAAGCTGATAGGATACAAAACAAGGACTATCAGTACTCCAATGTATAATTCCATTTTTAAAATCAGTGATGAATTATAAAACTACACTCAGGAAACCATTAAAATCAATTCATAGAACATCCTCAGTAACCAGACTCTACTAGTAATTATGAGGAGTGGGGAGGACTAAGTTCTAGATAGACTTTAAATAACTTTGGGAATCATTTCTTATGCCTGTAACATTGCAAAACAATGAGTAAAACCTAATACATATATCATAACCCAGTTTTGCCTGAATTCTTCAGCTAAAGACACTGTTAAAATATTTTCACTGAGAAGCTAGGGATATAGCTCAGTTGGTAGAGTGCTTGCCTAGCATGTACAAGGCCCTGGGTTCAATCCCCAGCACCACCAAAAAAAAAAATTTTTTTTTCACTGGAGCCAGGCATGGTAGCATATGCCTGTAATCCCAGAGACTCCAAAGGCTGAGGCAAGAGGATCACCAGTTTAAAGCCAACCTCTGTAAGCTGTCTGTCATGGCCAGCCATTGCGCCGCGGGAGGAAAACTCGGAGGCAGAGTAAAGCTATTACTACTTTTACTTCTACTTTCTTAGAGAGAGCTTAGAGAGAGAAAGAAAGATTTTTAGAGAGAAAGATTAGAGAGAGCTTTTCTTCTTGTCTTCTTAGCTTAGAGAGAAAGAAAGAAAGATAGAGCTTAGCTTAGAGAAAGATTATTTTTTAGAGCTTCTTTCTTCTTTCTTCTTCGGGAGCCTCGGCCTAACTCTGACCAGCCATTACTTCTTCTGTCTGGTTTCTCTTCTGTAACCGCTCTGCCTACGTTCTGGCCGCTCTGATTCTTTTCTTCTCCGACCTGAACTCTTCTTCTGACCGACCGAGCGACTGCACGACTGAGTGACTGAATGAATTCGTTCTCCGTTCTCCTAACTCTGACCGCTTTCACCCGGTTATATACCTTTAGCTTTGCGGGTGCATTAAGTGCATTTACAGGTGCGTCACATACATATCAGGTGGAACTTATGGCTTCCAGCTAGCCACAATAACCCTTCCTAATTGGGGCTCCTTCATATTAATCCCCTTTAGTTTAAAAAGGTGCTTTAATTCTACTTTCTCTATTTTCTTGTCCCTACCTAGCTTTTCACCTTTTGTTTTAAAAGGGTGGATATTTGAGCCCTTTTTGAGGCGGTGCTGTGGCTTTAAGGAAGCCTACTGCTGAGGAGCAGCTAACGCACTTTGTTAAGCACAACTGCATAAGCAGCTTTGACTCCCTAAGCTGCAGTTTGATGGGTTTTGCAGCTTCTCTGTGGCTTTTTTCTTTATGGCTTTTTTGCCAAAGCTCAATGGCTTTTTCTCACTGTGCTTTTTAATTCTCTATTTTAAGCTCATGGCTTTTTTCTTTATGGCTTTCTTGCCAAAGCTCAATGGCTTTTTCTCTGCATGGTTTTTACCATGCTTTTTAATTCTCTATTTTCTTTTAAGCTCATGGCTTTTTTTCTTTATGGCTTTTTGCTAAAGCTCAAGGCTTTTTTTTTACCATGCTATTACTTTCTGGCTTCTTTATTTTTTATAGCTTTTGGCCGGCTACTCTGCTTCGGCTTTTGGCCGGCTACTCTGCTTCGGCTTTTGGCTTTCGGCTTTTCGCTGGCTACTCTGCTTCGGCTTTTCGCTGGCTACTCTGCTTCGGCTTATTCTTAACTGGCCTCAACTGAGTCAGAGGCTATGCTCTCTTGTTTACTACTCTTTCTGCTGGTCTCAACTGAGTCTGAGGCTATGCTCTTTCTTCGCTCTCCTCACTATTACTTCTTGTTCTTATTTCTTATCTTTTCTTCTCTGCCTGCCGAGCCCCGGACGGACCACCATTTGTAAGCTGCCCGTCATGGCCAGCCATTGCGCTGCGGGAGGAAAACTCGGAGGCAGAGTAAAGCTATTACTACTTTTACTTCTACTTTCTTAGAGAGAGCTTAGAGAGAGAAAGAAAGATTTTTAGAGAGAAAGATTAGAGAGAGCTTTTCTTCTTGTCTTCTTAGCTTAGAGAGAAAGAAAGAAAGACAGAGCTTAGCTTAGAGAAAGATTATTTTTTAGAGCTTCTTTCTTCTTTCTTCTTCGGGAGCCTCGGCCTGACTCTGACCAGCCATTACTTCTTCTATCTGGTTTCTCTTCTGTAACCGCTCTGCCTACGTTCTGGTCGCTCTGATTCTTTTCTTCTCCGACCTGAACTCTTCTTCTGACCGACCGAGTGACTGTACGACTGACTGAATGAATTCGTTCTCCTAACTCCGACCGCTTTCACCCGGTTATATACCTTTAGCTTTGCGGGTGCATTAAGTGCATTTACAGGTGCGTCACATACATATCAGGTGGAACTTATGGCTTCCAGCTAGCCACAATAACCCTTCCTAATTGGGGCTCCTTCAAACCTCAACAACTTAGCAAGGCTCTAAGCAACTTAGCAAGACCCTGTCTTAAAATAAAAAACAAAAAAGGACTGAAGATGTGACTCAGTGGTTAAGCACCCTGGGTTCAATCCCCAGTAACTATATGTATATATATTTCCCACTGAAATTCAATCTAATCCTAAACTCGAATTAACAAAATTCTTGGCATCTTCATTCTTTTAGTAAACAGCAGATCTGGGCATTTTATATTCTTCCCAAATCAATGAACTAATTCTCTTTAAATCACATTGGCCATAATTAGTTCAACCCATCCATTTATCAGACTTTGTTTCAATCTGCTGTTAAGTAGATTTAGAAAAAGACCTGCAATGTGAATTCATAACTTTACCTTCCTATCTATGTAGTCCACAATGGTTAAGAACAGGAAAAAGGAATAACATAGTGTGTGTGTGTGTGTGTGTGTGTGTGTATCGTCTCGGAGCTTGAGAAATGATGACTCTACCACTTCCACTGTGATGGCTCAGCACCAGAACAAGGAAGGATGGATTAGGAGACCATTCAAATATGTGGCATACATCAGCTGGCTGCTTACAAAGCTAATAGAGTTTAAATATGATTTTTGGAAAGACTTGGCAAGTGTGTCTGAAATAATTTGAAATGATGATGATTGCTCAGAATATCTTTAAAAATTTTTTTGGCAGTGTTGGGGATTGAACCCAGGTCCTCATACAAGCTATGCCAGTACTCTGCCTCTGAACAGCCTCTTCTGAAATGTCTTACCACAGGACACTTTTGGCATTTGGATGAAACAATTCACTATGCAGGACTGCCTCCTACTCCCTAGCAATTTCAGCATATTTAGCATCCCTAGCTGCTGCCTACTAAAAGACAGCAACACCCTCTTCCCAGTCACTGTGATAATTAGAAATGTCTTTGGAGAACCACTACTGAAAAATGTTTCCTATCATTCTCTACTTGTGGTCTATAACTACAATTTACTTCCTTTTTTACATTCACATGACATATGATCATGATAGAAACAGAGCATTGCACTCATATCTCTAAAAGGAATTATTGAGAACTAAAGAGCTAAACCACATAATACCAAATATTATTATAATAAGAAGTTTTATATATATATATATATATATGCGCTCATTTATTTGTTTGAAGAATTTTAGAAAGCACTGCTTTCTCCCTGAATTTATAACACTAATAAAGAAAGATTCAGCGGGGTGCAGTGGTGCACGCCTGTCATCCCAGAACTTGGGAGGCTGAGGCAGGAGGATCGCAAGTTCAAAGCCAGCCTCAGCAATGGCGAGTCACTTAGCAACTCAGTGAGACCCTGTCTCTAATAAAATACAAAAAAGGGCTGGGGATGTGGCCCAGTGGTCAAGTGCCCCTGAGTTCAATCCCCGGTACCAAAAGAAAGAAGAAAAAGAAAAAAGAAAGATCCTAGGATTCTTGAAAAGACAAAATAGAAATTGTAATATACCTGTTTCAGGGGTGTCTGAGACTTACATTGCAAACTGGCCAAAGGTTATAGGTGCAAACAAACTACTCTTAATAGAATTTCTTCACAATAGTGATTCTTAAACCTTAGCTTGCACCAGAATTATAGAAGTATTAAAAAAAAAAGGATTACTGGAATACCTCCAGAGTTTAACTCAGTATATCTAGGGCAGGTACTGAAAATTTTAATCTCTAACAAGTTCCCAGGTGATGCTGACACTACTGGTCCAAAGACCACACATTAAGAAACACAGCATTACAAAATATTTTTACTATCCACTAATGCTCCATTTTCTTCTGGAAAGAATCAGGCATATATGTAAACATTACAATAATGGATATGATGAATTAAAAACAAACTTTCATGCTACCCTCAAGAAGGTTCTATTCTCCATTCTTCTAAACAAATAGGAGATCACTATAGGGATAAGAATATAAGGAGGGCTGGGATTGTGGCTCAGTGGTAGAGTGCTCGCCTAGCACGTGGGCGACCCGGGTTCGATCCTCAGCACCACGTACAAATAAAATGCATTGAATAAAACGCATTGTGTACAACTAAAGCAAATTAAAAAATTATATATATATAAGAATATAAGGAAAGCCAGGCATGGTGGCGTACACCTGTAATCCCAGCACTTGGGAGGCTGAGGCAGGAGGATTGCAAGTTCAAAGCCAGCCTCAGCAATGGCGAGGCACTTAGCAACTCAGTGTGACCCTGTATCTAATAAAATACAAAAAAAAAGGGGCTGGGGATGTGGCCCAGTGGTCGAGTGCCCCTGAGTTCAATACCCAGAACAAAAAAAAAAAAAAAAAAAAAAGGAAAATGGGCCTGAGCTTATATTTTAATCACTCATATGCAACTGAATCAAAGGGGAATTTGAATATCAGTTACATATTTGAAGACATTAAGAACTACTAGCCAGGCACAGTGGAGCATACTTATAATCCCAGCAACTTGGAAGTATGAGGCAGGGGGCCACAAATTCAAAGTCAGCCTCAGTAATTTAGGGAGACCTTAAGCAACTTATCAAGACACTCTCTCAAAAATAAAAATGGCTGGGGATGTGACTCAGTGGTTAAGCATACCTGGGTTCAATCCCTGATACCCCCCAAAATGTTAAGAACTATTAATTTTTTAAGATATCATAATGGTACCATTATTCCACAGTTGAGATGGTATGTGGGTCTTACTTAACAAAGTAAAAGGGAGGATGTGGAGAAAAAAAAAAAAAAAAACTTTTTAGTCACATGTGACAGTACAATCTATTTTGACATAATAATAAAAAGGAACACTTTTACATTGTTGGTGTGATTATAAATTAGTATGAGCACTATGGAAATCAATGTGGAGGTTCCTCAAAAGACTAAGCATGGAACTTCCATATAACCAATTTATAGCATTCCTCAGTATTTATCCTGAGGGATTACAGTCATCATACTACAGTGATACATGCATACCCATGTTTATAGCAGCAAAATTCACAGCAACCAAATTAGGGAACCAGCATAGGTGTCTATCAATGGCTTAATGGATAAAGAAAATGTGGTATATCTACACAATGGAATTTTATTCACTCACAAAAAAAAACATGAAATTATGTCATTTGTGGGAAAATGGATGGAACTAAGACCATCATGTTAAGTGAAATATGTCAAACTCAGAAGGACATGGGTCGTATGTTTTCTCTCCTATGTGGAACCTAGAGAGCAAAAAGGAAAAGAAAGGTGGGGGTAGATCTCCTAAAAATCAAAGGGAGATCAGTAGAGGAAAAGGAACAAGAGGTGGTGTGTAGAGAGGGAAGGGTGAAGTGCTGGGGAGTGATGGTTGACAAATTTTATCATTATATTGTGTGCATATACAAACATGTAACAACAAATCTCATCATCATGTACAACTATAATGCACCAATAAAAAAAATGTGGGGAGTCAGGCACAGTGGCATACACCTGTAATCCCAGCGGCTTGAGAGGCTGAAGCAAGAGAATCATGAGTCCCAAGCCAGCCTCAATAACTTAGTGAGGTTCTAAGCAACTTAGAGAGAACCTGACTCTAAATAAAAAATACAAAAAAGGGCTGGGTATGTTGTTTAGTGGTTAAATACCCCTGGGTTCAATCCCCAGTACTATTCCCCACAAATGCAGGGGAAAAGGAAACAGGAAGTGAAAGAAGCCAGATATAAAAGGCCACATATTGCATGGTTCCATTTATATGAAATGCTCAGAAAAGGTAAATAAATTGATAAAAAAGTCAATTAATGGTTGCCAAGGCATAATAGGGGAATGTCTGCTAATAGGTACAGCATTTCTTTGGGGGAATAATGAACACATTCTGAAATTAGATTTACAACTTTGTGAATATACTAAAACCCTCTGAATTGTCTACTCATGAGGATGAACTTTATGCTATGTGAATTAATTATATCTCAAAAAAACTGGTATTTAAAAAAATGATCCAGGAGGAAGTTGAAGGATCTTATAGATGAAAATAGGTTAACCATGAATTGGTAACTTTGGAAGCTGTATGATGAGTACCTAGAGGTAACGATGCACTATTTTCTCTACTTTTGATTATGTTTGCAACTTCCTATAACATAAAGTTTTTAAATGCTATAAAATAATGTGGCTAATAATAGAATAATATGATTATGTAGTTCCTTGAAATCCAGACTTTTACTTTCACTTTAGGGTAAAGCACATATTTAATGGAAATTTGGGCTCTTTAACCCCAAAGTCAAGATAAATTAATGCACATAACTTGATTACACCAGAGGAATATAAAATCAAAATGTGCAGCAAAAAATACCTCAAAAATTTTTTAACCACCATCAAAATTGGCTTTACATATAAGAATACATTTTATAAAGTGAGTTAAGCTGAATGGAAGTCAAAGTTGTAAATGCTAATCTCAGCTCTCTAGTGGTTTGCTAAGTAACTCATGCCAAGTGCCTTTGAGACTAAAGGGCTGCTTTCTGACATATAATAGGAACCTGGAGAATTAACCTCTCTTTTTGTGGGGAAGAAGAGTGAAAAGTAACCAAAAAATCTTTCAGAAAAGTACTACCAAGCATTTACACAAAACCATGAGGTCTCATGCTACACTATTACACTCCATATGCAAACATTTTTATATAGATCATCTTTTGTGGAGGACTGTAAGATAACTCACAGAGGACTGCTCGTCCGAGGTTTCATGCGAATGTCCACAGAAAGCCACAACAGCCAATTCTGCAGTAGTTCTTTCAGACTCTGAAGAACACTACACTGAGGGGGCAAAACAAAAAAAAAATCGTTCAAGAAATCATTCAGACATAACAGTGTTCAGACATAACAGTGTTCAGAACAGAGGGTAGAGGCAGAAGGGACCATAGAGACGACCGTTTGATTTAGAACTCAATAGTTGCTGCTCCAACATGGTAATTCTCTAGGTGACAGATGACTGCAAATAAAAGTTTATTTTTCCATTTTCTCTACAAGAACACAACTCAACAGGACTTCCTTGGACCAGACTTTTCTCTAAATTATATTCATTTATAACAAATATTATATCATCAAATAAAAACATCCTTTCCAGGAGTGGTAGAGTATGCTTGTAATTCCAGCTACATGGGAGACTGAGGCAGAAGGAGCTCAAGTTCAAGGCCTGCTTGTGCAACTTAGTGAGACCCTGTCTCAAAATAAAAAGGAGCTAGGGAGAGGATGCGGGGAAAAAAAAAAAAAAAACACTTTTACACTGTTGGTGGGACTGTAGAGTGCTTGCCTTGCATGCACAAGGCCCTGGGTTCAATCCTCAGCACCATCAAAAAAAAAAAAAAAAAAAAAAAAGACTATACATGGAAATACCATATGACCCAGCTATACCACTCCTTGGAATTTATCCTGAAGAATTAAAGTCATCTTACTACAGCAACACATGCATATCCATGTTTATAGCAGCAAAATTCACAGCAACCAAATTAGGGAACCAGCATAGGTGTCTATCAATGGCTGAATGGATAAAGAAAATGTGGTGTATATACACAATGGAATTTTATTCACCCATAAAGAAACATGAAATTATGTCATTTGTGGGAAAATGGATGGAACTAGAGACCATCATGTTAAGTAAAATATGTCAAACACAGAAGGTCAAGGGTCATATGTTTTCTCTCCTATGTGGAACCTAGAGAGCAAAAGGAAAAGAATGAAAGGTGGGGGCAGATCGCCTAAAATTCAAAGGAAGATCAGTAGAGGAAAATGAACAGGGGTGTGAGGGCAGAGAGGGAGGGAGAAGTGCTGGGGAGTGATAGTGGAAAAATTCTATTGTTATATTGTGTGCATGTACAAATATGTAACAACAAATCCCATTATTATGTACCATTATAATGCACCAATTAAAAATGTAGGGAAAAGGGTGCTGGAATAAGCCAGAAGTGGTGCACACCTTTAATCCCAGCGTCACAGGAGGCTGAGACAGAAGGATTCTGAGTTCAAAGCCAATCTCAACAACTTAGCGAGGCCCTAAGCAACTCAGTGAGACCCTGTCTCTAAATAAATAAAATACAAAAAAAGTGGTTCAGTGGTTAAGTGCCCCTGAGTTCAATTCCCAGTACCAAAAAAAAAGGGGTGGGGTCTGGGATATAAAGTAGAATGATATTATGTAATTTGCTGATAAATGGATGGAACTGGAGAACATCATGCTGAGTGAAATAAGCCAGATTCAGAAAGCCAAAGTTCAAATGTTTTCTCTTATATGAGGAAGCTAGAGAGAAATAAGGATTTTAAAAAGTGGGGGTGGGTGATCTTCTATGCTACATACATGTACGAACATATCACAATGAATTCTACTTTTTTGTGTAACTAAAATATACCAATTTTAATCAATTTAGAGTGCTAAGGAGTGATAATGGCCAAATTATACTGTTACATTATGTGTATGTATGAATACGTGAAAACAACTCCCAACATTATGTACAGCTAAATGCACCAATAAAATAATGTGGAAAAAATCTATTTAAAAAAACCTAAAGAAAATAAAAAATGGTTGGGGATGTAGTTCAGTGGTAGACAGCCCCTGAGTTTAATCTCCAGTGGGGGCATAGGGAACCAAACAAACAAAAACAACAACAAAAAAATTATCCTTATTGTTCCCTCTCAGAGATCTTTTGAAGTTGCCAACCTTTGTACCTTTTGATCCACAACTACAAGTTACTTTCTTTTTGAAGGTCATAAAATTTATCTTCTGTGACTTTGGAAAACAAATAATTCTAATCTTTCCTTTCTCAGGCTTTGCCTTGATTTCCCAGGCCCGCCTTCACATATAAAAAAGGAAGAGTCATAATAGATATTTACCCAGGGCATTAATGATTATAAACTATAGTATCTATAAATTTGAAACCTTTCTTAAATATCTTTAAGAAAGAATGGCCTACTTACAGGAGTATTTCCAGCAATAGGTTTCTCACTACTACTTCACAGAACCGTTCAACTACTTCTTTTTTTTTCCTAGAAATTGAAACTTCAGCTGGGCATGGTGGCCCACACTTGTAATCCCAAAAACTTGGGAGGCTGAAGCAGGAGGATCACAAGTTTGAAGCCAGAAACTTAGTGAGACCCTGACTCAAAAATAAAAAGGGCTGAGGATAGAGCTCAGTGATAAAGCATCCCTGGGTTTAATCCCCAGTACCCACCAACACACACACAAAGAATAAAAGGAAAGAAAAGAAAAAAGAAACTGACACTTCATATTCATATTAAAGATATGTCCAAGTTGAAAGCAACCAGGGTCATCTAAAATAATATTGACTTCAAAAATTCCTCTGCCAGGGAATTTTATAATTTGAAACAACAATTCAATATTACAATGCTTTATGTACAAATCAAAAAGATTTATTTCTCCATCCACCTACTCTGCCCCCACAACAAAGGAAGGTATGAAGTTTTCATGTTTATGGAAGGGGACATGGGTTTAAGAAAAAAGTTGAGAAGCACAGTTCTAACCTATTTATGAATCTTTTCTATATACATATCCCTAGTAGACAAACATTAAACCTGTCTGACCTCCTCCACTGTTAGGAAATACATACTACTTGTGAAAATCCTTTAGTCCATTTTAAGTCTGCTCTACCTATAATAAGATACTGCCTTAAAAGCCAGGCATAGTGTTACGTACTTGTAATCCCAGCAACTCAGGAGGATGAGGCAAGAGGATGGTGAGTTCAAGGTCAGTCTCTGCAACTTAGCAAGGCCCTAAGCTACTTATCAAGACCCTATCTCAAAATAAAAAAAATAAAATAAAAAGGGCTGGGGATGTGGCTCAGTGGTAAAGCACCCCTGGGTTCAATCCCCACTACCAAAATAAGTAAATAAATACTGCCCTCTAGTTAACTCTGCCTCTTATAGTCACACAGAGAACTCCTTCCATGTGAAGATCCTTCAAATACCTGAAAGGAACCAAAAGATCTTAGTCTGTTTTAGTTCCAGGCAAAATCTCCCTAGTTCCTATACTATCACAGGCTAGAAAGTTTGAAGTCATCTTGTGTCCTTCATGCTTTATTTCCAGTCACCAAATCCTATCAAGTTTTTCCTTCAAAATGTCCAACTTATTCATTTCCTTCCCAATTCCACTATAATTACCCTATACCAGTCCTTCACATCTCTATCTTCCTAGCTAGTCTCCCATACTCTAGTCTCATCTCCCAAACCCTAATTCTTTCTCCATGCCTGCTAGACCCTTGTATTTGAAGCACTCCACTAAGTGCACATTGCAGTGTTTAATGCTTTAGCAAAGGAACAGCAGCAGTATGTATATATCATGAAGATGCTCAAGACAGCTATCTATTCCTACAATAGAAACTAAATAGAAATAATAATGGAGAAATGACTAAATAGATACTATGATTGTAGTGCCACTATTAAGAATATTATGAAGACTATGTGGAAACATGGAATTGTTATGCTATGATAACTTTGTTTTTTTTTAATTTATGTCCATTATGTCTGCAACTGCACAGAAAGTGATAAATCAATAAGAACAAAAATTAGACAATTAACATTCCAAAGCAAAGATAGCATGGTTATGGTGGGTTTATGGGGCTTTTCCTATCCAAAATTCTACAATGAAAAAAAAAGTTGTTTTATGACACAATTGATTAGCCACAAACAAAATGTATTAAAATGTTAAAATATTTTTATATATTTAAAAAATACTATTCATTTACTAGACTAAAATGGGTAGTCATGCCATATAATAATAAGGCAATAATTAGTTACTATAAAGCCTCAGAAACTAATTGAATTTCTAGCTAATTCTACCCTATTTCACGTTTCTATTATTCTTAGTCACCTCCTAAAATATATGCTTCTTTGGATATTTATCCTTGTACTTTATACTCCTCTGTGCATCATGTTCCCTTTCATTGATCCTACCCTTCTCAAATCTCTGTTACAATATCCTAAACCTTTATTCAGTGGTAACTTACACCTACACATTCATATTCTAAAAGTATGCTTCTCTATCTTTTTACCTTAATCATATTCAGATCCTTTGTTGCTAGCCAACCAGGACCCTGTTTCTTTGAAATATATTTCTATATTCTACTTTAACACCTGGAGGTAAGCACTACCCTAGTTCCCCATTGCTAATGTAGGAAAAGAATAAAAATTCCTTCTTTAAGAAGGTAAATATAAAATAAAAAATAAATCCCACTTCAAGAGAAATCAGATTTCATTTAAGACACCATAGCTAGGCATGGTGGCACACAACTGTAATACCAGTGGCTCAGGAGCCTGAGGTGGGAGGATCACAAGTTGAAAGCCACCTCAGGAACTTAGCGAGGTCCTAAGCAACTTAGTGAGATCCTGTCTCAAAATTAAAAATTTTAAAATGGGCTTGGGGTGTGGCTTAGTGGTTAAAAACTTCTGGCTCAATCCCTGGTACCAAAAACAAAACAAAACAAAAATCAAATGGACCTTCTATTTAATCAGGTGTCACAGGAAAAAAATCTCCTTGTTTCAGGATGTTTATAAATATTTTGTGAGCTATAGAACCTCATAAGTCAAACAACTGCCAGGGATGAATTTGTTAGACTAAGATTAAAGACCCCCATTTTAGATTGTATTTTGCTAGTTTTTCTCATGACTTTGACTATTCCTTGGTTTTCAAAATACAAGTCTATCTCTACCATTATTTCCAAACAATTATTTATCCTTCTTTGTGTAAAAAAAACCTTTCTCCTTTGATGCTTATATTATCCAACTATACTACCCTTTACATTTTTGTTTGTTTGTTTTAACAGTGCTGGGGATCAAACCCAGGGACTTATGCATGCTAGGAAAGTGTTGTACCACTGAGCTACACCCACATCCCCCCTTTATTTTCCCAAATCTCTGCTATTTATCTCCTAAAACTCATCCACATTCGTTGAGGACTTTAACACTCTGCTTCATGTCTCACCATTGACAACTCAGTTGTGTCAAGTGTACCCCAAAGATAATCTACTCAACATTTCAGCTTTAGTTTCTTGACCTTAAATCAAACAACCTTCACTTTCACTTACCTTACTTACTCACTCCTATAGCCACACACTTAATTCTATCATAACCTGAATTGAACCACTACTGAAATCTACTTCTTACGTTTGTGTTGTAACTTCCTATTTTTCCTGCTTCCTCACACCCTCAACTCCAACTAGCTATACTCTTGCTATTCAACTTCACATTCAATGCTTTGATTACTTCATTTTAACTTTCATTTTCAAGCTTACCAACTTTCTCTTAGCCTTATTTCCCTATATAGACAATACCACATTGTCAATTGTTCAATTGTCTTGCACTCCATTCAATCAGCAAAACTCCAGATTAATTCAATTTTAATACATGCTTTCTCTTCTTCTACATTTAAGCTGAAGAAAACCACAAAACTAGACATGTTAGAGCCACTCCAAATTTATGTTCTCCAACTTCAGCTGGACCCTTAATGAAGCTCAATAATCCTTTTATTTGTCTTTGATCGGTGCATGTTCTCGCTCCCCATCTGCACAGGCTGTCCTACGCAGATAACAACCCAGAGTCCTCCTACTTAATTCTTTCCTGTATAACATACTTCCTATTTTGAAAAGTTCATCAGTCTTAGAAAATTATTCTATTTTCTTGCTTTTTCTTCCAACCCTACAAATATATCTACATATCCACCTATTCATATGTCCTTCTCCATACAGTTTTAGAGGATATGTGGTGCCTCCCAATTCCTCACCATCCATTCAAGGAAATCCCTCTACCTAGTCTTTTATTTTTCTTTGTACCAGGTAGTAAACCCAGGGGTGCTTAACCACTAAGCCACATCCCCAGCCCTTGTTTTATATTTTATTTAGAGACAGGTTCTCGCTGAGTTGCTTAGTGCCTCAATAAGTTGCTGAGGCTGGCTTTGAACTTGCAATTCTCCTGCCTCAGCCCTCACAAGCCACAGGGATTACAGGCATGCACCACCATGCCCAACTCCTCTACCTAGTCTTAATTCAATACTTTCATGTTTCTTTTGGAACCTTATATCATTAACTATCCCCTATCTTCCCTCCATTTTCAGCCTGTCCCTATTCTTCACTAGCTCTTTCAACTCTGTATAAACACTCAGGTTTCTCTCATTCTGGGGGCAACAAGTAAATGAGCAAATACAAGTTCCTTTCAAAGTCCCACTAAAACTATCTCTTTCTGAACCTCTTCTTTTTAGGTAAATGTTTTGAAACATATTCTGTAACCATTGTCTTCACTTTTTTTTTTTTCTTTTTTTTTAATGCTGGGGACAAGCCCAGGGCTTTGCACATGCTAGGCAAGCACTCCACCACTAAGCTATATCCCCAGCTGTCTTGACTTTTTCTGTTTGTATTCACCATTCAAACCTCACAACCTGGCAACTGGATCCACACGCCACTAAAATTAGTCACAAAGTTAGCCAAAATCTCTGTATTGTCAATTCAAAAAGGAAAAAGGGAAGTGGCACCTTTCCATACCTTCCTGGGATATTTGGCAACATTATTCCTTCACTCCTTCAAGATATCCTGTATTCCCTTGGTTTCCTTGCATTATTCTTCTCCTAGTTCTTTTCATACCTCTCTTAATTCCTTAAGGTAGCTGTACAGACTCTCCTCATTTTCAGCCTTAGAACTAAATACTGAATATTCCCTTGAGTTCTCTCCTTGAACACTGTTTTCCCTTCTGTCTTCCCTCCCCCACCCCACCTCTTACTTTCATAGAAATACATGTATGTGTGCATAAATGTGTATGTGCATTTTAGGTTTACCCATAAAAACCCACTAATTGTCAACCATCTTTGACCTACATTTGGCAGTGGTTCAACACAATGTTTATAAATAGCTCTTTAGTGGAATAAGATAAAAATACAGGGCTGAAGCTGGAGCTCATGGGTAGAGTGCTTGCCTAGCACGTGTGAGGTACTGGGTTTGATTCTCAGGATGGCAAAAATATAAATAAATGAAATAAAGGTATTGTGACCATCTACAACTAAATGTGTGTGCATGTACACACACACACACACACACACACACACAAACAAAATAAAAATAAACAGAAAAACCCAAATAAAAGATTGAGAGAAAATTAAAAAAAAAAACTGAATTGGTGTGTATTTTCATATAAATGATAATATTGATCAGGTAGTAGAAGTTACAAGCAATATAAATAAACCAAATACACTGGGTTGGAAGGTAGTGGAGTAGAGATGGCTACATTCCAAGCTGCACATGGCAAGACACCAAAGAAGTGGGAATACAATTTCTCAGTAAGATGGGTGAAAGAGGGATTTCACTAACATTTAATATTGGCCACTTAAAGCATTTAGGGACGCCAAAATTTCAGTACAAGAAACAAAGAAGATAGCTTACTGCCTGCAGTCACTGTAACACTCACCATAGACAAAGGGAGGGGGAGTAAAGGAAGCCACATTCCAAGCTGTCTTGGTGTAGATAAACCTCAAATCAAAAACACTACCTACACTTATCTGACCCAAGAAGCTGTACTGTGCACAGGTTCTTGAAAAGCACACTCAGGTGCTTAAATAAGTGAGCTCTGTATCTCAATTGGCCATGGAGAGCTGACGTGGGAGCCATCTTGGGGGAGTATGCTTCCAAGGCATCTGTGGGACTCAGGAGATCAGAAAGCATACCCCCCCCCACACACACACATAAATATCCTTCCTGCAGGTGCCTATCAAGCGACCTAGGCAGTACCTGGATAAACGTGACTGAAATGGCCTTGGAGTAGACAATACTCAGGGGGATTCTAATCAGAAGGGCCAAGGGGAGTCTTTATGTCTGGTGGTTCACATGACAGATGAAGTGGGCGGGAGTCTGAGTGAGCAGGGGTGAATACACTCAGGGACTAGTACCTGGAAGGCTGTTCTCCTTGGGCAGCAGTGAGCAGAGGACTGGCCCATGATTAGCTTTCTTAGGAGGAAACCCACATAAGTGATCTGCTAAAGTCTAACCTTAGGAGTGGGTCAATCTTGTCTTTCCAAAGAAGGCACCATTCAACAAAGCCCAATTAGACCTGAGGCCCAGTGGGGCCTTAGAACACTGCAGAAGCAGTACCTTGGAGTACACCGAAATGGTCCAAATGGTCAAAACACCAACTGATGGTACATCTTAATCCATCCCACTTCATACTGGTGAGAAGGGAAACTGTCTTATATTGTTATGGTTTGGATGTGAGGTGCCCCCCAAAAGCTCATGTGTGAGACCATGCAAGAAGGTTCAGAGGAGAAATGATTGGGTTGTGAGAGTCTTTAACCCAATCAGTGAATTAATCCCTTGATAGGGAGTGGTAACTGAATTGGTAGGGTGTGGCTGGAGGAGGTGGGAATTGGGGTGTGGCTTTGGGGTATATATATTTGTATCTGGCAAGTGACCCCTCTGCTCCCTGATCACCAAGTAAGCCACTTCCCTCTGCCACACTCTTAAACTGTTATTCCTGTCTCACCTGGAGCCCTGAGGAATGAAGCCAGCTGTCTATGGATTGAGACCTCTGAAACTTGTGAGCCTTCAAATAAACTCTTCCTCCTCTACAGTTGTGCTGGTCGGGTCATTTAGTCACAGCAGTAACAAAATAGCTGACTAATACATACAAACAGCTTCAATCTTAGGTCACTTCAACAGGTAACTCAGAGAGCACCACAAAAACAGGAAGGGTAAACATTCCCCACCCCCTTGTTCTATCAGTACATAACTAAAAAAAAAAAAAATTGGAAAGAAAGACTATTTGATGTAGACAATAACCACCATTCTGGTCAATTTTTTTAATATTTATTTTTTAGGTGGACACAATACTTTTATTTTACTTTTATGTGGTGCTGAGGATCGAACCCAGTGCCTCACTCATGCTAGGCAAGTGCTCTACCTCTAAGCCATAGCCATAGCCCTCTGGTCAAATATTTTGACCAACTCAGGGGAGAAGGTCTCTTCAGTCTTCACCAAGATTTTGAATTTATACGCGCGTGTGTGTGTGTGTGTGTGTGTGTGTGTATCTTTTAAATTTTTTCTTCCTATTCCTTCTCTGTGCATGCATGCAAGCATGTGAATCCTGATTGTTTCAGGGACATATGTACATAATGTACATACTCTTATCTCTTTTTTCTCTCATATTCAGCATTTTTAAAAATGTAATTATCTTTTTCTAGAATTGCCTTGTGAGGGTTTGGGTTCTTTAGTGTGATTTTACATTATTTTCATGTGTTTATTTTTCTTGTTTCTCTGTCTTCTCCTGGTAAAAGCCAAATTCTATTCTTCTCTCCCAATATCTTCCTTTACTATTTTTCCAATCGCTCTGTATAAAGATCACATGCTACACTGCTTATGCATTCTCTTTGTTCACTTTCTGAAACTGTAGTCTTTTCTAACTTCCTAACACAGTTCCTATATTTTTACTCTACTTCAGAACTAAATGGTTTATATAAATCCTACCCCCACCATAAATGCTAACACATTCAATACCACTGTGGATAATTTAGCTAACAGAGGTCTAATCCTGCATTTCCTCCTGTTCCTCTGGCGAGGGAGTGGATGGGTAATAGGGATTGTGTCGGGAAGCATCTGAGTGGATGCTTGAGGATACTCCTCCTCCAATGCCTCGTACATTTGTGGGCCCCGGGGCATTGGGCCCCGTGCCCTGTTTTTTGAATTCCTGAACAAAGGATTTCCATGGATGTCAAATTTTGAATAGCATTTATTGGCCCAATGATTTCCTTTCTTACACCTGGGGCAGCAACCTGGAGTACGGTATGAATTTGGTCTTATTTCTCTTTGGGGATTTTGCCTAGAATAGCCTGATTGATTATGATAATTTTGCCTAGAATATCCTGATTGATTATAATGTCTATGTTGAGCCCTTGTAAAATTTTGAGGGGCAGCATCTCTCACAGCTGCTGCAATCACATTCCCTGTGACAAAGGCATCATTTACATCTTTACATAGTTGTATATATATGGAAAGATCCTTTTTATTTTTCCATGGCCTGATGACTTCCTGGCAATATTTATTAGCATTTTCGTACGCTAATTGAATAACTAATGGCATAACTTGATCAATGTCTCCAAAAACTCTACCTGCAGTTCTCAAAAGTCTATCAGCAAATTCAGCATATGGTTCATTAGGTCCTTGAATTACTTTGGACAAGCTACCTTGTAGATCCCCAGGTCCTTGTACAGTTTTCCATGCCTTTAAGGCAGCTGCATTTATCTGAGCATATACTCCTGGGGTATAATGTTTTTGATCCTGTATGTCTGCGAATTGCCCTCCTCCTGTGAGCATTTCTATATTATGGTCTCCAAACCCCGCATCTGCATTTCTTTTAGCTGTTTCTATACAAAGTTCCTGAAATTGCGATCGCCAAACCAAGTATTGTCCCCCACTTAATGTTGCTTTACATAGACGTTTCCAGTCTGCGGGGGTTAAGCTAAAGGTGTTAAGGGACTCCAATATACTCAACGTGAAAGGAGCTTGGGGTCCATAAGTCATTACTGCCTCTTTGAGATTTTTTATTGTTTTGAAATCTATTGGCTGGTGGCCCCCTCTGTCCATTTTCATATTCAAATACTGGCAGTTCCCAATGTATCTGTGAGTTACCCTCGAGAGCGCATAAGCGCTCAGAAAGACTTTTTATTTCTATTTCTAGGGTATGCAAACGTCTAGTGATACCCTTCATATTTTCTGTAATCGATTTCACCCATGGGGAGTAGAGGACACAAGTTCCTCCACTTGATGATCCCTTATCTTGGTCTTCCTTAATTTCCTTTTATTCATTTTCTCAAAATCACCTTTAGTTAATTCCTCCTCACTACTACTACTCTCATTGGTCCTAACTGACTCAGTAACATCCTGAGTCCCAGGTTCAATTGAGACCATGTATCCTTGAAATATCTCTAATAAATCTTGAATAGCTTTAGCAGCTCGGATCTTTGTAATTTTGGGGACACTTCTAATACTCTCCTTACTGGTCTTAGTTGACTCAGCGGAATCTACGCTTTTATGATTGCCTTCACTGTTTTCTAAATCCTCCTCACTAACGACAGACTCATCCATATCAAAGAATTCATCAAGAGCCTCGTACACTTGGGTCTTAGTTATTTTCGAACCCATTTTAACCGCTCTGACTAGAGACTCCTGCGAGGTTTCTCAGTTCTTACCTGCCGTGCTGAATTCCCCGTACGGGCCACCAACTGTTAGCCGCCGGAAAGGGATTGCAGCCTGGAACGGCAGCGCCGCGGGAAGGAGTCCGGAGACAGGATGGAGACGAAAAAATTCTTTAATCTTTCTGTCTCTGTCTCTTGTAATTTCTAACACTACATACACACTCTCACAAGAAACCAACCACGTACTCTTACAAGAAACTACAATGTATCTATACAATAGCGATAACCCTGTCCTTTCACTCTCACAAGAAACCAAGCCACGTACTCTTACAAGAAACTACAATGTATCTATACAATAGCGATAACCCTGTCCTTTCTCTCTCTGGTCTCTTCCCATGCGCCCGAGCAGGAATGGTGCTTGCTCGATCTGCCGAGTCACTCCTCAAATCTCTCGAGATCTTGGGCCAAGTCCCGTGAGACTACGGAAGGCGACAATGCCCAAAAATGTCAATCTGCTGAGTCATTGCTCAAATCTCTCGAGATCCTGGGCCAAGTCCCGTGAGACTAGGAAGGCGACAATGCCCAAAAATGTCTATGGCCCATAGTCAACCGCAATCTTAGCTATCTCCCCAAACAGGGCTCCTGCAGACGCCTGCTATTTGATTTAAAGGCAGAGCTAGTTCATGGTTATTGTTTTCACGGCTGATAATTGCTGAACCCACCGTTCCTTCTTTATTGGTGGCAATTAATGTTGAAGACTGCATTGTAGGATCTGTGTATTTACTTTAACAATGTGTACTATTTGTTGTTTGCAACAGTTGATACTATTGTTTATTTTGTCTCCATTCTGTGAGGTGCTGGGACTCTACATAGACACTGAAAGTTCACAGGTTAGAGATTCTGCTGCTGAGCCAAACATTCCCCTGATATTACACCAACTCAAAAAAGGGAAAAGACAAAAGTCCCAAGCCATCAACAAGGACCCAAGTAGGAACAACCAGAGTGGGAACTCAGGTCCCACCCCTTGGCATCTACCCATACACCAAAAACAGAGAGAAGAGGAACAATGGTTTTCTTAAGAAGCACTGACGTGACATTTGAGTGGTAAAACTAAATAGCTGCTTTCTTCATAGAACATCATTTTTTTCCGGAATAAAAAAAAAAAAAGACAAACTAAAACAAACAAACAAACAAACAAAAAAAGAGATAGAAGTCACATAACAAATAAGATAACTACACACAATAAAAGAGGTAGAGGAATCTACTTCAATTGATGCGCAAGACCAAGATCTCTGAAAACATGAGAAAAGAGGCAAACAAATCTCCTCCCAAAATCCACAATCCCCAACAAAGGATCCCACTGATAGTGAGGTATACAAAAACCCACAGAAAGATTAAAAAAAAAACAACAACCCTGATTATTATAGGAAGGAGTTGAGAGAAATTATAGGCCGGGGGTGGTGGCACACGACTGTAATCCCAGTAGCTCGGGAGGCTAAGTCAGGAGAATCATGAGTTCAAATCCAGCCTCAGCAACAGCGGGGCACTTAGCAACTCTGTGAGAGCCTGTCTCTATTAATAAAATGCAAAATAGGGCTGGGGATGTGGCTGAGTGCCCCTGAGTTCAATCCCCAGTACCAAAAGAGAGAGAGAGAAATTAATTACAGGAGATAAAAGACCATTTCAATAAACAAAATAATGTAAAGAGACCAAGCAGAACTCCTAGAAATAAAAGACATAATCAATCAAATTAAAAACTCACTCGAAGACATCACTAACAGATTAAATTGCATAGGAAATAGAACCTCAGCTCTGGAAGACAGAACTTTAGCCATTGAATACAGGCTATATGAACTTAAGTACATAGAAGGCAGAAAAAGGGAAAAATTACAGAAAATACAAAAACTCTGTGACAACTTTAAAAGACCAAACCTGAGAATCACTGGGATAAAAGGGAACAAGGAGATAAAAACTAAAGGCATAAAGAACATTTTCAATGAGATAGTTACAGAAAACTTCTCCCATAACCAGAAACAAGACAGACATCTACAGGGTATTGCTTTAACATTCGAGCAGCCATCTTAAATGTTAACTGCTATCTTATAAGTTTCACTTTCCTGTACTTCCTCTTACCTGAACTTCCTCCACACCCATTAGTGACCTACCCAATAGTACCATAACCCTATGCCAATCCCATGCTATTCCCCACCCACCTAGCTCTGATGCAAGCACCCCGAGCCTATCCCATAGCACCAGAACTATAACTCCAAACACCGTACCCCACAAAAACTCAGCACCTGAACATCTCGGGGCCTCTCTCTCCTCTCTCCACTCTAGAGAGATGGCCTTTATTTGTCAGGCTTGACAAATAAACACTCATGTGGATCTCTGCCAACCTAAGCCAATCCCATGCTATTCCCCACCCATCTGGCTCTGACACAAGCACCCCCAACCTATCCCATAGCACCACCACTATAACTTCAAACCCCCTACCCTATAAAAACTCATCACCCAAACATCTTGGGGCCTCTCCTCTCTCCACTCTATAGAGATATGGCCTTTAAACTTGTCAGCCTCGACAAATAAGCACTCACATGGATCTCTGCCTAGTCTGCATCTTTCATTTCTCACTCGCCCATCTCTCACTTTCTCACTTTTATTTTTGGTGCCCATACCCGGGATCAGGTTCCCTGGTGTGCTTGTTCCCGTCTTTGAGGGTCATTGAGTGTCCCTGGGCCCCAATCCAGACCAGGCCCTCTGTTCTGCCTAATGCTTTCTCTGCACCTACCACCAGACATTTCAGGTAAGACCCGTCTCAAGTCTACCTAAACAACCTATGGGTCCCGGGAAGTGACCATTGATAGGCTGGCATTCCCAGGGTTACCATGCAGTTGGAGGACAGCCCGTCACAGCTTTTATAGCTTTGGCTGATCCCTATGGTCAACTGAGTCTATAGGTAGTCTTCTATTTGGGTCCTGGGTTTTGAGGAAAAAAACACCAAGGATGATTGGGAGTTGTTCCTGGTGATACTACCTCTCGGCCTTGGGTTAATATCTATGGGCTTTTGCCCCTTCTACAGGTTTCTGCCCCTACTATGTAGTCCCAGCAGGGTGCCCAAGTGCCTTTAACGGGCTTCTGTCCCGACGCTTACCCAGCGGTGGTGATGATCCCCTGAAATTAACGGTCTTCTCAACTAGGTGATATTAAAGACTAGGGGATGCACCACCTCTAAACTTACCTCCTACTTCTCACCATGGGCGGCTCCTCATCCATTACCTCACATCTCTCTCTCACCCCGGACCTAAATCCCCCAAAACTTATCCGCTTGTGCAATCAGATCTGGCCTCAATATCCTTTGGATAATGACTCAAAATGGCCATTTATGTCACTCTAGATCCCAATATTATCAGGGAACTTTTCAACTACTGTGAACGTTTGGGAAAATGGAAAGAGATCCCCCTACCCTCAGGCCTTCTCTTTCTTTCCTTCCAAATCTTCCCTCTGCTCTTCCTAATCTCCGGCCCAGGTTCTGCTGGCTCTTAAACCCTCTCTTCTCGACCTCAGGACCCTCCCCAAACCCCAGACTTTGACCCTGCTAATGAACCCTCTCCCTACAGTTCTCCACCTTCTGCTCTGACTCCTCTGGGACCTCCCTCACCTACTTTCAGTCCACTCGCTACTCGTTATCACTCGGCCCCCTCTATCCAGCCCACACCTCTACTTCCCTTTCGTGAAGTAGCAGGGTTGGAAGGAGTTGTCCAGGTACAAATCCTTTTCTTTCTTAGTGACCTTTCCCAAACTGAAAGGCAGCTAGGGTCCTTCAACTCCAATCATTCAGGGTACATTAAGGAATTCCAATACCTAACCCAGTCATATGATTTAACTTTCTACGATCCTATCCAACACCCTCCTACCTGAGGAATGCAAGTGAGTTTGGGAGCAGGGTTATGGAACCACAGTTTTCCCCAGCTCCTTCCAGACCTATGTCAGGACTTACATTGAAATGTAAATGGAAGAAGCCTCATACCATACTAAACCAAGAAGTAAATTGTATACTACTTTACTAATTACCGGCCAGTCATTTTTTTCTAGGACTCTTATTTTTTTCTTAAGTTCTTATATTTTTTGAGCTCATGCTTTTGATCCTACACACCTAGGTTAATGTTTTTCTGATCACTCCTAATTTTATTCAACTATGGAGTTTTTTTATAAACATCTGTAACATTGCAACAGTAACCCTGGGAGTGCCGAACTATCAACGGTCACTTCCTGGGACCCGTAGGTTGTTTAGGTCAACTGGGAGACACGGATCTTACCTGAAATGTCCAGTGGGTGGGTGCAGAGAAGGTGTTCGGAAGAATGGAGGGCTGGATACTGTGATGGAATCTGGATCAGGGCCCGGGGACACTCAGTGACCCTCAAACATTGTAACATTGCAAAAAGCTACAAAGCCTTTACTTTTGTATGTGTACACACTGTGCATTGTGTTGCCTCTCCATATGTGTGTGTGCATATGTCATGTACATGATATCAAGATTGGCAGATAGAAAATGAATGCTCATAAATTAAAAATGGATCCAAATGCCTTTAATTCATATGATTTTAAAAGGTTCTATTTAAAGCCGGGCGTGGTGGCGCACGTCTGTAATCCCAGCACTTTGGGAGGCTGAGGCAGGAGGATCGCGAGTTCAAAGCCAGCCTCAGCAATGGTGAGGCACTTAGCAACTCAGTGAGACCCTGTCTCCAAATAAAAAAAATACAAAAAAGGGGCTGGGGATATGGCCCAGTGGGTGAGTGCCCCTGAGTTCAATCCCTGGTACCACACACACACACACACACACACATAAAAGGTTCTATTTAAATTGGGTAAACAGATGAAAGTAAAGATGTCTTTAAAATTAATCTTAACTCACAA